>JAZDUH010000130.1:492500-1890000 GCA_036419115.1 Scarus forsteni | reverse complement strand
AACGTTTCCCTATCATGACAACAGGAGCTGATGAGAGCTAAAGTGTTATTTGGTTAAAACAGATCATTTAGAGAGTAGAGATCAGAAAAGGTCAGAAAAAAGTTGAGACACAACTGGAAGCTGTCAAAAATGTGTTATCATGAAAACAGTGATGGTAGCAATCATAAGGTTTCTATAAGATTATTTATATTGAGTAGCACATGTGCACAAATGTGCAAATCAGACTAAGTCTAAATAAGCAGATTACAGTCAGCCTACGGGTCCCCATGTCCTGCATATAAATTTATAAGGACGCACCAAATATTCAGTGGTCAAATATTGCAAAAAAAAGCCATATTCGGCCTTCAGTGGAGTGAGGTAATAGCAAGGCCGAATACTACCGTGTGACGCAATGACGAAATCAACAATTGCGTGTGACTGTGGACTATTGGAATATAAAAAAAATGTCATTATATTCAATAAACAATTACTTTCTTTTAAAAACATGTCTAAAAATGTACTCTAAGCTATTAATGCACTATTGAAAACTATAGTGAACATTGCCTCTGCATTGGATATTCGGTATTGGGCCAAGCATTTATATTTTATTTGGCTTCGGCCACAAAATTTTCATTTCGGTGCATCCCTACAAATTTATAAAAAAGAATATTAACACATGCAGTGCCTTGATTACTTTATACTGACATGTGGGCAATACAAACATTTTGAGGCTAAAAAACTGTTATTAGAGTTATTTTTGTGGCTGTGATTTTAAGTAAAACAAGAAAACGACTTAACTGTTAAGATGAAACATCAGAATGTAATAAAAGCAGTGTCAGTAAGCATGAAGTTTAAGCAGCATTAAAATGTGTACTGTGACCTTTATACAATTATCTCTTTACTCATATAAGCGTTATGAAATCTTTAAAATAGACTTATGGATAGAGATATTTAGTAATTTGTAATTCACATGTTATCAATGTATGAAAATATCATAACATAGAACTTTTCATTGAGAACTCTTGAGGTAACCTTCAACTAAGATCTGACCTGTGCCCTAAAAGGTCTGATGATTCATGAGCTGAGAGGAATTCAAAATTAAAGTTTATATTTTTCACCAATAAAGCCTGAGTTACAGGATAATTTGACTTCTGATCAGAAATAAACAGGTTTAAGGCTTTCATAGCAGTTGGAAAATTCTCAGTTTGTTATTTAAATGTTAGTTTGAGTTAAAGTGTGCCTGTCTAAACCATTAAAGTCCAAAAATGTGATGCTTCTCAACATCTTGGCTGGCTGTTTAGCTGTTTTTGCATTCTTAAAGGTCTCTTTCAAAAATCTTCCTGACACCTCAGTGGAGACTAAAACAGTAACAACAAAGATGAAGTGGGCAAACAACAGAGTCCACCGTCTGATCGAGAAGCATCGATCCAATCACACTGTCACAAAATCACCAAAAGGCAGAAGTGAACGTAGTGACAAGCATACAGAACAAAACTAAACAGACATTACTTGGAAATAGGGATGTAACGGTTACCGGTAAAATAGTAAACAGTGGTAAAATTTCCCACGGTAATTATTACCGTTATACCGTCTTTGATCACCACACTGCCTCAGTAATGCACGGTGATGCTGCTCTTTGACTGGGAAAACCTGAACTATGTATCTGTCCTCGATAAACAGCCTCATGTGCAGTTTGCATTGTTTGGCCTCTGAGTCTGAGGGCGACACTACAGTGGAGACTTTTCCTCTAAAACGGACTCTGAAATCTGGTTGAGTTTTGGATTTTACAAGGATGTTGAGGGGAAACTAATAGAAGACAGTCTCCCTGTTAAAACACAAAGCTGCAGCGAAAGAAAAAGACATGCACGGTTAAAACAGCCGTAACTCCTCGAGTAAATGAGCTGACCGAGCTGTAGAGGTAGAAAGGGAGGAGATTTAGTGAGCCATACCTGAGTGAATAACAGGTGGTTATCAGGATTTTCTGTCTAAATAATGTATAACTCTTGTAATTAACAGCATTAGGATCATTCTAGAATATGTTCTTGCCGTTCTTTTGCCGCGTATTTGCCGTATTTCGTAGTAGATCGTCTTTGTCCATCAAAGTTCGTGTTTTATGGATTTCAATAATTGTAATTTGTAAATATTAAAGAAGGAGATGTGGAGGAGATCTGCTATCGAAAGGGGAGACTAGAGGAGAGTCATAAAGTGGGTTAACTGCTTCAGGGACTATCGTAAGTAAAACAAAAAGTAAATATATAAAAAGTTCTGGACATGGTCTAATATAACGAGCTGTAACATGGACAGTAATGCTGCAGAAAATCATGTTTACAGTTCAAATCCGTTTTTTCTTTTCTAGTAGTCACACACAGTTTAAGCATTTATAACATAATAATGGCAAATACTTGCTAGGCTTGTTTACTTTCATTTCTCATGACAGAAGGGTAAAAAATGTATTCAAAGGGCATTTCTTGACACATTTATTGACAAAAAAGACTAACGAAATGTTAAAATTATAATATTAAAGGGGTTAAATGATTTCAATTGTGTGTAAAAGTGCTTTCTGAACATTTTGAGCACACTGCAACAATACCATGATAATAATGATAACCATGATACAAAATTATATCGTTACATCCCTACTTTGAAAGCTGGAATATAATGTTTAATGCAACTTTAAAACAAAACAAATCACTTGCAACACCTCTCCATGAGTCTCTGAGGTGTTGCAAAAATCACTAAAGACAGTAAAAGCAGCATAAACAATGACAATCACACACACATTATTAACTTTATGAAGTTGTAAAGTTACTCAGACGTAAATATTTCCACTTAACTGAAGACCCTCAGGTCCAGACAGCACCACAGAGGATTGTACGTGCTGTTTCAGCTCTTTAAAAAAAGCCGCAGTGACCCGGTGGCCTTTTTACATCAGTGGGTCACTCCTGCCGCTGACCAGGAAGGTTTAACTCTGACCTTAAATCCATCAGGAGAAAATACACAACACTGGTGGACAAAATGTCAGCCGGTCACTTCTTTCAAACAGGTGACATCTTAAACAGGAGTGGTAACAGCGTGGTCTCTGCCGCCCACACAGTCTCCTACATGGCAAAGAAAATCCTTCCTCGAGCTGCTGCTGTGATTAGTGCTTATGTCACACTGGACATTCCCACTGCACTTGAAAGCAACACAAATCCCTCTGTTTCCAGTAAGCCTCTGAGGGCGCGGAGGAGGGGAAAGGTCAGCACAGACAATCTCCCGTCTTCAAGACCAACGGCTCGATCTATTTCCTGAGCTAAAACGTCCACAGTGCTCTGACTGTGGGGTGAGCAGTGATACTGAACCATGGACAAATTCTAGAGCAACTTTTTATACTATAAAATGGAAATGTATAATATTTTACTGATTTTATCAAGTCTGTTTATGGGGTTAGGGTTAGGTTAGGGCAAGAGCCTCACGATACAATAATATCACGATATATCACGATATCACAATATTGTGATATATTGTGATATTATACAGTAAACTAGGGAAAACCTAGAGACGGTGAATATGTAACCTCTCCATTTTATTGTTATTGAAATATATCAAATGCAGTGTTACATAAATACACTTAACCTGAAAACACAGAGTGTATCAAGTCACATAAATCAATGTTGCAAAGAAATTATTCTTGCTTTCCTTTTAGCAATGTATTTAAAGCATCCTAACCACATTTCTCTTGTCACTGTCTGAACTGAATAGACTGCACCTGTGCATTCATATTTACAAGTTGCATTTGACTTCAAACTTGATACTAAGATTTTAAATATCAATACTGTATCGGGAGTCAAAATATCGCGATATATTGCGATATCGATATTTTTCTCACCTCTAATGTTGACGCAACCTTCCATGTGTCTAAATGATGACTCTCTTTTACAGAAGTTTTATTGAATCTTTTTTAACCTTTTGTATTGTTGCTTGGTTTGGGAGACTGAACCTGACTAACAAGAATCGTCCTGGCAGTCTTGTTAAAACAGCTAGAAAAATCTCCGGTTGTCAGCAGGCCGGGGTAATGTCTATTTATAATAGACAAGTCTTGAGAAAGGCTAATGCCATTCTGGATTGTTCCAATCATCCACTTGGGGACGAGTTTGAGCTTTTGCCCTCAGGCCGCCGTTTTAGGGCTCCTATGAGGAGGACTAAAAGCCTTCAGGTCTCCTTTATCCCCAGTGTTATTCATTTACTTAAAAGCAGTTAACCCTTAGGTTGCTCTTAGGCCCCGTTTACATGACGCCCAAAAAGGCCAAACCCGATAAGTTTTCATTGCGTTTTGTCCTTGTGTCTACATGCAAACTCGTTGAAAACGGAAACTTCTGAAAACAGGCTCCAGGGTGGACAGATTTAAATCCGCTCTCCATGCAGCCCCGTGTAAACCCGTATCAGAGCATTTCAGGGTGAAACATTGACGTCCCCACATGCGCAGTGCTCTTTCACATGAAGGCTGCGCGCGCATACCAGGAACAACAGCAGCTCCGGCCGTCTGCTGAGTAACGTGTGAGCCTCTTACTGTGCTCGGTTTGTTATCCAGACAAAACTATCCTGACAGATTTGTTGTCCAGAAAAGAAACTCCTGCGTCTCTGTGTGTCTATTCACCATTGTTGTTTGTGAAAGTTTTTCTTCTTCGTTCGTGTGTTGTAGCAGCGCTGCCTCTCTGCAGACCTACACCGCCATCTACTGAACCGGCATGCATACTACAGCGGATTAACTCGTCTCCGAGCGTCGTCATCTGAACGCAGAAGAATTCTAAAACGCAAAGGACAAATCTTTGCATCTTTAAGTCAGGAGTTTCCATGTAAACGTAGCCTTATTCTTGCACATTTATTGCTCATTTGCACATCCGCACATTGCACTTTTAGATTACTTGGTTGTAATTTTTCCATTTTGGAATGAGCTCTGAACTAAACTTTTAGTGTTTTTGTGTATTTTTATGTTTTTTAACCCTGTTGTTGTTACCTTCTCTTTTGTGTGTCCTGCTGCAAAACTAATTTCCCTCCACGGGACAATAAGGAGATTCTGATCTGATTCTGATACTTGTGACCGTTTGTTTTCAGCTGATTATTATTCAGCTTTTGTTTTCCCATTACGTTAACTCCCTGAACATCTCCTCGTCTCATAAGAGGGTGTTTCTCTCTAGAGTCAAGTCATCTTTTTTTGTATTTTTGCCTGATACGAGGAGAATATGTAAAAATAAACTTACTCCTGCTTGTCACTGCTCCTGAAATGGCCCCAAGGATAAACCTGTTAAGGGTCCCTGGGTAGTAGAATGCCAAATATTTTGTCATGTGAATATAAATGTGTTTCCAAAAAGAGAGAACAGTCCCAGAATATGTGAACATGATGAGCAGATTCTTCACCGCAGCTCCTCCAACGTGCACTTGTTGAGATGGGATCAATGTCTACAGGACTGAAAGGTGCTCTGAGAAACCTCCTCTGGATTTCTCTCTATAGATTTATCAGAGTGACCTTGTTGAATGTTGATCCTCAACTGGAACTAGTTTAATTACCATCTCTATTTAAACCACTCTAATGCCATGACTCCCAACTCATTACATTTTTAAACATCAACTGTTTTCATTCAACAAATGAAGGAGAAAATTAAGAAAAGAAGAGAATTGATGCTTTAATCCTGAACAAAGTTTAAGAGGCCAGATTGATGCAAACTCAAGGAAACTCTTCATAACAAAATCAAACATCAAAATATTATATAGTGCTTTCTTCTAAATCTGTTGTTTTATACTTTTACAGTTCTTTAGTGCAGGTGAGTATTATACTAGTAGTTACTAGGGATGGGACGATACACTTAAACTCACGATACGCTGCACCTCGATATGCCCGGGTCACGGCACGATACGTCACAATACAATATAAAAAAAGTAAAAAAGAAAAAGTATTACTGTGTAACTACAACTTATTTGTTTTTGTTTGAGTTGCACACAGGAAAACACAAGGCCTAACAGGCCAAACAATAACACTCTCTCTAACCCTAGAGAGGTTAGAGAGAGTGTATGCTAACGAGCGGTAGGCTCGTTTTCGCCGTCTTCGTCTTTTTTAATGAAAAAGCCAAAATACTGCCAGACAGATGACTTGTATCCAGGCGGAGCGTCCTCAATTTCGACCTCATTCGACTCCATCATTCAGCTTTTTGGAGGCAAGGTAGTTGGTGCTAATGTTTGTTGTTGTCACTTATGGTCACATGGGCTATTACCGGACGTGGCGTCTTTATTTCACGATCCATGTTTTTCAAACTCGATGCATTTCGTCACATGCTGTATCGTGATATATTGCCAAACGATGAATATATGCCTAAAGATGATTTGTTTAAATCATTTCCAAATGCTGTAGTTATGCTTCATTAAAGACTTTATGGAAGATAAATGAAGTTACCTTGGTCTAAATTATTTGGATTTTGATCTGAAATGTGTTGCTGTTATTGTGTTCTAAGGATCGATGTTGTCAAACTTACAAAAACATCTTTGGTGAAAACAAACAAAAAGAAAGACCAATAAATGCAACAAAATAAACAGAAGCCAAACACATAAATAACTAACCCAAAGTAAACAACCAAAAAAAATATAGAAATAAAAATAAAAGAAGTAAACACATAACCAAAAAAAGCATTTAACTGTAACATCTACATCTACCTACTGTAAACAGCTATGCAGTAAATTACTGTAACATACTGTGGAAATGAATCAGATTTTTACAGCATTTACAGTAAAATCTACGGTAACATTTTTTAGATAATGTTTCATATATTTGTGTGAAACCATCGTTTGAGTAAATGTATTTTATTGTGTAAAAAATTATTTATGTATCATTTATGTATTTATTTTATTTACAAAATCATATCTTTCCAATAAATGGTCTGTAAAATCGTTAAAGATATCTTTAAATGCATCACAATATGGAAGTTATAAATGAAGTAACCTTGGTCTAAATTATTTGGATTTTGATCTGAAATGTGTTATGTTCTAAATAATGATGTTGTCAAACTCTTTGTGTCATTCATTTAGTTGAAAACACGACTATTTCTATTGTATTGTAAAAAAAACTGTCCTTGAGCTTCCTCAAAGAAGAAAAATGAGAGCATTTTTATTTTCTTTTACGACTGAGAACTGTGTCATTAACTCCCAGGCAAATATTCAGAGATAAAGTTAAATCAGAAAATCATGAGAGCTCGGAGCAGTAGTCTACTCCGACACACGTTTGCTGTAAAATGGTCCTCTGCTAACTTTAAAAAAATCAAACCTGCATGTGTCTGATGTCTTAATCACACTTTGGAGCCTCTTCAGACGGGATCACAATCACATAACTGACACATAGAGCTACAGGGACACTACTGGAGAGTTTAAAAGCTGATGTTTGGACGTATTTTGGATTTAAAAGCATGAAAGAGAATACAAGGTGGACAAAAATAAGTAATGTGCAGAATCTGCATTAATGTATATCATTAAAATATGATTAATGTAACTAGTTGTTTCAGTTCTACTGTAAAAAACATTTTTAGTAATGTACCAGATCAAAAGGTCATTTTTTTTAATTACAGAACTATTTTAAGTGAGATATCCCAGACTGAATAAATACAGAATTTAATCGTGAATCGAATCGATTTGAGACCTCTTAATATTGAATCCAATTGATCCAGAAAATCTGAATTGATACCCAGCCCTAGTAACTATAGCTTAGGTAGAAGAACAACAAAACCTCGTCAGGGGAAGACCTCATTGGGTTGGCATGAGTTATAAAGTCTATGCATTATTATTTTTTTAATACCCTCCCTGTAAAAACGTTTTATAAGACTGGCAACTTCTTCTAATTTAACAGAAACTTCTGCCCCACTCTTTAAAAAACTGAATATTCTCTCACATTACGATATAAATATTCATCAGATATGTGTTTATTTATAAATACATGCTCTTACCTTCTTCTTTACCATCATCATTTAGAAATTTCTTCAAATAAATTCACAGATTCACTCATTTAATACCAGACGGGTTAGTCATCTTCACCTTTCATAGAATGTAAAAATATGGAATATCTGGAATGGCTGAGAGCTCATCATCATTACAAGTTTTTAAAAGGTAACTGTCTTTACATTTAATTTTGTCAACTCTTTTATGGTCTCTATATTTTTGTTTCTTTGTTAAACCTGTTTATGTTTGTTTATTGTTTTTTTTCCTTGTTTCATGATTGAACACATGTATGCATGTATGACTTTATGTTCTTACTGAAATCTCGACTGTTCTCTGCTTTTTCTTACAGAAAGGTGAGCTCCTTTGCATAAACCTGATGGCTTCTTGACCTCTCCTGACACATTTCTTTGTTTTCTGAATATTTCCAGTTTGATCTTTTAGTGCAAAATCAAATAAACAATAAACAATACCTTAAAGACTCAGGGCATTGTGAAAGCCTGGGGCTGACTGGAAGAACTCAGGTGAATGAGGGGCCTGGTCAAACTTTCTTGAATATATTTTCTTTAAGTAACTTTTTCATCGATATAAATGCACTGGTTTCTGAATATTTATTTCTATGACTGTCATGAAACTTTACTGATTGAGAATGTGACTTTAATAATGTCTCATTTTACCATAAGCAGCATTTCCCACCTGTCTGAGCACTCAGCAGAGGGCACAAACAGACTTTTGCCTCAGTCTCGGTTCTGCACCGTCACACAACAATTAAAGGCGCTAAATCTGTGGTTAACAGATGCTCCAGATTAGCGGAGTATCGCTCCTGGTTTGAGTGTTTTCCAGATCTAATCCCCTGAATCCCCCCCCCCCCCCCCCCCCCCTCTTTTTGATGCAAACAGACAGCACCCCCGTCATGTTTCCGATGCCCTCCTCAAACCTGAAGGCATCCGAGCGGGGAAGAAAAACCCACAAACAAGCAGAGCAAGAACCAACAAACCAATCAACCAACCAAGCAGCAGCAGCAGAGAGGGATGATAGACGGACTCACCGTAAGAAGACGGTCTCTCCTTGCCTCACGGTGATGTTGTCCATCACTTTGTTGTCGGACTGAGAGTCTCCCTGGCTGCGCACGGAGCCTGCGGGCACAAGAAGCAACATCCTCAGAGAGAGAAGAACTGAGCATTTCACCAAAGACCCCAGCGCTCCCCGAGCAGACATGGTCTCCAGCCGGAAAAAAACGCGTGTAAAAGAATCCCAGAGAGACACAGAGAGCCGCGCAGAGTCCACTGAAGCGTCCTGTGCAGATTATTCACCCCCCTGTTCATTAGTCTTAATCCAAATCTTCTCCAGGTAGCGGCGCGGCGCGCAGGGGAGGGGACACGCTCGACCCTGAGAGACATCCACTGCTGACCGCGCTCTGTGAGCAAATGAGCCACTGGTCCGTCAGGAGGAGGCTGAGGCTGACTACACCGCTTCTACAAGTTTTTAAAAGTGTCTGAGTGGAGCCAGGACTGAGGAGAGCACCGACAGAGGGGTTTGACGCGCGGTGCTGCAGCCAGGCTACTGTACCAACAACAAATACAGAGTCTGATGGAGAGAAGAGGGAGTCACATCTGCTGTCCACAGTCAGACTGAGCATGTGTTTAACAGCACAGATGATTGATCCACATCTACTCTGAATAAACCCTCACCAAGAGGAAACGCTTAGCATGAATAATTCAGACAGAGAGCAGCTTTTAAAGGACTTGACCACAGTCTAAAGCAGGGCTGGGCAACTATCAATACCAACAGGGCCACATTCATTTCTTTTTCAGTGCCAGAGGGCCAAACTGTTACATATTGTTGGGACTTCTCAATAAAGAAAAAAATAAATAAACAAAAATACCAAAAAAAAAAAAAAGTTTAACAAAGGATTTTACCAACACTTGAATATTCTAAAACAATTTAAAATTCATGATCTACTGAGCATGACACATAACTAGAGCTAAATTAAGCTGCTCTTTAATTAATGTTTACTAGTTCTTAAAGCACAAACATATTACCATTACTATTGTTCCAAAGTATGGTATTTACCAATACTATAAATAATATTTTTGGGCCTCATAAAACATTTTTAGAGGTAGAGGAACTTTACTTGTGAACAACAAAACAACAAAACACTTCCCAGCAATGTAACGTTCGAAAAAAAATGTATCACTGATCCTAATTTATGCATTACATGATGACTCATATTTAGCAACTGTTGTTTTGTTTCTTTACATTTCCAGTTTGGTTTGTTATTTTTGGGAAATGATTGGTGGGCCGCATTGAGTGAGGTAAAGGGCCACATAAGGCCCCTGGGCCACCAGTTGCCCACCCCTGGTCTAAAGGCTTACACCGGGACTGTTAGGTTGCATGTTTTTTTTTTTTTTAAGTATTATTCTCAGTGTTATGTTCTCATATAAACAAACCTCATATCAAGTACCATTCACTGGTAGAAGTCGACTTTAAACTCAAGGGCTCCAAGGCGGCACCCCTAAAAGTTGAGACAAAAGTTTTGACTGTTTTTTAATGTCATGTAGAGATGATCAAACAAACAAGCAAACTATCATATTCACAAAAAGCTTCTCCACATACTGCACCTCCAGCCTCTCCTCTTCAATCTATGCAACAATCAAACATGGTTAGTCTGAGGAGAACATTTTTACAAATATTACCAATAAGTGTGATTTATTATCACCAACACAGTTGTATAAAATCATGTTTGTAATCTGATGTTTTATTGTGTTTTCTTCCCACAAACCTTTATTGGTCTTAAATGGTTACTGCCTTTAAATATACAAATTATACATGGATAATAAATAAAATAAAAAAATATTTGTCTCTTTGGCACTAAATATAAGCCCTTTTTAGTTATAACTTTATATACTGTGCTTGTGTTTTGTGTTAAGTATGACCCTGATGGTAAGCGTGTCGTGGACAAGAACACAACAGTATGTCAGAAGTGCAACACGATGCTAAACTACGTCAACACATCTACGCCGACATCATCCCGGAGTTAAAACAAGTGGAACCAGACAGAAACAACAAGCAGCACACATGCTACAGACTTTACCTGGGTCATTTAGACAGCCATTAGCACATGATTCAAAGAGGGCAAAGGAAATCCACCGGGCCATAGCTACTTTTATTGCTGTCCACATGAGACCCTTTTCTGTTGTGGATAACACCGGGTTTCTGGACATGGTACGGACACTTGATACACTTATAGCTCGGTCTTTGTAATATTTACTCTGCTGCTTAGAATGCACCACATAAGATGGGTGAGTTCTCCATTAGATACATTTATTTTTTCACTTATTCTTATTTTTAAATGGTGATGTTTTTGTTTTTTATGATTCTAAGTATGCACCGAGAATGTGCCTGGTTTAGCTGCAAGAGTTACATTTAATTCAATTTAATGAATATGTACTCTGAGTTGAAACAAATGTTGGTTATTTTAATAAACCACAAGTAAAAAAAGGCATTGAAATTTCTCATATTTGTATCAAAAAAGTATCGTGACAGAAACGTATCGAACTGAACCGAACCGTGAATTATGTTCTGTTCTGTTTAAGAAAACTGTCCACTCTAACATCGACAGGACCATGTTGACCTCGTTTTATCGTGCTTTTATCGAATCAGTTTTATCTTTGTGTCTTATTTCATAGCTTGGAAATTTGTCCTTCAAGAACAAAAACTGTTTCAGCCAAATTGTGATTCGATTTGATTTATTTTGGATCCACCTTTAGTAACAGCAAATATGCAGTAGCTAATCTTCCTGGGGTCCACAAATTACACCTTCAACAAAAAAATATCCTTTTGAGCCTGACGTATATACACTCATAACATTCATACAATCCACTCATACGGTAGCCCTATTATTCACCTCTTTATTGCAAAAAGCAAACCAATAAACAAAAAGTTTAAATAAAGGAAAATAAAAAAGGAGTATGTACAAAAAGTTGTGGGCTGTGACTTAGGCCCCATCCACACAAAGACAAAACGCTAAACAGTTTCCAAAACGATCGTCATGAAGACGAAGGCGTCTCAGAAAATGTGTACGTCCATATGAATGCACTCATACGCATGAAAACGCTGTAAAACACATGCCAGACCTCTAGGGGCGCTGTAACGATATGACGGAAACAAGCAGAAACAGATGAAAGAACAATAGGCATGTGCACTTGCGGCAAAAGTTGTAAACAGAGATTGTGATAAAGTGATCATAAAGTGCTGTAATGTGTCCTCGATAATTGTTTGTTCAACTCGGTGGTGATTGAGAAGAAGGAGATTTTGCTGCAACAGGGATAGTAGGGTCACTAGCTTCATCAGCACATATGCTACACCGTACGCCGCCTTTGTTGTTGATGTTGTTGCCGCGTGTAGCGCATGCATGTCAATGAAGACATGAAACTATGACGTAAATGTACCAGAAAACTTATGGGGAGCCAGTAATCACGGAGCTGTGTATACGGCAGTTCAAAATCTTTCCACTCTGGAACCTGGTTTCAGAAATGATCGTTTTCAGATCCCCAAAACGCCGTCTTCGTATGGATGATACGCAGATTCAGCAAAAAATGTATGCGTTTAGACCTCGGTTTGGCCTCGTGTGGATGGGGCCTTAGATTATTGTTTCTGAACTGAAGGTTTGCTGGTTTTAATCCACGGCCCCTGCTCGTCAAAGTGTCCTTCAACAGAAATGGCCCCTGCACATGTGTGTGAATGGGATTAAAACTGAAAGGCATGCAATGCAAGAGTGCACTGAGAAGCTTGTCAAGACTGGAAATCCCCTGAGATAGTCAAAGTGCATTTATCTTTCCAAAATTCTAATGTAATAATCTTATTGACAATTTTGTGGTTTCTATTTTAACCAAAAAAAACCATTCTGCACCATATTTTGTCATATTGCTAATTTTGATGAAAAACTAAATGTGAGGAAACTGTAAAACAAGCTATTGTCCTCATTTTCTATCCACAGTAAGACACCTAAATTATTTAGATTGTCCAACCAACTTTTTAAACACCTAGTTTAGCAGTTCTCATTTCAAATACTGTACATGTCAATACCTAATGTAACTGAAATAACTGCAGTTAGGTTTGGAAGAATGCAACCTTTATTTCTTAAACACGACTCAGCTTAAGTCAACAGTTCATGATCAAAATATTCAATTAATTAACAGCTGATTTGTGCAGCTGTATTATTTCAGGCTCTCGGTCTAATGTCTGAAGAACACAGGATTAAAAGATTAAGACAACAAAGGAGGATGATCATAATAAAAACTCATTTGCTTGCTGCAGCGTGGTTACTTCATGAATTGCTCTCATGAATTTGAAACAGAAGAAAATGAAGTTAAAGTCTTTTATTTATGGTTCATTTGGTTTCCAGTGATATGAGATTCAATCAATCAATTTTGAAGGTGAGGAACGAGCAAGCAAAAGACAAGGTTCCAATTTAAAGGGTTTATTCACAAGCTGTCAAGTGGAGTTTCTGTTTAAAAAGGAAAATATAAAGATAATTGATTAATCATCTTTAAACAAAATAATGTTCAATGATTTTAAACTGAGTCATTAGATTCTTTAGAGTTTTTTAAAGTTTGCTTTCCCACAAAATTCACCAAATTAAACAATCAAAACTGGCTTCAGTACTATCTAAAAGTTTAATAACATCACTTTTGACCCACCTGACAGACAGCAGCAGAGCAAACTGAACAATGGGTTTAGGAGTGCTTCATAAACTTCAGATCAGGTCTGATCACCTGTGGCTGATTGCTGCAGCCTGAACATGTGCTGATCCTCAGTGGAGTTTAACTCAAATAATCCAGATTTTTATCCATCCAGGCAGAGATAAAGTGACTAAAGAGAAGAACTTAAGATAGCGACAGACCCATGGATGCCCAGACCTTAAATCTGTCCTCATCATATTTGTCTCTGCTGAATATAAATTAATTAGATGTCAGCCTGTTGAGATGTGGCATCTCATTTTCAAGAGGGTCCTCATGACTATTAAGGTATTTATTATGAAGGTAAAATCAACAACAGCCAGTGAGATGAATGTTTTTTATTAATATAGCAGCATAGTTGAACTACCATGAAACTGGCTTACTGGTCTAAAAGTTAATTGAAGTGTCATTTTATTGAGGAAAGAGAAAGAAAATCTGTGAATATGATAAAACTTATAAACTCCGTGTGGCTCTGGTACAGCCCTATTCAATTAGCGCCCCAAAAGCAACCATCGAGTGGCCCCAAATCAACCTGATTGGGATTTAGGTCCGAAGAGAAAAACAGAAAAACCTTTTACAAACACTGAGAAAGTCTAACAAAAATTCCAACATTATTACAGACATTGAATGCAACAGGTTCTGAAAGGTTGCTGTTAAGCATGCTACTTTTAATGCAGTTTTAAATGTGATCAAAAGATGGTGTTTTTGATCTGAACTTTTTTTTATGTTGATGTGCACCTTAACATGTGCTTGTATTTACCTGCTAATACGTGTTTAATTTAAATGTTTGAAGTGTTTAATTTAAAGAAATAGTATTTCATCAGAAGTTCAGTTTAAGTGCTGCTATTTAAAATGACTTTATGCCCTTTTGTATATGGTAATAAAATAATAAACATCCATTATTTTGGTTATCTTTTTGTTTCTTTTACGTGGATAAATTTACTCACTGTCTGCCAAAAATGTCCAGCTCGTGTCCTAAGTCTGAAAATCCGGCCTGACGAAATTTATAATTGAATAGCCCTGCTCGAGTACATTCAGTTTTACATATCAGGAGCTAAAGCAACAGTGGAGTTGCACTGTGCATCCTTACAGTCTGTAAAGGAGAAGTTAACGAACCAAAAACTGCTCAAACACGGAGCTCAGAGATCCTGAACAGCAGTTCAGTTTTATTATCTGAAAAATCCAAATCATAAACTACAAGTCTAATGGATGTGTACCCAAACATCCTTAAAAGCTTTTAAAATACAGCTTAGTCTCTTACAGACTTAAGCCTTTTTATTGCTTTGAGCGGATTAAGATCCTCAAAACAAAAGCCTGCTGTTTTTCTAATATTAAAATTGAATTTAAGAAGATAACAGTCTAATTCATTTTCCTTTTTTTCCTCAAAGTTATTCAATAAGATATCCAAGACAATATGGAAGGTAAGGTGCATACTGTATGTATAACCAGTTAAGTTGAAAGTTTTTGAAAGTGGGAGTATGGCATATGTCCCAAAAGTGTAATTATTAGCCACAGTGACAGAGATCAGCTCTGCATTTGTGCAGAAGGACCTGGCAGAGAAGCTGGGGTCTTTGCATTTTGCTGCAGAGATGGTCCTAAACTCAGCTTAATTTAAAGAACTTCAGGTTGACAAAAGCCACAAAAGAGGCTGATTGCATGCTACATTTACACCTTAACAAAATCTTACTTTACCACAAGCAATCCCCTAAAGACAAACAATTCTCGAGCATCCATTTCGGGAACACGGCACAGCCTTGTTTGTCCAATAACAAGCTAAAGCGAGAGAGTTTACAAGAGGAAAAGAATGCTACCAAACAAGATAAACTTACTATTTTGCAGTGAATATTAAGGCTGTTTTCTTTAGATACTTGTGAATAATTTCATAATAAACATTTATCGATGAAAAGTCAAATCTGAATGAAAAACACAATAAAACAATGAAAAAAAACCTCTGCAGTCTGCAGCTGTCATCATGCAGAGCCTCCCTGCTGTAATTAACATCTGTACCAACATGGACCAGATTCTCAGTTTCATAAACCAAAAGGAAACACATGAGCCAAAGAAGGATTAACTTCGAAGTAGGTGTTCAGGTTAAATCGATGCTTCATCATTCAAAGACACAAACCATGTATTTAATAATCTGACTGTTCTAAAATAAAATGCATTGTTTGTCCTTTGTAAACTCAAAATTATTTGGTCGGCCAGATCACCTCCAAACATTTTGAATTTACATCATCTTTATTTAGTATGCAGTGATATCAGTACACATGGCAACACTAAAGTCAGACCCTGATCAGTGCTGCTGGCAGGAGGCTGTGTCATGTACTGAGGTGGAGCCAGAGCAAAGTTATTTACCAGTGTAAAACTAGTTTTAAATGTTTATAATCACTCCTCCCTATTTTTATGGCTTAATTAAACCTAAAATTATTCAAACTGTGCAGGATTTTCAGTCAGGTAGTCAGACATAGCTTCACATGTCAGCTTTCTGTACAGAGGCTGAGCTGAACTCCATCACTGTGGCCAATGTCTATGTTGTTGCCATGTACCGCACACAGCCCCACTTCAGATTCCTTAACTATCACGTAAATTAGAGATCAGGAACTTAATATATTCACATCATACACACATTAGCACTGAGATTTTTTGTTAGATGATTTTTTTATTTAAAAATCGATTTCTTTCCAAATTTAAATGCTTCATTTTAGTCTGTGTTAATAAGCCACTTCCAGGCTTTTGAAGAGAGAGTATAAACAGCTGGTTAAAATATATTGCTGAATAAATCCTAAAAAGGAACTCACATGTGATGTGTATTTTTCCTGATATAGTCTGTAGAAAAAAGCTAACTGAAGATTGCAAATATCTCAATTTCAATAGAATCGGCACCTAAAAAATTGTACAAAAAAATGGTTATCATGCAATATTTTCTGTAAAGTACTCATATATGTAACTTTTACTCTGCCCAATAAAATGTCTGCTTACCAGCAAAACAGTTTTTTATAGTTGAAATCATTTAAAATCTTTTTTACAGCCAAAAAATGTTTATCAATTAGGTAATTCTGGCCACATATGAATCTGAAAACACCTCTTTAAACTCAGGATTGGTAACATTTTAATTGGTTTGACCCCAGATGCTTTGGGCTCGTCATTTTTCTTTAAAAGGCCTGGAGGATCTCAGCCTGTCTGGCAAATAAATGTCAAAACAATTTTTTAAAAAATGAAGATGACAAACTGCCTTCCTTACTGGATGGTGTTGAAGCTTTTTTCTAACTTCAGAGAACATTGAGCTCATTTCTCCATCTGCTGCTGTAACTGCAGAGTGAAAGAATCATGTCACTGTTTGTTTCAGCTCCAAAATTTTTTATTTTCTGGCTATTATTTGTGTTTTTAAGCTTTATGGGGTTAAGTTACACTAAATTGCTATTTATACAGTTGATGCATGGTGTAATGGAGAGATGCATAAGTCCCTAAAAATAAAACATTTTTAAAAATTATGATTATTTTTAACTTGTTTGACACAAAAACAAACATTTTAAGGCATGCATGAAAGGGTTAATTAACTGTCTGCTTTAATTAGGATGAGAAGGATGAACAGCAGGTTTATCTCAGTTCTTACTTTATCATTCATCACAGCAGGTTCACCTTCTGAATGCAACAGTGCTGTTTAAATAACTTTGTAATGGTTGTTTTAAGGCAGAAAGTTGCTCTGACAGTCTGGATGTTGGTGATGATCAACCATCTTTTCATCTTCATGAAACACAAACCATAAGGATTCATTTGAGCTCCATCTCCTGAGCATCATAGCTGCTGCCCTCTCTGATATGGATTCTATAGTGCACCGGCTTCTTCCTCTTGCCCTAAGCAGTAAATAATGAGGCTACATGGAGTGGGTGTGCTTGAGGCCTGACAGCACTGCAGCTATTTTATGGTCCAGATCTTGAGCGGAGGAGAATGAGATACCATCCTGAACATCCAGCCTGCAGGCGGCACATTCTCACAAAGCTATATCGTCACGTCACTCGACTCGCCCCGAGCACTGCAGCTCATAATAGAGCTTCCACCTCCACACGGACTATAAATGCCACTGCTGCTCCGCTCCCCTCCGCAGCTCACATGAATGAAGTTGTCAAGTAAATGAATGAGGAGGAGAGAGCCTCCTGGGGAGAGACCAAGTGTTCTCCATCTCAAACTTCTCTGCTCAGTCCATCGCTCTCTGTGGCCGTCTGCATTAACATCTGCTGCCACATAAACCACAGACTGTGACTCTGCAGACTACACGCAGTCAGAATGCTGCTCAATTAAACAGTTATTTCAGTTTTAGTTTGAGTAACACAAGTATAGAGCACTAATACTGAACACAGAACAGTGACAGCAAGTCTTTAAGCCATAACTACTGTACGCAGTCACATAAACTAAAGGGCAGAGGTTTCCAAACTGTCTTTGCATTTGCGTAACCACAGTACTGAGAAACAGGAAAGTTTTCTTATTGATACGCTGCACTTCATAATATACAGCAAAGATTATGGAAAAAATACAATTCTGATTATCTTTAAAGACGCTCAGGTAACAATTAAGAAACATTATTATTCAATGACATTTCATCACCTATTTAATACATTAATTAAGCATCAACAATACTATTAGAAAGAAAGATGGAAAGACTGGCACCACAATTATCATGTTTACATAAGAGCTTTAATTCCCCTTAATTCCACATATAACTTAAATCATCTCATCAGGATGATATCAGCATATTATCAGCATATTATCAGGCTATTGTCAGGATATTGTTAGGATGATATCAGGATATTATCAGGATGATATCATCATATTATCAGGATGATATCAGCATATTATTAGGATGATATCAGGATTTTATCAGGATGATATCAGCATATTATCAGGATGATATCAGCATATTATCAGGATGATATCAGCATATTATCAGGATGATATCAGTATTTTATCAGGATGATATCAGCATATTATCAGGATGATATGAGGATATTATCAGGATGATATCAGGATGATATGAGGATATTATCAGGATGATATCAGGATATTATCCAGATATTTTCAGGATATAATCAGGATTTTATCAGGATGATATCAGGATATTATCAGGATTTTATCAGGATGATATCAGGATTTTATCAGGATGATATCAGGATGATATCAGGGCGGCTTGCTTGGGAAATTCACTGACATGGAGGTTAACACTTGCTCTTCTCAGCAAGGATTATGGCAGGCTGCACACCATCAAATAAATGTGCCGGTATTCAACAGTTTTTATCCTAACTTCAGTGTGACATGTTAAAGATACACAACAGACCTGCTGGTGATTGTTTTTGAGCAGATGTCCAACAGAACTTTGATGATGTGCAGTGGAAAAAAAACACTTCCACGTCCAGACATGTTGAGTTTGAGTTCCCTCCTTACAGTTTGTGTCCACACAAACAGCTGGCCTGGATAATGTCTGAACACAGTATTGTCCTTTTTTTCGCTGGTCTGAATGGGTTTGTTAGATTTCAGTCGGCAGAGCCATGAGCATCATGTTTTACAGAACAGTAAAATGATTTATCATCACTAACTCAGTGGTCAGGCTTTTTAGTTTCAGGCACACACTGTCAGAGCGAGCAGAGCAAGGTCATAAAGCTGTTAAGGTAAAAATCCAAATCCAGCACAAATGAAGAGTCAGCTTCATCAGGACCAGCCCTGACCAACAGAGAGAGGAGCACTGAAGCGAGCTGCAAGGACGCAGCAAAGCTCCACAACTTAAGGATCCGTTTAAGAAAGCTTCTGGTCTTTACCGGCTCAGAGCTGTTTGGGCTGATCCAAGGGCATAGAAAGAGAAAAACACAATTCTTCAAAAAAGTCTCTAAATTTAAAGATCTATCCCACACAAGAGGAGCTACCTGTCAAGATGGAGGAAAGTCGTGGACTCACTCCGGTTTGTCTAACAGGACGTGCACGAGTCAGCCGAACTCTTCAGAGCAGGATTTAGTCATCATGTTGATAATTAATGTGCAGGATCTTTTATCTGCTATTGACAACATGCCCACACTTTAAACCAGCAGGATTAATTCATTCTCCTTTAGTTTACAGGTCTAACAATCTGTTAAATGTCAGCGCAAACTAGGGCTGAACGATTTGAGAAAATAATCTAACTGCGATTTTTCCCCCAATATTGCGATTTACTCTGCGATTGTTTTAATGTTCATCATCTTATGTATTCTTAAAAATGTTTCTTTTTACTTTCAAACAAGCTAAAAAATCATGTTCAGTTTTTTTTATGTTATATATTGAAGGAGTTATCCATTTTTCTACTACAGTGAACACCATGCATTAACGGTAAAAGTAGTGCTTTAGGGGACCTTAATAAAGCTTCATGAACACATCTTAGACAATCATTCATTACGAATAATTAAAGCTGTTTAATCAAACTATTCACTTGTGAATTACATCAAAATTTAAACTAAAAAAATGTTGTGAAATCTGAAAACATGCAAATTAAATTTCAAAAACCATGTAAAAATTCCAAAAATGGTTCTGACAGTGGCCAAAAAAAAAGATGAATGGGGGCAAAATAGGAATAAAGTTGTAAAAACGGGGTTAAAAAAGGTAAAAATGGTCCAAAAGTGGAGAAAAAAGTGTATGAATAGAGGTAAAAAATAGGCATGAAATTGCAATTAATTGTTCAGACCCAGTGCAAACAGCTTTAAAATCTGACACACGTTTGGCAACCAAAGAAGTTCTTAAAACATCTGTAAAACTGTGAGTTTAAGGCAAACTGAAACAAAACTGTAACAGGTTATAAAAGAAAAAGACACATTGATAAGAGCGTTTTTTTCTGCTTTCATGCCAACACCTGAAACGCTGCAGGCCTCAGGGGGAGCGGGTTCGTCATGTAATAAGTTGTGATGTGTGAATATCAAATGAAAAACATACACTTCAGCCTGTCATGAGGGAGTGTAAAAAGATTTATGTGACACGAAGTTAGTGAAAACACAGCCGCCTGCAGCAGGAACACATCATCAGATATTTCTATCTTTGTCTGCTCGCTCTCCTCAGCTCTGCTCTGATCTCTGCTGGTTCACATCACACCAACTTTTTATTTTATTACACCTCATCCTGACACGCTCCTGCCCTATGACACCTCACAGGCTCATATTCAAAGCTCGATGATGACTGTATTTATATGAATAAAAGACTCTTTCCTGCAGATTTACTCAAGTCAACTACTGAAACTGAAACTTCTCCTGACACAGCTGTTACTGTAAAGAGGTCATATAAGAGAATACCACTAATGAATAGCTAATTAAGGGACAGTGAGGAGTTTCTAAGTAATTAAAAAAAGTCTCTCTTTTAGATATATGCCTGATGGAAATACACACTTTAAGATGAGTTTTATAGCATCAAAATAGGTTATCTATAAATGCTATTCTTTAGCTAAGTGGTCGGGTCAGACAGCTGGCTACAAAACTACGATACTAAGTTTTCCAAAATTGCTTGTTGTCACACATCAAAAACTACCGCTACGTAACTAGAAAGAGATACATTACCTCGTGGCTTTGCATCCTGTAAGTTGTTGAAAAAAGAAGTTGTAAAGCAATGCAGAGTTCTGAGGAAGGTCCGAGCTGCATTCATTAGCATCACAACAAACACACACTTTGGCTCCGGTAACGTGTTGTGGTACGTTCCAGTTGTAGTCAGAAGTAGAAATTTCCGGGTTCCGAGTAGGAAACTGCAACTGGAACGTCCCCCGAAGTCGGAATTTCCTACTGGGAACTCGGTGAAACCTCGCCACCCCCGAGTTGACAATGGAAGATGGATGCCCCCAGTGTGAACAGTTATTTAGCTCCTGTAATAATCCATTTATTTGCACTTCTGACTGGGGTGTGTCGCTCTAGATCAGCTGTATACATAGTATTGTTAGACTTATATTTACAAAAATGCTGTCATAGTGATAATCACATTCTTCATGTGATATTTGTGAACAACATCGCAGGGCGTGCTAACAACCGCTAACAATAGCCTGGTAGATCGGCATGTTTTTTTCCGACTTCAACTGGAACGCCGATAAGTCGGAGATGATGTCACTCCCAGTTTCGAGATTACTGGAGCGCAGCATTACGACAGTCGCCGTGCGTGCTCATGGGTAGCAGAGTCTTAATGTCACCGGTAATAGATTCTCCTCACAGTCCCTTTAACCTTTTGCATCAAAATGAGGACCTCCAAGAACAGGAAAGGATCACCTAAAAACACAAAGATCACATATGATGGCAGGCCTATTTTTTGCATGAGCAGAACTGTAACAGAAACAGAGCATTGGTTCATTACCGTTTCATTAAAACACGTCTTTTAGCTCGTCTCACTCTAAAAAAAGCTAGTAAAAGCTAAGGGCTTCAACCGAGCAGCTCACAAAATAACTGACACCTCTAAAACTCAACAATGTGAAGTTTAGAGTCGAGCAGTGAAGAGAAAGCAGAGCCCGTCATGAAGGACTCTCCACACCTCCTCCAACCCTCTCACTGACGGCAGACTCTTCAGAGCTGACAAACACTCACTTATCTCTGCACAACATTTAGAGTAAAACTCCGGGATCAGCCCAGAATCTGGGGACATCAAAACTTCTGAGAGGCTGATTATTTGTTTTACAGATGTCATATATTTAAAAACTGTGAGTAGACAATTTGATATGAACTACATATCAAAATATGAAAAAGAGAAGTAAAGGTGCAGTGTGCAGAAATTGGCATTTAGCGACATCTAGTGTTCAGATTTTGGAATGAGCCCGTCTGTTTCTAAAACATCACGTCACTAAGAGCCGGTGAAGACCAAAAAGGATCTTGAACAGGGCATCGTTTACAAAAGTTACCAGGTCAGGGTTTAACATTCATATTTTTAACTATTATTCTTATAAATTATAGGTCAGTTAGAAGATGATTATATATATATTAGGGCTGTCACTTAAGTGCATTAATCAGATTAATTAATTACAACGCAAATTAATGCATTATAAAAATTAATCACAGATTAATCATAGCACACAAACATTTTGATATTGTCCAGCTGGAGGACCCGTACATGGCAGTGGCACGTGTCACTTCACCCATGTGTCTCTAGTCAAACCAAACAAAGTCCAGGTGACAACAGGAATGGCATATTTAAGACTTAGTCTTATTTTATTTTTGAATTTATTTATCTATATTTGTACTACATTCTTTAATAATGCATCAGGCCTAATTGTTTTGCTGGATGTCCTCGACCTTTTTCTTATGTTGAATTTGATTTATGAAACACACTTAAAGTGTAATTTGAGTTGCCTGATTGAGCTTAGAATTTTCTGGACAAGTTGCCCTGACTTTGGTTTTATTTAGTCACCAATAAAAATGTGGATTTACAAATCTTCACTTCTTAGTGTGTTCATTTGATTAGTCCTGCACTACAATTTTATAATATCCTAGAATTCAAATTCTTTATTTGGGTACTTTACGCAGATATGAGATTAAAATGTGATTAATTAGATTATTTTTTTTAATCGTCTGACAGCACTAGTATTTACACATTTACTTATCTTATCCTCTAGTATTTTTCTAGTATTTTTAACTATCATTTTAGTTTTAGCTCCTGTGTTTCCTCATTTTTAATTCAACATAGTGTTTCCTCAGTCCTCTAATTTAGTTTTCTGTCAGAATTTCCTTTTTATGTCTTAGTGTGTTTGAATAAGTCAGTGTGTATATTAATGTTGGTTGTGGGAGGGGGTTTTATGTTTTCATTTTATGCAATTATGCAATTTTCTGCTTTTTATTTCACTTATTGTTATTTTATTTGTTCTTTTTTCTCATGTACAGTAAAGCACTTTGTATTACAAAGTCCTGTATGAAAAGTGCTATAGAAATAAAGTTTGATTGATTGACTGATTGATAGAAACAGCTCCACTGAAATCATAGCTGCACTTTAACACTACAGAGCTGGTGAACGATAGCGTAGGTGAAGCTGTTATTGTTTACCATGACAACAAATGAATGCAAAACTTCAATTTGAGGTTGTCTGTGATGAAACGACAGGATAAAACCTGCCTGAGATCAGCTGCAGCCCTCGCTGTGTAATTTATGCTTCAGATGGAGCCACAGTCCAAATGTGCATGAAATGAATCACAGTGATGCTGCGGACTTCGAGTTAAGGGGTTATCTCCGCCGCTCTGCACCGCGATCCCGCCTGATGGCTTCCAGATGGTCATCCTCAATCTTTAAGACTCTCTTTGTCCACAAGGGAGGCTGGGTAATGAGGTCATTGTCACTGGCATGAATGAAATATCACCTCATAGGGGAAGAGCATGGTGGGAGGATCTAGGAGAGGATATCCGATGGACAGCAGCAGTTTGTGGGGATAGAGCTTTTCCATTTCATATCTGTTTATATCATCCACTGACATCTGAAGAAGCCTGCATCGAGACATTTTAGTCAAGAGGCGAGCAAACAAATACATAAGACATTATTTATTTGGTACAGAAAATGGAAAGATGCATCTTGGATTATGTTAATTCATTTTTATCTGCCTTAGCCATAACCTGTGGAGTTATTAGTGGCCAATGCAGAGACTCTTATTCATGTTTTTATCACTTGTAGGATTGGTTATTGTAATGCTCTTCTTTTGGGTTTTTCTAAAAAGAACATCTCACAGCTTCAACTGCTTCAAGATTCAGCTGCATGTATGCTGATGAAGACCAGAAAGACAGCCCACATCACCCTGATTTTAAAGTCTCTGCAGTGGCTGCCTGTTTCTTTTAGAGTTGATTTTAAGGTTCTTTTACTTGTTTTTAAATCCCTAAAAGGTCTTGCTCCTTTTTATTTTATCCAATCTGCTTTTACCCTATGAACCCAGTAGAGCCCTCAGGTCTTCAGGTAGTGGCCTTTTGATAGTACCCAAAGTTAGAACTAAGACATACGGTGAAGCATCATATCAATACTACGGCCCTCGTCTGTGGAACAGTCTACCTGCAGACCTGAGAGCAGACCTACTGTTCATATTTTAAAAGAAAACTCAAGACCAGCCTTTTTAGTCTAGCTTTTAGCTGATTACATTTATTATCATTATTATTATTATTTTTTTTTTATTATTATTTATTATTATTTTTTTATTATTATTTATTATTATTATTATTATTATTGTTATTGTTATTATTATTATTATTATTATTATTATTATTATTAATAATATTATTATTAGATTTTTATTATATGTATTATACTAATTATACTTATTATTATACTTAATAATAATAATAATAATAATAATAATAATAATAATAATAATAATATTATTATTATTATTATTATAACCCACCTAATATGCTTTATTATTCAATTTAGTTCAGATTTGTTTGGAATGTTATTATTATTTATTTATTTATTTATTTTCTTTCCACTTCAGTGCATTTTATCTCATTTTACCATATCAATATTTAAAAATGTGTTTTATTTACCTACTAATTTTTATATTTATTTATTTTAATCTAATTTCTTATCAAGATTTGTTTTTAATTATTCTAGTCTTAGCTCCAGTGTTCCCTCTTTTTTTTTTTCCTTAGTCCTCTTACTCTGTTAATGTTAGAATCTCTTCTTCATGTCTTTGTATGTGTGTGTAAGTGGATTGTGAAAGTGGGGGTGGGTGGGGTTATATTTTGCATCGTGTTTAATTTTTTTTACCTTGATTATTTTATTTTATTTTCTTCATTTCTGTGTGAAGCACTCTGTGCTGCAAAATTTTGTATGAAAAGTGCTGTACAAATAAAGTTTGACTGGTTGATTGATAGTGTTTGTGCTGATTGTTGTTTGAAGCTGTTTCCCATGTTGTCACTTCAGCATCGTGCTCTCCTGACTGCCTTGTTGTTTACATTTTATTTTTTTCATAAAAAGGTCAAACTATCCCCGTTGGATGTGGTTTCAAACACAGCCGCAAACACACTCAGCTGAAGTTACTGAAAAGGTCACCAGCTGAAATAAGACACCAATCTTATTTTCAAATAATGTTTTGGGGGTACGAGGATCCAACCATCAGGCTATAGAGGAACAAAATGTATTAATCTAATGACGGTTGGTCAAATAACAGAGGTGGAAGGGTGTTTTATTCTGAACAGGTCCTTATAGCTTAGCTCTACACAGGCTCTCCCAGAGTCACTGCTGCGATGAAGGACAAACTACAAATTGAAAAGAGCCTTTGGTTAGACCTTGGGCTGCGGCACAATCGGTTAGATTTGCTCACCTGTGCTCGAGACACAGTTTCTATTCAGAGTCTGAATGATGTTTGTAACAGGAGAGTCGAGGCAGACGAGAGCGCTCAGCGTCCTGATGTGGAAGGATCCACTTCAGGGGTATGAACCAATATGGAAACACAGTTACTGAGACGTGCAGTCACATGCATACGACGAGGAAACAGGCCCAATAACACGCTCACGTCGTCTTTTCTCTCTCGCCAGGCTCTCCTGAGATCCAGATGTACAGTGAGCTCCGTGTGGGTGATTCATCCTGCATTTGTAATGACCGAGGCTCATCAGTGTGAGCCCTTCAAAGCTGATCGATTATTTTCTATAACTTCATGAAGGTAACACCAAATTCACCACTAAGTCGGGCCTCATTAGCATGCTAATTAGGAGTTTGCTAGCTGCTTATTAGCCAATGTTGAAGATGTACTAGTACCTTATTCTACATAAGACTCCATAAGACATACCTTAGAGTATACTATAAAAGATTTTTCCAGAAATAATACAGTTAATGCTTACTAATAGTCAATAAAATGTTATTCAAGGATTATGATCTTAATAAGATTCACATTAAGTCACTGGACAGCAGTGTCTGATAAATGAAGCTGTAACTCTTTACAGTTGTTTCAGGACTTTTTGAGTCATCCTGTCAACAAACTAATAAACTAGAAAAGCACTCGGAGAGCGCAGACCTCCTCCAGCGCCACAGCCCTCAGCCATATTGTGATTTTCACCATAAATATTAGTCCTACCTTTATTTCATCTAAATATTTAGATTCCTTGACCATGAAAACATACCATTAGCAACTGGATTCATAACAATATCTATTTTACCACCAACTTCCAAAAGTTTACCTCAAGTTCTTCTTTCCCTCCAACAAACTCTTGTCCTTACCCCCAAATTCCAGTGCACGTGGAAGCACCGTGCAGTGCCGCACCGCGCCGTGCAGCGCTGCACCATGCCGCACCCTTGACACGTACTGCGGAACACTTCGCTCCCATTGTAGTCTATCAGGCAAATTTGGCGTGTCAGCGCCGTGTTGCTGAAGTGCGAGAGATACACTTCAGGTCTATTTTCTGCGCGTCCACTTCCAAACCTCGTAAATTCACTGTCGTTAAGAAAGCACCAGACAGGAAGTCAATGTGTGAAGTATCCGGAAGTTTCTGGCACATGAATTTCCTCAATTGTTTGTCATTACGTCAAAACCGGAGGCACGAGCATCAGGTCAGCAGTTGGTCAGAGGGTCCCAGAGACAACACGACACCATGGACGAAGAAAAGTGAATCATAGAGGAACAGAAATATATAAGATTGTATATATCACACCAAACATCTTTTCTACAAGGATATAGACGGATAGAAGTCGAATAAATCACGAAGCTGTGTGGTTGGGACCAGCAAAGAGACCTTAGAGAAGCAAAGCAAGGTGTTGTTTATTTCTTTTCTCAGTCTATAACATGTTTTATGAGCGCGTGACATCGCTATTCTCATGAGAGCCTGTGGCTCTCCAGGGATTAGCCCTCCCCCTACGGGGCTGTGCACCACGGCGCTGCCCGGCTTTCAGTGGGGTTTGCCTGTCCAAGCAGGACTGCTGTGCGTCACGGTGCTTTTGCGTGCAGTGGAATTTGAGAATTACATTTGAAGAACTTCATGGTCTATCTATAAGAAACTATATTTAAATGTGTTACTTTGTTTTTTCTCTGCTGTGATTTATTTTAAGCTGTGGACTTTGTTTTCTATAGTTTGCTTAACTTGATGAGATTAGATTATAATAATTATACTATTCTAAAAATATTTAGTGTAAAACATTGACAAAGTAAAGCAGGGAACAAATAGATAAAGCTCTCTTACAAGTCAGTTAGTTAAGACATTTGTTAGTAGTGAATATGGTGATGTAAAAATTCCTTCATGACTTTATTGTGAATAATCAAACAACTTTGGAGGAGCCACACTGATGAGCTCTGTTTGCCTTGGAGATCAGAAATGCACGGTGAGCTCACTGTACATCTGCATCTCAAGAGAACATGGTAAGAGAGAAAAGACAATGCCAATTCCCCGTTGTATGCATGTGGCTGCACGTCTCAGTAATTGTGCTGGAGCACTTGCAGATGTGCAGACAGGAAGCACTTGACTCTGGATCGAGGCTGTGTTGGAGAAAAACAACAATTAAGAGTGAACAAACAGCAGCTGTGGGAGCGGCTCTGCGCTCCAGTGACTGTAAACTGGCTGATGGTGGTGGGGGATAGGTTTCCAATTGGCACTGAATCAGAGGACAGTCGGGCCTGGAGGCCTGTGGTCCGCATCCACCCCCCTGAGTCCCAGTACTCTTAGAGAGCGAGCCAAGATCTTAATCACAGCGGGCGCAGACAATCAATACCAAAGTGGCCCCAAGGTGTTAGACATCCCCGAGAGAAAGTGACCATTACTTTCTAATAAAGAGATTGATGCTGTGATGCCAACAATGCTTTCTCCATCATCCTCAGTCATGACTCCCTGACCCCGAAACCCTCGACAGGCTAAAGAGAGGAAACCATCCACTCAGTGTGGAATATCTGAGTGGACTGGAGGCCATCAATCACACACGCATGTGCAGAAAAACAGTCCAGTGTGGTCACCCACAACAAACTCAAAGCCACCACAAAAGAGGTCTGAGTCAAAAATGTGTGTAAATAGAAGCTTTAGTGCAACCACTGCAGTTATCATACTGTTAAACACAGCAGCTGATCCTTATAGTCTGTAGCCAATAGGGGTGTAACAAAATGGTCAGCTCACGAAACGATACGAAACACCAAACAGGGCTCACAATACAAAATAAAGATTATAGAAAATCCCCAACAGTAGGAAGTTGTGCAAAAATCTCATTTTCTTTATTTTCTTCCTAATGCAGACAAAAAAAATATTGCTGCATCAGTACAAATAAAATGCACTTTGGAAAAAAAACTAAATTGTAGTTTTTTCCCCCTTATTTAGACTACAGTGCAAATACAAGCATAAAATCTCAATAAAAAGTGCTTTGTTGTTGTAACAATCAGGATAAGTACATTCTTGAATAAAAAGGAAAACAAACAGCAGTCCTCAGAGCTGCAGTTTAGACCTATAAATGTCTGAACTGTGAACTATAATATTTAGCCTATAACAGTGCATATACTTCTGATCTTCAAGTATGATCAAATTCTGTCAACTCAACAGTAGATGCAAAAATCAAATATTGTTTTTATGCAGACTTACACAAACATACAGTTGCTGCCTGTCTCCAGTTCAAAGTAGTTGGTAGTTGTACTCGCCGCAGTATACGGCGAACTGTAGCGGCATATTTTGCACATGGTTGTTGTTTTGTCCGCAATCTTCTCACCGTTCTCTCGTCTTTTACATGGGAATCCAAAATAGGTCCACACAACCGATTTATTTGACAAAGGAGCGTCAGCTAATTCCTCGACCTCGTCTTCTTCCATTCTGAAGCGACTGTTTTGCTACGGTAGGCGAGGAGGGTAAAAAACTCAGTGCACGTGCCCCTTCGTGTTTTTTATTTTGTGCTTTTAATTCGTGTGTCTTTGAATTTTATTTCCCGAAATTTCATGGCACATGAATATCTTACCTCTTAACATGTGTTCTGCTTAAGTGTTACGGGCTGATGTCTTGCTTAGTCCCATGCAGCGGTATGTCTATTACTGTTTTTTATTGAAGGTTGTAAGGCCTTATTCATACCATACCAGGTGTTTTTGCATTTTTGTAAAGTTTTACTGAGCTGGCTTAGTGAAAGATTAGCCAGAATCACTTTATGACTAAAAGCAGGGAGTCTCCATTGGCTAACAATCTAAACAAACAAACAAACAAATAAACAAAAAGCAAGAACCAAACAAGTGAGGCAAATAAAAAAGTAAATAAATAAAAATAAAAAATAACTGAATGTAGCTTAAAGTAGGTCAAATATCATTACAATAAGTACAACAGCAAAGCATGGCTAATATCAGCGCTGCAAGTACCACGAGCAAAGAAAGAAAGAAAAAAGAAAGACAGATTAGATAGATAGATAGATAGATAGATAGATAGATAGATAGATAGATAGATAGATAGATAGATAGATAGATAGATAGATAGATAGATAGATAGATAGATAGATAGATAGATAGATAGATCATCAATGATTTGTTCATACCAGCACCTGACATAATTCAGAATAAAGATGACGAGAAGCAGCTGGATGCAATCAACTGGAATTTTACTTGCAGCAAGGAGTACAACAATAAAGAGTGTCAAACAGTCTGAGATGTTGAACTGAAGCTAATGTCTTCTTTCTTTTATAAGGGTGTGTTTGTATGTAATATGTGTGTGTGTGGGGGGGGGGGGAGTGACCTTCGCACAGGCTCCTCATCTCTGTACTGGTTGGAGCTGGTCTCGAAGGTGCACAGAGTTTCGGACAGGTGATAAGAAGGAACAAGGAGTGGACTGCACAAGGCCATGTAGTGTGTGTGTGTGGGGCTGAAGAATGCATTTGCTAAGCAATGATCATATAACAAAATTAGGACAGAGTCAAGAAAAAGATGTTCATATACATAAAAAAGACTATATACAATATGTACAAAGGTCAAATCATTCTTCACGGATAGATAGATAACATCCCACTATGCCCTTAAGTCTGGATTGGTGCTTTTATAGGATGAAATGTTCCAAAAAGTTTGCTGAGTCACAAAGTATGTTCAACATGTTCAAAAGTACATTATTAAAAGAAAATATAGAATCAAAACTGAGCTAAAATCTGTCTATGAATTTAAAGGAGTGAGTTTATGTGTTGTGTTCATGCTATGGTTCTATGATGGGTTTGATGGGCCTAAGAGGTTATAAGCTTATAAAAGGGGCCAATATCACTATATTTTCAATATCACTTACTCTACTCGAGCTTGTGGGTGGTCCTGGCTCAATTACAGCCAAGGCCATTTGACACAACAACCAACACAATCATGGGGACAAGTTAGCTCCTCACACTGCTGTAGTAGAATAAGCAGCACACAGTAGTGATGATAACTACATCACAGCTGCCAGGCAAACAGGCCGATGCCAAGTACTTATTAGTAATGTTTAGAATCCCACAGGGTCACTTCCTTTGCATACTTTATTTATTTATGTATTTAAATAGAGACAGTGCACATTAATGACATGTAAATGAGGCAGATAATAGCCACAGGCTAATTTCCACCTATAGTCCCCAGCAGGTTGATGTAATGCATTCGCACAGGTGTGTACAATCTTAAAATACATAAAGTACATAAAGCAAGATGACAGATAAACAGCATGAAATTTACACTGAATTATAGGACACACATACAACAAAATACATGATATGCTCAAGACAAACCATAACAAAACGACCCTAAGGGTTAAAGTGTGCCAGCATTTTAACCTGTTCAGCCCCTTTTTAAGCCTTTTGCTTGAAAATGACATACTCATAAAGAAAAGAGTATAAAGGTAACACTCAGGAGATTTGTCCAGATGTGGAATTATCAGTATATGTGTTACTGGGACAGAGTAAATGAAGATAGAAGACAGAATAATTTGAAAATGTCACCTAAAAAAACATTTAGAGTGAATATCTCTCTGGAGTGGCTGTAAAACTCTAAAAAAAGAATGATGAAATATTTTTTACATCATCCCTGCAAAGGACTATTGTTATAAAGTGATGCAGAGCAAAATTAGAGAGGTTTTATACCAATATGTAAGCCAAGAATTCTGCAGAAGAGTTCACTGTTTCTTACGTTTTTGTTGGAGAGCTTGCAAGCATTCTCGAAATCGGGTACTTTGGGGCTGAAGAGGTTAATGTGCAAAATGCAGAGTTACAGCGATGAAGTGCTAAAGTGCTTAAGTTCTGATATATTCAGCATCATAGCAAAAGCGGTAATGCACGGTTGCACACTTGCCCAAACCACGTTGTGCATAGGCAGACCTGATTATGCACAGTATTGCACATGGTAAGCAAATACGGATGTAGTCATGCACGCAAAATTGCACTTGAATTGTAAATATAGAGGTATTTATTAGGGCTGGGAGAATACCCTTTTCTCTCGAGTCGATTTTTTTTTTCAATTTTTTTAGGTGTCGATTCGATTTTAATTGCGATTCTACGATACTGCTGATTTTTGCAATCTTTACTTAGCTTTTTTAGCACCAGCAAAAACATCCTCCCAGATGGATTAGTGAAATATTTACAGTATGGAGCCGTCCATCTGGCATATCATGTTACAGTATTTATGTACGCACATTAAGGACAGATGTTTCTAAATGGTCACAGGTCTGGTTTGTCCTGACACACCTTCAGATGACCATTAAAAACTACAAAGCTGGAACATTCTCTGACTGATGGTGGTAAACTGTTCCATAATGTACCTTTGAACGACAGAACATTTTGACCAAAGCTGCTTGGTCTGAGGAAAACCTCACAGTCTCCTGGAACAGTGGCTCTTGTGATTCAGCTTGAAGAGCCTGTGGTTATTTTCTGTTTGATAAACTCATTTAGCCGAGGAGAGGACAGACCAAGAAGGACTTTATAAAACATCCATACAGTTTTTTTCTTCCTTTGTCCTTCAAATCATATTTAGGGAGATACTCTTTGTCTGTAGCAATGAGACATTTGTGACGCTTTCTTTAATCTTAGAGTATCAGAAGTATAAAACTGCAGGGTGTAAGTTTATCAGGAAAAATATTTAAAAGCAGTCTGTGGCAGTTGCCCCACACCAACACATCACACCATCACAAATTTCACAGACCACATGTTAGCCAGGTAGCATGCTACTGCTAGTTTGGTGGGTGCACACACTAAGCTGCATTTAAATCTTAGTTACTTCCCTGTGCTATTTGTTCCACATAAAGTTTCACAGAAACACAAACACACACAATGTGGTATTTTTGAGTTTGAAGTTTTGCTTATTAAGGATTTGTCTTTTGTCTTTCTTACCACAGTGCTTCCTGGTGCTGGGCAGTGATAAAGGACTTGAGTATGGTTTCAGGCTGCCTTTTATAGTGCCTTAGTAGAAAGTAGGGAGCATGCTCAGTCCATCTTACTGCACCATACCAACTGATGGACAATGTAAAATGAGTTGAAAAGTCATTCTAGGCTGGAGGATTATGGGAATGCTTGACTTATAAAGTGTGGTAAATGTAAATAGAGGTTTTAAGGTGTTTAGGTGGAAATAAGATGTGTTTGATTACTTAACTGATTTAATTTAAAGATGGTATGGTCCAATGGGAGGGGCTTAGCCTTTAAAATGGAGGGGATCTCCACTGCCCAGTCAGTCAGAGAGTGGCTGTGATGCTGAACAGACCTGTTGATGTAACAGGATTTATATTGTATATTATTCCACTTGCTCTCTGTGATTTATGTTCCTTTTTGGCATATATGGCTCTAGGGCGCCCTCTCTTGGGTTAAGTCTATACATACAATGGGAAGCCGCAATGCATTGCCATTGTATGAGAGATGTGTCCGAGGTGAGTCGCAGACCGAAGCAGTTCGTACAATAACTATGTATAAACATAATTTTCTCCTCTTGTAGGCTTCTAAGCATACAGGGATTTATGTAGAAGTTTATGAGACGTATAATGCGTAGTTTACCGTAGTTTTCATGTACTAAACTGTCTATATAATAACTCTGTGCACTTATTACAAGGTGAAGAGCATTTGCTCTGCTATCCTGTTGTAGTGTGCTTCAGTATGCCGAGACGAGCCAAGTATATGACCAGTATCAATCTGTTTGTACAGATAATAAACGGCGGCATACAGACAGAGCAGCCTCACGCTTCTTACTCTTCACACAACGCAGAGTCAACAGGGTTTTCTCGAACCAGCCAGCTGCAGCCAAAGTGCAACTGCGCACGGTTACACTGAGTATCATGGAAATATTTTCTCTGTTGCCTAGTTTGCCTTTTTTGCTCTTGTGTACCTGACTTATATTTGAAGAGTAATCAAGTTCTTCATTTTTTTTATCTAAAGGACTTGATTCTGCATTTTTTTTACATGTTGAGGTTAACCTACACCACTTTTCCAGTCAGCCTTTCGACCTACTACCCTCACTTGTGGTCAGAGTGTGACATTTGGTGGCAGTGGTGGGATGGCCACCCGACAGGTCCCCAAATCAGGAGCAAGACAGTCAAACTTAAAACAGATCCTGAACCACCTGAACCAGATGCCGAGGCTGGGGAATGGGAGACTGATGAGGAGGAGGGCTCTTCATCCTGTCCTTCCCATACAACGCCACGGCAGGAGATGGTTGAGCTGCTGCGTCAGTTTATGGGTGCTCAGAGGGACAAGGAAGATGTCAACGAACAAATGGGTTTATGGAAAACTGGGTTAAAACTATTAAAATTGTTTTTTATGAAATGCCACAACATTTATTTTAGGAAAATCATGTAAAAGAATAATATTATGCTGTTTTCTACAACATCTACAACCCCAACAACAGTAAAACATTTATCAGACTCAACAGTGTCTTCATAGAAAAGGTCTAATGAAATAAATGCTGATATCAAATGTGTGAGGGTCTACTATGACCGAGGCCTCTGCAGGCAGTGGATGGTTTAATTCTCCAGTTCAAAGAGACAAAAGCAGAATCCAGAGAAGCACTTTTAACTCTGATGTCTTCATAAACAGGAGCTGCTCAGTAATTATTAATGGCACTGCTGTTGACTCGTTTGTTTATTCATCTCAGCTTCTTCACTGCGGGGACACGCACGCCGCTCACACTCACGCACAACAACACCGCTGCTGCTCTTTGGAGGGTATTTCTGAGTAAAGCTTTAAAAAAGTGTCAGCTCAAGGCAGAGAGGTGCACAGATCTAATTATTATGTGGTTTTATTCCTTTTGTTGACTAAATCAAGCGTCTGTGAGCGCTCCTGCGGGAAGAGGAAAAAGCAGCTTAACTGTGAGTAATAATACATTAAACGCAGAAATATGCAAAGCCTCATGGCAACACAAACTTTTCACTTCTTTGGGTACAGGGCTTTTCATGAATATTGAAGAAAATTTCATTGAACTGTGTATGTTGCTTCTTTTTTGTGTAAGAAGAATTGTTCTTCAAAGGGAGATTTAATGTATGACCGTATTCTCTGTGCTCTCTGTAGGGTCACTAACATTATGTTGTCTTAAAGTTATTTTGATATACATTTATGAACAACAGTGAGGCGTTTTGTTTGGTTATATAACTCTGGGGGCTAAAAACAAACAAACAGTGAGTACAAAACTTTTGAGAGCATCCAAACAGTGTGTTAAGGGGTCCCACACAGCTGGGTACCTGCTGAAGGTCACGTATACAACATGACTGAACTCATTTCAAATTAGTGTTGTGCTCAAGACCACACAATCTGAGACCAAGACTGGCCCAAGACCAGGATGCACCAAAAACAAGACAAGGCCAAGACTGTTTGAAGTCGAGATCGAGTCAAGACCAAGACCGAGACAAGACCAAGAATTTTGGAAGCAAAGACCGAGTCCAGACCAAGAACTAGACAAGCTGAGATTGACACAAGATCAAGACTTTGGAAGTTAAGACCGAGACAAGACAAAGACTTTTGGGAGTCGAGACTGAGTCCAGACCAAGACCGAGTCAAGACCAAGACCGAGACAAGATGAAGACTTTTGGAAGTCGAGATCGAGTCCAGACCAAGACAAGCCGAGACAAGACCAAGACCGAGACAAGCCAAAACCAAGACAAGACAAAGACTTTTGAAAGTCAAGACTGAGTCCAGACCAAGACCGAGACAAGCCGAGACCAAGACAATACCAAGACTTTTGGAAGTCAAGACCAAGACAGAGACAAGACCAAGACTTTTGGAAGCCGAGACAGAGTAAAGACCAAGACCGAGTCAAGCCAAGACCAAGACAAGACCAAGACTTTTGGAAGTCGAGACCGAGTCAAGACCAAGACCAAGACAAGCCAAGACCGAGACAAGACCAAGACTTTTGGAAGTCAAGACTGAGCCAAGACCAAAGAGAGAGCATCCAAACAACTCCACTATAGAACCGATGTGCCCAGGTGTTGAGAAAGATGGACGTAGTGTGCCATCTTCTCATTCAGCCTGTTTGGTAGAAAGAGAGGAGGAAATCAAACATGCATGCACGTCGATTTATCTAGGCCAGCAAACTTATCAAGGATTTTTCATTTATCGTTTGGTTAATTGATTTATTGGTTATCAAGACAGGCCTATTCGGAACAAAGCAAACGAGCCATAGGTGTGAATACAACCTGAGTTAAAAGAGAGCTCAAAAGGTCCCTGGTTCTTGAAAAAGTTGTCCCTGCTGTTAAAAAGTACCTAAAGAACGCCATGATGGCAGACTGTTCCCTTTTTCTGCTCCACTCATGGCTGAAAGTGATAAATAGTGCTGTGAGACCAGCACAGTGTGAGTGTTTCGACCTTGACCACAGCTCTTATAACACTCTGAGCACTATTAATGCCCTCCTCTCACATGATATACTCGATTGTTTATCTCCTTCTGTAATTAACAGCAGACTGGGTTGGCGTCCCTTGAACCCTCTGTCCACTTTTAGGAAAAGTTATGGACTCCCACAGCACAGCAGCCATCCAAACAAACAGGATAAATAGACCTCCACTGCATCCTGATGCTACACTGCTGGGCTGGTGAACATTAAAAACTTTCTTTGTAATCTGTGTTGTTTCTGATACTCACTAACTCAGTATCATCCAGTTATGCACAGAAAGTTTGGCAGCACAGTGAGTAAACATAACAGTCTATCTCAATAACAATGGATGTTTTCAGCATCACCTGAAACTGGAGTAGAAGATATAAACTATGACAACACCTGGAGGGCTAACCAATGTCTCATCACTGTGTAAGAATACTGGCTGTGTATCCATTGATTCATTCATCTATCCATTAATCATTTAATCAATCAGTCTTTATTTGTGTAGCGCTAATTCATAACAAGTGTTAAAGCTATGGTCTACGATTTCGGAGCTTGGTACATCTTAATAACACCGTTTATAGGGCCATTATGGTCCTGTGGACTGATCTACGCAATATAAAGACCAAAAAGAATGAAAAAAATCCATTCAGTATATATATACTATTAGTAAAGCGGCATAATAGTTGACCAATCCGAACCGCTGATTGGTCCGTGAGTCCATCCAATCCCCTGTCTCCCCTGCTCCGCATCGTCCCGCTTCCTCCCCACTACCTCCCTCATGTACCGGTGAGCAGCGAGCTGCACAGCTACTGAAGTGTCATGGAGCCGGAGAAGACCAGCACCAAAACCAGGAGGCCACTTCTGTTACCCTCCACATCGAAGGGAAGGAAACGTAAAAGTTTCGAGGAAAAGGCTGAAGTAAGGAAGAAATATGAGCAATACAGGTCCCAACCATAGACTGTAAAAAACATGGACGCCGTGATGCTGGGCTCAAATTGAAGCCTCCACGAAAACTGCTCCCCCTGGTGACTGGCTGCAGTATAGGTCAAATTTCCGTCTCCCCCATTCATCTGGACGGGCCGCAGTGAAACTTCAAAAAATTATTACACCTCGTAGAAATATTTCTCCCATCCGTATGCTGTGGTGACATTAAAGTATTATTGGGCTGCGTGTTCTCCAAGTCCTCTTTTGTCTGAAAAGTTTCTTTTTTATTAGTTATTAGAGTTTAAAAATAACCGCGGTTTACGGCAGTTTCACAATGATTGTGTACGGCGTATGCTGAGGCGTGTTGCGACCGTTTACGACAGGTGCGTCCGGATTATGGCCCAAATTCTCTACTGGCTGCACAATGGCGGCGCCCTGACGAGGGATATTTTGGCTTCAAGTCCGTTACATGGCGGAAGGCGGAGCCACGCTATCCAGTTCTTATAATACATCCATGGTCCCAACGGAGACTCAACAATGGAGAATCGTACAACCGGTGGAAAAAGCTGCAGAATGATTTGGGATTGAAAACTGACGCTGAGACAGCCAAATTTCTGTTGAACAGGTAATAACTTTGTTAACTACAGTGGGAGATGTCTGCTGAATAACTCTGGTTAGTCTGAGCCTATACTGGCTAATGACTGAACGTTGTTGGTTGGAACGGGTAGGCTCTGTCAATAGATTTTAGCATAAGTTAGCCACTCATCGTTAGCATTGTAAACTGAGCTGGTGAAGACATGCCAAGAAACGTAAATCCTCACCCACAATTGGCTCTGCTCTGATCGGCTAACAGTGGCGACGCCAGACCCGCTTCGCCGCCGGTCCAATTAAAATGGCTACAGCTGTGTGTTACAAGGGGGATGACTGTCGTGTTTGTTACTTTCAGCTATGAGAAATCTCATTTATCTTCAGTGCCAATGAATATTTTCTGCCGGCTGGCTTCTTGCTCTATCAGAGGGGGCGTGTTGTTAGGAGGCGACACGAGCTGGGGGGCGGGATCTTGGAACACGGAGGGGAGGGGTGAATGTAGGGGGGGGGCAGGCTGTGTTTTTCAAATCTGTCTCAACAGCCAAACTGGTTTTCAGATCTTAGACCCTAGCTTTAACTCAAGACACTTTACAATGGAGCAGGCTGAAGACAAACTCTTCATTTATAGTTACACATAAATGTATATTTACAAGGGGTGTAGCGACATTTCGTGCCACAAAATTTCGCAAAATAAAAAATGATGAAATAAAATTCGAAGACGCATGAAAATAAAAAAAATATGTAGCAAAACACTTACTTCAAAAAGAAGGAAGACGAGGTCGAGGAATTAGCTGATGATCCTTCGTTAAATAAATCGGTTGTGTGGACCTGTTTTGGCTTCCCATGTAAAAGACGAGAGAACGTTCAGAAGATTGCGGACAAAACAACAACTGTGTGCACGTACAACTATCATGGTGTACCATGATACCCTTTAAAACAGGGCTGGGCAACTTTAATTACTAAGAGGGCCACATAAAATTGTCTTTAAATGCCAGAGGGCCGCAATGTTCCATTATGTCATTGACTCTCCATGAAGAAAAACGTGAATAACTGAACAAAACAAAGCAAACATTAAACTTCAAAAAAGGATTGGACCAACTTGAGTATATTTTAACTCTATTAAAAAACAAAACAAAACACTATTTAAAAATTAATGTTTTAATGGGCATGACACAGAACTAAAGCCAATTTAAGGCTCATTTTATCCCAATAAAAGAATGATTTTTTAAATTAATTTAAAGTAAAAAATATATTACCTTTATTGTTGAGTCTAATTATAATATTTACTAATATACGGATGAATATTTTATCACCTATTCTAATTTGTGCATTACGTTGTACTGGTTACACTTTAATCATATTTAGCAGTTGTTGTGTTTTCTTCACATTTCCAGTCCGTTGTTTTTTTGGAAATGATTGGTGGGCCGCATTGAGTGGACTCCATTTTTTTTCCTCAACGGCCCTAATCCTCTTCTGTATTTATCCTTTTGGTAACATAAGGTAATCTGTGACAGGAGCCCATAAAGTCATGAAGAAGTCCAGTTTCAGATGTAGTTTTGCTGTTATCTTCTCTATCAAATAGACTCTCTTTAGTCTCCCCTTAATAGATGCAAATATAATAGTGACTAACCCATGGATGCCCACATCATGAATCTGTCCTCATCACATTTGCCTCTGCTGAGTAAACATTTTTAAATGTAAGCCCCCTGAGGTGTGATATTTGCATTCTTGACCTCGTGTCTATGTGATTTTAAAGGTATTTATTATGGAGGTATAATTAATACAACTCTGGAGAGAGAGGTCAATCTAATTAACATTAACTCTTATGATGATCATAAACTGGAGATGAATGATGTTGATTAATATCAAAACTGATTTCCTAGCATACATGTTGTTTATTGAATCAAAAATAATTAGCACCTGTCTCAAAACTCGACTTTAATGCTCTCATCAAAATTCCGTGATGCTTCATGCATATTTATCTGCAGCACATTCTGGCATATCTGCAATTCATACATCTGAGAAAAGCAGCGCCGCCACCTTCCTGCCCCGTACCAGCTCTGTCCCTGAATACCATCTGTCACTATCTGCTGAGACACGCTCCGTCGGCCCGTTCTCTGTCTCTTTGACTCCGACGTTTAAAGGTGGATGCAGCGCTGTAAAAATAAGTGGCAACTTGAGGCCTGCAGCACCTGCACACCTCTAGGTCAAGGTCATGAAATCATTTCTGGCTGGCTCACAGCTCGCTCAGCACTCAGACTCGACTCCTCTGCTTCAGCTTTAACCGTTTCAGAGACGGTTTGTGACAAATGGAGCGAACACGGGAACGAACAGGGACGAACTCCACGAAGCACAGGGTGGAACAGGTCCTGTGTGAGCGGTGGAGTGTGAGCTGATGGTTGGATCATGGCTGAAGAGTTAGACCGAACATATGATGGGACACTCCAAGGTTACACCCCCCATCCTAGACTGCTGTGCTCCTGCATCTGGTGCTGTGGCAGAGGGTCATGAGCCCAAACGCCCCCTTCACACTGCTGGTAGTGGATGAATCCTGTCGAGGACCAGCTGGGAGCCAATCACACTGTCTCCGAGAGAGGCAGAGTACAACCTGGACTGATGGGCAGCCTATCACAAGGAACACATACTGAGCCACATACTGGTGTATTGAAGTAAACTATCACAGAGTGTGGAGTAGGTTTAAAAAATATGTAATGTTGCAGGAGACACAGGGCACACACATGCACATCCTCATGATCTGCACTAATTCATTATATAAATAATTAAAGTGTGCATTTGAAGCCCAGACAGCCATCATAACTGCTCTCATCATCAGGCACATTGATGATCAGCGCTGGGAGTTAACGCCGTTATTTTTTCCCAGTAACAGGTAATCTAATTAATTACTTTCTCATGCGTTATAACGCCGTTACCGTTACTGACAGTGAAATGAGGCGCTTTACTCTGCACCGATGTCAAGCAGCTGTTATCTGACCTGCCTCACTCAGCCAGACACAGACAGGAGCTGCACCGCTAATAGACAGACGAGAAAACCAAATACCAGAGTTGCCAGGTCTGCTTATTATAAGCGACTTTCTGCTTCTTTTTCTAACTTGCATGTGTATATTAGGAGTTGTGGGCTGCACTTTTTTGGGCTTGTACTATTGGTGTAGTTGCTCATTTGGGCTTGTTGTGCCCTGAAACCATCAATATAAACCCAATTCAGAAGTTATTAAAGTTATTTTATCCTACCCTAACACGAATTTAAAATTACGGTAATAGGTGTTTCCTCCTAAAATAAATCCTTCTAGCCAGATTTAAATTAATTTATATAAATGTAGCTACTACTATTTTCACCATAATAAAGCAGTAGATGATAAAAGGTGTAGTCAGCGATGTGGGAGAAAACGAGTGGAGAGGTTGTTAATAAACAAATTTAGACCCGCCTCTCTTTTCATACCTCACCCCTGGCTCCACTCCCGAAAGCTGATGGACGTGCATCGTCATGGAAACAGCCGTAGAAACTGCGTAGCTGACCAACGTAGCTAAGGTAACCCTGACTCGTCAGACAACTCGACTGCCATTATTGATAACATCACAACAACAGAACATTCTGGCAGATTAGACAATAAGATTACTGTTATGTGAAGCACCACAAAGCTAATGTTGCTAACCTATCCAGCAGACAGACGACGGCATCCGTGTCCGTTTTCAGGTCTTTCAATTCATGGATTTCCCTCCACCGTCGGAAAGAAACACCAATGTTGACCCGGGTCTTCGCTCTTTCATGGTCATAGCCCTTCTTTTTCACTTTTCACTCTGACCTTTTTCTTTGGGCTGTTTTTCAGCCATTGCTACTGCACCTATTGTATCTCTCTCTTACGCTAACTGCGCACGCTACGCTGCCTCCTACTCCCCCTCCCCCCTCTGTCTGATCTGCGCATGAGTATGATCGCCCCCTGGATGTGGGGGGGTGTACCCTGTTTTGGTAACTCCCCGAGCCACAGTATTTACCTGCTGAAATTCAGAGCTAAGGCTGTGTATTGAAACCAGACTTTTTTTTCCAACATGCTGTCAGTGGGGACATCTTGTGGATGGAGAGGAGAAATACGGTGATTTTGACAAATACTGCATTAGATTAGAAGATTAGAAGATCCCTAACTATACCTTTAAGATAAAACTTCGATAAAATCCTGACATGTCTGTTTGGTTACAAAAATCAAGGTTAGATTGTTTAGCAATAACAGAGTTATAAATAACAGCAGCCCCTCCCTTCACTTCTGTATAAAGAAAAGGATGCTCCACCTCCAAACAAAAGGATGTTTAATAAGTAAATTAAAACATGCTTCATGTAGGTTTCTCTCTTCAAAAATGCTTATTTCAATCCCAAAACTAGAAACACTTTTATGCTTTTATTAGTTCCTGCCTGGATGCCTGGACTATTGCAATGCCCTTTATTTCAGCCTCAGCCAATCTTCCCTCTCTCGCCTTCAGCTCCTTCAAAATGCTGCGGCGAGATTTCTAACAGACACGCCAAGACGTGAGCACATCACCCCTGTGCTGTCGTCTCTCCACTGGCTTCCAGTTCGTTTTAGAATTGATTTTAAACTTTTGTTGTTTGTTTTTAATGCCATTCACGGCCTGGCTCCTCTATATTTATTGGAGATTTTAACTTGACACAGCCATACAAGGGCCCTGCGTTCTTCTGACCAGTTCTTTTTGGATGTTCCAAGGTTCTGATGTAAACAGTGGGGGGATCGTTCTTTAGCTGTCACTGCACCTACGTTGTGGAACAAGCTGCCCCCAGACATTCGCACCATGACCGACTTTGGTCTTTTTAAATCTAAACTAAAAACTTAATTTTTTAGAATGGCTTTTAACCCTGACTAGGGCTTCTAGGTTTATGTTCATGTCATGACCTTATTTTGTTTTATCTTTCCGTATGGCTTTTATGCACCTTGCTGTTGTGTCACACCTCCCGTTGTATTCTAATGTATCTGTTTTTTTTATGTTTTGTTCTTACAGTATTGTTTTATGTTATTTTTATCCTTAGTGTTCTAATTTATTTTCTGACACTACTGTAAAGCACTTTGGGGGCCTTTTGGGTTACTGTAAAGGGCTTTATAAATAAACTTTGATTGATTGATTGAACACAGCTAGCTGCAGCAACGGTGAGTCTGCAGCGTCTGTGGACTTAAAACTGGAGTTTTCAAGATGGAAGTAGAAGAGGTAAAAGGCAAGAACACACATGTGTAGTGTCCATTATGTCCTAAAGCAAAGTGTGTGTCTGTTTTCAATAAGTCTAAAAGCTGTTGATGAAAAACACAGAGAGCGCCACTGATGATGTCAGAGCTGCTGCAGCATGTAACAACAAGGAAGGACACAGAGACGGAGACACACAGCTCAAGCAGGAAAAGATTTTTCAGAAAAGTAACGCATCAGTTACTTTACCTGGTAACTAATTACATTTATGAAGGAGTAATTCCATTAGTAATTCGATTACTTTTTTGGGAAAGTAACTATAACTAATTACTATTTTAAAGTAGCGTGCCCAACACTGTTGATGACTGATTTAACAGGATAACATAAATGAATCTGACAGTTAAACCTGCTTACATCTATCAAACTTCTTCTGAATAATATTTAACGCTGGGGCTCGGATCACTGATTAAATAAATCAGCCCTGTGTCTTTAAAACATGTCCAAACTGCAGTGAAACTTGTCAGTAAAGATGGATGGTGGATATTTTAGCACAACAGGAAGACTGCATCAGCGTTGCCAGAGCACAGTGACACTTTTTGGCTGCTCCATGTAATAATCCTCTCCTCTGCTCCAATCAATCAATATGTGGGGCTCAGGCTCTTTTTCATCCATAAAAAAATCAATTACCGCATCATAAGGATCAGTTTTCTCTTTCCCCTTTGGCTGTAGAGAAAAGAAAAATCCTCTGATCAGTCGGCTTACTGTTATTCATTTTCATTCTTGAGGTGCTTTGCATTGACTGTTTATGGTTAAAAATGGGAGTAAGATAAGTAAGGGAGAAAACATTTTAATACTGCTGATACTTATTGTTCTGGTAATAATTTGTGGTAATATTTAAAGCATTTAGATGGTGTCAGCAGCGTCTAAAAAATGATAATCATTTCTATCTATAATTTAAAGTTTGTCAGTAAATAAGTTATTTTAACCGTCTCAAATGGAAAAAGGGGCCAGTGAAACATGTTTTGTCAAACCCAGAAACAGTTGCTTAAGAATTTGGGGTTTGCAAAAAGGATCACCTCCAGGCTGGTCTACTTTCTACAATATCTTAATTCTGTCATTCCTCTGCTTTTTTGCTGCGTCAGCCATCTTTGACCAAACACCCCCCGAGAATATCCCTGCCCAGTCATGCAGTGAAGGTCACCTGGACTCCTCCACATGGAGGATGCACGTGTCGAGAGTATTTCTCTACCGTCAGGTGTTTGTGAGTTTGTTGTGTGTGTTTGGATGTGTGTGTGACTGTTTCATTTCCCTGCCCCACGCCACTGGAAATTTCTCCATCAAAAGAGAGCCAACACCAAAGGTTCAGTTTGAAAAAAGCTTCAAAGCAAAAAAAAACTAAACTTGCAAACAATAAACTGAGCTGCCAGAGATATTTCATGTTTTTATAATTAGGACAAAGGGTCTATGATGATAGTAATGAGTGCTGTGGGACTTTTGGGGGTCAGCTAATACCCTCATCATCATGTGAATACAAAGAGATGATGAGGACAGTCCAGAAAATATGAAATTATGAATAGCTGTATCATCCTGCCTGTTAAATCATTCTTATCGTTATTGAAACAGCTAAACCTTGAATTTAACTTTCACTCTGTTGAACATGATTTAATTGGATTGCTGATTTTTATTTCACAGACTCCACCATGTTCACAATAATTTAAAAAATGAGTGTTTCAAGGTGAAACCAGATCACATCCACATTAAAACTTTGTCCCATTATTTGCACATTGATACTGCACATGGCTCTGCTGCTCCCCTGACATTTAAATTCTCAAATTGAAGTGGAGTTTTATTGTGAGTCGCAGTTATCAATGGAGCTGTAACAAGAGAAAGGGCAACACGTGGGCTGGTGACATTTTTTTGCTTCGAAGACAGTGTTGATAAAAAGAGGAGCACACAGATAGGACTCTTGTTTAAGAAATACTTGATATGAGCTGGAAGTTCTCTAGCAAAGATTTTCTTTTTTAAGTTCAGATTAAAGTGAAAGAGAAAATGTTGTCACATTGATCAGGAGCCATGTTTGAACCGTCCCACCAACCAATTAATCAACTAAACTTATGTCAGGATTTTTCCCCATACAGTCCTAAAATTGCTCAGAAACCAGTTCATACCACACCTGACATAATTCAGAATAAAGACGACGAGAAGCAGCTGGATGCAATCAAGTGGAATTTTACTTGCCAGCAAGGAGTTACAACATACAGAGTGTCAAACAGCCTGAGGTGTTGAACTAAAGAAATAAAATATCTTCTTTCTTTTATAAGGATGTGTGTATGTAACATGTGAGGTGGAGTGGCCTTCGCACAGGCTCCTCATCTCTGTACCGGTTGGAGCAGACATAACAAAGATAAACAATGGACAAGGATTTGGGCTGCGCAAGGTCGTGTGTGTGTGTGTCTATGTGTGAGAAAAAATGCAGTCAGTTTAGCAATGATTATACAGAGAATAAGGATACAGTGAGAAAAAGATGTTTCAAATACATAAAATAACTATATACAATACAATATATACATTTCCTGACATCTTGTGATCAACAAACTATCTTAATGTGCAATAACAAACCAGCTAATCCGCTAACCAATCAATCCACCAGCCAAAACTAACAAAAAAATAAGCAAATGAGCAAAGCAACCAACCAACAACAACGCTAACAACTCAGTAAAGTTTGAAAACATCAATTAGCCAAGAAAATCAATCAAACACCTGACCGAGGAACCACTTAACTGACTAGGTAACCAACTAACTGATCAACAAACTTACCAAGTGACAACTGATCAGTCCAAAAATCAACTTACCAACCAATACTCACTCAGCTGACCTACCAACCAAACAACCAATAATCCAACAATCAACTGGCTAGTCAATAGACCAACGAACCCACAAAATGACCAACCTGTGAAACAACCAACAAATAAACAAATCCATCAACAAACAAATTCACCAACAATCCAACCAACCACTAAGCTAAGTTGTTGACGAACCAACAGAGCAACCAACCATGGAATACAGCCAAATAACCAACTCAACCAACCACCTACTAAGCAAATTCAATGATAAACAAACTGACCAACAAACTGAACACTGAGGTGAGCAGTTGACAAAGCAAGCATCCAATCAATCATCCATCAACCACTTGGCTAACCAATAGACCAACCTACCAACCAGTCAACACAGACCACCAGCTAACAAGCCACCTAACCAGACGACTTAACACTGAACTGGATAACTGTTACGCAGACCAACAAATTACCAAACCTGTGGGCCAAAAACTTAACTAATCAACCAAACAGCCAACCAACCTGCTGACTAATCAACCCACCTTAATAAATTTTGATTAAATAATTTCATCAACCAAACAACCAGCTTACCAGGGATGGGACGATACACTTAAACTCAAGATACGCTGCACCTCGATATGCACAGGTCACGACACGATACATCACAATACAATATCAAAAAAGTAAAATTAATTGTAATTACAACTTTTTTATTTTTGTTTGAGTAGCACACAGGAAAACACAAGGCCTAACAGGCCAAACACGAACAATAGCACTCTCTCTTAATTAGGTTAGAGAGAGTGTATGCTAATGAGCGGTAGGCTCGTTTTTGCCGTCTTCATCTTTTTTAATGAGAAAGCCAAAATACTGCCAGACAGATGACTTGTATCCAGGCGGAGCGTCCTCAATTTCGACCTCATTTGACTCCATCATTCGGCTTTTTGAAGGCAAGGTTGTTGGTGCTAATGTTTGTTGTTGTCACTTCTGGTCACAGGTGCCATTAACGGACGTGACGTCTTTATTTCGCGATTAATTTTTTTCAAACTGGATGCATTTTGTCACATACTGTATCGTGATATGTTGCCAAACGATATTTCATCCCATCCCTACAGCTTACCAGCTACCCATATGACTGACCAACCAATTAACTAACCAGCTAACTACTCAGCAAAATAAACCAATGGTTCAACTAGCCATCTAATCATCGAACCTTCCACCCAACTAACAAACCAACCAGTTGACTAACCAATTAACAAACTAACCAACAAACTAACAACTGCAGTAAAATCCTAATAAGAATAAATGTTTTTACACTGACCACAGATCAGCAGATCTTTAGGCTAACAAGGACATCTCTCCATGTTCATGATGGTAAACAGTGTAAAACTTGGTTCTCTGAAGCTGTTTAATCATCTAAGTCTGTTTTAAGGCAACATCAGGACAGCACTCAATTAAATCGTTAATCTAAAAGTCAAGATCAGGAAGCATTTCATTGAACTGTTTGGTTCACAAACCAACACACTGGAAATGTCTGCCTCTTAGCTGATTATGATCCAAAAAAAGATTATTACAGCTACAAAAATGTTCCAAATAACAGAAGTATTTTCTGCAGCTGTGTTTACACAGATACACACAAGCATCAAAATTAAATTCCAGCATTTATGAAATTTACACAGCAGGTCTTTATTAAAACACAAAGCTACAACTATCACCTGGTTCACGTTGACTGCTGCTGTCGACAGTGTAGTGCTTTATGGTTTCTGAGGCGTCTATTAATGCTCCCAGCCTCTTTAATTTATTCTCTTTAGTCATCCATAATGGGCTTTAAATTCTGCCACGCGGCGTGCTGTCCTTGGGTGTTCACACACCATCTGTGCATATTAACATAGTTGGCTGCAAATGTCATTTCAGAGGGAAAAATCAACACAGTTTATTCCACCTGTTACACCTCTACGCCTTCACAGTGTAATGTATTTCACAAACAAGAAGAGCATAAACATTCTCCGCTCTGACAATCATATCAAACTGTCCTCAGGGCTGGAACAGTCGGACCTTTTCACACTCGCAGCCCTGAAAATGTCTGGGTAAGCACCTCGATAACTCCCTGACATGATTGTTCACACTTGCTCTGAGTGTTCTTAATACAGAAGCACCAAGCAGCTGTGATCACAGTTTGTATCCCAACTTAAGTGATACATGACTTAAAGTGTATCAACAGTGTTTTACATCCATATCCAAAGGCAGAGCCAGAAAGTTTTCGTATCTGCTGAGACATTTGTACCCCGACTTTTCAACTGTGTCCAGGCCAGACACTCCTGAGTTTTACGTGGTTGACCAAAAACACTGAAATGCACCTGTGGTTGAACCTCAATACCTAAAGGCCTGGATTGGGATTAGGGAGATGACAGGCAGGCTACACAACTTCACCATGTTCCTGTTTTCCTTTTCTCATCAAAAGTGTGATTTATCCACTTCTAACCCGATTGCTGACTTTCCAACATGAGTGAACTTGATCAGTAAAAACATTGTATTAAATAACATCAACAACATCTTGGACTTTTGGCCTGTGCAAGCAATATTTTAACTGTGTAACTTTTGAATAATCCACCATCTAAGTACAAACTAGGGCTGCAACTAACAATTATTTTCATAATCGATTAATCGGGCGATTATTTAAACGATTAATCGGATAATGACACATTTTTGAAATTTCCTTTACAATTTAGCTAAAAGTTGTTTTGGGTATTTTCTAAACAGCAATAAAGACAATAAAAAGCATTTATTCTTCAGTAATAATATTTTATTACAGCTTTTTTCTTTCTTGACTCTGTGCAGAACTGTAAGTACATTAACAGACTTGTTTGCATGTTGTTCAAATTAAATGCTCACAAACTTACTTTTTTTCTTGAAACAAAGCAAAGTAGTAGCAGTCTTGCCTAAAAATTATTCAATAAAATAAGGTGCTGCTGAGTGTAACAAACAAAAATAATCTTTATACTGAGGCGAGTCTTCGTCCGTCTCCAACACGCTGATGTGCTTTCTCAGCTCAGCTCGTTCATAGGGGTCGTGCTCCTATGCCAGATGAAGTCGACCTTGCAATGTGATCGTGATCGTTTGATCCTTTGCTTTGCTTTGCTTTGTTGAGCGTGAAATGCTTCCAGCTTTTGGAGGTTTTTGGTCGTTTGCGAGGTGATGCTGTCGTGGACGCTGCCATTGTGAATCCTTCTGCATGTTGTTATGTGCAATGACGGTCGCCAGTGTGCATGCACACCCCTCACAGTAGCTTAAGGCAAGAGAGCGGGCTCATCTTCTCCTAACTAACCTACTGTAAGCTACAGTTTCACGCACCAAAACACCCACGATTCGTTGCCAATGAAAATCGATAATTAAATTAGTTGACAACGAATTTAATTATCGATTTTCATCGATTTAATCGATTGGTTGTTGCAGCCCTAGTACAAACTATTGTATTCAAACATTTACAACTTCAGTCATCAATAAAATACTTTTATATCATTGGTGCCTCATGGAACTTTGATCAATCTGAAGCATAGTTCATGGACTGTAGCGCATTAAGTACTTTTCTGTGTACTTTTTCCAATCTCCAAACAGAGAGTAAACTACCGTATTCAGATACTGCCACAAAAATTATCGTCCAATGAAATCCATTTCCTCTGTTATTACCTCATAAAACCCCTGCCATGGTTTAGAGAACCTCATGGACTGTTTGCAACAGGAAAAATAAAGTTATTTTACTCTATACCATTTTAAGTAATCAAATTTGAAAGTGCATTACCTTATACAGAACTTTTTACTGACTTGATAAATAAAATGTAAAATATTACGATACATGTTTCATAAGTTACTGGTGTTTTTCTGTTTGTTGTACTCACAGTACAAGTTATTCTTACTCTATGGAAGTACTCTTGTCAATGACTCCAGTTTCATGAGGTACTAACGAAATGCGGTGCTCTAAGAAACTTTACAGGTGGAGTCCAAAAGAGCTCAAACTCCTGAGGAACAAACACCCCGTCCATCCTTCTACGTCATTCACCTCAAGCGTGCTGATGCAAGCGTAACTAAATGTAAGTGTTCTTTATTTATACAGCCCTTTACAACAAACCCTTTCGGTAAACCAAAGTGCTTTACAATAGGTGGAAGTAAATAGCAATAAATAACACAATTAAAAATAAATAAAAGCAACAACAGCAATAAGAGCAATAAAATACTATAAAATAAAGTAAAACAGAGTAAAGTAAAAGTGTCACCACACTACTGGGTATTAAAAGCCATCCGAAATAAATTTGTCTTCAGTCTAGGTTTGAAAAGGTCCAGTTAAGAAATGAGACGCATTTCAACAGGGAGCTTATTCCAAAGCCTGGAGCAGCGATGAAAAAGGCTTGATCAACCCAGTGTTTGTGTTTGGACCTGGGCACTTCCAGCAAAAGTTGGTTTGACGACCTCAGCGCTCTACCAGACTCCCGAACAGTTAAAAGCTCAGTTAAGTACACTGGGGCGAGACCATTAAGAGCTTTAAAAACGAAGATTAAAATTTTAAAATCAATCCTGTACTGGACGGGAAGCCAATGAAGGGATTTAAGAACAGGAGTGATGAGCTCTCGTCTGTTAGTGCTGGTTAAAAGATGGGCCACAGCGTTTTGCACAAGCTGGAGGCGACCAAGAGAAGCCTGGGAGACACCAACATATAGAGCATTACAGTAGTCCAGTCTAGAGCTTATAAGAGCATGGGTGGATATTTCGAGGTCTTGGTGACTTAAAAACATTTTAACTAGACGGGAAAAAGAAGGAGAAAGTTGCTTTTGTCTCTTTGTTTAAAAAAGATATATTGGTGATATTACACAAATGAAATGATGTGATAAGCGGTTAAATCAGCATCAGCACATAAGTAAAGAAACATCATTCATCTTCTGCAGCTTTGTCTGGCTGGCTGAGTAGAGAAATAAAAAGATAGCTGAGAAATAGAAACTAAATAAAAACTGTCAGAATAAATGAATTGCACAACTAATTTGTTTTTTTACCAATAACAAATAATCTGAGGGCTTAAATAAATTATTCCTTTACCTCAATCACTTGGCTCGTCGTGTATAAGCAGTGAGAACATTTGCAGATTATTAAAGGAGGGTGTTTTTTCCCAGAAGCAGCCTTAATTTGATTCAGATTATTTATAGAGCCACAGAAATGAGGCAGTGCTCTCGTGTAACAGTAATGACTTCATGCTGTGATTGGCAGACACCGTCACTGTAAAACATCCACACAAACAGTCTGACACCTGGGGGAAGATAGGACACACATTTCTCTGTCGGGGTGATTAACTGCTGGAACTTTTACCTCCGTGTGTAATAAGATTCTCCCAGTGAAAAATAAAGATAAAGATTCCATTAGCTCCTTAAAACATTCCGGCATAATGAATTTTTCGTGGTTGATGGAGCACCTCATGTGGGACAGGTGGGATTTACTCCTCGGCTTGAATTGACAGCGCAGCAGGCGCCGCAGTCACCGTGGGAGCTGGCAACGACGTTTGATGCACCATTGGCACCAGAGGTAAATGAGATTACAGTCGTGGGAATGGAAGGGACTCGCCGGATGACAGATTTACAGATCCCCACAGGATAGACTACAGGCGGAACGGCTGTAAAACCCATCATCTGCAGGGTGAATTACACGTGGCTTGGAACAACATGTTTGGGTTGGAAATCCACACCCGCCTGTTTCTGATTTACCTGCACCCCCCACTGCAGTGTGTGTATGTTAGCATGGCTCAGGCCTCGTCTTTTCATCAGTTTGGTAAACGGCTGCACGGCGGCGTCCTTGGCCTCTGATCCATTAGCCGCTTACAGTGGAATAATCCCTCCCTGTATTAATAACGCTGCATCACAACACTTTGTATCGCCATCGATTCCTCTGCCAACCGAACAGATAAGATCTGAATACGAGCGTCTGAGCCCCCCGGCATCTCAAGGTCCCACAGCAATAATGGGTGGAGGTCACGGAAAGCCGCAGTGAGGGTGCAATCGTTAAATTGTCTTTAGCGCACCGACAGAAACAGGCAAACTACAGAGAGACTTCATCAAATATTAAACAATCTCTAAGCTCAGGTTACTCTTATTTACCTTCAGCTATGAGCATCATCTTATCCTGAGGCCAGGAGAACAGTTTTAGCTTCATCAAGCAGCTGTGGGGGTTTGGGTCCAAAAAACTGACTGTTCATCTCGTGAATTAACTGATCAAACAAGGCCTCTTGATTTATTATGTTATGTATATTACCTGGATCAGAATAGAATAGAATTTTACGTGTTATTGCAACAAGTACAATGACATTGCAAAAGCCCTTCAGTCAGTGCAAAACAGTGTGAGAGAAATATGATAAAGTATGGTGCAAACATAAGTGAAGCAAAATAAATTAAAATAAAATAAAATAAGATAAAAATATGAAATGATAAAGGTAAGGTGCAAAATAGAATGTTTTATTTCTTACCTCTGTATATCTTAAAGTGAGATATTCTTTCTAGATTTGTCAGGGTTGTGACCTTTATAAAGTATTATTATTACACATCTTATCATAATAACATTGTTTTGTTTTTAAAATCCATATTTCATAATAAACATAAAATAAATAAATCTAACCTCAAGGTTGAAAAAAAAAAAACATATTAACCACAAACGATTTTTTTCCTTATCCCTTGTCACCTTGAAAATATTGATTTAATATCTGGTATGTGCCTTTATTTGTCTGTCTACACCTTGATTTCACAAAAAAACTGCAAAATGAACCTCAAGAGAATTACATAATTAAATAAGAGATTGTATTGTTACCGTAAAATACCAAATAAATGCCGAGTTCCAATTAATCGCTGGTTTCCAAATAAACGCCGAGTGTAATTTATTTGGCGCAGCCTACGAGCTACGGTCGAAGTTACAGAACACACATGTGAACGCTGAGCTCACAGCTGACAGTTCACGCTTGAAAAGAAACATGATCAGACTGAACCTTAACAGTCCACATGGTTTATTTGTCTCTCTGGATGTCCTGTCAGCTTCTCCTCCGTCTGTACGTCAACAAATGCTGGTTGGTTGTGAGGCGCTCTGTTTCACGACAGTGCATTTACACTCAACGACCAAAGAGGGCACTAGAGCACAAAAAGCCGGAATCTTACACAGAAGGGCTTCACAAATCCAAAGAAGAAGACGTTGCTGCAGGTTATTTGCCCTTAACGTCAGGAGGCTGTACACGTCAGTCCGTGGTACATTGCTGCTTATCGCCATGGCCCCGGTGCAGCCAAAAAACAGAAGTAAGACCTTAACTTAACTACTTACTACTGGTAAGATAGTTCCTTACCAGTTTTAAGAGTGTTTAGAGAGCTGGGTTGAAAGAAGAAGACAAGAGTATAACTACTGTACTGTAATGTTGCTGTAAGGGTGATATTCATACTGGCGTAAATAAATAATCTGATTACATTTACCTTATTTTTTCGTTTTTTGCTAAGCAAGATTCCAAATAGTCGCCTGGTCCCAAATAAATGCCTGGTCTGCTCAGTGATTGAAACAAATAAATGGCCTGGCCATTATTTGGTATTTTATGGTATCTCAATATCACTAGGGCTGTTAGAACACATATTGTAGAGGTTAATTTCTGTTCTAGTATTATTAACTATAGTTACATCTATGGTGTGACAGGTCAATTTGACCCATATACATTTACTTAAAGGAAAAGTTCGGTTCCTGCAGCTTTTACATTGTTTATAGAATGAAGAACAACAATATACTCACCCAGAAGGCTTTCCTGATGCAAACGGTGCTTCGGGAGATATTTAGATCCAAAATCGAGCAGCGGACACCGATATAATGGTAGCCTGTAGGGCATAGATCGCCGCTCCTAAAAACTGCATTAATCGTCCAAAAACTCATGTTTTTCACCAATATTCCATCATGATTCGCTAATGGACCGCCATTGCAGCCTGTGTCTCTCCACACAGCGCTGTGTGGCTGAACTAACCTCTGAACTGACGAGCTGTTTACATGCCCTTTGCGCAGGCGCAGTGCCTCATTGTTTCAGGGAAGACCGCAGCTACAAATCAACTTTTCTTCTTCCAGTTTTGTGCAAAATGGACGAATGTCTATGGGATGAAGATGTTGTGGAGGAGGACTTTGAATATGATGGACGTCCTTACAGTTTGGAGCCAGAGTATACAGCTAAGGCGCTCATAGAAATGAGGAAGCGATCGCAACGCTCCAGAGAGTACTGCGCATGCGCGAAGAGCATGTAAACAAACTCGTCAGTTCAGAGGTTAGTTCAGCCACACAGCGCTGTGTGGAGAGACACAGGCTGCAATGGCGGTCCATTCGGCGCGAATCATGATGGAATATTGGTGAAAAACATGAGTTTTTGGACGATTAATGCAGTTTTTAGGAGCGGCGATCTATGCCCTACAGGCTACCATTATATCGGTGTCCGCTGCTCGATTTTGGATCTAAATATCTCCCGAAGCACCGTTTGCATCAGGAAAGCCTTCTGGGTGAGTATATTGTTGTTCTTCATTCTATAAACAATGTAAAAGCTGCAGGAACCGAACTTTTCCTTTAAAGAAAAAGACAAAACAGTATTTTTTTTTTACATCGGCATAAAAATTTATGAACATTTATAAACACGGATCTGTTTATCTTCACAGATGCATCATGGTTTCAGGTTTGGCTGTAATTATTGCTTTATAATATTATTTTTTATAACCGGGTCAAAACTGACCCTAACACCACAGATGACACTATTTCAACGGAGCACTTACAATGTATTATTATTTTTTCTTTACTTTTTTGTTTTAAATAGAGGGTCTTGACGAAAAGCTCTGATGCAATATACAAATATTAAGTGATCATTTTATGCATTTAAATCCTCCTAACACAGGAGGAAGGTTAACAGGGATATCTACAAGGATGACGTTTTGAAGGTTGATCTCTAAAGTAACCATCACGCTGGTTCTGTCCTATGAAAGCCGATGGGATTCTCAATTTGTTTTTGGATCATTGCTGACTATAAAATCTGCGGCAAACCCAAAATAACAAACCTTCTGTTCTGCTCTTTGTGAAAATCTTGATGAACAAATGTAGCTTTCTTTTTTTTTTTTAAGAATTAGAAGCTTTAATTGAGTTACTACTGACCTACATCATGGCGGTTTGACTTAGAAACAGCTTTTAGCACTTTTACTTCGCAGGCATCTGTGGCTTTTTGTTTCAGCATCTCAAACAAGTGTAATAATTCCATCCTGTCTCTCAGCAGTGAGCTCAAATAAATCAAATAAATCCAGTTTCATTCAGAGCTCTGAAAGTAGATCTGCAGGTTTAATGTGACAAAACGTCTTTGAGAAGCTGAGATTTATTCTGGATCATTATCACATAAGTATTCACAGACCAAATAAGAATAACAGACACTGTTAACTAGCATAAAAGCATTTTAAATATTTATCACACCAGTTTAAAAGGGCCCTGAAATGTGTCATAAACTCTAAATCATGCATTATGTGACATGAACATGACAATGATCTAACTAAACTGCCTCCATCTTGTCATGCAAACTGAATATTTAAATATTTATTTCCATTTTTTCTTTAAAGAACGAAGGCAAAGAGCAGCAGCAGCAGTAATCAACACAGCGATGTTAGGTTATTGTCACTGCCAACACTCTGGGAGTCATTAGACTACAGAGGATGCATAATTCATATGCATGTGCCTGTTACAATTATATTCCAATTAACACGCTTGATTCAAGACAATCAGCACAAAGGAGTGAATTTACTCACAAAGGTCGTTTAGACACTCTTCACACTGATGAAGAATCTTTCTACATCATGTGTATGTGCAATGGAATCATGTTTCTGTATTTCCTGACATTCAAACTCGTACTAAGCTCACAGGAAACCCTGATTATCAAATGTTGAGCTGAAACAAAAATGACAAAAATGACGTGCTGTGGATGGACGCTGGACTGCAGAGAGATTTTCATAAAGGAAAGGCCGTCCTGACGCATGGGCAAGGGGGAACAAAAGAAGTGATTCAGAGGAGGTAAGTGCCTGAAAAACAAACTCTTGAACAATTAGTCACTTGAAAATATAACTGAGGGGATTTTGAAACTGAGAACTTTTTTGTTTTAATGGACTATATTTCTTTTTAGCATTGCCGAACACTGGAGACCACTGGGGGGGGGGGGGGGGACGACATAATCTTTTCGGATCAAAATGAAAAACACCAATAAAGGATAAATGTCACCTGTTAAAGACTTGAATAATTCCGGTGTGCTTCATGAAAACTCTCCCTTAACATGGAGAACAAAGACTGTAAACAGTTTAAAGACAAAGAGGAGTTTGTTGATGAAGTTAAAAGTGTGGTGTGTAGAAGTTTGCAGCATTTCACTGAACAGAAACAGTAAATTTAGGATATAATGTTTCTATTTTTGTGTAAAGTCCATTGAGATGAGATAAGGTGCACAATCATCACCATAAAACTTTGGTTTCCTTTTTATTAACGGTGCTATGAGGAGAATCTATCACCGGTGACATTAAGACTCCGCTACCCATGAGCACGCGCGGCATCATCTCCGACTTATCAGCGTTCCAGTTGAAGTCGAAAAAAAACATATCGACCTACCAGGCTACTGTTAGCTGTTGTTAGCACGCCCTGTGATGTTGTATGAAGAATGTGATTATCACTATGGCAGCATTTTTGTAAATATAAGTCTAACAATACTATGTATACTGCTGATCTAGAGCGACACACCCCAGTCAGAAGTGCAAATAAATGGATTATTACAGGAGCTAAATAACTGTTCACACTGGGGGCATCCATCTTCCATTGTCAACACCGAGTACACAGTAGGAAATTCCGACTTTGGGGGACGTTCCAGTTGCAGTTTTCTACTCGGAACTCGGATATTCCTACTTCTGACTACAACTGGAACGCACCAAAAGACGTGACCCAAAGTACGTAGCGGTAGTTTTTGATGTGTGACAACAAGCAATTTTTGGAAAACTTAGTATTGTGGTTTTTTAGCCGGCTATATATGGCTACTTACAGCCCGGTGCTCTAAGACGTGTCTGAATAATATAAATTTGCTCTAGTTTTAATTGTCTTGTTCCTGAAGTTGAGTATCCAGGCCAGTCCAGCCCTGTCCGGCCCGACCGCAAAGCTAAGGAATAGCATTTATAGATAACCTATTTTGATGCTATAAAACTCATCTTAAAGTGTGTATTTCCATCAGGCATATATCTAAAAGTGAGACTTTCTTGTAATTACTTAGAAACTCCTCATAGCATCTTTAAGTTAGAAAAAGCTTTTTATATCTATGTACCGCGGGTCTCCCCTCTGTGGAGGCTGACATTACGATCTGCCATGTTGTCGAAACGAGAGCGAAACATGATTTTGAATACAAGCACAACAGTTAGTCACTACGACTAATGGCCATTTAGTGTTGTTTGCCCTTGTCAGCCATTAGCCGTGGCAGCTAATGGCTAACCGTTTATCGTAACTGTACATTTAGCCACTCCATATGCTATGTCAAAGCAGCGCTGCTTGATATGGATTGGTCTGTGTTAAGGCTCCTCCCCACATGGATTAGTAAAATATGGAGCTGTCCACCTGGCATGTCCGGTTAAGTAAAGTTGACCTACTGGAAAAGTTTGATCTGTTTTTTTATGGTCAAACAGCAGAGAAATTATTGGCACTAAAGGGAAATCAGAAGAACATGGGTATCTGCCATGCTTTTCACAGTCAGTGCATCATTGAAGCAGGAGGACGTGTGTTCAGAAGCAGAGGAGCTGTCTTTTGGAAAAGTGTTTGGGCTTTTACATGAAGCCTCCATCGGTGCTAATAAACAAACTTTTCTGTGTGGTGTCTGCTCCATGACATCAGCCATCATAAATCCTAAAGGAAAGAGTACTCGTGGTTGGATTTCAGCGACAGCCTTCCTTGTTTACAGAAATGTTATCAGATGGGCTGCTCCAGTCACATCATCTCCTCTAACACACTCATGTCTGAAATATTTCCTTTTAGAGCTTTAGAGGGAGTCAGGGTGTCAGATCCAACATCCAGACTGGTGTTAGATTTTTGAGGACTTGCACTTGGTTTGGATATGTCTCACTGACCCGACCGGCCTCTGAATTTTTTATACCAGAGGGGATAAAATGCAGAGAGAGATTCAGTAATGGGGAGAGTTTGCTCAGGCTGTTACAGTTCATGTCGGATCTGCTCCTCGTCTTCTCTGCACACTCTTAATAGTCTTCAGATTTCAGCCTGAAAAAAGGGCAGAAGAGCCGACGTTCTCGCTGTCATTAAACGTGTAAGGCTGCCTTTTCTACATCTGATTTTATTCCTGGACTCTCTTCTTCCTCTCTCTTTGGCTGTATTGTGCTTCCTGTGAGAGCTCCTCTCTGAGTTTCAAAGAAGATCTGAACTCTGAGGTCGAATCTTTTCTCCTTTTCTCTCTAAGAGGTGGTCGTTGTAGAAATGGTTCAGGCGATGGGAGAGATTTTCTATCAGTCACCAGCTGTCACAGGTTTGGACAATAAAGCTCCATTCAGATTAAAAAAGGAGCTCCACTTCAGGTTTGGTGTGCTTTACGTAGGCATTTTCAATGAGAACAGGCCAAACGAAGTGTACATGAAGTTTGGATAGAGTCTGAAAACTGTTTAATTATAGAGAAGATTTAAAGGTGTAGTCAGCGATCTTCTAATCTTCTAATCTAATGCACTATTTGTCAAAATCACTGTATTTCTCCTCTCCATCCACAAGATGTCCCCACTGACAGCATGTTGAAAAAAAAGTCTGGTTTCAATACACAGCCTTGGCTCTGAATTTCAGCAGGTAAATACTGTGGCTTGGGCCGAGTCACCAAAACAGGGTACACCCCCCACATCCAGGGGGCGATCATACTCATGCGCAGATCAGACAGAGGGGGGAGGGGGAGTAGTAGGTTGCGTAGCGTGCGCAGTTAAAACATGTACTCATGGTTTCTTTGTTTTGTAGAATTAAAATAAAGTTTGGAAAATAAATCAGCTGTAGCCTACTTTCGCTTTGCTCAAAATGAAAACTAGTGTAGCTACAAAATAAACCAAACAGAACAGTCAGACTACATTCAAGTGTAGTAGGCAGTATGCAGTACCTACTACATACTACGTTCATATGCAGTATGTAGTAGGGGAATTCAAAAGCAGCTTTAATTAGAATACAGAAAACAATGTGTCGGCATTAATGGTGTCAAATCACCTTTTCTAGATATCTCTGTTGGCGTACCTCAGGGGTCCATACTTGGCCCTTATGAAGTTAAATTTCAAATGTATGCTGATGACGCTGTCATCATTACTAGTGCAAAAATATTCAAGAAGCAGCTTCTGTTTTTACTTAAGCAATGGTTCCTGTAAATGAATGTTTATATAAGACCAAAAAGGATCGTGAACAGGGCATCATTTACAACAGTTACCAGGAGAGGGTTTTTCATTCATATTTGTCACTATTATTTTAATAGATTAAAGGTTAGTTAACACGATGACTATAGGTTTTGTAACTTTTGTAGGCTCATATTCAAAATCATGTTATACTTTTTTTGTCCCCAAAACCTACCCGTAGACAACATGGTGGATCGTTATGTCAGCCTCCACAGGGGAGACCCACGGTACATAGATTAAAAAACCTTTTTCTAACTTCATAAAAAGAAAACCACTTTATGAGGATGATTATACACCTATTTTGACCGACTTTTCATCCAAACAGAAACATTATATACTATATTCACCGTTTCAGTTTGGTGAAATGCTGCCAACTTCTACACACGACAACTTCCAGTATTTTGGTGTAACACTTGATTCCACATTAAGTTTCAAAAGCCACAATAAAAAAAAAGCTAATACAGTGAGATTCATTTTGAACAATTTCAAACAAATAAGAGCTTCCACAACACTGGGTGCTGCTTAGGTCTGTCACGATAATAAATTTTGCTGGATGATAATTGTCCCAAAAATGATTGCCGTTAAAGGATATTATTGTCAACGTTACTTTGAAACGTCATTTTTTCATTAATGTAATTATATGTCCTAATAAAGTGAGTACACCATGTCAAAAGCAATGAACTTCAATTTCTCGAGAGTTTTTAACTGTAATTGGTAGGTCAAGAGCTTTTAAATAAAATAAATTAACAATATAATAAATTAAACAAACAAAAAAAAGAAGGAAAAAACAATGGAAATGAAATAGACTGTCTTTTTGGGAAAAACTGCAGGAAAACAAGCACACATGCACGTCACTTTATCGAGGCCAGCAAACTTACCGAGGACGTTTTTATTTATCGTTCGGTTAATTTATTTATTGATTATCACGACAGGCCTGCTAGAATGTTCGTACACTGTAACACATAGAATATTTATTACATGTTGGTACTGGCAAAATCATAGAATCAATCCATAAAAAAAACAATAAAGGTCCTTTATAGAAAATCAAAGTCATTCTATATTTGCAATATTTAAAAAATGTATGACTTCATGAGCTTGCATGTAAGCTAGCATTGATGCTAAATCCATCATATTTACATGTATTTTTTTTTAATTGATGCTCATTAATGTGCACGCTCCTTATTAAATAAATAAAAGAACACCTGCTCTTAACTATGCTTTTTTTAGTTCAATGATGAGACCTTCCCATAACTCCACAGGAGCTAAAAACACACAACTCCCCCGGCGCGTAGCCTCTAATAAAGCCTGTAAGAGGCTGAGTGTCTCATTTGTCCACTGAGAAACTATAATTCACTTTTTTAATTGTGCCATTAGAGGCCACTTTAACTGATACACTGTGTTTACATGTGACAAAATAAAGTAATAATTGGATCTTTTCTGTAGTGAGAATGTTAAAATGGAAAGTTTTGGGTTCACAGAGGTTAAAAATAAAGCACAAATACAGAGTTTAGACATGAGGGTGTATAATTATATTTAGAAAAGAAACAATAAAGACACAGCCGACCTCGTGGAGCTGAGCGCTGTCAACATGAACATCAAGATAATTACACCGCTCTGACACATCAATAGACCTGCTGACAACTTAGCTCACTTTCTGACATTTATGAGGATCTGTCCTTCATATTAAATCAATTTAGAGACAAGAAATGTGTTTTTAAGGGCAGTAAGAAAACAGAAATGTGGTTAATAGTCTGCACTGCCTACGCTTTACATATGCCGAGACTGATTCCTCTGAGGACTTAAGATTAAAACATCTGTACATAATCATCATTATTAGTTTTTGAATAATGATATCCAGGTAAAAATACATGTTTAATACATTTAAATTTCAAGCACTATAAAACCATTATCAAACTAGTGAATAAAAGAACGAGATGAAGAAGCGAGGTCATCGTCACACGAACATACAGTATGTTAAACACCATAAAACCATGTTTGCAGGTTTGTTCGAGCTGTGACTGAGCTGCTGCTTCATTGTGCACCGCTTCTCTCCTTTTTTGCTCAGGAAAACAGCTACTGAAAGGCCCTCGACTCAAAAAACAACACTGTTACCACAAAGCAAAGGGAAAATGCAATTAAGCTACGAAGCTATCTGTAGTGACGTTACCGTTGTCACTACACAATTTGTACCAGAAACAGGATCCATTCTGCGCATGTGCATGGTAGAGGTGTAAATCACCAGTTTCATGACGATACGATACGATATCAATTCTTTGGACAACGATATGATATTTGCCGCTATCACAAAGCTAACATGATTCAATTTCAACTCGATATGATTCAGGGGCCTTCGATCGATTAAAGACGATATTATGGACTCACCGAACACAATCAGCTACATTTCACCTGAAGCAAGACAGAAATACAAAGCAGTTTTGATAGTTTTATTACTAAAATGTGAAACGATGTGCTGACCTTTGGCTATGATAGTTTATAGAGGATTATAACCATCTGTATGATCCAGTCATTTTTTATATTAAAATTGGTTTAATTCAGGTAAGGTGCTTTTTTTGCCCCCACAGTTACCTTATGGGTCTGATTGTTATATTGTAATGGTTGTATATTATATACACCTGTCATGCAGAACAAAAAGGACGGAGCCTGTGACGCTGGCCTCATTATAACTTTAATTTAAACAGATCCAGGGCCTAGAAAAGAACACTTTACAGCCAGTGAAATTATCAGCTGTTAAGGGCATGCTCTGGCAGTTAGACATTGAAGGGAAAGAGCTCGACGCAGCAGAGAGGACCGAGGTTTAAGAAATAAGGCCAAGATAATGAGGTTGAGTCAAATGTCCCTCCGGTCAGCTACAAGGACATTGTCATGAAAGTTTGAAGGTGCAGCGTTCCCTTTGGGTAAACACATCAGAAACACGCATGAACAGGAAATGAGGCTGGCATGACTTGGTAAAGTTACATTATTTATGGCAACATGTTTTTTGTGGTGAAAGTAAGATTAATTTATCACATCCTGAAGGTATAGCACTCTGTTGATCACAGAAGTATGTTTCTACAATATGCTTTAGCATGCCCTGACATAGCAGATGGACAGTTTCATATTGGAAATATTTCACTAATCCATCTGGAGAGGAGCCCTGAGAAAATGTTTTCAGGGGCAGAACCTTCAAAAACACTAATCACAGACCAATCCATATCAAGCAGTGCTGCTATGACGTAGCATCAGTAACGGCTAAACGTAGCAGCTAACTGTTAGCCGCTACATCTAATGGCTTACAAAGGCAAACAACAGTTAATGGCCGTTAGCTGTAGCGGCTAACTGTTGTTAGTGGTGTTGTTATCTGTTATCTACAGCTAACAACAGTTAACTATGGCTGTGTTCGAAATGGCGTACTGCCTACTATCTACTTACCAACTCAGTCAGTACATACTGCATACTGCATACTCAGAGATGATCTGAGTATGCCGCGGCTGCCCGAGCGTTTATACACAGATGCATACTTAATACCCCAGAATGCATTTCGTGCCGGCCGGGAAGCAGCCCCAGGAAAATTAAAATACTCCAACCACAAGCAACAGAAAACGACTGCATTCTGGAAAAACTACAAATTCATTCAGTAATAATATATTTTCTAGTGAGAAAGTAAGTATTTACATCGCGTTTATGAGCCCAGTTGTTTGAAATAGTGACTGTTTTTAATTTGTCTCACCGTTTTAGGAGACCGAAGCGTCCGCTTGGTGGGTGTTTCCGTCTACGTACCGTAAACACCGGGCAGCAGCAGCCCCTCCTTCCAATTTCCAAGTTATTGCGAAGTGTTTTCATTATCAACAGCTGCATGACACAAACCGAGCGGCAGTGGATGAAAAAAATGAACACAAACACCTGTGTTTCCATGGTGATCTGTCTCCATTTTGTATTTCATCTTCCCACATCAGAAGTGCGCAATGCATTGTGGGGCAGAAGCAGTACGTGAAGCAAGCTCCGCTCCATACTCAGAAATCGAAGCTGATTGAGTATACATCCAGGCATTTCTCACATACACAAAATTCACATACTGTACAGTGTGAACGCACTGCAAACTCAATATGGGGGCGGGGTTAGTAGGAGTAGTACGCCATTTGGAACACAGTCTATTGTTTGCCCTTGTTAGCCGTTAGCCATAGCGGCCAACAGCCATTAGCTAATAGATTAACTACCTTAAGACTATCGTTTCACATTAAATTATACCACAGATGTATCATATAACACTTTTATGTGACATGAACCTCGTCAAAGACAATCCCTACAAAGTGAACTTATGAGGAGAGCAGATTTCACCAAGTATAACTGAGTAACCATGATGACCACAGGCTAACCAACATTAGCCACCATTATTTGTACAACAGGAAGTGACTTCACTTCCTGTCAAGTCACTTCCTGTTGTCTTCACACCCGCTGTTCCCGCCTCTCCTCCGTGATTGGGTTGTTAAGCATTTAGCCAATTGAAACTGTTGGACAATGGAGGCTGGTAAGACGGAGATGCATGATTTCAGAATCAGACAGGTCCATCTGCTCTGCAAGGCTACCTTTAACCAATAAAAGTTTGAAAATGTAACAAATTTTAGGGCCAAAAACTGTGGAAACAAATCAAAATATGAAACGGGGGGCTTCTGACATTAATAAAATCAATACATCTGTAAAATAAAATATTGACTCTGGTATATTTTTGTATGTCTTGCTAATAATATGTACAGCTGCAAGTGTTTCTTATGAAAGATATTAAAGAAGTTTCATAAGCTTTATAAATTTGGACTGACAAAAGTCATATTTAAGTTTCATTGGACCTATCTGAATAAATAAAATACTAAAAAATGTTAAAGAAGTAATACTTTGCCACCACTCTGGCTCCAGCATTTGACTGCTATGAAAAGACTCAGGGAAAAGCAGACATGTTGTGCCTTTTAATATGACTAAAGTAAGATGAAACTCAAGTTTAGGCTCAGTATGATTATAGTTGGACATACTGTCAAAACACACACCCGTACAGTTATAACAAATAAAATAGTATCTTTTTTAACGGCATGCCAACAATGACCCTTTAAGAAGCCTTAATTTTCTTTAGTTAACAAATTGATCTTAAATGAGATGCATGTTCATCTCCCGTTTTACAAAACACTTGAACCAGACACAGTTTAGTTCTAATTAATGACCCCTTCCATATAATATATAGTTTAATACATTTGTTTTCCTCTGCTGGGCACACATTTGCAACCCACTGATAAACAGATCCCAACCAATTAGTTTAGAGCCTCTGGATTGTACAACATTATTCCAGCACATTTTAAATAAGCAGCTAAGACAAGCAATTACAAGTAAAGAAAAGCAAAGGAAATGAATAAGAGACAGAATAATCGAGTGAAAGGTATTCAGAACATTATCTGTTTGCAGATAATTTTTTGTTTTTACAGATAATCCATCATATAAGCATGAGAAGATGCATAATAATGACTTCAGTGTACTTCTAAGGTTCAACTATGACAAGTTATTGGTACTCCCTCTTGGCTGGAGCAGTAATATGGTTCTGTCTGAGTGCTGCACACAGCCCAAAACAGAAGATATAAGAATTTATTTACTAATAAAAGCTAGAATTAAATGACAAAAGCTACAGTCTCACATCAAAAATGGTGGGTTAGCTCTTCCCGATCTGATGTTCTACCAAGAAGATGCAAATGGTCTGCAGTCTACTCCTGCTGAGGAAGCTGAATTATCATATATTTATTGATGTCATTGTAATCTTAGTAATCATGATCTCATATTTTTCTTTTTCTTTTTTATACACTTCTGGCAGATTTGTGTTAGCTGTGGGTTTGTCACAGGTATTTTATGATTAAAGTTAAGTGCTTTATCATTGCTATTTCTGTTGTTATTGTATTATTTTATCATCACCTTTAATACTGTCTTTTTATAATTGAACTCCTGTTTTCTACTTTCACCCCCTTTCTACTTTTTTATAGCCTTTATTTCAGTTTTCTTGGTCACATTTTACATTACAGGATTCTTTTATTGTCTGAGTCCTTATGACATTCTTATATTCTGTAACTGTGCCTCGTTTTAAGCTGAGCTTTACATGTTTTATTTCCTATTGCTGAAGCTCCCGTAGTTGATGTCTATATGTTGTTGACTGTTTGTCAAAGCACTTTGCAAACCTCTGTTTTCAAAAGTGCTATACAAATAAAGTTATTATTATTATTATTATTATTATTATTTTTATTATTATTATTATCATCATCATCATCATCATCATCATCATCATCATCATCATCATCATTATTATTATTATTATTATTATTATTATTATTATTATTATCAATCAATCAGTCAAACTTTATTTGTATAGCACTTTTCATACTGGACTTTATAATACAAAGTGCTTTACATGGGACTAGAGATAAAATAAAATAGCAATACAAAAAGCAGAAAATTGCATAACTGCATAAAATGACAACATAAGACCCCCAAAACTACTTACTCAAACACACAAAGACACAGAAAGGAAACTTTGACAGAAAACTAAATTAGAGGACTGAGGAGACACTATCTTGAATTAAAAATGAGGAAACACAGGAGCAAAAATTAAAATGATAGTTAAAAATATTAGAAAGATACTAGAGAGTAGGGCTGTAAAGTCCAAGTCGACTGGTCGACTAATTGGTCGATGCGTGCTCAGTCAACCAAAATTTGGATTGGTCGACCAAATATGTCAATTTATTTTTTTCCCCAGCAGTTCATTTCATCAGGAGAAACGCATCAAGTGAAATGGGGGTGTTTTCTGAGCACCCCCATCATGTCTCAGAACAAGATTTTAATGTATTTGTCGTTCATTTCAATATTTTTATTTAAGAGCATTTCAATATTCTAGTCTAATAATCGCATATTCGTTTTATAACTGCATGCGCTCTGCCCGTGCTGCAGCGGCTGCATCCCTCACCCTCACGCTGGATTTTATGCATCATATAAACACCCAAATGCAAAAACTACATCACAGAAGGAATTGACTATTTTATTTCTGAGGGTATGAGGCCCATTGGTGTCGTGGAAGGCCAAGAAAAACATTGAAACCTGGATATTCAGTGCCAGCGTGCCAGACAATTACGTACGCCCTCACGGCAAAATACGAGGGAGTAAAAAGAGAAAGTTTCCGAGTTAATAGATAAAGATAACAGATGTGTACATCTCTTCGAATGTAGTCCTATATGACAGTGACTGCCCATTACATTGATGAAGACTGGAAAGGAAAGAGTCTTGTGTTGAGAGAAAAAAAGGAGGTGCGCACACAGGAAGAACCATCGCTGCACGACTATGAAGTTGGCGATGCCTTCAAAATTCCAGCAGGAAAAGTGTCTGTTATAGTGAGCAACGTGGTTAATATGAAACTCTGTGGGAACACTAAAAGAGTCCCATGAATTTCCAGGTTCAAATGTTTTTCTGGATATTTAGTGCCAGTGCGCCTCACAATTACGCATGCAGTAACGGCAAAATACGAGTGAGTAAAAAAGAAAAAGCTTCCAAGTTAATAGATAAAGATAACAGATGTGTGCGTCTCTTCGAATGGAGTCCTATATGACAGTGACTGCCCATATTATTGATAAAGACTGGAAAGGGAAAGCGGAGGGGGGTGCCCCCCCCCCCCGCTCAGTGTTTCTCCCCTGTGCGCGCCTCTTTCCCTCCTTTTTTTCTCTCAACATAAGACTCTTTGCTTTCCTGTCTTTATCAATAATATGGGCAGTCACTGTCATATAGGACTCCATTCGAAGAGACGCACACAATTGTTATCAATTGGTCGATTTTGGTCAACAAATTGCTGTGTCTTAGTCGACCAACAATTTCTTTGGTTGATTACAGCCCTACTAGAGAGTGAGATAAGGAAATACGTTGAGTAAAAAATATAATAATATACAATAAAATTTCGATAAATAATATGATAAAATGAGAAAGTGTAACATCCGGTGCATAATAAAATCAGCTAAAATAGGATAATAAAAGGAAAAGAATTTAGATAATAATATCTAAATTTTAAAGAATTTTATAATAATAGAATAAAATTCTAAATAGAGAACCTGAACTGTAATGCTGAAATAAAATAGAATAAAAGGTTTAAAATAAGTTTAAAAAATAATGTAAAATAATAATAAATATAATCAGCTAAAAGTCAGATAAAAAAAGGTAGGTCTTGAGTTTTCTTTTAAAAATATAAACAGCAGGTGCTGCTCTCATTTTTTCATTATTATTATTATTATTATTATTATTATTATTATTATTATTATCATTATCATTATTATTACTATCATTAATTGTATTATTATTATTATTATTGTTGTTTGTGTTGTTGATATTGTTGTTACTTTCATTATTATTAGTGCTATTATTATTATTATTATTAATACTGTTATTACTATTGAGTATTATTATTTTTTTTTTTTATTGTCTGTATATGCACCTTGTTCTTAGGTGATCTGTGTTTGTTGAAATAACAATAAATAAAATGACAGAGAAAGACAAACAGGCAGTCATATCTTGTTGGATGCATAATAAATGACATAATTCATTCTTTTAGCTCTGCATGTTTAAGAATTTACTGTCTCCAGCTATAAGCTCTGTGTTCTGTAATACAAAATGGATCCTGACTAATCCTCGCACTGCTCTTCATCCTCACCTTCATCGTCATGTTAATTAACCAAAGCAAACAAGCACTGACTCTCCAAACACAGCATGCCTCCACATTAACAGCAAATACCTGAACCAGCCTATAAAGTGGAGGAAGATGCTGGAAAATACAAGCAGACCAAATGACTCCTCATTAAAATGCTTCTTCAGCTGCTTTGTTAAAGTTTCTTCTCAGGAGAGCGTCTTTAGATCCTCACAATAAAAGACCAGGCAGGTGAACCTTAATGCATTTCTCTGTGTAAAAGTTCAGACTGAGTCCCTGCTGATCTCCCTCTGTTCTCATAAATCAATCACACACTCGTTCCTGTGCTCACCTCGGTTTTAGAGGAGAGGATGCAGATGCTGTCACTGTGCTCAGAGTCTGAGGTGGGCTTTACACGAGTACGAATTTGTAAGACTCCGGTAAAATAAACTATCGATCTGGTGATATTGACACACGGAGACGCGTATTTGTCCATGACTCCGCATCTTTTTGGAAAAACGGGTTTGCAAGTGGATATCTGCGTATCCGTCTTCATGCTGTAGTTGGTATAAACAGATAAGTCCAGAAAAGACGGTGACCTCATAGCACCCCTCCTCCTCCCCGCCCCCCAACACACTGTCACACACACACACCAACAACAACAACAATGGCGGCAGCCGGGCTGATTCTAATCTTGTTCCAGCAGCTACAAATATTGCTACTACTTTCACACCAACATTTGCTCACAGAACACCAACAACACCAGCTACAGCAACAACAGCAACAAGTGCTCATGCAGAGACGCAGCATGTTACGCGTGCATGAGCACTTGTTGACGTGGAATCCACCTCGGAGCAGAACTGTGATGTTACGAGTGTAGTAACCCAAGAACTACATTACCCAGCATGCAATATGGGTTGGGAGCATGCGTGGGAACCCATAGGTATGTCCCGGCGTGGATTTTGCGTTCTCAAGTAAATACACAAGCCTATGTACAATACGATGTGTAAACAGCAATACATGTTTTGATGCCGACGCCAAGACAATACGGGGCCATCCTCGTGTGAGGAGGGCCTAAGTCAAGGCCGTGTGTTAGCATCAGGATGGGTTTGGGATTATCAGGACTGAGTCAAGGCCGTGTGTTAGCATCAGGATGGGTTTGGGATTATCAGGACTGAGTCAAGGCCATGTGTTAGCATCAGCAGGATGGGTTTGGGATTATCAGGACTGAGTCAAGGCCGTGTGTTAGCATCAGGATGGGTTTGGGTTTTAGGACTGTTTAGGTCTCAATGCTGCATATAGATCTGCTGTGAAACATCCAAGAATTCAGTCATCACAAAATGTTTAGAAAACCAACAAACATTCAAAGAGTGTTTTTTTATTAGGGAGTGTAAATGTTTGAAGAGGTTAGGACATTTCCAGTAACATAAATATTACTGCTAGCTTATAAACTGATGATTGAACATTCAGCATGAATGAAAACAGCATGACAGACATAAGAGTATTCAGCAAAGCCTAGGAGCAGATTAAGTCTTAAATGATCCTGGATTAAGTAAAAAGAGATTTGGATTAACAGAAGGTAAGATCCCTCAATTACTACTGAGATTTATCCAGGCTAAAGCCAGGCTTAATTAATCCTGCTGACCGAAGGCACTCTCATCTGAAACTAGTGTGTTTCCTACAGGTCTGAAAATCCATCCATCTATTATTCTGCTTATCTCTGTCCCAGGAGCCTGTAACAGCTGACTTTGGGAGAGAAGCAGGGTTCAAACTGGACTGGTTGCCAGCCAATCACAGGGCCACACAGAGAGACTGACAACTAGGGATGTATATCGTTATGATTTTATCGAAACTGTAATCAATACTACAATAATTTTGTGTAAAATAAAGACTTTACAAGATATAAAAAGATTCAACCTTTTTTTATTACCACAAGGTAATAATAAAGCTTCAACAGAACAGAAGTAATGCATTAAAAATGCTTCTCAGAGGCAAAAAGAAAGCTAAGGAGATGGAAAAACCCCTTCATGCTGCCCAACAGACTGCATGTACAGACAGACCCATATATCAGTGGTGCTAAAATCAATGCTGTGATGATGACTATGAACTAGACAAAAAACTTACTGTAGATAGATAGATAGATAGATAGATAGATAGATAGCTAAGATAGATACATTTTGCAAGTCAAATGTCAATTATATATTTATTCACAGAGTTTCCATCAGTATCCTATCTGCTTGCCAGGTTCATGCGTGATGTTGCTAGTATTTCCCCCCTTGGATGCAACTTCTCTCTGACAAAGATTGCATCGGGCCGAGTTTTCATTAACTTTGCTAAAGTGAGTCCAAACCTTTGAGCGCTTAGCCCTCACCGACATGCTTGAGCTAGCTGCGTCATCACCTGTCGACGGCGGTAGTGTCATAACTCCGTGACAGTTGAAGAGACGTCCAAGTACAGATAACAGTACCGTTTTTCCAGATTCTTAACAGTATTCGGGTGCTGACTCAATTCGGGGCCGGTACATTAAAGTACCGGTCCGCGGTATACATCCCTACTGACAACCATTCACACTCACACTAATACCTAAGGGCAATTTAGAGTCTGCTATCGACGTAACAAAACTAAACAATTTAGGCAAATTATAAAGTTGTTCCACCTTCTGGTGATGTTTTTGTAGACTTTATAATTTAAGAGAGTTTTGTTTTTGCCTTTTTGTCTACAAATCCAAACAGTCAACACAAAAGTACACATTGTCAACAAAGTTACAAAAGTGTTTTCAAAAGGTCAGTTATTAAAATGATGAATGGTATGCTGAAGTTTCCTCCCTCACAATGGCACTGTCTGAGATTGTATACTTGAAAAAGAAGCAGTCAATCTCAGGAGAGCTTTTCAACAGGACAGAGTGTTAAAATATCTAAGAAACAGATAGATAGATAGATAGATAGATAGATAGATAGATAGATAGATAGATAGATAGATAGATAGATAGATAGATAGATAGATAGATAGATAGATAGATAGATAGATAGATAGATAGATAGATAGATAGATAGATAGATAGATACATTTTGCAAGTCAAAAATGTCAATTATATTTATTCACAAGTTTCCATCAGTATCTATCTGCTGCTTACTGGGATTCATGCACCACTTTTCTTCTTCATTTCTGGTCTGTGATCTACTTTAGAGTTTGGTGAAGAAAGTTGTAAGGAGGCAAACATCAGAATTAGATAAGTCTGGTTGCTTTGCTTTACATTATTTACTATCAATTGAGTTATTTATTCATGTTGATTTATTTATTTATCTAAATGTATGTAATTTCATGACTGTCATTCAGTCATCAGACGATACAGTGGTAGACTGTCACCTGGTTGAGCCAGGTTGATAGAATGAATGCAGAGCCGTTGACAACATGCTACCAAGCACCTGATTTTTAAAGAGTTGACCTGTTAACCAATCAGAGCTGCATGTTCCTACCTTGGACAGAGGGCCTTAAACAGCAAGGAAGTCATCAGAAAGTAAAATATGAAGCTTATTTACAGCAAAACATGAAACTATTTATATTAATTTATGTTTAAGACATGTAGCTTTCATGCTAAGATCATATTTAAAGTAAATCAGTGTATTTTGTCTACAGTTTCATGTATGCTCTGTACATTTCTACCCACTGCTTTAAGCCTTACTTCATGTACGTGGACAAAGAGCTGGTCTACAAGGCCCGTCCTGATTGTTATCATGTCACGTGATTTCAAAGCCTGGTCTAAAAGAAGACAAAACACTACAGCTGTTCATTCTCTACTGCTCATAAATAAAAGCCAAGCAACTGGTGACACCCTGTTCAGTCACAAAACACCCCGACAGACAGGAGCTCTCATTTCACTCTGCACTCCAGCACATTACAGAAGGCCAGCGGGGTCAGCGCTGCTTGTCTTGCTCTATTGGCCGTTGTTGATAAGCAGCCTCTAATATCTCCAGCAGGGAGAAATGTTACCCTTGCTTTTTCCTTCTCCTCCTCCCACTCAAATTGATCTGGCGGAGCTTGTTGGCAGGATGATCAAGTGGCTCGTTAAGCAGAAGAGGAATTAGGTCTGAGAGTGTCAGATAGGAGAAAGTCACGACGGCCCCTGAGGCATCTGCAGTTTCCCATTCGATGACACCTGTGCTCAGAGATGGAGTTGGCTCGCTGTTGTCTTCTTCTCTGACAGGCAAATGTTATGAGTACAAAGCATCGCTTTAAATTTTGGTATGACTAGGCCTGTCACGATAATCAATAAATCAATTAACCGCACGATAAATAAAAACGTCCTGGGTAAGTTTGCCAGCCTCGATAAACTGACACGTGCATGCATGTTTGTTTTCCTCCTCTCTGTCTACCAAACAGGCTGAATGAGAAGATGGTTCACTCCGTCCATCTTTCTTAACACTGGGGCACATTGGTCCACAATCTTTGAGGGGGAGGCGGGGCCGCAAGTGAGCGTCGTGAGGAGTAACAAGGAAACAAACACTAATATGAATGATGGCACGAAACCGATGGTTCGTAAGCCAGCTGCCACAGCCCCAGTGTGGGAATAATTTGGTTTAAATAGAATGAACAAGGTGTGAGCCCGTGAGCACCGATGAGCCGATATGTTGCATTTGTTTGAAAGTAGTGGCATTTGGTCAGCAAAGTAAATATAAATAAAAGCGCAAAATGATGCGCGTTCACGGATAGTATAATTTATACCATTGCAAAAGAAATGCAGCCTTTCAATACGGTTGAACAGCCAGCATTTCAGGAAAAGTTACAAATGTCTGACAGACAGTAACGTAAGTTCAATTGACTGGGGGAAAGTACATGCCACAAACAATCAGGAACCATATAAACTACATTTTATTTATTGTTTTAATTGTTGTGCATGTTTTTATAGGAGTTTTGTTTTTTTCTTTACAGAGAAAAGGTCTATTTTTTTTGTATTGTTTTTGATTAGTATATGATTTTTTTTTACATGCAATTTCACCCAAAAGAGAGTCCATTTCATTTTCATTGGGCATTTTTCTCTTTTTTGTTTGTATAATTTTATTATACTGTTTGTTTGTTTGTTTGTTTCATTTATTTTGTTTAGAAGCCCTTGATCTTCCAATTACAGCTAAATACTCCTAATATATTAAAGTTTATTACTTTTCATACTTTATCATGACATATATTATAATAACATTAAAGACGAAATATTGTTTCAAAATAATATTGACAATAATATTGTTTATCGGCAATAATATTTTGGCATTCAGGGCAGTTCTACCTTAAAATACCAGAACTTTGCTCCAATGCCATCACCTGCACCAGCCTGTTTGAAGAACAGCAAACAGATGAAGAGGGTGAAGCTGTACATGTTTGACCATGAGGCAGACCAAGCTGACAGCTGCGATGGTAACAGCCAGGCAAAGGCTCATCCCTGTGATGGAGCCAAGGCATTCGATCTGTCCTAGATGTAACAGTGCTGCAGTGTTACGGTGGACAGGTCAAGCAGTCTGTTATTGGACATGAAGTTTGACCACATCTAGGAGGCCTTGATAATGACTTAAAACTTCTAACTTAAAGTTCGCAAGCTAACAGAGTTTGTCTCCAAATTATATTTAATTTGTTAGTGTTTATGTACATCGTTCTTCACTGCTGACGTTTACCAGAGTGAGATCAACAGTTAAGATTTGTATTTCTGTATATGTTTAAGTAACAAAAATACTACAGCTCTGGTTTTGAGAGTGTCACACAATTTTCAGTTACCTCATCATCTGATCATGTGGATGAGGATTATTGTTGATGCGTAATAACAAAGTGGTTATAAATGAGAGAGAGAGAGAGGAAAACAGTCAGCTTTGTGAATAATTAGGAATGTTCTCTATGTAACATGATGTGCAGTTAGTGTCTTGTAGTGTGAATGTATCACATATTCATGCTGAAGTGATTCAGGGACAATGCAAGTTGCACTATCAGGGTGCCGTTAGCTGCATTCTGAATCTGTAAATGCAATATTTAGATGGTTGTTTCTATGGCTGGATGACAACTGTCCCTTTAAAACTCCTCCAGAAAGGTAAATCTATACCTTATTCATGCAAGTACAGCAGGACCAAGAGGGGGGTGGGATGTAACCTGTGTGTTGAGCGAAAAAAGTGGAGCACCACCCTTAAGACATATCCACTTGGATGAAAAGGTCACTCTGTGCATGAAGACAGGACTTGCCTTAGTCCTACAGGAAGACCGGATTCATTTAAAGACACTTTACCATGAGGTGTTGGCATCATACCCTTTCAAAACTATTCATCTTTATGTGTTTCCAGGGCAACAGTAAAGGGCCAGCAGAGGCAGGAGCGTGGCGGGGAGGGGGATTTCAGTGTGAGCTGAATATCAGGCTGCGCAGCGGGTCACAGCTTTGCCAGCGTCCTCGGTGTGACTCACTGAACTCGATTTACAGAGCGAGCTCATCTGCAGGTGCCTGTGTTTAACAGCCTCCATTATTCCTCGTCCTCCTGGTATTGGAAACATTAACTGTGAGCTCCATACTCATCTACTATCTCCCCACACACAGACTGAAACAAACTCCCCGCCTAATTAAAAACATCTCCAAGACTTTCACTTCTTTAATTGCTACAATTGTCAGACCAATAACAGCAGCGTGTGCCACCAGCAGTAAAATGAACCCAAAGATGCACGGGACATTAATGTAATTGGAGAGTCTGCACTGGAGAGCAGTCTCCACTGAGTATTTGGAGAATAATTATTCTGTTCACTTATTGAGCTGCAGGGCCAAACCTACACTGTAAATACACTCACTACATAATTGGCCATCCTGGAAAGAAATATTTCAGAGATATTTTGGCAAGTAAACACAATGCCTTCTCTTTGAAGTGAGCTGTGCTTGGCTGCAGCTCGGTAACACACACACAGATCCAGGACAACAGGCTGGCCGAGCTGCTCCAGATATCTGCCCTCTGATATGCTCACAGATAAAAAGAGAGAGGCCAGCACCACCAGGTGCTCCTCCATCTCTGATGTCAGCTCAGCCAGCTCTCAGGGTGAAGAAGATGTAGCCCTCTGCAGACGGAGAAACTTCGGATTCACTTGGCAAAACTCACCAATTAAAACTCAGTCTTTGCAGAGGTTGGCCTGAAGCTGTGACGCCTCAGTGCTGTTATCATCTGGGCTGATAACTCAGGGATGTGCACGGGCAGACGCACAAGCTCACACTGGCAGAGCAGTGTTTTTAAATGGAGGTGGTGGACTAACGTGGACCATACACAATAATAGCCATTCCCCTAAATTTACCTCCTCTCCAATAAAATCAAGGAGATAGACAAAGGCATTGCCCTACTGTATGATCATTACGGTCATCATCATGCACATGTAAGAGCATAAACATATAAGCCTAGTTTTCTGTAGTGTGTTTAAATGAGGCCTCAACATCCCAAAGTACTGTGGAATTTTTATCATTTGTAAAAGAGACTAAAACTAGATGAAAAATAGAGTGTATATGTAGCCAATGCAACAAAATTTCATTCCAAGGGCACTGCTGTGTAATTTGTGTAATGACAATAAAGAAAGTCTAACTTTAAGTTTGTAGTGACATTGGCAGCCAAAGACCGAAAAACACATAATTTTTCCCTCAGTTTTTTTTTTGTTTGTTTGTTTGTTTTTTTACATACAATACACCGGGACACAGTAAATGTAGTAATTCGATTACACAAGGAACCCAACAATGGTGGGCAGACTATTTTTATTTTCAATTCACACTTTGGTGTTTGTTGCCAACCACTGCTGGAGTCTCGTGTAACCTTGGGTTTAAATTTACACACTCCTGGTGTATTGTTGAAACATATAATATGGTATTAATGACATACTGTATCTAAAATACTCGACACATGGGAAGGAGCCAATCACAGGAGGGCGGACAATCAAACATTTTATACATTATTTTTTGTTTACTTTGAGGAAGACACCTGTGGTGTTGAAATGTCATGTTGTTTGCAGCATATTATCTGTATACGGTTAAATGCAGTAATTTAGGTATTATCTTTGATGAGAACCTCAATCTGAGCCAGCATGTCAACTTGTTTAGCAGTCTTGTTTTATGCAGCTGAGGAGACTTTCCAGAGTTAGGCCGTTTTTATCAAGAAAAAACATAGAGACGGTTATCCATGCTTTATCTCCTCACGCTTGTACTACTGTAAATGTACTCATGTCTTAATCAACAGAGTCTGCACAAGTTACAGCTCATCCAAAATGCAGAAGCCAGTCTCCTCACTAGATCTAAAAAGAGAGACCACATCACTCCTATTTTAGCTCCCTCCATTGGCTCCAGGTACGTTTTAGAATCGATTAAGATTTTATTGTTAACTTTTAAAGCACGCTCTAGCCTCGCTCCCAAGTACATCTCAGATCTCCTAACACCATATATGCCTGGTTGCAACCTGAGTACCAAAGGTGGTCAGGCCTTTTCTGTCCGTGCCACAACCCTGTTTAACACGCTCCCTGAGGAGATCAGATTAGCGACCGCTTTGTCCTCCTTTAAATCTCTTTCAGTAACACATTTTTATCAATGTGTATTTACAGGAGATATCACCTGAGTGTGTTTTTAATCATCTGACACAGCTTTTATTTCTAGTCCTAAAAACAGTTTCACAGGCAGCATCCTTTATTCTTTCTTTACAGAAAAACAAACCAAAAAGAAAAACGTCTTTTTATTTTATCTTTATATCTTATTCTTGGTTGTATTTACTCTAATTTATCTCCTATTTCCTTATATTTTTTGGTAGATTTAGCATATTTAATTTAATTCTTCTTTTTTATCTTAGGTGTTATTAATCCTTTAATTTGTTTCCTGCTTCTGTCATTTTAGGCTCTTCCACTATTCTGTTTTAAGTCTTCCAGTTTCTGATCTTATATTCCCCACATTTCCTCTTTTATTTTTATTTTTTTCTCATGTGAATGTGTATGTTATTATGATTATTATTATTATTATAAGACCTGCTAAATTTACATTGTGCTCCAGAGCTTTTCCATTATGTAATCATAATTTACTTTACATCATTTAAAGTGATGCTCTCAAACAAGATTAGCCAAATCGTTTGTTTCTTAGGAAAAACCTGGCTGCAGCTAATAAACCAGTGTAATCTCTATCATTGGTTTTATGGTAGTTTTGATCAACTAAGCTGTTTTAAATTAGAAAACTCAGAGCTGTGTTTGACTGCTACCAAGATGTTAAGTGATCCACCATGAGTCTAGATTATAAACTGTCTATGTGGTAAAAAAGGATAATCAGTTCTACATCTTCCACTGACTGTATTATCTGCTTTTACCGGCACACAGGAAGCTAAATTTAAAAAAATTAAATTACTACAAAGCAGATCCCTAGACAAAATGACTTTCATTTTGGGCACATGATCTTATTTTTAGAATAACCAAAACAGCTGAAGATGAAACTAAATGTAGAATTGTTGGTTAAAGCAAAACAAATGCTCCAATTTACCACTTAATCCTGCATGAGCAACACTATTGATGCCAAAAAAATTCTGTTTGTTTTTTTTCATATGTTTTCATCTTTCCCATTCAGTGGGAGAGGGGCAGGGATGCTGTCTTTTGGCACACTTCAATAAAAGATAAGCTCGGGCACTTTTTTGGAAAATGAAATAACAACAAAGAAACCCTATCTAGTGCCTTGAGACAAACTGTTTCATGTCTGTCGGGTCAAAAAGTTGCTGCCGGTCTCCAACATGCTCTGAAAACAACAGAAGCAGCTGGACATACAGTCAGAAGTGTGCCAAGGACTAAAAGAAAAGCCAGCTGTAAATTAACAATTGAGCTTTTCAGCTCTTTTATTACATTCATGCTTGACCTATATTCATTTCATTTGCCCTTACTAATGTAAATATGTCCCACTGCTACTCTCAATCATTTGAATTCATGCATTTCAGTTCTCATTCACTGTTCTGGACATGTGGTCCTAATGGAGTTTATTCTCTGTGGTGCACGATAATTATCCCGTGGACCTGTCCCTTTTATTAAAGGTGTGTGTGAGAGCCTCACAATGGATCAATGAATTAATAACTTTGAATGTTCCACCAGAAGCTGAGAAACCCAGTGGGGATGGCCCAGAAGGTGGTCTCTTTTCAGTGTTGGAAAATTCGGAGATAGAAAATTACAGGGTTCAGTAAGATCCAACAGTTCATTCAATGAACGCTTGGAGGTCTAATATGAAGCATAAAAGATTTTCTTTCAGGTAAAAGGTAAGTGCTTTGAGTATTGTACAATTACACAGAATCCTGGACATGTACTGTTAATGAGAAAAACAAACCTCCAGTCAAACCCATTTCTCATCTTCAATAATATATTGAATCTTGGTACATCTTAACACCGTTTATAAGGCCGTTATGGTCCTATGGTACGATCTACGCAATATGAAGACCAAAAAGAATGAAAAAAATCCATTCAGTATATCCGCTGCAAAGCGGCATAATAGTTGACCAATCCTAACCTCGGGGACCGGCGGTTCGGATTGGTCCGTGAGTCCATCCAATCCCCTGTCTCCCCTGATCCGCACCGTCCCACCCATGGTCCCGCCTCCTCCCCACTACCTCCCTCATGTACCGGTGAGCAGCTAGCTGCACAGCTACTGAAGCATCATGGAGCCGGAGAAGACCAGCACCGAAACCGGGAGGCCGCTTCTGTTACCCTCCACATCAAAAAAAAGGAAAAGTAAAAGTTTCAAGGAAAAGGCTGAAGTAAGGAAGACATACATATACATATATATATATATATGTGTGTATATATATATATATATATATATATATATATATATATATATATATATATATATATATATGTATATATGCATTGTTAGGAGGCGACACGAGCTGGGGAGCGGGATCTTGGAACACAGAGGGGAGGGGTGGCAGGCTGTGTTTTTCAAATCTGTCTCAACAGCAAATCTGGTTTTCAGATCGTAGACCCTAGCTTTAAACTGGTGTTTGGATGGTGTCAAGCATTATCAAATCAAATCAAAAGTAAAAGAACCTTAAAATCAACTCTAAAACATACTGACAGCAAATGCAGAGACTTTAAAACCAGGGTGACCGGGCTCTTTCTGGTCTTTGTCAGCATGCAAGCAGCTGAATTTTGAAGCAGCTGAAGCTGTGAGATGTTCTTTTTAGGAAAACCAAAAAGAAGAGCATAACAGTAATCTATATATGTGTGTATATATATATATATATATATATATATATATATATACATATATATATATATATGGAGAGAGAGAGAGAGAGAGATGTATGTGTGTGTGTGTGTGTGTGTGTGTGTGTGTGTGTGCAAGTACTTGTGTCAACACACACACTGTGTGTGTGTTGACATTGAGGGTAGATGGGAAGTCAACAGGACTGAAGGAAAATGGAGGAAACTGCTTTAGGAACTGGTCAGAAAAAAACATTTCTTGGGGATTGTGAACTCATGTTATCAATCTGAATGAAATAAGAGTGAAGCTATGACAAGTGACATCATACAAAGCAGATTCACAAACTTAAAGATGCTATGAAGAGGGTCTATTTCCGGCCACATAAAAACTCTGCTACCCATGAGCACGCGAGGCGACTGTCGTAAAGACGTGACCAAAGCCAAAGTGTGTGTTTGTTGTGATGCTAATGAATGCAGCTCTGACCTTCCTCAGAACTCTGCATTGCTTTACAACTTCTTTTTTCAACAACTTACAGGATGCAAAGCCACGAGGTAATGTATCTCTTTCTAGTTACGTAGCGGTAGTTTTTGATGTGTGACAACAAGCAATTTTTGGAAAACTTAGTACTAGAGCTGAAACGATTCCTTGAATATTCGCGAGTACTCGATTACAAAATCTCCTCGAATTAAATTTTGTGCCTCGAAGCCTCGTTTAATATATAATTATATATATAAGTACATATCTGGACTACTATACAGTGCACGGTGTTTGACACGGACGGTCATTTCTGTGGCACACCGCGCCTGCTACCTCTCCTGCTGCGCGGCTTGTAAAATCATGAAGGAAGAGAAAAGAGAGGGACAGAAAGGAGAGAGTCCACAGAAGAAATGGCAGAGAGTGTCCCAAGTGTGTGGTCACTACAAGAAGGGACGAAAAGAAAACACAGTGCAGTGTGTCTGATGTCAAACGGAGTTAGCTTAGCACGTAGCTTAGCATGATAGCACATTGTTAGGGCTGCAACTATTACTATTACAGCATTTTAAATATGCTCATCACAGACATGCGTCCTCTTTCCATGGTGGAGGACACAGGATTTAAGAACATGATCAAGGATTTCAATCCAAACTACACAATGCCCTCCAGAACACACTTCACAAATATAATTGCAGAATTATATTACTGCTTTGTAAATCAGTATTGTATTGGCTTTGTTTTAAGCCAGTACTGGTTTAAACTTTGAAAGTTGTTAAAATAAAAACCCTTTTCTGAGGAATAAACGGCATTTGGTTGCTCATTTTGAAAGCCCTAACATGTTGCATTGTATACAATTGATTTATTTGTTTAAAAACAAAAAGTATATTTTGTTAGAGTACTCGATTACTCGAAGAAATAATTGACAGAGTACTCGATTCCAAAAATACTCGATAGTTGCAGCTCTACTCAGTACCGTAGTTGTAGCCGGCTATATATGGCTACTTACAGCCTGGTGCTCTAAGACGTGTCTAAATAATATAAATTTGCTCTAGTTTTAATTGTCTTGTTCCTGAAGTTGAGTATCCAGGCCAGTCCAGCCCTGTCCGACCCGACCACTTAGCTAAAGAATAGCATTTATAGCTAACCTATTTAGATGTGTGTAATTACTTAGAAACTTCTCATAGCATCTTTAAAGAAAAAAACAGAAAAGCTAAATGGCTAAACATGAGCATAAAAATAGAGCCAAACTTCTCTGCAATATTCTGCTGCTGATATTCACTCATGTTTCAGTCTTCAAGTGTTGCCAGCTTGTGTGCCAGTAACAGGTGACTGGCACACAGACTGCTTGTTTTTAGAAAGCATTGATAAATAAATGCAGCACAGTTGAAGTCAGCAGAAGGAAAACTGCAGCACAAACATAACTGCAAATGAATAAACTGGGTGTCCACATCCTAATTAAGCCCAGAGCGCTGAAATGGCCAGAGCTGGAGCTGCACTGACTAATAAGATACTGCAATACATGTTCGAGGATCGTGGTGAATGTGTGCCTTTAGATTCTGGAGATGAATCAGGTGGGACTTGGGCAAATGCAGTTTTAAATCCACATCATTATAAACCTCAGATCTGCACTGACATGTAACAACATATGCCAATTTTAGTGTTTAGTGTTCTCAAAATCTGAGAGCAGCGAGATAAGAGCTGATAATGATGATGATGATGCCAAAGCCTGGTATAAAGGCCGGTTTTATAAAATAAAAAAAATCAGGTCCACTCTGAGATCCGGATTCATCCGATGCAGCCTGCAAAAACTTCAAAAAAATAGAGCAATTTAAGGGCCCTGTTAGATGGAGAAAATAATTTGGGAGGGTCGAGATTAAAGTTGAAATGTCAAGAATAAAGTCGAAATACATTGTATGTCAACTTTTTTCTTGACATTTTGACATTATCACCAAATTGTGTTTCAACTTTATTGTAGACATTTCAACTTTTCTCACATCACTTTGACTTTTATCTCAAAATTTAAACTTCATTGTCTTTCTCTTTGACTTTAATCTTAGCCTGGCAAACTCTTTTTTTCCCATCTAAAATAGCCCTAGTACTCTTCCGTAAAAACCTGTGCATATCTCCTGCTGTCGTCTGATTTGTTCTTGGTTCAGTTCCTAAAACACACATTTGCTAAATGTAAAAACAGTGATAGTGATCTAAATTCTTTTTAAAGATGCATTAAACTTTACTTAGTTGACCACCAGTGCTTTTGTGGTTAATCTTGTTTGGAATCCTGTTGTGTAAATATGAAACTAATACGATACAGCTTTAAAAAATATAGTGAAAATAATTTTATCTAAAGAAAGTATTTTTACTCACTTTTCAAAGTACAGTATACAGAAACAAAAAATTGAGTTAAATTTGAATGTTTACACCTGAGTGGTGCCGTTTCAGGTGAGTTAGCATGTTTGACGAGCTGCAGGAAAATACCCGACCTCAGTTGAACAGTATCGGCACACTGCAGTCGTTTTATCCACCTGTCTTTCTCCGTTGCAATATTTCACCAGGAAGCCAAAGTGTTCCCAAACAGGAGATTTCAGCAACGGGGGAGGGTCTCCAAGCTCCGGCCTGTCGCTAGCAGCAGCCATGATGCACAATTCAGACACAAGCTCCTGTGGTTATGGAAGCTTGTGTCTGAATTGATATTTGTCTTCTGATTGGCTCGCCATGAGACGTCACGTACACATGATATGTACATGATCGCAAGAGCACGAATCACAGACCACTTTCCTCATGAATATTAAAAAGCCTTCCCTAACCATGTCAATTGTAGATGAGTACCTCCATGAATATTAAAGAGCCATGTGCAGCGGCTCACATAAACTTACTGTACTCGTTTGAGTACAGCACTGTACCGAACCGAAAGTCCATTTTAGAGGTTCGGCACGGATACATGTACCGTTACACCCCTACAATCTATTGAGGAAATTTACATGCCAGAGTTTGAGCAATGTGTTTTCTTTTGTAAGTTCCTGATACTCCACACATTGACTTCCTGTCTTGCGCTTTCTTAACGACAGAGAATTAACGAGGTTTGGAAGCGGCCACGCAGAAAATAAACCTGAACTAAATCTCCAGCACTGTGGCACACACCGGCGGTTCAGCAACTTGGCACTGGAGCACCACAACACGTGCGGTGGAATTTCCCTGCAGACTAGAATGTCAATGTCAACTTTATTTATATAGCACATTTAAATAGCCAGCAGCCTACCAAAGTGCTTTACAGTAGTAGAGGCAGACACAGTAACAAACAGTTAGACAATAAAACCAATAAAAGCTGGAATGGGAGAAGAATGGGAGCTAAGTGCTCCACAGTGCGTTTCAAGGGCGCAGCGCGGCACTGCGCTTTTGCACCGTGTGTAATTTGGGGGTAAGATGTCAACAGCACACGTCATAAAACATAATTAAAAGGTGAAAATATACAGTAGGTTATGCAAAGAGACAAACTCCACCATACTGGCACATACACACTACACAAAAAGCTGGGGTATCCTCTTTTCATATTTAACCCAGGACACTGCTGACTGTGTCCTTCCATAAGACTACAAACATGTCCTCCTCCTACTGTGAAGGAAAACCATGAAGCCTTCAAGCAAAGTTTGTGGGAATCACAACAATTCATGAGCAGCACATCGAGTGAAATGTAGCTGTGATCATGCAGGAGAAAAACATGGCTGCTAGAAATTTGGCAAAAATGTATCTTGACATAAATCCCAAAAAGAGAACATGAACAGCTACCTTGTTCCTGATTTATTTTTCAGTCTCCACCAGCGTGAGAGCATCCATGTCCAATATCATAAAGAAGGTGTGCACTGGCTCACTGCCATTAGAAGATGTAACACAGATTTCACTGCATGGGGTATCCACTTAGTCTGATGGGAAATTATGAGAATAAATGAGCCATAATAATGTTCAGTGTGTGTGTGTGTGGTGATTGGATCTACATTATGGATGCTGTGATTATCTGCTTGAAAAGGACTGATGTGACAGTTCAAGGGTGGCACGATTAAAAAGACATTAATATGATATAACGGGTATTAAATGAGAATTTATTTACACGTTTAAGCATCATTCCAATGAAGGACAGTTTATGAAAAAGATATGAGCCTTTGCTGAATCTCTGATAGGCCCATTGATCCTGGCTGAAGGATAATTATGACAAATGTCTTCTTTGGATTTTGCACAGAGAGCATGATACCTCAAAAAGACGACCCTGCCTGCATGTCCATCTACATCCAACAATGAACTGAAACCATTCTGAGGTTCATTTGCAAAGGTTGGAGTTCATGGTAGCCTGACACGCCAGAGTGACATATCCAAATATCCACCACGGAAATATTTCACTAGTCTATCTGTGGAAGAGTCCAGAGAAAACGTTATCAGAAGCAGAACGACAATCGTTCTGCCAGTCACACTCTTCGCAGACCAATCATCAGTGTTGGGAGTAACGGCATTAGAAACGGGTAATTATTTATGACTTTTTCATGCGTTACACGCCGTTACCATTATCATTAGGGGAATGTGGCGCGTTACTTTGCACCGATGTCTATCAGCTGTTATCTGACCTGCCTCGCTCAGCCAGACACAGACAGGAGCTGCACCGCTAACAGACAGACGAGAGAACTCGATGTCAGAGTTGCCAGGTCTGTTTATTATAAGCGACTTTTGGCTTCTTCTTTTTCTAACTTGCATGTGTATATTGGGAGTTGTGGGCTGCACTTTTTTGGGCTTGTTCCAATAGTGCAGTTTCTCATTATGGTTTGTTGTGCCCCCAAACCATCAATATAAACCCACTTCAGAGGTTATTAATAATATTTAATCCCACCCTAACACAAACTAAAATTATGGTAAAAGGTGTTTCCTCCTAAAATAAAATCATTATAGGCAGATTTAAATTGATTTCTAATTTAGTTACTACTGTTTTTACCATAATAAAACTGTAGAGGATTAAGGTACAACTTTATAAAACCTTGAAATGTCTGTTTGGATACAAAAATCAAGGTTAAACTGTTTAGCAATAACAGAGTTATAAATAACAGCAGCCCCTCCCTTCACTTCTGTATAAAGAAAAGGATGCTCCACCTCCAAACAAAAGGATGTTTAATAAGTAAATTAAGATAAAAAAAGAAGAAATATGACTTTGAAATTAAAATGTAACGTGGGTAAAATTAAAAAACACTTCATGTAGGTTTCTCTCTTTAAAAATGCTTATTTCAATCACAAAATCTGGCAACACAGCTAACTGCAGGAACAGTGAGTCTGGAGCGTCTGTGGAGTTAAAACTGGAGTTTTCAGGATGGAAGTAAAAGAAGTAAAAGTCAAGAACACACATGTGAAGTGTCCATTATGTCCTAAAGCAAAGTGTTTGTCTGTTGTTAGTAAATCTAAAATCTAGAGACCAAAAACAGCGAGAACTCCGCTGATGATGTCAGAGCTGCTGCAGCAGGTAACAACAAGGAAGGACACAGAGACGGAGACACACAGTTACTTTACCTGGTAACTAATTACATTTATGAAGGAGTAATTCCGCTAATAATTCAGTTGCTTTTTTAGAAAAGTAACTAGTAACTATAACTAATTACATACATTAATATAGTTATATAACTAATAATATAACAAAGTATTCTTCCTCAGAAACCTAAGAGCACAAAGAGGAAACAATGAGACACACAAATATTCTGAGGACAGGATGTCGTCCTAATCAGGGACAGCTGTGGTGACCAATCACAGTGATTTTCAGTGTTCCTGTAGTGCACACCATCAGTAGTCTTTATTGGTTGAATATTCTGGAGAGATCATACATGTTACTGAGATAACAAGATTTCCTCTCTGTCCCTGCCATTAATAATGTATGAGCCACAGGCATCTACCACCGGGTGCAGCTACTGAAACCCGACACTGAGCTTTTTATTTCCAGCTTCGGAGGAGACAGACACTGAAATCCTTGTTTGACAAGAAAACCACGTTAAGCTGTCAAAAAATGACAATGGAGACCAAACATCCACATTTTATGACTTGAATTTGACGAGAGGATGAATGCTTTCCCCAGCACTCGAACATCACTAAGTACATTTCTCCTTTTCCCACAACCTTGGCCTGCTTTGTTTCTTTCTCCTGGCCTGTTTCGCCGCTCCTGGCATTTTCCAGCAGGGTGAGCGGGGTCACTGGGGTATTCAGATGAAAATATGAGGTCATGGATAATCTCCCTGCGATCGATCCACAAACAAAGTCAGCCAAAGGTGACACTTCTCTCCTCTGTTTCATAGTCATGATGCATTTTTTCTGCACTCCTTCAACAGGAGTGAGGCATCAACGGTGTTTTCTGACACAAACGTCGATGACAGGGATGGGCCATTTTGATTTTTGTTTTTTTTCTGTTAAATTCTGCAGTGTATATTTCTAATAGATGGCTCACAGAGTGGACATATGTACCTCTCTCAGTATCAGCATCAGTGTGCTTTTATAATTGTTTGTAATAGATCTAAAGTTGCTAACAATAACCAATCAAAAAGAGGTACAATATAGTTATGATCATTATCAGTAATTATGTGAGTGTATCCCACTGTTATGCTGCAGTTTCCTTACCTTGTTTGCTCTGTCTTGATCTATTTGCTTATTGAAGCCTCATACATAATTGGCTCTAATGGATGCATTAGTCGTTTGTGTTGTCAGTGTTGTTTTGTTCCATCCATTTAAAGGGAGATTGATCTTGAGGTTGGACGAGCACAGAGTTTTTGCAAATTAAAAATGATCTATAAAGCTCCTTGAATGCTCCAAAAGAAAAGTATAAGACTGTCCTCATGGTGTAATGAGCAGAATGAATGTGTGACCTTTGCTGTCTGAGTGAAGAGACTTTACATATTCTATAGGTACTGGCCCAAGGGATCAGGCGATGTGTATAATTAGCTTCATGACAATCAACCTGTGAGGTGGATCATCACAGAATAAGAACTCCTGAGTGCCACACTGTCACAGATGTAAGAGAGATAGTTCCCTATCTGAGACCGTCTCTCCACTGTTACATAAGTAAGGGCTCCTGCTACTCTGTGACGGAACAGTTACCGGTAAAATGGTAAACCGTTGTAAAATTTCCCACGGTAATCATTACTGTGTCCTTTTAAAATTACCGTTATACCGTGTTTGATCACCACACTGTGTTAATAACTCACAGTGATGCTGCTTTTAGCCTGGAAAAGTCTGAACTATGTGTGTCTGCTCCTCGGTGAAGCAGCCGTGTGTCGTAAACAGAGGCGCAGTTTGCAATGTTTGGCCTCAGCAGCTGGAGCCTCACTCAGACTGCTACAGGTTTTGCCACTTTAAATGGCTGAAGTCTGAAGTCTGGTCGAAGTTTGGGTTTTACAAGGATGTCGACAGTCACCCTGTCTAAAACACCAAGCTGTGTAAAGTCAAAAATGTTCGTGATTAAAACTGCTGAAACTCCTCGAGTAAACGAGCAGAGAGAGAGAGAGAGAGGATTCAGAGAGCCATACCTGAGTGAATTATAGGAGGTTTATCAGGATTTTCTGTGTAAATAATGTATAAAGGTTGTAAATAACAGCATTAGTATCAATCTGGAGTGAGTTCTTGTCGTTCTTTCGCCGTTTATTTGCCATATTTCGTCGTAGTAGATCGTCTTTTTCTGTCATAGTTTGTGTTTTATGGATTTAACCACTCGTATTTTGTAAATATTGAAGAAGGAGATGTGGAGGAGATCTGCCATGGAAAGGGGAGACCAGAGGAGAGTCATGAAGGGGCCTAACTGCTTCAGGGACTATCATTAGTAAAACAAAAAATAAATAAATAAAAATCCTGGACATGGTCTAATATAACTAGCTGTAACATGGACATTAATGCTGCAGGCAAACTAAAATGTGTGAGTGTTTGTAAAATAGGTTAAGATTATTTTTGGCTGTCTCAAAACTTAGAACATGTTCATTTACAATTGTTTATGAAGAGAATCCTGTTTATAGCTCAAATTTAGTTTTTCTATTGTTGTAATTCCACACATTTTAAGCATTTATAACATAATAATGACAAGTATTTGCCAGAATTGGTTACTTTTATTTTTAATGAAAAAAGTCTCAACAAATTTACTCATAGGACATTTCCTGACACAGTTATTGACAAAAAGACCAAAGAACTGTTAAAATTATAATAGTAAAGGGGTGAAATGATTTCAAGACTGTGTTAAAGTACTTTTTCAACATTTTGAGCACACTGCAACAAAACCGTGATAATAATGATAACTGTGATAATTTTGGTGACAATAACCGTGATATGAAATTTTCATACTGTTACATCCCTAGTGCAGCCCCTGTGTCGCCATCAAATGAGACGTTACCACAGCCAGAAGTGCTTAAACTAAAATTAAACTCATAATAGTGTACAGTAAAAGAACCATCCGTGTGTGAATCAATGAACTTTACACATATACATTATATTTACAGTCCACACCCCCAGGCCAGACAGCATCTACAGAGAAAAGGCACTGAGACCTTTAACCTCGGTGCAGGACACTGCCAAGGCTACTCTTCCTTCCAAGACACCAAGGACCAAGCAGGGGTGGAGAGGCAGAAATGCCACAATGTCAGAAGTAGGAATTTCCAGGTTCCGAGTAGGAAACTGCAACTGGAACGTCCCCTGAAGTCGGAATTTCCTACTGGGAACTCGGTGAAACCTCGCCACCCCCGAGTTGACAATGGAAGATGGATGCCCCCAGTGTGAACAGTTATTTAGCTCCTGTAATAATCCATTTATTTGCACTTCTGACTGGGGTGTGTTGCTCTAGATCAGCTGTATACATAGTATTGTTAGACTTATATTTACAAAAATGCTGCCATAGTGATAATCACATTCTTCATGGGATAATTTGTGAACAACAGCGCAGGGCATGCTAACAACAGCTAACAATAGCCTGGTAGATTGGCATGTTTTTTTCCGTTTTCCCTGTTTTACTCCTGCTCTTGCCATCGGGTCATAATGATCATTTTAACTAGTATTACAAAAAGTGTATCTAAATCAGATTACCAACCCCAGCTTTCAGTACATGTGTGATGAAACTGTTGTAATTTAAGGTTTATTTTGAAGATTTAAAAGTGTAAAATATCATTGGGGAGAGCTACAGTGTGAGCTGCAGAGCAGTGAGGCTGAGTCGAGGGGTTGAATCGAGCATTTATCGTCTGCAGACACAGCACAGCCACCACCTCACCACTAATTCAATCTGATGTTCTTCTCCTCTGATAGATACCTGTCTGCCCTCTCCCTCTGTCATCTAAACTCAGAGCTGAGGCCCATTAACATGAAACAGATCCCCTCCACAGGATTATTAGACCATCTGCAGCGTGGAGGTGACTAAGTCAAGGTGACTGTGGGCAAATTATAAATTCAAGGTGTATCGCAACACAGGCGGCCATTTCGCAGTTGAAGAACTTCTTGTATGTCACAGAGTCATCAGGTGCTTCTGCTGCTGCTGCAGGACAGGAGAGCTGGAAGTGGCCATGCAGAGAAAAGTCACATGCACTCGGTAACTACTCCAGGAGCTGCAAAGGTCACAGGAAGAGAGTGCACACGAGTGTGGACAGAAGGACGCGATGCCGAGGTTTCTAACTTCTTCATTAAACCAAGAGTCAGGCCGAAAAGGAAAGAGAAGGTTACCACTGGAAAAATCATCAATGAAAGGACTCGATTACTGATTTGAAGGCAGAAATACAACGAAATTATGCTTGGTGCTTGGCACTGACACAAGGTTTGTCACACCTGCAGTCGAATCATCCTTTTTGCTTAGGAAGGTTCCTGATAATAGCCATTTGAATAGTTTAAATGAGTATGAAAGGTGGCTCAATGCTTCCTTTAGCATCTCCTTTAGCATAGGATACATCGGACCATCCTTTACGAAAGGAGAGGTGATTATTTTGTCCCATCCTGTTTTGTATTTTGTCTTTGCCTAAATTCTTAATATTTAGCTGATGTGTTTTTTCCAGGTATCCTGTTAAAGCTATGGTCTCCGATTTGGAAGCTTGGTACATCTTAATAACACCGTTTATAAGGCCTTTATGGTTCTATGGTCCGATCTACACAATATAAACACCAATAAGAATGAAAAAAATCCATTGAGCATATCCGCTGCAAAGCAGCATAATAGTTGACCAATCCAAACCGCCGATTGGTCCGTGAGTCCATCCAATCTCCTGTCTCCCCTGCTCCGCACTGTCTCGCCCATGGTCCCGCCTCCTCCCAACCACCTCTCTCATGTACCGGTGATCAGCTAGCAGCACAGCTACTGAAGCATCATGGAGCCAGGAGGCTGCTTCTGTTAGCCTCCACATCAAAGAGAAGGAAATGTAAAAGTTTCGAGGAAAAGGCTGAAGTAAGGAAGAAATATGAGCAATACAGGTCCCAACGGAGACTCAGCATTGGAGAATCGTACGATGGAAAAAGCTGCAGAATGATTTGGGATTGTTGAACAATACGCCAGCCGCCGGCTACCAAATGGCCGGCCACAGCACGGGCCACCGGCCGCTGGCCGACCTTCAGCACCGGCTGTTCTGCCCCTGGTTGAACAGGTAATAGCTTTGTTTACTACAGTGGGAGATGTCTGCTGAATAACTCTGGTTAGTCTGTGCCTATACTGGCTAATGACTGAACGTTGTTGGTCGGAGCGGGTAGGCTCTGTCAATAGATTTTAGCATAAGTTAGCCACGCATTGTTAGCATTGTAAACTGAGCTGGCGAGGACACGCCAAGAAAGATAAATCCTCGCCCACAATTGGCTCTGCTCTGGTGACGCCAGACCCGCTTCACCGCCGGTCCAAATGAAATAGCTGTTGCTGTGTGTTACAAGTGGATGACTGTCGTGTTTGTAACTTTAAGTTGAGCTGAGTTGTTTTTGAAGTTGTTGCTGCAGATATTTTATGCCAGCCGCTTGTTGCTCTATCAGAGTGTGTTGTTAGGAGGCGACACGAGCTGGGGGGCGGGATCTTGGAACACAGGGGGGAGGGGTGAGTGAAGGGGGGGCAGGCTGCGTTTTTCAAATCTGTCTCAACAGCCAAACTGGTTTTCAGATCGTAGACCCTAGCTTGAAGATAGAAATGTATTTATTTGTGGTAAAACACATGAATACAAATATTAACATTCTATACACAAAATAAAGCCCCAAGAAATTAAGTTTATTCACAGACGACAAAAAATACGTTCTTCCCGGTCTAATGGCTTTTATTCTGAAAGGTTTCAAATAAACTTTTGAGGAAAATATGTACTTTCAGTATATTCGCTTTTATTTTGAAAGACTTCGAATCAGCAATCTGTCAGTGCAGCTCTGCAGCCAGACTGTCTTGCAATAATCTGCAGCAACAGCATTTATAGACAGCGTGTTATCTTCTGAATTCAACTGAATAACAAATCCCTCAGACCATGTGAGTTCCCTCTGCTGTTCATCCTTTCTAAAGTTTACCAAAACCTGCCTTAACTTTCCAGCAGATTAGATTGTGGTCTTAACAGTTTGTGCCTTTCTTTCCTTCAGTTCATTTATTTTCATGCACTGATTGGTGTTCATGTTGATAATGAGAGGACAGATTTATTTACATCCTCACTTCAACATCTGTTATGCACACCTCATTTTTACCGGGTTGTTCATGTTCAAATTGTCTAAAGGAACAACATTGTCATGATACATGATGCGTCTTTTGTAGTCCACCTTCGGAAAATTGTAGTTTCTCCACAGCAGTAACATCTGCTGTCACATGATGACGTAGAGTAGTGAAAGTGCAGCTGGATTCTCTTTCCTTTCCTAAGTCTTTCTGAATTCTCCTTTCTCCTTTCCTTAACCTCATGACGTTTTCAATCGGGGTTAAGGAAAAGTGGTTAGGAAAGGACTTAGGAGGAGAGCTCCAGACTAACTTTTTGCATTGGTTGCAATGTTGCTCCTAAAACAAATTATTAAGATACACCAGCACAAAAATTAGGTGCACCAAGTTTTTCATAGTGTCATCTTTATTGCCATAAGGTCACCGTTTTATCACTCTCCATAACTTTTGTATGATGTATATGTTTTTTTAACAAGAATAAGATGTAAAGAAATACTTTTCTTTATTTGAAGCAAAATTATATCTTAAAAGAAAAGCAGAGCGTTTAATGATATTGACAAATTCAAACTAAAACATTAAGCAAAATAAAACATTTCCAAATGAAAGTGCTCAAAATGCTTTGCTGAAGTGAAATTTAATATTTCAAACTCAAACATCTCAAATGAAATAAAATATTCCAAAATAAAGAAAGCTGATGTTTAAGGTGCTATACTGAACTGAAAAATGAAATTAATATCCATTTTTTAGCAACCAACAACATAACATTTACCTTAACTGGACGGTCTCATTCCCCAATAAATTTAAACTAGGAACAATTCTCAAACTAATTTATAAAAACGACATTTAGGGCAGAATATTTCATGACTTTTTTCTTTATTTTTTCTATTTTTGTGGCTTTTTTATGTATAGCATTGTGTACAACCAGTGCACCCAAGAAAAAATGTCACAAATTTTGGGTGCATGTGCGCCTAAAATGGTTACATCCTGGAGTCCTGTAGGAGGCGACTATTTGACCGTAGCCAAGCTCAACAGTTTGATAAGGAATGAAGGAAGGAAGGAAAGAATTTGCAGCAAACATTACAACCTTGTAAATGACCCAGGTTAGGATCTGAACCCAGAATTTTACCTGTAAAGGACATAAATGCTCATGCTGGGCCAAAGACGTCTTCACTAATGGAAGACTAAGATGTTATAAAGGTGCTGAATATGGTTTGCAATCACTGTGTCAAGCTTTGTGGCTTCTTTTAATCTTAAAATTCAGTTTAGATGTCAGCTCCATCTGCAGGAGCACAGATATCCTTCCCAGTGTTTATGCTTTAGTCATGAAGCTCAACATCATCATCATGTTGTAAAGCAGAACTTCTAAAGCCTTTTCTGAAGTTACCTAGTGCTGAAAGCAGCACACTGGGTGCTCTGTGGAAATGAAACAAGCACCTTTTTCCTGTTGTTAGGCACTTTAAATACAGTTATTTTTGTTAAAAGGGTTAAGTATAATTCTAATGAGAGGAAATGATTATGTAATCTTTAAAAGCTGTGCGAGGTGTTTCAGTACAAACTTGAATTAAGACTTCGTTTGTGTTGTATTTTGTATTAATGTGATTTAATTCTCAGCTTTGAAAAGCAGATAACATCGCTCTCCTTCTCTTCCAAACCCACCAGATTATCATATTAATACTCCATGACATTTGCTCTTTTCGTGTTTGCCAATAGCAGATCATTTTGTTCCACCGTTGGACCATTATTACAGTAAAATCACTCTGTTACATGAAAGAAGGAGCCCAAGGCAGTGTGCTTTTGTTCAGCATTTACATAACAGCTCCTCATTACAATCTCCAACACAGACCACAGCCAGAGTGGAATTTATCAACACCCTCTGGCCTGTTGTGCTCTGAATTTTAAATACAGACAAATATTTAATGATGGAATCAAGAACTACATATGGCACAGAGAAGTGAGGTTTGGCTGCATGATAATGCTGCTGCCTGTGATCATTAAAGACTCCAGTATGATCCTAAATGTCCACCACCACTATCAGACAAGTTCTACCTCTCTGAAAAAGCTTTTGCTTCTACTCACTAACCTCGACCAATTTCAACCATTTGCTCAAGTTTCTTTTGTTCTTGACTCGATTTTTAAATGTTGACTGGTGTAGAAAAAGCAGATTTAGTTCAGCTCTGAGTTTGTTTTTAATCCATTGTATGTTTTCTTCAACTACTGCCAAAAAAGGCACTTTAACTCAGGATATAAAAACTCAACGTGAAACCTTCTTTCTCCAGTTGTTGTTGATTACAACTTTGGACTTGATTTATCCGATAAACTGATAAGATTTATACTAAAATGCAGCACAGGTCTTGATACATTCAGTTTGCCAAAAGACAAAAGTTTTCATTCTAAAAAAGGCTTTTTCTAATAATTACTAAAATACATGTTTTAAAAGCACATCTTTGCAGAGGCCTGAGAGGATGTACATCTATTTTACTTTATTTGTTTCTCATTTTACTTTTAGAAATAAAGAATGAGTTGTGAAGTGTAGTTCCCAGTCCTAAATATTGTGACACAAGGCTGAGTCTTCTGGCCTGATGTCTTCAAATGAGGAATTGGTGGCTTAGGCTACATTTACATGGACACTCCTGACTTAAAGACGCAAAGATTTGTCCTTTGCGTCTTAGAATTCTTCTGCGTTCAGACGACGATGCTCAGAGATGAGTTAATCCACTGTAGTGTGCATGCAGGTTCAGTAGACGGCGCTGTAGGTCTGCAGAGAGGCAGCACCGCTACAACACACGAACGAAGAAGAAAAACTTTGCACAAACAACAATGGCGAATAGACGCACAGAGACGCAGGAGATCTTTTCTTTATGACAAATCAGTTCGGACAACAAATCTGTCTGGATAACAAACCGAGCACGGTAAGACGCTCACACGTTACTTGGCGGACGGACGAAGCTGTTGTTGTTCCTGGTATGCACAAGCAGCCTTCATCTGAAAGAGTACTGCGCATGCGATGACGTCAGAGTTTCACCCTGAAACGCTCTGATGCGTGTTTACACGGAGCTGCATGGAGAGCGGATTCAAATCTTTCCACCCTGGAGCCCGTTTTCAAAAGTTTCCGTTTTCAACGAGTTTCCATGTAGACGCAAGGCCAAAATGCAATGAAAACGTATGGGATTTGACCATTTTCGGTGCCATGTAAGCGCAGCCTTAGTCTGTAAAGCTGCACCACTAACAATCTAAGGAGTCAAGGGTTTGAGCCCAGCTCCAGCTTTTACGTCCCTGTGGACAGTTAACCCATACATGTGAGTGTGACCTGCAGTTTAAAAGCAGAAGAGTAGTAAGAAAGACTAAAAAATCACTTAACTCAACTCACTCACTCAACTTAATTCTTACTAAATGATGTCATCCTAGTGCACGCTGTGTCATGTAATTGACTTGAAGGCAAATAGGAGACTCTGATGTCCTATATTAAAATGTAATATACAGTAGATAGTTAAAGATTAGCATCACATGGCTTAGCGAAAGCAGCCTCTATTCTGCCTGCATCTATTCTCCTGTGTAAGCTATAGAAAGGAGCATCTTGCTGTATACAGTAAAGTCAATTATCCATCTCTAAGCTCCTTCATTATCTATCCATCCTGCTAACTGAAAACTAGCTTGTGAACCCAGACAGTCATGGAGGTCTAGTCCATGCATGCACATGTTGAACCACAGGGCCCCCCAATTGGGGGGCATGAAGCAAGGTTGGCAACAAAAGGCATATAAAAAACTAAACTGATAATGTAGAAATATAATCAAACTACACATCAAAATACTCAGGACAAACTCCACTACAAGCCCACATAAGCCATTTTTTCACACACAACTCCAACATCAATCAAATTAATTATCAAAGATCAAAATCTGTTAGCGCCACCTAGGCATTTGCAACATTTCAACCGCTAGCTCTGCATTACACGATGCTACACAAACAACGAGGTATCAGCTGAAAGGGGAGACCAAGATCTTTGCATCAATACCAAAATTCAGTAAACCAACAGCCAAAGAAGACAGCAGTAAACTAATAATTTAACTAACAGTAACTAACAGTAAACTAACAGTAAATCGTGACTTCCCCCAACATTAGAGTCCGATATTTATTTTAGCTCATTGTGGAATGAAAAATATCAATCGGCAAGAAGTGAGAATATTGTTAATACAAATATCATCCAATAGGGTGACCTAGTTAGCAGTGGGTCAATAGGCTGTGCAGTGGTGCAGTGCTTGTGCCTCACAGCATGAAGGTTGCTGGTTTGATTCCCTGACTTGTTAAGGACCTTTTATGTGTGGAGTTCGCATGTTCTCCCCACACATGCATGGGTTTGCAATGGGTACTGATTAACTGGCTCTACACTGCCTTTAGGTGAGGGTTTGTGTGTGATTGTTTGTCTGTCTCTGCATGTAAAGAAATGAATGGATGGTCGTACTCCAGGAGCTGGTTTCTGCTTGATGGTATGTGTGCACAGTATCAGTTGTTGTTGTTGTTGTGAGAGGTGTGTGTGTGCTTTTGTGTGTGTGTTTGAGCTCTCAGTTTAACCAAAAGCGACTGGTGTTTGACCCTTGACTACTTCAGCTGAGGTGTCAGCGTGCAGGATGCTGAACCACGATGTTTGCTCCCTTTAGAGATTCAGCCAATGATCTGTGAATATGTGTGAGCACAACAGAGGCTTAAGCAAAGCTGCATCCACCACCAGAGTCTGAATTTGGTGTTGGATAGAAAATGAAATTGTCAGATAAGTAGAAAACACAATATTTGCTCTTTGCCCTGACAGTAACACACACAGACACACCGAGCTCTCAAACCAGACACACACTCACAAACAAGCAGGAAGTACCTGTGTGCGGCTCACAGTCAGCCGGGGTGCATACAGTTTCTGTGACACTGACATGACAACGCTGTTTTATGAGGGCCTCATATTCCCCTGCGGTGACAGTGAGCGAGCGGAGAGCGCAGCCGGGAATCATGGAGAGGACTCCCTGTCAAACGTTAGCCTCAGGCTCTCCCTCCCTCGTGTCAAGGCACATAACCAGAGCTGCCTCATGGGAGGAAGGGAAGAGAGGAGAAAACAGAAGGAGATGGAAACATGAGCCATCCAGGACGGTTGAGTTATAAAATCTTCTGAATGCAAGTTATTTCAGTCTAAATGTCACTCTCTCTTCTTTGGATTTATCAGGAATCATCTGCTTTTAGCTTTTTATTTCTATTTATGAAACATTTTTTAAGGAAGTGAGAAGCTTTAATGGAAAATCAATAATGAAATAATCAAATCTTTGGGGTGCTGGTTTGGCGAAGTGGTTAGCAACCAGGCACCCCATGTACTTGCTTCTGCCGGTCCAGGTTCGTGCCTGTGTCCAGTTTGCAGAGTGTCTTCCCCTACTCTCTCACCCTCTTTCACAAGCCTATCCACTGTCTCTCTCCTATCAATAAAGGCACAAAATGCCCCAAAAATACATTAAAAAAAAAAAAAAAAGAAATAATCAAATCCATGTGACCTCAAAGCATTGCTAAGCTCTTTGGAGTGCAGTGCAGGTTCCTTTCCCATTTCCTTATTTATTTATAATTCCTACTGTGTTGTCAGAAACAGGTAACTTTCTTGAATTAAGCTAAATCACTCAGACATTAACATTTATTTGAAAAAAAGTTCATTAGCCTCAATGACAGATCTGTTTGACGATTTCAGGCCATATATTTCACTTTTCCTTCATAACAAGGGTTTTCTTTTATACTTAAGTCTATTTTTTATTCTACTAATGCTGTCCACTCTGCTGCTGTAACACTGTGAATTTCCCTGCGTGGGACAAATAAAGGTTTATTCTATTCTTATTATTCTATTCTTCCATCACACCAGCCACATCAACAGGGATAATACAAAGTGCAAAGGCACAAAAATATTAAAAGTACATTGCTAATATTTTTCTCTCTTGCGTGATTTTAATTTTATTTATTATTATTATTATTATTATTATTATTATTATTATTATTATTATTATTATTATCATTATTATCATTATTATTATTATTATTATTATTATTATTATTATTATTATTTTAATGTTATTTATTAATTTATTCATTCATTTTTTTCTCTTAAGGACCTGAGTACTTTCTTGCTGCTGAGGACCTTATTTGAGGTGGGGGTTAGTATTGTTTATATTTTTTTTAACTTTTTTGAATGTTACTTTATGCAGGCATATTTGTTGTAATCTAAAATGAAAAATCAATAAAAAGATATTTTGAAAAAAAGTACATTGCAAATATTTTTCTCTCTTACAGTATTTGAATTTTTTAATTTTATTTATTCTTTTATTATAATTTTTATTTTATGTATTTATTTATTTATTATGTTATTTATTTATTCCTTTTTTTTCTCTTAAGGAGCTGATACTTTCTTGCTGCTGAGGACCCTATTTGGGGTGGGGGTTAGAATTGTTATTATTATTATTAGTTTATTTATTTATTTAATTATTTTGGATGTTGCTATAGTAGGCATATTTGTTGTAATCTAAAATGAAAAATCAATAATAATACTATGAAAAAAAGTACACTGCATTTTTTCCCTCTCTGACAGTATTTGATTTTTTTTATTTTATCTATTCATTTATTATTCTTATTTTATTTATTTTTTCAATGTTATTTATTTATTCATTAATTTTTTTCTCTTAAAGAGCTGAATACTTTCTTCCTGCTGAGGACCTTATTTGGGGAGGGGGTTAGCATTGTTATTATTCATTTATTTATTTATTTTTTGGATGTTGCTATATGCAGGCATATTTGTTGTAATCTAAAATGAAAAAATCAATTCAAATATTTTGAAAAAAAAGTACATTGCACAAGTTACACAAGTTTTCTCTCTTACATGATTGATTTTTTAATTGTATTTATTAATTTATTTTTATTTTATTTTATTAATTAATTCATTAATTTTAATGTTTCTTAATTATTCATAAATTTTTGTATTCTCTTAAAGAGCTGAATATTTTCTTTCTGCTGCCTTATTATTTGGATGTTGCTTTATGCAGGCATATTTGTTGTAATCTAAATGGAAAAAATCAATAAAAATATTTTGAAAAAAAAGTACATAGCTAAGATTTAAGTTTTGCTGCATTCAGAGTGTAAACATTGCAAACAAATATTAGAGCAAAAATGTGCAAAGTAATTACACTATCAATAGACACTTCTGAGAGATTTTTTTCAAACTGCAGCCATTCACCGTGATGAATGGACCAAATCAGATGATCACCACATGACCAGAGCGTGTTAAACAGGAAAAATATCCACACAATCAACTGTATTTTACACTAAAGATGATAAACAAAGTAAAGAGATAAATCAGTGCCAAAGAGGATAACTGTGGCTTTTGTCTCACAACATAAATTTTCTGTTTGATTACCCAAAGAGCCATTTGAATGTCACAGTGAAAAAGAGGAACTATCCTCTCAGCTCTCCTCTGTCCTCGTTGCCAAACAGCAAACGGGTCAATAACCTATCATTACAGACTTTCACACTTGGCTGGCTGCAAATTGACTGCCTGAAGGATTAAGGAGAAAGGCAATGATGCCAGAGCTGGAGATGAGACAACATTGTTCATCTTCTCTTTCCTTCAAAAGAAAACCTCAGCTTCTCAGGAAGGAAAAGAAAAAAGTTTGGTGAGAAAAAGAGGAGGCAGTAATCCTGTTGCTTGGCTATTGTTGGTTAAACGGACAGAGGGACATACTCAGCTGGATCAGTGTGCCAAAGACAGAAGAGCGAAGATTAAGAAGGTCTAAGTCACATTTCAAGGTCACTAAAAAAGTATGGTGTCAACTTCCAACAGCTGCCACCAGTCTTTAACAAAACAGCTCGAAGTACAACAGAAAGACGGTTTTATATTAACAACAAATGCCTGAGGTATAAAAGTTTTAAATGTCTAATAGAATGTGACAGTGAATGAGTGTCTGCCTCTCTATCTGGCCCTGTGATTGGCTTGGAAAGGCTCCAGCTCCCCAGGATTGAAAAGCAGTAAAGATGATGAATGGATAGACAACAGAACAGAATAAGATATTTAAAAAAGCTCTAAAATGCCTTTCAAAGGCTGCCATAGCCAAATAAAATCATTATAAATATAACTAGAAAAGCACTCGATTTTCATGAATAACTACTGAACTAAAAAATCGATATCATGATGAATCAAATTGTTAATAATGTGTTTTCATGATTAAGAAATCTAAATATTTAGAATAAATAAACGTAGGAAGAATATTAATGGTGAAAACCACAATATGGGTGAGGATTTCTTTTGCTTTTCTTTTTTTTAATATTATTTATTTTCCTTTTTCAACAAGTATCGTACCAACAGTATGTTCACTTTAGTTTTACAGAAAAATGCTAAAATAAAACAAAACACACAACAGGCCTGTGCTGTATTTGTAACCATTAGATGATCAATATTAAACAGGTTCATTTTGACAATATGCTAACTTGGACTTGTACCCGCAAACTCATCCAGGGCTTCTTCAATGAGGATTGGATGAGGATTGCAAACAATGAGCAGCATCTATGAACACCTGAGGCTTCTATGTTGTTGTGAAGTAAGGTCGTTTAGGTTGTTTGTTTTGTTTTGTTATTTTACGAGAAAAGAAAAACAACAATCTGAGTGCTTTTGTTTACAAGTGCAAACATCCAGATTTCAGGACTTTAAACTCCAATTTGAAGCAATTTTTTATATCTTTTCTGTTAACAGGTGTCTTATTTTTGTTTGCCGTAAAGCCCCTTGTGTCCAGTACATGTTTTTGAGTCTTAGCTAATGTATTAATCCTGAACTCTCCCTGTTCTCTGCCAACAAACCTGCTATAAACCAGGGGAGTGTTGTGGTTGGGAGCAAACAGGAGCTGTTGCTGATTTGCTGATTTGGTTTTGTAATCTCTCTCAGCTCCTGGACAAGGTGCTGGCTGGCTGGCTGGCTGGCGAGCCGGGTGCACGGCCGTATAGCGGGTGCTGATGGGGCTAATGGAATTCGAATGTCGGGGCCTCATCTCTCAGCTGTGATGGCGGGGTGACAGCTCCTGATGGATCTCTGGGGCTGAGGGCTCACCTGACAGTCACGCTCGGCTGATGAATTGTGAAATGAGACAGACATACAAAAGCTGTGGGCACACCAGAACTGGAGACTGACCCTGCACCCCCCCAAACCCGTGCAGTTAACCGGTGTGCGAGACGGAGAGTGCCACAACGCCTGCATCCATCTTCCACACTGACTTGTTGCCGGGGTAATTTAGCCGGGCCTACTGGGCGCTGCGGACGCATCAGCAGACTTGGGACCCGGCCAGCTTGTTAAGTCTCTTAATGATGGACCGTGGACATCTATCATTCTGACATCGCTCCTCAACGCAGTCTATACAGTTTATATTCCTTAGAAAATACTTCTGACAGGCCTGTGTTACTGCAAGGCAGGTTATACATCAAGAAGATGACCAAAGATAGGAGACTTTTTCTCAACCTCCAAACAGGGGCACTTATTTGAACTCTAACCAACACAAATGAACGTAAGGCACTATGTCTCAGTCTTTGATTAATGCTTTTTTTCAACTTTATTTATAGTTTTTCACATTTTAGAAACATATAAGAGAACATGCCAAGAGAGATACAACAAAACATGGAACCCTCCTTCCTACAAACCCACATCAAGACACCTTACAAAGACAAGGGAAAGAAAGATAGATAAATAAATAAATACTCAACATATGATGGAAAACTATTCATATCCAAAAGTGCAAGTATCCTGCAACATTCACATATTGATTATTCAACACAACACATCCAAGAGGAAACTAAACTGCACAGCACCCAGCAACGCGCCAAGGTAGAAGTACTTCGATTAAAGTATATACACAGGTTCATTTAAGCTCATACAAGCATTAACCCTATAAAGCCAATTGTATCATATTTGATACTTTTATAAAACCTCTTTCTACTAAATATGATCAACAAATTCCAAAAGAAAACATCTCAATACAATCAGATTAATGATAAAAATGTCCTCGAATGGATTATCAGTTGCCAAAAACACCTAATGCATCAAATGAGATATGAAAAATCTATATGTTGAATCTTATGGACATTTTAATATTTTTCGTATTTTAACAGAAAGTGAAACAAACATTTCAGCTCCAAAAAATTAGAATTTTCTGGCTATAATCAATGGTCTGGGCTTTAAAGGGTTAATAAACAATAATATAAAAATGGATCAGTAAAGAGAAGGCAAGCCATTCATACAGCTGGAGGATTTGATTTATGTTTTAAATGTATTTCTAGCATTTTATTCACTTCTCTGATGTTTCTTGGTTTTATTGCTTTGCTTTTCCTCATATCCATTCTTATAAATTTTATCATTTATTTTACTTTAGCTTCTGTGGTGTGTATTGGTCTCCAAATCCTCTTGACATCCTACCAACTATCCATTACAACTACAGCGGGAGTAGATGGACCTCTGCTAAATGCTTATTTGCTAAGTGGTTGAAAGAAAGTGATTATCATTATTTATGTATTTGTATATATGCATGTGTGTATGCATGCATATATGTATGTGTCTGTATGTATTTACGTATGAAAAAATATAGATGTGTCTTTTGTCAATCTGTCTTAATGTAAAGCACTTTTGAGCTGCAATTCAGTTTGTATAAACTTTGATTTATTCATTCACAAACAAATAGCATCATTTTTGGCAGATACTGCAAGGCTACTTTCTGTTAGATAAGGTATTTTCAGTGCTTTGTAGGGCTGAACGATATGGACAAAATTTCATATCTCAATATTCATGCCAGATATCTCGATATCAATACGATACAATATGACTACGGGTTCAGTGAAAACCAAGTGGTACATTCAAGGGCAAATGTAAAAATGAAATTTGTTGTGACCTCCAGAGCTGTACATGCAGGGTAAGCGCGGGGAAAATCTATATCGTTAATATCATTGCTTTTTCGATATTAATATCTTGAATGTTCAAATCTCAATTGATACGATAAATCTTTCAGCCAAAGTGCATTGTGCAGGAGCATTTTCCATCCTGTTTAGTAAAGCCAAGGCCGATTATCATCAATGTCCTGTTAAGTTGATTATTTGGATGACAGAAAAGACAATTAAAACTATAAACGATCACATAGGAGCCTGTCAGAGAGCCAGGAACACACTGGGCCACAGATCTTGCATTTTGGACCACTTTGCAAAGACACAGGCCATGACTTTGTTAAGAAGTTTACTTGATGGAATCACACTGTTTGCTGTTGATGAGGTAAAGAAAGCTAGAACACACTTTAAAATATCACCGTCCTGGATCAGCAGTTGAACATTTGTATATCTAACTGTCTTCTATTAAAGTCTTTTAAGGGGAGTTTGAGTTATAAGTGTGTCGAATACAGCATGGAATCACTATGAACACTAATCAACATTGGCTCCATGGTTATATATCATAATACACTGGTCCCAAATTGATATGATTGTGATTCTTAGTCTTTGTACAATGTAAGCAACATTGGAAAACTTAACATGGCAGAATATAGTGATTTAAAGTTTTTTCTTTGCTGTGTAAATCAGGGCAGTCACTGAAGTTTCATAAGACATCTCTGTTCTACTAATATCATTTCAGTTTTATGAGAAGACAGGAGTCAAAGCTTCAGTGCTGTTGTGTTTTAGCTTTACTCTACTGTAGATCTTTGGTACTGCTGTGTTTGAACTAGAGCTTTAAAGATTTTAAAAAGAGTTGATTTTATTTCCATAGAATTAAAAGTTTAAATAAACTTGCTCTGTTACTGTGTTAGATGGAAATATTCTGTCGAAACATGTCACCACTTTTAAAATCAGAGCCTTAATCTCATAACGTGGCCAAACTTAACTCTGGTTTTCTAGAAATTTGTTGAAACTTGAGAAATGGAGACTTTAAAAGGGGACTTGTCACATTAAAACATGGGAGACATTTAGCAGGGGCAGAGGAGCCTGAATAAATTCAAAAAAGAAACTAGGATTACTGAATTTCCTCCATTTTATCCAGAAGGAGAAAGACAGTGAGGAGTCGGAGAGGACTAAAAGATGAGAGTTATTAAAAAGTCATAAAGAGTGTCCACCTGAGGGCTGTCTACAGCCATAATTACAGTCTCCCATCATAACCATAAAAAGCTATAATTGAGCAGTTTGATGTTGTTGCTTTTATTAGCCCGTCGAGCAGATGGCAGCAGAAGCATCCTGGATGTTTTTTCAGGCTGAAGGCCGAGGATTAATGGATATCAGTGGAGAGCTGGAGGATGTCAAGAAAACTGCTGCCTACGGGCATTAAAATGACTTATTTCATGTTTTTACGACAGCATATTTTTTCCTGTTTAATTATAGCTGCATCTCCTTCATGAGGGTCTCCATGTGCATGTGCACACTGCCACCTTCAGAGGCCTTACCTGTTATTGTGTTGGATCATTTAAGCCTGTTTGTGTATCGCTTTCACAGGTTAGGTCGGATTTTATCTCTTTATAAACCGCCAAGCTAATTGCTACGCAGCTTGAAAGCATGCATGAACCCAAATGTTCTTTCATATGTTTAGTCAGACTTTAATAGTGAGGTGCTTTTCCATTAACCACCTGATATATTAGACACCCGAGAGCAAAGGGGTTTGTGTAAACAGCTTTAGGAGCACCAAACACAGCCCTGCTTAGAAACATGTTTTTATAAAAGTGTTATTGTGAAGTTAAGTGCCAAGGCTTATTCAGACATCAGGACAGAAAATACTTTCTGTAGCTAACCTTGACTCTTTTATTTGATTTATTCATCTTTTTTTTTATGTGTACAGTCTCTCAGTGAATGTGTGCTGAGGTGAAACAAAATGTTTTTCAAATCAAACTGAACTTTAAGAAATGTGCTGCTAAACATTCGGGCACAGAAATAAAGTCAAAATAATTTTCAAAGATTCTGGTTTTCATGTTTTTTGGAGAGAAAAAAACATCCAGGTGGCTACATGTGACCCTTTACTCCACTCAATGTGTTCCACCAATCATTTCCAAAAAAACAAACAAACACACATGTTGGGATTATAAAGAGAACATAACATCAGCTGCTACATATGATTTATCATGAGTAACCAACACAGATTAGTAAAGGCGATAAAATATTTCTACTAACTTTAGACTGCTGTGATATATTTTTTTTTCTCTGGATATCTATTATTAGGCCTGAAAATATAATACATAGTGTAAGTAAAAACTGTATTTGGAAACAATGATATAAGCTTCTGCTTCTCAACGTGGGCGGACGCTTTTGTTTTTGCTCCTTGTCCTTATCTGCCCTGCTGTGCTGTCTGTGTCTATTGCAGCTTCTCTACATTTCTTTATGAAATCTAAAATCATGGATCTAATCAGCTGGTCTTTCAACGCCATCGACCAAAGGAGATGGTACTTTCCCGGCTGGGTACACTATGGACTCTTGGAGAAGTGGAGGATCATGTGCCTGTCGATTCTGTCCGTCGAGGACGTGAAAGATGCCGACATATTTGGATTTATGATAACAGGTTTCCTGCTGTTTGGAGTTAGCAGTTTCCTGATTTATCACAGAGTTAAGAAGACGATGGCAGCACTTTTGGCTCTTGAGAATCTGCCCGTCATGACTGAAGGAATGTGCAGGGCTGTCAACACTCAGACAAGTGATTTGTGAGCTCAATCGCAAGCTTGATGCGATTCTCGAACTCGTTCGCAAGCAGGACAACACCGTGGAGAAGTGGACAGCTCGGCTCGGCTGAATGGGCCCATGAATTCCGAACTTCATTGTGAGAGACCAAAAGACTAGAAACTATTCCTTATCTCTATCTGTTTTGGCTTCCCGTCTGGCCTTGAGCTGGCATATCGACTGTCCCGGAATGTTTTGCAAATAGAGGCTCCATCCCCTCCTTCCACTCCCTCATTCTGTGAACTTTGCTCTGGATCAGAAACTCTCCCTCAAGGCTGTACAGTCACCTCACCAGTCACTCTTCTGACTGGTGCCTATTTTGGAATTGTTTTTTCCTATTTCCTTTTCTGCAAGCACTTGGATTTACATATGTACATATGTTGGAGGAAAAGAGCTATATAAATAAAGTTTGATTGGTTGATTGATTGATAGGTAATATATTTGTGCCTCAAAATCTGGATAATATTCCTAATCATATTGCATTAAAAATAAGCTAACATTGGCTTTACTTATGTGACAGATAATTTAAATTGTGAATTCTTAATTGTGTTTGAGTTAAAATATATCAATGTTGGTATAATTATTTTTGAAACTTTATATTTGCTATTTTTTTAGTTTATTTATATATATTTTTTTCCTCATTTGAGAGTGTTTAAGAATATGTAAAAGCGCATGTGCACGAGCGACCGTCACTGCACATAACAACATGCAGAAGGATTCACAATGGCGGTGTCCACGGCAGCGTCACTTCGTGAACGACCAAAAACCTCCAAAAGCTGGGAGCATTTCACGCTCAACAAAGCAAAGCAAACGATCAGTTGCAAACATTGCAAGGCCGACTTCATCTGGCATGGGAGCACGACCTCTATGAAAGAGCTGAGCTGAGAAAGCACGTCAGCATGTTGGAGACGGACGAAGACTCGCCTCGGTATAAAGATTATTTTTGATTGTTACATTCAGCAGCACCTTATTTTACTAAATACTTTATAGACAAGGCTGCTACTACTTTGTCTGCTTTGTTTCAAGAATAAAAAGTAAGTTTGTGAGCATTTATTTAAACAACATGCAAACAAGTCAGTTAATGTACTTACAGTTTAGCACAGTGAGTCAAAAAAGAAAAAAGCTGTAATAAAATATTATTACTGAAGGAAAAATGCTTTTTTTGTCTTTATCGTTGTTTAGAATATACCTAAAACAACTTTAAGCTAAATTGTAAAGGAAATTGTAAAAATGTGCCAATATCCGATTAACCGATTAATCATTTAAATAATCGCCCGATTAATCGATTATTAAAATAATCGTTAGTGGCAGCCCTAGTTTACACGGCTCCTCTGTGAGCAGAGCAGAGTATGCAACCGTCTCCTCCTGGTGTCACCAACACTCTGAACCCTCCATGTGGAGCGTCTGTGATCTCCGCCGTGCAGCGAGCGTTAGCTTTAAACTGCAGAAAGTGAGCTAAATAACACGTGGGCTGCCGTTTGCTCATGTTTAGAGGCTGAGCACACTGATCCCTCTTGAACTTTTCTTTCATCTGCAGACGGATTTCAGCTGATAAAACATGGCTGCAGGTCGTGTTTGCTGTCAGAGACATTTTTGACACCGTTCAAGTTAAATGAGGAACTGAAGGCGGGAAATAACTCCCCGCTCCGCCTGATGAAAATTTCATGAAATGTGTAAAAACCAGGAGGAGCTCCGGAGTGGAAGTGAAAACTGTGGGCTCAGACGACAGTTCAATTATGGTGTTTGATGGGACAGGAACAGAGGGACGATATTAGCTCTGATGGTCATACTTCACGTGTCAGGTCTGGGGAAAAACTCTGAGAAAAGAACATTTAACATTTATAACAAGTCATCCACACACCTGTCCCACTTTTATTGCCACTCTCAGCTGATCAATGCAGGACGCAAATGAGGAAGGACGAGTGAGGCGAGGACGTGAAAGGAGACGGGGTGGATGGTGGGGAGACGGATATCTTTATAAAAGGATTTGTCAGATCAGGTTTCTCTGCGTGAGGACAGGGGAGACACACGGCCTCCATCTGGGCTCCGTTAATGAGGATCATCTGCTCAGAAAGAGTCCAGGGACGAGGATGAGGACAGTTCATCGCCCAGAGGAGAAGAGAGAGTTTAAAGGCGATGATGGTGAGTCATGTTCTGGGAGCACATCCCTGCACACACATGCTCTCTGACACTCCACTCCCCACAAAATCTCTCTTCACTAGACTGATGGAAATTACAGACTGAAGATACTCTGCTACTGTGGTTTAAGTTTTTAGGGACACAGATGCAACACAACTGTCTTCTGATCTGCATGCATGATTTTAGTGCATGAAGAAGATCAGATTAATGTGTTTATGTGAACACACACTCACCAGCCAGTTCATTATAGGAACATGTAGGGCGGGGCGATATGGTCTATAAATAAAATCCCAAATTTTTTTCCACAACACTCGATTTACGATTTCAAGCGATTTTTCTTTCTCTCAAAGCAAAAAACTCCAAGTGACACAAATGAGACACAAGTGAACCAAGTTCTGCCTTTATGTTGTCAAAATATATTCCTAAATTAATCATAACTTCCTTCTTCAAATGAATGTGTGTCATAAAATGTTGATTATGTAGTTCTAACGCAGGCAGGTTTGCCTACATAAACACTGAAAGCTGCGGGATTTTTACAGCTTGTTGACATGTTTCTTTCTGATCAATATTTAATCTACTACACCTCTCCAGGTCTCCTCTTCATGCTGCATGTTTCTGAGAAAAAGGAATCGTGATCCATCACAGTGTCTCTTGTTCTCTTCTTTGACTTTTTGGTCAAATTTCCATAATAAGGAGTGAGTGAACTCACCCATACCAAAGTAGGACCGCATAAATCAATCGATCAGTCTTTACCGGAGGTGTAATCAATATGGATAAGAAAGTCATATTCATGCTTTCAGGACCACAGTGTCTTTCCACACCATGTCACAAAGCTTAAATCAACTTAAAATGCTTTCTTGGACATGACAATGAGTCCACTGTACTGCAGTGGCGACTACAGTCACCAGATCTCAGTCCAGTACAACACAATCGGAATGACAGGATTTTCTCATCTAAAAAATCTGCAGCAAACTGTGTGAAGCTGCCATGGAGACATGGACCAACATGTTTAAGGTGTATTTCCAGCATGTAGTTCAGAATAAGGTCCAGCTTGGTACAAGTAAGGTGGACCTAATGAAGTGGCCAGTGGTTTGAAGCACAGTTGGGCACCAACAGCTGCAGCTGCTGGTGCTCATTTCAATTTTTAAGTGCTTCTGTAGTGGTCAGTGTAGTGTCTTCTTAGACAGCAGTAAATATGGAATGAGCTGGCTCGCAACTTCTGCACTGAAATGGCAGCTAAGCTAACACTGGTGTAAATAAGGTCTAGCTCAAATGTGTGCTGTCGCGGGTCAAGGAAGCACGAACGCAGGCAAATTCCTAGTTTGGCAAACAACGTTTATTAAAGTTACACAGGGTGAACAATAACAAATGGGAGTTGCTTTGCCTTGCGAAGCCCCAAAACAACTGAAGCTTGAGTTGGCGTATGCATGTTACGTAGCCTGATGGGGGGGGTGTGGATTCCCCCGTCTTCCACAAGGTTCCTCCTCATCTCCCTTCGATAATCACATTCTTTGAATTCTTCATTCTTCTTCTTATAGGCCTATATACACTCCCATGGAGTCCAAACTTTATTTATTTTGGTCATTAAGTCATAATCAGAGATATTTCAGTCTTTATTCTAATGGTTTGCTCAAAATCACTGAATTGATCCAAAATGGCTTCCCCTTTATGCCCAAATATGGTCGTTCTTTCCTGCCACTCTCTGAGTACAGAGTGATCTGTATGCAGGGAGATTGTTTAGTACAGTATGTACTAGAGCTGGGCAAAAAATTGAGTAAATCGATTAATTGAATTATTTTCTGCAGAAGATTTAAAGAATGAAAAATCGAGATTTTTTTTTTTATTTATTGTCTCAGTCCAATTGTAAGTAGTTGCAATTTTTGAGAAACATTACAATTTTCATGATGGTCGGCCTTGTAGGGTTTGCACAAGCACTTTTATAGGCTTGTATTTGTTATTTAAGTAGATTAAATATTGATCAGAGAGTTTCATGCTAATACTGTTAAAATACCTCAGCCTTTTAGTGTTTATGTAGACAAACCTGCCTACGTTTATACTACATAATCAACCTTTTATGGCCCAGACTTTGACTTTAAGAGGGAAACATTTAGACAACATAAAGACAAAACTTGATTTGTTTCATTTTTATGTCACTGGGAGTTTTGTTTCTTTTAGGGAGGGAAAAATCGATTAAAATCGTAAATCAAGTGTTGTGGAAAAAAATCGGGGATTGTATTTCTAGGCCATATCGCCCAGCCCTAGCATGAACTTTCTTAGAAAACTCTTTTGTTCAATAATTGCAACTTTAAATCATGGACTCCATTAGATATGTATTTAGGCTCTATGGTGCGGGTGATGAACTGTTAATAGTGTGTGAGACCGTTGTATTTAGACACATGTATAAAATTACCAAAATTATAACAAAAATCCAGTATACCATACTGTGCAATAATTCTAACTAGACTGAGATTATAAAGCCTTATCAAGCCAACCTACCAGAACACATTTTGTGTGATTTCTAACTACTTTAAGATCCTGAAAAAGTCAAAACATTCAGTACAGAATGACCACAAGGCACAGCATGTAAGTAAAACTGTCCTCGACTAATACAAAGCCCAACATTATGCAAAATAATTGTTACATCTGCCATATTAGTGTGATACTTCATTCTTCCAGCTTGTTCTAAAGAGAAATATCCTCGAGTTATGAAAATGACCAATTTACCATCATTCAACATTTCATCACTGGGAGTACGCAAAGAAAGAGATGATAATAAAAGCATGCTTAAAGTAAACCCCATTAATACTGATACTTTTAATGACAGTTTTACTCTCCATTAGCTGTAATATCTCTGCTAACAATAGCCTCATCTTATTAATGTGTCTGATGATGTTGGTGTAACCTGGTCTGTTTCATTCAAACAGCTCTCATGTTGTCAGGCTGTAAACCTACTGTGTATTTAAAAGCTCACTGTTTGCAGAAGATCCACCATCACCCCCCGATCCCCCCGCCTCGCTCTCCCCCTCCAATCTCATATGCACAGACGCAGACGTAATTATTTTCACAGAGATAGAAGTAAATGTCATCAGCTCTCCGAGAAAGCCTCGGCACTCTGTCACCCTCTTTTATCACTCCTATGATTCCCTTTATCAATTATGTCTGCTCTCAAGATTGTCTCGGCATTTTCATTACAGTCAATTAGCCTGGAGAGACGGAGCCGACGACAAACACGAATCTGAGTCTGCATACCAAATACTGACAGCAGGAGGCATCCAGACAGACTCTTACTTCACTGCAGGATGGAAATGTTTGGGCGGACACACTGCTGGAGCTTTGTGCAGATAAGTATTTTTATCTTTAAACCAGAATAACTTTTGTGATGCACTCGCTGCCGACCACAAAACACCACAATGAAACTGTTTCCTGTTGGAGCGTGTGCAGCAGGAAGCCTCACAGCTCAGGGGAAAACAGGACAAAAGCATGCACATGTGATTCATGAGGAGTGTGAAGGAGGCTAATGAATAACTTAGGCTGTGTCTGAAATGTCACACTAACATCCTACTCATACTAGTGTGACGTCAAAATGAGTATGTAGTGCGTTCACATCAGATAGTATGAAAAGATTGAGTGTGTGAGAAATACCTGAATGTAAACTATATCGGAAAAAAATTAAGTATGCGAGGTGGGCATACTAGTCACACTCAAACGCCCCATAATGCATTGCGCCATGCAAGACCGACCGGCATTCAGCTAAAAATTGGCCACTAGCAAACTTCCTGTTTTCAAAATAAAAGCATCTTTTATTATCTCCTTTTAGTTCTTTAACGCTTTTGTAAATGGGCTCTTGTTTCGAGCCGACTGGAAGTTTCTTCGATAGCATAATGGTGCACATAACGGAATGTCCGAAAGGCCGAAATGAAATTTCTATCTGTGCGTTTTATGGCTCAAATGACCACATTTTGGTATTCTACGTGGGGACTTTCTCGCCTAAAATGCTCTCTGAACTTTCAAATGTGGCGAATCAACAGAGATATTTGATAGCCTGGTGTGCTTCTGATTTTTGCCGTCAGAGGTTTGAAATGCATCATGGGAAACTTAGTAGTATACCACAGTTATATAGTATACAGTATATACACATGACTTTGTAGTATGTAGTACGTTAGTATGCCATTTCAGACACAGCCTTACTTTAAATAAAGAATGTGTCCTAACAGTTGGTGATGATGTCAGCGTCACTTGGTGATGATGTCACACTAACACGCCAAATGTCCAAAAGTATCTCGCTCGACTCTCTCTGACTGTGTTTGCTCTGGACTCAGAAATACTCACTCAGCTAAAAGAACTGACTAAAGCTGGATCCAAACTCAGCTGAAACAGGATTACAGTCAACGTTTGACCACAAAGAATCTATATCTGCCTTCAGTTCTCAAAGTCTGCAGTAAACCATGCAGACATGAACTCCACAGCTACAGCTGATGCTGCAGACTCGCTCATCTGCACCCAATAAGAAGGCAGTCACTGTGGATAACAAGTTTGTTTATATGTTTGTAGATTAGTTTGTCAATATGTTAGTGGATAAGATGGTTTTTATGTTTTTGGATAAGTCTATTTATATGTTTGTGGAAAAGTCTATTTATATGTTCAAGGATAAGTCTTTTTATTTGTTTAAGGAAATTTTGTTGATATGTTTGCTGATAAGTTTGTTTATATGTTTGTGGATAATTCTGTTGATTTGTTTGTGGATAAGTCTGTTTATATGTTTGTGGATAAGTTTCTCTATATGTTTGTGGATAAGTCTGTTTATATGTTTGAGGATAAGTTTCTCTATATGTTTGTAGATTAGTTTGTCAATGTTGTTTTTTAGTTTGTGGATACATTTATTTATTTGTTTTTGGATACGTTTGTTTATATTTTTGTGGACAATTCTGTTTATATGTTTGCTGATAAGTTTGTTGATATGTTTATGGATAAGTCTGTTTATATATTACAGGAGAAGTCTGTTTATGTTTGTAGAAAAGTTTGTTTATATGTTTGTTAATAAGTTTGTTTATATGTTTGTGGATAGGTTTGTTGATATGTTTGTGAATAAGTTTGTTGATTTGTTTGTGGATAAGTTTGTTTATATGTTTGTGGATAAGTTTGTTGACTTGTTTGTGGATAAGTTTGTTTATATGTTTGTGGATAAGTTTGTTGATTTGTTCGTGGATAAGTTTGTTGATTTTTTTCTGGATAAGTTTGTTTATATGTTTGTGGATAAGTTTGTTTATATGTTTGTGGATAAGTTTGTTGATTTGTTTGTGGATAAGTTTGTTTATATGTTTGTGGATAAGTCTGTTTATATGTTTGTTGATAAGTTTGTTTATATGTTTGTGGATAAGTTTGTTGATTTGTTTGTGGATAAGTTCGTTTATATGGTTGCGGATGAGTTTGGTTATATGTTTGTGGATAAGTTTGTTTTTTAGTTTGTGGATACGTTTATTTATTTGTCTTTGGATAGGATTGTTTATATTTTTGTGGACAATTCTGTTTATATGTTTGCGGTTAAGTTTGTTGATATGTTAATGGATAAGTCTGTTTATATATTACAGGAGAAGTCTGTTTATGTTTGTAGAAAAGTTTGTTTACATGTTTGTTAATAAGTTTGTTTAAATGTTTGTGGATAAGTTTGTTTATTTGTTTGTGGGTACGCACGTTTATATTTTTGTGGATAATTCTGTTAATACGTTTGCGGATAAGTTTGTTGATATGTTTATGTGTAAGTTTGTTTATATATTACAGGAGAAGTCTGTTTATGTTTGTAGAAAAGTTTGTTTACATGTTTGTTAATAAGTTTGTTTATATGTTTGTGGATAAGTTTGTTGATATGATTGTTAATAAGATTGTTAATATGTTTGTGGATAAGTTTTTAACTGGGACTGCTGAAGGTTTGTCTGCTGCAAACAAGCTTGGTCTCTAAGGAGCAATGAAGGTAAGTGAAGTGGTTGGTTGGATTGTTGGTTTGTTTTTAACTGGTGGGTTGGTTTGTTTGTTTGGGTGATTGTGTGTGTGGTTGGTTGGTTAGTTATTTGTTTGGTTAAACTGGTGGTTGTGTCAGGTTGGTTTAGTGGTAGGTAAAATAATTAATCGATTGTCTCGTTTTTTAACTTGTAGGTTGGTTGGTTTGTTTCAATGGTTTGTTGGTTGGTTGTGTGGTCGGCTAGTAAATGGTTAGTTGGGTTGTCTGTTTGTTATTTAACTGGTAGGTTAGCTAGTTTGTTTGGATGCGTGAGTGGTTGGTTAGTTGGTTATTTGTTTGCTTGGTTGGAGAGGTGGTTAGTTAATTGTTTGATTGTTGAATTTCAAACACGTAGATCTGATCTATCCCATTAAGGAGAAAAGAAAGACTCTAAAGGTAATTAAAAACTCAATTCAATCAGAATTTGGGCTCTTAAAAAGGTGTTTCATATTTATAATTAACTAAAAAAACAGCCATTTTTGAACATTTAAATGTTTAATTCTGCTCCATCCCTGAATGGTTCATCTGCATCATAATTCAAACAAACTGTAAACTGCAGTAACAGATGGTAGACTCATCCAGAGCTCCTGGGGATTGACTCGGGATCTCTGGGAATAACCAAACTAACGCCTGAGTTTGCAGTTTACTGCAACATTAACAGCATTCTGTCTTTGCAGTGGTTACACCTGCTGCTGTTGGGACAGCTTCTTGCTGGTTTATCATGCATCTCTGCATCCTGAGTGTGAGACCATGTTATTTAAAGTCAGCACTATCGTCTTTCTGTACACAACAACTTTAGGATTAATCATCTAACTGGATGAAGTCTGAATCTGAACACAATGTCACCACTGTTGGATGTGGATAAGTTGCTTATATGGCTACTTGCTTGAATCCACTATAAACAGTATGCCTGGTTAACAGAAAGTTTTATATTTCTTTAGGGAATGGTGGGTGGTAGTCAGCTGGAGTCTGCTGCTTTTCACCCACACTGTAAGTACAGAACATTGAAGCATATGGCTCTGAGATGGAACAATAAACTCCAACATTTGGCAACAGCTCAGTTTTTCTGTCTTCTCTTGAACATGATTTGTCATTGAGCACTTTACTGTTCAAATATAAAACACAAAAACACAGCTTAACATCTTCCTCAGGTGCTTAGACATGGTTAGAGGAAGAGAAAAATGCATTTGATTCAGAAACTGGACTGTAATTACTGAAGTAAGCAGACTGTCATCATGAATGGGTTTAGTCTGTTAAATACAAAAGTCACTGCAGTGTTGAGATCATAGAATTCAGCAGAAAAAAACAGACATATTTTAAAAAAGGTTATTCAGGCACACCCTACAATCTCTTGTGATAATTAATCAATCAATTGTCATTATTATTTCTAGGTTTAGGGTGAGTGGGTATTATGTTTGGGCATAAACGAGAAGTTTTTTTCCAAAATGCTGTAAAAACCAAAATTTAAAAACATATTACTCAGTGCTATTCTTTTTCATACTGATTGTACTACCTGTCCTATCAGTATTTAATGCCAGAAAGCTTTATATCCCTGTTTAAACTGTATTTCAAAGTTCAGTTCCCAGCCAACCCAATGGTGGGTCTGGGTAAATAAAGTCATTTTTCTAAATAAAAATGGATTTATAGCGTTTTGGAAAAGAGCTCTTCAAATGTTCCCATTTGTAAAATGAATAACTAGAAATAAAGAATTAAAGAAAAGACAGTATTGGCATTGCAGATAAACGAGGTGCAAATAAACTAACATATCTCTTATGCCTCTTTTGGCGATGGATGAAAAAATATAGCTGAAATGAGCCATTTTGCCCTATATGAGCTTCAGCTGAACATAGTCTCTGCAAAATCACTTATTTCGCTATATTTTTCATCCATCGCCAGTGTTATCATAAAGTCAGCTCATCTACCCTCTTCAGGTGGGTCAGCTGACCTGGTAAACAAACTTTTGATGACGCTATAGCCGCTACGACACAAAGGTACAGCTGACCTACTTTCAGCCGGCATTGCTGAGCAACATGGCAGAATATTTATCTGATGTCAAGAGTCAGACTACGCATTTACCGGTTTGAGTCTGAGTACACGGACGAGGAGCTCCATGAAAGAAGAATGGAGAGGGAGAGAGACGAACAGCTGGCTCATGAACAACAAACAGGAGCACGCCCACGACTCAATGCTAACTGGTGGTGCGCTTTGTAGGACAGTGTTTGACTATGGCAACAGAAGAGGAGTGTGTTAGCTGCTCAGAGTGGGACTTGAAACCGCTGACAAGCGTGATGGATCTATCCAGGAATATATGTCTGACTACTTCTGGAGGATTTCTCTGCAATGACAAACCGGGCTGTGGTAGAGACGAGCGATTTTGCAGAGATTATGTCCCGCGCTGAAGCTCCATTGCCGTGGCCCCCGCTAAGTGCGGCTACATCGGTTGGATCTAAATAACTTCTGAAGGACTCCGAGCTGCACGATGTTTGTCTGAGTGAGTATATGAGCATGCACAAAACCAAAAATAAGGTCCAGGTGTCAAAATACCGGAGTTTCCCTTTAAGTTTTTGAGCCAACTGTCCTGATAATATAATGTCGTTTGGTCACCTTCAATTGAATATATTAAAACAACATTGAAATACTATCTTTACACATTTTTACCATATCGAGATATCGCATCATAAATCCAAAATGGCCAACAAAGGGCAAATTGGGTATTATACCTGTATTCAGACTTCATATAATATGTATTTTTTATTTTAAATTTTGGTGTAATTCACAAGTGAATAGTTTGATTAAACAGCAGCAATACATAATATATACATCAGATTTCGCCTTTTCTTTAATTCACTCTTTATAAATGTTTGCCAAAGACGTGTTTGCGGATCTTTTATCTCCTCTAAATTACTATTTATACCGTTGATGCATGGTGTCCACTGTAGTAGACCGATGCATGACTCCTTCAAATATAACACTGAAAAAAATGAACAAGATTTTAACATGTTTGAAAGTACAATTAAACATTTCTGAATGTAATGATCAGCTATTATTGTAAATGCATTTACTTTCAAAACTATTACGTTTTTATTTTTGTTTTGTTTATTCATTGTTCATTCTTGTCATTAATATTTCTAGGTGTAGAGTGGGTGGTTATTATGTTTGGGCACAGATGTTCATATTTGTAAAATGAAAAACTAGAAATAAAGCATTAAAGAAAAGACAGTATTGGCATTGCAGATAAAAGAGGTGCGAATAATAAACTCATCTATCATCTCTTTTTCTGTTGTTAAAAAAAGCAAGTTATTGAAGTTTTGAGGAATCATTATTTTTTTTTACTGACCTGAATTTTAATACTTTTGATTTCTTCCACACTAAAAAAAAGTATCAGGTCGTCATAAATGAATTGGCAGCATCTTTGAATGTGTTGGATCAAACTGACGTCCATATTTAGTGCAGTTCTGAACCTGATGAAGACGTTTCTCCTGATGGAAACTCTGGCTGTGTGTCTGCATCAATCAGCAGTCTGGCTGTTCACCTTTGACCCCTCTTTGCATTCCTGCAAAGGTGCCGGTTTGTTTCCTGGTTAGAAACAGACAAAGGCAGAAGAGACACCACGAGCTTCACCACAGCTCTGTTCATGAATATCCAGGGTGTTTCTTCTTCCCGTGCCCGGGTAGATTATGCATCAAGTTTTTAATTGATCCCTCTGGGGTGGGCTTCGTGCAGGAGGGGGAGACTTGGTACACAATGGTACGAGCCTCGATCCTGTGATTTCTGAGCAAACACTGCATTTTGAATACGCAGCTCCAGGCAGCATTAATTGGTTTTGCATAAATTCTTGAGCTTCCAAAGGGGAGAGACCTTGAGTGGAAGATGGGATGATTTTTTTATTTTATTTTATTTGAGTAGAGTAAGTGGGAGAAATGGGAATAGGACATTCAGTGTGCTTTAGAGGAGCTCTACAATCAACACAACCAGAGTATTTGAGGAGTTTATTAAAAAGATGGCAATCATAATTGAGTAATGAATGGGAATTAAGATGTTTTTCATATTGAAGCAGCGTAGCAATAATTTAATACCATATCCACTCAGAGTGTGAAGTGTTTCTTTGCTACCTTTTTACTGGGAGCTCTCTTAAAGTAAAAGAGGCTTAAAAATAAACATGAATGCTTTCTCTTCAAAGTCCAGAAGGATGTGCACGAGAGGTTGAAACATTTGTGTTTCTAAGTAGAGGTGCATCAATCATTATGGTAGATTTTTAGAATATACAAGTACACTTTAAAGGGACTGTGAGGAGTTTCTAAGTAATTACAAAAAAGTCTCTCTTTTAGATATATGCCTGATGGAAATACACACTTTAAGATGAGTTTTATAGCATCAAAATAGGTTAGCTATAAATGCTATTCCTTAGTCTTCCGGTCGGGTCGGACAGGGCTGGACTGGCCTGGATACTCAACTTCAGGAACAAGACAATTAAAACTAGAGCAAATTTATATTATTCAGACACGTCTTAGAGCACCGGGCTGTAAGTAGCTATATATAGCTGGCTAAAAAACTATACTAGGGCCCATCCACACGAAGACAAACCGAGATCTAAACGCATACGTTTTTGCCAAATCTATGTATCATCCATACAAAGACGGCATTTTGGGGGTCTGTAAATGATCATTTTTGAAACCAGGTTCCAGAGTGCCGTATATGCAGCTCCATGATTACTGGCTCTCCACAACTTTTTAGATATGCTTACGTCATAGTTTCACATCTTCATTGACACGCATGCGCCACATGCGGCAACGACAACAACAATGGCCGCATACATGTAGCATATGTGCTGATGAAGCTAGTGACCCTACTATCCCTGTTGCAGCAAAATCTCCTTCTCCTCAATCACCACCGAGTTGAATAAACAATTATCGAGGACACATTACAGCACTTTATGATCACTTTATCACAATCTCTGTTTACAACTTTGCAGCAAGTGTGCATGCCCACTGTTTTTTCATCTGTTTCTGCTTGTCTCCGTCATATCATTACAGCGCCCCTAGAGGTCTGGCATGTGTTTTACAGCGTTTTCATGAGTATCGAGTGCATTCATGTAGACGCACACATTTTCTGAGACGCCTTTGTCTTTTTGACGATCGTTTTGGAAACTGTTAAGCGTTTTGTCTTCGTGTGGATGGGGCCTAAGTTTTCCAAAAATTGCTTGTTGTCACTCATCAAAAACTACCGCTACGTAACTAGAAAGAGATACATTACCTCGTCGCTTTGCATCCTGTAAGTTGTTGAAAAAAGAAGTTGTAAAGCAATGCAGAGTTCTGAGGAAGGTCCGAGCTGCATTCATTACCATCACAACAAACACACGCTTTGGCTTGGGTCTTTTGGTGCGTTCCAGTTGTAGTCAGAAGTAGGAATTTCCGAGTTCAGAGTAGGAAACTGCAACTGGAACGTCCCCCGAAGTAGAAATTTCCTACTGGGAACTCGGTGAAACCTCGCCACCCCCGAGCTAACAACAGCTAACAATAGCCTGGTAGATCGGCATGTTTTTTTCTGATAAGTCGGAGATGATGTCACTCCCAGTTCCGAGGTTACTGGAACGCAGCATTACGACAGTCGCCGCGTGTGCTCATGGGTAGCAGAGTCCTAATGTGGCCGGTAATAGATTCTCCTCATAGCATCTTTAAATGACATAAGCACAGTTTAGTTTGCTGTTAATTGAAGCAAATATCCATAAATAAATACCAGGTCTCATGTTTTGCAGTACTGCAAACAGTTGAATCACCAACACCAGTGTCATGTAAAGAGAAACACTTTTACTTTAGCAGGACAAGTTTTATTTTCAACTAGGAATGTGATCAACCAAAATCCTTCACATGGTCCTAATTTTGAGGCAGAACTTCCTCCTCCCCATGACACTCATTTTTGGGAGTAACGGCGTTAGAAATGATGGCGTTACTAACGCTGTTATTTTCCCCAGTAACAGGTAATCTAATTACTTACTTTTTCATGCGTTAAAACGCCGTTATCATTACCAACAGTGAATGTGGCGCATTACTTTGCACTGATGTCAAGCAGCTGATATCTGACCTGCCTCACTCAGCCAGACTCAGACAGGAGCTGCACCGCTAATAGACAGACGAAAAACTCGATGTCAGAGTTGCCAGTTTTGCTTTTTATAAGCGACTTTTGGCTTCTTCTTTTTCTAACTTGCATGTGTATATTGGGAGTTGCACTATTTTGGGCTTGGGCTTGTTCCAATAGTGCAGTTTCTCATTTGGGCTTCCCAAACCATCAATATAAACCCAATTCAGAAGTTATTAAAATTACTTTATCCCACCCTAATGTAACAAGTTTGGTAGAAAAAACATATAATTCACCAAAAGTCCACCCTCTGTTATTAATGTTAAATCGTTTTTCTTGTACGTGTTTAGATGTTTTATTTTGACGGTCACTTCCGGCGCGTCATTTCCTGTACCTTTCGCGCTCCTCTCCTCAGATGCCTTGACGACATGATGAGGAGAGGTAGGTTTTCAGGTTGGAATCTGTTCGGTTTGAGTTGAGACACAGTTAACACAATATATAGTTGTTTATATGTATATTTTTAGGCTCACAGATTATATTTAAATGTTACAAACATTTGAAAGTTTACTTTGGAAGTGTTTGAAGCGGCGTTTAGCGCATAATTTTAACAGCTAATTTACCGATCTCAAACTAGGCTAATGTGTGGGCTGTTTCTCATGCTGTCGGCCATGCTCTCTGCTCCCCTTTTAGAACTGTGCTGGTGGAGAGCAGATGCATGAATTATGGTCCACTGAGAAATGTGTTTATTTTGTACAGGTATGTGAGCCCTATTTTTTTGTTTTGGTTTTAGTCATTATTATTTTGATTTATTTAATTTTATTCTTTTCCTAAGTTGTGTTTTAGTTTTGTTTTTAAATGGTTTGTTAATGAAATATAAATGTTTCTTAATGGAATATATATATAAAATGTCACTAGAGCAGGAAAGCTCAGATGCCTTGACGACATGATGAGGAGAGAACTGTGCTGGTGGAGAGCAGATGCATGAATTGTGGTCCACTGAGAAATGTGTTTATTTTGTACAGAATAAACCTGCTCCAGTGACAAACTTGTTGTCTACGCCCTTCCATCTACAAACACAACGCAGAGGGTATATTGTAGCAGACACGCAGAGTCAGGCCAGACGGGCTACAGTGGTGCCGTGACGACCCGGATTCACACTGCTTCAGACAACGTCATCGTCATCATCCCGGTGCCTGGAGATGTGGATCAATGTCAATTTGGTCACCTGAGGTTGCTGTCACATGCAGGTTTTTTTTTTTTTTTTTGATAATTAATTTGTTTAAAAAGGACTGTTAAAAAGAACAAAAGTGTCAACCAGTGATAAAGACATTTCATCATTGGGCAGAATATTTCATGTTTTTTTAAAAAAAGGGACATTTCATGCTGTTTTAATATAATTTACTGGTATTTCTGATAAAAATGGATGCAGCTAAGAACTTAAACCTTGGTTTTGGGAGAGGTGCACTACTTGCTACTCCAGTTAAAAATGCAAATATTGCAGGTTCACCAGCTTTTTGCTCAACGCGCATACTTAGCCGTACACCTGCTAGGCCACAAGAGGGAGCCATACTCTCAGACACCTCAGCTGCCAATGACTCAGCCTTAAATGATTTGATAACTCACATTGCTCAGCAAGTAGGACAGACAATAAGGGATCAGTTAAAGGAAGAATGTAGAGAAAAGGTTGATAATGATGCACAAGCTAAGAGTAGTGTAGAACAGCTAACCAGTGACTCTACTATCCTCAATCTGACCGGTGCCAAGTTTGTCCTGCAGTCAGATGTGAAAGAGCCTCCTGTCTTCAGAGGAGATGGATCAGACAAATTTTCAGTGTGTGAATGGGAAGAACTGATGAAAACCTTCTTGAAGAAAAGAGCGATACCTCTTGAAGAGCAACATGTTGAGATAATGTCTAAGTTGTTGGGCAAAGCTAAAGACATCGTGAGAATCACTCTGAGAAGCAGCACCTCAATGAAATCACAAGTAAACCCTGATGCCATCTTCAACATTCTCAGACAGCATTTCGGCGAGGTGAGTTACTCATACATGCCCATGGCAGATTTCTACAGCACAACTCCAGTGGCTGGAGAAACTCCCTTAGAGTATTGGATTCGGCTGAATAAAGCAGTTGATGCAGCAGAAGAGGGCTTAAAAAGACTAGGACGATGCATAGAGAACCCATGTCAAGAAGTTGCGATGATGTTTGTCAGACATTGCCCAGACCCCACACTTGCTGCAGTGTTTAAGTTGAAAGCACCAGATAAGTGGACTGCTAGTGAAATCCAAGAGCACATTGATCGTTACCAGATTGAAACAAAAGAACAAATACTTACCAAGTCCAAACAGTCAAAAACTGTCACAGTTTATGCCCAGACTCTTGCACCTGATAACTTGCCAACATGTCAACCCCAAGAGCATCCTGTGCAGGCTGAATGTGATAAGGCAGCTAAGGCCCACTGTGATGACAGCTGCCTGAAGACACTAATGAACCTCTTTGATCGCGCATTGTCACAAAACACTCATGTCACAGATAAACAGCTTCCCCCTGTACAAAATCAGCGACGGACATGTAAAGTTTGCCAGTCCTTCGAACACTCAACCCTTGCACATTGCAGACAGAAACGCCTATGTCTGTCCTGTTTTGAGCCAAACCACATTAAAAGAAACTGCCCCAACAGACTATCTGGTCTAAGTGAGACTGTCCCCAGGCCACCAAACTCTCAGCTTTTAAACTAACTGGCCCGCATTGGACGAGGGGATGTGTGGGCACTAGTGAAGAAACCCTCAACAATGACAACATTGAACAGCATTACATAAAAGCGTGTGCAGCTGCCCCAGTAAACGCCAAAGTTATAGTCCAAAACACACAAAGAGTGGGCCCATTTGATGAACTGTTTTACGCACCTGTCTCCATCAACAACAAGTTCCAGCTGAAAGGGATGCTTGATTCTGGCTCCATGGCATGTACACTTAGTGAACAAGCTGAAAAGCAGATGTTAAGTGAAAAAGTACTGTCAGAACCCATTCCATTAACCCAGGAGATAGTGTTAGTGGGCTGTGGTGGATCACTCAGTAAGGCAAAGTGCATGTATGAAGTGGAAATGAAACTGTATGCAGAGACCTGTGTTGTCCCCATCCTTGTTGTGCCAGGTCAACGTGATGATTTGATCGTTGGAACAAATGTCATCAGATTTCTGATCCACCAAATGAAAATAACCAGTGACTATTGGCGTCTTGTCTCCAGTGGTAGTCTTCTTCCTGAGTGTGAGCAGTTCCTTGATCTCATGGCTAATTCATCCAGATGGAGAGGTGAGGAGCCTCCCGACAAGATTGGCACAGTCAAGCTTCAGCAATCAGTCACCCTGTTGGCAAGACAAGAACATCTTGTGTGGGGTAAGCTTCCTAACAATGTCCCTATGTCACCAGGAAGCACAGTAATAGTTGAGCCCACCTCATCCAAATCCATGCCACGAAACATTATGGTTGGTCGTGTCATCACACCACTCTGGGGTGATAGATGGGTTCCCATGAAAGTAACTAACTTATCAAACAAGCCCATAACCCTCAAAAGAAACAGCAAGCTTGCAGATGTGTCTCCTTGTTTAGCTGTAGAAGATTTTGAAGTTTTTCAGGGCACCACACAACCAGATAAAGCTAAGCCTGAGAGCAGTGGTGATAGCTCCAAGCCCACAGATCTTAACCAACGCCTGCATAAAGTTGGCCTTGGCGACATTGACATCACTCTGTGTCATGCTGGTCAGGAAGGGAAGACAAAGTTAGTCGAGCTGCTTGAACAGTACAATGACATCTTTTCAAAACACACTTTGGACTGTGGAGAGGCAAAAGGCTTCATGCACGTATCAGACTTACTGACGAAAGACCATTCCGGCTTCCTTATCGTGGTACCTCCAGCCCATTACCAGAAACTGCGGCAGGTATTGTCTGAGATGGAGGAACAGGAAATAATAAGAAAGTCAGTGAGTGAGTTTGCTTCCCCCCTCGTGTTAGTGTGGAAAAAGGATGGCAGTTTGAGAATCTGCACAGACTTCAGGTGGTTGAACGCATAAGAACTCTGAAAGATGCACACCCCTTGCCGCATCAGTCCGACTGTCTTGCTGCTTTAGGTGGAAACAGCTACTTCAGCACCATGGACTTGACTTCAGGGTTCTATAACATCCCGATGGCAGAAGAAGACAAAAGGTTCACTGCATTCACAACCCCCATGGGCTTGTATGAGTATAACAGGATGCCCCAAGGATTGTGCAACAGCCCGCCTCTTTTATGCGTATGATGCTCAGCATATTCGGAGACTTGAACTTTAGCAGCCTGTTATGCTATCTTGATGATTTACTGGTGTTTGCTCCAACTGAAGAAGAAGCTTTGGAAAGGTTAGAGGTTGTTTTTCAGCGACTGAGACTCCACAACCTTAAACTAAGCCCCAAGAAGTGTCATTTAATGCGGTCCTCAGTTAAATTTCTTGGTCACATCATAGATGGCCATGGTGTAGCTGTAGACCCAGCAAAAGTTGATGTCATAACAAAAATGACCAAGTCTGATCTGATGGAAGATGATGGCTGTACACCATCTGTAAAGAGGATAAAGTCTTTCCTTGGGATGGTGTTCTACTATCAGCATTTTATCCCAAGTTGCTCCCATAGCCAAGCCGCTTTCGCCTCACTGCTGGACAAAAGAGAAGAGGAAAAATTAAAGTGAATGGAAATAGTGGTTCATTCAGAAAACTCAAAGTCTCAGACTGGACCAGTGAGTGTGATACAGCTCTGTCTATGCTCAAAAGCTGTCTCTTAAACTGTGTAGTTCTATCACACCCAGATTTCACACAGCCCCTCATCTTGTCCATTGATGCTTCGTTAGATGGACTCGGTGCTGTGTTGTCGCAAGTACCAGTTGGACAAAAGAAAGCCCCCCCATAGCCTTCGCCAGTAAGACTCTGAGCAATTCCCAGAAAAAGTATCCAGCCCATCGACTTGAATTTTTAGCCTTAAAATGGAGCGCAGTGTGAGAAGTTTAGCCATTGGCTAAGAGGACATTCATTTACAGTATGGACAGATAATAACCCACTCACCTATATCATGACGAAGCCTAAGCTTGATGCTTGCAGCAACGCTGGGTATCCAAGCTTGCTCCTTACACATTTGACCTGAAACACATCCCTGGCACAAGAAACACAGTAGCTGACGCGCTGAGCAGAGATCCCTTTGCAACTACAGTCAGTCACCGACTTATCACAGAGCAGTACAGTAACCTTATTGTTGAGGCTGAAGCAGTCAGTCATGATGGCATCCAGGATGCCTTTCGCTTAAAGGTCCAGTGTCATAAAGTAAAGAAAAGGTCCAGTAGCCCATCAAATTCACTGACTAACTCAACTAAATCTCACAGTGACACTGCTGCTGTTAAAGCTCTTCTTGATGCTCTCAATCAATGGGACTCTGCTGCAGAAATCAGAGCAGTGGAGCTGGTTCAGTCTGTTCAGGGCTTGTTGACCCAGGGGCAAGATTCTCTTCCTGTGTTCACCACAGAGGAGCTCCAGCAAAGTCAAGAGCTTGACCCCACCATCTCGAGAATCATGCAGTTTGTCAACAGAAAAAGGCGACCCTCCAGGCGTGAGAGAGCCGGATTAGATTCAACAGCTACGGTGTTAATCAAACAGTGGGACAGACTCAAGATCCAGAATGGCATTCTCTACCGCATAACAAAAGATCCTTTCAGCAAACACAAAAGGCATCAGTTCGTTCCTCCTGGAAGTCTCAAGGACAAAGCTCTGTATGGCATCCATGACATCGCTGGACATCAAGGGCAGGCAAGAACTCTACACCTGGCAAGACAGCGCTTCTTTTGGCCCAAAATGGACTCTGATGTGAAAGAGTATGTAAAATGTTGTCAGAGATGCATACTGGCCAAAACTCCTGATCCATCAGCTCGAGCCCCACTTGAAAGTATCAGAACATCTTTTCCTATGGAGCTAGTGTGTTTGGACTTTTGGAGTGCAGAGGACAGCAAACAGCGTTCAGTTGATGTTCTTGTGCTGACAGATCATTTCACAAAGCTCGCCCATGCTTTCCCATGCATAAATCAGACTGCTAAACAAGTTGCCAAGAAGCTGTGGGATCATGTCTTTTGTGTGTATGGTTTCCCTGAAAGGATCCACACCGACCAAGGCAAACTTTGAAAGTGAACTCGTAGCTGAACTGCTCAGACTGTCAGGTGTCTTGAAGTCACACACTACAGCTTATCATCCCATGGGAAATGGAGGTACCGAAGGTTCAACAGAACACTTGGCAGCATGCTCAGATCCTTACCCCTGAAAGAGAAACACAAGTGGCCTCAACAAATACAGACTTTGACATTTGCATACAATGCAACGGTGCATGAAACTACTGGATATGCCCCTTTCCAGCTCATGTTTGGTCGCATTCCAAGACTCCTGTAGATGTAATGTTCAAACAGGTGCTTCATGACCCTGTGGTTGTTGACCACAAAAGCTATGTTAGAACTCTCATGTCACATCTTCATGAGGCAGCAAGAATTGCACAAAAACATGCAGTCAGAGAACAAGACAAACAAGCAAGGGATATAACAAAAAAGTAAAAAGGAACTTACCTGAACATCGGAGACAGAGTACTCATAGCAAACAAAGGTGAGAGAGGAAAGAAAAAAGTTGGCTGACAAATGGGATCCAACTGTGTACATAGTCAAAGACAGAAACCCACAGACTCACACATACAAGCTCAAGGACAGTGAGGGAAACATCAAAGTTGTGCACCGCAACCTGGTCTTGAATATCAGTTTCTTACCTGTCAGTGCTACTGATAAAGCACTGTGTGGCCAGGAGTGGGAGGATGAATCAAGTATAACAGATTTTCAGGATCCATTGGAGGAGGAGAACACTGAGGAAAGGACAAGTGCATGGGTGATGAGTGCGTCAGGGGACAATGACAGTCAAGGAGACCTGAGTGAAGGATCATCAGGAGATGAGAAGCTTGATCAAGATGCTCCAGAGATGGATTGTGATGAACTGCAGTCAGATGAAGTAGATCAGTGTTTGCCAAGTGGAGACAAGAACTCAGACAGGGACAGTAGTTTTGACAGTTTAGCAGTAGAACCAGACTCTGATGTCCAGCCAGTGACTGATACAGGAGAAGCTGACTCCCAAGCCCATCCAGCAGACCCAGACACACACAGAAACAGAAACAGAGGTACCTCAGACATGTCCAGTTCAACTCAGAGACACACAGCTGACACCCGCAGATGTGAACCGTGGTGTAGAGAGTTCAGTAGACCCAGAGGCTACAGAACATGTGGTTAGAACACGAGTTGGTAGAGTCAGGAAAAAGGTCAATCGACTCATTGAGTCCATGGTTCAGAAACCTTTTCATTTCAAGGATATGGCAGGCTCAATAAGCAGAAGATCGCAATCACTTCTCAGTTTGTTTTAAATCTCCAGATGTTTTTCATGTGTTGTGTTTACAGGAAAGAATCAAAAGCATAACGTTTGGGGTACAGTGTATAAAGTATGAATGCTTATGTTAACACTTATAAGGAGCATAGGTTGCAATGACAGAGTGATTATGGTGTACACGGCATCATAACATCCTAGGAGAGACTAAGGCCTGATCATCCTTATGTTCTTTCTGAACCTATTTTGTGGGTTTCTCATAGAAGGTAGAGCTTAGAGCTTATTTTGTATCTCTGTCAGGTTTCCTCAGTATGTGTAAGATGTGCCTTTGATTTTGAGTATTCACATGTGTAGTCTGGATTTTGGTGAACTTAGGAGGGGTGGATGTAACAAGTTTGGTAGAAAAAACATATAATTCACCAAAAGTCCACCCTCTGTTATTAATGTTAAATCGTTTTTCTTGTACGTGTTTAGATGTTTTATTTTGACGGTCACTTCCGGCGCGTCATTTCCTGTACCTTTCGCGCTCCTCTCCTCAGATGCCTTGACGACATGATGAGGAGAGGTAGGTTTTCAGGTTGGAATCTGTTCAGTTTGAGTTGAAACACAGTTAACACAATATATAGTTGTTTATATGTATATTTTTAGGCTCACAGATTATATTTAAATGTTACAAACATTTGAAAGTTTACTTTGGAAGTGTTTGAAGCGGCGTTTAGCGCATAATTTTAACAGCTAATTTACCGATCTCAAACTAGGCTAATGTGTGGGCTGTTTCTCATGCTGTCGGCCATGCTCTCTGCTCCCCTTTTAGAACTGTGCTGGTGGAGAGCAGATGCATGAATTGTGGTCCACTGAGAAATGTGTTTATTTTGTACAGGTATGTGAGCCCTATTTTTTTGTTTTGGTTTTAGTCATTATTATTTTGATTTATTTAATTTTATTCTTTTCCTAAGTTGTGTTTTAGTTTTGTTTTTAAATGGTTTGTTAATGAAATATAAATGTTTCTTAATGGAATATATATATAAAATGTCACTAGAGCAGGAAAGCTCAGATGCCTTGACGACATGATGAGGAGAGAACTGTGCTGGTGGAGAGCAGATGCATGAATTATGGTCCACTGAGAAATGTGTTTATTTTGTACAGAATAAACCTGCTCCAGTGACAAACTTGTTGTCTACGCCCTTCCATCTACAAACACAACGCAGAGGGTATATTGTAGCAGACACGCAGAGTCAGGCCAGACGGGCTACACTAACACAAATTTAAATTAAGGTAAAATGTGTTTCAACCTAAAATAAATCCTTAAAGCCAGATTTAAATTGGTTTCTAATGTAGTTACTACTGTTTTCACCATGATAAAGCTGTAGATGATTAAGATAAAACTTAGATAAAACCCTGACATGTCTGTTTGGTTACAAAATCAAGGTTAAACTGTTTAGCAATAACAGAGTTATAAATAACAGCAGCCCCTCCTTTCACTTCTGTATGAAGAAAAGGATGTTCCACCTCCAAACAAAAGGATTTTTAATAAGTAAATTAAGAGACAAAAAAAGAAGAAATATAACTTTGGAACTGAAATGTAACATGGATAAAAATTAAAACACGCTTCATGTGGGTTCCTCTCTTTAAAAATGCTTATTTCAATCACAAAATCTGGCAACACAGCTAGCTGCAGCAGCGGTGAGTCTGGAGCATCTGTGGAGTTAAAACTGGAGTTTTCAGGATGGAAGTAAAAGAAGTAAAAGTCAAGAACACACATGTGAAGTGTCCATTATGTCCTAAAGCAAAGTGTTTGTCTGTTGTTAGTAAATCTAAAATCTAGAGACCAAAAACAGCGAGAACTCCGCTGATGATGTCAGAGCTGCTGCAGCAGGTAACAACAAGGAAGGACACAGAGACGGAGACACACAGTTCAAGAGGAAAAAGAGTTTTCAGAAAAGTAACTCATCAGTTACTTTACCTGGTAACTAATTACATTTATGATGGAGTAATTCTGTTCGTAATTCAATAACTATTTTGGTAAAGTAACTAGTAACTATAACTAATTACTTTTTTAAAGTAACGTGCCCAACACTGACGACCCTCTAAGTAGACTCATGCTTTTGGTCATCAAGTAATTTACCTCTCTCCAACTGAAGTTATTTTTCTCTTTGACATGATGATTACAGGTTTCTTCTTTGCTCCTGGACTTTAACTTTCTCCATGGCAGATCAAGTGAGCTCTTCACTTTTACTTTCCTGCTGCTGGGACGAGAGGTTTGATTGGCCACCCTGAGGCCGAGAAGAGAGGAGGAAGAGGCTTAGACCGTCTGTCTTTCTTCAGCGTCGTGACAGATTACTAGATACTCTCTAGGATATGTCTGGCATTGACTGCACAAAAGTTTCTCCCTCTGTCCTTCATCTGTGCAAGGATTGTTTTTTATGCTATAAGGGTAAAATCAAGTAAAACTTGTTATATCAGGAAAAAATGAAGTTGCATACTTTCAAAAATCATCTCTTAAAATTCAAGCGCCCAAAGTTAAGCTTACATCATGGGAATCTCCAACACCTATCCTGCCTGATTTTGCACTTGTTTTGATAGATATATATTTTTTTTGCACATGGCATTTCTTGTTAACTTTGTATCTTAATGAGTGATCCTTTGGTGCTTCAGCTTGTTTGTAGACCATGTGTTTTTAAAATTGCTGTGTAAATACGGTTATTAATATTAGTAATATGAAAAATAATCTGTTAAAATCTACAGATAACTAGATTTTCTTAGCCTTGCAGAGCAGACATACCTGCCTGATTCTGAAATCATGCATCTCCGTCTTGCCAGCCTCCATTGTCCAACAGTTTCACTCGGCTAAATGCTTAACGGCCCAATCAGGGAAGAGAGGCAGGAGCAGACAACAGGACAACAGGAAGTGACTTGACAGGAAGTGACGCCACTTCCTCTTGTACAAATAATGGAGGCTAATGTCGGTTAGCCTCTGCTCATCATCGTAACTCAGTTATACTTGGTGAAATCTGCTCCCCTCATAAGTTTACTTTGTAGGGATTGTCTTTGGCAAGGTTTCATGTCACATATAAGTGTTAAACGATACATCTGTGTGGGATAATTTAATGTGAAACAATCGTCTTAAGGTAGTTTAGCTATCGGCTAACGGCAGGCTGACAAGTGCAAACAACTGTTAATGGCTATTAGTGGCCAACAACAGTTAGCTGCTACGGCTAACGGCCATTAACTGTTGTTTGCCCTTCTAAGCCGTTAGCGTTAGCTGCTACATCATAGCAGTGATGAGTGTGATGAGCCAAACAATCGTCCAATCACAAGCTGCTGTTGTTCTTGAAGGTTCTGCCTCTAAAAACGTTTTCGCAGGGCTCCTCCCAGATGGATTCGTGAAATATTTCCAATATGAAACTGTCCATCAGGCATGTAAAGTTAAAATTTTCTTGCTATCAAACGAAACAGAACAAACTTTTCTGCATGCTTGTCTCTAAGTGCTTCTGCTCTTATACGCCCTGCACACCTGTTTGTTTTGTCCTTTGTATTAAAGTGAGTCAATGAGAGCTTTTGAAGAGTTGAGTTGTGATCTGTTTTTGAAGGTCACTTGTAAAACTCTGGTTTAGAGTTTGGTCTAACAAGAAGGTCCTTCAGCTTCACCACAGTGACCGTCACTGGTGTGGTTACATGCAGTGAGGCTCGTGTTGCCATTTGGTCATTGAACTAAATATTTATTTACCAGAAAGTCTACCTAAGTTCCACTTTATTCGTGCTCTATTTTTCATCTCCTGCCCGCTGTGCTGGTGAATAAGGTCAGCGCTGAGGGGCACACACTGGCAGCTCGGTGGCTGCAGGAACATCTGTGGCAGGAGGCTTCAGAGTTGGCAGGCGACGGTGCCAGCTGTGTGGACCCATGGATCTGCCTGTCCCAGCTGAGCGCCGGCCACAGCGCTGCAGAATGCTATAGAGCGGGCAGACTGTCGTGTCTTCAAAATATCACTCTGCCACACAATCTGCTCACTGCCAACACCTGGGCTCGTCGGCGAACAGGGAATAAAGGCGAGGGAGCCGAGCCAAGAGCGGCTTTAACACAAGCTCGATGGTGGCATCGCTCTGCATCGAGCGACGGTGACAAAAGTTATGTGCCACATAATGAAGCAGCAGGGTGTTGTCATGAGGACTGAAAGTACAGAGGATGGAGTTGATGCATTCTGACGAGCACTCATATGTAATTATATAGAAGGCAGAGAGCTGCAGCCTTTCTGTGACTCCTTTAACCACAGAAACATTCAAATGCAGCAGGTCTGAAGAGGAATCGGGCCCAGAGTGCTGATTATCTAAAATGATCCTTTGTTCTGAAAAAGATGCTTGAAATCAACAGGAGTGAGCTCTCATCTCTCTGTGAGCCACATCCCAACTGAGCATAAAGTGTGACGGCTCACCTGAAGGGCCATTACACGCAGTGAGCGATCGCCACCAGAAGTCGTTCATTTTCGACAAGAAACAAAGCGTCAGGAGGAGAGCTGCAGGCGGCCCGATCGTCAGAGCTGCTTCTCCCTCATCAGACGCAAAGTTCACATCGTGGAGTTCGCTCTGCTCCACGGCTGAGGACAGATCTGAATTTTAACAGCCATGTGAATGTGAAATCACGCTGTGTGGATTCTTTGAATCAGGTCTGCCGACGTCAAGCTCAAAAATAAAGTGTCTTCTGTACACTTTAAACATGCTGCCAGCTCACAATACAAATGAAAGTCTGAAGTTTTTCAAACCACTGAAGTTTGTCACGCAGCAGAAGAAGAGCATGCCATACTGTCCTGGCCAAACGTCAGTAATGTTTTCAGCCTCTTAGAAAATAAATCATGGTTTGATACTGAAAAATGAGGAGTTGGGCATGTCTGTAGAGTTCATTGAACAACACCGACACATCTTCTGTTTCCTCAGACAGCACAAATGTGAACATTATCTGAAGAATACATGTGTGAAACATAACTAAACATGCACAGCTGCAGGTTTTTCCACGTCTGACAAAAACGAATGTCCTAACAGAGCAGCTGCAGGAATAATTTAGTTGGAGAAACTTTTTTTGGATGATGTTTTAATTATTAGCAAATTTTGCTGGACGGTAATTGTCCCAAAAATCATTGCCGATAAAGGATATAGTTGTCAATGTTATTTTGAAACATCTTTTTTTTCATGAATGTAATTACATGTCATAATATCAAAAGGAATAAACTTTAATTTCTTAAGACTTTTTAACTGTAACTGGAAGGTCAAGACCTTACAAATAATTTAAAAAAAAAAACAACTAGAAAAGCACTCGGAGAGCGCAGACCTCCGCCAGCGCCACAGTCCTCACCCATATCGTGATTTTGACCATAAATATTAGCCCTACCTTTATTTCATCTAAATATCTAGATTCCTTGACCATGAAAACATACCATTAGTAATTGGATTCATAATGATATCTATTTTAGCTCAGTAGTTATTCACAGAAATCACATTTTTCATCATGGCAGCCAGACGCTGATCCAGATCAACACCACAATCAAATCAGTTCTTCCTTTTCCCATGCTGAACATTTCCTGAAAATTTCATCAAAATCCATCCATAACTTTTTGAGTTATTTTGTTCACAGACAGACAAACTCTCCCGAAAACATAACCTCCTTAGTAGAGGTAATAAAATAAATTAAACAAAAAAAAGAGGGGAAAAAAACCCAATGAAAATGTAACTGACTCTTTTTTGGGAAAAACTGCATGTAAAAAATATCATTATAATTAGGCCTGTCACAATAACAAATTTTGCTGAACGATAATTGTCCAAAAAAATTATTGACGATAAGCGATATTATTGTTAATATTATTTTGATTTTTTTTTCATTTTCTCATTAATGTAATTATAATATATGTCATAACAAAGTGAGTACACCATATTAAAAGCAAGAACTTTTAATTTCTTAAAAGTATTTCACTGTAATTGGAATGTCAAGATCTTTTAAATAAAATGAATTTAACAAACAACATAATGAATAAAAACCCAATGAAAATGAAATGGACTCAATTTAAGGAAATACTGCATGTAAATAAAAATATGTGTACCATTTTGCTTTGTTTCATTTATATTTACTTTGGCAACCAAACGCCTCAGTAAGCGCTGACTGTCAGGACGAAGGCTCCGCTGAACCTCCCCTTCTTCGTCGCCACTACTTTCAAACAAATTCGACATATCGGCTCGTCGGTGCTCATGAGTGCACACCTTGTTCATTCTGTTTAAAACCAAAATATTCCCACACTGGGGCTGTGGCATTCAGCTTAGGAATGCGCCCTTCCTGTGTTGAGAAAGATGGACAGAGTGAGCCATCTTCTCATCCAGCCTGTTTGGTAGAAAGAGAGGAGGGAAACAAATACCCATGCACAACAATTTATCGACAAAGGCAAACTTACCGAGGACGTTTTTATTTATCGTTCGGTTAATTGATTTATTGATTATCACAACAGGCTTACTGATGGCTGACAGCTTGAAGAGAGTGTTGGTTGATCTGAGACAGGATGCACGGGCTGATGCTGACCATGGCAAAGTGTCGTGAAACTTTGACAAAGTTTTCTCATTTTCTGGTCATAGAGTGAAAGTTTATTCATTTAGTTGTTCCTGTTATGTGTACATATTGTCTCTGCGAGGTGCAGACATACTTTAAATTTTTTTACATTTCATTTTTACATCTGCTGTTTATTCCACGGGCAACACCACCTGCTGAAACCAAATTCCTTGTATGTTGTGAACCTACTTGGCCAATAAGAATGATTCTGATTCTGAAATGAGGCAGGGTCTTTTTGACCTCTATAGTGTGGGGAGAAGAATGTGAAGATAACACGAGGGTTGGTCTGTAAAGTTCGACATTACAGTGGGATTACAACATTTTGTTGACCACATCTAGAAAAGCTTCTTTTTCTTAACCCTTTCATGCATGAATTACTAAATCACAAAGGAATACTTTCTAAAATGTTTTTTTTTTTTTACTTTTCAAGAAAGTTAAAAATCATATTCATTTTTTAAAACGTTCTATTTTCAACAGTATAAAAAGTAATTTAGTGGAACCTAAAGATCCACAAACAAATGTCTTTGACAAACATTAAGAGTGAATAAAAAAAGACAAATCTGAGGTTTATGTATTATTGCCGATTACTCAAACTATTATTTTGTGAATTACACCAAAATTTAAAAAAATATCTTTGTGAAATCTCAATACAGGCTAATGTCCAATTTGTCCTGGCTTTTTTGTGTTTATGATGAACTATCTCAATATGGCAAAAATGTGAATAAGTAATATTTTTATGAATCTTAAGAGAAGTGTTTGGGAGTTTACCTCCTGATAGTTGGACTAGGGGTGGGTACAAAATTCAGTACTTTAAGAGGTACAGACCGAATTCTGTAGGTCCTACCGAGTACTGATTCACGTAAAATCAAACGGTGCCATGTTTAGGTACCTAAACGCATCCTTGTGACTGTGAGGGAGTGGAAGAAGCAGGCATACTATTGGGTAGAGTAGGTGAATTTCCATACCGGACTTGAACGCAGCACAGCAATAGCATAATGACATCAGCAGCCGCGGGCTCAGTCAAGAAAGCAAGCATGGCTGAGAGAAAGTGCTCTAAAGTATGGCTCTACTTTATTAAATGTGATGGAGATTATGCTCGCTGCAATATTTGTGACGCCAAGTGTAAGGCCAGGAAATACTTAAAATCTGACGAAACACCTGGTGACGCACAAAATTTTCCTTAAAGCTGAAGAGTGCACAATTTTTGATAGCCTCAGATCTACGACCACAAAGGATTCATTCAGCACTGTTAGCACGCCTGTGTCCAATGGAGACTAGTCGTCTGCAGCCAGAAACACAGGAAAAGAAATGGCTTTAACATTTGGTGATGGCAGCAAATGGGACAAGGAGGATACCTGGTCCAGGTAAATAAGCCTCGTGTTTAAGATGGTATTAGCTTGGCATTTTAATGTGCGTCAGTTATCATTATCAGGTCGGTTCATCGTACTTTGTATCGTTAATGTAAATGCTTTTTTTATTTACAGCTCTGTCTGACCCATTGTTAAACTGTCCTAAAGTTAAAGTGAGGGCTGCAGTTAATTTATTAAGTTGTGGCTCATTTTAGTTTCTGGTTTTCATGTTGAAGAAATTTTTGGAACAACTACAATGTTACAATACAAACAGTTGAATGTTGTTTTGATATATATCTGTCAAATTTTATATGTTGAGAAATAAATTTACATTGAAAAATTGAGATCTTTATATTAAACAAATTAATATTTATTACCCCATAAACACACAAAAGTACAGAAAATTGGTACCGTTGAGTACCGATTTCCAGGTTCCCAACCTAAAGGGTATAAATTTATTCAAAATATCCATCTACTGTAGCGGACACCATGCATGAAAGGGTTGATCAACCTACACTGATTAAAAGCATGTCTTCTGTTTCATCACAAGTTTTCTGTCACTGACAAGAGGAGGACAAAAAGTTAATGAATGTTTCAGAAATGAGAAACATTTTGGTTTGAAATCCTAAAAATCTGGGACATGGGAAAGAAACATGAAAATCCTTCACACTGTCATTGTTTCATTGAACGTAACTGAAGCCTGTTTTTAGTTTAGAAACAATGTCATGGTGGGTGTGGGAGCCACAAAGCGTCTTTACGCAGTGACAAGAATCATCTGTTGTCTCTTTGATAAGACAGCTCATCAGATGTGTTCGCAGTGGATCGCAGACAGAGGAAAGACTCTTTACTTCTGTTGTTGACAGGATTTAAACAAGGCGCCGTATCTCAGACTCAAAAGGCCTGGCTGTTGAAAAAAATCTCCACAATGCAAAAAACAACAGCATCATTTTCTACCCCTGCACAGTTTCTGGTTCAGAAGTGACATGTGGTGAAACAGTGAGGCTGTAAACTAAAATGATCATCATCCAGAGCTGCTGTAATCCCACATGTGGCTCTGCTGGGGGGTGGGGGGGGGTGAAATGAGAGGGGCTTGGCCAGCTACTTTTGGAATAAAGAGGGGAGGAGTGCTGGAGGAGACCAGTTAGAGTGATGGAAACGGCTTTGTGATCCTCCATTATCCGTCTTCCTTTCCTCATAATGCACATTTCCCTCCGCATCATCGATTGAGGATGTTGTCATTAAATCAATTCTTCCTGGAAGAGAAATGGTTTGTGTATGAACAGCCCTTGCCCTCACTATCAATGACAACAGCATTGCATCGGATAAGGATGAAACCAGAGACCGCTGGAGTGCACAGAGCAGGAAATGTATTTTCTGCTCACCCAAGCTCTGCTATTAGGAACCAGCGCTTGTCTGCAAACAGACGCACATGCCACGTGCACAAGGGCTGGTTTTCTTTTCAAGGCTGGAGAGCAGTAACACAACATCCACTTAGGTAAAGACCTTTATTTCTGCAAAGATCTCAGAGTAACATCACAGAGCTTCAGCATTACGATATGGGGATGATCAGGTGGATTTTGATGGGTGACATTGTTTCCATGAGCTTAAACATTTCATTCTGCACGTCTCTTGAGGTTTGAATGGATTTATCTGTGCTGTTTCTTTATTGGCTGGATTCGATCTAAACATCATGTCCCAGTGGGTTCAAGAACCGAGCAACATAAAACCAGACCACCAGGCTCAAGGATGTAAAAATAATACCCCTTTCAGACTGGCCAAAAAACAGTTTAAACCAACAATCGGCTCCTGTTGACAGTTTGAAAGGGTTTAATCTGCATCTTGACTCGGGTTGACCGACTCTGCAAGTGAAACAGGTTTTTATTGGCTCACCTCCAAACATCGCACCAGGGTCAAACGGCTAATTTATGGTTGACATAGGCGTAACGTGCCCATGGCATAAAATTGCATCCATCCCCTCCGTCTGTTACTTTATGAGACTCTTTGCCATCTCAGCAGCAAATTCCATCTACCTTTGAATCATCAGCGAAGGGTTTGTACATTTTTAGAGGGACAAAAGTACGTTCCCTTTCAAGAAAATGATCTGTGACCCTGTCGTACCAACTAGGTGTCTTTTCCAGGGATGTTACCAGTGTTCTCTCAATGGCCAGCAGAGCTAGACTGCTTAAACGGCCTTGGCCCATTGTGTTGTGGGTGTAAGACTTGAGCCGCTTGAAACAGGAGAAGCTCCTCTCCAGAACAACTGAATGTAAAACTTAGAAGATGCTCCGGTGGAGGGTTATACTTCAAGATCGCTGATTGGCTCATTTCACTGTCAAACAAAAAGGGATTCGGCCTCAGACAGATCATCCAATCATCATGCAGAAGCCGAGCGTCCAGGCCAGCCCACTGCCTCATAGACCCCCAGAGACGCTGAGCGTCCGATGGGCGAGACAAAGCCCAGCGTTTATCCAATGACCGTCCAGTTTCCACAGTGGAACAACCCACTCTACGCTTCCCCATCGAAGTCAGAAGACGCTCAGCGTCCGACTGTGTTAAAGTGCTGAGACGCTGCGGGGATGAATGAGAAGGAAGTCGCTCCAGTTACCTGTGATAAATAGCTGATTCTGAACAAAAGATGAAGGTATTCTAGAACATATTTAGGTAATGAAATGTACACACAGAAGGACATATCAACACTTTTTTGGGGACATTTTAGGGAAGCTGAGCTTCTCTTGCAGTCTTAGAGCAATCGCCACTGTTCTGGACATACAACGGAATTGGAAGTACGTTCTACAGTATCCTATTTCGTGCAAGTGTAGCACGAGTAACGATAAGATAATAATAAAAACAGTAATAAAAACAAGCATTATGCATGTGACAAGTCTGAGTTTCCAAGAAAACAACAGAGTACAGGACAGTACAGTCAAGTAGGATCAGGCATCATCAGCAGCAACAAAGCAGCAGGAGATACATTTTGTGCAATACATGACAGTATGGTCCATCCCGCCATACTGAGAAATTCTCCACGACAGTTTCGAACAGTTCAAAACAATCTGTACCCTACTTCATCCCCTGGCAATCGACCATGACTATACAAGGTTGATCCAAATCAAGTAGTGCATGCACCACGACCAAAGCACGTTTCATCAGGATTATGACAACTGTGCACAGTCTCCATGAGGGCTTTAGAGAGGCGACAACATTATGGCAGAAATTAGCACATATATCTGTGTTCATTTGTCATGTGAGTCTGTTTTGCTCTTTAAATCTTGAGCATGCTGTTGGGATCACATCCTCATGAGGAGGCTTTTATACGTCTTCACCTGAGGCCCTGTAACGACTAAATCCAGCCCTTTAGTTGGCAGTATCACACACAGCCATTGTTTCTATGGCCTTATAAGCCCCTCCAGGCTGTTCTCTGTGGTCTAACTGGACCCTGCTACATGGTAAAAATGCTTTTCACATCTGACACAGATTACAGTGAGCTTCAAGTAATAGTGGAGCACATTTAACCCTTTCCTGCTCCCTCATTTTTCTGTGGCTCAACGTGAGCTTCCTATTAAACTCATTTTAAATTAGCTGCAGTCTTTCCTCTGGAGGCACCTGAAGGATTAATTGAAGAGCTAACATTAACAATGATCCAGACATCTACACCCACGTGAATCAGCCTGCAAAGAAGATGTCCTTCAAGGTACAACGTCTCCTCTTCCACACTCCTCCGACAGTTTGTCATGAAATCACAGAAGGGGCATTTCATAGTCTCTCTCTGCAATTTATCACCTTGTGTGACAGGCTGAAAACAGCAGACTGGGCGCGTCAATCTGCACAGATACAGTGACATCTACAAGTGATACTCTGCTTCTTCTGACTTCACTGGAGCAGACCAGACCTCCACGTTCCTGAGCAACAGAGAAACCTGCAGAACCGTGGAGCTCTTCTGCCACCAAGTGGGCAACAACATCAGCACACAGTGTGGAAATGCATTGGTTCATGTGAGATATGATTTTCAATCTTTAAACCGTGCAGTGAAGCATTGAAATATCCCTTACATTTAAACCAACTTATTTTCAGGTTGCTTTTCTCAAAGTAAAACCTATTAAAGGACAGTAAATATATAGGCCTGGTTGATTTTAGTTTTAAATTTTGACTGCATACTCATATGAGCTTCAATTTATCTCAGCGACCAACATCATTCATGTTTCTGTAAAATTAATTTCACTCCACTTTGTGGTGGTTCATTAAGATGTTCTTCATGTTAGTTTATCAGCTTCTTTTCAACCACTTAACATCAGTGTCGACAGATTGAGTAGATCTAACAACTCAAGTTTGCTGCATAGGATCATTCATTTCAAAACATAAATTAATAATTCATTAGACTTCATTCTAATGAATTATGTGAAAATGTTCAATCCAAAACACTAAAACCACCAAAACAGTAAAAAAAGTCCATCTTAACCATCATAATACTGATGTCCTTGTAATTTCCTGTTTCTCTTTTGTTTAGGCATTTATTGTTTTATTTATTTACTTAAGGATGTATTTATCATATCTGTTTTTTTATTAAATTAAAGCCAAAACATTCATTTAATCAGTACAGATCTTTGTTTTGAATTGAATTGAAAAAGCCTCGTTTATGTTAGAAAGGGCAAGATTCCACATATTGTTGCTTGTTTAAAGCATTTTTACTTTGAGCTAATATCCTTTTTAATGTTCCCGAGCTCCTCGTAGTGGACTCAAAAGTTCAGATTAAACTCTTTTGTTTCTGTAGCTAAGAGAAATTTCCATACGTTCATAGTTACAGTCACATCTTTGAAGCCTGAAGAGAATTCTCAGGCAAGAAGGCTCATGATTTTAATTCACTCCAGTAATTAAAGGTGTAGTCAGCGATGTGGGAGAAAACGAGTGGAGAGGTTGTTTATGAACGAATTTAGACCCGCCTCTCCCTTCATACCTCACCCCTGGCCCCACCCCCAAAAGCTGATGGACGTGCATCGTCATGGAAACGGCCGTAGAAACTGCGTAGCTGACCAACGTAGCTAAGGTAACCCCAACTCATCAGACAACTCGACTGCCATTATTGATAACATCACAACAACAGAACATTCTGTCAGATTAGACAATAAGATGAATGCCCGACGGCTGTTACTGTTATGTGAAGCACCACAAAGCTAATGTTGCTAACCTATCCAGCAGACAGACGGCGACATCCGCGTCCATTTTCAGGTCTTTCAATTCGCGGAGTTCCCTCCACCGTCGGAAAGCAACACCAATGTTGACCCAGGTCTTCGCTCTTTCATGGTCATAGCCCTTCTTTTTCACTTTTCACTCCTCTGACCTTTTTCTTTTGGGCTGTTTTTCAGCCATTGCTACTGCACCTATTGTATCTCTCTCTTATGCTAACTGTGCACGCTACGCATCCTACGACTCCCCCTCCCCCCTCTGTCTGATCTGTGCATGAGTATGATCGCCCCCTGGATGTGGGGGGGTGTACTCTGTTTTGGTGACTCGGCCCGAGCCACAGTATTTACCTGCTGAAATTCAGAGCCAAGGCTGTGTATTGAAACCGGACGTTTTTTTCAACATGCTGTCAGTGGTGACATCTTGTGGATGGAGAGGAGAAATACGGTGATTTTGACAAATAGTGCATTAGATTAGAAGATTAGAAGATCGCTGACTATACCTTTAACTTAAGTCAAAACTTAGCTGAACAACTTTCTCTTGTATGGAGTAATATTTAAACAGAAGTATTTACACTTTTACTCAAGTAATAGAGTTGAGTACTTTGTCCAACACAGTAAATAAATGAATAACTAAATCAGGAGTAGTTTTATTTAGGGCTGTCACTTTAGTGCATTAATTACATTAATTAATTACACGTTATAAAATTGATCACAGATTAATCATAGCACACAAACATTTTAATATTGTCCAGCTGGAGGACCCGTACATGGCAGTGGCACGTGTCACTTCACACATGCGTCTCTAGTCAAACCAAACAAAGCCCAGGTGACAACAGGAATGGCATATTTAAGACTTAGTCTTATTTTATTTTTGAATTTATTTATCTATATTTGTACTACATTCTTTAATAATGCATCAGGCCTAATTGTTTTGCTGGATGTCCTCGACCTTTTTCTTATGTTGAATTTGATTTATGAAACACACTTAAAGTGTAATTTGAGTTGCCTCATTGAGCTTAGAATTTTCTGGACAAGTTGCCCTGACTTTGGTTTTATTTAGTCACCATTAAAAATGTGGATTTACAAATCTTCACTTCTTAGTGTATGCATTTGATTAGTCCTGCACTACAATTTTATAATATCCTAGAATTCAGATTCTTTATTTGGGTACTATAGATTATGTTTTTTAATTGTCTGACAGCAGTAGTTTTATTATCTTTTCTTCTCTGTTCAGATTTTCAGTTTGTCAGCACATCTCCAAAACTTTATGTACAGACTTGCAGACTGGGGACATGCTTGACATCAGGTCGAAGAAAATAGTTTGTTTCAGCATCTGTCAGTTGGGGTAACTTGTACTTTCTAAAGAATTGGATAAAAGCTGTGATGTTTTGAATTCAATGTGCTGAGTCACTTCTGCTTTGCTGCTATTAAAACTGTGAAAATTGGTCAAAAGGACACAGAAACACCAAAAGCACAAATAAAGTGAATGCAGTCATCACTGAAGCTGCATGCACGGAGATGCTGAACCATAATGAAGCTATTATGGGAAATTTTACCCAACGCTCTTTGCAGATTGGCCTTGAAAACAAATGGAGTCTATTTAGAAGAAAATACAGTGGCTAAAGTGCACCATTAGAGGGACATCATCTCCTGCCTGGAGCTGGAGGCGGCCATGCTGCAGGATTAAGTGATGAAACGTGGAAAATTAGATCAGAAGACTGACTTAAAATGATCTGAACTATCATTATGAATAAACCAGGGGGTTAAATCGGTCAGAGTTAACCTGCCACTCTTTTTCTCCACAGATAGCTGTATTTGAAACACAGAAAAGCCTGTTTAGCCTCAGCATGCATTATCACTCACATGTGTTGAAGTTTAAGTTGAACAATAGGAGGAGTTTAAAAAACAAATTCAACAATATAACTTCTTTGAAGGCAGGAGAATTGGCCAAAGTCTTTCATTCTTTCATGCATCAATTATTAAATAACAAAGGAATAATTTTTAAAATGTTAGTTTTTACTTTCAAACAAGCCTTGTTCTTTTTTTTTCAATGTTATATTTTGAGGGAGTTACATGCATCAGCAGCACAAATAGTAATTTAATGGAACTTATCAAAAATCCACAAACTCATCTTTGACAAACATTTTTTAAATGTAAACTGAAGAAAAAGCGAAATTGGAAGTAAATGTATAGTTGCTGATTAATCAAACTATTCACTTGTTATTACTCCAGAATAAAAAAAAAAACTACTTGAAAGCTGACTAGAGGCATAATATCCAGTTTACCCTTTATTGACTATTTTGAATTCATGTTGTTAAAAATAAGTTAAGATGATTTTTTTTAAAAAACTTAAAGCTATGGTCTACGATTTGGAAGCTTGGTACATCTTAGTAACACCGTTTATAAGGCCGTTATGGTCCTATGGTCCGATCTACACAATATAAAGACCAAAAAGAATGAAAAAAATCCATTCAGTATATCCACTGCAAAGCAGCATAATAGCTGACCAATCTGATTGGTCCGTGAGTCCATCCAATCCCCTGTCTCCCCTGCTCCGCATCGTCCCGCCTCCTCCCCACTACTTCCCTCATGTACCGGTGAGCAGCTAGCTGCACAGCCACTGAAGCGTCATGGAGCCGGAGAGGAGCAGCACCGAAGCCGGGAGGTCGCTTCTGGAACGGATCGGCTCTGTCAATAGATTTTAGCATAAGTTAGCCATGCATCGTTAGCATTGTAAACTGAGCTGGTGAAGACATGCTGAGAGAGGTAAACCCTCGCCCACAATCGGCTCTGCTCTGATCGACTAACAGTGGCGACACCAGACCCGCGTCGCTGCCGGTCCAATTGTAATGGCTACTGCTGTGTGTTACAGGGGGATGACTGTCGTGTTTGTTACTTCCAGCTATGAGAAATCTCATTTATCTTCAACGCCAATGAATATTTTCTGCCGGCCGGCTTCTTGCTCTATCAGAGGGGGCGTGTTGTTAGGAGGTGACATGGGCTGGGGGGCGGGATCTTGGAACACGGAGGGGAGGGGTGAGTGAAGGGGGGGCAGGCTGTGTTTTTCAAATCTGTCTCAACAGCCAAACTGGTTTTCAGATCGTAGACCCTAGCTTTAAGGCAAGGTTATTTTTTTGTTTTTAAATTTTTAGCCTGTTATTTGAACATGGTAATGCAGCCTAAAAGGTATAAAATTATTTCAAACATTTGTCTACTGTACTGGACACCATGCATGAAAGGGTTAAAATACCAGAACTTGTGTCTGTGAATTTGTTTTTAACCGTAAATGATCCCATCTATATTTACACACATCAGTGCAGAAAAATGACGTTAAAGATAAATGTTCAGATCGTGTGTTAAACTCTCCATATGAGGGAATATTGGTGATTCAGATCTTAAACTACTTAACTACCCATAGATACACTGTGTTTTATTGTCAATAGAAAAGGTAAACTAAACAGATATTAAAACAGCATGACAGAAAAGCCAAACTATTCTGAACAAACCAGGAGAATTCCTTCACAGAGGTGAGCTTAACTCCAACAGCCACAGACAGGAAGTGTGTGAAATGTGTGAAGAAGTGGTTTACAGACTTCTGAGACACAATCTGCCAGATATCTGCTGGATAAAGGTAAATAAGGCTCTCTATTTTTCCCTTTTCCGTCTACTTTGACCTCCTATTGTACAGATTTTTGGCTCAGGAGAGAAGTGGCTGATGCTGAAAGCTCTGAAAGCTCTGGTTTAAGCACAGGCTGAGCAACAGGCTTGACTTGCACAGCGAGTTTCAGCCATAAAACAAACCACCTCACTTCTCTCTGTTACAGTAGATCACAGTTTCTGCTGCCTTCCTGTGTGTGGTTGTTATCATTAACGTCATTAACATCCAGTGCAGGGCTCCAGAGTGCAACTACTTTGGGCGCACATGCACCTAACATTTTTTCTTGAGCGCACTGGTGCACCAACAAAAAATGTTAGCCGCACAACTTTAAAGGTGCTATGAGGAGAATCTATTTCCGGCGACATAAAGACTCTGCTACCCATGAGGACGCGCGGCGACTGTGGTAAAGACGTGACCCAAGCCAAAGCGTGTGTTTGTTGTGATGCTAATGAATGCAGCTCAGACCTTCCTCAGAACTCTGCATTGCTTTACAACTTCTTTTTTCAACAACTTACAGGATGCAAAGCCACGAGGTAATGTATCTCTTTCTAGTTACGTAGCGGTAGTTTTTGATGTGTGACAACAAGCAAGTTTTGGAAAACTTAGTATTGTAGTTTTGTAGCCGGCTATATATGTCTACTTACAGCCCGGTGCTCTAAGACGTGTCTGAATAATATAAATTTGCTCTAGTTTTAATTGTCTTGTTCCTGAAGTTGAGTATCCAGGCCAGTCCAGCCCTGTCCGCCCCAACCGCAAAGCTAAGGAATAGCATTTATAGCTAACCTATTTTGATGCTATAAAACTCATCTTAAAGTGTGTATTTCCATCAGGCATAAATCTAAAAGTGAGACTCTTTTGGAATTACTTAGAAACTCCTCATGGCTGAAGACCTGCCCAAACATATAGCCTTCAGTAATCATCCAATCAGCTGTTAGTATGCAAATGAGCCCAGACAGAGCCTGACTGTGGTGTCGGGTTTCAGCGCTGAGCGGTAACTCTGAAGAAGCAGCAATCTCTGAGAATTGTTTTTTTTTTACCATAGTTTAAGTTTTGTAAACTTTGACTCATTTTCATTCAGTGAAGCTCTTTAAACGCTCTGTTTTTCTTTTAATATATAATTTTGCTTTGAATAAAGACAAGTATTTCTTTACATCATATTCTTGTTTAAAAATCATGTACATTATATAAAAATTATGGAGAGTGATAAAATGGTGATCTTATGGCGTTAAAGGTGCCACTATAAAAAATTGGGTGCACCTAATTTCTGTGCTGGTGCACCTTAAAAAAAGACTTAGTGCACCGTTGGTTGTACTACTATCAGCAGTGTGTGAGCTACATTGGCGGAGTGCTCTCTATTTCATGGCTGTAATCTTAGGCTAAGTTGTGAGCGAGCCAACTCCCTTTGCTGAGACACAGGCCCACACATGAATGGTCTCAGGATGCTTTGTTTTACTCTCCAAACTTTTGACCATTCGAGTAATTCTGCAGTATCATCTTACGTCTTAAATATCCTGCAGTCCACGGCCTCTGTCCAAACAGCAGGGAGGACACAAAGCCGAACACAGGAGGCAGTGAGATTAGCTGGGCTTTTTGTTTCACCATGAAAACTTAGTTTCACCCACTGAGTCCAATTTTTCCACTCTGACACCCCCCCTTACTTTTAATTACGGTGTCCCAGGGGGACCTTTATCAGTGGCAGCGTGTGCTCTTAATGAGGCTGTTATTAAGTCGCCGTCCCCGGGGCTGATGGACTCGCAGCCACCTATGGCATGTTCGCTGATAAGACTGAACCGCCGTTAATTCCAATTCTCTCTTTGCCCCTGATGGCCACACAGAGGGCATTACCTCCACCACACAGGCAGTCAGAATTAAAGTGTGAGGAAGGGTCCCGATGATGGTCCAGGAGGACGGTCTTTGTGTTATTGTTGGCCCTGCCTGCAGAGAAGTCTTGTTCTTAAACCTGGAAAATGAGGCCTGGTGTTCCTCCTCCTCTCCTGCCTGCCTGGCTCGTGGGTGGTGTGATGTGCTCTAATGAATGGGTGCTGAAGTGAATGGGTGCTTTCAAGGGTGGAGGAGAGCCATTTACAGTGGGTGGGTTCTGTTTCAGAGATGATGTGGTGTGGAGGCCATTAGGAGCTTTGGGATCATGCTCAGAATTTCAGATTTAGAGAAACCATCTCTGCAGAAGCTCTGACTCTTTAACCATCATCTTCACTCATCAGTGCCGAGTGTTGGCAAGAACCTCACGATACGTATCACCATTAAGATAAGATAATACCACGATACATCACGATATCACAGTATTGTGATATATTGCAATATTCTACAAGAAAATACTGGAGGTCTGGCTTTAGGAAATATATGGGCAATACCTCATAGTCTGTAATTGGTTGACTAGAAGGCATGCTTGATATAAACTGACACTTGGGTGGATATGTGGTAGCATGGGATTTGATCATCTTCTGCTCATATTCTTAACTGTTAATTCACTCATCTTATCTTTTCACCTATGACACCTTTATTTTTGTGCTGTGGTTCCTGTCTAGGGGAGGGAATGGTCGTTAGGGATTGATTTAATTTGTTTTAAATATTCATCCTTTATCATTATTATTATTGAACTTTATCATTATTATTATTTTATTTACTCATTTACCATTTACTTAATCTTTTTTCTCCTGTTGTTTCTTTGTTTGGTTGGATTGATATGTTGGTTTGTTAATCTATTTGATATGCCTTGACCCACCTCATCATTATTGTTATTGTTCATTTTATCTTATGTTTAATATCTCATTTCTATGTTCTCTTTTGTAGACTGAAAATGCAATAAAGAGATTGTTAAAAAAAAGAAAATAGTAGAGATGGAGATAGAGAGATATATATGTAAATCACACAAATATTATTCAAAACTACAACTTTTCTATTTTACCATTTTGAAATATGTCAAATGTAGTGTTACATAGATGCACCTGACTTGAAACACAGAGTGCATCAAGCCACTTAAACTAGTGTTGGAAAGATTTATTTTTGTTTTCCCTTTAACAAAGTTTTTAAACCTGCAGAGCACCTCAAACTGTAACTGAACACATGAGGAACAAAGTGCTTCGAGTTACTGACAGCACAACAGTAAGTAAGTAAAAAAAAAAAATCACATATTTCTCTTGTCACTGTCTGAACTGAATAGACTGCATGAAAAAACCTGTACATAAGTATTTAACTTATAAGTATTTATAAGTTGTATTTTGTTTCCAACTCTGATAAAATATGAGGTTTTGTTTTAGCACAAAAAAAAATTATATTAAGATCGAAAAATGGATATAGTATGAGTGGTCAAAATATGGCGATATATTGCTGTATCAATATTTTTTCATACCTCTACTCATCAGTCTTTGTAACTTCACTACCTTTACATGTTTATTCATGCTTTCCATACCTGTTGGCATGTATATTAAAATAATTAACTCACAACAGGGATGTAGGGATATAGAAATTATGTATCACGGTTATTGTGACCAAAATTATCACGGCTATTATTATTATTGTGGTATTTTTGCAGTGTGCTCAAAATATTCAAAAAGTTCTTTAACACACAATTGAAATCATTTAACCCCTTTAATATTATAATCATAATGGTTCTTTTGTGTTTATTTTGTCAATAAATGTGTCAATAAATGCTCTTTGAGTACATTTTTACCCTTCTTTTATGAGAAATAAAAGTAAACAAGTATTGCAAGTATTTGTCATTATTATGTAATAAATGCTTAAACTGTGTGTGATTACAAGAAACAAATTTTTACTTTAAACAGGATTCTCTTCATAAACAAATGTAAATGAACATACTCAAAAATAATCTTGACCTATTTTACAAACACTCACATTTTAGTTTCCCTGCAGCATTAGTGTCCATGTTACAGCTCGTTATATTAGACCATGACCAGGCCTTTTCTTTTTATTTATTTTTTGTTTAACTAACGATAGTCCCTGAAGCAGTTAGCCCCGTTCGTGACTCTCTTCTGGTCTCACCTCTCCCTAGCAGATCTCCTCGATATTCTCTCCTCTAATATTTCCAAATTAGGATCGATGAAATCCATAAAACACGAACTATGACGGAAAAGGCGATCTATTTCAAAATACGGCGAATACACAGCAAAAGAACAACAAGAACACACTCCAGAATGACACTAATGCTGTTATTTACAAGATTTATACATTATTTAGACAGAGAATACTGACAAACCTCCTGTAATTCATTCAATTCTCTCTCTCTCTCTCTCTATACCTCTACAGCTCGGTCAGCTCGTTATCTCGAGGAGTTACAGCAGTTTTAATCACGTACGTCTTCTTCTACTTTCTTTCTTTTCATGTTTAGACAGGGCGACTGTCTTCTATCAGTTTCCTCTCGGCACCCTTGTAAAATCCAAAATTCAACCAGACTTCAGAGTCTGTTTCGAGAGGAAAAGTCTCCACTGTGTTTCTAACTTTCACTCTCAGACTTTTAACCGCATTTTACCGTTTTACTGGTAGCCGTTTCATCCCTAACTCACAATAATGTATATTATTTAAAGGTGGTATAAGGAGAATCTATTACCGGCTACATAAAGACTCTGCTACCCATGAGCACGGCCACTGTCGTAAAGTCATGACCCAAGCCAAAGTGTGTGTTTGTTGTGATGCTAATGAATGCAGCTCGGACCTTCCTCAGAACTCTGCATTGCTTTACAACTTCTTTTTTCAACAACTTACAGGATGCAAAGCCACGAGGTAATGCATCTCTTTCTAGTTACGTAGCGGTAGTTTTTGATGTGTGACAACAAGCAATTTTTGGAAAACTTAGTATCGTAGTTTTGTAACCGGCTATATATGGCTACTTACAGCCCGGTGCTCTAAGACGTGTCTGAATAATATAAATTTGTTCTAGTTTTAATTGTCTTGTTCCTGAAGTTTAGTATCCAGGCCAGTCCAGCCCTGTCCGACCCGACCGTGAAGCTAAGGAATAGCATTTATAGATAACCTATCTAGATGCTATAAAACTCATCTGAAAGTGTGTATTTCCATTTTTGTAATTACTTAGAAACTCCTCATAGCATCTTTAAATAAGGGCTAATAACATTAAAATGTGTTCACTTTCTTTGTTTTGTGTTTGTTTGTCAGCCTGTTAATTTGCTTGTATGAAAGTCACATTGGAGCAAATTTGTAAAATTAGTTTGATTTAAACAGTCTTGAAGAATTTTTAAATATTTACTTTGTCCATTTTAGTCATAAGCTTAATGTTGAGCATAAGGATTGCAGAACTGCATGAACTTTGGAAACATCAGCAGGGAGGAAGCTGCTGCTCTGTTTTCAGCCACAAGAGGTCAGAGGTGTATTTCTATAGAAGAACCACAGACAGATGCTCTGTTATGTTGAATGTGTCTGTTCACTGTAGATAGTGGGCAGGGGTCACCGGTTAATGAGTTTAACACTGCAATAAATCAGAGATAATTAGCTGAACACAGCTTTGGGTTATTATTAAAACTATTGAGCTAATATTAAATAGCCTGAACCCTCTACATTCAATATTTATAAAGACAAAAATCATGCATTATAACAGCATGCAGCATCACAAATGAACACCCCAAACACCCTGCAGTCTACGTCATGACCAAGAAAACAAACATAAAATCATAACAAGCAGTTAAATTTACTCATGCAGTGAAGGTCAAATGATATAACAAACCTGAATACTGAGCATGCTCTGATCATAGAGCCAAACTGCAGCACTGATCACAGCAACATCAGTCATTACATCTTACTACAAACTATTACATTTCTCTTTTTGCCAACCATATAAAAAAATCAGCAGGGATTTCAGGTCTGCATCAAACAGTGGTGTCACTCAGCAATTAAGATGAGGAGAAAGTGAAAAGTGTTTCGCAATAATCTGAATTAAATAATGACACTTCTCCAAAATGCTTGAATTTTATCACATGAACACACTGCAAAAACTCAAATCTAAGGAAGTTTTTTCAACCAATTTCAAATTTAAAAGTCTCACAAGACTTATTGTGGGCTAAAATTGCCTGACATGCCCAGTTACACATCTTAGTTTATTATTTAAAAAACAACAAATAAACCCTGTATTTCTTCAAATGAGTAAAAATAGCTGCCAATGTGGCAAATTCTGTGGAAAAAAAAACAAGAACGAAAGAAGCCTCCTCCATGACACCTCCTGCTTTTCTCTTTTCGTCTGCTCATTCGCTGTAGTCAGGGCCATATAATAATTTTATAAAAAAAAAACCAAAATTCTACACAAATAAAAAAAAAAGTATCTCTATCTGCCTCTCTCAGCTATTTAGAATTTTTCAGCGCGTTTTTTTTTTCAACCTAAAAACATAACTAAAGGCTCTGCTTTCATTTTAGCGTCGTCTGACGGCCTCAGCGGAACAGCGGAGGCTCTACAGCCACAGCTCTGGCTGTGCAGCGAACCTTTCTCTGCAACCGACTCAGAGTCCGCTTATTTGTGCTTCATATGAGACAGCCAAAGCAGCATTCGAGCTGGGCTGGATGAGAAACGGCACGCTTGGTCCTAGTGCCCTGAGTTTCCTTGACACAGAAACACTGCTGTAGGGGTAATTTCTGCCCTAACCCTTGTGATAGGACCCAAGTTGTTCCATCCCGGAATATCACTTTAAGTACTTTCTAAACCTGATTCTAAGACTTTCAAGGAGTACAATTTTACTTATTCCATTGGCAGACATTTTCTCATAATTACAAGTTCTTCAGTGCTTTATTTTTGTTTTTATTCCTTGTAACAAGATATCCATCTGGATTGGAAAAATGAACATGACATTTTAGTAAGTATTGTGGATATTTTTGACTTGCTAAGATCTGAGTTTTTGCAGTGTAAAATACGAAAAGTCTACCTTTGTGCCTTTTAAATCTAAAACAAAGACTAGAGACTCTTGCAAACGTCTTCTGGAGACAAACAGGCCTAAAATAAGTCCACTGAAAGAATTCTACCCTATAAAGCCAATTATATCGTTATTTGATCCATACTTTTATAATACCTCTATCTACTCAATATGATCAACAAATTACCCCCAAAAAACATCTGAATACGATCAGATAAATGATAAAAATGTCCTCGAATGGATTATCAGCTGCCAAAAACACCTAATGTATCAAATGAGATATGAAAAATCTATATGTTGAATTTTATGGACATTTAGATTTTTATGGATTTTAGCAGAAAGTGAAACAAACATTTCAGCTCCAAAAAAATAGAATTTTCTGGCTATAATCTATGGTCTTTGGCCTCAAGTAGCTAAAATTCTGTTCTTGTAAAGAGACTGAGGATGATTTTGGAAAATTGCTTCACAGATCTGATTCCAGTTTTCATGATTTAATGTTAACTAAGAGCCTCAGAGAGTCACTTCTGGAAAATCAGAGTAAACCAACAAGGCATGAAACTTAGAGATGATGTTTTAAAGCAATTTAGGAATGGAAACACATCTAAGTTTGGACAAATTGAATCAATCTTTCATTAACTATGACTCTTTAAAATGGAGAATTTGGAGATATTTGAAGGAAACATCATGAGGAATATTTTATTTGCTCAAATGATTTAACATACAAGAGGACATCAGTCCTGAAAAATCTGATGAGCCTTTGGAAATCCATTAATAAAAGGCTGATGTTCCTGTATCACAAGATTCAGATGGCTGCTAATGTTTCTGTAAAATGTGTGTATGCACAAAAAAAATGTATTCTAAAGGGTTTTAAAAATTAAGAAAAAATTAAGTTAGATTAACAAGAGATGCACAGTGTTGGGGATTTGCTGATATAGGATCTTATTTCCAAAGTCATTATCAGCGATATTGCTAACAATATTTTATTTTTTAATTACTTCTGATGTATTAAAGAGCACATTCAGTGCTGATTACTTGAATCATATAGATACAGTCATGGAAAAAATTATTAGACCACCCTTGTTTTCTTCAATTTCTTGTTCATTCTAATATCTGGTACCACTAAACGTATAATACAATGAACACAACAAAAAATGCAGCTGGTCACATAATACTTTATGTCCTATTTGACATTCTTAAGCTTAATTGATTCCCAGGGTATATAAGAGGCCATTTCATGTCACAAGCAGCACTGCCCTTTTAAACAAAAACAAACAAAGAGACTTCTGAGAAGATTACACCCTATAAAATTCCCTAAAATAAGTCCACTGAAAGAAAATACTACCCTATATATCTATTGTATCAATATGACTACATACCCAAAAAAATATCTACATCTGAATACAATCATAAAAAAAATAAAAAAAAACAAATGGATTATCAGATAAAAAAAACACCTAATGTAATGTCCAGATATGAAAAAAAAAAGTTGAATTTATGTAAATTTAGATATGAAAATCTATATGTTGATTGATTGTTAACATTTAAACATTTACATTTTAAGCTCCAAAAAAATTTTCAAGAAACTATAAATTTTCTGGCTCAAGTAGAATTAAATTCTGTCTTGTAAAGGACCTCAATGTAAAATTCTGTTGGAAAGAGATTGCTTCACAGATGTTGAGATTTTCATGATTTAATGTTAACTAAGAGCCTCAGAGAGTCACTGCTGGAAAATCAGAGTAAACCAACACGGCATGAAACTTAGAGATGATGTTTTAAAGCAATTTAGGAATGGAAACACATTTAAGTTTGGACAAATTGAATCAATCTTTCATTAACTATGACTCTTTAAAATGGAGAATTTGGAGATATTTGAAGGAAACATCATGAGGAATATTTGTTTGAATTTGTCCAACAGGAATGGGCTGCTGTGACAGCAGAACAATGTCAGAAGCTGGTGGAGAGCATGCCAAGACGCATGGCTGCAGTCATCAAAAACAATGGTTAATAGCTATTGATGTAAGAATTTAAGTAATTTTGGTTATTATCAAGAACACCATGGAAAATGAATAGTTCTTAGTTCTTAAATTAAACTCTCATAAGCTATTTTTGTTGTTATCATTATAATTGTCCAAACAAATGTACCTTTAGTTGAGCCAGGCATTAAAATTAAGAAGAAATTGAAGAAAACAAGGGTGGTCTAATAATTTTTTCCATGACTGTATATGTGTATATTCTGCCAATATTGCAGGCAAACTTTTGGCTATTTTTGGAAAGTTTCCATGTCTGATACAATAAAGTTAAAATATCCATTCCTAAAATTTACTCTTAAAACCAGAAAGTGTTCTGTAACTTATATCAAAAAGTATCTGACACGGCCTAATTCATATTTTTCTTAAAAACAGTAGTCATTTGGCCCTCAAGCCTGGAGTACAAACTTCATGTTGACTAAATAGTAACCAGTTGCCCGTCCCTATTACATTGAAGTGTAACTTAAATTATACTAAGATAAATGACGGAGCAGCAGCAGGGTTGGAAATTATCATTTTTGAAAACCTGCCACTTTGGCAAGTCTTTTTGGAACTTTACCAGAAACTCTTTTTAACTGCCAGCATTATGTTTGGGAAATAGTTATTAAGAGACCACAAATTTCCAGTGATAAATGTAATTCTGTGGTTTTTAAAACAGTTATTTTATCTATAAGGTAAGAGGAAAGAGTTCATCAGCCACTCCACCGGTGGACGCATAAAAAAATCATTTAAATGGTTCCCCCCCAAAAAAGAGTCAAGCAGCACAGACATGATGAAGACATGATTTGAATTATTTAGAAACATTAAACGAGATCCACCTCTGATTGGATGAAAGGAGTATGAGGTAAGCAAACAACTGACCTTTACTGTGAGACACACACACCTACACAGCCCTCAAATCAATGAGATCATGCTGCTGACACTTTTTTTGACTTGCAGTTTGAACAATAACATTTCCTGGTTAACAGAAAAACATCATAGGAGCCTTAATGGCTCAGTTCTTCACTGAGTCCAAATGATTCAACAGTACAGGGCGTGCAAATCAGATCACTTTATTATAACTAAACCTCCTCCTCTTAGAGAGGGAGGATTGTTTCAATGCTCCAAAACTGGAGCTGTGATTTATTTTAGTGTCTTGAAAAAGCATAGTTCATTGTGGACGGCTGCTTTGTGCTCAGCAATTCATATTTTTAGTCGGTGTTTTGTTTGACCCACATGTACCGTCCTGACATATTAACGTATATTTGCCATGGGACATGTTTCTGTAGCTGTAATGCATGTACAACTCCAGTTTTTAAAGACCACAATTATCTGCTAGGGCATTTATTAAGTTGTTAGCAAGAAAGTTGAAAACTGCCCCATCTCACAAAGTTAATGAATCCTCAAATTTTCCTGGATCGAGGTCTGGACTCCAATCAACATTCCCAGAAGATGTCATCAAAATCCATTTTTAAGTTGTCTTGCTCATGGACAACTAAGCAAAACAGAAGCTCCTTGGCAGAGCTAACAAAGCCAGGAACAGTTTAATGTCCAATAATTATCCAAAGTGTTTTTTAAAAGTTCTTTCTGACAGTTTTTCACATCTTAAAACGATCAACTGATGCAGGAGATCTCTGCTCAAATGCTCTGTACAGAAGAGCATTGTTTTCTTATCAGAGGAGGAAGAGGAGGTTTCCACATATGAAATACTTAAATGTTGTAGATTATTGGGGCAGTGACAGCGATAAGCTAAACTCTTGATATAATCACTCCCCTCTCACTAAATTAGCTGCTCCTCCATCTGAAGAGCCAAAGTTATAATGAACACATCATGGTTATGAAGACGTATTACAGTGTAGTTCATTGTAGGAGGTGTGAGAAAGTTTGAAACACCCAAACTCCCATCATGCATCACCACAGAGATCTGATATCAAACCCTCCAGAGTGTGTCTGTTTGAAGGAGTCATAAAAATCCACACTGATGTCAGATTGGTGCTTTTTGTGCTGCAGATGGGGAGAAACCTCACTTTGTAATCTCTGAAATAAATGGTGCATCACACACAGAAAGATGCTATTAAGATTATTGTTCAGTGCTCGGGGGGGGGCAATGAGCCGTTTGGTGTTATCTCACAGAGGGGCAGATGTAAACAAAATGGAGACGGGTGTAAAGCAGCTGTCGAGCTGATCTGCAGGTTTGAGATAAACGGTGAAGTGATGGAGGAGTCCGAAAAAGAAAACCAATCAGGAGGATCAGAGGAGGACGACTTATGTCAGCTCTGACAGATGTTAGCACCAGTATACGAAAGCTGCTGTTGGCCTTAAGGGCTTAAAATGTCTGCTCGTACACATATGGCTCTATTATTCTCTCCATGGAGTTTATGACTGCAAAGAGTTGGATGTCCATCCATATATCAGGTCAACACCATATCTCAAGAACTCCCTCAGGGATTTATGGTTAAATATAAATGGACTTGAGCTTATACACACATGGACAAAATTGTTGGTACCCTTCCATTAAAGAGAGAAAAATCACATGGTCACTGTAATAAGCTGAAACTGACAAAAGTAATAATAAATAAAAATTTACTGAAAATCAACTAATGAAAATCAGACTTTGCTTTTGAATTGTAGTCCAAGAGAATTATTTTAAAAAACAAACTAATGAAACTGGCCTGGACAAAAATGATGGTACCCTTAACTTAATGTGTTGTTGCACTTCCTTTTGAGTCAATCACTGTAATCTCTGCACCTGTCCACAGGTATGTTGGCCCACTCCTCATGAGCAAACTGCTCCAGCTGTCTCAGGTTTGAAGGCTGTCTTCTCCAGACTGCATGTTTCAGCTCCTTCCACAAATGTTCAACAGGATTTAGATCAGGGATCATAGAAGGACACTTCAGAATAGTCCAGTGTTTTGTTCTGATCCATTCTTGGGTGTTTTTAGCTGTGTGTTTTGGCTCATTATCCTGTTGGAGGACCCATGACCTGTGACTGAGACCAAGCTTTCTGACACTGGGCAGCACATTTCACTCCAGAATGTCTTGATAGTCTTCAGATTTCATTGTACCTGCACAGATTCAAGACACCCTGTGTCAGATGCAGCAAAGCAGCCCCAGATCATAACTGAGCCTCCTCCATGTTTCACAGTAGGTACAGTGTTCCTTTCTTTGTATGCTTCATTTTTGTGTCTGTGAACATAGAGCTGATGTGACTTACCAAAAAGCTCCAGTTTTGTCTCATCTGTCCAAAGGACATTCTCCCAGAAGCTTTGTGGCTTGTCAATATGCATTTTGGAAAATTCCAGTCTAACTTTTTTATGATTTGCTTCAACAGTGATGTCCTCCATTCAGTCCACTTTGGCTCAAACAGTGATGGATGGTGTGATCTGACTCTGATGTACCTTGACCTTGGAGTTCTCCTCTAATCTCTTTGAAGTTGTTCTGGGCTCTTTGGTTTCCATTCGTATTCTCCGTCTCTTCAGTTTGTCATCAGTTTTCCTCCTGCAGCCACGTCCAGGGAGGTTGGCTACAGTCCTGTGGACCTTAAACTTCTGAATAATCTGTGCAGCTGTAGTCACAGGAACATCAAGCTGCTTGGAGATGGTCTTATAGCCTTTACCTTTAACATGCTTGTCTATAATTTTATTTCTAATCTCCTGAGACAGCTCTCTCCTTAGCTTTCTGTGGTCCATGTTCAGTGTGGTACACACCATGATACCAAACAGCACAGTGACCACTTTTCAGCCTTTAAATAGGCAGACTGACTGATTACAAGCTTGGAGACACCTGTGATGATAATTACAGGACACACCTTAGTTTAGCATGTCCCTATGGTCACACCATTTTCAATCCTTTGTAGGGGTACCATCATTTTTGTCCAAGCCAGTTTCATTATTTTGTTTTTTAAAATATCTCTGCTGAACCAAAATTTAAAATCAATGTCTGATTTTCATTAGCTGATTTTCAGTAAATTTTTATTTATTATTACTTTTTTATTTTCAAGTTATTTCAGTGACCATGTGGGTTTTTCTTTCATTAAATGAAGGGTACCAACAATTTTGTCCATGTGTGTATAACGCTTTTCTAGTCTTTGACGTCTTAAAGCAGCTTCACTGCAGGTCACATCTACACATCCACTGATAGTTGGAGCTGTGGTCAGTCCATCAGTATCACAAACACTTTCTCAACTTTTCAATCAATCAATCAATCAAACTTTATTTATATGGCACTTTTCCTGCAACATATGTAACTCAAAGTGAAAAGAAAGCAGGAGGAAAGGAGAGGGGAAAAAACAATTCCAAGCTAGGCACCTGTCAGGGGAGCACAGTGTGGGACATGGGGTCAAAGCCAGCCAGCGGGGACGTTGATTTGAAGGGAAAACCTGGGACCTTGTCTTAGCTCAGACCCTGCTAAGTCTCTATTGTCCGAAAAGGTCCCAGTGCGGCCTTGAAAGAGGGAGAGATTTTGATCCAGGATAACGTTCACAGGATGGGGGGGATCAAGCATCTGTTTGCAAATCATTCCAGGAGAGTAGATACGTCTGCTCAAGGACAGACGGGAAGCCAAAACAAACAGAGATAAGGAACAGTTTGGGTCAGGCCAACTGTTTTTTCCATCAGACCTTTCATGACATTCACAGGCCACTGATGCAGCAGTGGGAGCAACTTGAAGTTAAGTGCTTTGCCCAAAGACACATCAACATGTGACACCTGTAGCAAGGGTTCAAACCTGCAACCTCTCCATTACAGACTAAGCACACTACCCAACTGTGCCACAGATGCTCCAATGCAATATTTTAAAGAATAAACACAACGTGGAGGTCACCATGACCTCCGATCTGTTGGGCACTGTAAGCACCATTTAACAATTTTATTTTGTAATATTTGAGAACATTATTTAATGAATCATATTAAGAAGCACATTTTGTCTGTGTTGAATATGTTTGTGGAGCATTTCTCATAATGATGAATGTGTTGTTGTCCTTTGCGGCTGCAGTAGTCATGGGCTGGCTCAGGAAATGAAGTGTATGATAAAGAAGTTTCGGTGCTGTTGTTCAATAAATGAGTGTGGCGAGCTTCACGGTTGTTTTGCCGTACGCATGGAGGCCATATACCGACTCAACGAGTAAAACATTCTTGTTGTCACTCAAGAGAGGTTATGAACAAAAGTAATTTTAGAAAGGCTTCAGAAATAAGAATATGGGTTTAGATAGCCACTACAGGCACAGTTTTTCAAAAAAGGAGAGATGATGGATTTTCCTCAGATCGGCAAAAACCTGAACTTTAAATCTAGGAAAAAAACAGCTGGGACTTGTCTGCACAGGTTAAAAAGCAGCAGAATCTTCTTGATGGTATGATGTGTGAGAGCAGTTGGGGAGGTTAGGGATTATGGAGAAGCCTCCATATAAACAGAGCTGACACATGTATCAAAGTTTCACTCTCTGTCAGTACACATGAGGATTTAGGGCTATAGTTACCCAAAGTGCTGCAGACGGAGCCTCACAGGTTCATTTTGTTGTGAGCACCATCTTGTCCTGCTGAATTTGGTGCAGCTTAGTTAAAGAGGCGTAATGATGCGGAGACTGTTCCCATCCATCAGGCAGAAGAAGCACATCAGAGCTCTCTGTCTAAACTTCAGCTCTCTCTCTGGAATCTATGACACTATGTCTTTATTCACTTTTGATTGATTAATTTATTCTCATTTGAATTTAAGCCATTCACTGCCTTCAATCAGAGGCGTTTTTGGAGAAGACAGATCATTCAAACACGAATGAAGATGGAGCGCTCGCTCACCATGCATGGTCGCACCCGTTGATCATCTTCAGCTGCATTCAGATGCTGCTTAGCTCACTGGATTCTTTTCTACAACTGAACGCCTTCACTGTTCAGTTTCTGTGTTCCTTTGTTTTGCTTTTTAACAAGCTGTCAGCTCAGGCTAAGTTCAGTAAGGAGTGTGTAGTGGAGTTATTATCAGTATTCTTCTGTGGGTAATATGTGCAACTGAAGAGGACAGTATTTTAGAGACAGAGACTCTCAAAGCTGAGGAGACTTAGGGAGAAACTCTGTTCTCCTACTGATGATCCAGAGGATCCTCATAATGTCTCCATTAGCTAAGCTAATGGAGCTTGCATATTTTATATCCCTGCACAGGTTTTTGCACAACTCTTGTTAATCAGGTTTTCACACCACGTGTTAATGCTACCTCTGCACTGTTTCTTTAGCACATTATTGTTAATTTCCTAATATTATCCCTGCGTGCTACTTTTATCCATACTTGCTAATGTTATCCCTGCACAGGTTTTTATTTTATGCACAATACTTGTTAATTGTGTTAATAATGTTAATGTTAATGTTTTTAAAAACAAACTCAAAACCTACCTTTTTGTCTAGCTTTTACCTGAATTACCGTTTAGTGTTTTTATTTATTCTACTTACAACCCACTCTTTTATTATTTTTTCTTGTTTTATTTTTTCTTATCTTTTTATCTTTGCTATCTTTCCTTATCTTAATTTCCATTTTTTTCTCTCTTATTTTTTATCTTTATTTTTTTAACTTCATTTCAATTTAATATTTATTCTTATTATTTTTTAAAATTCTTATTTTTATGATACATTTTACACTTTTAACTTACCCTCCAGTGTTTTCTCATTTTTAAACCTTTAAGATGGCGTTTCCTCAGTACGTGTTCTGGGAACAGCAGTGTGTTTTATTATTGTCTTTTATTTATGATGCTTTTTATCAACACTGTGTGTCATTGTGGTGTGGGTGGGTTCAAGGGCTGGGTGGAGTGGGTTGGGTCATAAATCCTTTATTTTAAGTTATCTGTCTGTTTGGAAAGCACTTTGTGCTACATTTTTTTTGTATAAAAAGTGCTATATAAATAAAGTTTGATTTGATTTGATTTGATATAGTCTCTTAACTGTATGAGTTTTATTTGCCTAAAGCAGTGGTTCTCAACCTTTTAAAGTCACGACCCCCAATTTAACGTTCAGTACTGTCCGCGACCCCCCTCCCCCGGAACGCAATGAAAATTCGCTGTCCGCGGTGCTGAAACAACACCCTATCGATAAAACGTATGTCGGATATACAAATCAGTAATTGATTTTGAGTAATAAAATGCCTGTTTGAGACCAATCACTTGTTGTCCTTTAACGTCCAGTCAGACGCCACATTAATTTTGCGCATTTATATTTTTCCTAAATGATTTGGCGATCCCCAGAAATCATCTTGCGACCCCAAGGTTGAGAATGGCTGGCCTAAAGTATTCTTCAATTCTTCTTGGGGTTAATATGTTATATTTGGGAGGGGGATATTATCACTATCTCCTGGGGTCAAGCTGTAAAATTGTTTCATGTCATGTTCGTCTTGTAACATGCTACTGGATGCTTTAAATTTCCCTTGGGATCAATAAAGTATCTATCTATCATTAAGGATGCTCCAATAATCGGTTTGACATCAGTATCTGTTGATGGTAATCGGTCTATTGGTACAACATCTGACACGGGACAGTAAAGGTTGCCGATGTGTGCCGCCGTGTTCTTCAGGACAGGAAAAAGCTTTGCCCCAACAATGCCAAAGCCAAACAGATAAGAAACAGGGTGGTTTGTTGCCCTAGAAGACTAAACTTTCTCCATTGTGGATTAGGGGTTTCACAGAATAATTGAGTATTCGCATATTCGACTACCAAAACCACTATTTGACGCTTGGCGTGATAGTCGAGTATTTCGTCGTATTTCGTGCTGTAATGAAGCAGTGAAACGGCATCTACAGAAATGATCTACCGCAGATATGCAGCTGGGGGCGTTGTGATAACATGCAAAGCGCGCCAAGCAGCAGACAGGACACGAAAACAAAGAGAAGAAGAAGAAGACTAAAAGTAACATGGAAGAGGCGGCTCTCACAACTCAACTGCACGTATCCAAGGTCTGGAAATACTTTACCAAAACAGATAAGACCGTTAGCTGCAATATATGCAAGGCTACCCTGAAGTACCATGGCAGTACGACTACAATGCACAACCATTTGAAGCTACACCCGGTCATGGCTAACAGCTCCAGCAGCAGCGACGTTAGCTGAGAGATGCACCAACAACCTGCAATACAACAGAAAACAACGAGAGACTTCTCCATACGTCACGTATCCGACCAAAGAAAAAGGAAAACAGCAGGTCTGTTGGTGAATTTCATTGTGAAGTATATGTGACCACTTGCTGCAGTGTCCAGAAGTGGCTTTAAGGACATACTTCATTTTTCGAGCTGAGCTATGTTATCCTGTCCCATAGGACACTGTGGAACAACATCGCACACCAGTACGATGAATTGCGAGGGCAATTAACAGCCAAAATGAACTGGACTTCTCCCAGTATCGAAGCATACATCACTGTGACAGCGCATTATCTCACCGACAACTGGGAGGTGAAGGAAAAAGTCCTCCTGTGCAATGCCAGAGCGGCACACCGCTGCTAACATCGCTCAGACTAAGTTTTGCATTTTTGTTTAACACATTTAAAGCCCATATTTTCGGTTCCGTTCTGCCTAAACAACAATGTGGGTAAAATGTGTTACTACAATAAACAACATCTTTAAACTTTATGCAACCTATGGCCATTTATGTTTCGTAGCGAGACTGCTTTATGGTCATTAACATAGGCAAACTGTGCTGAAGGTTAGGCCTGGCAACACCATGCCGCCATGGGCAAGGGGTGGTGGGGCAAATATTCAACTACTTCCCAATACTAAAATGCAGTATTCATCAATGCCCTATTGTGGAGGACGTTTGCTCTCAGAGCCTGATGTAGAAATGGAGCCAAACTACACATTGCAAAGTCAGCGTCAGTTTGCTGTTGTTTGCATTTCAAAATCTACAAACTTGTGGCAACACGTACCCACAAGGTATGTGCTCCTGAAATATCTGCTATTAGCTTTAGGAAGGACATTTGGAGCTCAGATATAAGCCCAGTGAATTGTTGGTTATGCTCAGCCTTACAGCTAAATGGATCGACCCTGACTTTAATTTGATTAAAGCAGTGTTACACTCCCTGGAGCTCACAGCCTCTCACTCTGCCTCTGCCTTTTCTGAAGCATTTAACATTAAATAGCTGGAAAATAGACAAATCTAAAGCATAAGCTGTTGTTAGGGATAATGCCAGACATATGTCAGGGCAGTGATGGGCAGCAGGGTTGGAGTTTTGGCTGTGTTACACACACCCTCCAGCTGGAATCCATGATGGTGTTTTCAGGCAGCAGGCAGGGCAGGTCCGATGGGAACCAAACTAAAGAGACTGCAGCAGGATGTGTCCACCTGTTACAATAGTTTTTTTTACATATTGCAAAGCCTCCTGGAAGAAAAACACTCACTTTCAACATATGCTGCAGAAACTGGAAAGAGTGCATTCTCTTGACGGGCATCACAGCTGCAGGAAAGATGCTGGTCTTACATTCAATCGCTGAGTGGAGTAACACCTATGCTGACGCTGTCAACATGGAGTTATCAGCGTCAAAAATGAATGGTGCTAGCACAGAGACTTCTCTGTCATGGTTAGAGTCAGCAGATTTGATCGAGGGGATATTGTAACAACCATTTCCTTTAAAGAACACATGGATGATTATTGCTATAAAACTGTCGTATTTAAAGTTAAATAAAAAGTTGATCACAAAAAACATGCTGCAGGCTATGATCTCATCGCAACTTTCCCAGCACAGCAGTGTGGGTTTGTTAAGAAATGCATCACACTTCTTTCTCCTTTTGAACAACTGACACAGAAGGTTAGAACATCAGATTTATCGGCAGCAGACGCAATTCTCTCCGTTGACATCTTTTGAGGGTCTCGATGAAATGAACGTTTTGACACTGTTTGATCCCTCTACGACATTCCTAGCTGCAGTGGTGTAATACAAAAAAAAAAAAACCAGAAACTAGCTATATCATGATTAGTAAAACTAAAAAAAGCAGATTATAGGCTCTTTAAAAATGCTAACTGTACTATTTTGCAACAGTTTTTTTCTATCTGGCACATCAAATCCAAAAATCGTAATATGAGCCCTTTGATGAGACCCGTGTTTTATGCATCGCCTTCAGTACAATACGCAATTTCAGAGCTGTCACTTGGACATCTGATTGAAATAATAAGCGTAACAACTCCTACACAATCATAATGTTTAATATTAACATTTAATATTGAAGAATTGTGTGTTAAATTTGACTGAGGGATGATTTTTTCACAAATTGTAGGCAGCTGTTTGATTCAAACCTGTTGTTGCCTGTTAAATATTCAGCGCTGGCTCTACTGTTTAGTTCTCATGAAGAGCAGACAAGAAGTAGCCTTGCAGAGCAGACAGATCTGCCTGATTCTGAAATCATGCATCTCCGTCTAGCCAGCCTTCATTGTCCAACGGTTTCACACAGCTAAATGTTTAACAGCCCAATCAGGGAAGAGAGGTGGAAACAGCGGAAAGCAGAGGAAGCAGAGGGAGCAGCTGGAGCAGAGGGAGCAGCTGGAGCAGTGGGCGTGACGACAACAGGAAGTGACGTCACTTCCTGTTGTACAAATAATGGAGGCTTATGTCAGTTAGCCATCATGATTACTCACTTATACTTTGCGAAATCTGCTCTCCTTATAAGTTTACTTCATAGGGATTGTCTTTGATGAGGTTCATGTCCCATAGAAGTGTTAAATGATACATCTGTGTGGAATTATTTAATGTAAAACGATAGTCTCAAGGTAGTTAAGCTAGTGGCCAGTGGCCGTTAGCCGCTACGGCTAGCGCCCGTTAGCTGTAGCGGCTAATGGCTAACAAGGGCAAACAACAGTTGGCCGTTAGCTGTAGCAGCTAACAACAGTTAGCCACGAACAACAGGGGCGTCGGTGGCGCAGTTGGATAGTGCGCTTAGTCAGTGATCGGTAGGTTGCAGGTTCAAGCCCAGCTCCGGGCGACACATGACGATGTGTCCTTGGGCAAGACACTTAACCCCAAGTTGCTCCCACTGCTGCATCAGTGGCGTGTAAATGGACATGAAAGTGTGTGAATGTGTTAGAGATACTGATGGATAACTAACAGAGAAACTCAGAACCATCAGTAAGTGAATGGGAGTGAATGGGTAGGTGTGACCTGTGGTGTAAAGCAGCTTTGAGTAGTCCAAGACTAGAAAAGCGTTATATAAGCTCAAGTCCATTTACCATTTACCGTTTAACAGTTAGACAGACATTTACTGTTGTTTGCCCTTGTCAGCCATTAGCTGTAGCAGCTAATGACTAACCGTTAGGCGCTACGTTTAGCCACTACATATGCTCCATCATAGCAGCGCTGCTTGATATGGATTGGTCCATGATGAGTGTTTTGAGCCAAACGATCATCCAATCACAAGCAGCTGTTGTATTTGAAGGTTCTGCATCTGAAAACATTTTCGGAGGACTCCTCCCCAGATGGATCAGTGAAATATTTACAATATGGAACTGTCCACCTGGCATGTCAGGTTAGACTCGAGGCAAACCATAAAACAAACCATGAAGTTAACTGAATAACTCAAGCAGAGGCATGTAAATTGATGCTGTGATGATTTAGAAAATGGCAGAGCTCACATCAGACTCATTTTTTACCATCAGCTCAAAAATGAAATTGATAAATTTAACATTCAAACCAAAGTGACACTTAAATAATGCTCATTTTTCCTTCTTCAGCCTCTGTCAGTACAGTCTGTGTGTTTGGGATGAAGATAAATGTCTGCATTTTCCTCACACTGACAGAAGATGGAGCTCGAGCTCTGTGAGAAACACCCTCCTGTTTCTCTGCTTGACATCAGCGCTGCAGTACAATATGAGTTTGTGTTGCTGAAAGTGTTCAGTCAAAGCCTTTCACAGCCTGACAGTTGACAAACTTGAACCAGCGGTCAACTTCAGCCTTGTTCTTTGTCAGCCAGACGTGCCAGGATCTCCCTTTCTCATGCTAAACAGGTGGAGAAGGAGCAGAGCATTAACTTGTCAGTGTCACAGAGCTGCAGGGGACCAGAGCTGCTGTCTAATCCAACAGAAAAACATCCGCCCTGCCCTGCACGTACATTATGAAGAAAAGAATGGCTGCTTTGACTCACCCTCAACATCTTTTGGTCGGCTGAGGGGGAACAAACAGAATAATGTCGTAGAACTCGACTTATAAAGCCCTGCCTCCAAGGGAGAGGATAATGAATATTCTACTGAACAGAAAATACAATGTTCTGAATACACGGTGATAGGCAGCAGGAGAGAGAAGAGAATGGAGACTTGGGGAGTACTTTCTTGAGCCAGAGCAGATATCAGCTGTTTACCCTGGTGTTAAGCTCTTGTTTTGAAGCCTTTAGTTCCTAAACAAGGTCAGACAACACAAAGGAAGCCACAGTTTCCACAGGATTCATTTCTACAGCCACAGATTTGCTGATCTGACAGAATGAGCCCACTGGTTCATGGAGGTGAGCCCAATGCCAACAGAGGCTGGAGAATGGATTCAGAGGCCAATCAACATCTTATTGAATGCTATAGTCCTCTCAGAGTTATGAGAAATTATTGCTCATATATATTACCAAAAGTATTCGCTCACCTGCCTTGACTCACATATGAACTTAAGTGCCATCCCATTCCTAATCCATAGGGTTCAATCTGACATGGGTCCACCCTTTGCAGCTACAACAGCTTCAACTCTTCTGGGAAGGCTGTCCACAAGGTTTAGGAGTGTTTATGGGAATTTTTGACCATTCTTCCAGAAGAGCATTTGTGAGCTCACACACTGATGTTGGACAAGAAGGCCTGGCTCTCAGTCTCTGCTCTAATTCACCCCAAAGAGGAAGGGGAAGAAGAAGGGGCCAGCTCCAAACTGTTCCCACAAAGTTGGAGCATGGAATTGTCCAAAATGTCTTGGTGTGCTGAAGCATTCAGAGTTCCTTTGACTGGAACTAAGGGGCCAAGCAACCAAGCAGCCTGGCAACCTCCAGACCCAGACTGGTCCATCAGATTGTCAGATGGAGAAGCGTGATTGGTCACTCCAGAGAACGCGTCTCCACTGCTCTAGAGTCCAGTGGCGGCGTGCTTTACACCACTGCATCCACGCTTTGCATTGCACTTGGTGATGTGAGGCTTGGATGCAGCTGCTCGGCCATGGAAACCCATCCATGAAGCTCTCTGCACTGTTCTTGAGCTAATCTGAAGGCCACGTGAAGTTTGGAGGTCTGTAGAGATTGACTCTGCAGAAAGTTGGCGACCTCTTCTCACTATGCGCCTCAGCATCCGCTGACCCCGCTCCGTCAGTTTATTTATATCACTATTGTTTTTGTGCATTTAATTTTTTGATGTATGTAACTCTAAGCCTTAAAAGTATAATCAGTCCCCATCAACCATGCTGTTGCTCAGTCACTTTAGAGATCTTGATCTCATTGGGTCTTTTATTCTTGTTAAAAAAAGGTTAAATACATTTTTTTTTTAAATCTTCAGGGCAACTGAGATATCGGCTCCTCCTCCTGGAGCCATGTTGTCCAACAGATTTGACACTCATGTTCACTAGAGGTGGGAGAAAAAAATGATTCACAAAAGTATCAGGACTTTTTGTTTGACGATTTTTAAATAGATTTTTTCCAAATTTAAATGCTTCATGTTAGTCTGTGTTTATAAGCCACTATTAAATGCAATCCAGTCTTTTGAAGAGAGAGTATAAACAGCTGGTTAAAATATATTGCTGAATAAATCCTAAAAACAGACTCACATATGATGTGTATTTTTCCTGATATAGTCTGTAGGCAACATCATTGTTCATCTTTTTTGCTGGTGTTAAAAAAGCTAACTACGGATTGCAAAAATAGTAGAATCGCAATTTAAACCAAATCGGCACCTAAAAAATCATAAAAAAATTGAATCGGGAGAAAAGCGTATCATCCCAGCCCTAATGTTCACACAGCTGTATATTTGAATATTTATGAATGATGCTTAGTGGTGACTTGGGATGTAACGATTACCAGTAAACTGCAGTAAAATTTCCCACAGTAATCATTACTGTGTCCTATTATTAAAGTTACCGTTAAACCGTGTTTGATCACCACACTGTGTCAGTAAGTCACAGTGATGCTGCTCTTTGACTGGAAAAGCCTGAACTATGTGTGTCTGCTCCTCGGTGAAGCAGACATGTGTCATAAACAGAGGCATGCATGTGCAGTTTGCAATGTTTGGCCTCAGCAGTTGGAGCCTCGCTCAGTCTCTTACGGGTTTTCTTATTCGAAACGGCTGAAGTCTAAAGTCTGGTCGAAGTTTGGATTTTACAAGGATGTCGAGAAACTGATTGACAACAGTCACCCTGTCTAAAACACCAAGCTGTGATGAAAGACAAAAATGTGCGTGATTAAAACTGCTGTAACTCCTCGAGTAAACGAGCAGAGAGAGAGAGAGAGGATTCAGAGAGCCATACCTGAGTGAATTAGAGGAGGTTTATCAGGATTTTCTGTGTAAATAATGTATAAAGGTTGTAAATAGCAGCATTAGTATCATTCTGGAGTGAGTTCTTGCCGTTCTTTTGCCACCTATTCGCAATATTTCGTCGTAATAGATCATCTTGTTCCATCATATTTTGTCCTTTATGGATTTAATCAATCGTAATTTGTAAATATTAAAGAAGGAGATGTGGAGGAGATCTGCCATGGTAAGGGGAGACCAGAGGAGAGTCATGAAGGGGGCTAACTGCTTCAGGGACTATCGTTAGTAAAACAAAAATAAAAAAATGAAAAGTCCTGGACATGGTCTAATATAACGAGCTGTAACATGGACACTAATGCTGCAGGGGAAACTAAAATGTGTGAGTGTTTGTAACATAGGTGAAATTTATTTTTGGCTGTCTCACAGCTTTGAACATCTTTTACAATTGTTTATGAAGTGAAATCTGTTTAATGTACAAATCAGTTTTTTTCTATTCTTGTAATTACACACAGTTTAAGCATTTATAAGGAAATAATAACAAATACTTGCCAGAATTGTTTACTTTAATTCCAACAAATTTACTTAAAGGACATTTCCTGACACAGTTATTGACAAAAAAGACAAAAGAAGTGTTGAAATTATAATATTAAAGGGGTTAAATGATTTCAAGACTGTGTTAAAGTACTTTTTCAACATTCTGAGCACACTGCAACAATACCGTGACAATGATGATAACCTTAATATGAAATTTTCATACCTTTACATCCCTAGTGGTGACAATGTAATCTTAAATTGGTCAATAATGACAATATTGCTAATAAACCTGTTTGAATCTCGGGTGTACGGGGGGTTGTTTTAATAATTAAAGTGATTTGATAAAAACAGGACACCCTCAAAACTAGCAAATTGTTTTGCCCTCCTAACATCTGTATTCAGTATAGTCTGAGGGTCAGATGAGAGGCTGTGGGGGCCTGATGTGGCCCTTGAGCATCAATGAAGACAGTGCATGGTGATATGAAGACAGTCTTGGCTGTATTCTGTAAAAGTGAATAACTGGCTCTCTCATCTTTAAAATGAGATAAATGTCAACAGAAATATGCATACAGGCACGTCTGCTCCAGGGAGGTTCATTTCATAGCTTTATTATTCTATATTTTATAATGTATTCAACATTTCCAGACCAATTATTCACTGCAGCATTATACTTTTATATGACTGTGCAGCGTGCAGATAAATGCCACTGCGTGAACACTTTGTCTACTGAAGTAAATCCAGCTCAACATAAAGCATTCACCGCATGTCCGTCCACAATCCAACTTCATCCCTTTATCTGCGCCAGAGGGCTGCATCCCAAACTTTCCTCTTTCCTTTAATGGATCAGAGCCATTCGAATGGATATAAATGTTTTTGATGCACCATTGAGCAGGGAGAAAAGCGGTGATGGAAACAGCTTTAAAGATGGAGAGAAAAGGAGTTTCTCCTGATGCCTGTGGCAAAACGAGCTGCTCTCTCCACTTTCTTTTATCACCTGCATGCTCTCCGTCTGAACCGCTCTCTGGCAGCCATGAGGGCCTGTAAATCTTTTCAGTCCTTCAGAGCTCCCCAGACTAACCCTCTCTGTCCTCACACATCCCAAACGCTGCAGACAGAATGCCAAACACCAGGCCGAAGCTCCACAGAGGTGAGATCCACATCGTCCCCTCCTCTATCTTTCAAACATCGTCCTCTTTAGAATGAGCTTTAGGAAATATTCACGCCTTTTCTGAAGAAATTAAAGCACCAACGAGCTGAAAAACCCAATGCAGTTAGAATTTCACACTTTGAGCCTAATGTCTGCAGAACAGACAGAAATCCCCAGAAGAGGATTTTAAAGAGAAAGAGGCATTTAAGATCAATCCACTCAAAGAGAGAAAACTTAGAGGAGCTCTGGTTTTATCTCCTAAGTTTAAAAACTTTAGCACAACTTAGTAAATCAGGGATGGGAAACTTTGGTGAAGAAATGGACCACATGGATACAATTCTTATAAACAGAGAAACAAAAAAAAAAGTTTTAAGAAACATCTGACAGGACATAAGACATTAGGCTTAAAAGTTTGTGGCTCAACAAAGAAGAGAAAATCGATTACTTTCTGGGCCACAAAAAAAATCACCTTTAAAGGTGCTATGAGGAGAATCTATTACCAGTGGCATTAAGACTCTGCTACCCATGAGCATGCGCAGCGACTGTCGTAATGCTGCGTTCCAGTAACCTCGGAACTCTCCGACTTATCGGCGTTCCAGTTGAAGTCGGAAAAAAACATGCCGATCTACCAGGCTATTGTTATCTGTTGTTAGCACGCCCTGCGTTGTTGTTCACAAATACCACATGAAGAATGTGATTATCACTATGGCAGCATTTTTGTAAATATAAGTCTAACAATACTATGTATACAGCTGATCTAGAGCGACACACCCCAGTCAGAAGTGCAAATAAATGGATTATTACAGGAGCTAAATAACTGTTCACACTGGGGGCATCCATCTTCCATTGTCAACTCGGGGGTGGTGAGGTTTCACCGAGTTCCCAGTATGAAATTCCCAGTTGCAGTTTCCTACTCGGAACTCAGAAATTCCTATTTCTGACTACAACTGGAACGCACCAAAAGACGTGACCCAGGCCAAAGTGTGTGTTTGTTGTGATGCTAATGAATGCAGCTCGGACCTTCCTCAGAACTCTGCATTGATTTACAACTTCTTTTTCAACAACTTACAGGATGCAAAGCCACGAGGTAATGTATCTCTTTCTAGTTACGTAGTGGTAGTTTTTGATGAGTGACAACAAGCAGTTTTTGGAAAACTTAGTATCGTGTTTTTGTAGCCAGCTATATATCACTACTTACAGCCCGGTGCTCTAAGACGTGTCTGAATAATATAAATTTGCTCTAGTTTTAATTGTCTTGTTCCTGAAGTTGAGTATCCAGGCCAGTCCAGCCCTGTCCGACCGACCAACCGGAATGCTAAGGAATAGCATTTATAGATAACCTATTTTGATGCTATAAAACTCATCCTAAAGTGTGTATTTCCATCAGGCATATATCTAAAAGTGAGACTTTTTTTGTAATTACTTAGAAACTCCTTATATCATCTTTAAGTTAAAAACAGCTCATTGACAAGCTACATGAAGAAGGTTTAAAGCTTTAAACTGCTTCTTATTTACCAGTTTTCAAACATGATTAAGTGACATTTAAAAGTTTTCAAAGACAAATACACATTATTATTTAAAAGAAACAGTTACAATGAAATATATGCATATGGTCAGGGCAAAAATAAACCATATTCAAGAATTTAAAGGGTATTATTTACAGAAATAATGGCAGGACATTATGGAAATATGAAAGAAGGTACATGATGCTCTTGTTTGGTCTTCTTGCATGCTATAGTTTTCAAAATCATATTGAAATCCGCATTGCAGTTATTTACTCTTTTAACTTTTTTTCAAGTTTTCTAATAATTTGAAAGTGACTTGGGTTCAGCACTGAGTAATGAGGAGAGCTACAAATGGCTTCAAGGCCACCTGTTCCCCATTCCTGTAGTGTTATTCCATAGGCTGCGTTCACACCGAATGCAACTTTGCAACTATAATCACATCGCCCACTGAAGTCGCGTTGCGTGTCCATAAATACCTCATTTGGACACAGATGCTATCGCCTTTGCCAACTCTCAGAGATGTCACATCCGCTCGAGTTTCTTCAGGATCATATCATATATCATATCACAGGATGTATATGCGGACATTATTCCAACTATATCCTTTTCACTCTCCTACCAACCACAAAAAACTGCAGCTGATGTACTGCAGCAGCAGCATCTGTGAGTTCTCTGCAGTCCCGCCTAGATGGAACTAAAGTCCTCACCAGCGTTGAGTGCTTCACGTTACTTTTAATGTGTTACAGTAACGTAACTACTTTTTTGGGTAAAAAGTAAAGTTACGCACTACTGAAAATTTAGTAACTAAACGTAGTTCTTTTTTCAATGTGGCGGAGCGTTACTTTTTCCCACAGACAGATCTGACACTGAAGCTGCCCTCTCAGCAGCCCGCATAGACATGAGCAGCGTTGCCAAGTCTGCTCATTATAAGCCTCTCAGGGCCACAAACCTAGAGAGTCACGGTTGCGGGTCGTTTGTTTTGGACTTCTTCTTGGGGCTCTTCTGTCTGTGTGAATCCCCCCGATTACCTTCCAGCTCCCATTAATAAAGCAAAACACGACTGCAGTAGGCAGTTTGTCCACTTCTTCTTTTCCTGGTTAGCGCTCACGCCCCCAAACACACTCGCGTACATGGAGCATGCTCTACAGCCAAAGTTGCCAGGTCTGCTTATAATAAGTGACATTCTTGTTTTAAATAGATGTTTGACACTGTGATATTGAAATGTAATGTAGACGAAAATTAACACACTTTAAGTAGATTTCTCTTTTTTTAAAAGTAATATATCACTTTAGGAAAGAAAATAGCTGGAGGTTGTATATTTTGGACTTGTTTTTATCGACCTGGTTGCTTATTTCAGAAGCAAAAAGTGGAAACACAGGGCAGGAGCTCTGATTCCACAGGGTATGTGAGATGATTTTGTAAAATAAAAAGCACAAAAGTATAAAATGTTATGTTCTCTGTAGTAGAGCTTTTTGTAGGCCTTCATATTTAGGAACAGATATGGGGTTCTGTCCAAAGTTGAGCAATGTAAAAGTAACATAAAGTAACGAGTGAAGTGAAAAGTTACTTTTCATAGAGGGTAACTAAGTAAAGAGCAAGTTACTTTTTCAAGAAGTAACGAGCAAACACTATTTTTAAAAGTAGCTTCCCCAACACTGGTACTCACTGACTAATGTCTCCACAGGGCCTGAAAAGATTAACTTTTTCAACAGAGAAAAGAGCGACCAGATCCCTTTGGTCACGGTCATCACCCAGGTTAGCCCCGCCCCATCGCCACTGCTCATCGACTCTAAATGAAAAGAGGTCAGCAAGGTCGCAAAGTCACGTTTGGTGTGTACGCAGCTTTAGACTCTAGGAACAAACAAACTCCAAATCTATTCTGGTGTTTTTAAATGATGACATCTAATTACAGGATTAATTTTAATTTAACAATGTCAATCAAATTTGGCTACAGCTCACCCATAAACACTTTTGAAGAATCTGTTTTACCTTAACAGAGGTGTGTATGTTCAGTTTAGATAACTGTTAAGAGTGTGTTTGCAATTTGTATTGTTCAAAAACAGATGAAACCAAAATTGAGTTGTTTAGAAGGAACACACAATGTTATGTGTGGAGAAAAAAAGGCACAGCACACCAACATCAAACCTGGAGGGAGCATTATGGTTTGGGGCTGCTTTGCTGCCTCAGGGCCTGGCCGGATTGCTGTCATTGACGGGAAAATGAATTCCCAAGTTTATCAAGACATTTTGCAGGAAAACTTCAGACCATCTGTCCTCCAACTGAAGCTCAACAGAGGATGGGTGATGCAACAGGACAACGAGCCAAAGCATAGAAGTAAATCAACAATGGAACGGCTTCATCAGAAGAAAATACGGCTTCTGGAGTGGCCCAGTCGAATTCACACCAGCGATTCACACCAGACCTCCCAGGAATATTGCTGAACTGAAACAGTTTTGTACAGAAGAATGGTCCAAAACTCCTCCTGACCGTTGTGCAGGTCTGATCTACAACTACAGGAAACGTTTGGTTGAGGTTATTGCTGCCAAAGGAGGGTCAACCAGTTATTAAATCCAAAGGTTCACATACTTTTTCCACCCTGCACTGTGACTGTTTACGTAGTGTGTCAAATAAAAACATGAAAACTTATATTTTTTTGTGCTGTATTAGTTTAAGTAGACTGTGTTTGTCTAGTGATGTGACTTAGATGAAGATCAGAACATATTTATGACCAATTTAAGCAGAAATCAAAGTAATCCCAAAGGGTTCACATACTGTTTCATGCAACCGTAGTTTTGCTTTGGACTGTCAGATGTTTAGAAAGTAACTCTACAAGCTCAAGTCCACACGATAAAGCTAGCAGCACAACAGTCTGGTAAGTTTGAGTCGATACTTTCAGTTGAATGTCTGATTCTAATGTTGATATATTAGAATTGGTTATTATAAAATCCTAACAGAACATATTGAGTTTACAGCATGATGAAGGACTAACACTGTTAGCATTCAGAGCTGAGAAAATGAAGAGGTGTTCCCAGAGTAAATATTTTCATGCTCTGAATTTTCATGTTTGTTTTCCTCAGACTTCAAATCAAATGAAACTGAAAAGATTGTGAGACAGAGCTGAAAAGGATTCTTGTTGTTGTAATTGTTCTTGCATTCGCTCTCCAGTCACACTCAGACGAGTCTTCTGATCATATTCACACACACACACTCTCTGCTGCCCTCCATTCGTCTCCGGCTGATCTCAGCTTATCAACACAGAGGAGATTTACTGAATAATTTCAAGAGGCACGTTGCCGACTCTTTGAGATTTGTGCAAGCAGGATCGAAGGCCACGCTCCGGATCAGTGACCAGGTTTGTGCTGTGTCGAGTGAACGCGCTGGGGCTGAATGTAATTGTAAGGCACATCAATATTTTTAATGAAGACACACAGGAGAGGCAGTGTGATGCTGAACTGTTGGGAGGAGAAAGGTTTTGCTGTATTGAAATGAAGCCTAACATACCTACGAAGTTCAGCATGTTAGGATAAACTGTATCTTCTTTGTGGATCTTGGATTAAAATCAAGCATCATTAATTATTCTCTATTGAAATGAATTCAATCACCATGAGAAAAAGGGGATTGTATAAAGAATACTGATAAAAACAGACACTTTAAATCATTCACATTTAAAAAGACGCTACACTTTTTCAAACTGATATGATATGATACCTTTTGTTTCGATGAATTTGCCATTTTTTTATTAACATTTTATTGATATTTTTAACTTTTAACACAACACACATTACCCCCCGACATGACCAGACAGTGGTGCAAAAGAATTTAAACAGAATATCCACAACACTGCCTAGAAGTTATCACATCCACAAAAGGAGGAACACAGAAGGGGGTATAACAAAACAATAAAAATACTAATATTAGAAATGATAGAAAAATTTATGAAAACAAATTTATCTATCTCAAAACACATCCCCCCCAAAAAAACAAAAAATAAAGTCACTCAACAATGAAACAAATAGAAAATAAAAACTAAATTAAAATAAAGTCAAAGAAAACATCCCCATACACTCAACCATTAAAAAAAAGAAAATAAAAAATAAATAAAAAACAAAGTCAAAGAAAAACATCCCCATATCCCCAACCATGAAAAAATTAAAAATTAAAAATAAATAAAAATAAAGTCAAAGAAAAACTTCCCCATACACTCAACCAGGAAAGTAATAGAAAAAAAATAAAATAAAAAAAAGTCAAAGAAAAAATCCCCATACACTCAACTATGAAAAAAATAGAAAATAGAAAATAAATAAAAATAAAGTAAAAGAAAAACATCCTCATACACTCAACCATTAAAAAAAGAAAATAAAAAATAAAGTCAAAGAAAAACATCCCCATATCCTCAACCATGAAAAAATTAAAAATAAATAAAAACAAAGTCAAAGAAAAACATCCCCATACACTCAACCATGAAAAAATTAAAAATAAATAAAAACAAAGTCAAAGAAAAACATCCCCATACACTCAACCATGAAAAAATAGAAAATAAAAAATAAATATAAAGTCAAAGAAAAACATCCCCATACTCAACCATTAAAAAAAGAAAATAAAAAATAAATAAAAACAAAGTCAAAGAAAAACATCCACATACACTCAACCATTAAAAAATAGAAAAAAAAAGTAAATAAAAATAAAGTCAAAGAAAAACATCCCCATATCCTCAACCATGAAAAATATAGAAAATAAAAAATAAAAAATAAATAAAAATAAAGTCAAAGAAAAAAATCCCCATACACTCAACCATGAAAAAATAGAAAATAAAAAATAAAAATAAAATAAAGTCAAAGAAAAAAATCCCCATACACTCAAACATGAAAAAAAGGAAATAAAAAATAAATACAAATAAAGTCAAAGAAAAACATCCCCATACACTCAACCATTAAAAAATAGAAAAAAAACATATATACGTCTTTTGTCATTCTCTTGTGTTGATGTAAAGCACTTTGAGCTGAAGTTGAATTTCTATGAACAGTACTGTATAAATAAACTTTGATTGATTGATGTTCCTTCATGCATATGCTCTCTGTTGTTTATGTGCTGCAGCTTTTTCTGTTCTGAATGCTGCTGATTGAACTATTTTAATCTCATGCATCATTTCTGACGCTGCCTTGAGAGAGAAAGGACTGACGACAGACTGTAAAAGAACAAGTAAATAGTCTTTTCAGAGTTCTTGTTATTGATATTTTATAGAAGAACATGATACAGAGAGGGTACTTATAAAGGGACTGATACTTCTATTCCAAGTACTGATGCTCACATCCTTACTTTTGAGCAAGCCTCGGCACACACAGCTTGAACTCTTGGTGCCACACACTTGTTTTCTGTCTGACAGTAAACCACACGTCCATGACTGGAACGCTGATGTGTTGTCTCCACAGTTTATTAAATATGAGTGTGTTCATTCAGCACATCAGGCTCTGCACACCATCGCTGTGAGGAGTGAGGCAGCACTTCTGCCACACAACAGAACAAGAATGGCACACTGGGATGGTCCAATTATTCTGTTTTCTGATGGTTGGAGGCCGTAATTATAACTGAAACTCAGTTAACTGTCCAGCACTAATGTTGGCTCCAACCTGTTTTACCACAGCTCCCATCACTAATGTGTTCCAGTTGATTTTTTAAATGAAAAGTTAAGGTGGCAGCACACTATGGGTGGATCCGAATAGTCCTTTCCTATCCACTTTACCTTAACCTCAATAAAGAAAACATCACAGGGTCAAGAGAAGGAAGGAATACGAGGAAAGGAAAGGAGAACTGCGGTAAAAGAGGAATTCAACTGCACTTTCATTTTGGTGTCATATTTATGTGACGAGGATTTCCTGGGACGTAGGTAAACCACGACGAACTACAGTGCTCTGAAAATGGACTACAGGAAGCGTCTCGTCATCTGCTCTACCTCACAGAGTGGTTCTGTGTCAGCTTTACCTGTTAACATTAACAATCCATGATCAGACCTGTGATGGTGTTTAGTCTTTGGTCATGCAGTGTGTGTTTCCTGCACACAGATGTGAGGTTAGGTGAGAGCTTAACTATAAATGTTCACATCTCTGACAGCACACGGGAAAAAACCTGAAGTCTGATAAAACATAAAAATGTTTCAGAAAGACTTTTATCCCTGTTTCATTCACATATATCATTACACACATTGTTAAACAGTGTTACTATATTTTAAGTATTGTAAAATACCTCATTAGTCCTTCTTTTACTGATTGTTTTTTTTAATAAACGTTATTAGAGCCCCCATTGTTCTGTCTTATAGGCATGATTTACTTCATAAATGAAGATTGATAGAAATCTGGTAACTAATATATAATATTAAAATAGGACACAAGGACCACAATTGTTTATTACTTGATGAACATTGTAGACGGCCCGACGGGTATGGAGAAAAAATGTTTTAAATCAAGTGCTTTATGAATTATAGACTAATATTTAATTGTTTATCGGTCCACCATTTCAAAACTGATTAAGAAATAAACTAAAGGTGATATTTTTGAAAGCACTTACTTGAAGCATATATTCTTCTCTATCACTGCAAAAAATGTTTGTTTTTTTTTAGAATTATATAGCCCACATATCTTGATAGTCCCACAACACTCGTCCTTTCTCCCTCGTAAGTTTTCGTACGATGCCGATACACGTCACCTGCTGCAGTGCATTATGGGGCGCTCCTTTCTTCCTTCCTTTTGAAAAGGATGTGTCCTGTGTTTCCTAAGCTAAAGGAGATAATAAAGGAAGCAATAACCCTCCTTTCCTTAACTTTTGGAGAATTCGAACAGCACTTATCATGGCCGACGCTTAAATGCTTCCGGGTCATTTCTTCAGTTAGGAAGGTTCCTTATCAAAAAAGGACTATTCGGATGCACCCTATATCTCCTTCATGCAGACTTTATTCAAACTTCAGAATAAAGCATGTGCATCAGTGGTGAGTTTCCTCTCAGAAAAGCCAAACTGGGCTTTTATTCTGAAAGGAATAAATGTAAAGTGAAACCATACTGTGGCTATGGGCCTGTCCTTCTGTCCACATGTGCACTGCATTTAAAGTCGTCAAGCTTTCCAGTGTACATTCAAGCATACAGTCAGTCAAGAACATAAATAATAATCAATATTTAATAATCAGTGATCTATAGACTGTGATTAATAAACCTATCAAGCAAGCATGGGACAGATAGAGATGTCGGACATTAGATGTAGCCTACAAATATAAATCGTAGAGCAAGATGAAACAAGAGAAGATAAAGTTAAAGCAAGTGGGGTAACAAACAGGACAACTTTAAAAACAGCAGAAAAAAGTAGATAAGACAAGAAATAAATACTTCCCTCTAAAAAGAGTCATCTAAAATGGGTGTGGTTTATATTTAGGAGCTTAATAGCAGAGAGAATAAAGGACTTTGATGATTATTTTTCCTCATGCTAATGTGCCTAATGTTCTGTTCATAAGGGAAACATGGCATGGAGTTACATTTTCAGCAGATGTTCAGATGTAAGGTGTTGCTGTATGATGTTGGTAAATGCCAACACTTATGCTAAATTAGGACATGTGAGAACTCCAATGCAGAAAGAGAAGATGCAACCGCGACACAGGAAGGCTCATCTGCTCAGAGAGCTGAATCAGCAACCTTCTTACGGTGATGCATCAGCCGATGTTTGTGTTTTCATCAGATTCTTCCAGCTTTTTGGCCATTTTGCACCTTTCATTCGTTTTCTGTTTTTGCTGCATGTGTAATGGGCAGTGTTGAGAATAACAGCGTTAGAAATAACAGTGTTACTAACGTGGTTATTTTTCCCAGTAACAGTAAATCTAATTAATAACTTTTGATATCAGACCTGACTCATTCAGCCAGACACAGACAGGAGCTGCACCGCTAACAGACAGAGGAGAAAACTCAATGCCAGAGTTGCCAGGTTTGCTTATTATAAGCTGCTTTCAGCTTCTTCCTTTTCTAACTTGCATGTGTATATTGGGAGTTGTGGGTTGCAGTTTTTTGGGCTTGTTCCAATAGTGCAGTTTCTCATTTGGGCTTCCCAAACCATCAATATAAACCCAATTCAGAGTAGGGCTGAACAATTAATTGCAAATTAGATTAAATCACAATATGGCTTGTTGCAATTTTCAAATCGCAGACAGTGCAGTATTTTTAACCCAAAATGTGTTGAACATTTTGGCATTGTGAAGTAGTTTCTTGCAATTTCATGCCTATTTTAACCTTTTTTAGCCCAGTTTTTACAACTTTATGCCTATCATGCTCCCATTCACCTTTTTTTTTCGACCACTGTCAGACCATGTTTGGAATTTTTACATGTTTTTGAAATTTAATCCCAGTTTTGCTGCTATAATCAATTTTCTGTAGTCACTTTTGAAATTTTTTGCCTTTTTTGCAATTTCATACCTATTTTGCACCTATTACCTTTTTTCCGCTTTCGTACTGTTTTTTTTACCCAGTTTTTACAATTTCATACCTATTTTGCTTCTGTTCTTCACTTCTCCACTTTTTCTCAAATCTTTTATCCTTAGATTGATTTAATGTCATATTGGTTTAACTATAAAAAGATCTACTGCTTATGTTTGTTTAAGGATACATAAGATGAGGAACATTAACACAATCACAGAGTAAATCGCAATTGCAATACTGGGGGAAAAACATCGCAATTAGATTATTTTCTCAAATTGTTCAGCTCTAATTGAGAGGTTTTAAAGATTATTTTATGCCACCCAAACACAAATTTAAAATGACAGTAAAAGGCGTTTCCACCTAAAATAAATCCTTATGTCAAGATTTAAATTGATTTCTAATGTAGCCACCACTGTTTTATCATAATACAGCTGTAGAGGATTAAGATAAAACTGAGATAAAATCCTAACATGTCTGTTTTTGGTTACAAAAATCAAGGTTAGACTGTTTAGCAATAACAGAGTTATAAATAACAGCAGCCCCTCACTTCACTTCTGTATAAAGAAAATGATGTTCCACCTCCAAACAAAAGGATGTTTAATAAGGCAAGGCAAGGCAAGTTTATTTGTAGAGCACAATTCATACACAAGGCAATTCAAAGTGCTTTTTAATAAGTAAATTAAGATACAGAAAACAAGAAATATGACTTTGAAATAGAAATGTAACATGGATAAAAATTAAAACATGCTTCATGCAGGTTCCTCTCTTTAAAAATGCTTATTTCAATCACAAAATCTGGCAACACAGCTAGCTGCAGCAGCGGTGATTCTGGAGTGTCTCTGGAGTTCAAACTGGAGTTTTCAGGATGGAAGTAAAAGAAGTAAAAGTCAAGAACACACATGTGAAGTGTCCATTATGTCCTAAAGCAAAGTGTTTTTCTGTTGTTAGTAAATCTAAAATCTAGAGACCAAAAACAGCGAGAACTCCGCTGATGATGTCAGAGCTGCTGCAGCAGGTAACAACAAGGAAGGACACAGAGACGGAGACACACAGTTCAAGAGGAAAAGAGTTTTCAGAAAAGTAACACAGCAGTTACTTTACCTGGTAACTAATTACATTCACGTAGGAGTAATTCTGTTAGTAATTCAATTGAACCATTTGACTTTCCTCAGAAGCAGCAAAGTTTTATCAATCTGAAAAATGTATTTTTAATTAGCACATGCAGTCGTTTCGCTTGAAGAACACAAGGGTCAAAAGGTACAGCTCTATTTTGCTGTTGTAATTTCCAAGCAGTCATATAAAAATACAATAACCAGGAGATGTTTTTTCAATCAACCCATCAGCTAATTATCCGGACACGTGCTGTTCTTTCTGCTGAATAATAGAATTCATTTGGCCTGTCACTTATCAGCCAAAACACTTCACAATAGACATTATAAAAGTAATTGTCTGCATGGAGTGAGTGCCCAGAGTGGCTCTGTTCTGGAATAACAAGAGTACAATTATGTTAACTCTGTAATTTAAATAAATGTGACTAATCTCACCAACAACATGTTCTACTTAACAGCAGGGAAATACACAAGCAGGCTAAATTTAAACACGCCGCGGGGAAATTAAAAGTTCCGTTCGGCTGTATGAAAAGTCAATATTTCCCTTCTGATTACTAAAGTGAATCTCATCCTCTCCAAGAATAAACTGAGAGCTGTATTAAACTCTGAAATCATATTTATCACTGACAGGATGATGAATGTGCCAATAAAACCCAAGTACGCCATTAAACTGTGCCAAATAAGAGACGATAACAATGGGAGACACGTGAGGGGGGCTCAACCATTAACCCCACACACACATGCACACACACGACCACACACACACACACCCACACACACACACACACACACACACACACACACACACACACACCATCCTGTTGCTTAGATACCAAAGTGATGAGGGCAGGGAGTCCACAGATCTGTTCAGGGACGATGAGCACTGTGGATATTTGCTCATGAAAGCTGAACCATGAGGACAACTCAGAAAATTACATGTTATTAAAAACAATTAGACTTTGGGCTGTTCAAGTACTGATGCTTAGCCTACACAGGATTTCTCCACTGATATCTGTTACTCTGTAAGACAGGATACTTTTAAAATGTTCATAATAACTTGTCTAACAATTTCAGAGATGTCTGGGCAGAAATTTGTGCTCTCTCGTCATTTCTTGTTCTATCTATCTATCTATCTATCTATCTATCTATCTAACTATCTATCTATCTAAAAATACAGAATGAGCTGGCTCGTAACTTCTGCACGTAAAAATGGCAGCTAAGCTAACACTGGTGTGAATAAGGTCTAGTTCAAATGTGTGCTCTCGCGGGTAAAGGAAGCACGAACGCAAAACGGCAAATCCCAAGTTTGAAAAGCAACGTTTATTAAAGTTACACTAGCTGAACGATAACAAACGGGATTTGCTTTGCGTCGGGAAGCCCCAAAACAACGGAAGCTCAAGCTCGCTTATGCATGTAATATAGCCTGATGGGAGGGGGGGGGGGGATTCCCACGTCTTCCCGAAGGTTCCAGAAGGTTCCTCCCCATCTCCCTTCGATAGTCACATTCTTTGAATTCTTCATTACATCGGTGTAGTTTCCCCTCTTAAAAGCCTAAATACACTCCTATGGAGTCCAAACTTGAACCAGAGGTACTACAGTTTTTATTTTATGGTTTGCTCAAAATAGCTGCATAGATCCAAAATGGCTTCCCCTTTCGGCCCAAATATGGTCATTCTTTCCTGTCCCTCTCTTGGTACAGAGTGATCTGTATGTAGTACAGTATGTACTTTCTTAGAATACTTGTCTTTTGTTTAATAATTGCAACTTTAAACCCTGGACTACATTAGATATGTATTCAGGCTCTATGATGTGGGTGATAATCTGTTAATAGAATGTAAGACTGTTGTATTTAGACATATATATAAAATGACCAAAAATGATAACAAACAGTCAGTATTCCATACTATAATTCTAACCACATTGTGAGATAATAAAGCATTATCAAACCAACCTACCAGAACACATTTTGTCTTGTTTCTAACTCCTTTAAAAGCCTGAAAGAGTCAAAACATTCAGTACTTAATTGTGTTTTTAGTAAGAACCTCTCAGTAACATTAAACGCTGATGTTAAACAAGTATATATGACTAAGTATGCAAGAAAATATATAAACATTTTAAATGCAAATATAGGAATATATATAATGGCTGCTGTATAACGACCAAAATAAAAGATTAAGGCTCAGCATGTAAGTAAAACTGTCCTTAATTAATAAAAAGCCCAACATTATAAAAAATAAGTGATAAATATGACAATGCTACATCTGCCGTATTAGTTTGATACTTCATAACTCATTCTTCAAGCTTGTTCAAAACAGAAAGATACTCAAGTTGTTAAAATGACAACTATACCATCACTGGGATGGTGATGGAGTACGTAAAGAAAGAGATTATAATAAAAGCTTGCTTTAAGTACACCCCATTAAGAGTGATACTAACAAGACATTTTACGACAATGTCACACTACCCTATCTATCTATATATATATAGATCTATATATATATATCTATATCTATATCTATCTATATATTTATATATATATATATATATATATATATATATATATATATATATATATATATATATATATGTATGTATGTATGTATATATATATGTATATATATATATATATGTATATATATATATGTACATATATATATATATATATATATATATCTATATATATATATATATATATATATATATATATATATATATATATATATATATATATCAGTAGAATATTTGTAAATATTGCATGTTTATAGATTAACACTAAACTGCACAAAAAGTGGCTGAACTGCTCTTTACAAGTTCTACACTTTTTTGAAATTATATCAAACTCACATGTGCAATCAAAATTCTAATCTAAGATGAATCCAAATGGTGTATTTTATTATAATTTAAAATGACAAAGTATTTATCTTCTGCACAGACAGGATGGCAGCATATTCAAAGGCTTCAGTTTCACCCACTTTTTGATACATAGCTCATCACTGCCAAATTCTTTTGTTCTAATTGCTCCTCAATTTGATTAAAAAGGCAATCAAGGGGCAGCCAGATCTGGTAAGTTCCATTCATTAGTCCAAACACTGCAAACTAACTTGTCCAATTCAGAGATAATGTGACATTTTTCTGTATAAATCGAACAATTTGAAAAGCTTCTGATCAGTTCCCTACACTTTTGAAAACACTGCCAACCCTACAACAAATTAAATTACTCAGAAATCTACACATGTTTTAATAACCAAATAAGAACTGAAAAATGCAGGCGATTCTTCTGGCAATGTCTAAACTGAACAAACTATGACACTGGTGTTATGTGAGGACCAAAGAGTGGAAAAGGCCATAACATTACTGACCCCAGCTCTTTAGAAGCTTTTCAGAGGATGGAGCCCCACTGACAAATAAACTGTGAATTATATATATAAAGGACAAGGTTATGTTTCATAGGAAAGGAAATATTTAAAGAGAGGAAAGTCTGTGAGGGAGTGCAGTGACATTTAAAGCAAATATCTACAGAAGAAGCTGTAAATGTGCTCTCAGAGAGTCTTATGGTTCATGTTAAATAATGTTTGCAAATCAGTGTGTGATGTGTTAAAGCAGCACAGAGGACAGGAGTGGGATTATATGGAGGACATTACACCTTAATCATGACCACAGGGACATGTGCTTGTTGTAATATTAAAGAAGAAGATGGAAACCTTATTAATACAGGCGAGGAGCAGAGGGATGTACACGCCTACATGTAGATGTGACGGTGAAAAGACTGATGTGAGTAAAGGGCGATGGGCTGAGGTGATCTTTGTGGAGGTGCGATTGGTGGAAATTGTCAAGCTTATGAAAACAAAAAATAACAAAAAACAGAGGTGCAGGACCCAAACGCAGATAAAAACAAAAAACTTTATTATTAAACTAACAAAAAAGGGATCAAAAACAAAGTACAAATCAAATCCCCAAAGATCTTAACAAAAAACAGACTGCCTACAAACTCAGGAGATCACACTAAGAACACGACACGAGCTCATGGTGGAACAGGGAAGACGACCCAACACTGAAGACAGAGTATAAGGCCCCATTCACACGAAGACAAACCGAGGTCTAAACCCATACGTTTTTTGCCGAATCTGCGTATCATCCATATGAAGACGGCGTTTTGGGGGTCTGTAAACGATCGTTTTTGAAACCAGGTTCCAGAGTGGAAAGATTTTGAAATGCCGTATACACAGCTCCGTGATTACTGGCTCTCCGCAAGTTTTTAGATAAACTTACGTCATAATTTCATATCTTCACTGACACGCCAATGCAACAACAATGGTGGCGTACGTGAAGCATATGTGCTGATGTAGCTAGTGACCCTACTATCCCTGTTGCAGCAAAATCTCCTTCTTCTCAATCACCATCAAGTTGAACAAACAATTATCGAGGACACATTACGGCACTTTATGATCACTTTATCACAATCTCTGTTTACAACTTTTGCCACAAGTGCGCATGCCCACTGTTTTTTCATCTGTTTCCGTCATATCGTTACAGCACCCCTAGAGGTCTGGCATGTGTTTTCATGCATATTGAGTGCATTCATGTAGACGCACACATTTTCTGAGATGCCTTCGTCTTTATGACGATCATTTTTGAAACTGTTAAGCAGAAAACACGAAAGACAAGACACAAAACCTAACTTCACTGAAATGAAGAACAGAATCGAGAAAGCAAAAGGAAAGCACAAGAGGTTTAACCAAGGAACAAAATATAAAATAAAACTAAACAACCAAAACAGAATCATGACAGAAACCTAATTTCTCAGTGGTTCAGATGGATGATCAATTGTAAGATCCTTATTAAAGTTATCTTTATGCCATTTTAGAAAAGTTGGAAGATTCTCTCAAAGCATTATTGAGACATTAGGTTCAAAAAACATGACAAATCCACAACCTGAACCCTTTCACATCAGCCTTCGTGCAGACCTGGACATTTTTATTTTAATGTCTTTTATCACTTAAGCTTGAAAATCAAGAGGCGTGCTGTAGTCTTCTCTGTGTCATATAAATGCCCTTCACAGTAAAGCTCATGACAGCAGCTCCCTGATTCACACATCAACATCAGAGTGATGAAGATCCATCAAAACCTGCTCTGACCCACAGGATCTACTCACAGCCTCCTCTGTCATCTTCTGTGTTCAGTCTAAAGAACATTCGTCCCATCATCCGTCTATTCATCATCGACACTGCTGTCCTGTTAGTGGTCTCCAGAGAGTGGAGAAGATCTTAGCTGCCATTGGTCGAGAGGCCGGTACACAAACAAATTCACTGATACAATTTGTTTAAGGCGACATTATATTGTTTTTGTTTTTCCACTATAGAACGATTCTGTCTGATTTTTCATTTACGTTTATGTAAGTTATAAAGTTTACCTAAAAGTTTCTAATAAAGACTTGTGGAAAAAAAAAGGAAACAGACATGACAAGGATGAAGTTGGTTTAGATTCTGATTTCAAAAATAGAGATTGATAAATAGTCTCAGTATAACCATCTTAATAATTTTTATTTCAACCTCTTAATGCTTATCCTGCCATGACGAGGTTATTAATACTTGTTTATAATTTTTTTATTTTATGTATTTATTTTTTTGTCCTATCTAATGACTTTTATTAGATTATTAAAGTATAACATCAAAATGATTTCAGTAATCAATATATTGTTGACAAAATAAGTGACACAATCATTATTTAAAGAGTTGATAATTAATCTTATCTGTGGTTCATATATTCACTTTTGACTCTTGTTAGGTTTGATCACAATCACTAACGTACACAAAAAGTTCAAGTTAACAAACAAAAATCACCCCTGATCCAGCTGTATTCTCACTCTGTCTGATCTGTTGGACCTCTTTATGCTTTCACCAAGTTTAGAGTCCCTTAAATTAACTATATCACCTTCTATAAATAAAAAAGCTATATCAGTGCTGTAAAAATTAGATGCATTATTATTGTTGTTGTTATTATCTTTAAGCTGGACTTAAACCTCGTGCATTCGTCTTTAACATCCCTGTATGTTTGAATAGGTTGCAACTAGATGATTAGGTTTATATGCTGAACATGCAGTGGGACAGATGTTCCTAATTAAGCGGCCACAGTATCCGTATGCTGCCTCAAGCTGTCCAGAGCTCACGCCTTGCTCTAGGCTGTAGTTCCACTTCAGCACTTAGACCGTTGAGGGACTTGAACCAGTGACCCCGCCTGTTTCCATCCGAGGTCCCTGCAGACTGAGCCACTGTTGCCTCTTGTTCTTTACTCAGACATGATGCAATTAAAGTCTGCTCACACTCAAACTCTCACTTTGACAATGACCGAAAAACAGCTTCTTCCCGAGAGCCATCACCACCCTGAACTCGGATATACGACGACTCCGGTCATTAGCGTAATGCAAAATGTGCAATATTTATATCACTGCCACTGTGGTTGCTGCTACTTTTTAGCACTACCTCGACACTTCTATTTATTTAACAACTTCATGTGCAATACAATTATATCTGACATTTACTCATCTGTATATACCATCCACCAAGCAATATATTCCCACAGGATCTGCCCCATTGAATACATCTACTAACACCCAATCAGGGTTTAGAAGAATAAATAAAGAGAGTGTGGATTACACAGTTACTTCTCTGAGTGCAAGACGGCAGGAGTGCGGGAACAACCCAGAGATGCTGAACCATGCTACCGAGGATAATTTCATTTACATTCACAAACTACGATGTCAAAAACAAAAAACAAATCGCCGTTTGCAAAACCTGCAGCATGAGAATAACAGACGGAGAGGCGACGATGTCGAACTTTGTTCAGCACCTGAAGCTGCACAAAGAAAGGTAAGTTGGTCTGGTACCTGTTGTGAGATCCTTTTGGGCAACTTTAGCTTAGCATCCGTTATATGCTACGACAGTATAGCTCGTAAACTCGCCGTGGCTAAAAACTGAGACTGACGTTAGCTGAAAATAATTGTAAAGTTAAGGCCCAGGGTGACCAAGTGTCCTGTTTTCAGGTCCTGCTTGTTTTTTTATAAAGTGACAAAACTGTCCGTTTTTTTTTGTTTGTTTTTTTTTTGTATTTGGGCAACAGTGGTTATGACCTGGAGGGACTTGAAAATTTTAAGCCTGTGACTTCAGACTTGACTGACTTGTCTTTACTTGAGACTCGACTTGGACTTGCACGTCTTTACTTGAGACTTGCAAAACAGTGACTTTCTCCCACCTCTGCATATTCTACTGTGCAATACAGGTAATAGATATTCTAGTGTCCGTGCAATACATATCTACTTCCTGTGCAATACTATGTAAACAACATATACTCAAGAAAAATATAAACGCAACACTTTTGTTTTTGCTCCCATTTTTCATGAGATGGACTCAAAGATCTAAAATTCATTCCAGATACACAATATTACCATTTCTCTCGAACATTGTTCACAAATCTGTCTAAATGTGTGATAGTGAGCACTTCTGCTTTGCTGAGATAATCCATCCCACCTCACAGGTGTGCCACATCAAGATGCTCATCAGACACCATGATTAGTGCACAGGTGTGCCTTAGGCTGTCCACAATAAAAGGCCACTCTGAAATGTGCAGTTTTTTTGCTTTATTGGGGGTCTGGGGACTCAGAACCAGCCAGTATCTGGTGTGACCACCTTTTGCCACATGCAGTGCAACACATCTTCTTGGCATAGAGTTTATCAGATTGTCAATTGTGGCCTGTGGACTGTTGGTCCACTCCTCTTCAATGGCTGTGCGAAGTTGCTGGATATTATTGGGAACTGGTACACGCTGTCGTGCGTGAGCATTTGCCCACTCAAGTCTGTTACGGCGACAATCTGGAGTCAGGTTAAGACCCCGATGAGGATGACGAGCATGCAGTTGAGCTTCCCTGAGACGGTTTCTGACAGTTTGTGCAGAAATTCTTTGGTTATGCAAACCAATTGTTTCAGCAGCTGTCTGAGTGGCTGGTCTCAGACGATCTTGGAGGTGAACCTGCTGGATGTGGAGGTCCTGGGCTGGTGTGGTTGCACGTGGTCTGCGGTTGTGAGGCCGGTTGGATGTACTGCCATATTCTCTGAAACGCCTTTGGAGACGGTTTATGGTGGAGAAGTGAACATTCAATGCACGAGCAACAGATCTGGTTGACATTCCTGCTGTCAGCATGCCAGTTGCATGCTCCCTCGATGCTTGAGACATCTGTGGCATTTTGCTGTGAGACAAAACTGCACATTTCAGAGTGGCCTTTTATTGTGGGCAGTATAAGGCACACCTGTGCACTAATCATGATGTCAGATCAGCATCTTGATGTGGCACACCTGTGAGGTGGGATGGATTATCTCAGCAAAGCAGAAGTGCTCACTATCAAACATTTAGACAGATTTGTGAACAACATTTGAAAGAAATGGTAATATTGTTTATCTGGAATGAATTTTAGATCTTTGACTCCATCTCATGAAAAATGGGAGCAAAATCAAAAGTGTTGCGTTTATATTTTTGTTGAGTGTAGAAATACTGAGAAGTGGGAATTGGACTATTTTTCATCCATTAATATTTGTCATCTACCTCATATTATACACTGAGCCTCAACTGTGCTGTACACAAGTCTGTGTCTCATCTTGTAGATATCTTGTAAAACCTCCCTGCAACTTGTTAATTTTTCTTTTTTACTTATATTTTTTGTATACTTTTTAACTTAGCTACCTATTGAAAGGAGAAGCTCTCCAATCTCGTTGTACAAAACCCAAAACCAGTGAAGTTGGCACGTGGTGTAAATCGTGAATAAAAACAGAATGCAATGATTTGCAAATCCTTTTAACTTATATTTAATTGAATACACAGCAAAGACAAGATACTTAATGTTTGAACTGAGAAACTTTAAAAAATAAATTGTTTAGAAATCATTAATGAAGCACCTCTGTGCTCACCTGCCACAGGACTTTGTCATCCCTCAAACTAAAACCTGCTGTTTGTTGCTGCATGGTCTTAAAAGAAACAAACATGGCTAATAATTAGCATTAATAATGTGGCATTATTCCATTTTTAAGACTTAATGTGGTTAAGATTAGATTCAAAGTGGGACTTTTGGACCTCATAAATGAACAAAGGCTTAAACTGTGCTTTTATAGTTTTTCTGATCCCTCAAAACAGCTTTACAGCAGATCACAGTGACCCATTGATGGTTGGAGTTACCATGTCAGTCATCCATCAGTATCAGCGAACACATTAATGCTCTTTCATACTCATTTACACATTTACAGCGGGAGCAACTTGGGGCTAAGTGCTCAAGGACACATCACCATGTGACAGCCAGAGAAGGGCTCGAACCAGCAAGCACTGAAAACTCAATAAATCACCTTTATTCATACCTTTCACCGCTCACATTACACCGACTCTGGTCACAGTCATTTCTTTGCAACTAGGTGAACTCTGCGTGTTCACGGTGACTCTAACGTCACCACAGAGACACGAACAGGAGTATGAATGCTCCAGACAGTGTGGCGTTTAATAGCAAAGGTAAAGTGAAAACATTATAAAAAAAACTACTATATCATGTAATTGGACATCTCAACTCGCATGAGCAATCATGCACACAAATCAATCAATCAATCTTTATTTGTATAGCGCCAGTTCATAACAAGTGTTATCTCAAGAGACTTTACAATAGAGCATAAAGCTCTTCATTTTATGGATACATATATGCATAGATACATATATACATACACTATACTGCCAAAAGTATTCGCTCACCTGCCTTGACTCTCATATGAACTTCAGTGCCATCCCATTCCTAATCCATAGGGTTCAATCTGACGTGGGTCCACCCTTTGCAGCTATAACAGCTTCAACTCTTCTGGGAAGGCTGTCCACAAGGTTTAGGAGTGTTTATGGGAATTTTTGACCATTCTTCCAGAAGAGCATTTTTTGTGAGCTCACACACTGATGTTGGACCAGAAGGCCTGGCTCTCGGTCTCTGCTCTAATTCATCCCAAAGGTGTTCTATGGGGTTGAGGTCAGGACTCTGTGCAGGCCAGTCAAGTTGATCCACACCAGACTCTGTCCTCCATGTCTTTATGGACCTGCTTTGTGCTCTGGTGCACAGTCATGTTGGAAGAGGAAGGGGCCAGCTCCAAACTGTTCCCACAAAGTTGGAGCATGGAATTGTCCAAAATGTCTTGGTGAGCTGAAGCATTCAGAGTTCCTTTGACAGGAACTAAGGGGCCAAGCCCAGCTCCTGAAAAACACCTCCACACCATAATCCCCCCTCCACCAAACTTTACACTTGGCACAATGCAGTCCCACAAGTATGGTTCTCCTGGCAACCTCCAAACCCAGACTGGTCCATCAGATTGTCAGATGGAGAAGCGTGATTGGTCACTCCAGAGAACGCGTCTCCACTGCTCTAGAGTCCAGTGGCGGCGTGCTTTACACCACTGCATCCACGCTTTGCATTGCACTTGGTGATGTGAGGCTTGGATGCAGCTGCTCAGCCATGGAAACCCATCCATGAAGCTCTCTGCACTGTTCTTGAGCTAATCTGAAGGCCACATGAAGTTTGGAGGTCTGTAGCGATTGACTCTGCAGAAAGTTGGCGACCTCTTCTCACTATGCGCCTCAGCATCTGCTGACCCCGCTCCGTCAGTTTGCTGTGGTTCCCAAACACTTCCACGTTCTTATAATCCAGCTGACAGTTGACTGTGAAATATTAGGTGCTTGATTTACTTTTGGCAATATACTGTACATAAAATACACAAATACATACATAGATATACAAATATATCCATCCAACACCAACATCAATCCATATAGCCAATCATGAATCCCGCCATCATGGCTCAAGAAAAAACCTTCCGTTAAGCAGCAGGAAATCTTGAATGTGGATCCCAGTCTCATGATGAACGGCAAATCAAACGGGGTCCAAATTACCTATAAGCCTTGCTTTTTCAACCACAGATGCACATGGTTATTCTCAAACATGAATCTAAATCCTACCATGACTGAGCAAAATGCTAAACACAAAAATTGCTAAAACAAAGACGACAACGAGGGATTTTCAGGCTCTAAAGACTTCAGCATTCAGTAGAATTATGCCTCACATTGCTGCAGAAATTCAGATGGTAAACCAAACAAGGCCAAATTTACACCACATTTCCAGTACCAAAATGCCTTATCTCACTCCAAATAAAAGTAAAGATGAGTAAATCTTTTGTTAGTATCGATCTTCTTTCCAAACCAAAAAGGACTCAAAATGTGTCCAAACCTTTCAATCATCATCTTGCAGCTGTAATATTTTCCCTCTTTGCTGTTATCAGTGTGTCAGCATTACTATGACCCTCCTGTGCCACACACACCTCCAGCCTTGTCCTTGTTCTCTTTTGTTTGTGCAGCAGCAGCAGCATAAGAAATAATCAGACATTAGCTTCCTTTCCTCTAAAGGGCAGTGGAGCTGCATACGGTCCAAAGGCCAGTCATATTTTGTGCATTTATTTCTTATTTCTTTGGCTTTGTCCTTAAGATTGACAATCTGGAGGTCTGAAATGTGACCTCTCCACTGCATGTGGAACAAGGACGCCATGACATCCATAAAAAAGTCCAAAGATGAGCTAAAGAAGAGCCGCTGGGGTGAATAGACTCAGAAAATAAACACTGTGGGAGGCAGAGTGCTGTGCAGCCTGTAGGCTCATGTTTCACAGCCAGGTTTTTATTTAATCTCCACGCAGCCAAAGAGAAGGAGGAGCGTTAATGCAGCAAAAACAGTGAGATCAGCCAAAGTTCACCAAGCACAGCCCGACACACAGAGAGATGAAAAGGAAAGGATAAAGGCTGCACAATTTGGAGCCTGAAATGCCACAGCCCTCAAAATCCTGTCGGCATGATCCACTTTAAGATGCATCACAACTAGGGCTGATCAATTAATTGCAAATTAGATTAAATCACAATATGGCGTGTTGCAATTTTCAAATAGCAGAAGGTTCAATATTTTTAACCATAAATGTGTTGAACATTTTGGCATTGTGATGTAGTTTTTTGCAATTTCATGCCTATTTTTTACCTCTATTCAGACACTTTTTTCCCACTTTTGGACCATTTTTACCTTTTTTTAACCCCGTTTTAAAACTTTTTGTCTATTTTGCCCCCATTCATCTTTTTTTGGCCACTGTCTGAACCATTTTTGGAAATTTTACATGGTTTTTGAAATTTAATTTCAAATTTAATTCCCAATTTTGCTGCCAAAATCAATTTTCTAAAGCCACTTTTGGAATTTTTTTCCCAATTTTTCCCAATTATTTTTGCATTATTTTTTGGTTTTACTATAAAAAGATCTACTGCTTATGTTTGTTTAAGAATACATACGATGAGGAACATGAAAACAATCGCAGAGTAAATCAAAATATTGGGGAAAAAATGCAATTACATTACTTTCTCAAATCATTCAGCCCTGATCACAACCTAAGATTTTCCTACCTGAACATCCAGGGTGTGTGTGTGAGTACCAGCCGGCATGATACAAGGTAAAAATACAGTGATAAACATCGTGGCAGTTATAAATCTTTCAATAAATAAAAATGAGTGTGTCATATTTACATGTTAAATCAGAAGTTTCTAACTTTTGTTTTAGAAGTGTCAGAACACTGCACAGTCCATAAATGTTTGATCATCTGTGCATGGACTTGTTACTGTTGTGCAGGATGTTTTTTGGAGCAGAAAAGTGAAAACAGAACTGAGATTAAATACAATCATACGAGCTTTCTTTGGAAAGTGAAGTGAGTCTCCTTCAAGAGCAAAGTCAGATTCATCAAATCATTTTGATCATCGTGTTTCTATGGATCACATCTGCTGAAAAACCAAATGAGGTCCTCAGCACATTCCTGTGTGGACTGGATATTTTTAAAATTCATTATTATATTGTTAGGAATGACAGAGAAGACGATGATTTCCCTTCTTTTCTGTTTCTAACTTGGTTTTAATTTGAAAATAAAGAGTGCATATAAAGCTGTAGAGTGTAGAAGTTGGCAGCATTAAAGGATATAATGTTTAGTTTGGTATGTAAAGCTCGTCGAAATAGGTACACAATCATCCCCATAAAACTTTCATTTTCTTTTTTTTAAGTTAGAAAAAGCTTTTATATCTATGTACCGCAGGTCTCCCCTCTGTGGAGGCTGACATAACGATCAGTCATGTTGTCTACGGGTGGGTTTTGGGGACAAAAAGGATTAACCGCAATTTTGCTTGATTTTGTTTACTTGTGTTACTAAAAGTTAACAAAACATATAATCATCATCTTAACTGACACAGCCACTTATGAAGATGACAGAAAATCAGCATTAAAATGACCATTACTGGAAAAAAACAACAAATTCATCTCCAAATAGTATTTATCTTAAAGAGAATTCATTTTTTTTAATCAGTTAAGATAAACAGACATGCTTATGACGGCGCATATCCATCAACACATAGTTAGGATGTTTATGATCGTAGACTTGATTTATAAGGTTAATCTCTGTAGCCATCATGTGTCTGTGTTCACTCAGTATCTCCAGCCCATGGGCATATTTCTGTCCTGCACCTGGCATCACGAGCAAGCAGTTATTTTTGAAAAGATCACCATAAGATTCTTTGAAGCATCAGCAAAGTCATGGTTCATATTTAATTAAAGCAATATCCCCTTTTAATCTAAATCCATAAACTCCCTTTAAATACAAAAACCTGCATTTTCTTTATTGCTGCCTGTTTTGAAATGCAAAGTCACTCTTCTGAATGATACAAGCCTTCATTTTCTGTAATTTTGTTGGTGTGGTTGGGTCCATGAGGCTCATTCTCTAGGGCAGAAACATTAGTGGGAATAAATCCTTTACCAAACATTTTCAGTCAGGTGAAACAGGCCAGGAGGTCATCGCTTTACATCATTAATGAGCTGTCAGAACAGCCACACCTGGATTTTCAGGATCCAGCTCTGACTGTGGACAGGCTGGTTAATGCGGTCTGTCAGATTCACAGCTGTCTCTTTCACAAACCTGTGTCTGGGTTTCTGATCTGTTGAAAGGTTTCCATCATCTCAGAGAGAAACAACATGTTCTCTTTAAAGTTGAAGGCTGCTGCTAAGCTGCTGCGCTCTGGTAAAATCCTTTCATATCATCGCTCTGTCTGAGTAAACACTCGTCTTCAGATCTTCTATTTGATCGTTTTCTTTTGAAATCATTCTCCTTTGACTCATTTGCCATCTTTAATCTCCACCAAGGAGAAGATTTGGGGGACATTTGCCCATAAACATTGAGTCCAAAGGCTGGTTTGAATAAGACACATTTTCAGATCAGGCTGTAAGTTCATTATTTAAAGGAGAATTAAAGAGAGAGAGGATGTAAAGTTCACTAAGAAGCATCCTTCAGTCGATGCCAGCAGTGATTCACAATGGAAGATTAAAAAGGTCACATGAAGATGGTAAAGTAAAACAACAGCCAGGGAATGATGGGATACAAAAGGATTCAGGGCTCCAGAGTGCAACCATTTTGGGCGCAGTGGTGCACCAAGAAAAATGTAAGGTGCACTCTTTCAATTTAATTTGACAAAGGTAACTGAGGTGGCGGAAAAATCCGCCAAAAACAGACAAGACACAGCACCTGCTCCCTCTCTTTCCTCTGTCTCTGTGTTGCATCTTCACAGCCTGCAGGCTCGTCCAAACACATGCACATACACACACAGCCTTCAGTAACCATCCAATCAGCTGTTAGGATGCAAACGAGCATGTGCAAACGAGCCCAGACAGAGCCTGACTGTGGTGTTAGGTTTCAGTACGGAGCGGTAACTCCCATACAACATCTTATACTTGTTTAAAAATTATTTGCATTACATAAAAGTTATAACAGTGATAAAATTGTGACCTAATGGCGTTAAAGGTGACACTATGAAAATTTGGGTGCACCTAATTTTTGTGTAGGTGCACCTTCAAGAAAATTTTAGGCGCACCGTTGCAACCAATGCAAAAAGTTATTCTGGAGCCCTGGGATGAGAATAAAGCAGACGGTCTTCAGCTGCTTCTAAAAAATGTCCATAATTCAACAGCTCTCAGCAGGAGGCGCCGCTAAAGTTTAGGAGCATCAGAAAGTTTCCTCTGGTGCAAATCTTATCAAGAACAACCGTCAGACTTTAATCAGAGTCCTACTGGTGTTATATGGATTCTTACGGCCTTAAGTTTAAGTAGGTGCTGAACCAACCAATGGTCTGAGAAATACAGGAACCTCGAGGGGAACAAGTCTTATGAGTGTATTAAATAAAGTGCCTTTAATATTAAAAAAAAACAATCAAACAAAAAAAAAACAAAAGATGTGCATGTGTGTGTGCAATGGAAAGTTTTTATACAGACATGTATGCACACAACGCATGGATATGTAAATTTATGCATGAATTTATGGATGTCTGCATGTATATAGGTGTTCATGTAGGTATGGTGTTGGAGTATATTTGGATATGAGTAGGTAATCAGATAGGTAGAGAGGTATTTATATGTGTATTCAAAATAGGTAGTCCATATATATAAGTCCATATAATTGCTTTCATGATCAGTCTGTTGGAGTACTGAGGTGGAACATAAGTCAAATATGTAACAGAGAATAAGGGGTAGGACCAGATAAGTTTGACTTCACCCTGCTCCTTTTTGAGCATGTACACTATAACTTATGATGAATATTAAAAATAAAGAATTTAAATGCTTTCTGAACTTCACTGCAAGCAAAAGCAAAGACATGAGGATTCACAGACTATTTTTTTGTAGTTTTGTCATCAGCTCAGCAGCATTATGGACCAACATTAGGCTGTTCAAGCATGAAGACAAGAACCATCATAACCAACCCTCAAGGAAAGATCAGCATTTATAACCCAGTCTGAGACACAACAGGCCTGCATTTAGCTCTTAAACAAACTGCTGTGGGTTTATCCAGCTAAGAGCCTGAGCCTTCTGAAAACCAACCATTACCCATAGTGGGGCAGATAAGTGTAATAATCGTTCATTTGTGGAAACAAGCACCAAAATTGGCACACATACTCCTTGGGGATTGCTCTTTTGATAAAACCTGTTAGCCACCTAAAAATTCATGATGGCTGCCATTTTTCAAGATGCCCGCCATTGAACTATACAGTAATATTGCATTTTGCAATAAAACCACACAGATGTCCAATTTGAATGATATTGGTGTCTAATCATACATTTTTTACGATGTAGAATCTGAATTTGGACCCATTGACTTACTTACTGGCTTCCTTGTACACGAGAGTTGAGTTTTCTATTAAGATTTTTATTTTTTACAACACGCGTTACCTCAGGCATTTTGTTATCTTCACAGTTAATTCAAACAAGAGTATAAAACTACAGTGCACAGGCACTTTGAATGGAGGCACTTAAAATGTATGTTTAAGTATAAATAAATGTGTATTTTGGAAATAACTTACAGTGAGTAGTTATTTAATTTGAATCGAACATTCTAATCGAACTAACCGAATCCAATCGTAAATCAAGTTCACGATGGGGGGGGGGGGGGGGGGTCACCCAGCTCTAGCTTAACTGTACAGTGTACTAAATGATTATATGAAGTGTCAGGCAAAAAAATCAACTGTCACACGTGCTCTGCTTCAAGATGACACAAGTATGATCGAAAAATTTGACTGAAATCAATTTTAAAGATATGAAGTTTGAACAATTGTGGTAACTTTATCAAGCAGCAAATCTTTATTGAAGTAAAAAGTAATTTTAACATGTATTGTGATAAAAAAAGTGGTCTGGTTAATGCAATCTTTGTCCACCAATAAGCAGTAAATCCCTGATATTCACAAAGTCTCTAATTATCCACATAATAATCAGACGTTTTATCATTTAAATAGAGTTTGGGATTTAAACTCTGTAAAGTTTCTTCATTTAAGAGTCAAGCAATGTTAAGTCCAAGTGGTACAAGGAGAGAGTAAAGAACTTAAGTCAACACAAGAATAGCAATGATACAACACATCATTGAAAGTTCTTCTAGGATGTGAACAGACAGGGATTGTACAGATGAGACCAGACTTTTTTAACTCAGGGCAAACACAGGGTTAATTAGGAGCATCAACATTTGGCTGTAGTTAACACATTGGGAGTCTTGAATTAAAGAGCTATGCAGTTGTATTTAGAATCACTTCCTGTGCATACACTTCAAAATAAAACCCAAAAAAGTGTTATGCTGAGTCATTTCTTTGCATCATGGTAGCTCCACCCTTGGATGAGACTCACCATAACTTATAAAGCTCTGTCCAATAAACACTAGCTGCTCCATCCAACCATGCACTGTGCTCAACAGTGTCAAAAACTGCATCTAGGTCCCATAAAAACAGAACGTGAGCCAGCTCTCATCAAACTTCATGTATTTCTGATAAAGACAAAGCTCTGACCGGACAATCAAACACATGCATCCAGAATGTTTAACCAGGGAGAGCAGATTCATTTAAGCCTCAGTACGTCAAACAGCAACACCAACAAGCTTTTAAACAGCTCCCAATCAACCAAATACCTCCAACTCCAGCAGCAGAGTTTCCAACAAGTCCAAGAAGAGTGTGTGAAGGCCACGGCACCAGAGCGGAGTCTGGTGGTGAATCAGTCTGTCTGATTTGTTTCACTTACCTAGAGAGAAAAGAGAGAAGCAGCTGTTAGTTCAGTTTTCATTTTTATTTGTTTGCTGTTTTTTCATTTTTTAAAACAAGGCTCATCTTTATATTCAATACAGGTTTTCATCCATCTCTTCTTTATTCACAGTGAGCAGCGGGAAACATCCTTCACGCCAATGAGGAAAATAAATCTACAAACCCAACGTCACAGTGGTGAGACCATCAAAAGAAGCAAAACAGGGGACCGGACTATATCAGTCCCAACAGCAGGGGAGAATCCCTGTTGTGTGTTTTTTTTTGTTGTAGAAACAGAAAAATACAGAACACTGTTGTCAATACTGTAGGACAACCAGTTGATTTTAATCCAGCCCACAACAGGAGGGGAGGATTAATGCAACAGCAGCGGCAAATATTTGATGTTAGTTTGGTATTTTATATGGTTAAAAAAAAAGTCCAACTAATACAAGAGTCAGATATCTCAGAGAGTGACAAAAAGAAGTGATGCCAGTCAGAGTTATGGACCAAAATCTCTGAAGAATGTTTCCAGCAGCTAAAGGATGTGCACAAAGGCAGCTCTGGAGTCAAAGTTAGTTGAAACTGGTATAAAGAAAGTATGCCTAATCAAGTGGCCAGTGAGCCCATCTACATCAACTTTTAGGAGGCTTTTTTCCTCCTTTCTGCTATAAACAATGACCAATGACCCATTCCAGTTAGCTTAGCTTCTTTTCTACCTCCCCTAATGCAAAGTGACCAGCATATATTACTTTCTTTACTTATGCAGTGGGAAAATCAGGCTCTTTGGATATGACGTCAGGATAATACTGCCTATATGTGTGTTTGTACTACTGCAGTGTGAAAATGAAACTGTGCTGTGAAAAACATCCTCATGCTTATGTTCTTTAGACCTGACCAACATCTACAGATCTTTAAAACACAATGAGGACATCCATGCTTAAAGTTAGGGTTGGTGATTTGATTAAGATTCACTTCTTGTTATCCTGGTTAAAATGATCGTTAAGTTCCAGTGGTATTCAATGCATGATGTGTTCTTAAAAAAGAGAAAAACAGCCGCAGGAGTAAAACAGAAACTCCAACCAATCACAGCCACTCAGTCTGAATTTATTAAACCAATCAAATCCCACAACTGCCGTTCTGCCCGTCTCCTGCTCGTACATTTTGCTGGCTTGCACAGACTTTCCCACAACCCCAGCCAAGCTCCAGTATCCCTCACATTTTAAGACAGGTGTACAGAAATCTAAAATAAACTCTTTGTTTTTCTAAGTTTGTTCTGTTGGCTCTAATCTCACCACAGCTGCCACCCAGGCTACTGCAGGTGGACGTTCTCACCAGGCTTTTTCTTCTTCTTCGGTTTTATGGCGGTTGGCATCCATCATTTTGGAGCATTACCACCACATTCAGGCTAGAGACAGAGTTCAGTTTGGAGAGGCAGAGGAATGTTTTTATTATTATATCATCTAGGAGTGGGAGAAAAAATCGATTCACACAAGCATCGTGATTTTTTGTCTGCCGATTTTTAAATCAATTTTTTTTGTGCAAAAATCTATCCCCCCCCCCCCAAACTCTTTAGGCACTAAAGTCAAAATTGCAGCAAGCAACATTGCTGAATAAACAGGCCATAGCTGTTAAAATAGTGCTGAATAGTGTTTCTACTTTTAGCAGCAGATAGTGGACAGGTGACAGGTTTCTATTCAAAGTTTTGGCGTATATTTATTTTGAAACACACACACCGGACTGAGGGACGCGAGTGTGGCTGTAGAGCGGAGCAGAGAGAGAGAGTGAGTAAGAATTCTCACGATGCTGGGAGTACTTTCTCAAGTACTGGCTGACTCTGAATCTGAGGAATATTTACTTTCTGAGGAAGACCGTCAGTCGTCCAATGAGGACCAAACTGGCGGCGCGTGTGTGCGCTGCGGGAGCGGGTCCGCACGCCATTACAGTCTCCAAGCAGCACATACTGAGGCCGCTGCTTTGCCTCTCCGGGGCCGGGGTGGAAGTAATCGGCGAGTGCCAAGGAGGGGACGTGGTCTGAGATGCAGGGAAGCTCAAAACGCCGCGAAAAGTGACGGTGTTAGAGGGAATGAGAAAGACCGCGGAGCTCTGGGCAGACGAGGGAGAAGCCGGGGGTAAAAAGCACAGTGAAGGCAGCAGAGGCGTTCATGCTCGGCCCATAAACTACAGTGATGATGATGGGTGGGAAAACTAACCACTTTGAAACTATAGCCTTTTTAAATCTTGATAGCAAAATTGAATATTTTCTTGAAAAAACTCTGGTGCCTAAAGGGTTAATAATCCACTTTTAAATGCAGTCCAGTCTTTTGAAGAGAGAGTATAAACAGCTGGTTAAAATATATTGCTGAATAAATCCTAAAAACAGACTCACATGTGATGTGTATTTTTCCTGATATAGTCTGTAGGCATCATCATCGTTCATCTTTTTCAGTGGTTAAAAAAGCTGAGTAAAGATTGCAAAAATCAGCAATATCCTAGAATTCCAATTTAAATCAAATCAGCACCTAAAAAAACGCAATAAATCGAATCAGGAGACGCGTGAATCATCATGGCCCGAATATCATCACACAGGAGATTTACAGGAAAGAGGATAAAATACGTAAAATACGGTAGTTTAACGGCCAAAACAGGAGACTTGACAGCTATGTGGGGAATGTCAGAGGAACTACCTATACCCCGATCAACATCGGCTGTGAGCACTAACTAACTTTACATGTTTGTTTTTTAACTTTACTATGATAATGTTTTGGTGTTATCTTACTTTCTGACTGAGACATGACTTGGTGTAGTGTTTGGAGGACGGGTGGGAGGAGATGCTACATTCAAATTCATGCTAGTTTTCCAAAATTACCGCCCCTAGCTTTTGTCTTGTGCTCATGTTACATTCCTAAATTATAAACCAAAGTTTGTTGATGTCCCTGCTCACAGCTCTTTGGATGTTTGGTCTGCAGATGTAGTCCTCTCCTCCTCTGACTCTCTCTCTCTAATTTAATCTCATAAACTCACCTACAGCATCAGAGGACAATGTCACAGGTCGTTCTGCTCCCTTTCCTGGATTGCACGGTCACCTTGGGTTTTTGATTAAGGCTGCAGCACACTCTAATCAGCTGAGTCAGACATGTAGCATGTACGTGTGTTTACCCTTCCAGACATGCAACCTTAAAACACAAAAGCCGAGGACATTGCTTTGTGGCTGTCCTCTCTCTCCTCTCATTTAAAAACATCAACAGCACAGACATTAGTTTGTGAAGTTCACTCCATCAACACGGTGGCCAAGAAGGGTCAAACACGCGGCATAGAGTCAAACGCAAACACAAATTAAACGCGCTGCAAGAAGAATGCGGTGCAAATGAATAAAACGCAGTGCAGGAATAAATGCAAAAGCATCCTCAACAAACGCTCTGCATTCAGAAGCAATGCAAATAAACGAACTCACGAAAAAGCGTAAACGAGGTACAAAAACACAAACGCCATGAAAGAACAAAAGCAAATGCATCCTCACCAAACGCCATGCGATTAGTGAATCCACCCCAAGCACAAAACAGAAAAAAAAAATCTGAAAGCAACGGCAAAACCAAAACAGCTGCAAGGCGACTCACTTCATCAGAAGTTTGCCAAACATTAAGACAGCTGACTTGATTTTCGTTTAAAACAGCGGGAGGATACAGACTACAGAGGAAAGTTACGCCAGAGTTGTGCCAAAAGTTGATTTTTTTTTTGCCAGAAACTGACTTGATATAACACAGAAGAGTGACATTTGCAAATTTGACTCCAACCAGTGTTTTAGACTCCTTAATAAATAAGTAAAGGGACATTACAATGTGAAAATCAGCTTTTTTTGCTTGTACTCACATTGTAATGTCCCTTTACTTGGCTTGACAGCACCCCCTTCAGGTCTGGCAAACTTACGAGCGAGTCGTCATTGTTTTTAAAGGCATTAATAATATCATCATATCAGTAAATAGTTAAGTATTTAAAATAGTGATGGTAAATATAATAGTGGCTTTTAGCTTTTTAAACCTTTAAATCACACAAACAAAATGTCTTTTGGTTTGTTTGCAGTTTTTCTGTATCATAAAACACTGACAGAAATAAACTATGACGTGTTTGTTTAATTAACACATTAAATATTCCTGAATTTAATGACGTCAAACAGTTGAGTTGGGAGTTAAAGTTTTAATACTCAAATCTTTTGTTTGACATGAATGTCACAGTGATTTGTTTTTTTTCTCTGGTGCTCTCGTCTTAACTTTTTTATCCCTTCTGACCTCAACAACGTCCTCTGATTGCTAACCAATCAGGGCAAAGAAAAACTCTGGATCAGGATAAAAAGGCTTTTGATTGGCTGTCAGTTGTGTCATTGTTCATGCAGGGCTATTGTCTTCAGTTCCTGGAGAATTAAAGACCTCTTGAGGATATGATTGATATTTCAATGGGAGCGATCATGTTGAAAGCTCAGTAAAGTGATGATTAAATTACGGCATTTAAGACCGTATTTAATCTTTCACTTTCCCTCTTATGAAAGTATTTTTACTCTTATTATATGTTCATAATTTTAAGTTTCTTTATTACCCCTTTCTTCATAACATGTACTCACATGTTGTGAGTTTGAGGCTGGAAATATCCCATATTTTGTCAGTTTCTTTCAGTTATTCTGGAAGAAGTTTGGGATTTAACCTGTTCAGCCCCTTTTTGAAGCCTTCTGCTCGATAAAGACATCCTCATAAAGAAGAGAGTGTAGCTCTGTAATCATAAGGTCTATTTGAATAACTTTGGTGTCACAATAAAAGTAACACTGAATTACCAGTATATGTGTTACTGGGACAGAGTAAATGAAGATAGAAGTCAGAATTCGCCTAAAAAAAACAAGTTTTATAGTGAATATCTCTTTGGAATGATGCAGCTGCAGCTTTAGAACTCTATGAATGAATGTGAAAATATGTGAACATTACTTCTGCCAAGTTTGAGTCTGATAAAGTGATGCAGAGCAAAGTTAGAGAGGTTTTACTACAGAGTGGTCAGGCCCAATCTTGGCACAGTTTGGCTCCATTAGTCCCATTTGACATTTCTGATATACCAAACTTTAGATTTCACTTTTATGTCACTTTTGGTGTTCATTACACTCAATTACAATAACGAATACATACATTTTTTCCCTTTCTTTTTGGAAAAAAAAATTTATACATTTTTCCATTCAAAGAAATCCATCGAAAGCAACCTAAGTTTAAATCAAAGTGAAACAGATTTGGATTTGTGTGTGTAAAAATGACTTCTATGGTTGTGTAGCTGAAAATTTCCTATTTAATTTGATGTGCAGCATTACTATATTTCTACATAAATACCGTAAAATACCAAATAAATGCCTGGCTCCAATTAATCGCCCAGTCCCAAATAAACGCCGGGTGTAATTTATTCAGCACAGCCTCGGAGCTACAGTCCAAGTTTACAGAACACACATGCAAACAGCTGAGCTCACAACTGACAGCTTACACTTGAAAAGAAACATGATCATCAACCTCATTAGTCTGCATGGTTTAGTTGTCTCTCTGGATGTCCTGTCGGCTTCTCCTTCCTTTGTATGTCAACAAATGCAGGTTGGTCTGAGGCACTCTGTTTCATGACAGTGCAGCTACACTCAACGTCCACAAAGGGCACTAAGACAGAATCTCACATACTAGGGCTTTGAAAATTCAAAAAAGACGACGTTGCCACTGCCGCTGCATTTTTTGTGCCCTTAACTAACGTCAGGAGGCCGGACACGTTAGTTAGCGGTACATTGCTGCTGATCGCCATGGCTCTGGTGCAGCGGAAAAAAAAGAAGACCTTAACGTAACTACCAGTCGTTCCTGACCAGTTTTAAGAGTATTTATAGAGTGCTGAGTTTAAAGAAGAAGACAAGAGTATAACTACGGTACTGTAATCTTGCCTTGAAAATGTAACGGTGTTATTCATACTGGTGTAAATAAATAATTTGATTATATTTACCATATTTTTTCATTTTTTGCAAAGCAAGATTTTTGTGCAATAGGAATTAAATGACTGTTCCAAATAGTGGCCTGGTCCCAAATAAACACCTGGTCTGCTCAGTGACTGAAACAAATAAACGCCCTGACTTTTATTTGGTATTTTACGGTAGTTCACTTTTTCTTATGTTTTATGTTTTATGTTTTTTTATGTTTTGTGTTGAGTACCTTTAATCAGGTTCTTTTGGGCTGAACAGGTTAAGGTTTGTTTTTCCTCTTAGGACAAAAACTGCAATTAGGTCCGACTCAAATTCTTGCCTGGTTCACAAACTTCAACATGACATGGCTTCTTCCCTTCTGAGCGTTTTCATAAAGCAGAAAACACCTGATGACCGATGACCTGGATCAGCGGCCAGAGGAGACTGCATAATACCTGTGAGGACGGCCTCCTTTGGACAGTCAGCACTTTCAGAGAGGGCAGCTCACACATGCAGCAATCTGCCCTCGATCTTTAGAAACTGTGAAACACACCACTACACAACCTTCATAATCAACTAAAATCCTGAACGACAAAGTATGTGACCACAATCTGAGACTGAATGATGCATTTAAATTCAACGTACTGTTGTCCAGTTCTAAATGTTTATATGCTGTATATCATAGGTGTGTTTCAAATGTTTTACATGCTTCTGGATACATAATCCCAGTCCTCTTGGTTTACTTTGTTCTGTCTTGCTTTTGTGTGAAATGTAACGTGCAGTGTCGGGCAAGTTACTTCAAAAATGTAATGCATCATTTATCATTTGTTACTGTCATTTCAAAGTAATTAGTTACATTATAATACTACAGTATTTAAAATGTAGGGCATTACACTATTATCACATTACTTTTACGTTACTCTGGTCAAAATAACAGATATATGGATTTGTCATTCTAAATGTAGCTCATTAAAAAGCTCATGACACATCCACTGAAGGTGATGTGGTGTCTATCAGACTGAGTTCACCTTAAAGGTGCTATGAGGAGAATCTATTTACGGCGACATAAAGACTCTGCTACCCATGAGCACGCACGGCGACTGTCGTAATGCCGTGTTCCAGTAACCTCAGAACTGGGAGTGACATCATCTCCAACTTATCGGCGTTCCAGTTGAAGTCTGAAAAAAACATGCCGATCTACCAGGCTGTTGTTAGCTGTTGTTAGCACGCCCTCGTTGTTGTTCACAAATATCACATGAAGAATGTGATTATCACTATGGCAGCATTTTTGTAAATATAAATCTAACAATACTATGTATACAGCTGATCTAGAGCGACACACCCCAGTCAGAAGTGCAAATAAATGGATTATTACAGGAGCTAAATAACTGTTCACACTGGGGACATCCATCTTCAATTGTCAACTCGGGGGTGGTGAGGTTTCACCGAGTTCCCAGTATGAAATTCAGACTTCTGTCTACAACTGGAACGCACCAAAAGACGTGACCCAAGCCAAAGCGTGTGTTTGTTGTGATGCTAATGAATGCAGCTCGGACCTTCCTCAGAACTCTGCATTGCTTTACAACTTCTTTTTTCAACAACTTACAGGATGCAAAGCCACGAGGTAATGTATCTCTTTCTAGTTATGTAATGGTAGTTTTTGATGTGTGACAACAAGCAATTTTTGGAAAACTTAGTATCGTAGTTTTGTAGTCGGCTATATATGGCTACTTACAGCCCGGTGCTCTAAGACGTGTCTGAATAATATAAATTTGCTCTAGTTTTAATTGTCTTGTTCCTGAAGTTGAGTATCCAGGCCAGTCCAGCCCTGTCAGACCCGACTGCAAAGCTCAGGAATAGCATTTATAGATAACCTATTTTGATGCTATAAAACTCATCTTAAAGTGTGTATTTCCATCAGGCAGATATCTAAAAGTGAGACTTTTTGTGATTACTTAGAAACTCCTCACAGCATCTTTAAGGTAAAGATAAGTGCAGTTGTAGCATCACTGGTGCAGCTCCTACATCCCATCCTGTTCCCAGGGAGATGCCGTGTAAAATCACACCTATCTATCCAGCTTCGCAGCAGTCTACCCTCTCTGGTTTCTTTTTTGCCGTTCTGTTTCTAGTTTAAGAAGAAAAAATGACTGCAGCAGCTGAAGCGAGGACGGGGACAATCAAACACATGCCCCCGTTGCATACTGTAAAAAGCCGTGATCATCCATTGTGTGGTGAGAAGACAAACAATCTCAGCATGTCTGTGGATCATCGGAGCAGCAGAGGATGTGAATTGTGTTAGAGAGTCTCAGCCGGGCAGAAAACACAGCATTGTGTTGAGGAGTGTGTCAGTGGGCTGTGGCCTCCTGTGGGTTTGGTTTCACATTAACACTCAGACTCACGTTTGTTCTTATTCACACAGAGCTGCTGCATTAAAGCAGACTGAATCACCGACTTCTAAATCAACTCCTAATTTTTACTGCAGCTTCATGGTCACACCGAATGACCTCATCGCAATAAAAAAGACATTCATAATTACAGATCTTTCCAAAGGACACGCTGAGCTGTTTCCATGGATATTATTAACTTTGTGTCGTGTTGTTGCCTCTGATTGTGATTCAGTTCATCTGCAGAAACTCTGCTATTGTTCTTTTGTCTCTGAGGACAGAAAGGACGAACACTGCTGAAGCTCTGAAAAGACTCAAGAAATAAAACTACAGGTTAATCCCTGCATTTGTTATGGCTGGAGACTATCAGCATGACTTTAAACTCCCATCACCATCGGCAGAAAACTAACTCGGAGAGCCACAAGGGAATATTACCATAGTCCAATAATCAAAAATAAACAAAATAAAATAATAGCACAGTGCAAACACGTTAAACAGCTGGTCATGAGGTCACTGATGTTTTTTTGGTTTGTTTGTTTGGGTTGTTTTGCGTGCATGTGAAAACAGGGGGCGTAGAATTGGGTAGGGACGCGAGGGACATGTCCCTATCAATATTATGCCACTACCCAGCGCTGCCCTGACCTTGCAGAGCAGACAGACCTGCCTGATTCTGAAATCCTGCAGGTCCGTCTTGCCAGCCTCCGTTGTCCAACGAATTCACTCGGCTGAATTCTTAACGGCCCAATCAGGGAAGAGAGGCGGGAGCTGCAGAATGCGGACATGACAACAATTGGAAGTTGAGAACTGAAAGTCGAGAACGGACATGCCGATTAGCCTATTGTCCTCATGGCTACTCAGTAAAACTTGGTGAAATCTGCCCTCCTCGGAAGTTTACTTGTAGGGATTGTCTTTGACGAGGTTCATGTCACATATAAGAGCAAAATGAATCATCTGTGTGGTACAATTTAGTGTAAGACGAAAGTATAAGGCCGTTAGCAGCTAAGTTAGCGGCTAACGGCCTTTAACTGTTGTTAGCTGTTAGCGGCTAAGTTAGCTACATTAGCCACTATGAATGCTACGTCATAGGAGGCAACCCTGTTTGATGTGGATTGGTCTGTGATGAATGTGACGAGCCAAACGATTGTCCAATCACAAGCTTGTGTTTTTTTAACGTTCTGCCCCTGAAAACAAATTTAAAGGGCTCCTACCCAGATGGACTAGTGAAATTTTATTGTGGCAGATATATGGAGCTGCCCATCTGGCTTGTCAGGTTAGCGCTGCCCCTCCATGTATGTAAAACACGCCGTGTGAAGGGCCAAATTTTGCACAAGAGGACGCATTCTCCGCCATCAAAAACAGCCACTATCCCTCTGTGGAGTACAGGCCTGATATTTCCTATTTAAAGTTTGGCTTTTAGCGTCTGTCATTTTGCAGTGCAGCCCATGTACTCGTGAACATTTGATCTAAATGCCTCCCGAATCGATCAGCGTCTTTGGGCACGCGCTCTTCCGTGTGCCAAAAAATAAAAGTCTGGATTACTTTTATGTCTCCACCAATGTCAAAATCAAACCTACGCCCTTGTGTGAAAAAGATATTCCAAAGCTCGGGTCGGTAATTTTGGAAAACTAGCATGAATTTTAGTGTGGCATCTCCTCGGGGCTTCGTCTAGCCCCTCCCACCTCCTCCAAAATGCTCACATGCATGAGCACCGCTAATTCACAACTAGAAGACTGATTCAACTCCAAACCCCCAGCCCGTTCTGATTTACTCTACACCAAGTCATGTCTCAGTCAGAGTAAGAAAACACCAAAACATTATCATAGTTAAGTTAAAAAACAAACATGTAAAGTTAGTTAGTGCTCACAGCCCCATGTTGATCGGGGTATAGGTAGTTCCTCTGATATTCTCCACATAGCTGTCAAGTCTCCTTTTGGCCGTTGGATTTGTTCAGATGTGCAAACCTCCCTCATGGCATCTCTGACATCGTTGGTTATCAAAATGAAAAAAACTCCCTCTCTCACCATAATAATGATTCCTCTACAGAAATGTCCTGGCATCCAATTTTGTATCACCACCAAAATCTAATCAACTTCTCCCATGATTAACATTCTCAAAATGTCATCAGAATCTGCTGAAAACTGTCTTGATTATCCAAAATATAGGGAACTGCCCGGTGTGCTCATGTGGACAAATGTTTTAAAACATTCCCAGATCTGCATCTGTTTGCAGATCACCATTGTGCCTTTCCCTACATTCATGAAAATATCTTTAAATTCAGAAATGAACTTTCTGAGTTTGAGTCTGAAACAGAAGGACCAACAGACAGACAGACAAATGCAGCAGCCTCCTTGGCAGAGGTGATCTGCCTGCATGATAACCATGAACCGATGTGTTTAAGAGTGAATGTGGAAAATTATACAATACATGTTAATGAATCTGAGTGTGTCCAGGTCTGCTGGCACTGTGGTTCAGGCCATCATCATACTGGGTCAGTCCTGAAGCAGTCATTATTTATTACTTAATTTGCATCCCCTACTCTAAACATCATACTGATCTATTTAATAAGATTTAATAGTTTAATTTAATAATTAGCATGTTGGTTAACGAGCGTTTAGTATTCCATTTGTCCCCACGTTACTTGCTCATTGTGAACTAGTATTTCTGAAGTTTCTTGTGCGTCTTATTTGAAATTGTTAAGTTATCTGACGTTGTGAGGTTGACCCTGTAGGATCAGACCCCAGCTCTGTGTTCCTGCTCTCTGCCCCCAAGTCCTTCAGATCAGTGATTTAGAGAACGTTTGTTCAAATATTTAGAGGTAAGTTTCTGCAGTGGTGAGATGCAGCGTAAGAGCAGATGTCATTTGGATTTTTCACCAAGTATAGCTACAAAAAAAAATGGAGCATATAATTAAAGAAAAAAACGTTTTATTAGGTTTCTTGATCGTTTTTGAGGCAGCAGGTTTGAGATTTAAATTCCCTTAGTGTAAGTCCTGCCCCTTCACAGGAAGGTAGGGATGGGTACCGAATTCGGTACTTTAAGAGGTACAGACCGAATTCTGTAGGTACTACCGAGTACCGATTCACGTAAAATCGAACGGTGCCATAGGTGCCTAAACGCATCCTTGTGACTGTGACGGAGTGAAAGAAGCAGGTATACTATTGGGTAGAGTAGGTGAATTTCCATACTGGACTTGAACGCAGCACAGCAATAACATAATGACGTCAGCAGCCGCGGGCTCAGTCAACAAAGCAAGCATGGCTGAGAGAAATTGCTCTAAAGTATGGCTCTACTTTATTAAATGTGATGGAGATTATGCTCGCTGCAATATTTGTGACGCCAAGTGTAAGGCCAGGAAATACTTCAAATCTGAGGAAGCACCTGGTGACGCACAAAATTTTCCTTAAAGCTGAAGAGTGCACAATTTTTGATAGCCTCAGATCTACGAGCACAAAGGATTCATTCAGCACTGTTAGCACGCCTGTGTCCAATGGAGACTAGTCGTCTGCAGCCAGAAACACAGGAAAAGAAATGGCTTTAACATTTGGTGATGGCAGCAAATGGGACAAGGAGGATACCTGGTCCAGGTAAATAAGCCTCGTGTTTAAGATGGTATTAGCTTGGCATTTTAATGTGCCTCAGTTATCATTATCAGGTCGGTTCCTCGTACTTTGTAACGTTAATGTAAATGCTTTTTTTATTTACAGCTCTGTCTGACCCATTGTTAAACTGTCCTAAAGTTAAAGTGAGGGCTGCAGTTAATTTATTAAGTTGTGGTTCATTTTAGTTTCTGGTTTTCATGTTGAAGAAATTTTTGGAACAACTACAATGTTACAATACAAACAGTTGAATGTTGTTTTGATATATATCTGTCAAATTTTATATATTGAGAAATAAATTTACACTGAAAAAATTTGAGATCTTAATATTAAACAAATTAATATTTATTACCCCATAAAAACACGCAAAAGTACAGAAAATTGGTACCATTGAGTACCGATACCGATTCTCAGGTACCAGGTATCGGTATGGTATCGGTTCAAATATGAAAGGTACCCATCCCTACAGGAAGGTTAGATTTAGTCATGTCTTTTAATTTGTGGTTTTCAGATATTGAATTTTTCCAGAAATTAAAAACTGAACTATAAATGTGGAGTTTGCATGCTCTCCCTGTGCATGCATGGGTGTCTTCTGGCCACTATAGCTTTAACTCTCTTAAAATGCTTTAGTTATTTCATATGGACATCCCACACACTCCCAAACCACCAAACCTGTCCAGTCTCTCTAGCTAAAGTCTGAGAGAGTCTCAGATCTGAGTGTTTCCAAAGGGGAGAGAAACAGAGCTGCAGACAATCCTCTAGAGAGATTAAATGTTGATTTTACTGAACTTAAATCAATTCCCATCTCAATCAACACTAAAGACATTTTGTAAACAGTCAAACACCTTTTAGACGATGACAAGAAATCAAATCTCTAACTAACTTTTCTAACAAAAAGACTTCTAAAACATATGAAAATGTGTAGGAAGGGTTTTTGTAAAGGTCTGTCAGGTAAGATCACTCTTTAAGAAAAATATATCTGCAGAGTAAAATAACTGAAGGATCAACGTGTTAATGGACGGACGTTATGCAAAACACTTCAGCATGTCCTCTCCTCAAGGACTGAGTCTGCAGAGTTAAAATTCAATCAAGCTGGTCGTCTACCAGGAATTCAGTGGAAAGCAACGAGACACCAAGGGCATCATTTCAGAGAAATCTTTAGTCAGGAACACCACAGATGCACTTAAACTTCACCTTTAGAAAGAATTAAATCAAACCAGTCCTTTTTAAATGAGCCTCAACAATGCATGACAGAAAAGATCAGTCCTATTTCATTAACGAACCAAGGACTTCATCTTTGAATACTTCAGATCTTTAAAATGAAAAAAACAACCGGAAACCTGTACTTTAATATTTTATCTGTTTCAATAAAAATATTCAGAATAAATGCTGGTATCCACAGGATCTGACCTCCATTAAAAGGACATTTACGAGGACTCACTCAGCTTTTATCAGCTGATTGGCGACATTTATGAACGCAGGTGACTTGAAGGTTGGCAGCCAGCAAACACAGACAGAGGAAAATACTTTAAAAACTGCATTCACACAGTGTTGATGGTTTTTATCCATCAGTCATCAGTCTGAGCTGATTGGATGTTTATTGATTATCGATTGGTGTTTCATAAGATCTTATCCCCGAACTGAAAGAGGGAGCCTCAACTGTCCTCCCGTCACACATCATGCAGAGTCAAACAGGGCCGGCTGGTCCATAGTTGGCGATAGTGCATCGCCCTCCTTAAGCCGGGTGAAAAAAAGAGAGCGAAAAGAGTTGAGAGAGCCCTGATTGTTCCTGTCCAACGGCGTGTTCCCACCGAAAGCGTCGCAATTTTTTTTGATATTGCATACAAAGTCAATTCAAAGACACAAATTGACGCTGCATCAGGGCGAGCATAGAGCGGTGTCAAGCGTTCAAGCATTGGGCGGTGAGCGGCGAGCGTTTCCAGCGAAATAACGCTTGCCGCTCACCGCTTAACACTTGACGCTCGAGTTGAAATAATTGAAGTTTTCGAGCGAGCGTGCATGTTGACGCGCCGGAACAGCCTATCAGCGTGGAGATCGTCACTGACACAGGGCATTCTGGGGCTCGGAGTCTTGCTAATTTGACAAACTGCTAAACTGGAGACAGATGGACAGGCGCTCCGCAGCTGGACTGTCTTGCCTGTAGTTGGTATCCAGGCGGGAGATCCTGGCACCAACCCTGGCTAGCGGGTCTTCAAACTGGGCAACAGTCAGCCTGAAGTACCGCTGGAACCGGCCGTCGTCCAGACGCAGCTCCTGCAAGAGACGGTGGAACTCACCACGCTCACACCGCCTCTGTAGGGTAGCATGCATCCAGTACCGACGTCGGCGCCTAGCCCGCAGCTGACTCCTCCACAGCAGATACAGAGCAGCGATGGTGGTAATCGGAGCCATGTTCGATGATGAAATGATAATGGCGGACTTTTCGTGCAACGATGCCGCGGCGAGCGTTTTTCTGCATATTTGTACTAGCGTCAAAACTCGAGCATCTAGCGCGGCGCGATTTCACTTGACGCGCGAATACACTCGCTTTCAACCCTTTCAGTGGGAACACGCCGTAAGTCTTCATATTATTGTTTAATCAGCAGCCTGAATGTCGCTGTGATGTCACTGTCCAACCAGCCCGCCCGCCCCCTTGGGGTGAATTCAGTCGGACTGAAAATCGCTCCAGGCGCTCTCATAGGCTGTGTCCGAAATGGCATACTAACGTACGACATACTCATGTGTATATACTGTATACTACATACTATAAGTATGATTAGAATGCCAACCGTTCACACTGTAGCATACTACTAAGTTTCCCATGATGTATTTCAAACGACAAAAATCAGAAGCACACCAGGCTATCAAATATCTCTGTTGATTCACCACATCTGAAAGTTCAGAGAGCATTTTAGGCGAGAAAGTCACCATGTAGAATACCAACATGTGGTCATTTGAGCCAAAAAACACACGGATACAAATTTCATTTCAGCATTTCGGACATTCCGTAATGTGCACCATTATGCTATCGAAGAAACTTCCGGTCGGCTCCAAAACAAGAGCCCATTTACAAAAGTGTTAAAGAACTAACTCTTTTCCTAACAACATCTTTTCTGTATTTTGATTTAACTTATTTTGTTTTAATAATATTTTTCTGGCTTTAACTGACAGTGGAGTGACAATAAATAGACTGAGAAAAGGGGCTAAGGCATGCTGAAATGGGGAGATACATAGCTGTTGTTTTGTTTTTTTTACTTAATTTTTATTGAAGTTTTCTGTGGTATCATAATGAGAAAAGTTTATATTTCAGTTATGTATTTTCAACAATAGCAGACACTATGTTAAACCAAAGACAAAACACACAACAAGAAGCAAAATAAAGCAGTCACGGTTACCGACATCCTTAGCCTAAACTGATATGTCATTTTTTCCATAATGTAAATCTCTCTTATGATTTCAAACCACTGGTTTACAGTAGGGGGTCAATCCTGCACCAATTTCGTGTTATTGCCTTCTTGCATGTGATCAATAGTATTTTAGTTTAGTATATGTCTCTGTCTAAGACACAAACGTTTATGTTTCCCAGGTACATGACTTTAAGGTTTATCTGTACAGGTAGTTTTACTGTTTGCATTATTTTCTACTTTTTCACTCAGGCTAGTTTTTCTGCAGAGTTTAGGACTTGTTGTCTCCAGTCTTTAGTTTAGAAGGCTTTTAATGCTAAAGCTGTATCGATTCTAGCTTTAAGCTTAAAAGAAAAAACATTGAAATAAATTGTACTTCAGAGCACGTTAAAAGAAGGACAGATATGACAGCCTTTATTCTCGCTGTGTGACCCTGACGGAGGAGTCTGCCCAGACAGCTGAGAACAACACGACAGACTGATGCAGACACATTTCTGCCTTGAAAAGAAAGAACTTTATTTCGATAAAAAGGGCAAGAATGTGTTAACACTGATGGAAAACTTAGAGAAACTTAGCACCAGTGAATGTGAGTGAATGTGAGGCTGAGGCCTGCAGAGTAGAAGTGGCTTAGGTGGTCAGAAAGACTGAAAAGGGGCAATAAAAGCCAAAGTCCATTAACTATTCATCATTTTAGTATCAGTATGTTAGCCTCAGTACATTATATTGCTGAGAGGGGAGGAGGTGGGGCCAACGGGGAAGCACAGCACTGTGAGCCATGTTGGTGTGAACTGACACGAATATCATGATATAAATGTAAAAATCTTAAACTGTATTTATGTTCGAGCTTTGTTGCAGCACTTTTACATAAATCCACCGTGAACAGGATTACAGGAAAGCCATGTAAGCAGCAGATTTGAAACAGGAACTTTACTGATCGAGCACAGCACCAACCACTGCTCCATGTCCATGTGGTTCCAGAATTCAACAGAAAAACACAGAAATGGTGCAGAGTTCAAACTTCATCACAAACAAGGCTGACCATACGTTATCTTTACATGAAACAAAATCCAGCTGTGGTAACTGAACGTGGACTCCCGTGTGTTTTTGGCTCTGTGGTCAAATGATTCTGATGTGAATTGGAGTGCTCTGTCAAGTAAGGAGAACACTGAAGAGAATAAAAAAAGTAAAAAAGCAGAAAAAGTCAACGCAAAGCAGACCATGGGCTTTTCAAATCTGATGTCAAAGATTTTTGATGATTTGATTGATGGAATTTTAAATGTTTCGTTAATGAAAGAAAGACTCACAAAGGTGACAGAAATCATTTAAATCTGACAAAAGTTATAGTAAAAAAAAATGCTATGAAAATTAACCAGTGAAAATCAGACATTGCTTTTAACAGAATTATTTTAAAAAATAAACATTTTTTAAATAGTTTTTAAAATAATTCTGTTGAACCAGAGTTCAAAATAAATGTCTGATTTCACTTGTTAACTTACATTGAATTTTTATTTATTATTACTTTTGTCATATTCAAGTTATTTCTGTGACCATTGTAGGTTTTTCTTTCATTAACCGAGGAGTCCCAACAATTTTGTCCATGTGCGTATACCTGCTTGCATGGATGTAGCAGTAGTTCACCTGCTCTGCACCAAATTGAATGTTTGAGCTGATGTGAACTGTTTTTCCCCTGAAGGTATCATATTGCATGTATGATCTCTTAACACCAAACTGAACATAGCCTGAGGAAACTGCACAAACCATTAAATCATCGACACTCTCACAGAGGGAGAGAAATGAAGGAGATGGAGGTGAGGAGGTTAAGTTGAGCTTCATTAGAGCTGTAAGAAGACCAAATCATGACTCTAAGCTGTGTGTCTTCATGCATAAAATATTAATCAGTAATTTGTTTAAATAAAGATCAATAAAATGAGTAACTGTTACTGTTGAGGAAATGGTTCTACGTGAGTTTGTTGGTTTGCTGGCAGAATGCAGAGGCAGCTGAAGAACAGGTTTATGATGAAATCTGCTGCACAGATTGGATGAATCAGTTGAATTGAATTAATGATCCATATTGAGAAAAATCTGCCGCATACAATGACCATCTCCAGATTGTATTTGTGAAACTTATAAAGTAAACTAGACGCCAAGTACTGAGTGTTTTTTGTCCAAAATATTCATCTGAGTCGAGGAGAAAAGTGGGAAAAAAAATGAGCAGAACACAAAGTGGAAGAACTGTTCACAGAAATTAAACGATTACTTTACTTCAACCTCATCAGAATCAGAATCAGAAATACTTTATTAATCCCCAAGGGGAAATTCGGTAAATATTCAATATCATACTTCAACATTTACAGTTTTTCCATAAATATCTGCTCATCAGCATGAAATAGAATAATGAAAATGTTCTGTTGACATGACTGACTCTCTAAGAGAAGATGTTTGATGTCGTTGAACATTTGGAGCTGTAACGTCATATTTGTAATGAAGATGAGGCCGTGATGTTACATCAACCGCTACCAAGTCACCCAGAGCACATAGATCCAGGTCATGATGAATATAATCCCAAACTCCCTTTTTGTCATCTGTTTTTATGCTAGCTTTTTTCACAAAATCAATCATCTACATCTTAAATGATGTGGTAGTGAGGACAAAATATCATATTTTCATGCTTGTAGCTACAGGAAACCCAAAGAAGTAAACGGACTTAAACTAGAAGTGTGATTATAACTACTGCTTCAACAATAAACAGTCTTTAATAAGTTAAAGCTAGGGGCGGTAATTTGGAAAACTAGCATGAATTTGCCCGCGCTCACATGCACGAGCGCCGCTGATTCACAACTCCAAACTCTCATGTTTTACACTACACCAAGTCATGTCTTAGTCGGCGGTAAGAAAACACCAAAACATTATCATAGTAAAGTTAAAAAACAAACATGTAAAGTTAGTTAGTGCTCACAGCCCGATGTTGATCGGGGTATAGGTAGTTCCTCTGACATTCTCCACATAGCTGTCAAATCTCCTGTTTTGGCCTTGAAACTACCGTATTTTACTTATTTTATCCTCTTTCCTGTCGTCCTCCTGTATCAGTATTCTCCTGTAAATCTCCTGTGTGATGATTTAATAATAAAAACATTTCTCTGCCTCTCCAAACTGAACTCTGTCTCTAGCCTGAAGGGGGCGGTAATGCTCCAAAATGATGGATGCCAACCACTGTAAAACCAAAAGAAGAAGAAAAAGCCTGGCGAGAACGTCCACCTGCAGTAGCCTGGGTGGCAGCTGTGGTGAGATTAGAGCAGCAGAACAAACCAAGAAAAACAAAGAGTTTATTTTAGATTTCTGTACACCTGTCTTAAAATGTGAGGGATACTGGAGCTTGGTTGGGGTTGTGGGACGGCTCATGGTGGGTTTCCCCTTATTTATAAAGACTAAACTTGACAGGTAAGCATTCTCCAGTGTAGCTGGATCCCTCTCAGCTCGGCTACATTGAATCAGAGTCTGTGCACGCCGGTGAAATGTACGAGCAGGAGGCGGACAGAACGGCGACAGAATTTTGGTTTGTTTGTTTTTGATTTTAAAATGTGGGCTACAAAGACGTGATTGTTGCTGTTTTCCCAGGTTTATTCCTGCTGGAGCCCGAGCTTTAACTTAGCTTTAACTACATCCATGACTTCTATTTGGCAGTTTATTGATGATGTTTTTTAATGAAATAAATGTATCCAACCAGTTTGTGTGTCAAATTAAAAACAAAATAACACAAACTTACACAGATACTCATTTAGATTTATAACAAGGAATGCGTCCCACATAAAAAATTTGCAGTGTTACAACAGCAAATGGGACAGACATGAAAAATAAAATATGTATTATATCTATAGAAATATATATTTTTATGAAATATAAATATATAATGCAATATAAATACTGCATTATAAAGAAAGACTAGAATCTTCATGCTCCGTAAATGAACAAAATCAGATATGACCAGGTCTACTGAAAAGAAATAAAACACAACACTTTGCCGGTGAATTAAAGTGTTCACTGTTTCTTAACACTGATATCAATAATTTAACATTGTTCTATCACTCAGTAAGTGGAACTGCCACAAACTGGCAAACAGCTGATTATCAGTCTGATTTATAAAAGCATTTAACCTGAAACATTTACAGATGTTATTGTTTGCGAAGGGGCAGAAATTATGACATCTGTACAAGAGAGACAAAAGACTTAACTTCTGCCACTTAAATACAAATCAGTTTTCCCAAATTACTATGAATGATTCAATAATCAAATATCACATTATTGTGTTTAAAACATCTTCACATTGTAATATTCTGAATGTATCAGTAAATCAGTATTTTCCTGCACCACCAGCCTCGCCTGTTCTCGACTTAAACACATTACATATAAAATATGATTATGGATTAATCATTAATATTTCTCTAAAGTCTGCAGCAGGTCCACAGCCTGATAGTTAAGGGCCTCAAAGATAAAGCACACAAAGAGCATCTTGTTGATGTTCCTCCATTTCCACCTGACAGAGTTGTCCCTTATGCCCACTGCTCCTGTTGTCTAAATAATTCATCATCAAACTCCTGTCGCGGCCCAGGCTGGTGTGTTTCTCTAAAATATGGAGTAGTCAGGAAAAATGGATGGAGCTTATGTGAGAAACTTTCTTCTGTGGTTTTCCTCATTTTCACATCTGCATGCTCCAAAGTTTCCAACTGTCTTTTTATTTTTTTTTTTACTCATGTTGCAACATTTTTTCCTGTAGGACTACAGGACAAAATGTTCTTTTTCATCAGTAACAAATAACACGTTTTTGACATTATTTTTGGAAGAAGATTTAGTGCATGGACTTGTCTCCTGTCCCCTTTTGATAGCCTCTGTATTTGTTAAATAATCATTGTACCATTAGTCAAATATCACACACTGTTATACCATAATTCCAGATTAATTAATCTGGTTCACCAATTTTTTTAATTATTACATATTATATCGTATTTAACTATTAGTTTTTATGATTTGATATCAGTTATCAGCTGTTATTGTCTATATTTAGTCAGAAGTTATTACTTTGTGTTCATTGTTTTATGTGCTTTCTATATGTGTTCACAAATATGTTACAGCCTCCATACCAATAAAGAAAAACCTCACTCAGGGTTAAATAAAAGGAGACCAGAACATATAAAAGGGGGCCACACAAAAGCCAGAGTTAATGTTTTTTTATCTAGAAAATAGCGAATGAGAAATAACATTGATATCTAGTGCTGTCAGGAGATTAAAAAACAGATATTAATTATGACCTGTAATTAATTAATCGTGTTAATCTTTTTTTTTAATCTCACTTAAAAATTGCTGACAAAAGGCTCAACTTGAGGTATTTTCATTGAAATTCATTAGATTATTGTGGCAGATCAAAAGACTCTTCAGCTTTAGCGGGCCAATCAGGGAACAGAGGCGGAGCTACAGATGTGATGACAACAGGAAGTGACTGCATGTTTGTAATCAACAGCAGCGTGTAAAAGTGTCTCTGTGGATGCAGAAAGATCTGCAGTTTAATCAGAAATGGACTCGACTTTAAAAGAGTTGAAAATAACGTCACTTTAAGCTTTCATGTGGGAAATCAGGATTTTGCTCTTCCCAGCTGCTGGGACAAATCGGGAGATGCGCGGAAATGCTGCACGAATGATGCCGTAGTCATGGTTACCCTATCATATGAAATCTGCTTCCCTCAGAAGTTTACGGGAGAGCATGGTGGGTTTGTCTTTGACAAGATTTATGTCACATGTTGCAGATGATAAATCTGTGTGGTATAATTTAATTAAATGTAAGATAAGACGATAGTCTAAGGACTGAAGCTCTTGAAGTTTAAGCTAACGGCTAACTGCAGCTGCTACGTCATACTGTGGCTCGATGTGATTGGTCTGTGAAGAGTACGACGAGCGGACTGATCGTCCAATCACAAGCTGCTTTGATATTTTACGGTGTGACTTTAAATGAATATACCAAAACATAGAAATAAGATTAAAATGAGATTAATGCGATTAAAAAACATGTAATTAGTTAATCGCTATTTTTGCGACAATTTGACACCTACGTCCAATCACAAGCTGTTTTGGTATTTTAAGGTGTGACCCTCTGAAAATACCAAAACATAGAAATGAGATTAAAAATGAGATTAACAAGATTAAAAAAACATAACATGTTAGTCGCGACCATAGACTGTAAAAAACATGGACGCCATGTCGCTGGGCTTGAATTGAAGTCGCCACAGAAACTGCTCCCCCTGGTGACTGGCTGCAGTATAGGTCAACTCTCCGTCTCCCCATTCATCTGAACGGACCGTAGTGAAACTTCAAAAAATTAATACACCTCGTAGAAATATTTCTCCCATCTGTATGCTGTGGTGATATGAAAGTATTATTGGGCTGTGTGTTTTCCAAGTCCTGTTTTTCTGAAAAGTTCCTTTTTCATCAGTTATTAGAGTTTAAAGATAACCGCGGTTTACGGCAGCTTCACAATGATGGCGTATGCTGGGGAGTTTTGCAACAGTTTACGACACCTACGTCAAAATATGGTACAGATTCTCTACTGGCTGCACAATGGCGGCGCCCTGACGGAGGATATTTTGGCTTCAAATCCGTTACATGGTAGAAGGCGGAGCCACGCTATCCAGTTCTTATAATACATCCATGGTCGCGACTATAATTAATTAATCGCGATTGACGTAAAAATTCGGCATCCCTATTGATAACATTGATGTGTGTGGCCATGATACAACTTGGTGGTATAGTTCAATGTCTGAGGACTGAAACATAGTTTAAGCTAATGGCTAACCACAGGGCCTAGCTGCCACGTCATACTGTGGCTTGATGTGATTGGTCTGTGTCGAGTGTGACTGGCAGAACAATCGTCCAATCACCAGCTGATGTTGTTTTTGAAGGTTCTGCCTCTGAAAACATTTAAATAATTAAATATTTCTGAAACTAATACATTGAACTGTCTACAAGCTGTCAGCTCACTAACAGGTGGCCTTATAAACATTTGTCTGTAATATTAAGTTTGTATGAGCAAAGAAAAAAGAGTCAACCTGACTCAACAACCACGTCTTTACTTTTAGGCTCTTAAATTGTAATGTCTAAATTAATCAAACAGCCTTATAGATCAGACATACACAGCTACATCAGGATCACAGATCTGTTTCTGTAGATTCACTTTTTTTGTTTTTCTGTTTAAAGAGTGAAAGATCATGGTTTTACACAGCCAGCCGTCTCACTGGAGGAGATTTATCTTCGTTTAAAAAGTGTGAGTTTGGCTCAGAAGTGCTGAAGCCGTGAACTCAAATCTGCAGCAGAGTTTCTGTTTGACTCTTTGTCCTCCCTGAATCGTTGGTAATAAACATGGAGGTCGATTCTTAATCCAGAGACAAATGAAGGCATCAGATTGTTATTGTTTATCATTAATTACCTCTGACCCTCCGAGAGCACAGAGTCAGAACGAGCAGGGTGGTGTGTTTAAGCTCTTATTTATCCTGGGAACACTAAGTAAAGATTTCAGTCCTGAGGCTCTGCTTCAATGTCGTCTGTCTGAATTTAAAACCTGTTGTCTCTGAGACCATGTGTGATGAACACTTACAGCCTTGAAGTCCCTTTAATCACTAAAAAGACACTTCGAGGACTTTTTTCTTTTTAAGCTGTTGCTAGTGTTGGTGAATAAACTGATTTTGTGGTCTGTATACATGAGCAGATCTCCCGTCTTTCATATTTCAGGTCAATGACAGCAAAATGGACATAAATATTCATTAATATGGAAATGAGTCCAGATGTTGAACAAACAGCAGATGTGCACTCGTTTGCATCAGGACGACCAGACGGACAGAAAATGATGAACGAGTCATTAATCACAATTAAATTAATCTTTAAAATGTGTCTGGTATTGGATTTAAACATCTGAAACAGGTATTTAAGGTAACACAGAGGTGATTCAGCTCAGCATTTAAATAATCTGTGGTATTTGGACCTAAAAATTAAACATATGCATGAACTGTGACGTGTCCTTGAGCTGCACACACACACACCACCTACTACCGCTGTAGGTGGGTCCACCTTCAGCACAGCAGCTGCTCACTCTGACATCTCATATTAGTGAACGTCTCTGTTTGCAGAAGCACGAGTATTTGCACACATTTCAGTCTGTGTTTACACGGAGACTGTGATTTAAAACACAAAGATTTTTTTTGCGTTTTTAAAGTCAATCTGCATTCAGACAGAGACACTGAAACAAATGAAAGTAGCGTGCATGCCAGTCCAGTAGATGGCGGTGTAGGTTTGCAGAGAAGCAGCGCTGCTACAACACACGTACAAAGAAGAAAAACTTTTCACAAACAATTTTGAGTGGACGGACAAAGACGCAGGAGTTTCTTTTCTGGACAACAAATCTGTGTGGATAGTTTTGTCTGGATAACAAAACGAGCGCGGTAAGCAGCTCATGTTACTCTGTGTATGGCCGAAGCTGTTGTTGTTCTTGGTATGTAGGCCTGTCACGATAATCAAATAAATTAATTAACCGCACGATAAATAAAAACATCCTCGGTAAGTTTGCCAGCCTCGATAAATTGACACGTGCATTCGTGTTTGTTTTCCTCCTCTCTTTCAACCAAACAGGCTGGATGAGAAGATGGTTCACTCCATCGATCTTTCTCAACACCTGGGCGTGTTGGTTCTGTAGCAGAATGAGCGGAGTGATCCATCAGTCAATCATCATTCAATCTTTGTGGGGGTAGGCGGGGCCGCTTGCGTGTACACACAGCTGCAAGTGAGCGTTGTGAGTAACAAGAAAACAAACACTAATATGAATGATGGCACGAAAGCGACGGCTCCTAATCCGAATGCAAAAGTACAAGTGTGGGAATATTTTGGTTTTAAACAGAATGAACAAGGTGTGAGCTCATGAATTTTGTTTGAAAGTAGTGGCGACGAAATGGTGCACGCTCACAGACAGTTTCATTCACTACATTGCAAAAGAAATGCAAAACTTCAATACGGTTGAAAAGCCAGAAATGTTACAAACGTTTGACAGACAGAACGAATTGACTGGGAGAAAGTGCATGTCACAAACAATTCAGGAACTGCATAAACTACATTTTATTTTGGTTGATTTTTATTTACATGCAATTTTACCTAAAAGAGAGTCCATTTCAATTTTTTTTCTTTTTTTTGTTTATTGTTTGTTCATTTTATTTTAAAGCTCTTGATCTTCCAATTACAGTTAAATACTCTTAAGAAATTAAAGTTCATTGCTTTTGGTATGGTGTACTCGCTTTATTATGACATATAATTACATTAATGAAAAAAATTATGTTTCAAAATAATACTGACAATACTATCGTTTATCGGAAATAATTTTTTGGACAATTATCTTCCAGCAAAATTTGTCATTGCGACAGGTCCACTGGTATGTGGGCTCAGCCTTCATGTGAAAGAGTACTGCACATGCAGTGACATCAGTGTTTCACCCTGAAACGCTCTGATTTTGGTTTACATGACATTGCATGGAAAGCATATTGAAAACTCTCAACTCTGGAGCATGGTTTCAAAAGCTTCTGGATTCGGGCACTCAGTATAGAGTTTCCATGTAAACAGGAGGCCAAAACGCAATGAAAACCTATCAGATCTGACCGGTTTAGGGCTCGTGTTATAGGACCCTCAGTCTGTGTGTAGTGTGCAGTTTCGGACAGTAAAGAAGTTAATTTCTTAGTATCTGATTTTTTAAGAAAGTTTTTTGGAAAACTTTATACGCCAATGTTTAACCTTTAAGGAGACGACATCAAATGTTTTACCTCACATTTTTATAGATGTTCTCAGTTTTGATGCATCAAATCAGCTGATTAGTCTCTCTCTTTTTAATGTAACCAAATACGATGAACGGTGTTCAATATTGTTGCTATGGAAAAGCACACTATGGGCTCTATTTGGTCTTCTTTGTTGAGTGTCTAAAGTGAATAGCAAACAGCAGTTTGAGGCATGTCAGTCTGTTTTTTCTGTCTTTTCTGGCTGTGGTTTGGTTATTTACTTTAGCTGTTCAGTCTGAATTTCATCCCACAGCAGGAGAAACATTAAAAAAAAACAGACACTTTCACGTGGTGTAAAAACCAAACCTCATTCATGATTCATAATCAAATTTCAGACAGGGTCACACCTGTTTAAAGCAGTTTATTTTTCTAATTACACCCACAGGAATCCTTGCCTGTGTTCTTTATTGTGAGCATAAAACACACCAGACAGTGTGACTACAAACATCAGATATGTGCTGTGACAAATCCACACCTCCCCTCAGCCCGTGGACTTTCTGATTGAAAAGGGAATTTCAGCAGTCATGCACCACCTGCCGGGTGACTGTTCCCAGACCATCACACTCAGAAACATACTAAGTTTTAGGCTGCAGCTGAATGAACAATCTGTTTTGTTTCTGAAGAATGTCCATCGAGAGACTTTGGTCTGATGATCTTTGAGACCGTGCAGTAGAAAAGTAACGACAGGCCTGAGCTGGATGAGAGGGTTTCTCCATAAATGCTCTTAAAGCAGCACTACGGAAGATCCTCGCTTGACCGGATAGGGAACTCAACTACCCATGAGCTCTAGCGCGCGCATACTGTCGTAAGGATACAGATCTGCCGGTCGCGTGCATTTATTTTGTAGGCGAATCACATAAGCCAGGACTAAAAAGTATTCTTCTGTCCTCATCGGCTGTTTGCAGGATGGATAGCGACAAGGTAATGTATTTATTTTTGACTAAATGACGATGTTAAAAATCGCTAAGTTCAACTTGGTTTTATTATCGTGAAGTCGCCCCCGTCCTGTTGAAGCGATAAAGTGAATAAAAGTAAAGACAAGGACGAGCTGGCGATATCACACACTTGAAATAGGTCTAAACCAAACTACATACTGGTATGTTCTGGATTTGTTGTGCTGTACTTTTTTCTGTCAACTTTTTTGAGGAACTTCGGCATAAATTAGTCGGCCAACATACCTGATAGTAGTCGGACATCCCTCCTCGTCTTTTATTTCACGCCAGCGAGTCAACGCCGAACCGATATTTATTCTGGTCCGAGCATTCAGCTTGTTTTTCTCTCGCTTTCTTTGTCTTGTATCCTCCGACAAAACTTTTCCCTTCCTGACGTTGTTGCCTCCGCCATGGTTAAAGCTCCGCGATTGGTTTTCGCCGAAACTTCCGTGTTTTAAACGAATCGGGAATCGGGGGAAGTGACGTATGCCGTAAAGCAGTCCAAACATGTAGTTTTTTTAGTGTGGCAGGGTTCCCACCATCCACCTCAAAGTTACATAGCGCCAGTTAAAGGGATACAGACCGCTCCAGACCACGACAGAGGTTTCATTGAACTCATTGTAAAGTGGTGGACCATCACAATGAATATCAAAGGATTATATTATGTTTGAAAAGCTACATAGTGTTGGTTTAAAGTTAGCTAAAAAAAAAGCTCATCAAATAACTGAGAGAACAAGTGGAGTAAAAATAAAGCCTGGGAAATGGTAAAAAATGCACTAACTTAATCTAAATGTGAGTTTAGATCTTCCGTCCCATGCTTTAGAATAGGGCTGAGCAACTTTGGTTACCAAGAGGGCCACTTTAGAATTATCTTCATTGTAAGAGGGCTGAATTATTGCAATTTGTCAATCAAAATTACTCAATTTAAGTAAAAGGACCACATATTTATCCATCATTTGTATACATGTATATTCATGCTAATATACAATCAGCAAAATGTAAACTGATGACCTAAACACTAAATCTAACCCAGTGTTAGCAACTTTTTAATTAATCATTTTGAAGTATAAACTGTTATCCAAGAATATTTTTACAGATATTTTTTTTCTTTCTATATTAACAAAAATAAACAGTGTTCAAAACAAACAATTACAGCCAACTATAGCTCTATTTTTTTGAGAGGGGTCCAGCTGCAGACCTCCACTCTTACTGTACGTTCACACCAAAAGCGTCAAAATCGCTTGTCGACGCTCTGTCCGCTCTCACCGCGCCGCTTGGCAGTTGAAAACACACAGACGCACGCAGGCAGGGACTCGATGTGAGCGGCCGGAGAGGCGGGGCTTACAAAGCTGCGGTGCAGATCATGGATATGTTCTGAATCACCATCTCGTTTTCACACTTTTATGTAAATATATAAACACTGAACTAAAATAAGACAACTAAACAGACATACACACAGTCTTGTGACCCTTAAACTACAGCTTATTTGATTATGACTTTACCCCCATTTTTATGTAACATTTGCACAAAACGGCAGGTTATATGGGGGTTGAACGTGTATATGTGATGCACATGGGACTTCGTCCTCTTTCACCGCTGATCACACTTGGGGGGCTGGAGACGGCAATAATAAGTTTTTTCCCCTTGTTTTCGTCCTCCTCTCAAAGTCTTCCATTGAATCCAGATTGGCCTGTAATTGGCTTGACGCCTGCTCGCCGCGCTGCTCATTTGCATAAAGTTGAGCTTTCCCAACTTCAGCTCATCGCCGCGCCGAAATGCGCCGCTCGCCGCCACGCCACGCCGTGACGCCTGCCGCCGTGATCGCCGGCGATCATAGAAAATGAATGGCCGCTGGACGCCGCCGACGCTCAGACCGCTTCTGGTGTGAATGTACAGTTAGCCAGCTAACGGCTCCTCCAACAGGAGATGGACTTGACGTAATATAAACAACTATATAGCCCCCTTCACACCGCCAAGCAGCAACACACCACCCCATTTTAATGAGGGCCAGGCAGCAGATGGGAAGCCGTTTTAACCGTGGGGGTAGGACCCAGAAGCAGTTGCCACCCACGTGAGTGTGCACAGATTTTGCCATTTGAATTATATACTTACATAATGTATATAATGTATATACCTATATAATGTCTATGGATTTTGCCCTGCCACACCAAAACTTTCTAGCAGCAGCCGCCTGGCAGCAGCCAATCACATTGAAGGAGGGAGAGAACCCAGAAACAGCAGACTTCATGGGTCAAAGCAAACATTAGATGAGCTCTACCAAACAGCTCTACCTACATGTAAAGATAATCAGGACAAAATCTTGGCGTGAGACAGCATTTCACTTCAGAGTGTTTGGGGAGGGAGTGTTGTGAAGGACTTTTGGGCGGCTCTGCTTTGATGTTCGCCGAATCACCTCTCCATCACTGCCGCCTCGGACTCTATGCTCGTACAGCGGCAGCAGATGCTTTAAAAAGCGCTTTGCATTTGGGGGACTCATCTGGGAAGGGGGGTGTTTTTGGGACGTTGCCACGTGCCGGTGTGAAGGGGTCTTAAAGGTGCTGTGAGGAGAATCTATTTCTGGTGACATAAAGACTCCGCTACCCATGAGCACGCGCGGCGACTGTCGTAAAGACGTGACCCAAGCCAAAGTGTGTGTTTGTTGTGATGCTAATGAATGCAGCTCAGACCTTCCTCAGAACTCTGCATTGATTTACAACTTCTTTGTTCAACAACTTACAGGATGCAAAGCCACGAGGTAATGTATCTCTTTCTAGTTACGTAGCGGTAGTTTTTGATGTGTGACAACAAGCAGTTTTTGGAAAACTTAGTATCGTAGTTTTGTAGCCGGCTATATATGGCTACTTACAGCCCGGTGCTCTAAGACGTGTCTGAATAATATAAATTTGCTCTAGTTTTAATTGTCTTGTTCCTGAAGTTGAGTATCCAGGCCAGTCCAGCCCTGTCCGACCCGACCACCACATATTTGATGCTATAAAACTCATCTTAAAAGTGAGACTTTTTTGTAATTACTTATAAACTCCTCATAGCATCTTTAACTTATAAAACCTTGAATTGATATTGTTAATATAAATATTGTTATTTTTAATGATGTCTCAGCAGATTTTGTCGGGATATCTTCATGTGCATGCATGATTTTGTTATTTTGAAATGGCTGCCAGTTTCCCACCCCTGCTTTGGACACATGGCATTTTCTAAGATGGTAAAAGCAGTTTTCCATATATTTATTGTCTAAAAACATCAATACAGCCGTCCCCATGTGGTCTCAGCATGCAGATGAGATTTTATTGGTCAGATGGGATGTCATTAAAGATGTAGTAAAAGAATATGATCCCTCTGTGACAACAAAAAACAGGCTATGACCCATATGTCCAATAAAACCCACCATCAGACATGACGACTCCTTATTTGTTGACTATTACGATCAGGTTTTCATTTTGCTTCAAAGATTATATCGATGATGTGGTGCTTTATTTTACTCTGAGGGTGAATTTTTCTGATTTAAGGTTTCAGTGGTTCGTTCACATGCATCACATCTGCATTAATGTCCGATCTCATTAACGGTCTCCCTCCAGACTCTCTGAACATTCAGACTAAACATCTTTCCTTTAGTTTCTCAGTGCTGCATCAGATTCTTACATCAGTTTGACTTTCGCTCTGACCGTTTGCCCTCGTGTTGGATTCGATGATTTCACCGCATTGACCACAGAGTCCTCAAAGAGTCCAGAGTAATTTATCTCAGCTCGGTGTGGGTTGATTTTTTTATTTAAAGGAGCAGATTTTTCTTCACGCCCGAGGGGAGCACAAACATTAGCTCTGTTTCGATCTTTATCTTCTTTGGCTCATCGTCCTGTTTCAGGTCATCAGAGTTCAAACATCCTGCTTTCCTGTTCACTCTAAAATCTAATATGTAATGTAGTTTGTATTTATTCATCATTTCATTTATTACTGCTGATCTGAGCAAACTGTACATTAACACTTGTATCTGTTTTTAAAGTCTATTTTGAACATCTCCATCCACCCTTATTCAAAAAAATGACGTTCTTTTATCAATTTTCTTCTGAAACATTTAAAGTAAATACCCACAAACTTTTTGTCTTTCATTTTGTCTCTGACCTTAAGATTTGACTCTGCAAGTCTCACACAACATTCAATTAGTCTCTGCTGGTTCTTCTGGTCTTAATGTTCAAAATGTCAAAGTAATCTTTTATAATTGGAAGCAAATATAGCGCTCTATCTGTGCCAATCATCCTCTCTGTTTTGTTTTAAATTATGAAATTGCAGTTGATCACTTAGTTTTAGTTCTCTAAAAAACTGTCATCAAACTCAAGATGAACTCCTTCACTCCTCTGTCCAGACTCTGGTGGTTCAGAAAGTGGGTTAAACCCCTATAGATGCACTGTAGGTATGTATTTACTGAACAACAAAAGAAACGCAAGATGCTTGAAGCTGGTTTGACGGCTCGGAATGTGGCTGAGGACACGATACCGTGAGACGGGGGTCACTCACGACAGACCAAGATCTGGGAGACCACGTGTCACCACCCGCAACCAGGATCGCCATATTTGGTTGATGCATCTCGGTGACCGTCAACTCTGTGCTACAAATACAGCAAGAGAGACCCCAGGGACGCACAATCCCTGTGTGAGTGCACAGACGATCCAACGCCACCTGCACGAGACCAGCCTGCGAGCACGGAGACCGTACTTTGGGCTGGTGCTGACGGATGAACGTAGACGTCGTCGTCTGGCCTGGGCAAGGGCGAGGTGCAACTGGACTATACTCGACTGGGCAAACATTCTCTTCACTGATGAGTCCCAGTTTTGCATCTCTCCCTCTGATGGCAGGACACGTGTTTGGCTAAGGACAGGGGAACACTACACTGATGCGGCAGTGATCCAGAGAGATCACTGGGGTGGACCCAGCGTTATGGTATGGGCGGGTATCAGCTCTGCGTATAGGACGGATCTTGTGTTCATTAATGGCAACCTCACTGGAGTCCGTTATCAGGATGAGATTGTGCACCCAGTGATACTGCCATTCCTACAACATCACAACCTGACGCTGCAGAAGGACAACGCGCATCCACACACAGCCAGGGTTGTCACTGAGTTCCTTAATCAGGAGAACATTGCGACGCTTCTGTGGCCAACATTTTCGCCGGGTATGTCTCCTATAGAGCATCTGTGGGACATTCTGGATCGCCGCGTTCGATCCCGGATCCCAATACCAAACACATTGGTGGCATTGCAAAATCCTGAGGGAAGAATGGCAGGCCATTCCTCAACAAGACCACTGGACTCTGGTCTGATCGATGCGTCGCAGACTTCAGGCTTTGATTGATGCACATGGTGGTCATACCAGATACTGACATTTGTAATATCCAGAACTCTAGCATTTCTTTGAAAATGGTCCAAAATTTTGCCTGTGAACCTCACAGCTGTATGTACCCATCAGTGGCGGCTGCTGGTCAGTTAAGGAGGGGAAGCTCATTTTTTTTCTGGCCTACATCATAAATGTGTTTATGTAAATGACCTGTGACCCTGTTGTACCAACAAGGTGTCTTTTCCAGGGATTTTATTCCCCAAAACCCACTTTTGACCAGACAACACATTTTATTTGTGACAGCACACTGAGCCAGCTCACCTTGTCATACCAGGAATGCTGAAAAGACCTGTTACTTTTCCCCACCCTTTGCACTAAATCAATCTTAGGAGTTGATCTGCCCTGCTGTTTTACTCTTATTTTCTCTTCGTAAGGAAGACTATCAAACGGCTTCGCCAAAATCCGGTCAACAACATTCATACTATCTGCCATGACGTGCAGCTTGTTAGCAGCTGGAGCTGCTACGTGAGTCTACTGTTTGACAGGCTGTGAGTGTGAGAGACAGGGAGAGAAGCTGTGCTGCAGCTCGTTGGTGAAAAGAAAAGTGACAGGAGAGAATCTTCAAACACAACGCTAGTCGTTTTTAAGAAAGATAAAGTCGCTGGTGATCGATAAAGCCTCCGAATCAGTCCAGAACAACTGAATGTAAAACTTAGAAGATGCCCCGTCGACTTCAAGATCGCTGATTGGCTCATTTCACTGTCAATCAAAAAAGGATTCGGCCTCAGACAGATCATCCAATCATCATGCTGAAGCCGAGCGTCCAGGCCAGCCCACTGCCTCATAGACCCCCAGAGACGCTGAGCGTCCGATGGGCGGGACAAAGCCCAGCGTTTATCCAATCACCGTCCAGTTTCCACAGTGGAACAACCCACTCTACGCTTCCCCATCGAAGTCAGAAGACGCTCAGCGTCCGACTGTGTTAAAGGGCTGAGACGCTGCGGGGATGAATGAGAAGGAAGTCGCGCCAGTTAGTAGCTGATTCAGAACAAATGATGAAGGTATTCTAGAGCATATTTAGGCAATGAAATGTACTATATTTCTAGGGAAGCTGAGAAAATGGTCTTAGAGCAATTTTGCCTGTGAACCTCACAGCTGTATGTACCATTTAATTAAATCACACTCCCGTATAAAGCTATAGAAAAACAAAGTTGCATTTTTTGTTGTTGTTCAGTATATGTAAAAATGTGCATCCGTGTATATGTTTCTTTTTTGACATGCAGTATCTCCGTTTATGTGGGTGAAATCGCCCGTTTGCTCTCCGCTGATGCAGCAGTGGGAGCAGCGTGAGGTTGAGCGTCTTGCTCATGAGCTGCTGACCAAACACTGGATCAGACGGAGTTCTCTCGCTCACTTTGGCAGAGGCATCAGGTGGTCTCAGGTTCAGCTGTGTTCAGCCTCTTAGAGACAGAAACACACGAGCTTTGAGTCCAACACAAACACCTCTGGACTTATTCATCATGTGTATCAAAGCCAACAGAGTCAGGTGTGTGTGTGTCTCTGCAGGAATAACACACGCCTTCAGCTGCAAACATTAATATTAAACACATGAACAAAGACAAACACTCTGGAGGAGCTCCTCTCTGTTCTTCTGTCTTTGTGCATCGTTGAAGGCCACTGTGGACTCCGCTGTGCGACTCCATAAAGATACTTCATCAGCCTCTGACCTTGAGTCCCCTTCACACCATCAGCATCAATAATCTGGGAGTGTGTTAATGTTGAAGAGCTGACAGAGAGGATATCCAGACACTGAGCCGCTCATGCATCTGCAGGTCTGAGGTCAATGGGTCAGGTCATGTTTGTTTGTTTGTTTGTGGATCAGAGCTATCGAGGCTCCATCTGTATTCACTGAATGTTTCAGGTGTTGTCCTGCACTGCACCTGATGTGTTCGGCTCTTTTCAGATTCAGCTGTGTGTTAATATTCTTATCAGTCTTCCTCGATTTCAGTGTCAGTATAAATGTCTCTGTTGTTTGAAGATGTCTTTAAAAACAGAAAAAAGGAACTTTAAATGCACCACAGCCAGTAGCATATCCTTAAATAAACAGCTTTTTTCTGACAAGTAGATAATATATAGAAAACTGTGAGTCAGTTTTAACCAGAAATCCATTTTTTTAATTATTTTTTATTTTTTTCCAACTTATGAGATGGGTACAGAAAAAAACAACAACTAGGAAACAACAGACAACAAACAAGAGTCGTTTCCAGACTGTAATAAACCTTTACAGTGAAAAATAATGTCTCCTTAAAAAAAAAAAAAAAACAGTATGGTACAGACCAAGTTCCCATTCCCTACACAAGAGACAAAATGGATGGACAGACAATCGTCAGAAGTATTTACAAGAAGAGGTGAAAAAAGGGGGGTGAAAAAGAAAGGGGGGGGTTGTTATAAAAATAACAAAATATTAACTAAAATTTAAGGGTGTAACGGTACACAAACCCTGGATTAGGGGTCACACTTCGGTACATTTTCATCAGAACGCAAAACCATTTGCATATTTAGCACGTTTATTAAACCAAAAATTTGTCATTTAACAAACTAAAAACCAAAATAAATTCAATGTGCTGCTTGGTAATACTAATAAGTTAAATAAAATAAACAACAAATGTATGAAATTAAAAATAATGAGTTTCTTTTTAAATTCCTGGCTTAAATGTGGATGACTGGGTACTTTATACCGGGGCTCAATCACCTTTAGCATGAGTTTAAAACCAGCATTTTCCACAGCTGAATGGTCTTAGATCTGATGCTATAAAACTCTGATGGATGCTGTTATCGCTTTGGCCCGATCTGAACTGTCTGGGAGAGGCTGCTTGAATGCAGACAGCAGTTGAATTTGCACTGCAGTGTTTTTTTTCCTTACCGTGGAAATCTTCACACTTGAGTGGTGCCGTTTCAGGTGAGTTAGCATGTTTGACGAGCTGTCGGAAAATACCCAACCTCAGTTGAACAGTATCGGCACACCGCAGTCGTTTTATCCACCTGTCTTTCTCCGTTGCAATATTTCACCAGGAAGCCAAAGTGTTCCCAAACAGGAGATTTCAGCGACGGGGGAGGGTCTCCAAGCTCCGATTGGTCGCTAGCAGTAGCCACGATGCACAATTCAGACACAAGCTCCTGTGGTTATGGAAGCTCTTTGATATGAGACGTCACGTCCACATGATATGTACATGATCACAAGAGCACGAATCACAGACCACTTTCCTCATGAATATTAAAAAGCCTTCCCTAACCACGCCAATCGTAGACGAGTGCCCCGTGAATATTAAAGAGCCATGTGCAGCGGCTAACGTAAACTTACTGTACTTGTTCGAGTACAGCACTGTATCGAACCGAACGTCCGTTTGGAGCAGTTTGGCACGGATACATGTACCGTTACACCCCTACTAAAATTAAATTAGATTAAGTATTAGTATGAAAGTAAACAGGGTCAGTAACTCAGTATTTCTTTGCTTTTCAGCATCAATATGTAAAGTATCTATATGAAGCAAAAAAGGCTGCCACATCTTATGAAAGGCCTGGAAGGAAGAATCTGATCTTCTCCGGTCAGAAATCCATTTTTAATCAAAAAGTGACCTCAAAAATCTGATTAATTTGTCGAAGATTTACACCACCTACATGTTTTGACTGTTTACCAGCCCAGAGACGTCAGATGCAAATCATGACGCTACTGCAATTATAACTGAGCAAATTAAAAACAGACGTACAAATTATGAAACATTCATCAAAAAGAGTAAGAGTAAATACATTAGGGACGGACTCTATTTACAACCGGGAGCAACTCTTGGTTGGAATTTTGTTATCAACAAATAAGAAAACTATTTGTTTGCTGATCACTGCCAAGAAAGGTAATCACCAAAAATAGCTTAAGTCAGAAATTCCAACTTTAGACAACTGGTAAAATATCACTTATATAATATATACAAGGGGTGTCCCGATACAACTATTTCACCTCCGATACGATACCGATATTGCAGCCTTGAGTACTGGCCGATACCGATATCAATCCGACACGATATCAGCAGGAATCATACAGACTTTTATTACCTATTTTGTAGTATGGACTGTAAGAAAAGGCTTGATCAGGTCAGATTACTCAAACAGAGAACAGTAGTCAGCAATAGTAGGTATGAGAAAAACTGACCCATTTGTTATTAACCAATAGTTTAAATAAATTTTAACCTTAAACATAAGAATATACTACAATTAAAACATGAATAAAAATATTAGAAGACCCTGAAAAGTGACCTCAATAAATCAAACAAAAACATATTTCACCAATTGCAAAATAACCACTGTGTTGAACTTAAACATAAGCATATTCTACAACTGAATAAAATAAAAAATAAATATATTAGAATGGACTGCTTGTATCGGAGTGCCGATATCGGAGATTTAGGATGCAGGCCGATATAATCCGATATTTGTTTTTTTGACCGATATCCGATATCAATATCGGATCGGGACATCCCTAATATATACAATGGAACAAGCCGACTATTCATTCAATATAAAAAAAAATAATCAATTGTGGGGAAAATTGAAACACTACATCCTCCCTAAACGCCCCTTTCTTGTTTAAATTCATATTGTTTTTACAGACAAGCACTTGGAAATATGTATTCTTGTTTTATCAATCACATATCATCACATAGGGCTAAAATGTAAGACAACAAACAAGAACAAACTTACACATGATGCTTCTGCTAGCACAAACAAAAGGATGGCAGCAGATGGGAACACATGTCTGCTCTTAGTTGCACATCAAGGCAAGATGGCTACTCCTACCTGACAACTTCCTGTTTAACATGCAACTTCCTGCTCTAACAAAAGAACCACTAGGAGGTGCTAGACACCTTTTTATAGTTCTTCACTAGTTCCTCACACACACACACACACACAGTTGTCAGACTGCAATAGCGACAACAAAGTTGCCGGGGATGTGGACTGTTGCACTGCAGGATGCACATCATTGTTCCGGATCACACCGTGACTTCACTGTTCATTAATAAAAACCTTTAGCACGTCTGTTCTCCATTTTAATGACATACGAATGAAAGTCTGTGTGGTTACAGCCTCAGTCATTAGGAAAACTCCACACTGAGTCTCCTTCATGGTGTTAAATGACAGCACTGCTCCACTCACCGATTCAGCAGCACAGCATGTCAAAGTTATTTATTTATGTGAGCCGGGCCCCTCAGTGAGCTTCCTGTTCTCCATAATATGGTGACCAGCTGCTTGTCAATGCCAATACAAAGGATTATGTTCATCAGAGACACAAACATGCTGCTGTGATCATAAATATATCAGCCAATGGTGCACATGTTTGGCAGCTCAGCCGGCTCTGTTCGTCTTAATTTACCCTGGTGTCAGACGAAATATTGTTAGAGAGAGCTGAGTAAGTCTCAACAGTAATAAACGACATGATTTTGAACAATAAACCCTGACTGACCTGATGTAAGTAAGCTATTTAAATCTTGAGATATTACATTAAAGGTACAGTGTGTATTATTAAATGCTATCTAAAATAACAGACTTGGTAAAAAATGGAATAGATTACTAAAAATTATATTTAAATTAGTTTCTAATCATCCTTAAATAATTAATGTTTTGCTTTCGTTACCTTAGAATAAGTCAGTTATATCTTAATAGGAGCGGGTCGTCTCTTATGGTGGCTTCCATCTTGCGTCGCCATCTTTTCTACCGTAACCCAGAACGGACAAAAATACGCTTTCGCGTTTTTTTTCGAAGCCTACCAGAAATGCACAGTTGTGAAATAGACGAAGAAGAAGAGAGTGATTACCAAGCAGCTGTGCTAATACAAACAAACATGGAGGACCACACGTACAATTTGCCAGCAGAGGAGCATGAAACTTTGTCAAAGAAACGAAAACGGGATGAAGCCAAACGCAATCGGGACAGAAAAACAAAAAAAACAGGGTCAACATCGGCGCTGCCTTTCCCAGATGGAAGTCATTGAAGGATAAGTTTGCAGACAGATGCAGAAGTTGCCTGTTTTTTGCTGGACAGGTAAGACTAAGTGTTGAATTGTACTCTTATATGGAGCCAAATTTATTTGTTTTATTTCGGGAGAAGTCGGAGTAAGACGCAGAGAATGTATCTGCTATGAGAGGCTTATTTCACGGCCACAAGCAATTTTCTGTGGACAGAAAACAGGCTGATAACTAAGCTATATAGCACTGTTGATGAGACAAAGACAAAGATTTTCACCGTACTCCTTAATTTTATTGTTTGCTCCTAATTTGTTATTTAGTAGCATATGTACACATTGGTACGGTGTATATTTTAGGACATCCTCGGTCTCAGGAAAACCTCTGTGTCATTTCTCAGACCAAACGGCATCAGAAAAACCCCCCTCAATAAAACCTCCGTCAGATAATACGGCCTCAGGCTTCAAAATGAAAGTCATCAGACAAAATACTGGAAAAACGGACTCCAATAAAAAACAGCCTCAGGTCGTAACAATATCATTATCATCGTAATATCATAAATGTCCAGTCGTCTTGAGACGGCATTCAGCTAAAAATAAGCCACTAGCAAACTTCCCATTTTCAAAACAAAAGCATTCTTCATTATCTCCTATTAGTTCGTTAACGCTTTTGTAAATTAGGCTCTTGTTTTGGAGCTGACCGGAAGTTTCTTCGATAGCATAATGGCACGCATAACAGAATGCCCGAAATACCGAAATGAAATTTGTATCTGTGCGTTTTATGGCTCAAACGACCACATTTTGGTATTCTATGTGGTGACTTTTGCGCCTAAAATACTCTCTTAACTTTCAAATGTGGCGAATCAACAGAGATATTTGATAGCCTGGTAGCTGGAAACACTTGTTGACAACGCCATGTTGAAAAAACACTTTTTGTCCTTGGAAGGCCACCGTAGCTCCAGGGTTCTCCATCAGGGAGGGGGAAGCGCCGGAGTGCTGCAATCTCAAACCTCACCTTTAGATTTCGCTAAAAACTACAGACTGTACCTTTAACGACATTGTTTAAATAACTGTGATTTCTTAAGGTTTTATTTGCAGCAACAGCAACATCTCTTGTCCAGTAGGCCTAAAGACAGTCATTTCTAATCAGTTTCTGTTCGATTCCAATGTTACACAAGGGTTAGGATAATAAGCTCTCACTTTATTTCAATATGGGGGAAAGGATGTTGCTTCTAAGCAGCTTGTGAAAGAATAAAAATAAATGTTAAATTAGAGAAAATAGTTTTTTATTTTTCACAGATTTATACGGGTTAGGTTATAGAAACATCTGAGTCATAAAAGGGATACTTGTGTTGGTTTTATTGATACGTGTTTCAGAGCATGATTATTTTTCTGTGCCTGCTCCATAGACTGATGATGTTGTGGCTATAATACCAAATAACACCACATTTCTGTAATTTGCATCCTTTTGCAGGCTGAAGAAAAGCCAGAGAGGTCCTTATGTGGCCGAGTTTTGGCTCAGGTGTAGGACTAATTTTATCCTCTCGGAAAAGGGGCCGCCTCGTTTTGATATTTTAAATATTAAAGGTGTTCAATATTTACAGACTGAAATATTGATGTATGATGAGAGCACCGAGGACAGTCAGGCATATTTGTGCAGCTTTAATCCCTCCTGCTGTTGTCCACCATCGTTTTTTTTTAAAGCTGCCAGAGCTCTGTGGCGTGTTTCGTCTCTTTGTGGCACAAAACTCCAAGAATAAAACTCTAAACCTGTCGTTACTTGCGTGTGCGGTCGCTAGGCCTGTCATGATAATAAATACATCAATTAACCACATGATAAATAAAAATGTCCTCGAGAAGTTGACACGTGCATGCATGTTTGTTTTCCTCCTCTCTTTCTACCAAACAGGCTGGATGAGAAGATGGTTCACTCTGTGCAACTTTCTCAACACCTGGTTGCGTTGGTTCTATAGTGGATTTATAGCGGAGTGAGCATCTACCTCTCCCAAAAGAGTCCATTTCATTTTCATTGGGTTTTTTTCTCATTTTTTTGTCAAATTTATTGTACTGGTTTTTTAATTTATTTTAATAAAAAGCTCATGACCTTCCAATTACGGTTAAATACTCTTAAGAAATTAAAGTTTACTGCTTTGATACTGTGTACTCACTTAGTAATGACATATTATAATTACATTAATGAAATAAATTATGTTTAAAAATAATAATGACAATAATATCGTTTATCCGCAATAATTTTTGGGACAATTATCGTCCAGCAAAATTTGTTATTGTGACAGGCCTAGCGGTCGCTCACAGTTCCCAAACATGTTCTGGTGTTGAAAATCTCTAAGTGTGTGTTTGGGCTGATGCAGAGGTGCCAGTTTTAGGGGACCATCCTGCAGCGTTAACACGTCTGTCCCATTCTTTTCCAAACCCTTGAGATAAACAGACGGCACAAGCATCACTCCACAAAAGTCTGACAAAAGCAAGCAAGTCTTTTGTGTTCTTTTGTTGCACATCTTTCATTTTCTGTCTGTATTTATCATCATCTCCAAGTCTTTGTATTTACACTGATACTCCAGATCGGGATCATTTTGTATATTTTTAAACTGCTCCAGTTTTTCTTCTCATATTGATTTTCCAGCAGCTCTCTCCAGCATCACAGCAGAAAGGGGAAAGAAACTCCAAATTAATAGTCTCTGTTCTTCTGTGACTTTCTGTGCTTGTTAAAAAGTTCACAGATGACATCCTCCAACACAAAGACAGTCAATAAAAAGACAACAACAGGAGAACAACAAAATTACAAACACACATATGCAATTATGACATTTTCTGCTTTTATTTCACTTATTGTCATTGCATTTTATCTTTTTTCCCATGTTAAAGCGCTTTGTATTACAAAGTCCTGTATGAGAAGTGCTTTACAAATAAAGTTTGATTGATTAATTGAAATGTATTTATCAACTAAAGGATGAGACGGTTCACTAACATGAAGCCTGTCCAGCTGCAGCTGAACTTTAAATCTGACTCAGAGCTTCACCTGGATAAAAGAGATTATGTACTTTAAATAAAAGTAAATTCACAGTGAGTCACTTTTATTGTGTCATAAAGTAAATGTAAAAAGTATTTAGATAATTCAAACAGGGCTCATGTCTCCGGTGAAGTCAAAGGTAAATGTTGAATTAAGGGACACAGTAAAGTCTGATTATTCAAACCTTTTCAAACACCTCTGAGCTGAATGAAAAGGAATCCAGAAAAACAGTAACTGTTGAGTCACACATATAATTCAGAGCTTCAGTCTGAGCCAGTCGGAGTGACAGGCCTTAATCACAGAGACGTGTGTCCATCAGTCACAGAAACAGAGTTCATGAATGTCAGGGTGTGTGTGTCTCTGATGTGTGTTTGTCAGTGTGTGTTCAGTTCAAGTTAGACGGATCTTTAATGGATCTTAGGCTACGTTCACACTGCAGCCCTTACTGCTCAATTCCGATTTTTTTGTTTGTCTGTTCAGATCACTCCTGTAAATGTGGCCTGACTGCAGACTGTGATGTGAACAGCTCAGTTTAACATTAATGACATCAGCACAGCACGGAGTGATGAAGGTCAACAAACACAGAGCAAAGCTGTGCTTCACAATGCTGCAGAAGTTTATTCCCATAACACAGAACCTGATGTTACAGCAGCGCACCTTGAGTGAGCTCTTATTAAGGTAATTATGGTATATTTTATTTCTTATAAACCTAAAGGCGGACGCTCTCTCCTGCCGACCCTGCTGATGACAGATCGCTGCTGGAGAGCCAAACATCTCAGAGCCATAGTGCACTGAACAGGTGAACAAAGAGGCAAAACCTTAGTTTAATCATCTGTTCTGATGTTTTGTAGTTTGTCTGAGAGCAGATCAGACAGGAGCAGACTGCTCACTGACTGATGCTGTCTCATAGAAACATACAGCAGCACAGAAATACGCACAGATGAGATGAACAGCAGTGGATCATCAGTCCTGTAAACTTGTTATTTTAGCCTGATTAATCCATTCAAAAAGTCGGTGCAGTGTAAATAAACTAAGTTTGTCAGATATCATAATACAAACGTGTGAATCGTCTACTGTGCCTGTAATGGAGACACCAGTCGATCGCCCCAGCGCTCTCTCACTTTTTCTCATCAGTCCTCCCTTTATGCATTGTTTAATCAAGCTTGTAGCTGAAAAACAACTAAAACTCTTTATTTTAGGGGAAAATGCATAAACTTTTTAATAATCATGTCTTTATATTAACCTCTGATTCTGTTCTGTCCATGAAGTGACTTTAAAAATTTGTCCCGAGGTGAACTGCTTGTCTGGAATGATGTTAAAGTCGCATTAATTTGACCTGCTGTTCAGACCGCTGTCGCTTTCAAGAAAATCGGATACATATCCGATGTAGTAACACATTTAAAAGAGGCCTGAATCTGATTTGAAAATGTCTGATTCAATGCAACTTGTGCTGTTCACACTGTCAGAAACAAATCAGAAACAGGTCACATTTAGCTGCAGTGTGAACGCAGCCTTAGGGTGAACTTTTCTTTTTACTTTTTATTCCAATTATCAGTTAGCCTCCTGGTCTGAAGTAGATATTTAAAGAAAGAGACGGTGTAGGTACCAGATCTGTCCGCCCGCCTGCTGATGACATCACTTATCTACGGCTATTCTACGTGGACAAACAACGCAACACCTTTCATTTTTAAGTTTGGGATGAATGCAAACAGTGAAAACTACCTTAAAGTCTTTTAGTCAAAGAATAACAGGTAACTCCAGCTTTGTTCTCACATATCTGAGAAAATAGAAATGAATCTATTTTTATTTATGTATCTGACAATGACAGAAACAGCCGGAGAAAATCTTAAAACAAATGATGAAAAAGGTTTTCAGGCTAACAGCATAAATCTTTTACTCAGTCGTTCACATTAAAACTGTGATGTACAGTAGTGGTTGTTGTACTATTTGTTTTTTTATGTTTAATTAGTGAAATTATGATATTAACAGTGATACAAGAGACAAAAGAAGGGGAAATAAAATACAAAAAAAAAGAATTAAGGGTTAGAGATGGACTAATACAGATAAAAAAGAAGAAAAGTTTCAGTAATTTGTAAGGCATAAGAGGGAGTAGAGGAAGATATTTGTGTGGATTAATAGAAAGCAAAAACGAACAAATAAACTATTAAAAATCAACAAAAAATGTCCTGCATGTTGGATATAGATTAATCAGTGATGAATGACAGGGGATTATGCAGATATAATGGTGGGAAGAATAAAACAATGACAAAAAAGATCCACAGTAAAGCAGTGAATACTCAAAGAGGGTCATAAATGTATTTGCTTAATGCAGCCGCAAAAAAATACACAGTCTACACAATCCTCAGTCTGCATTTTGGCCCTTTTGCAAATGACTAGACCATCATCAAAATCTTAATTTTGTCTGGTTTTACACATGCATTATTGGTTTTGCAGGAGAAGAAAATTAACTGATTAATGTACAAAATGAAAACTGTTATAAACTGTGAAGCTCTTCCTCTTTGTTGTGATGTACGTGTTCCCTGATTAAACTCTTAAATAAGCAAATATCAATTAATAATAATAATAATTTAGGGGTAATATACAGAAAGGTCAACGGTGGAGTCAGAACTCTGCTCTTATAGCTATAATCTCCATAGAAAATACCTCCAAAATACCTTTAATCCAAATGAAATCTTACACTTTAAATGCTGTTTCTCCTCCCATAATCCTTTGCAGTCTCCTCCACCTGCTGCTCCAGCAGCAGTCATTAATATGTAGCGTTAGCTGAATAGAGTCATCTATCACGTTAAAGGTTCGTATTATTTCTTGACTGGATAATAACTCCTCCTGACCTTTATTCATGCATTAATCATCTGCAGAGGCTGTTTCATTTACTGTGACCTTGATGCAGGAAAAACTGAATGAACTCAGAGTTTAATAAAGTTTACAGTACGAGTCGGACGTAAATGATGGAGGATATACATCTCAGTAAGAGAGATCATTCTGTCAAGAGCCTGTCCCATAGGGATGAATAAATACAAAAGCATTGTCAGCAGCATTACCTCCTATTTAACAGCACATCTGACAGGCTGTTATCTGACTCTGCCTGGTGTGGATGTCTTTGGTTTTTTAGTCAAATCAACCACAAATAAAGCAACAGGAGAGCAACAAGACAGCTGTAGGAGAGTAATGATTATTACGGACTGATAATAAAGTGAGCAGAAAAGAGTGTAGGACATTTATCACAGAGCTTTAAGTCTGTTTCCTTTGTCTCATATGGCTGCATGTACTGTCCTACTCATCATTACTGGCACCCATGAAGTTTAAGTACACAATGTGACAGTACTAACAGTTTCTTTACAAACCTCTCTAACTTTGCTCTGCATCACTTTATTAGACTCAAACTTGGCAGAAGTAATGTTCACATATTAAGGTTTGTAAATTATACTTCATTAGCTACTATGATCATGCAGTCATATTTAGAATAGGCAGTTTTAACTGCAACCACTTGAAGTCTACAAGGAAAAGAACACCCTACCAACAATTAAGCATGGTGGAGGTTCCATAATGGTTTGGGGCTGCTTTGCTGCATCGGGTACTGGAGGCCTTGACTGTATCACAGGAATCATGAAATCAGAGAATTATCAAGAAATTTCAGAGCGAAATGTCCGACCCAGTGTAAGAACACTTGGTTTGAGTTGAAGATCGTGGGCCCTCCAGTAAGACAAAGACCCAAAGCACACATCCAAAAGCAAGCAGGAATGGTTGAAAAGGAAAAAAATGGCCTGTTTTAAAACGGCCAGCAATGAGTCCTGATCTCAATCCGACTGAAAATCTTTGGTATGGCTAAAATCTGCCATTGGGGAAAAGAAACCTGTAAATGTTCAAGAGCTTGAACAGTTTGCATAGAAAAAAGTGGGAGAAAATACCAGCTGAGAAGAGCAAGAAGCTTATAGATGGATACAAGAAACATTTGGAGGCTGTCATCAGTGCCAAAGGGTGTGCAACAAAATACTGAAGAGGGGTGCCATTATTGCTGCACATGCTTTTTTCAGTTCCCTCTTTGAAATTACAATATGTAACTTGTAAAAATGATTTTTTTGTTGTTTAAGTATTTTGGACCTTCAACTAAAAGATCCTGATGACATAAAGTTGGTACATTTCAATTTATTTCTGAAGATATTGTTAAAGTAATGAAAATAATGAAGGGGTGCCAATAACACTGAGCAGGACTGTAAGTGGACACACTGTCATATAAAAACACACATGATAAGGGCCATGTAAGATATTCAATCTCTCAAAAGAAGATGTTTTTAATTGTTAAAAAAAATTAAACTAAAAAAAAGCTCAGATGTTTTGTTTTTACTACTGCAGTCTGAGAGTCGCTGTCAGCATGGACAAACCGCTTTAGTCAAGCTCTTGTTTTCCCTCTTAACTCTGGACTAAATATTGAACTGTGAGTATTCATTTAGGATATCAGCTAATTTAGAAATGAGCTGTGGATTAATGTATGCCTCACGCTCTGAACTTGGCTAATGCCCAGAAAAAGAAAAACAAGGAGAATCGTGACTGTGACTGATTAGAGACTAAAAGAACTGTGAATGAAGAACGACTTATTTAATTGGTAAATTACAGAAGACACAAAGAGAACATAATGGCATTGTGAGTGAATATTCACCATTCAGACAGCAGTTTTTAACAAAACAACTTGGCAATAAATGGATTTAATTATGTGTAAATTCACACAGACTTTTCTCTTTGGCCTTTTTTGTTTTTAAGCTTGCATGATGTCAAACCTTTATTCAGAAATTATGGGCACATTTTCATTTTTTACTATCAGTTGCTTTTAAAGGTAACACATATGATCACATTGTAGTTGGATAATTGATAGTGTGCATGTAAACCCTGTCTGAAGAGCTTATTTTGTGTTTGGCAAAGAGATAATTAAGTTAAAGAAAAGAAAATTGAGATTAATGTGACAGTTCCAGTTTTCACATGGCTTGTATTCATTGCTTAGACACTTAATCCAAAGTTGCTCCCTCTGCTGCATCAGTGGTGTGTAAAAGTGCATGATTGGGCGAGGAAGCTGATGAAGTGAGTGGATGGATGTATGTGTGTATATATTCACATATGTATGTATGAATATGTATATTCATTATATATTCTATTTGTTGTGTGTAGGTAGATAAACATATTTATAAAGATTATATGTTTTGTAATATAAATGTGTACAATATATTTGCATCAACAGCAGAATTCATTTTTTAAAAGACCCATGAGGAACAGTATTAAGGGGGAGGAACTCAAAAAGTTTTTTACTTCTTCCTACTTCTTTTCAAGTGTGTTTGATTACTTCAGTTCTTTTTTAATATATGTGAATTGCATTTCACTACTTTTTTTATTTCTTTGCATTCATGTTCGAAATAAATTCAGTTCAATTCAATTCAATTAAGCGTGACAGTGAATGGGTGTGACCTGCAGAGAAAAGCAGCTTAGAGCAGTCAAAGACTAGAAAGTACTACTTTAATTTCTGGACTATAAGTTGCCCTTTTCCACTAGCACGCCTTGGCCCTACTCTACTCGGCTCTACTCGATTAGCAGCGTGTTTCCACTAGCCTGGTACCTCCTAAAACAAGCTAGTTTTAGTACCCACTCCGCTCTGGTTCCAAGCGAGCTGAGTCCATACTAAAAGATGATGTCACCGACTGCCGGCTACTGATTGGTCAGACAATGTCGTCATCGATGAGTCATGGGCGCGACGACCCAGCATGCTAGCGGTAGCTACCATTAGCTTACCCTCATCCGTCTTTTCTTTGCAGCTGGATTGCTCTCGTCCTCGGCTTCATTCTGTTGTATAGCTTCCAAAACTCTCCTGTGCTTCTCAAGGGGTATTTCTTCTTACCACCTGCAGCCTTCTTCTGCTTTCCTTATTTACTCGGTTTGTGACAAAAGGACACAGATTGTTGTGTCGCGCTCAAAATGACGTCACTGCAGAGCCGCTCTCTGTTTACAGCGACACTCCACGCCATTGGGCAGCCGACTGGGGCTAATGGAAAAGCAGCACAAGGCGAGTAAAGTAGAGTCGGGTAGAGTCAAGTAGAGATGAGTAGGGCTAATGGAAAAGGGCCATAAGTTGCCCTTTTTTTCATAGTTTGTTTGGTCCTGCGACTTCTAGTCAGGTGTGACTTTTATATCAAAATATACATTGTTTAACACACTGACAGACATGAACCATGGAGTAAACAGTGCCATCTACAGCCACAAGAGAGCGCTCTAGGCTAGACATAAACAAAATGCTTCCAAAATGAACTGGTGAAACTGCTTTAGATGTCACCAAAAACCAAATCTAAAAATAAAGCTCAAGCACAGAACAAGAACATCCGAAGGCGACTCTGCAGCAGAGGAAAGATCTGCTGGCAACAAGCAGAGAAACTTCCAGAAGGAAACCTTCTCCCCAGACAGTGAGTCTCATCAGTCCCAGGAAAGCAGCAGAAACTCCACCAAACTGAAGAAGAAGCACCGCAGCCTCCACCATCCAACCCTTTTCTGAGGCAACGTGAGCTTTAAAGGTGCAGCCTTGGGTGCTTCAGCTCTCAGCAGTGAGGGCAGACTTGACTTGAATTTGACTTCGTCTGTCACATCTTTGTGGAATCTGCATGAGCATCAGCAAATGTTCTGAGCTGAGCCAAAGTTTGACATTGAACAAGTTTAAGACCTGTTGTTGTACTGATAAGCATGAAGTCAAAAAGTTTTTTCATATATAACTTTTCTAAAGTGCCTAGATTTATTATAATATTATTATTGTTATATATTTCATTTTTGGTCTATATATTTTTTTTGTTGGTGGTATGTATGTGTGTGTATGTATATGTATATGTATACATATATATTCATGAAGCATATATGATTGTTGATTACATTGTATAAGATTCAGTAATTAAATTCATATCAAACAGGACGTGGAATAATTGACTTTTGATACCTTATGAAGAGAGGGTGGGATTAAATAAGTTTGTACTTCTCTTTTTCGAGTATGTAGGTGAAATCAATCAGTGTAATTTTTACTTTTGTATTGGTATTTTGCTACATTTATATAAAAGTTATATGGCATTTATGTCTTGCATGTTCGAAATAAACTTCTACCACTACTGCTACTAATTTCTGTTTAGAATATCTCTCGTCTTACCAGGGGAGATATGAAGCTGCTGAAATTCTGTGATGTCCTTTTCAGACATGCAGGGTTGGTGGCAAAGCCTCAAAATCAATTTCTCAAAGGCCAAAGCAAATACAAGCAGACACAGACAATAACACTAGTTTGTGCTGGTGTGATAATGAGCGAGCTGAAGCTGCAGATTGTCCAGGGTTGATGGAAGGAAATGGAGAAAATTTGTGTGAAACTATCAGACAAGTTTAATCAGCAGGCATGAAAACAGATGCAGGTACAAATGTCACAAACACACAAACCAGAAATCGTCAGTGAATCCTTAATAAAAGAAACACATCATTAAATACAGATGGGAATAGAGAACCAGTTCTAGTCCAGAATCGTTAACAGCTAAATCAAAGAATTGATATCATGAGTCTTTTTGCTAATCAATCCTTCCACTGACAGGCTTCAGAAGCGTCAGAATTGTGGATTAATTTTTTACAAAAGGCGCCGACTGCACAACCTTAAGTGAGCAGAAACACTTTGCAGAAGCAGTTATCTGTGCTGTGACGTGTGTTTGACATTGTTGACACTGAAAATCTAACCTGACAACCCAGATGGACAGCTCCATATATCTGCCACAGAAATATTTCACTAGTCCATCTGGGTAGGAGCCCTTTGAATTTATTTTCAGGGACAGAACGTTAAAAAAAACACAAGCTTGTGATTGGACAATCGTTTGGCTCATCACATTCATCACAGACCAATCCACATCAAGCAGGGTTGCCTCCTATAATGTAGCATACATAGCAGCTAATGTAGCGGCTAATGGCTAACAACAGTGAAAAACAGTTCATGGACGTTAGCCGCTAACTAGCTGCTAACAGCTAACGGCCTTATACTATGGTCTTACACTAAATTGTAGCACACAGATGATTCATTTAACACTTATATGTGACATGAACCTCATCAAAGACAATCCCTACAAGTCAACTTCTGAGGAGGGCAGATTTCACCAAGTTTCACTGAGTAGCCATGAGGACAATAGGCTCAACTTCTGGTTCTCAACTTCCGGTTGTCGTCGCGTCTGCATTCTGCTGCTCCCGCCTCTCTTCCCTGATTGAGAATTCAGCCGGGTGAATTTGTTGGTAACGGAGGCTGGCAGGACGGACCTGCAGGATTTCAGAATCAGGCAGGTCTGTCTGCTCTGCAAGGCTACTGAAAATCTACAGGCCAACATTTACCCACACAGAAAATCTGCAGGAAAGAATTGGATCGATTAGCAGGATCCATAATAGCATTGTATCGTTAAAATCTTATCAATTCCCATCCCTATCGTTAAAAGTGTGAATTACTCTCCTTAGTGCCTCGGGGGTATTTTTCTAAGACGAGGGCTGGTGAGGCACAAGCTGTTGTGTTCTTATCTGAAGGACACTCAAAGCGAGAGTTTCTTGACCCAATTAAAACACAAGACCAAAATCTGTGAAGCACGATGATCCGAACAGCTCTTGACTTGAATGAGAAACGGACACAACAGCGACACACTTATACTGAACATCAGCGAGTCGTGCAACAGCTCACACACTTTACAAAATGCAGATCAGAGCATTTCTCTGATGAGAAACTGAAGATATCGACAGAAAATCCAGAGAGCATTTTCTGATAAATACAGTTTGAAGTCAAATAGATCAGGGGCTAAGAGATGGGTCCCTCGGTTTAAAAGGTCTCTGTTAGTTTTGTGCAGAAGCACAATCACACACATTAAAGCAGAGAACTGGAGGGAGCAGCTGAATTCGAAAGAATATAAAAAAGCTTTTTCACAGCAACATGGCAGCCTGAAGGATTACCAGACTTGGTAAGAGAATGAGATTTAACACACTGAATCATGTATGCCAAATAAACATGATGAATAATCAATGGATTGAGGCACCTATGATGTGCTTTTCTAAGTTTTATCTGAATACCAGTGTGTTCGAGTTGTCTCCTTCACATAATAGAGCACTTCTATGGACAAAAGAAAAATTCTGCAGCATCAGAACCCCCCTGACACGCCAGAGGGACAGGCCTCCACGGAAATATTTCACTTGTCCATCTGGGAAGGAGCCGTTCGAAAATGTTTTCAGGGGCAGAACCTTCAAAAACAGCAGCAGCTTGTGATCGGACGATCATTCGGCTCGTCACACTCATTACAGATCAATCAAGCAACGCTGCTATGTATGACAAAGCATACATGGCGGTTATACGTAGCAGATTATGGCTAACAACAGCCATTAGCTTAAACTACCTTAAACTATCATTTCAAATTCAATTATACCACACAGATGTATCATTTAACACATATGTGTCATGAACCTTGTCAAACACAATCCCTACAAAGTAAACTTCTGAGAGCAGATTTTGATACAGCAAAATATCATTACGCACTTCTTCAGGATATGTGTATCGATACGGATTCTACAGAATCGATACGGCCTAAATATTTTGACAGTTGTCAAAACACTTTGGCTAATGTTAACAGCGGCACAGTTCAAGGCAGAAGACGAGCTACATAATAAAACATACGTTCTAAATTTGAACTTAGGTCTACCATCTTTGAGGATCGAATTTATGTCTCTTAAGTTGTAGAACCACTTAAAACTCATCCCTGTTCTTTATCTTCTTATAAGAAAAAACTAAACTTGTCAAGAATTTTGTTAAAGTGTAGTCAATGTTCACAATTTACGAGTATCAGGATACGTATCGTATCGTGAAGTTGCTGGAAATACCCAGCCCTAATCCCGGGTTAGGAGAAGGAGAAGCAAAAGCAAGACTAGCTTCAAGAGATGTTCTTTCCTCCTCTGTTAAAGAAAAAATTGATTCCATTTTTGATACAAAACGCAGATATTGAGGCCGCTTCAGAAGCCGCCATTATTTCAAACATGCAGTCACTTCCTGTTGTCGTCATGTCCGCTGCTCCCGCCTCTCTTCCCTGATTGGGCCGTTAAGCATTTAGCCAAGTGAAGTCGCTGGACAATGGAGGCTGGCAAGACGGAGATGCAGGATTTTCGATTCAGGCATAATCAATTTGCTCTGCAAAAGGCTTGAGCAGCACTGAGTTCTGTGTTAAATACGGAATCACCTGTCAAAGCAGTTATGTTTTTGCCAGTGTTTGTCTGTTAGCAGGAAAACTCAAAAAATTCTCAATGGATTTTGATTCCATTTTTAAGAACTGGTGGTCATGGCACAAGTGAATAGATTTTAATAATGATCCAAATTCTTTCCATGTTTTTGACAATAAATCACCCAGCGATGTTTGTGCTTTCTGAGCACTCTTAGTTTGATTTGATATTATTCCCATCTAATAAATCAGAGGATCTTTTAGGGTAAAGCTCAGGGTTGGGCTTCCCAAAGATTGTTTCATTACAAACACTTCACTGTGATACAAAATATACTCAACAAAAATATAAATGCAACACTTTTGTTTTTGCTCCCACTTTTCATGAGATGGACTCAACGATCTAAAATTCATTCCAGATAAACAATATTACCATTTCTTTCAAATGTTGTTCACAAATCTGTCTAAATGTGTGATAGTGAGCACTTCTGCTTTGCTGAGATAATCCATCCCACCTCACAGGTGTGCCACATCAAGATGCTCATCTGACATGATTAGTGCACAGGTGTACCTTAGACTGCCCACAATAAAAGACCACTCTGAAATGTGCAGTTTTGTCTCACAGCAAAATGCCACAGATGTCGCAAGCATTGAGGGAGCGTGCAACTGGCATGCTGACAGCAGGAATGTCAACCAGATCTGTTGCTTGTGCATTGAATGTTCATTTCTCCACCATAAGCCGTCTCCAAAGGCGTTTCAGAGAATATGGCAGTACATCCAACCGGCCTCACAACCGCAGACCACGTGTAACCACACCAGCCCAGGACCTCCACATCCAGCAGGTTCACCTCCAAGATCGTCTGAGACCAGCCACTCAGACAGCTGCTGAAACAATTGGTTTGCATAACCAAAGAATTTCTGCACAAACTGTCAGAAACCGTCTCAGGAAGCTCAACTGCATGCTCGCTGCCCTCATCGGGTCTTAACCTGACTCCAGATCGCCGATGTGCTTGACCGGGCGATACAACAGCATGTACCAGTTCCCACCAATATCCATCAACTTCGCACAGCCATTGAAGAGGAGTGGACCAACATTCCACAGGCCACAATTGACAATCTGATAAACTCTATGCGAAGAAGATGTGTTGCACTGCATGAGGCAAACGGTGGTCACACCAGATACTGACTGGTTCTGAGTCCCCAGACCCCCAATAAAGTTAAAAAATGCACATTTCAGGGTGGCCTTTTATTGTGGACAGTCTAAGGCACACCTGTGCACTAATCATGGTGTCTGATGAGCATCTTGATGTGGCACACCTGTGAGGTGGGATGGATTATCTCAGCAAAGCAGAAGTGCTCACTATCACACATTTAGACAGATTTGTGAACAATGTTTGAGAGAAATGGTAATATTGTGTATCTGGAATGAATTTTAGATCTTTAAGTCCATCTCATGAAAAATGGGAGCAAAAACAAAAGTGTTGCGTTTATATTTTTGTTGAGTATACAAAACTAGAATCTGAAACGTGAGGCTCAAATACACAACACTTGCCGTCATTGATTGTGCATTTCTTAAGTTTTAATTCCATTTTATTGCATTTATTATCACTAGGCCTGTCACGATAAGTTTTGCTGGACGATGATTATCCCAAAAATTATTGCCAATAAACGATATTGCTGCCAATGTTGTTTTGAAACATCTTTTTTTTCATTAATGTAATTATATGTCGTAATAAAATGATCACACTGAATCAAAAGCTATGAACTTTAATATCTTAAGAGTATATAACTGTAATTGGAAGGTCAAGAGCTTTTAAAGAAAAAAAATAAACAATATAATAAATCAAACAAACAAAAAAAAGAGGAGAAAAACTGGCTTAATACTACTCGCTTCAGCTCTTTCTGTGTATACGCACGAGCAGCCGCCTCCACCACAAAGATTGAATGAATGACAGATAGATCGCTAACCCTAACCCCGCTCATTCCGCTATAGAACCAACCCACCCAGGCGTTGAGAAAGATGGACGGAGTAAGCCATCTTCTCATCCAGCCTGTTTGGTAGTACAAGAGGAGGGAAACAAACATGCAAACATGCACATCAATTTATCAAGGCTGGCAAACTTACCGAGGACGTTTTTATTTATGGTTCGGTTAATTGATTGATAGATTATCACGACAGGCCTAATTATCACAATTATTATTTCATAGAAGTTGTAAACTGATACTACAGTATGTGCACCAGAGGCATCTTTGAATAATTTTTGTCTTATTTTTGATGATGCTTTAAAATGAACTTTTACTAATTACTGTTTAAAAATGAACTGATTAAACTTTAGGTGCCATTACGATACGTTTATAAAGCAGAATTAATTAGTCTGAGGCAGGATGTAGCCTTTAATTTGATATTCGTGTGATTTTCCATATAAATCCAAAATGAGACTGATGAGCCCAGGCTTCCCCTGAGCTTTAAATGTCAAACAGAGTCGGCTGTCTCAGACTAAAGCATCACCAGGGGCATTATGCACATAAAAACTACATCATTTTTATGTATTGTGAATATACTCTGGCAGTAATGACCACATCTAGACAAGCATGAGTTCATGCAAAATACGTGCTCTTCAATTAAACCTGTTAATTTCTGAATTGTTGCACTTTCACTACGTTGACAGGAAAGCTCAAAATTATTTCACATGCTTTGTACAGCCCCAAGTCATCAATACAAACTTCTTTTTTCAACAATATAGGATGCAAAGCGACGAGGTAATGTATCTCTTTCTAGTTACGTAGCGGTAGTTTTTCATGTGTGACAACAAGCAATTTTTGGAAAACTTAGTATTGTAGTTTTGTAGCCGGCTATATATGGCTACTTACAGCCCAGTGCTCTAAGACATGTCTGAATAATATAAATTTGCTCTAGTTTTAATTGTCTTGTTCCCGAAGTTGAGTATCCAGGCCAGTCCAGCCCTGTCCGACCCGACCGTGAAGCTAAGGAATAGCATTTATAGATAACCTATTTTGATGCTATAAAACTCATCTTAAAGTGTGTATTTCCATCAGGCATATATCTAAAAGGGAGACTTTCTGTAATGACTTAAGTTGCAGTACCATGCCCAACTATCGGTTGGTGAACTTCCAAACCCTTCTCTCAAGTTTCATATAAATATTATCCTTGCACTGTTTTTTTTCCATATTGAGATATTGCAAATTTGGTGTTTTGATTTCACATAATTTCCTATATTTTATTTAAAATTTTGGTGTAATTAACAAGGGAATAGTTTGATTAAACAGCTACAATGTATACTTCAAATTTAGCTTTTTCTTTTATTTACTCTTAATGAACTTTTGCGTTTGTGGATCTTGATTAAGTTCCACGAAATTACTATTTTGATGCACGATGAAGTGGACAGATACTACTTCAAAATATATCTTTGAAAAAAATGAACATGATTTTTAACTTGTTTGACAGTAAAATGAAGCTTTAAAAAAGTATTCCTTTGCGATTTAGTAATTCATGCATGAAAGGGTTAAGCTCACTGTTGTGTTATAAATCTCTAATGATGAGGACAGCTGTGGTTGTGTTAACAGTCATTTAATGATTAAATGTTACTGCAGGATGTAGTGACATTTAGTCCAGATTATCTCTGAAGCCTGATCCTGGTTTTCTTCAGACTGAATGTGTTTCAGCTCAGAAGAGAGAAGAGCTCGGTGGGTTTCTTGTCGGATTTACTTCCCGGCTGACCTTGTTGAACCTTGCTCAGCTCTCTGGAGATGGATGCTGACATATGAAAGAGAGACGGTTACAGAAAGAGTATTGGGGATCATGATCTGCGTTGTCGTATAAAAACAGCTTTACTACATGGAGCTTTGGTGAACAGTGTTGAGTAGTGCTGTCAGATGGACGTGTAGGAATCAGGAAAGAATAACATGAGAAAAAAAAGATGATAAAAAAGACATTTAAAAAAAAAACAGCTCTTAGCCCTTTAGCTCCCAGCTCAACTGTTTAGCAGAGGTCAATAAATGCAGAAATATTTAATTTTATAAAAATATATGTATATATAACAGGTCATTTTTTGTTTCTGTCAATGATTTAGGATACAGAAATAACTGTAAACTAACTATAATAACTTATATATTCTATGTGTAGGATTTCTTAACCATTTACAAATATGATGATATGGTGTCTGATGAGCATCTTGATGTGGCACACCTGTGAGGTGGGATGGATTATCTCAGCAAAGCAGAAGTGCTCACTATCACACATTTAGACAGATTTGTGAACAATGTTTGAGAGAAATGGTAATATTGTTTATCTGGAATGAATTCAGATCTTTGAGTTCATCTCATGAAAAATGGGAGCAAAAACAAAAGTGTTGCTTTTATATTTTTGTTGAGTATATATATAATCTGTAAAGTCAAAATAATCTATTTTAATTTTTTTTCTATTTTATTTACAAACATTTCTGCCTTTTCTTATTTATTTTGTCCCAAATTTTTGTGTATTTTTATGTCATCACCTAATCAACTGTTGGCTTTTCAAACCTTTAAATCCCACACAGGAAACATTTCTGGGTTTTGGTCTGTTTGTAGTTTTCTTAATCCTAGCTCAACTGTTTGGCAGAGGTCATTAAATTCAGGAATATTTATTTATTAAATAAACATAAGACATCACTGTTTGTTTCTGTCAATGTTTCATGACACAGAAAAAACTGCAAACAAACCAAAAGTACTGATACTTTGTTTGTTACTATTTTTACTATCACTATTTTAAATACTTAAACATTTACTAATATGATGATGTATATGTACATATCAAGTCTGTTATTCATCAAATGCCTTTTTTTTGTTTTTTCAAACTTAATATCATCTATTTTAAATCATTTTTTCAATTTTACAGATATTTCTGCCTTTTCTAATGGATTTAATCCCACATTTTTTTGCATTTTTTTGTCATCACACAATTACTGTTGGCTTTTAAAACCTTTCAAACCAGCACCTAGAAAATATCTGATTATTTTGGTTTGTTTGTGGTTTTCTCTGTTCCCTAAAGTGTTCACAGAATCAAGTGAGGATTTGATTCATTCCATGTAATTAAAACATTAAAGGGGACATATCATGCTTGTTTCTCCTTTTCACTATGCCAGACTAGGATGCCTGTAAAGCATTTCTGCCCTCAGTACAAGTCATTTAGTTCCTTCATTGCCCCACAATAGCGTTCTCAAAATCCTCATTTTAGGCCACTATGAAGCTCTCGTTGAAACGCTCGGATCTCAGGCTGACCTAAAGTTACCTCGCTACGTCACAGCCCTTTGTGCTCTGATTGGTCAGTTCTATCGGGGGTAGAGGCAGCCTGTCCTTCTTCTACTGTATTTTCCAGCAGGCTCAAAGCAGCGACCGCGTATTGAGTCCCCCTACAGGCCAGAGCTGGTAATGAGTGAGTGTGAGCTAGGGATCTATAGACTGCTGGTGGATGTGTTCCTCGGTGACGGTTTTGTGGCTAAGGGACATCACAGAGGAGGAAGTGTTTTATCAGATTACTCCAATAAAAAGAAAGGTACCTCGTGTCGTCATGACGATTTAAATCTAGCGGTCATCTCGCAATGACCTATTTTCAGAGGCATCAAATCTCGTTCTAGGATATCAGAAAAAATACAATATCTCATTTTTTGAAAACTAAGGGGGTGTAAGGTCTTGTTTTCAAATGTATTATATTATATGTAAGTATTAAATCATGCATCAGCATGATATGTCTCCTTTAAATATTCCTGAATGAATTGATGACCTCTGCCAAACAGCTGAGCAGGTAGTTAAAGGGTTAAATTGCAAAATTAGATTATCACCATAATGCTGACTAAACACATTTTAGAAAATGGAGTTTCAGTGGAATCAGCAATCAGGCTGATAATAACAGTTATTTTCACAGCTCCACACTCTTCAAACTCTTCATAAACTCAATTAAAAAATTAATTAAAGTCCTCGTCTGTATTTGTCCTGCAGCTGTGGATTAGCCACCATGTGTTGAACGTGAAACATTATTTCACAACACCTCTGATACATCCTCTAAATGTGGACCGAATAGGTTACGTTTACAGCTGTGATATGTCTATGTTAATTTGGATAAACCCAAATTCACAGAAATAAAGAGTTAGACTGTCCACAGAGCTTTACCACATGATATATGCAAATTAATGCTGCCTCATACACATAACTTTATGGCTTCAAAAGTTCTTTTCTCCATCTATTATCTATATCCCTTATCCCTTTGGGGTCGAGGGGGGCTGAAGCTATCGCCACATAGAAAGATGGACAACTATTCAAGCTCAAATCCACACCTGAGGACGATTGAGAGTCACTGATTAACCTCATAAACATGCTTTTGGTCTGCGGGAAGCAGATGGAAAAATAATAATTGACAGCTGTATGACTGTTAGAGGTGTAAAAAAATATCGATACAGCAATATATATATCGCGCTATTTTGACCTTCAATATAACATCGATAATTCAAATGTTGTGTTTCTTGTAAAGATAAAAACTTAGATTTTACCAGAGTTGGAAATAAAATACAACTTATAAAAATGTATGAACAGGTTTTTTTCATGCAGTCTATTCGGTTCAGACAGAGAAGAGAAACGTGATTTTTTATTTTACTTACTGTTGTGTTGTAAGTAACTCAAAGCACTTTGTTCCTCATGTGTTACACTTGATGTGTAACACTGCATTTGACATATTTCAAAAACAATAAAATGGAAAAGTTGTTTTCAATCAAACAGTTGTGACTTGATTTGTTTTGAATATTGTGTAGTTTACATAAACACCATCTCTAGTTTTTTGTTAGTAACCGTAGAATATTGCAATATATCATAATTTGTGATATCGTGATATATTGTGATTCATATCATATTGTAAGGTTCTTGCCAATACCCACCCCTAATGACTATATTTAAACAACCAGAGGGAAAAGCAAAGCTGGAGCTCTGCATACACAGTTAGAGACACACACTGACAATAATGTGCTTCACACTCTCTGCGCAAAGGAAACACGTCTGTTTCCATTTTTCACCCACATGACATTTGTATGTAAGACTGAAATGTCAGAGAACTGCAAACATGACACCACAACACTGTTATAAATGTGTGAATCAGCCTTTGTGAGAACAACAGGAGAGAACAGCCCACCATCATGGACAACACTCCTTCATTGTCTGTTTGAAGATCATTAAAACGTGCGGTCACGTGTTCTGCTCTCTGGTCCATGCAAGGCTCTGATTCATGCAAGGAGAACTTTACTGCATTAATCAAGCTGATTTATGTAAAAGGTGCACCCACATAAAGTCCAAGGATGCTGTCCCACACCTCCTGAGACCTCATTGTCCTGTTTGCTGATGAAAGATGATGATTATAAAGAAGAGATAGCCGGGTATTAACTGTATTTTTGATGATACATCTTCAGGGCATTCACCCAGCTGCTCACAAACATCACATCACCTGCCTATGTTCACTAAGACTTTACAAGAGTTGATTCTGATTGGACCTTATTTCTCCACAATTACTGCATCTCTCTTTCTTACAACAACTACGTCCAAAACATGAGAACTGATGCCACTTTAAGAGTGTAATGATCACAGACAACTGAAGACGCAAATCAGAAGTCACCAGTTTATCTTTGGACATGTGCTTCAAGGGCTGATTTTTACATACATGGAAAAGATATTTTTTTGTTAAAGCTAGGGTTGGTGATCTGACTTAGATTCATTTTTTTAATACTGGTTAAAATGGTCTTCAAGACCAGATGGCAATCAAATTCATAATGTGTTCTTAAAACAGAGCGCAAAAATCCGCCGTCTACAGCAGGAGTAAAACAGGGAAAACACCAACTAATAAAATCTTGGTGGCCCACATTTTAAACCAATCAAATCCCGTTGCACAGACTCTGGTGTCAACTTTTGGTTTTGAAAATAAGGGAAGCCCGCTGCGAGCCATCCCACAACCCCAACCAAGCTCCAGTATCCCTCACAATTTAAGACAGGTGTACAGAAATCTAAAATAAACTCTTTGTTTTTCTTGGTTTGTTCTGCTGCTCTAATCTCACCACAGCTGACACCCAGGCTACTGCAGGTGGACGTACTCGCCAGGCTTTTTCTTCTTCTTTGGTTTTACGGCGGTTGGCATCCATCATTTTGGAGCATTACTGCCCCCTTCAGGCTAGAGACAGAGTTCAGTTTGGAGAGGCAGAGGAATGTTTTTATTATTATATCATCACACGGGAGATTTACAGGAGAATACTGATACAGGAGGATAAAGACGTAAAATACGGTAGTTTCATGACCAAAACAGGAGATTTGACAGCTATGTGGAGAATGGCAGAGGAACTACCTATGCCCCGATCAACATCGGGCTGTGAGCACTAACTAACTTTACATGTTTGTTTTTTAACTTTACTATGATAATGTTTTGGTGTTTTCTTACTGCTCACTGAGACATGACTTGGTGTAGTGTAAAACAAAAACGTTGTGTTGAGGGTTTGGAGTTGAATCAGGAGGGATGGGAGGGGCTAGGCAGAGCCCTGAGGAGATGCTACATTCAAATTCATGCTACTTTTCCAAAATTACCGACCCTAGCTTTAAAATTAACATTTCATCTGTTTGTTTTTTTTTCCAACATTGTGTGTGTTCATTAACCTTTAAAACACTGCATGACTCCATGTAATGGCCCTTTTCCATTAGCCCTACTCTACTCTACTCTACCCGGCTCTACTCTACTCGCCTTGTGCTGCTTTTCCATTAGCCCCAGTCGCCTGCCCAACGGGGTGCAGTGTCTCTGAGCGGCTCTGCAGTGACGTCATTTTGAGCGTGACACAACAATCTGTGTCTTTTTGTCACAAACTGAGTAAAAAAGGAAAGCAGAAGAAGGCTGCAGGTGGTAAGAAGAAATACCCCTTGAGAAGCACAGGAGAGTTTTGGAAGCTCTACAACAGAATGAAGCCGAGGACGAGAGCAATCCAGCTGCAAAGAAAAGACACATGAGGGCAAGCTAATGGTAGCTACCGCTTGCATGCTAGGTCGTTGCGCTCATGACCCATCAATGACGACATTGTCTGACCAATCAGTAGCCGGCAGTCAGTGACATCATCTTTTAGTATCGACTCAGCTCGCTTGGAACCAGAACGGAGTAGGTACTAAAACTAGCTTGTTTTAGGAGGTACCAGGCTAGTGGAAACATGCTGCAAATCGAGTAGGGCCGAGTAGAGTAGGGCCAAGGCGTGCTGGTGGAAAAGGGCCATAAGTCTTTCCCAGTCCATGTTGTGTTAATAAAGTTTATTCAGCAGCTGGATGCTCCTCAGCTTTCTGTCTCCATCCTGAGTTTACGAGCTTGAGTCTGGGGGCTTCACCAGGTTCAACTTTAATAACTGTTCGTCATAATTCCATGTTCACTCCGTCTGAGATGCTCTGATAAAACCTCAGTCACTCCTGATTGGTCCACAGGCAGCTACTGGTGCTGTATACAGAGGGAGAGGCAGAACTAAAGGGCAAATAAAAATCAAAATAGCATCACGTGAGCTTTTATATCCTCCATACTGCAGATCACAGGAGTTTTGGGCCCCTGCTGATGTCGCTGCAACACTGGTGGTTTCATTTTTCTCATTATTTTGCACCTTGAAGGTATTTTAGGATGATTTGATTCAGTAAAAAAACATTTCTGAGCTCTGTATTTCAGCTGTCAGAAGGACGTATTGATGTACGTCTGCTTTTCTCTAAAAGCTGAAAAAGAAATGTGCGACAGTGAAAAATATTCAGCTGAAAGGAAATAATACGGCGCGAGCAGACACCTGAAGCAGGGGGTTATTTTTTAGGAGAAAGACAGAAATTAATGTGACAGAATGAAGAATGTGATACATTTTAATCTCTGTTAAAATACAGATGTGTCAGAAATTAGAGAAAATGAAAAATAAGTGTCTGCATGTGCCTCTCTCTGCAGGGTTGTTACTGAGGTAGTTAGAGCTCAGATCATGACGGATTGTAGATAAAGTGGCTGTGCAGCCTATTTGTGTGAGATTTATTCAGAGGCTGGTCATTTAAATCTGCAAAAAGTCTCCCTGCACTGATCAAGCTCGGCCACACGCACATTTCACAGCCTCTGAAAACACTCTTTAGATGTCGGAGCAGACTGGAGATTTTCTTCCTGGGGACTTAAATCTCTGCTCATTTTAAGAAATCTGCCTGAAGGTGGAGAGATTTTTAAAAACTCATTTAGCCGATCTGTTAAGAAAGTGTTTCAGTTCTAAAGACTCCATCACAAAAGAAAAAAATGAGATGATCACTGATGAGCTCGATCAATCAGGATGATTTAGATGGAGAAAGAACAAGAATAAATAAACTGAAATGAGTGAATGTTTTAAGGTCTGTTTTGTGTTCAGACAGTACAAACTAGGGATGTAACTGTTACCGGTAAAATGGTAAACCGCGGTAAAATGTCCCACCGTAATCATTACTGTGTCCTATTAAAATTAACGTTAAACCGTGTTTGATCACCACACTGTGCCAATAACACGGTGATGCTGCTCTTTGACTGGAAAAGCCTGAACAATGTATCTGTCCTCGATTAAAGATGCTATGAGGAGTTTCTAAGTAATTACAAAAAAGTCTCACTTTTAGATATCTGCCTGATGGAAATACACACTTTAAGATGAGTTTTATAGCATCTAAATAGGTTATCTATAAATGCTAATCTTTAGCCTCCTGGTCGGGTCGGACAGGGCTGGACTGGCCTGGATACTCAACTTCAGGAACAAGACAATTAAAACTAGAGCAAATTTATATCATTTTATTATCTATATTACACGTCTTAGAGCACCAGGCTGTAAGTAGCCATATACAGCCGGCTACAACTAAGATAATAAGTTTGCCAAAAAATTGCTTGTCACACATCAAAAACTACCGCTACGTAACTAGAAAGAGATACATTACCTCGTCGCTTTACATCCTGTAAGTTGTTGAAAAAAGAAGTTGTAAAGCAATGCAGAGTTCTGAGGAAGGTCCGAGCTGCATAACAACAAACACACACTTTGGATTGCAGACGTCTTTTGGTGCGTTCCAGTTGTAGTTAAAAGTAGGAATTTTGAGTTCCAAGTAGGAAACTTAACTGGAACATCCCCTGAAGTCTGAATTTCCTACTGGGAACTCGGTGAAACCTCGCCTACCCCGAGTTGACAATCAAAGATGGATGTCCCCAGTGTGAACAGTTATTTAGCTCCTGTAATAATCCATTTATTTGCACTTCTGACTGGGGTGTGTCGCTCTAGATCAGCTGTATACATAGTATTGTTAGACTTATATTTACAAAAATGCTGCCATTGTGATAATCACATTCTTCATGTGATATTTGTGAACAACAATGAGGGCATGCTAACAACAGCTAACAATAGCCTGGTCGATCGGCATGTGTTTTTTCTGACTTCAACTGGAACGCCGATAAGTCGGAGATGATGTCGCTCCCAGTTCCAAGGTTACTGGAACGCAGCATTACGACAGTCGCCGCACGTGCTCATGGGTAGCAGAGTCTTCATTTCGCTGGTAATAGATTCTCCTCATAGCACCTTTAAGCAGCCTCATGGGAACCACTTTGTAGTTTGTGTTGTTTGGCCTCATCGAAAGTTAGAGACAGCAGAGATTTCTGTCTCGAAACAGACTCTTAAGTCTGGTCAAATTTTGGATTTACAAGGTTGCCATGGGTAAACTGATAGAAGACAGCCACCATGTCTAAACACGAAGCTGCGGCGAAAGAAAAAGACGTGCACGAGTAAAACTGCCGTAACTCCTCGAGTAAACGAGCTGACCGAGCCGTAGAGGTAGAGAGAGAGAGAGAAGATTCAGAGAGCCATACCTGAGTGAATTATAGGAGGTTTATCAGTATTTTCTGTCTAAATAATGTATAAAGGTTGTAAATAACAGCATTAGTATCATTCTGGAGTGAGTTCTTGCAGTTGTTTTGCTGTGCATTTTAAAATTGTTCATCTTTTTCTGTCATAGTGCAATAAAAAATAAATGTAATTTATGACCTGACCGACCTGAACGACAAAGCCAGCATTAATGAGATGCTCAAACAGGCTGGAGAGTGGCTGAAAGCCGTGGAGAGGAGTGGCCTCCCCGGCAAGTACAAGGCCTGGGGCAAGCAACACGGCATCCTCCCGAGGCTCTTGTGGCCACTGCTTGTGTATAAGGTTCCTTTGACAACAGTGGAAGCTTTGGAAAGGAAAATTAAACACTTCCTCAGGAGGTGGCTCTCTGTCCCCAAAAGCTTTTGCTCTATCAGCCTCTATAGCTCCGGGAGCAAACTGCAGCTGCCAATTACATCAGTCGTGGAGGAGTTTAAGACAGCCAAGGTCTGACTTGCCATGATGTTGCGAGACAGTGATGATCAGGCGGTGCGGCAGGCAAACATCACAGTCAAGACAGGACGGAGGTGGAAGGCTGATGGAGCCCTGCGAGAAGCAGAAGAGCGGTTACAGCATGCAGACATCAGGGGGACGGTGACCCAGGGGAGGCTGGGTCTGGGAGTCATCACCCGAGCAAGCTGGAAGGAGGCAAAGGCAAAGGACCGGAGAGGGATGGTGCAGAAGGAGATTCAGGGGTGGAGGAAGAGGGCAGGCAAACCAAGGCAGTGGCAATGAAACAACAGGACAGCTGGACCCAGTGGGACAGTGTCCGCAGAAGATCCCTCAGTTGGAAGGACATCTGGAATATGGAGGGGCACCGAATAAAGTTCCTCCTTAGTTCTGTTTACGATGTACTGCCAACGCCAACAAACCTCCAGAGATGGAGAGTGACAGAGGATCCCTTCTGTGTGCAGTGCAAGAGACCAGCAAATCTGGAACACATTCTGTCGTCCTGTCGAGTTAGCCTAACTGAGGGGAGGTTCAGGTGGCGCCATGACCAGGTGCTGGCGCGACTCGCTGAAGGGCTGAAGAAGGAGAGGAGGCAGAAAGGAGCTAAGGCCCAAGACAAAGGCCCTCGCTTCATCGGCTTTCTCAGGCCTGGGGAGAAGGCAGGCAAGCAGGACAGATGTAAATGGTAAATGGACTTGAGCTTATATAGCGCTTTTCTAGTCTTGGACTACTCAAAGCTGCTTTACACCGCAGGTCACACCTACCCATTCGCTCTCACATTCACTCACTGATGGTTCAGAGTTTCTGTGTTAGTTATCCATCAGTATTTCTAACACATTCACTCCCTTTCATGCCCATTTACACGGCACTGACGCAGCAGTGGGAGCAACTGGGGTTAAGTGTCTTGCCCAAGGACACATCGCCATGTGTCTTGAACCTGCAACCTCCCGATCACTGACCAAGCACACTATCCAACTGCGCCACCGACGACCCAATGTGTAGGGATCCTTGGTACGGCAAAGGACTGGGAAATGAGAGTCGACCTCGGAAGGCAACTCAAGTTTCCCGAGGAGATTGCCATCACCAGCCTCCGACCAGACATTGTGCTCTGGTCCCAGGCAACAAAGCAGGTTGCCCTAATAGAGCTGACGGTCCCCTGGGAGGAACGGGTCGAGGAGGCTCACGAGCGCAAGCCGGGGAAATAGACATGAAAAGATCCATGTGGGATTATTTATTAGACTGCTTTGCTCAAGAAACAGATCAGGACTCAAGAGTGATTCGATGTAAAACCTCCGAAAACAGATTTTTTCATATGTATAAATATCAAACTACTTCATCATTTAAATCCTCCGAGGAGATTTCAGCACAAAAAGAATTTAACCTGACAGCTTAGTTCTCAATAATTTCACCTCAACAGACTCTGGAGGAGCAGAGCCAGCCAGCTTTAAAGAAAAAATATCTAAAAAGCACATTTATCAAGCTGTTTCCTTAGACATTCGATTGATTCTCATAATCTCTTCTCAGCAGGGTTAATCCACTTTGAGTTTGAGGTGATGTTAATATGTGTAAAAGTAGAAAATCAGCCTACATGTGATCTTTTATCCACACTTATATAAACTACAGGTAGCACTTTGGAGGTTATATGTGCAGATAAAGTGAAGACAAAAGACTATGAAGTCTGTCCGCTCCTGCCGCCTATTCAGAATTTAAGTTAAAAGTCAGAAACATGCACCCATCTTTTTCAGACTGGTTTAGGTGGTAGAGTTTTTTCATTGGGTTTGCTGGAGTGAGACAATTACTCACATTGGATGGGAATAAGTAGATATCTGAAATGTTTTAGATGACTGTTTTCATTATTAAAATTGTTACTATAGTTTTTTTTTATTCATTAATTGTTTTAGCGTGGCCCGATACACTCAGAGTAGGCGTGTCACCTTCCATATGAACTGGATTGTTAACAGGAAATCTTCACAAAGGTAACTTTTAATAAACCTATAGGCCAAAGTCCGAGTTAAGTCACCGCTCTGCTCTCGCTGACATTTGTAGTGAAATCCATCCAGAAATGACAGTTAGAAGGAACAAATCCCGCTGCCATGGGGAGGCCAATGGAGTGGCCACTATGCAGCTCTGCCAGTTATTTAGTTTGTTTGTGAGTTAGTTAGTTCATTCCTTAGTTCGTTAGCTTGTTCATTACTTTGTTAGTTCGTTCGTTAGTATCTATCTTTCTGTTTGTCTATTTTTCTATCTACTTATGTCTATTCGTCTAACATCTATCTATCTATCTATCTATCTATTGATCTTTCCATCTCTCTATCATCTATCTCTCTATCTCTCTATCTATCTATCTATCTATCCATCTGTCTGTCTGTCTGTCTATCTATAACGGTTAGATAGGCAGATAGACAGATATACCTCCTATTCAGCTCATCTCAAATGAAAACACAGAATACAGAATCTGATGTGATCATCCTGGTCAGTTCAGTCTATTAATTATCATTTATTAGGCTGTTAACGTCCTGTCACTTCAACTAGTTTTCAGTTTGTCATTTCAACAATAAATAAAAATAAGAATAATAAATTAAACAAATTTTTGTTTTATTCACCAGACATTTGGGGTATTTGTCCTTCCTCTCAGCTCACAAAATGTGAGAGTAGACAACAAAAGAAAAGTCTACAACACCTCTGCTCTGGTGATCCACGGGAATGCTGAGATTACTCTCTTCTTTCAACACAATAGATGATCATGTTGTTTTCCCAGCATGCTTTGGGAGGAGGACAAAGTAGATGACAGTGATTTTTTAGCTTCCTCCCTTGGAGCAGAGTGTTTGACTACGGGTTGAAATGTCAGCCATTTCTCTCCTCGGCTCCTGCAGTCATTTTCATTTTAAACTAAAGACACTGCTGAGAGACAAACATAAGAACCAAGAGTCCTGCAAATACTCGAAAAGAGAACTTTAAATTACATGCTGCATGTGATGTGATGATAACTAAAGTTTCAGCATTGTGAGGGCTAAGATAAGAAAAAAAATCTGTTCAGCTCCCATATTCAACACGGTCTGTCTTCTTGGCATTTTAGCTGTGCCACACTAATTATTCACACTCCGATCAGTCTTATAGTTTTTTTATAGACAGCATACCTCAGTCCAAACAGGAAGCCAGACACAGAATGCACAGAGCACCAAGGGAAAAGGACAGAGAGTGCTACAGAGTTGTATAAACTGTTTGCACAACAGGAAGCAAACCAAGAGGAGATCCATTATAACCATTATCTCAGTCTTCAAGCAGAGGACTCACTTCCATCTCCCTTTTAGCTGTGATTTACTTTGCACCAGAGACTCCAGGTGGGTCACTCATGCAGATCCACCTCCAGCTCTAAAATACTCTGAGTGCCATCACCTCCTACAAGGTGTAAGACATTTAAGAGGGCACTTTTGCACCAATTAAAAAGATTTAAATAAACAACAAAAAGCATGGTGCTGTTCAACTCCTTTGTGTTCCTCAACAAACCTACATCACCATCTACAGGCCTGGCATGCACACTACAGTGTTTTCAGTCGCTCTTGTGTCTTGAGTTTTTGGAAACACAAAGGAAAAAAACAGTCTGTTTCCAGTGAAAACTTCATGTAAACGGGGCCAAGTCTCCCCATGTTTGGGGTCCTAATCAAACATGGGGTGTGATGCAAAAAAAACAACTTGTCGGTCTATCTATCTATCTATCTATCTATCTATCTATCTATCTATCTATCTATCTATCTATCTATCTGTCTATCTGTCTATCTATCTATCTGTTTATTTATCAGTCCATCTATCTATCAGTCCATCTATCTATCAGTCCATCTATCTATCTATCTATCTATCTGTTTATTTATCAGTTAAAAAACTTAAAATTGTTTTATTTGGGTTATTTTATGGTTTATTATACTGAGTGTTTTTAGAAGTGTCCTAAAATAAACAGACTTTGTTCTGTAATCCATCTCTGCCCGTGGCCTCATGAACTCGTGCATCTGTTTCTACGTTTTAGTGAGTAAATAAATTGATAGTTCAAACTTTCTGGGTTGAAATTCCCTTGGCTGGGATTGTGGACTGAAACAAACACCACCTGCTCCTCTGACATGAACCAGGATTTTAACGAGGTTTGAATTTAATCTGAACACGCTGACGTCCTCGGAGTGTTTTAATGATTTTTACTTATTGGTCAAGGTGATCCTATTTAAAATGATTAGCTTCAAAACAAACAAAAACCACAGGAGCTTTAGAAAGAGAAGAGTTCTGGTCTAATTAATCACAGTGATGTTTGGTTATTAATGTTACGTGGTTATGACCATCTGGTTAAAGGATTACAAGTTTTAAAGGCACCTATTTACAGAAAGATCTCCTCACCTCTTACTGATACACAGATGATTTATTTTTACTTTTACTGAAGAACAGTGTGAATACCAAAGGATTGCTGGGGAGGAAAAACACAATACAGGACAAAAACACCACTAAGATATTCAACGATGAGCGGGGAGAGATAAAAACCTTTCAGAATAAGACGGTCTGAGATAAACGGCTCAGAAGAAAAGCCGTGACAGAATAAAGAAACCTTTCAAAAACTGACGAGAGTCCTTTCTTTCTGCTCCCGTGAAGTGGCCCTGCTGAGATTCAGCCCAAATCTGAACCTCCTATTCAGCTCATCTCAAAGGAAAACACAGAATACAAAGAGTCTGATGTGATCATCCTGGTCTGTTCACTCTATTAATTATCACTTATTAGGCTGTTAAGGTCCTGCTACTTCTACTAGTTTGTCATTTCAACAAAGAATAAACTACGGTGGCCGACAAGGGCATACGCGTGGCAAACAAAAAAAGGAAACGTAAACGGCCAAAACGCAACACAAACCGTAATAAACACTTTGTAAAGCAAAGAAATGAATCAGTACTCCAACATGCTACCAGGTACTGAAAAAACAATCAGATTCAGATGCTAACCAAACCTCAAACATACATGAAACCCAACACAGAGACTCTTATCCAGGCTTTTATTACTTGTATCACAGCTTCAGCTCCTTCAAAACTCAGCTGCATGTATGCTGACAAAGACCAGAAGGAGAGCTCACATCACCTCGATTTTAGAGTCTCTGCATTGTCTTCCTGTTTCTTTTATAACAGATTTTAAGGTCCTTTTATTGGTTTTTAAATCTCTTAACGGTCTTGCTCCTGCCTATTTACAGGGCTCCATAGTGCGACCAAAATTTGTAAGAGTGCGCCTAACATTTTTTCTTGGTCACACCGGTGCACCTGGCGCTCCCTGAGTGAAAACATTGATTCCCATAGCAAACCATCATCTCTCTTTCTCTAAAATCAAAAGCTTAGATGTTGAGAAAACACATTTCAATTTACCTGCGAACGCAATATTACCTATTAAAGTTGACAAAAGTTACTCCGAAAATGGACAAAGCACAGCGCCCGCTTCCTTTGTCCCTTCATTTTACAGTAGGGCCAGCACACACACACACACACACACATACACAGCCCTCAGTAATCACCCAATCAGTTGCTAGTATGCAAATGAGCCCAGATGGTGGTGTCAGGTTTCAAAAAGGAGCGGTAAGTCTGAAGACGCTGCGAAGCTCTGCCGAATTCATCTTAGAGACTGTCCGTTTTATTTATTTATTTATTTATCAACTTTTAGCACTTTGATATGTCCTATCATGGTTTTATCTATTTAGTTTTAGCTCCTGTTTCCTCATTTTCAATTCAAGATAGTGTTTCCTCCTGTTGTTGAATAGTCCTGACGTGTCCGTGTGTGTGTGCCTGGTTGCATGTTTGTGATTGAATGCATGATTCTGCGTGTGAGTGGCTGTTTGTGTTAATTGTGGGCTGGGAGGGTGGATGGGATTTCATAAATATATATATTTTTTTGTATTATTTTATTTAATTTTATCATAGTATTTTAATAATTTTCATCCCTGACTCTTATCTGCTTGTTTACTTGTATGTTCAGCACTTTGTGCTACATTTTATGTATGAAAAGTGCTTTATTAATAAAGATTGATTGATTATTGACTTGGTTATAACACTAATGCTGTTGACTTTTGTGTTTTTTTACTCTCTGCTTCCTCTACTTCAATAAATTAAATCAAAGATACCTGTGGGCCTGTTTCTCATAATGACTCATTACACAAACAACATTAATTTCATTCTTATCAGTCTGCAGTCAAAACTATTATTAGAGCTCTGGGGTGTTTTTTAAAGGACAAACTGTGGATGCTAATTGTTGATCAAATGAGACGTTCACACGACTACAAGATTAAAAACCAGCAGAAGATTTAGAGTTATTAAATAAAATTCAATGATATTAGTGTTTCCAGGTATGAACTGGATTAATCAAAAGGGACTGTTAGACAATATTGATGGTAGGGGTGTAACGATCCATCGATCTGGATCAGTAAGCGTTATTAACCCTTTAGCCACCAGCTCAACTGTTTAGCAGAGGTCATCAATAAATTTAGTGATAATGTTTAAAAATCAGAACAATTCAAGACATTGTTTGATACTGTTAGCACTTTAGGGAAGAGAGGAAATAAGAAACACACTAAAAAACATATTTTCTTGGTGTGGGATTTTAAGGATTTAAAAGCAAACAGTTGATTACGTGACAACATAAAAATGCACACATTTTTGGGACAAAATCAATTACAAATAGCAGAAATGTTTATCAACAAAACAGACAAAAAAAAAGCTTAACTAGACGATATTGAGTTTGACATACAAACAAAAAATGCTTTTGATGAATAAGAGATTATAGAAACATGTTGTATATACCGTAAAATACCAAATAAACGCCAAGTTCCAATTAATCGCCGGTTTCCAAATAAATGCCGAGTGTAATTTATTCAGCGCAGCCTACGAGCTACGGTCGAAGTTACAGAACACACATGCTAACGCTGAGCTCACAGCTGACAGCTCACACTTGAAAAGAAACATGATCAGACTGAACCTTAACAGTCCACAGGGTTTATTTTTCTCTCTGGACGTCCTGTGTGCTTCTCCTCCGTCTGTATGTCAACAAATGCACGTTGGTGTACGGCGCTCTGTTTCACGACAGAGCAGTTACACTCAACAACCACAGAGGGCACTAGAGTGCAAAAAGCCGGAATCTTACACACTAGAGCTTCACAAATCCAAAGAAGAAGACGTTGCAGCTGCCGCTGCAGGTTATTTGCCCTTAACGTCAGGAGCCTGGACATATCAGTTAGCAGTACATTGCTGCTGATCTCCATGGCCCTGGTGCAGCCAAAAAACAGAAGTAAGACTTTAACTTAACTACTTACTACTGGTAAGATAGTTCCTTATCAGTTTTAAGAGTGTTAAGAGAGAGCTGAGTTGAAAGAAGAAGACAAGAGTATAACTACAGTACTGTAATCTTGCTGGAAGGGGGATAATCATACTGGCGTAAATAAATAATTTGATCACATTTACCATATTTTTTCATTTTTTTGCGAAGCAAGATTTTTGTGGGAAAGGAATTAAACGCCTGTCCCAAATAGTCGCCTGGTCCCAAATAAATGCCTGGTCTGCTCAGTAATTGAAAGAAATAAACGCCCCGGCCATTATTTGGTATTTTACGGTATTTATTTGTATATCTCAGTAAAGTATTAACAATAATAATGATGGTGATGATAACATTTGCCTTTTAAATCCTACACAAAGAAAACATCAGTTATTTTGGTTTGTTTGCAGTACTTTCTGTGTCCTAAAACACTGACAGAAACAAACCATTTTTAACACATTAAACAGTCCTGATTATGCATTAAACAGTCCTATACCTGCCAAACAGGTGAGTTAAAGGGTTGAGCGGACCATTTGACAGCCAATGGGAGTGCTGTGCCAAAGGAGACTTACACCTCAACTTATACGGAGATCCCTCTCACATAAACACCTGTATCAGTATTTCCTAGATACAGTTTAAAGTGGAGTTTTATGTGATGGTGTTTTCATGCAGAGTAAACTGGAGGATAAGAAATCCAGCTGGTTTTAAAAGAAAAGGGAAAAGAGAACTTCCTGTGAGCAGCCGTTTAATCTCAGCTCTGCAGGATGAATTTATCTCCATTACCAACTTGAGAAGATTTTAATTAACAGAAACACACAAATCTGTGAGAGAGGCAATAATCTACCTGCAGATGAGATCGCTGTGAACACTTTACTCATGGTCAGGCATTTTAGCATGTATAAGTAAAAGGGCTGTGCTGATGCAAGAGGGGGTCGAGGGGCTCTTGCATCACCACAGTCTGTTCAGGCTGGTTATCTTCTAGACTGTGCTCCACTTATATCAAAATCTCTCCTCTCATTCACATCATGCAGGACTTCCAACACTAACATTAGCGAAAACAGGGCACCACATCCAAATAAGAATACAAAATAAGAATAATATCAAACAAGAATCATAATACAAAACAAATCACTCGGAAAAAGTTGCTTTTCCCAAGCTCTTATTTCCTTTGAGGATGCTTATGTTTAAAATGTTTTAACATCTCTTAAATGCTGTTATTATTTAAGTATTTGTTGTTTACAGAAGCACCTTGCACTGTTCATTCATATTACAACTTTGTTTGCGTTTGTTAAAAATACACTTGTATCCAAAAGGCAGTTTGAGCCTGCAAGTTCAATGTTGTAAAACATTCCAAATAAACATATTTTCCATATCAAACAGTTCATTTTTCAATGGAATGTAGCCTCTTACCTACCTTGGTCGGACATGTAATGTTATAATGGATAAATTAACAGCTTTATGCTGCTCTTTTTGAACATTGACCTTAAGAAGATAAGGTTTCTCTCTTCAAGATACAAGCCTGAGTGCTTTTTGGGTGGGCTGGGAACAATGGTGAGGGACTTGACTTAATACTCTGCAAGATAAACAGTCTAGAATGCAGTACAGCCTGATGTACTACATTCTAGGCTGTTTTTCTTGCGTGGAATTAAGTGATTTTATAGTCAATGGGCTGTGTCAACTTAAAGGTGCTATGAGGAGAATCTATTTCCGGCGACATAAAGACTCTGCTACCCATGAGCACGCGCGGCGACTGTCGTAAAGACATGATCCAAGCCAAAGCGTGTGTTTGTTGTGATGCTAATGAATGCAGCTCGGACCTTCCTCAGAACTCTGCATTGCTTTACAACTTCTTTTTTCAACAACTTACAGGATGCAAAGCCACGAGGTAATGTATCTCTTTCTAATTACGTAGCGGTAGTTTTTGATGTGTGACAACAAGCAATTATTGGAAAACTTAGTATTGTAGTTTTGTAGTCGGCTATATATGGCTACTTACAGCCCGGTGCTCTAAGACGTGTCTGAATAATATAAATTTGCTCTAGTTTTAATTGTCTTGTTCCTGAAGTTGAGTATCCAGGCCAGTCCAGCCCTGTCCGACCTGACCGCGAAGCTAAGGAATAGCATCTATAGATAACCTATTTTGATGCTATAAAACTCATCTTAAAGTGTGTATTTCCATCAGGCACATATCTAAAAGTGAGATTTTTTAGTAATTACTTAGAAACTCATAGCATCTTTAAAAGGAAAAGCTTGTTTATGAAACATGTTTGAATGCTGGTGTTTCAAGTAAAAGCCAAATGAACTGTTTTTGTGGTATTTGGTCAATAATCCAGGACAGCTCTCCCGAGAATCCACCTGTTTAATGTTGTTTTGCTCCATGTTGAGAGTCGAGCTGCGTCAGCAGATTCTGCTCCGGGTCACCTTCACCGGCAGATCAGACTGAACACCTTCAGGTCCTCTCTCGGTCATGGACAGAGTGTAACAGCCCTCAGTGTGTCCACACTCATTAAAGTCCTCTGCAGGCCTGTAAGAGGCATATTTCTGCTGATGTCTGAGTCATGGCTCCTGCATGTCTGCTTCTTCTGGACACTTCATCAGATTGTTTCTGACATTTCAGCTCTACTCGGTTGTTTAACTCGAGGCTCTTTGCTGGTTATTCTGTGAGTTTATGGACTTGAAAGTGTCACTTTTGATCTATCATGTAAAGTTAATGTAAATTTGTGGCTGTGGCAACAATATGTGTCCTGTTGCTGGAGGAGTTAATGTTGAGTGTTTGGATTAAATGTTCTGCAAGCGAAAATTTAGAATGGATCTAAAGCAGGGGTGGGAAACTAGCATCCAGGGGGCCACATGTGGCCCCCCATCTCACTAAATGTGGCCCACCAGTTATATCTGAAAATCAGCAAATATGAAGAAAACCCAGATACCAAACAGGAATACCTCTGTATTTCTTGATTATTTTAAGTAAGTTTTGAAAGAACTTTGCTGTAATAGTGTCTCTAAATCTCTTTCATAAAGCATTAGCATATTATATCAAGTGTTACTTCATACTGTATTTAGAAAATTCAAGCGGTCAAATATTTGTGCTTTAAAAACTGAAAAAACTCATTGTTTGGTTGATTGAAAAATAGCTTGATTGACTTTAATTATGTGTAGATTGGCTAAATTAGCTTCAATCTTATGTCAAGTCCATTTAACTACTCATTATAAACTTGTATTTGTGTTACAATACATGAATATTTGTGTACTATATTTCTGATAATTTTATATTCGCACATTTTGTTTATCGGACATTATTTTTTTCCCCATCAAGAGTATCTGGAAATTTGACATAATGTGGCCCTCAGGCTGGGAAAAACAGTTTTATGAGGCCCTCTGGGTAATTAAGGTTGCCCACCTCTGATCTAAAGCCAAAGTCTCACATTCCCGTTTCTCATGGAGATTGTACACAGTTGTCATAATCCTGAAGAAACGTCCTTTGGTCGTGGTGCATGCACTACTTGATCTGGATCAGCATGTAAAGTCAAGGATGACCACCAGGGAACGGGGAAGGGTTCTGATTGTTTTAAACTGTTCAAAACTGTCATCAAGAAAAGCCGCTCTCAGACTAATGCAGTCCTAAGGCTAACAGCGTTAGCATGGCATGTACGGGGCTCAGTTAGGCTGATTGTGGCTCAATCCAGAAAGCTTTCTGACTGACGAGGACATATCGGATTGTGCCCCGACTGTGTCCCATTCAAGGAGATTTCACAGCGTTGTTCTTAAGTATCTCGTACAGGAAGTGAACAAAACACAAATGCAAGCAGCGGGGTTCAATCGGGGCTTACATGACACAAACTGGTCTTGAACAGGGCTGACGTCGTGTCAGCAGGATGGAAATTCATGGAATCTTCATGTATCCTTGTATTGACCGAATTGGTGTGTGTGGTTGAGGCTAGGGGTGACTACTGGCAAGAACCTCACAATACTATATGTATAACGATACTTGGGCCACAATACGATAATATCATGATATATCACAATATTGTGATATATCGCGATATCCTACAGTAGAGCTGGGTGATTCTCCCCCCCCAAAATCTTTGATTTAAAGAAAAAAAACAACAACTCTATTCTCGATTCGATTCGATGCCCTCACCCCATTTAAAATGAAATTACTATTCACTGTAAATTTATTTTCAAAATATACATTTATTTATACTTAAAATATATATTTAAAGTGCCTCCAGGTCAAAAAATCAACCCAAAGATCGACACAAAGTGCCTGTGCACGGTAGTTTTATACTCTTGTTTGAATTAACTATGAAGGTAACAAAATGCCTGAGGTAACACTTGTTGTAAAAATAAAAATAAAGATGTTAATAGAAAACTCAACTCTAGTTGTAAAAATTGTAAAAGTGTACAAAGTAATGAGAAAAGTGCCTCACAGTGGGAATGTGAAATGAACAGGTTGAATAAAAAAAAAATTGGTAAACTCAAGTTTTGTGAAAAATGAATAGATTTAACTAGCCAACTTGATTTTTAAATCTTACTGAATTTTTGCCCAGGCCTATTCTACAGTTAACTAAGAAAAAGTAGAGGTGGTGTATATGTAAATCACACAATTTACTCAAAACAGAAAGTACAAATCAAGTCAAAAACTATGAGTTTGAAATCACATTTTCCATTTTATTGCTTTTGAAATCTGTCAAATGCAGTGTTACATACATGCACTTAACTTGAAAACATAGTCACTCAAACTAAAGTTGCAAAGAACTTGCAGAAAGCATCCGAACCTACAATGCAGCTCGATAAAAAAATCGATATTAAGATTTGAATTATTTATATTATATTGAAAGTCAAAAAATCGCGATATATTGCTGTATTGATATTTTTCACACCTCTAGTTGAGACTAGGGATGTATACCCCTGATTGGGTCGGCACCTGAATACTGTTAAGAATCTGAAAAAAACGGTACTGTTATCAGTACTTGAATGTCTCTTCAACTGTCACGTAGTTATGACACTACCGCCGTCGACAGGTGGTGACGCAGCTGGCTCAAGCATGTCGGTGAGGGCTAAGCGCTCGAAGGTTTGAGCTCACTTTAGCAAAGTTAATGAAAACTTGGCCCGATGCAATCTTTGTCAGAGAGAAGTTGCGTCCAAGGGGGGAAATACTAGCAACATCACCAAACACATAGTATAAAGCTAAAGGAGTGCGGGCTGTTTGATTGCTATAGCAACATGAGTAAAGTTATCAGCTCGGCTAACACTAAAGACTGCAGCACCGTGGTGGTGAATGGTTTTGTTTCTGCTATGTCAAGTGTCGGTAAGTTTTTTGTCTAGTTTGTAGTCATCGTTACAGCATCGATATTAGCTCCACTGATATCTGGGTCTGTCTGTACATGTAGTCTGTTGGGCGGTATGAAGGGGTTTCGCCATCTCCTTAGTTTTCTTTTTGCCTCTGAGAAGCATTTGTAATGCATTACTTCTATTCTGCTGAAGCTTTATCATTACCTTGTGGTAATAAAAAAAAGGTTGAGTCTTTTAATATCTTGTAAAGTCTTTATTTTTTACACAAAATTACGTGTTGTAGTATTGATAACAGTATCAATAAGTGTCTATTACCGATAAGGAGTATCGGTAACTGTCATAGCGATATGCATCCCTACTTGAGACAGTCATTTCTTCCCGTATCATGCGATCAAACCAGCCTATCCAGTCGTGTACAGTCGTGCACAATCACCATGAGAAACAGGAATGTGTGACTGGAGCTTTACGAAGGAAAAGGACTGTTCGCTGTTGTAAACAATGATGTGAATGAGACATTTATGGCCCAAAGCAAAAATGCTAAGAAACAGAACAGAGATTGTGTTTGGACCAGTATCAACAGTGATCTGGATCTTAAAATATTTGATGCTCATGGGAATGCTTTAATGATTTTTAGTCTCTCTTTGTCTGTTTAAGGCTCTTCATGGTCTATAAATAAAAGTACCTGTCTTCTGCTCCATCCACTGGGCTTTAGCTAAAGAGATTATCTGAATATTTTAAAGTCATGTCGGTGTTGTGGCTGAGTCAGAGTTTGGTTCATATTCTGATTACAGAGATTCCTGAACTATGAATCTGTGATTAGAGCAGAGAAACACACTGATGGAGACACTGAGACAGAGCTCCATTCTGAAATACTCACCAAAATGTCTCTTTGCTTTTAGATGATGCAGCTGTTGTTGAAACGTGTCAGTTTGAGTACTGAAGGTTTTAACAACATTAATAACATTTATCCAGGTGATGTATAAAGTCAGGTGGGTCGAGTTGTAAAGATTTTCTTGGCTCAGGAGCTTTACAAGTGAGGTCTGCAGATTTATTCTAAGAGGATTTACCTCTGAGCGTCACAGAGGATTTGAATTGATTAACAGTTTGAGGTTTCAGAATTTATGATGTTTTAAACTGTGCATTAGCATTTTATCTTGCAGGAAAGAATATGATAAAAATAAATGTATAAAAAGTTACAAGCCATTAACCTCCTGACAGTTGTGCCATGATAACAGCCCTGTCTGTAAAGTTTTTGTTTCCACGTTTCATGCTCTGTCTCGTGTTTCCTGTTTTGTTTGTGTTTAGCTGAGTACTCTCCGTCTTGTTCAAGCATTTCTTTCCAGTCTCGTCTCGTCAATCACAGCCTTACTTGTTTTTTGCACCTAGTTTTTAGCCTCCTGATTTCTGGACATCTTAGCCTGATTTTGAATGTTTACCATGTATCAGCCTTATTCTGGTGATCATTAAACCTTTTTATTGCCATTAGCCCCAGTCGCCTGCCCAACGGGGTGCAGTGTCACTGTTAACAGCTGAGCGGCACTGCATTTTGAGTGCGACACAACAATCTGTGTCTTTTTGTCACAACAAGTAAAAAAGGAAACCAGAAGAAGGCTGCAGGTGGTAAGAAGAAATACCCCTTGAGAAGCACAGGAGAGTTTTGGAAGCTATACAACAGAATGAAGCCGAGGACGAGAGCAATCCAGCTGCAAAGAAAAGACGTATGAGGGTAAGCTAACGGTAGCTACCGCTAGCATGCTAGGTCGTCACGCTCATTTGATTTGATTTATTTTGGATCCACCATTAGTTACAGCAAATATGCAGTCACTATTCTACCTGGGGTCCACAAATTACATCCTCCACAAAAAAAAACATCCTTTAGAGCATGACTTTATACACTACACTCATAACATTCATACAATCCACTCATACAGTAGCTCTATTATTCACCAATTGATTGCAAAAAGCAAAGCGGAGTAGGTACTAAACTAGCTTGTTTTAGGAGGTACCAGGCTAGTGGAAACACACTGCAAATCGAGTAGGGCCGAGTAGAGTAGGGCCAAGGCGGGCTAGTGAAAAAGGGCTATTTCTGTCTTAACTTTACTGTCTATTGTTAAAAATGACAAACAGCTTCTGTCTGGTCCTGTTCTCTGAGAGATTACATTTTTAAAGTTTGTTGAAACTGTCAAACATGTCTGTGTCCTCCAGTGGTTTTATGAAATGTCCAGCATGAAAACAGAAAAGTTTTCTTCCCCCTTCAGCTTCAAAAGTTAAGTTATTTCTGACTAACACACTGCTGATATAAATGCTGAGTTCACAATGATTCAAATATTGCTGTTGTTATAATAACTTTTACCATTATAAAGTATTGATTCTAACTTTTGCAATGTAATACGACATCTTTGGATCGTCCCTCTTTGCTCTGTCAGGAATCAGACGACGTCTCTAACGAGCTCACGGTTCATGAAGGAAAGAAGCTCTGAGAGGCCTGCAGCATACTGATGACGATCTGATTTCTGCTGCTTGTGTTACCTGCAACTTTTTGAGCAAAATGAAGATGGACTGTGAAAACAACAAGTGAGAGGCAGGAGAGATGCAGCGTGTCAGGGCACAAGAAGAAGCTGTGAACCCCAGAAACACAGTTGGTCTATCTGCCAGTTGATGCTCCATATTTCATAATGTTTAATACAAGTCTCCCTAATAAATTTCAAATTCATAATGTTTAATATTTGATCTTTCTTCTTTTCAATTCAAACTTTTAATGTTTATATACTATATTGCCAAAAGTATTCGCTCATCCATCCAAATAATCATACTCAGGTGTTCCAGTCTCTTCCATGTCCACAGGTGTATTAAATCATCACCTAGGCATGCAGACTGCTTTTACAAACATTAGTGAAAGAATGGGTCGCTCTCAGGAGCTCAGTGAATTCCAGCGTGGAACTGTGATAGGATGCCACCTGAGCAACAAATCCAGTGGTGACATTTCCTCACTCCTAAATATTCCACAGTCAACTGTCAGCTGGATTATAAGAACGTGGAAGTGTTTGGGAACCACAGCAACTCAGCCACCAAGTGGTAGGCCACGTAAACTGATGGAGTGGGGTCAGCGGATGCTGAGGCGCATAGTGAGAAGAGGTCGCCAACTTTCTGCAGAGTCAATCTCTACAGACCTCCAAACTTCATGTGGCCTTCAGATTAGCTCAAGAACAGTGCAGAGAGCTTCATGGATGGGTTTCCATGGCCGAGCAGCTGCATCCAAGCCTCACATCACCAAGTGCAATGCAAAGCGTGGATGCAGTGGTGTAAAGCACGCCTCTAGAGCAGTGGAGACGTGTTCTCTGGAGTGACCAATCACGCTTCTCCATCTGACAATCTGATGGACCAGTCTGGGTTTGGAGGTTGCCAGGAGAACCATACTTGTGGGACTGCATTGTGCCAAGTGTAAAGTTTGGTGGAGGGGGGATTATGGTGTGGGGGTGTTTTTAAGGAGCTGGGCTTGGCCCCTTAGTTCCAGTCAAAGGAACTCTGAATGCTTCAGCACACCAAGACATTTTGGACAATTCCATGCTCCAACTTTGAGGGAACAGTTTGGAGCTGGCCCCTTCCTCTTCCAACATGGCCTGCACAGAGTCCTGACCTCAACCCAATAGAACACCTTTGGTATAGTGTCGTGGGCAAGCTTTGGCCACCTGGTCGTCTTCTGGCTTACGCTCATTTCCACGTGTCTCCAAGCTAATCATACAGTCCAAACCTGTCTTGAGTTATGACACACAACACTTTATTCCAGTGTTCATCACAAGGACCAGTTCTTCTGGAAGGTTTTCCAACAAACAGCTGAAACCGCAGTAAGAAAACCGTATAGCTAACACGCAAACACAAGTGCTCCCTTAAAGGGCCAGTAACCAAAAATCTTCATAAAAAATGAACACAACTTACCAACAAAAAACCTAGAGCACAGTACAAAATAAAGATATCCATTTTCTTAAGCCATACTTAATAACTCTAAATGTAAAGTTCTTTCTGTGTTGATGCAAACCAGGTCGCTGTTGCTGTGGCTAATGTTCAGGTTAGCGCTTTTTTCCTCATGCAGCCCCATCTCAAAAATCCTGATCTATCCTCCTGACAGCAGACACTGTGGATGAATGAGTACACTGAACAGCTTTTCCACTTTCAGAGGAAAATAAAAAGGGATCAATGAGACTTTGACTTTGTGAGTGCAGCATATTAATCTATTAAATCTTTTGCCCATATCTAAAACAATCTAAAACAGCTCTCCATAAACTCTCACACCGTGGAGCTCTTAAAAGCTGCCGTCATGTTCTGGCCTGTGTTTAAATCCTTAACTATTTCACTTTATGCAAAATGAAAACAATTTTTTTAAACCTGGTGCATAATAACTTTTATAACGTGGCTAATATAAAAGGATTAGTGGTAACGAGAGAGTGATTAATGAGAAACATTCATCTTAGTGCTGACCATTTAAAGACTATTAGGATTTTCACTCAGGCGTGGAGCCTTAATTATAAAGAGGCCTACATAAGCTTTATGAAATTTAATGAGCATTGTAATGTCTCAAGTCAGGCAGAGAGATTTGGAGGAGAGAGGATGGAAATGAAGTCCTGAAGCAACAAAATATTCAACTTACGTGTTTTGCACACATTAAATCTTCTGTTATTTAATAAAAAATATTCTAACTAATGCAGTGAAGTTTGTTTGGAACTTGTTGACTTAGTGCCTGGAATAAAACTACTCACAACCTGTTAAAAATATTCATGTATCCAAAAAGTCTGAGTCATTCCAGTCATTACAGACTAGAACATGACATCTTAAACACTGATTAAAGGTAAATAATAATGGTAGTAAATTCTGATTTTACTGCTGGTTGTTATGTCCTATCTAAGGTTGACCAAGGCACAACGTGAACAGCCTCAAATCCACTGAATCCTGAGCAGCCACCGGAGTCAAACTTAGGCCCCATCCACACGAAGACTAAACGCTTAACAGTTTCAAAAATGATCATCATAAAGACGAAGGCGTCTCAGAAAATGTGTGCGTCTACATGAATGCACTCGATACGCATGAAAACACTGTAAAACACATGCCAGACCTCTAGGAGCGCTACAACGATATAATGGCGGAAACAGATGAAAAAACAGTGGGCATGCACACTTACAGCAAAAGTTGTGAACAGAGATTGTGATAAAGTGATCATAAAGTGCAGTAATCTGTCCTTGATAATTGTTTGTTCAACTCGGTGGTGATTGAGAAGAAGGAGATTTTGCTGCAACAGGGATAGTAGGGTCACTAGCTTCATCAGCACATATGCTTCACGTACGCCGCCATTGTTGTTGTCGTTGCTGCGCGTGGTGCATGAGTGTCAATGAAGATATGAAACTATGACATAAGCGTATCTGAAAACTTGCAGAGAGCCAGTAATCACAGAGCTACGTATACGGCATTTCAAAATCTTTCCATTCTGGAACCTGGTTTCAAAAATGATCGTTTACAGACCCCCAAAACGCCGTCTTCATATGGATGATACACAGATTCTGCAAAAAACTTATGCATTTAGACCTCGGTTTGTCTTCGTGTGGATGGGGCCCTAAGTTCAACCATATGACACATATTGTGATACAGGGGTGATGATACTATATATCACAACATATCTGGATATTATAAACATGGCAATGCTGAACCAGGGCTCAAGAGTGTAACCATGTTGGATGCACATGCACCCAAAATTTGTGAGAGTGCCCTGTTGACATTTGTTTTTTATTCACTGGAATGTTGTTTTCTAATGTTTGTAAAGTATAAATAACAGTATAGGAATGCAATGCATAACAGTGAAGTCTCCAATAAGTGTAAATTACCCAAACAGTCCCATCAACATGTATAATCTGTATTTTGTTTCACAGTTGCAGAATTTTTGCTTTTTTACTCTTACATTGTTAGGCACCATTGAGTCATTAGACAACTTGAAAATCCCAGCACAAGCTCAAGTCCATCTGACGTTAAGATCGGAAAACATTTACAGACAATCAGTGTACAAATAAAAGGAAACAAAGTTTGAAAGAAGCTAACATGCCGTGCACGGCTCTGCAGAGAGAGGGGGAAAGAAAGCTCTCCATACGAGTCACATAGAAGACCAATGATGGTTGAACTGTTGCCAAGCAACCCCAAAGTTCCCCAAAGTGTGTCTGTGATTTGCTGGTTAACTGTGAGCCAACCCTGAATGTAGAGCGACCAGGCTCCAACAAAGACGAGGACAAAGACGAGTGATTGTAGGTGAAACGTGTGAAATGTGGATCAGGCTGGAGGAGTCTGGATGACTGTGTGACCCTGATAGAAACAGGCCAGACAGGCTTTTGTTTAGTATAAAAAGACTATTATGCAAGTTTTTTTTCTTTTTCCCCTTAACTCCTAAAATGCATAATTCAAGGCTGTCAAAATGTCACAGATTTATGGAATAATTGGCTTGTAGCTCAGTATTAAACTGTTGCAGGCTCACATCCAGAGTTTGATGATTAAACTCTGATACTAACACTGAACTCTGAGCTCACACACCTGCAGAGACAACACTTTGGTTTTTGTTTTCAGGAAAGCAGAGATGTGAGAGTATGAAAATTCTGTATCACAGTTATTGTGACCAAAATTATCACAGTTATCATTATAATCACAGTATTGTTGCAGTGTGCTCACAATGTACAAAAAGTACTTTAACACGGTCTTGAAATCATTTAACCCCTTTAATATTATAATTATAACAGCTCTTTTTGTCTTTTTTGTCAATACATGTGTCAGGAAATGTCCTTTGAGTATATTTTTCATTCTTTTTTTCATGAGAAATAAAAGTAAACAGTTGTGGCAAGTATTTGTCATTGTTATGTCATAAATGCTTAAACAGTGTGTGATTACAAGAGAAGAGAAAATGAATTTGTACTTTAAACAGGATTCTCTTTATAAACAATTCTAAATGAACATGTTCAAAGTTTCAATAAATGTACCCTATTTCACAAACAGTCACACATTTTAGTTTGCCTGCAGCATTTGTGTCCATGTTACAGCTCGTTATATTAGACCATGTCCAGGACTATTTTCGTTTTTTTTTTTTCTTTTTGTTACTGACAATAGGCCCTTAAGTTGTTCCTGTCCAGTTAGCCTCCTACCATGTGTAACAAATACATTGAGATGCCGAGGAACTACAGAAAGTTTTAATGGCTCAAGTCAAGTCCATTAGCTGTAGGGCAGAGTACCTGTCTGCCATGGTCAAAACTTTAAAGTCAATTGAAGATAAAAGAATGGAAGTTACATGCAAAAGTCTTAACACTAGGGTTGGTAATTTGAGATACCAAGATCCACTTTTTGTTACGTATACTGGTTAAAATGATTGTTGTGTCCCGATGTTAATCAATGCATGATGTGTTCTTAAAGCCACAGGAGTAAAAAGGAAACACTAACCAATCACAGCCACTCATTCTGAATATATTGAACCAATCAAATCCCATAACTGCTGTTCTGCCCGCCTCCTGCTCATACATTTCGCCAGCGTGCACAGACTCTGATTCAGTGTAGCCGAGCTGAGAGGGATCCAGCTACACTGGAGAATGCTTACCTGTCAAGTTTAGTCTTTGAAAATAAGGGAAGCCCACTGTGAGCCGTCCCACAACCACAACCAAGCTCCAGTATCCCTCACATTTTAAGACAGGTGTACAGAAATCTAAAATAAACTCTTTGTTTTTCTAAGTTTGTTCTGCTGCTCTAATCTCACCACAGCTGCCACCCAGGCTACTGCAGGTGGACGTTCTCACCAGGCTTTTTCTTCTTCTTTGGTTTTCCAGTTGGCATCCATCATTTTGGAGCATTACCGCCCCCTTCAGGCTAGAGACAGAGCTCAGTTTGGAGAGGCAGAGGAATGTTTTTATTATTATATCATCACACGGGAGATTTACAGGAGAATACTGATACAGGAGGACGTCAGGAAAGAGGATAAAATACGTAAAATATGGTAGTTTCATGGTCAAAACAGGAGACTTGACAGCTATGTGGAGAATGTCAGAGGAACTACCTATTTGAGCATGACACAGGAGCGGAGTTTCACTCCTGTCCCGTCCCACTCCCAGAGAAAAAAATCCTGTCCCGTCCCAATCCAGGGCCGGAGTAAAAAAATTAATCCTGTCCTGTCCCACCCCCGTATAATGACTTCCACTTCCATCCTGCTCCCACTCATAATCACTCCCACTCCTGTCCCGTTCCCGTTTGAAAAAAACCAAACTTGTTGAAAAAATGTTGCGTGTTTTATTTTAGGTAAAAGTTCAGTGCGTATAAAAGGCCTTGCCTTTAAGTTTCACATGCCTGACATTCGGTCGGTGTACACAGCTCTCTTTTCGACGTGTTCCACTCTCATTACTCTCTGGACTACTTCCGACTTCCCAACAAGATCTCGTAGCTTCACCAACGCATCCTTATTTTTAACTTTGTGCTGCAGCTCTCTCTTTTCTTCTCCTCACTGTTGTTTAGTTGTTTATGTGTGTGTGTCTGAGACTGAGCTGCTTGAACAATTTTCACTTTCCTGTGGTGACAGGAAGTCAAACCACTTTTGTAGTTCTTTTGGCTCTCACTGAGAGATGACTACAAAAATGGACGCATCTTTTCATCTGGTTGTTTAACACGGTTGAAAATGATCATCTATTAATGTCATTCCTGCTCCTGTCCGCTCCTGTTGCTTTTTTTTCCCGTCCCGTCCCGATCACGGGATTAATTAAAAAATAACCCCCATCCTGTGGGAATCACGTGACCCACGGGAATTCCCAAAAAATGTCATCTTCTAATACCTATACCCCGATCGACATCGGGCTGTGAGCATTAACTTACTTTCAATGTTTTGTTTTTTTTAACTTTACTATGATAATGAGGAGATGATACATTCAGATTCACGCTAGTTTTCTAAAATTACCGCCTCTTGCTTTAAATGGGAGAATAGATGAAACTCTCAGTTTTAACACTCGTTCCCGGAGTAAATGAAAGATTTCATCCATCTTCTGTCAGACTTGGACATAAATCTCCTGCCTGAGCAGCTTCTCCTATAATCAGTGAAATAAAATCTCAGCTGCTCACAAACTTACAGAAAATCCCCCAATAATCACACGTTTTATTCCCGTCCTCATGAGCTCTCTCACTGCTCGCTCTGTTGATGACAGTAACCCCCCCCCGATACTAATGATGTGGGGGTCCAATCAGATTACAGAGACGAGGGGGGTCCTGTCTGCAGGGCCTCCTTATCAGAGTCCACGTGGGCATGTGTCCGGATGATGGTGCAGCGCTGATGGAGGTTATCTGCAGCCACACGTTACTGTTCCCTCTCCTGGGATTAAAATCAGATAAAAAGAAGATATCAGAGATTTATTTCAGCACCTAAGCCTGTAAATGCTCCTGCAGGAGGCTGTGAGCCCCGCACGATAAGGAGAAAATAAAAGGCAGAAACATCTTGATCGTACCAGCAGAAGAAGAGCGACATTCAGTGAAGAAATGAAGCTACAGGAGCATCACCATCATAATAATGACGAGGCTTTATGACAGAAGGAATGTTTCCTATTCATCAAATCACCACACAACTGCAAAAACAATCAACATTTCTGTCACAATAAAGCAGATTTTTATTTTCTAATCACCAAATAAGACAATAAAAAATCCAATCTCTACACAGTGCAGCAGCAGAAAAGAACAACAAACCCTCATTCATGCAGGCAGAGCATCCTGGAAATGTCTGAATGAGCCCGGCAAACTGCAAAAGTAAACCCAAGACGCAGGATTTCTCCCACAGATTTACTCGGACTGACCTCACATCCTGGCCTTACTGAGCAGAGGGACCTGCCTGATTCTGAAATCATGCATCTTCGTCTTTTCATTCCATTGTCAAACAGTTTCACTCGGCTAAAAGCTTAACAGCCCAATCAGGGAAGAGAGGCGGGAGCAGCAGGAGCTGGGGGCAAGGCGTCAACAGGAAGTGACTTGACAGGAAGTACATCACTTCCTGTTGTACAAATAATGGCGGGTAATGTCAGCTAGCTATCATGGTTACTCAGTTATACTTGGCGAAATCTGCTCTCCTCATAAGTTTACTTAGTAGGGATTGTCTTTGACGAGGTTCATGTCCCATATATGTGTTACATGATACACCTGTATGGTATAACTTAATGTGAAACGATAGTCTTGAGGTAGTTAAGCTACCGGCTAATGGTCATTAGCCGCTATGGCTAATGGCTAACAAGGGCAAACACGGTTAACAGCCGTTATCAGTTAGCCGTAGCAGCTAACAACAGTTAGCCACCCCTTAACGACAATTAACTGTTGTGGTATAATATAATGTGAAACAATTGTCTAAAGGTAGCTTAGCTATGGGCTAACAGGCGTTGGTCGCAATGGCTAACAGCTAACAAGGAAAAACAACAGTTAATGGCAGTAGCCATTAGCCGTAGCCGCTAACAGCAGGTAGCAGCTAACAACATTTAGCCACTACGGCTAATGGCCATTAACTTTTGTTTGCTCTTGTAAGCCATTAGCCATATATTTAGCTGCTACATATGCTACATCATAGCAGTGCTGCTTGATATGGATTGGTCTGTGATGAGTGTGATGCGCCAAAAAATTGTCCAAATAAAAATCTTCTGTTGTTTTTGAAGGTTCTGCCCCTGAAAACATTTTCTCAGGGCTCCTCCCAGATGGATTAGTGAAATATTTAAAATACGGAGCTGTCCATCTTTCACATGAGGTTACTCACATCCTGCAGAGAGGAACAAGTGTGAACGTCTAAATGAAGCAATTTAGGTGACAGTCTAATATCTAAACAAAATATCTCTTCATCATCACCTCTGAAATGTGTGTGTGTGCATTTGTCACACTGCAGGGTGTGCAACGTCAGCCACATGGTTCAAAGCACATCATCCTGCTGGTTATGTGATGAAACCGAAACTGCCAATTTTATTATTTAACCTGACTTTGCAGGGTTAAAGTTCATTTAAAATCACCATCACCCACTTTTCCACAGAAAGGACTCTGCTGCATGCTGAGTTTGTGTCTAAAAAAGGTACAAGCTACAAAATGATGCACATTACAGACAGAGAAGCGTTACAAATTAAAGTGTAAGTGCATGAAAATGGCTGGTTTTCTTTCCCTTTATGTGTCTCTCTTCAGTAATAATTAGTGCTGTCAGTAGATTAAAAAACGAGCCATTATTTAATTAAGACCTGCCTCTAATTAATCTAATTAATCTATCTTTAATCTCACTAAGCCTCAACTTTAGTTATTTCATTGAAGTTCATTAGATTATTGTGGCAGATCAAAGGATTGTTCTCCACCCCTTAAAAACTGAAGCAGAAGAAGCCAAATGCATAAAAACTCTCCAGCTTTAACGGACCAATCAGGGGACAGAGGCGGAGCTATGACAACAGGAAGTGACTGCATGTTTGAAAACAACAGCAGCGTGTAAAAGTGATCTCTGTGGATGCAGAAAGATCTGTAGTTTGATCAGAAATTGACTCGATTTCTCCTTTAAAAGAGCCGTAGATCACTGCTGGGAAACCAAGAGAGACGCGGAAATGCTGCGCTAACAACGCCGAGTCGTAGTCATGGTTACCCTACGACATCATATATGCTCTCTACAAAAGTTTACCAGGAGAACTTGGTGGTTTTTGTCTTTGACGAGATTCATGTCACATGTGGCAGATGACACATCTGTGTGGAATCATTTAATGTAAGATAAGATGATAGTCTAAGGACTGACGTACTCATAGTTTAAGCTAACGGCTAACAACAGGGTCTAGCTGCTACGTCATACTGTGGCTTGATATGATTGGTCTATGAAGAGTGTGACGAGCGGACTGATCGTCCAATCACCAGCTGCTCTGGTATTTTAAGGTTCTGCCCTCTGAAAATACCAACAGTGGAATCAGATTAAAAAAAAAAAGATTTATTAGATCATATTATGTGCTAATTATAACTGTAATTACTTAATCTTAATTAATGCAATAATTTGACACCCCTAGTAATAAGACAAAATTCTTTGTGTCTCCGTCGATCACTTAACAGAAGTTAAGGGCACTTTCAGTCAGCTTAAAAAAGTCTTTACAGAAACATTTGTAAAGTCTGTGAAGAAACAGATGGGCTGTGGTGCAGGAGGAAAAAGTGATGCATGATGTAATTTTCTTCCAAATTGTTCAGCTCTACAGTGTAATTTAATAAATTCACTGCTGCAGGTTTGTAAAGAGTTTTTAGTAGTGTGGAAAGTTAAGGACCTAGGAGGATAAGAAGAAAATGTAGATAATGTTGTATCATGCTTCATGTCAAGAAAACGTATTGTGATTTTAGAAATGACTTATTATAATAAAACTAAAGCCAAATCTTTTCTCTGCATCAGTCTTTCTTTAAAGGGACTGTGAGGAGAATCTGTTTCCAGCAACATTAAGACTCTGCTACCCATGAGCACGCGCGGCGACTGTCGTAATGCTGCGTTCAAGTAACCTCTGAGCTGGGAGTGACATCATCTCCGACTAATCAGAAAAAAACATGCAGATCTACCAGGCTATTGTTAGCTGTTGTTAGCACGCCCTGCATTGTTCTATAAAGAATGTGATTATCACTATGGCAGCATTTTTGTAAGTATAAGTCTAACAATACTATGTATACAGCTGATCTAGAGCGACACACCCCAGTCAGAAGTGCAAATAAATGGATTATTACAGGAGCTAAATAACTGTTCACACTGGGGGCATCCACCTTCCATTATCAACTCAGGGGTGGCGAGGTTTCACCAAGTTCCCAGTAGGAAATTCCGACTTCTGGGGACGTTCCAGTTGCAGTTTCCTACTTGGAACTCGGAAATTCCTACTTCTGAATACAACTTGAACGCACCACAAGCCAAAGCGTGTGTTTGTTGTGATGCTAATGAATGCACCTCGGACCTTCCTCAGGACTCTGCATTGCTTTACAACTTCTTTTTCCAACAACTTACAGGATGCAAAGCGACGAGGTAATCTATCTCTTTCTAGTTACGTAGCGGTATTGTAGTTTTGTAGCCGGCTATATATGGCTACTTACAGCCCGGTGCTCTAAGACGTGTCTGAATAATATAAATTTGCTCTAGTTTTAATTGTCTTGTTCCTGAAGTTGAGTATCCAGGCCAGTCCAGTCCTGTCCAACCCGACCGTGAAGCTAAGGAATAGCATTTATAGATAACCTATTTAGATGCTATAAAACTCATCTTAAAGTGTGTATTTCCATCAGGCATATATCTAAAAGAGAGACTTTTTTGTAATTACTTAGAAACTCCTCACAGTCTCTTTTAAGAAGAATTAAAACAAAAGAGAATTCATATATGAATAACGAGTAAATGCACAAATATATTTACCCATACAAACAACTAATGTAATGCAATGAGGATTTTAAATTAAAAGAATAAACAGGAAACTGCTGACAGAACGAGTACAGCATAAGGAGTAGTTTTATGTTTCATCTTCAGTCATGCCAAAGTTCATGCTCATCTATAAGATCCTGCTCTCATGCTGTGCAAAGGAATCACTTTCACAGTTTTCCCTTAAATGCATCATTTCTGTGTAAACATGCAGTGATTTAATCAGGTTACACTTTAAAAAAGGCTTTATAATCTACTTCTCTTTAGGATTTTACTGCCTGTTTTTCAGACTGAGTAAGTCTGTCTTTTGTTGCTGGTTGATTTTAAAGATTCAGAGATGACTAACTCCTCATAAATCACATCTCACATCAGAGATGACACAGTTTTATCTGCAGCTCAGACTTCTGAGAGGAGTCAGCTGTGAGGTTGATGAAAAGTGATCCTGCAGCGCCCCCTCTGTCCTGATGGTGAAGCTGCAGCAGTGTCACACTAAGCCTGGATTTGTGTGGTCAAAACAAAGAGGCATTCAGAGGCTCTTTTTCAATGAATGCCCATCCGCCTCTCCTCTGTGTGCTGCTGTACATGAAGCCTCATGGCTGATCAGACTTTTCTGTCATAGTCGCCTCATAGGTGAGGAGATCATGCAGTGATTTCAAACTGAGGGAAGTTTATGTAATGGGGTTTAAAATTATGATCAGTCAATTCCCCTTAATTAAGGTTACAGTTTATGAGTTTAGAGTGTAAGCCTTCAGATGTCAAACTGGATTAAATTCCATCAAACACAGCAAAGGTTAGAAGGTAAGGTGTTCGACTACAGTTCAGTACATAACTGATAAACGTAAAAAAATTTTATCAGATTTTTTACCAGTTAGGTTTGCTGCCATTAACTTAACTGTTCGTCTTAGTTATATTGGGTCTGGCTCACCATTTTTCACCATAATACTCGCCGTGCAGTGTTCTCCATACAGCAGGGCATATTAGGGGTGTACTGGGGTTGACCGACCTGACTCTGGTTTGCGGGTTTATTATTTCTGTTTCTTCTCTTTGACAGAATATATTGTAATTCTTCTGAGTAGAACTTATGAGTACCACACCCAAAATGAAATATCAATTTTGCACATATATAGTTTTTCATGTTTGTTCCTTAATTTGCTAATGCATTAACTAAGTTGTTTCATTCATAATCTGTAAGTTCAACCAATCAATCAATCAAAATTTATTTCTATAGCACAGTTCACACAAACTGAATTGCTGCTCAAAGTGCTTCACATCAAGACAAAAAAGATTGACAAAAGACATATTTTATATACATACATACATACATACATATACATATATATGTATATGCATACAAACAGTGTTAATCACTTTCTTCCAACCACTTGGCAAATAAACACTCAGCAGAGGTCCATCAACTTAGTAGTATCCCAATATAATTGTAATGAATAGTTGGTAGGATGTCAAAAGAATTTAGAGACTAAGTCTCTGCTTACACAGAGACCCTGTGATTTAAAATGCAAAGATTTTTCCTTTGAGTATTTAAAGTCGATCCGCTTTCAGACGGAGACACTGGAGACAAATGAAACCGCTGTAGTGTGCATGCCAGTCCAGTAGATGGCAGTGTAGGTTTGCAGAGAAACAGAACAACAACCAACAATGACAAGTGGACGCACAAAGACGCAGGAGTTTCTTTTCTGGACAGCAAATCTGTGTGGATAGTTTTGTCTGCATAACAAACCGAGCACGGTAAGCAGCTCACATGTTACTCTGTAGACGATGAAGCTGTTGTTGTTCCTGGTATGTGTGCACAGCCTTTATGTGAAAGAGTACTGCACATGCAGTGACGTCTGTTTCATCCTAAAACGCTCTGACTCTGGTTTACATGGCGCTGCATGGAGGAGCGTTTAGAAAACTCTCCACCTTGGACCCTGGTTTCAAAAATTTCCAGATCTGGGCTATCCACATAGAGTTCCCATGTAAACGCAAAGCCAAAACGCAATGAAACTTAACGGATCTGACCGTTTTAGGCCTTGTGTAAACGGCCCCTTAAGCTGCATTCACATCAAATGTGACTTCAAGACTATAATTGCGTTACTCACTAAAGTCATGTCGCATGGCCATAAATACCTCATTTTGGTCACTGTCGCCCATCCCCATGGCTCAATGACATCCTGTCCGGTCCAGTTTCACAGAGATCACATACCATATAATAGGATGTATAAGCAGACATTATTTCAACTGTTTCCTTTTCACTCACCTACCAACCACAAAACACTGCAGCTGATGATGCAGCAGCATCGTCTGTCAGCTTTCTGCGGTCTGTCAAGGAGGAACTAACGTACTCAGTGACTAATGTTTCCACAGGGACATAGATTGTCACAAGTACCGTCACACACACATACACCACTGGTTTGCTGTTGCTGCACAGCCTCATACCACATCGCTGAAAAGATCAACTTTTCAACTTTGGCAACGTGCAACAAGTGAAGTGTATGTATTGATCGCCGGAGGGTTAGCCCCGCCCCATCGCGGCTGAACACTGACTTTACATGGAGAGTGATCGCGAGGACGCTCAAGTCGAGTTCAGTGTGTTGGCACCTTAATGTACACCACAGACGGTAAGATAAAGTAAATGATAAAATGTAGAAGAACAGATACGAGAAAAAGTGAAGCAATAAAACCAAGAAACATCAGACAAATAAACAGAAAGCTGAAAATACATTTAAAACAAATAAATAAAAACATGTCAGTTGTTGATGATCTTTACCTCCGCCAAGGAGGTTATGTTATTGCCGGCATCTGTTCGTTAGATGGTTTGTTTGTTTTTCTGTTAGCAACATAACTCAAAAAGTTATGGACGGATAATCATGAAATTTTCTGTAAATGTCCAGATTGGGACAAGGAACAAATGATTAGATTTTGGGAGTGATCCGGATCACCATCTGGATTCGCCATGACGAAAAATGTGATTTTCATGAATAACTACTGAATTAAAACAGATATCATGATGAATCCAATCTCTAATGGTATGTTTCATGGTCAAGGAATCCAAATATTTAGATGAAGTGATGATGTGATATATTCTCATGACAAGTGTAAAACTGTAAACTAGTTCAAACAATCAACATCATTTGTCTTCATGCTTGACCATGCATTTATCAATCCCTTTCGCTTTATTCTGGTTGCACTCCAAATCCAGAACAACACGCTCTGATCAGAGGCCAAGGGCAGAAACATCGACGAAGCTGAACATTTGATCCTGGTTCAGGAGACACAACACGTTACTAACGACACAAACAAGCGTCCATTTGATTTTAAGCGGGGTGGAAGCACCAGCAACTAGCAGAGACAATCTGTCAAGCCCGGCATTCAGATCAGTGGCGCCATGAGTTTGACATTATTGTCAAAGAGAATTGTTGAAAATTAATATTTTTTAAACAAATAAATGCTAAATCAACCAGGGGATAGATGAGGAATCAGATCATTGAGCAGAATTTAAATGACTTCTGTAAATGACTTCATCATGTTTGCGGGCCTCAAACAAAGCTCACATAGAAGTCATATCGAAGCTTAAGTCACATAGAACAAGCATTATTAATAATTCATGGATCATAAATACTGAACATCTTTATCAATACATAAAGCCAGACTCAAAACACTGACAATTACCTCCTCGTGCTGTAAGCTGGGCTTTAAACTGCGGTGGCCGACAAGGGCATAGGCGCCACAAACAAAAAAATGCGACATAAACGGCCAAAATGCTGCAAACACAGGAATGATGCAAACCCAAAAACACACAAACACATAAAACAAATGCAACAGAGAAATGCTGCACCAAAAACACAATGCATTCACAGAAACACTGCAAAAGCAAAAACATACAAACCCCAAAACAGCTGCAAGAAAGAGACGCTGCAAATTCACAGAAGGTGGCCAGGCCACTAGGGGGAGCTGACCATAGCTGACCATGCCCGTGCCGATCAGAACGGTGTCCCTAGCAACGGTCTGCTAGACAGACGCACGCTAATATTAACTACCTGAATTTGCTGCTGTTGGATAATACTGTAAGAGACTACGGCCAAGTCTTTAAAAAAGACATAAAGGAAAATATTCCTTTTTGTTCTCCTCTCCAAGTGTTTGCAAACTTTCTTCCCGTATCCCACTGTCTTCTTTGCAACTTCATCCTGGGTATTTCCTGTCGGTATAAAGGGTCAGTTCCCCCCTATGGTCAGCTCCCCCTAGTGGCCTGGCGACCTTCCGTGAATTTGCAGCGTCTCTCTTTTGCATTTGTTTCGTCGGTTTGTATGTTTTTGCTTTTGCAGAGTTTCTGTGAATGCATCGTGTTTTTGGTGCAGCATTTCTCTGTTGCATTTGTTTTATGTGTTTGTGTGTTTTTGGGTTTGCATCATTCCTTTGTTTGCAGCGTTTTGATTGTTTGTTTTGCGTTTTGGCCGTTTACGTCGCATTTTTTTGTTTGCGGTGCGTATGCCCTTGTCAGCCACCGTATTAAACCTACTGGTACCACAAACTGACGCCAACACACATTCGAGTAATTCATTTTCCTGCAATCGTACTTGTTATTTATGCTGTGAACACTCTTTTATTCTGGCTGAAGATGAACTAAAATCATTTAGAGTAAGAGATATGAAGTCTGATTAGATAAATGAGATGCAGAACTTTAAAGCAACGACCCCATAACCTCAGTCTGCATGATCTCTGACTGCCTCATAAATAAATCTCCAACAAACAAGAATGATGAGTTTACAAAAGCTAACAGCCTGGAGCCTTTTCTTACAGAAAGTTACAATTTTACTGCAGACCGTCAAACTGGGCTCTGGCAGGAAGAGTCTAAGAGAGGCAGCCTTCTCCACTGAGGACAGACCTCTGAATGAACACAGTCTGAAGTCACTCTACCTCATGATTTTTAATCAGCCTCACTGGAAACTTCCCCGCTGGCCAACAAGTCACATGACCACTTCACTGGGTTCACTGGGACTTGGCAAAGTGTGTGGGAGAGGAAACAGAAGCTCAGGCTTCCCCTCAGCTCAGCTGTTGTTATCATGGTGATATTAGTCTGTCTGTGCCTCTCAGCTCCCTGCAGGTACGTCCACAGATACACTGATATATGTGACCCAGGCCTCTGAATTCAGTCCCCGGACTCTATGAGGACTTAACTGAGAAGCAAAAACTGCATCTTATTCCAGTCACTCCTGCTAACCGACTCCATATTGTCCCCTTTAACAGTAAAAACTAGGGCTGAACAATTAACTGCAAATTAAATTAAATCACAATATGGCTTGTTGCAATTTTCAAATCACAGACAGTGCAATATTTTTAACCCAAAATCTGTTGAACATTTTGGCATTATGATGTAGTTCCTTGCAATTTCATGCCTATTTTAACCTTTTTTAACCCAGTTTTTCCAACTTTATGCCTATCTTGCTCCCATTCATTCTTTTTTTTTGGCCACTGTCAGACCATGTTTGGAATTTTTCCATGGTTTTTGAAATTTAATCCCAATTTTGCTGCGATAACCAATTTTCCTTAGTCACTTTTGAATTTTTTTGCAATTTTTTTTGCAATTTCATACCTATTTTGCACCTATTAACTTTTTTTCCGATTTCATACCTTTTTTTTTTTTACCCAGTTTTAACAATTTCATACCTACTTTGCTTCTGTTATTCACTTCTCCACTTTTTCTCAAATCTTTTATCCTTAGATTAAGTTAATGTCATATTGGTTTTACTGTAAAATGATCTACTCCTTATTTTTGTTTAAGGATACATAAGATGAGGAACATTAAAACAACCGCAGAGTAAATCGCAATTGCAATATTGGGGAAAAATATCGCAATTACATTATTTTCTCAATTTTCGTTCAGCCCTAGTACAAACAGTCACTAATATGACATTAAATCAATCTATGGATAAGAGATTTGAGAAAAAGTGGAGAAGTGAAGAACAGAAGCAATATAGGTATGAAATTGTAAAAACTGGGTTAAAACAATGGTACGAAAGTAGAAAAAGAGTTAATAGGTACAAAATAGGTATGAAATTGCAAAAAAAGGCAAAAAAATCAAAAGTGACCAAGGAAAATTGGTTATCGCAGCAAAATTGGGATTAAATTTCAAAAACCATGTTAAAATTCCAAACACGGTCTGACAGTGGCCAAAAAAAAAGAAAAAGAGGAATGGGAGCAAGATAGGCATAAAGTTGTAAAAACTGGGTTAAAAAAGGTTAAAACAGGCATGAAACTGCAAGAAACTACACTCAACAAAAATATAAACGCAACACTTTTGTTTTTGCTCCCTTTTTTCATGAGATGGACTCAAAGATCTGAAATTAATTCCAGATACACAATATTACCATTTCTCTAAAACATTGTTCACAAATCTGTCTAATTGTTTGATAGTGAGCACTTCTGCTTTGCTGAGATAATCCATCCCACCTCACAGGTGTGCCACATCAAGATGCTCATCGGACACCATGATTAGTGCACAGGTGTACCTTAGACTGTCCACAATAAAAGGCCACTCTGAAATGTGCATTTTTTTTTTGCTTTATTGGGGGTCTGGGGACTCAGAACCAGTCAGTATCTGGTGTGACCACCTTTTGCCTCATGCAGTGCAACACATCTTCTTCGCATAGAGTTTATCAGATTGTCAATTGTGGCCTGTGGAATGTTGGTCCACTCCTCTTCAATGGCTGTGCGAAGTTGCTGGATATTAGTGGGAACTGGTACACGCTGTCGTGCGTGAGCATTTGCCCACTCAAGTCTGTTACGGCGACGATCTGGAGTCAGGTTAAGACCCCGATGAGGACGACGAGCATGCAGTTGAGCTTCCCTGAGACGGTTTCTGACAGTTTGTGCAGAAATTCTTTGGTTATGCAAACCAATTGTTTCAGCAGCTGTCTGAGTGGCTGGTCTCAGATGATCTTGGAGGTGAACCTGCTGGATGTGGAGGTCCTGGGCTGGTGTGGTTACACGTGGTCTGCGGTTGTGAGGCTGGTTGGATGTACTGCCATATTCTCTGAAACGCCTTTGGAGACGGCTTATGGTGGAGAAATGAACATTCAATGCACGAGCAACAGATCTGGTTGACATTCCTGCTGTCAGCATGCCAGTTGCACGCTCCCTCAATGCTTGTGACATCTGTGGCATTTTGCTGTGAGACAAAACTGCACATTTCAGAGTGCCCTTTTATTGTGGACAGTATAAGGTACACCTGTGCACTAATCATGATGTCAGATCAGCATCTTGATGTGGCACACCTGTGAGGTGGGATGGATTATCTCAGCAAAGCAGAAGTGCTCACTATCAAACATTTAGACAGATTTGTGAACAACATTTGAAAGAAATGGTAATATTGTTTATCTGGAATTAATTTTAGATCTTTGAGTCCATCTCATGAAAAATGGGAGCAAAAACAAAAGTGTTGCGTTTATATTTTTGTTGAGTGTACATCACAATGCCAGAATGTTCAACACATTTTGGGTTAAAAATATTGCACTGTCTGCGATTTGAAAATTGCAACAAGTCATATTGCGATTTAATCTAATTTGCAATTAATTGTTCAGCCCTAATTAAAATCGTAAATCTGGTTTTGTGGGAAAAAATCAGGGATTTTGTTTTTAGGCCACATCGCTCAGCCCAACCTTCTATGTCTTTTCCTGTTGACCGGGTTGTTGATTTTACTGTGCCCAGAGTTCTGCCTTTGTTTTGTCTGTTAAAGCACTTTGTGAAACACACACTGTCACGCTGTATTATGCTTCACCACATCCATACCTCACCATGAACTGACATCATTAACCCGTCCTTGTGGAATCAAAGATGTTTTGAAGACGGGCATTACTTTAGCATAAATGCACGATGAAAGAGTTGGTAACACCATGAATTCCTTGCAGAAAGGTGAGGGGCTGAAATCAATCCCAGCTGTGATGGGACTGAGATCCGATGCCTTGTTACTGCTCCCACTTTTTTAATAGTTGTTTCATTAATATCCTCTTTGAAACTGGAAATGTCTGAAATGAAATAACTTTACGAGAGAGATGAAAAACATTGATCTTGTCATCCTCTGAGGAAATGTTATTGCTGTCCATGTCTTAAAATGTATTTTTTTCCCATCAACGTTTGTTCAATAGTCGATTTCAAACACGCCACTGCTTCACTGATGAACGGCTTCAGGAAAGTCAGCTCTGCAAATTGATTGTCTACTCAAATTAAATGTGAGAAAAATCAATCAGACTTCTAATAAATTCTGCGTCAAACTTTCTACAACCCAGAAATGATTCATTCTTCACCTCAAAAACAAAACTGAAAGCAGAAAGCAGAAGCTGCGAACAAAAGCTTCTCTGCAGGAGAATCAAAAAGACGGCGGGATAACGATGTCTACAAATTTGCAATCTGTCTTTTTAGACAACAAACAAAGTCATGCTGCGATTCCCTGAAAACACACAAAGTGGCAAGCAACACCTGTGGAGTAAATATTCACAAACTGATATTTGATTTCAGAGAAATCAGGTCTCTGGGATGGTGCCTGAGTCTTGGGAAACAAGAACTGGATCAAGTGAACTCAGACCTGGACCCAGGTCTCTGATTTTAGCCGTATCTTCCTTAACCCGAAGACTACGGTGCTCAGTTAAATAAGAAAAGCACCTTTGCTGATCCTGTGTGAGACTTTTGGACCAACTGAAAGTCAAACAAGCAGAATTTTTGAAAATACGTCCATGCACTGTAAAAAAAACTTTAAGAAATAAGCCAGGCTTCAAATTTATTCATCACACCATTTTTTAAATATTGGACCAGTTTAACCATGAAGCAAGAATAAATCAATCTTTTTATCCAGTGACCAGGAGCACTTTGAATTATCTTTTGTACCAATTGTGCTCTACTAACAAACTTGCTTTGCCTAAAATAACAAATAAGTGACACAAAACATGATCAGTGTATGAAAAAAAGAGTCATACATTTCATGAAATATGTTGTGGAATGTGTAATCAAAGTGGCACTAAAAGGTTAAAGAGTTAAAATGAAAGAAAAAAAACAAAAATAGATCGTCATGGACTGGATTAGAGTTTGTGAACAATTAAAGGCCCAATATGTAGGATTCCACTTATTCTGCTCTCGAGCTCCCTCTGTGGTCGTTGGTGTAACTGCACCGTCGTAAAACCGAGCGCCGCACAACAGCGTGCATTTGTTTACATGAAGAGGAAGGAGCAGCGAGCCGAGGACCTCCAGAGAGACATATAAACCATGTGGCCTGATAAGGTACAGTCTGAGCATGTTTCCTTCCTAATGTATCGTTTTTCAAGCATCAGCAGTCAGTAGTTAGCTCAGCGTTTGCATGTGTATTCTGTAAGTTTGCCCGCAGCTTTTAGCCTGGGGCGAGTGGCTGATGTATAATGGCGACCTAGGAGGGACTCGTTTGTTACCCGCTAGTAGAGAAAACTTTACGTGTTACAAACTTTGTAAACTAAGCTGAGGCCCTCTGAGACATGACTGTGGTAGGATGACTCTATGCTCTCTGCAAAGCTGCTAAATATGAGACGAAGAAAACGCTGATAATGACGGAGCAGAGTGATGACACAGCTGAGCTACACCATCATCTACAGTTTATGAAACACGTAAAGAATAAACTCCATCAGCTGTGAAAAACTTTAACACGTACGAGCTAGACAGCGGGCATTAGGTAAAAAGTAACGCTGTAACGTTACGTCTGTTCATTTGTGTAATTTTCTGCTACCATGTGTATGTTAGACACAGGACTGAGCCTCCACTTCAGAGCCCTGAGAAGAAGCCCTTTTGCAATGTAGCAATGTATTGCCTTTGCCGACCAAACGCCTCAGTAAGCACTGACTGTCAGGACAAAGGCTCTGCTGCACCTCTCCTTCTTCTTCTTTGTCGCAACTACTTTCAAACAAATACGACATATCAGCTCGTCGGTGTTCATGAGCTCACACCTTGTTCATTCTGTTTAAAACCAAAATATTCCCACACTGGGGCTGTGGCAGCCGGCTTAGGAACCGTAGCTTTCGTGCCATCATTCATATTAATGTTTGTTTCCTCGTTACTCCTCACGACGCTCACTTCAGCTCTCTGTGTGTGTATGCTAGCGGCCCCGCCTCCCCCTCAAAGATTGAATGAATGACAGATGCATTACTAACCCTAACCCCGCTCATTCCGCTATAGAACCAACGCACCCAGGTGTTGAGAAAGACATAGTGAGCCATCTTCTCATCCAGCCTGTTTGGTAGAAAAAGAGGAGGGAAACAAACACGCATGCACGTCAATTCATCGAGGCTGGCAAACTTAACGAGGATGTTTTATTTATTGTTTGGTTAACTGATTTATTGATTATCACCTAATTGGTTTCAATAAAATCGTATCAATTCCGATCCCTACTTGAGGAAAACAATAAAGCTGTCTTTCTATCTATCTGTCTGTCTGTCTGTCTGTCTACCCCCCACCCCGCAGCCTCATGCTCTACATTCAGCCTTCTGTTTTACTCGCAGCAGGACATGGACAAAGACGTTTTGACACCAGCAGATCCTGTGAGTCTGCACAGCTGTATGAACACACTCCACCATCAACAATGATCTCAATGTGCTCAACAAAAGACAAAGTCCCAGAACCAGCACAGCAGCCCGATCCATCTCCACACTTCCATCCCTCTCCTCTTTGGCTGACATCAGGGGCTGATGGAGGAAGGACAAGGACACAGCTCACAGCCAACTGAACCACAAGTTACAGCTGGAGACACACACGGTGAATATGCACACACACAACCAGGTAGAGGGAGGCAGCAGCCCACTAAGACAACGAGTCTGCCTCATTACTGAGTTCATCTGAAGCTGGATTCATACTCCAAAACACTCTGCTCCTCTCTGTAAAGAAGAAAAACCAAACAAGAGCTGCTTCTGTCCGGGCAGCTCAGAACAAAAAAGAAAAACAAGGACAGAGCAGAAGAGGAAAACACACAGACTGAGAAGGTTTCTACATTTATATTCACTAAACAGAAAGACTGGAAACATCCACACATGTTCTCTATTCAGTCAAGCTGAAGAATCAACACTTCTCAAACCTCTTGCTGTTAACCCAAGGTGTTTTTCTGATTCAACTTAAAACACCTACACTTATGTGCCTGTTTCCCTTGGATCGTTTCATGCTCACACAGTAGGATTTGAACAGGGAGGTTATAGTAGAGTAGCATATAAACCAGCAGGCTAAGCTACACGAAAAACAAATGGAGTTTAATTTAGGCACAATCTCACAGAGGTGTGGGGGACTTCCAGTGGCCTGTAATTGGCTGGGAACTGGCTGGAAGTTGGCATGCAGCTTGCTGGGAGGAGAAAACTGAAGCAGCAGGATCTGTTTTATCACCTTGTGGTTATTTTTAACTGTCTTTGGCTGTTGCTTTCCTGCAGCATGATTCAGCCTTTCGAACAAAATTTGTTTCATACTGGTGAAATACTAGTTAGTAAAATCATAGGGGTGAGTGTTGACAAGAAACTCATGATACGATTCGTATCACGATACGTATCACGATACACCATGATCGTGTGAATATCAAGCTCAAGAGCTTTTATTTAAAGGGACTGTGAGGAGTTTCTGTATAATTACAAAAAAGTCTCACTTTTAGATATATGCCTGATGGAAATACACACTTTAAGATGAGTTTAATTAGCTTTGCAGTCAGGTCGGACAGGGCTGGACTGGCCTGGATTCTTCAGGAACAAGACAATTAAAACTAGAGCAAATTTATATTATTCAGACACGTCTTAGAGCACCGGGCTGTAAGTAGCCATATATAGCCGGCTACAAAACTACAATACTAAGTTTTACAAAATTTGCTTGTTGTCACTCATCAAAAACTACCGCTACGTAACTAGAAAGAGATACATTACCTCGTCGCTTTGCATCCTGTAAGTTGTTGAAAAAAGAAGTTGTAAAGCAATGCAGAGTTCTGAGGAAGGTCTGAGCTGCATTCATTAGCATCACAACAAACACACACTTTGGATTGCGCACGTCTTGTGTTGCATTCCAGTTGTAGTCAGAAGTAGGAATTTCTGAGTTCCAAGTAGGAAACTGCAACTGGAACGTCCCCATAAGTCTGAATTTCCTACTGGGAACTCGGTGAAACCTCGACACCCCCGAGTTGGCAATTGAAGATGGATGCCCCCAGTGTGAACAGTTATTTAGCTCCTGTAATAATCCATTTATTTGCACTTCTGACTGGGGTGTGTCGCTCTAGATCAGCTGTATACCTGGCATTGTTAGACTTATATTTACAAAAATGCTGCCATAGTGATAATCACATTCTTCATGTGATATGTGTGAACAACAACACAGGGCGTGCTAACAACAGCTAAAAATAGCCTGGTAGATCGGCTTGTTTTTTTCCGACTTCAACTGGAATGTCGATAAGTTGGAGATGATGTCACTCCCAGTTCCGAGGTTACTGGAAAGCAGCATTACGACAGTCGCCATGCGTGCTCATGGGTAGCAGAGTCTTTACGTTGCCAGTAATAGATTCTCTTCATAGCACCTTTAAAAGCTCTTGACCTGCCAATTACAGTTAAATACTCTTAAGAAATTAAACTTGCTTATGGTGTACTCACTTCATTACGACAAATAATTACATTAATGAAAAAACGATGTTTCAAAACAATATTGACAATAATATCGTTTATCAGCAACAATTTTTGGGATAATTATCATCCAGCAAAATGTGTTATCTTGACAGGCCTATCCTACAGCTGAATGTTTTGTTTGTTGATCAATAAAACTTCCATATTTCTTAATTCTCATGTGTGTTTGACTTTCAAAGAGGCCATATTATCTGTTTTCAAGCATCATTTGCCCTTAAGTGTCTGTTTTGCATGACTGGATGCTCTGAAGTGTAATGCTGCATTCACACCAGATGCTACTTGTACTACCTTGGCGATCACTCTCCATGCAAAGTCAATGTACAGCTGCGATGGGGCGGGGCTAACCCTCCCGCGATGCGACAGCCGCGTACAAGACGATCACTTCACTCGTCGCGCGATGTCAAAGTAAAAAAAAAGTTGATCTATTCAGGCAATGTCGTGTGTGGCTGTGCAGCATCAGCCAATCAGCGCTGTGTGCATGTGTGACGGTACCCGAGACAGACAGTTATTCATCCAGACTACAGGGCGGATGCGGTCCGTCTAGACGGTACTAATGTCAGTGAGGACATTAGTTCCGCCTAGACCGACCGCAGTAAACTCACAGACAATGCTGCTGCATCATCAGCTGCAGTGTTTTGTGTTTGATAAGTGAGTGAAAAGGATACAGCTGGAATAATGTCTGCTTATATATCCTATTATGTGATATATGAAATGATCGCGGTGAAACTCAAGCGGATGTGACGTCACCGAGCGACGGCCGACGGCAGCAGTTACCAAAATGAGGTATTTATGGACGCACGACGCTATGTCAGTGGGCGATGCGACTTTGGTAGCTGGGTCGCTTGCGGTGTGAACGCAGCATAAGAGAAAGTCTGCAGCATCTCTTCTTCGTCTTCTGCTGAAGCTCCAGTTGTGGTTGGAATAGTCCGGCCACAGTTTTGTCAGTGGTTCAGATCTGGTTTAATTGAAGTATTACAGGAGAAACAGAAATAAATTCTCTCTCAGAAAATATTTGAGCCTTTGAAAGCCCCTCCTGGCTCCTTCAATGACAGGAAAGCTTTTCTGTTCAGTTTTTGGTTAAAGCATCGTGAGCCCGTGAGCGTGTCCTCCCTCCTCTTTCACAGAACACGATCACCCGTCTAGGCTCAGATTTCTATTTGGTAAAAAATCTCAAATATTCATAGTCTGACTGTCTGCAGGAAACAGGAGACAGGTTGTCTTTGTCTGAGCTCTCTCACCTTGAACAAACCTGAAAACATCTGCACACTTGGTTTCTGTGCCGCTGCCTCCTTACACTGTGATTCAGGTGTGAAGCATGTAATCTGTGCAGCCTGTCATGCTGTTCCTCCTGCATCTCTGTGTCGAAGACTGCTGCTTTAAAAAAAAGCCTGGAGATTCAACCAACAAAATCCAAGGTGACTCAGGATCCTCCCTGTTTGTTCAAGTCAATATTTTATTAGAGGCAGCCTCTAAAAGAGAGCTCTGCTCAGGACACTGCAGGGCTGACTTTGGCTTATTCAAACAGCCTTTTTTATTGCATGTGAGAGAGGCGGACAAAAGGCAGGACGGCGATATTATGTACAGAAACACTGTCCTGCTTTGCAACAACACTGCCTCAACAAAATATGAAAGCTGTCATTATCTCAGTACCCAAACCTCTGCAGTTACCGGCCTTAATGACTGAAGGCTGATGCTTTTCTGTCTCATGATGAAACGCTATGTGAGCCAGAGCTGCATGAGAATGTATAGGTAAAAAGCACCTTTTACACAGAAAGAGCCCTCTCTTCTTTTTTAATGAAAAACTACTATGATAGTAATAATCCTGATCATTTAAACCAGTCCAAAACAACAACAAGCTTTTCTTTGACAATTAAGACCAGGTCACAGGATGGATGATCCACCTTTTTCCTCTCTGCTGCAGCAAAAGAAACACAGATAAACAAACACGTGGCCTCCATGACTGAGTGGATGAGAAGAAACTGAAGAAACTTCAGGTACGTGGATCATAGGGATGTATGAGGGACTTCTGTGAGGGACGGCTGCTTCACCAAGGAGCAGACACACATACAGCGGTTTACCATTTTACCGGTAACTGTTACATCCCTAGGTCAATCTCAGTATTAATTATTTAAAGTATTTTTTGCTGTTTTATTCACAAAAATGTCTTCTTTGTCTAATTGATTTTGTCTCTAATATTTGTGCAATATTTGTGTTTCTACTTTTTAAATTCTATGTTGCTTTCAGATTGTGGCTCCATCATGTTTTAAAATACTCAGTGTGCTGTTAAATGAAATAACTGTGCTGATTCTCAATCTCTTAAGCTGTGATCAAGGACATTTTCTAAGTGCATGTTGGTTGTTATGTCAAGGTCTGGACTTATTTACCCCCCAGCTTTAGAAAAATTAATGCTGTTTTTGGCGTAAAAATAAGTGGGATTCTTCAGTCTGCAAATAACGAAAACGTCTGCTTTACTGAAAAGCAGAGCTTAAAAAGTGTGCATGTTCTCCCATTGCCTCTGTAAGTAGACGTGCTCTGGATCAGTGCATTTCCTGCACTGTCAGACCACCACCAAAATCAAATCTCTTCATCGTTGTGCCATGACCAAGTTTCATAACTTTTTGAGTTTTCCCTAAAAAGCTAAAAGACAAACTTGCCAGCAAACAAACATTGGCAAATCCATGAGCTCCTTGATAGAGGGCAAAATCTTCTTTCTTATGAAGTGTCTCTTTTTGGAGTCACGATTTGCTCCATCTGAGTCCAAACTGAAACCTTTCTGTTGAATAAATGTGAGCAGTAACACATTTTTGTAAATCTGGATCCTCCTCTCATAGACTGGATGTGGTGTGTCCTGCAGAATAAGATCCACTCAACCAAAGTATCCACCTGTTGTGGTGTGGTCTTGCTCTGCCATCAAAATGTGTTTTACCTGTTTTGGCAGCGACCCACCTGAACAAAGTGACACCTGTTTGACTCACACCCTGCTAAAGAATGGCTGTAACAATTTTCAGACATAATTAAATCACTGTGGTTGATCACTTCTTGTATATTTACTGAAACTTGTAACAGAAATGGTCACCTGTAGAGTACATAATAACCTCTTGCAGGAGGTTATGTGATTGCTATCGTTCGTTTGTTCGTGCGTTCCTTCGTACGTTTCTTCTTTCGTTCCTTTGTTTGTTCCTTTGTTCATTCATTAGTTCATTTGTTCATTCCTTCATTCTTTCCTTCCTTCGTTCTTTGTTCCTTCGTTTGTTTCTTCGTTCCTTCCTTCGTTTATTCCTTCGTTCGTTCCTTCGTTCATTCCTTCGTTCGTTCCTTCGTTCATTCCTTCGTTCCTTCATTCATTCCTTTGTTTGTTCCTTTGTTCATTTGTTCGTTCATTCGGTCGTTCATTTGTTTGTTCGTTCGTTCCTTTGTTCATTCCTTGTTCTTTCCTTAATTCATTCCTTCCTTTGTTCTTCGTTCCTTCATTTGTTTCTTCGTCAATTCTTTCATTCATTCCTTCCTTCGTTCTTTGTTCCTTCGTTCGTTCCTTCGTTCGTTCGTTCATTCGTTCATTCGTTCATTCGTTCATTTGTTCCTTCCTTCCTTCCTTCCTTCCTTCGTTCATTCATTCATTCCTCCTTCCTTCCTTTGTGCATTCCTTCCTTCCTTCCTTCCTTCATTTCTTCACTCATTAATTCCTTCGTTCCTTCGTTCATTCCTTCATTCGTTATTTCCTTCTTCCTTCCTTCCTTCCTTCCTTCCTTCCTTCCTTCCTTCCTTCCTTCCTTCCTTCCTTCATTCCTACCTTCCTTCGTTCGTTGGTTCGTTCATTTGTTTCATTCTTACCAACATAACTCAAAAAGTTAAGGACGGATTTCCACGATATTTTCATGACATGTCTGGATTGGGACAAGGAACAAATGATTTGATTTTTGGGACAAATCTGGTTCACCGTCTTGATCCACCACAACGAAAAATTTGATTTTTTTGAATAACTACTGAACTAAAATAGATATCATTCTGAATCTAATTGCTAACTTTATGTATATATGGTCAAGGAATCTAAATATTTAGATCAAATAAAGGTAGGACTAATATTTATGGTGGAAATCACCATACTTGTTTGTTTGTTCATTCGTTCGGTCGGTCATTTGTTTGGTTCTTACCAACATAACTCAAAAAGTTATGGACGGAGTTTGTTTTTGCTGACATTTGTTCATTTGTGTGGTCTCTGTCTGTAGACCATTTTAAAAGTTCTCAATGATTTACATGGAATTTTAGGGAATACTGGTCATGGAACAACAAAGAAGTGAATCGATTTCAGGGATGAAATAAATTATGATCCAGGAAATTTTGATATTGATTCGTTAACATAGTGAGATTCCACAGTTTCCATATTTTCACCAGTAACTCTGCTTAATGCTCTGAAGGAGGTTTGTGCATTCTTGTTAAATTTGACCCCCTGTCAGATCCTCTGTCTGTTCCTCGTGCTGCACCACATCAGGATCTACAAACCCTCAGACCACCATCAGCCTAACAGCCTGAACACAGCCCTAATCCATGCAAACACCCTGACAGTGCTCAGTGCATCATGACACAGTGCTCAGTGCATCATGACACTGTGCTAAGTGTATCAACCAAAACGATGTAAAATGAAGACCAGCTCAGAGGGAACCTTCCTTCATCTGTGTTTCATGCAGGGCGGTCCAACAACAGAAGACCGTACACAAGGTCCTGCTGTTCCAGATCCACCCCTGCCCCATGCTCACTCTCACCACCCACCAGACCAACATACAGACGCTCTTTATCTTCGACCACACGGTCATGACTACATGTTTGATATTTACATCTCACGATGTAGTCTTCACCAAAGCTGATGACAGTGAGCATGTTTAGCTGCAGTGGTCGATGGGAAAGCATCACCAAACCTGATGATATTCTACTTTTAACACTAAAAAACACCAAATCAGACATTAAAACAATGTCAGCTTCCTCTTCCTTCCTCCCATTTGTGTTTGCAGTCGAGTCAGATCAGCCAGCAGCTGGTACTGATGATCAGGATTCGTTATTGTCCCTGCTTGATAGGGTGCGATCTGTGCAAGGACACACAGGCCGAGGAACACATACGAGGTTTTACTATTAACTAATGAGATCGACCTCACGAGGACAAATCCCATTCACAGTCACACTGAGGCAAGATATTCACAAAACTGATCCAAGTTCAGAAAGTACACTCAGTGGACTTATTCAGTGCCGACTAATGACTGAAGTTGTTTTGGCAAAAGGGTTGAAAAAGGATTGGAGGAAAAGTGGAAATTGAACAAAACCGAAGACACATTTTTGTGCATTATTTACACCAGTAAATGTCCTTGTTTCCTTTTCTCTACTATTTTTTCTTAATTCTAATTTAAATGTCAGATTTTTTACTTTTTTTCTCGGACTTTAACACTAGTTCAGCCTTTAATTTCCATTTCTGCTCTGTCTTTCTTTCTTTTTTGGCCCTTATGATCTTCCGTGTTTCCAAAATGAGAACATGTGCTGGTTAAAAATGTGTTGTTTTAATGATAGATTTTGTGACTACATACCCAAAACTATATTAGACCCCATGTTTGTGCTTCAGGACTGGTGAATGGGGCTGATAAATAATATTTAATTTTAATTGTTTTGTAATTATTATAGATAGATAGATAGATAGATAGATAGATAGATAGATAGATAGATAGATAGATAGATAGATAGATAGATAGATAGATAGATAGATAGATAGATAGATAGATAGATAGATAGATAGATAGAAATTTGTCTGTTTCAACAGAAATTTTCTTCTGTCACGGCTTTATTAAATTACAAACACCATCTACACTTGAGCACACATGTACAATGTTAAAAACACACACAAACAGCAGGTAAAATAAAGATATAAAAACATCAGAACATGTGAGAAAAGCTAAAAAGACTGTTTTCTGGCCCCTGTTACATATGCAAAGAAAAAACTGGCCCTTGGACAAATGTGGTTGATGTTCCCTGATTGACATCATTATATGGAAAACTGCATGTATGACTGAATAAAGTGAGGATGCCCAAGATGATGAACAAATCCAATACTTTTGAACACACTCAACAAACTGACAGTCATCAGAAATAATGGATGGGAGCAGCAATGGTCTCCACAGATGAAGAGACAGGTCTGCAAAATTCGCATGAAAACTTGAACGTGACAAAAGTGTGTGCCAAAGGAAAAACGCGAGCAATTTGCAATCCTGAGACAAAACGGTGGTCAAAAACACTGTCGTTAGGAAAGCATTTGGTTTCTTTGACAGTAAGGGGTTCAGTCTGGAGGGAGAGGAATCAACATCATTTTAAACATTTTCAAGAAAAACTAAGAGAGAAAGTCTGAAAAAAGAGAAACCACAGCTCAATCTTCATCGAGACGATGTGCCAGTTCACACTGCGCTCTCTGTAAAGCAGCTTCTGTCCCAAAAACTAGGGCTGGACGGTTATGGTAAAAATAAGAATCTCGATTATTTTAAGTGATACTGAAATCACAATAAATATACACAATTATTCATTTATTTAAAAACTTCAGTACTGATTTAAACACAACTTTAAAGAACCAGCGAGCGGCACATACAGTATTATTGATCCACATAAGTCACACACACACGCTGTGGCTGCACGTGGAACATAGAAGCTCTATGAAACACAGGAACTTGCATACACGGCACTCCACACTGTGTGGCATATTAATCATTTTTCTTCGATTATAATGTTTTTATGATTGTCAGATGGCAAAATTGAAATCACGATCAAAGTCTGATTAATTGTTCAGCCCTACAAAAACAAAACTTTTTCTCTACGATCACATCGGTGCTCAGAGGAACACATTTGGAGTCTGTGTCATTAGTCAAGAGAAGAACAGAGATTTAGAAACAACTGTCTGAAGACCTGAAAGCAGCAAAGTGTTGATGCAAAAGAGGAGGAGACTGAACGAAAAAGACACTGAAACATGTTTATGAAATGCATAAACATCTGAAACCTTTTACTATGACTTAATATCTCATCATGCATTAAGTGAGACCCATAACATATGATCTACTTTTGATCTATATTTGATTTTCTGAAGCACATATTTGAGTTCTACGGGTCTTTGTATGGTAATAAATTAAGTATGCTTATACTTTTCTTTTTAACAGACAAGAGTCACATATTTACAGAACTGTTGACACTTTGACGAAGGCCGAAGAGCTCCACAGAAACATGTAAAAGCATAAGCATATTATCCATGTAGACATAAGAACTTTCTCGGATTAATAAATTAAGTAGTTCTATCCTGATCAATCATAGTTTTCATGTTTAAATTAAGACCCATGATTGTGTTTTCCTCAAACTGATCATCCTTTTATATATTCATTCACTGATCTAAGTGTGTATTATTCATAAACTTGTTAATACATGTATCCATACTCCAATCATCGTCCATCCATCTGTTCATCTGTGTTCCTTTAATGCATCCATCCAAATATCCACTTTAACACCTATCATTAATAAAATGTCCTTCAATAAGCGATCATCCTCCTTTAGATCCATTCATCCACTTTTCTACTTAATCATCCAGCCCTTACGCCACTCCTTCATAGATCTATCATCCCATTTTCAATCAGTACATCTATCCAATCACCCACTGAATTCATTAATTTAATAATCCACTCGTTTATTTTTCATCCAATCATTGATCTGGTGATTCCCCATCATACACATTTAGTCCAGCTGTCAGATGTGCTGTAGATGTATTGATGCTCCTCTCCTTGTCTCCGTGGAGCTTTCTCAGACCCTCAGCAGATTTTAGCCTGCAGCTCTTCCCCTCCAGGTGAACACGGAGGATTTCTAACGCTTATTGGAGCTGACTGACGTCCAGATGATCACCACGTCCTGTCACAGCGGCGTCAGACTAAACCAGCTGACTGCAGAGATTCAGCTCAACTGAATCTCATTATGCTCACATCCAGTTAAAAAGGGGGGATGCCTTTTGTCACAGCATTTGCACACTTTGGAGTTATTTGTCCAAAAAATCAGAAAGTTTACAAGAATCCAGTCTAAAGCCAGTCAGGCCTTCCTGTGTGGAGTTTGTATGTTCCTCCTCATGTATGCATGGACTTACTCAGACTGTAATCATGTACATTAGCTTAACCGTTAAATTAACCTTAAATGTCAATGTGACTAATTGTCTGTGTGAACATATCAGGATCATTCAGCTGTCAGTGCAGATAGGCTCCAGCCCCTGTGACCATAAAAGATTTGAACAGTAGAGACAGAATGGGTTATAGCAGCAAATAGCATGAATAATACTAAATGTTTACAGTCATCTGCTCAGTCTTGAGGTCCTATTTTGGACGTATATTTTGCTCATTATATTGAAGCACAAAAAACATAAAGATTGGCAGTTGGTGCAGTTTGCTCTTGTTTTGGGTAGGGCAGAATACTATGGACAAAATTTCATATCTCGATATTCATGCCAGATATCTCAACATCGATACGATATGACTACTCGAGCTGCCACATATTACTACTTTGACAGTCGACTCATCACATCATGCATGAACTACAGCTTACCGCACCAACATGCAGCTGGTGGTCCAAATCGCTTATAATGAGCAGACCTGGCAACTAGAGCTGGGCGATTTCCCCCTCCCCCCCAAAAAAAATCTTAATTCAAGATTCAAAATTCGATTTGATTGTGTACAAAGTGCCTCCAGGTCAAAAAATCAACACAAAGCGCTACTACCACTGACGACAACCGCCTTCAGAACACAATTTGCAGCGAGGTGTTGTTTGGTGTTCGTAAGACGCTGCAAAATCAAACCAATTCCAAATTATGGACATTGAGGAACCTTTCCTGGGCTGGAGCCCCTCTTTCTCCTCACCGGTTACGGCCGCCACCGCCATGTTGTTGATGTTGTTTATGTGTGTGACGTCTCCAGGGGAGAAGAGTGACATACTGCAGGAAGTGCACTACAGAAAGCCTCAGGTCCTCGCGAATATGAAATGAACGGGTTGGATTAAAAAAAAATCGTTAAAACACGAGTTTCAGGAAAAATAAATCGATTTGACTTGCCAACTCGGTTTAAATCTTATCGATTTTTTGCCCAGGCCTACTGGCAACTATGATTCCTCAATAATTGTGCCACATGCGGGGTGTAGCACAATTAACTAGGAAACGGGGTGAGGAAAGGACAAACTACCAACCACACTCATGTCTGCTCTGTAGAGGCAGCTGGGTGATAATCATGTGGGATTTATACAAGTTGAAGAGCCCAAAGACACTTTAATGAGCCGACTTGGCAACACAATAACTGTTGTCTTAGTCTGCTCCCTCACGCTTTCTGCTTCCTACACAGCTGTAGTAATAACCTTTGTTCTGGTAGACTCACAACAGTTAAACACTGAAATCAGGCACATTTTCAGGGAGAGCTTTAACCGGGGACAGGTCATCCAAAACAGGGACTGGCCCCGGAAATCTGGTCACCTTACTGTTGATGCTAATAATAGCAGCTAGCTATCCAATTCGCTTATCGAGATGACTGTCCCTCTTCGTCAGAAATTGAATCAGCCACGATGTGCTTCCTTTACAGATGTTTATCCATCATCGTTGTTCTGCCATGGGGGGAAAATTCAGCCTTGCAGATTTGGCACATTCTTCTCTTTTGTTTTGGTAAAATGCTCCCAAGCACAATGTGGCGAGACAACCCGCAAAAATAGCCACTGACTATTCGACTATCAACATAGTCGTTTGTGGCAGTTTATTGACACCCGTGACAGACTGTTTATTCTTTTCAAAGTGACAATTCATGTCTGTGTGGAAACATAAGTCAGAGAGGACATTAGTTTCTCCTAGACGGATGTCAGAAAACTCACAGATGATGCTGCAGGGCATCAGCTGCAGTGTTTCGTGGTTGGTAAGCAGGAGAAAAGGATACAGTTGGAATATCAGCTGATACATCCTAGGATGTGATATGATATGATATGATCGTGGGGTGAAGCTCGAGCGGGCGTGACGTCACAGAGCAACGGCAATGCTGAAATGAGCAAAGTACAGGCAACAGGACTTGAGTGTTCAACGCAATCTTGGTCGCAAAGTTGCATTTGGTGTGAACGCACCTTTATAGAGCCAGACTGTAGCCAGGGCCAACAAGACTTCGATATACCTCAAAGATGAAGTGTTAAAAAGCAGCATGTTGGTCCACTTCTGCCTTCAGGGCTCCTTAATTATTTGAGACATAGATTCAAGATGCTGCTGGTGCACCGTGAAAATACACCACACACCATTAAACCACCACCAGGCAGGATGGACCCATGCTCTCATAATGTTCACACCAAATTCTGAGCCTGCCATCTACATGTGGCAGCAGAAATCCAGACTCATCAGAGCAGCAAACATGTTTTGAACCTTCTATTATCCAGTTTTGGTGAGCCTGTGTGAACTGTAGCCTCCTTTTGTTAGATGACATGAGTGGCATAGGTGAGATCTTGTACTGCTTAAGTCCATCTGCAGCGAGATGTGTTCAGAAAAAGTCTTCTGCACACTCTGGTTGTAATGATTGTTGAGTTCTTCTTGCCTTACTATCATCTAAAACACCTCCTCTGACTTCTGACATCAACAAGGCATTTTGAACTGCTGCTCACTGGATTTTAGTTCTTATTAAACTACAGAGGAGTGGGTGTGATAATCCCAGCAGAGAAGCAGTTTCTGAAATAGTCAGACTGGCCTGTGTGACACCTACAACCACGTCACCTTCAAAGTATATTCATTCTGATCCCATTTTCAACTTCACAAGGTCATCTTGATCATATCTGCATAGCTTGATGCATTAAGTTGCAGCCAAATGATTGGCTGATTAGCTTTCTGCATAAATAGGCAGTTCAAAGGTGCACATTAAAAAAGTGACCAGTGAGTCCAGACATTTAGTAAAATCCTGTGGGAGCATCTGTTATCATATGTGGTTATGTAATGTAAGCACAATGTGAGGGGGAGTGGGGTTAATATACTGTAAAGAAGACTGAATTAATCAGGAAGCAGTGAATAAAACTTTACTGAATCATATTGTTCACAAAAGTCAAATTTACTAAGTTAAACCTAAAATGAAACCAAAGCTACTTCCCATCTATTTCAGTACTTTTAAGACTCTTAAGTAGGCCTGTCATAATCAATACATCAATTAACTGCACGATAAATAAAAACGTCCTCGGTAAGTTTGCCAGTCTCGATAACTTGACACGTGCATGCGTGTTTGTTTTCCTCCTCTCTTTCTACCAAACAGGCTGGATGAGAAGATGGGTCACTCTGTGCAACTTTCTTAACACCTGGGTGTGTTGGTTCTACAGCGGATTTCTAGCAGATTTCTAGCATAGTGAGCATCTGTCATTCATTCAATCTTTGTGGGGGAGGCCGCTTGTGCGTACACACACACAGAGCTGAAGTGAGCGTCGCGAGGAGTAACGAGGAAACAAACACTAACATGAAAGATGGCATGAAAGCGACGGTTCCTAAGCTGCTGCCACAGCCCCAGTGTGGGAATATTTTGGTTTTAAACAGAATGAACAAGGTGTGAGCTCATGAACACCGACGAGCTGATATGTCGTATTTGTTTGAAAGTAGTGGTGACGAAGAAGGGGAGGTGCAGCGGAGCCTTTACCCCAACAGCCAGCGCTTACTGAGACATTTGGTCGGCAAAGTAAATATAAATAAAACAGAGCAAAATGATGCATGCTTACAGACAGTGTCGTTTGCTACATTGCAAAAAAATTCAACTATTCATTCAACTCTGTTTTATTTATTGTTTTTTTTGTGTGTGTGTTTTTATTGGAGCTTTTTTTTCTGTACATGGCCAGGGTCTATTTTTTATTGTTTTTGATCAGTAGAATGATTCTATTTACATGCATTTTTTTTCCCAAAAGAGAGTCCATTTAATTTTCATTGGGTTTTTTTCGCTCTTTTTTTTGTTTAATTTATTATATCGTTTGTTTAATTTATTTTAATAAAAAGCTCTTGACCTTCCAAATACAGTTTAATACTCTCATGAAATTAAAGTTTATTGCTTTTGTACTCACTTTATTATGACATATTATAATTACATTAATGAAAAAATGTTGTTTCAAAATAATATTGACAATAATATCGTTGATCGGCAATAATTTTTTGGACAATTATCGTCCAGCAACATTTGTTATTGTAACAGGCCTACTCTTAAGATTAAATGCTTCATATAAATACAGAGTTCAATAATGGCATTTCAGTAGTCCTGAAGTTTCATATAAATGGCAAGTTCTGCCCCACGCAGTTAAAATTACGGCTTTAAAATCTGATTCAGTCACGTTTCTTTAAGACTTTAGCAAAGGGGGCTATTTTGACCATTTGGCTAAAGGTAGAAAACAAAAGGGGCAAAAGCCTGGTTGTTTTCGATCAGGAGATGTTACTGACTGTCCTCAGAAACAAACATTTCGTCTCTATCAGGTTGTTTTTACCTGATTTGTTCTCCATGTCTGTGCAAATGTTTCAACACGACTGTACTCGAGATAAGGCATCCGTAGAAACACTCACACTGTGGATGAACCGCCTCTGTTAGAGATTATAATCACATCACAAAGTGAGCAGAGCTTCTGTAACAAATACTACCTTTATAAAAATAGACCCAGCGTCCTTCTGCACATTAAAGTGATGATAAATGACAGATCTGAAATAACACTCGGGTACAACAAAGACTAACAGAGCTGCAGGTTATGAACTCTCCAACCATCGTCTCTGTTCAGAAGGTGTTCGCTCTGAAACGAATCATCGACAGACTCTTTTTTACTTAAAAATAACACAGCAAGAGATGAAACAGACAGCAGGAAATACAGCAGAGCCAGGCTGAAAATAATGATAAATGATAGGCGGGTAGGGCTTTATGATGTGTGCTAGCTTGAATAAAATATTACCTTCTGATTTAATTTTGTAATTATCAGCTCTGACGTGGAAAAGGGTAATAAAAGGTCAATGTAGATGTTTGATTGTCTCAATGACAGGGCTGTAATAACAGTCTGTAAAGGAAAGATGGACAGCTTAAGCAAAATCTGTTTTAATTGGCCTTCATTGGAGTCCTTTGGTGTGGAGTTTGAATGTTCTCCCTGTGCATGTGTAGGTTTTCTTTTGGTACTTCTGCTAACACATGCTTGACAGATTAAGTGGGAGCTTAGGGAACATTAACACCTAAGTTTGCACTTAGGTGTTAATGAATGTGTATACGGTCTTCTCTAGATATTGACACTGTGATTGGCAACCAGTCAGGGTATGCAACTCCTCTCGCCCAATTACAGCTTCCTGCAACCCCCAGAAGTAATGGATTGAGCCCCCTTACCCACCCCAGGGATCCAGACTAAGTTTTTGCATTGGTTGCAACGGTGTACCTAAAAAAAATTTTAAGGTGCACCAGCACAAAAATTATGGCCCTTTTCCATTAGCCCTACTCTACTCTACTCGACTCTACTCGGCTCTACTCTACTCGCCTTGTGCTGCTTTTACATTAGCCCCAGTCGCCTGCCCAACAGGGTGTTGTGTTGCTGACTGGCACTGCAGTGACGTCATTTTGAGTGCGACACAACAATCTGTGGCTTTGTGTCACAAACCGAGTAAAAAAGGAAAGCAGAAGGCGGCTGCAGGTGGTAAGAAGAAATACCCCTTGAGAAGCACAGGACAGTTTTGGAAGCTATACAACAGAATGAAGCCGAGGACGAGAGCAATCCAGCTGCAAAGAAAAGACGGATGAGGGTAAGCTACTGCTAGCATGCTAGGTCGTTGCGCTCATGACTCATCAATGACGACATTGTCTGACCAATCAGTAGCCAGCAGTCGGTGACGTCATCTTTTAGTATGGACTCAGCTCGCTTGGAACCAGAGCGGAGTAGGTACTAAAACTAGCTTGTTTTAGGAGGTACCAGGCTAGTGGAAACACGCTGCTAATCGAGTAGAGCCGAGTAGAGTAGGGCCAAGGCGTGCTAGTGGAAAAGGGCCTTCAGTTGCATCCAAATTTTTCAGTGTCACCTTTAACGCCATAAGGTCACCATTATATCACTCTCCATAACTTTTATATAATGTACATGTTTTTAAACAAGAATAAGAAGTAAAGAAATAAAAGTGCTTTACTGAACTGAAATTTAACATTTCAAACTCAAACGTCTTAAGTTAAATAAAATATTTTAAATTAAAAAGAGCTAATGTTTAAGGTGCTATACTGAATTAAAAAAATAAATAAATATCCTGATTTTAATAACCAACAACATAACATTTAACTGGATGGTCTTATTCTCCAATAAATTTGAACCTTGACTAAGATATCACACACTACAGTCAATATTTACAAAACTGAAACTAAAGTAAATAAAAAAAAAAAAAATTCTCATACTAATTTATAAAAAATGACATTTAGGCCAGAACATTTTATGACTTTTTTCTTTCATCTTTCTCTTGTTTTGGCTTTTTTTATTTGCTCCTCCTTAATTGGAGAAAGGACTGAATGAATATAGATGTTATAATTAACATTACTTGGCTTTACTTGTTATTGTTGTTAATTATTAATTGTCTGACAGTCTTTAAAACGAATTTGGCAGAGCTTTGCTGCTTCCTCAGAGTGCTGAAACCTGACACCACAGTATGGGCTCATTTGTATACTGTGTGCTGGTCCTGCTGTAAAACGGATAAGAAATTATGGTAATCAGTTTTCTGTGCAAATAAACTCAGCAAAAGCAAATAGTTATTTAATAGTTACGCTGTTATTGTTGTAGCAGGTGGTAGGAGCTTTTTCTTTTGTGTCATCCCAGTTGTGAGTTGAACTAATTTTGAATGTATGACCTGTTCGCTTTAAATAAATGCTGCGATTTTTTACAATTTTTTAGGTGCCGACTCGATTTAAATTGTGACTCTACAATATTGCAGATTTTTACAATCTTTAGTTAGCTTTTTTAACACCACTGAAAAAGATGAACAATGATGATGCCTACAGACTATATCAGGAAAAATACACATCACATGTGAGTCTGTTTTTAGGGTTTATTCAGTAATATATTTTAACCAGCTGTTTATACTCTCTCTTCAAAAGACTGGACTGCATTTAAAAGTGGCTTATTAACACAGACTAAAATGAAGCATTTAAATTTGAAAAAAAAAAAAGATTTTTGAACAAAAAAATCAATTTAAAAATCGAGTGACTTGATTTTTTCTCCCATCCCTACCAGACACCATTTAAATGTGTGTCTGAATATGCAATGTTGTGTTCTCTGATCATATGCCTGTTCTATTTGAATTTGATTCCTTCTTCCATTTTTATAAGCCGGTCTCTCCTGATTGAAATGGCAGCGTTTCAGCTTTTCTAACAGACTTTTGTCAAAGTGAGCCAGGTGATTATTCCCTGGTGACCGACCCAGGACAAACCTACACACCTCTGACACAGGGTCCCTACAGCTCAAGGCAAGTTAAATTCAAGACCTTTTAAGACTTTTTTTAATGCCGTTTGAAATCAAATTCAAGACCAAGTTGACAATGAACCACAATTGACACAAACAAAACAAACAAACAAACAAAAACACCACATGAATTACCTAGGTTAGAGGCAGTTTTAACCTAATGTTTATTTCAAATAAAACATCTCTTTTTGGTCCAGTTGAAAACTTTCATTTTGGAAAAACATAGCACTCTGGAGTTGAAGACATGGAATATATATATATATATATATATATATATATATATATATATATATATATATATATATATATATATATATATATATATATATAGATAGATATATATATATATATATATATATATATATATATATATATATATCTATATATATATATATATATATATATATATATATATATATATATGTAAATTTATATATATAGATATCTATCTATATATATATATATATATGTATATATATATATATATATATATATATATATATATATATATATATATATATATATATATATATATATATATATATATATATATATATATATATATATATATATATATATATATATATATATATATATATATATATGTATATATATATATATATATATATATATATATATATATATATGCCATGTGTGACTCCAACGCCTTGACTCCCATCGTGCCTGAAGTCTGAAAAAATTCTTGCAAAAAATACACTGTTCCTCGTACACATTGCCTGGTGTCGCTTTTAGCCATGATGAAAAATAATCGTTGGACAGCCAGTTCTCATTAAATTTACACTTTCCCATGTGATCCAAAGTAAACGTTTCTGTCCTAACTTGCCCCGTGAACTGCATTGGGTAGAAACATAGACTGTAAAAAACATAGACGTCATGTCGCTGGGCTTTTGTGAAGTCGCCACAGAAACTGCTCCCCCTGGTGACTGGCTGCAGTATAGGTCAACTCTCCGTCTCCCCCATTCATCTGAACGGGCCGTAGTGAAACTTCAAAAAATTAATACACCTCGTAGAAATATTTCTCCCATCCGTATGCTGTGGTGATATGAAAGTATTATTGGGCTGTGTTTTTTCCAAGTCCTCTTTTTTCTGAAAAGTTTCTTTTTCATCAGTTATTAGACTTTAAAAATAACCGCGGTTTATGGCAGCTTCACAATGATTGTGTACGGCGTATGCTGGGGAGTTCTGCGACAGTTTACGACAACTACATCCAGATATGGTCCGGATTCTCTACTGGCTGCACAATGGCAGGGCCCTGACAGGGGATATTCTGGCTTCAAAACCGTTGAATGGTAGAAGGCGGAGCCACGCAATCCAGTTCTTATAGCTAATACATCCATGGGTAGAACCAAGACATGCGTCTTCTCTGAAAGATCTGGGGTGCAACCACATCACCGTTTCGTTAGTTCCGCTATTGTGATTACGCGATGTTGCCACAACAGTAAATCGTGAATTATTTTTGAAAAATAGATAAATGTTACTAGGATTTTTTTTTAGTTCAAACTAGCATAAATCTCACTAATGTGATCATGTTCAAATGTTTAAGACTTTTGAAAATTGGATTTAAGACGTTTTAATGTCAATTAAGGCCTTATATTTAGAATAATGAATTCAATGCTTTTTAAGACTTTTCAAGGATCTGCGGGAACCCTGTGACAGCTGGAGTCTGCTCATTCGTTAAGTTAACGCCCTCGGCAGTACAGGCTGTTTCCACACCACTTTTTTTGAAATAACACTTCCTGCATGCTGGTGCAAAACCCTGAATGTTTCATTTCTGATCAATTAATTCCTTCCTGTCTCCGTGTGTTTTTCTCTCTCTGTTTATTTGTGATCTTGTTTAAGAGAATCTTTATTCCTGTCATGCCTCCTCTTTGCTACAATGACCCCGTTTCCCTCTGGGGACTTTTTAAATCAATCTAATCAAATCGAACACATCTCTGATTCTGCAGCAGATCTGATGATATGCAAACGGAGCAAACTCAATTCTGATGCTCTCTGTGGAATAGATTGAGGCTGAGATTGGAGAAGGGGCATTTTCCCTCCGTTTTCAGGTTTATTAGAGACATTTTTAATGGCACACAAACAAAACCTCTCCTGTGCTCTGCAGCCATTTGTGCTTTTTCACCATATTGGAACATTTGTGGAGTTTTCTCTCATTTCCTGCAGTGGGATAATGACTCTACCTCTCTGTTACATAAATGATGTTTGGATTGGAAGTGACAGCTGGGTCGTGACTTCATTAAGAGAAGAGCAACACAAACTCTCACTTTACTAAAGCACAACAACAAGTAGGATTAATTCCGTCTTGTTCCTGCCACTACTCTGTCCAAAAACTAAATTAGACTAAAAAGAGCAAAACTCTAATGCCCCAGTTTTCTCTCGGTGCTGCATGCTAATGTGTTTCACATTACAAGCAGCTGAAGATGATCATTTATGAAACTTTTACCAACTCATTAAATATTTATTTGACAGGTAATGCTGCAAGATTTACATTTTTCTAAGTTCACCTCATTTTTTATATGCAAATATCAAATTATTTTCTTTTCCTGTTCCCACTCCTGTTCAGATATATGACTTTTCTCTCTATAAAGACTGTTGGCTAAACTGTTAATGAGAGGATTGTTGTGCAGTGATGATCTGTTTTTCATTCAGGTCAGTTCACTTTACGTCTGCTGCTGGTTACTGCATGCCTTTGCAATAGGGCTGGGATAAATGTCAAAAACACATCGTATATGATTTAAGTACATGTATTAGACAATGCTTCTTTTAATGAGCTTAGTTGAAATAAATATCAATTAGAGAAATAAATAGATGCTACGTCGTAAAAGTTGTCCACGTTCAAACTAAAATAATTTCAAAACAACGTACGGATTATATGTTTGAAACGTATTATTGTAACAACAGCCCTTGCCTTGAAAATGGTTTGATCCACCTCATCCCTCCAAACTTTTCCTTCAGGAGCGCAAGAGTCTTGACATTTCCTCACTCCTAAATATTCCACAGTCAACTGTCAGCTGGATTATAAGAACGTGGAAGTGTTTGGGAACCACAGCAACTCAGCCACCAAGTGGTAGGCCACGTAAACTGACGGAGCGGGGTCAGCGGATGCTGAGGCGCATAGTGAGAAGAGGTCGCCAACTTTCTGCAGAGTCAATCGCTCCAGACCTCCAAACTTCATGTGGCCTTCAGATTAGCTCAAGAACAGTGCAGAGAGCTTCATGGATGGGTTTCCATGCAGCTGCATCCAAGCCTCACATCACCAAGTGCAATGCAAAGCGTGGATGCAGTGGTGTAAAGCACGCCGCCACTGGACTCTAGAGCAGTGGAGACGTGTTCTCTGGAGTGACCAATCATGCTTCTCCATCTGACAATCTGATGGACCAGTCTGAGTTTGGAGGTTGCCAGGAGAACCATACTTGTGGGACTGCATTGTGCCAAGTGTAAAGTTTGGTGGAGGGGGGATTATGGTGTGGGGGTGTTTTTCAGGAGCTGGGCTTGGCCCCTTAGTTCCAGTCAAAGGAACTCTGAATGCTTCAGCACACCAAGACATTTTGGACAATTCCATGCTCCAACTTTGTGGGAACAGTTTGGAGCTGGCCCCTTCCTCTTCCAACATGACTGTGCACCAGAGCACAAAGCAGGTCCATAAAGACATGGAGGACAGAGTCTGGTGTGGATCAACTTGACCGGCCTGCACAGAGTCCGGACCTCAACCCCATAGAATACCTTTGGGATGAATTAGAGCAGAGACTGAGAGCCAGGCCTTCTGGTCCAACATCAGTGTGTGAGCTCACAAATGCTCTTCTGGAAGAATGGTCAAAAATTCTCATAAACACTCCTAAACCTTGTGGACAGCCTTCCCAGAAGAGTTGAAGCTGTTATAGCTGCAAAGGGTGGACCCACGTCAGATTGAACCCTGTGGATTAGGAATGGGATGGCACTTAAGTTCATATGAGAGTCAAGGCAGGTGAGAGAATACTTTTGGAAATATAGTGTATGTAAAAAATAAAAAATAAAAAAAATAAAGTTGCTCAGTTTGAAAGAGGCCGTTAGGTGCTCAGGCACCCCAAAGCTCTAATCTTAAAAATGCCTCTGCTTCGAAGGAACGTGTCTGCCAAAACAAAAACTGGAGACCTAAACAGCCACTATTATTGTTTTATAAAGACTGAAAAATAAGTGCAGAGAAACTTATAAACTCTGACAGAAATGCACAAAAACCTAGGCAGTGTTTGTTAAAATGGGTGATATCTGTTTATGCATTGGTTAAGAACTTGAAGAATGATCTTGCTAACAGACGGGCAGACAAATGCAGAAAAATCTTGTTGATGTGCTTAATAAATCAGAAGATCAATTTTGTTAATTTAAAAGAAGAAGAAAGAATGAGGCATGAATAAATTAATGTAAGAATGAATGACATTTGATCCATTTGTCAGCAGTCAAATGTTATTCTTTAACTAAAATAACTAAACATTTTAATCCATCTTTGTCTCACTTGGTATTTTAAGCTAATTTTTTCCTTGCATTTAATTACTGACTAATGCAAACAACAATCTGTAAAAAACAGCCTGATACCATGATTGAGATTTACAAGTTGATTTTTGTTTGAATGAATCTCAAAATAAATCATAAATCATCAAATTTGTCCTTTATAACTTGTTGTAATTAAAACCCCTGAAGCATTAAGTGGCATTAATTAATAAAATTATGATAAATTAACATTAAAAAGATACTATTATGGTAATCAGGGTGTATAAATGGCCTTGTTTCCATGTTCAGCCTCATATTTTAGCTCAGGCATGGAGTTGGACTCACTTTCAGGCTCAGACCAACCCCACTTTACTTCACGGCCTTTAAATGAAATATTATTTTAGTGCCACGAGCAAGAGTCAGATTTGAGCTGTGGGGTTTGTGGTCTGTGGCTTAAATAATAAAGCTCAATACTACTGACATTTCATGCTTTCTAAAGACTATTTATAACCAAAGAAGCCTATGAAACTCAATTGGACTAGTTCTGTGCATACTGTCAGTGTTGTAAGTAGATTTATTTTAATGTATTTTTATTATAATTAGGATATCTGTAATCTTACTGTCACTAACTCTGATTATTTTTTCCTTTTCTTCATTTTTATGTCACTTTCTCCTCATTAACTCATTGCTGTTGTCTCATCTTTTACTTTTATATCTCTCTCATTTAGGTTACAATCACAAAAACTGCACTCTTTTGACCAAACGAAAGTTTTTCAACTGCCCAGATAGTTTCTTTGACTTTTGGATCAATGTGTCACAGTGGCTGTATTTATTGAATTAATATTTAAAGGGACAGTTCAGTTTTTTTGAAGTGGGGTTGTATGAGCTCCATATGGTCACTAAGGACATTAGATACAGTAGAAAGTTCTCTCCTCTTCCTCAGTAAGCCACAGACTGTAAGAGTCTGTGATGAAAAAAAGACGCTAACGGGAAAGTACTGTACCAAATTTAAAGGCTATTTTCTTTGCCTAAAAAAACTCTAATGAAAAAGTAACACTACGGTTTAAGAGTACGCTACACATGATTTTTTTAAGTGCATTAACCTTTCAGAAATATAAAGTTTATCCGGACCTAAGCCAACTCACGTCGTGTGTCCCTCCGCTAAATCCCTCCACCGTAGTAAGCTAGCTGCTTCAGATGCCAGTTTTAGACTAATTAAAAGCACATTATATGACAAATATTTCTGAGATGGGTTTTTGTGATGCTTCCCATGATGCAGAAACAGATGTGCATCTTGGAGAACTCAGCTTTCACCGTATTCCTCTGTGTAACAAGGGCATGCGGTTACATTGTATAGCGAATACACCTCTCGTTACCTGCTACCAGACAGACTGTGTGCATATATATATATATATATATATATATATATATATATATATATATATATATATATACATATACATATATATATATATACACATATATATATACACATATATATATACATATATATATATATACACACACATATATATATATATATACACATATATATATACACATATATATATACATATATATATACATATATATATACATATATATATATACATATATATGCATATATACACATATATATACATATATATACATACATACATATATACATATACATATATATACATATACATATATATATGTTTATATATATATATATATATATATATATATATATATATACATATATACATTTATATATATATAGGCTAATACACAGAAATCGTTGCCTGCTCATTTGTTTCTGACAGATCATTATTACTTTGAGCAGAAACTGTCATCAGGTCCTTCAGGTTTGGGACGTTTTTCGAGTTTATCGTCGGGAAATTGAAGAATGTCCACAAAACTCCAGGTTTCAGAAGAGCAGGGAAGTATATTTGACGAGTGATACCGCCGTCCGTATCACCTATTTCCTCTGGGTACTCGCAGGTCAAACACTTACATCACAGTGTATTTCCGACTCTTTCTTGATGTCCCGTGTCCGTGGATGTTTCCTCTGTTTTCCTTCCGGTCTGTTCGTCTCCATCTTCAGCAGCTCGTCTTCTGTAAACTCCGGTTCATACAGGTATACTCTTGACTCCAAAGTGAATGGAACTTCATCTGCGCTGTCATAATCTTCCTTTTTTAATTTCCTGCATTGTCTCTTCCTCATACCGCTAACAGTCAAAACAGAAGAGTTATGATACTTGATAAAAGTTACACGAAGCTACAACCAGCATCTGAAGCAGCTAGCTTGTATGATCAGCTGAGGGGGGTGGGGCGGAGTGATTTAGCGGAGGGACACACGATGTTAGTTGGCTTAGGTCAGGATAAACTTTATATTTCTGAAAGGTTAATGCACTTAAAAAAAATCATATGTAGCGTACTCTTAAACTGTGATATTACTTTTTGATTTGAGTTCTTGTAGGCGGAGAAAATAGCCTTTAAATTAGGTACAGTACTTTTCCATTAGCGCCTTTTCTTAGTCACAGACGGTCACAGTCTTTGGCTTTCTGGTGGAGAGGAGAGAACTTTCTACTGCATCTAATGTCCTTAGTGACTATATGGAGCTCATACAACCCCACTTCAAAAAAACTGAACTGTCCCTTTAATATAACTCTAAATGTGTGCTGACATGCACTGTGGGTCTCTGATTAAAATTCAACATGTTTTCATCTGTTTGATGCTCATCATCTATCATTAAACTGCACTGGTGGTGGTAAAAGTTGTAAAAGCTAGGCTGAATCCATTTCCTACTACATACATATTTTTAAAACCTCATATTTTCAGAAAGTCGCAACTTGTGATAAACTGGTTTGTATCCTCTCATGGTCTAAAAAGGCCAAAGTTTTCAGGTCTTTGGTAAAGAGGAGAACATTTATTATTTGTGGATTATGAAAAGCTGGAAAGTAACTGAGTACCAAAAAGAGCAGTTCCTTGATCGTCCACAGGAGGCATTAAATTTATTTTGTAAATGTTTGTTTTATCTCATTCAGGAGTACTCGTAAACTCTCTTACGCAGCCCTGTCTGCATGTTAAGGCCGATGTTTTTGCTCCGATCTGTTTTGTAAGGAGTTCTTTTAAATGGCCTCATTTGCATGTTTAGCTCTCGTCCATTTAATTGGATCAGATGTTAAATGTCAGGTGTAAACCGGGTCAGAGATCCGAGCTTCTCCTCCCTCCTTGCCAAGTGCACTCAGATTAACTCTGATGACCTGTTCACGCGGTCACTGTGGATCCAAACTAAAACTCAGTCCAGTTTGGAGCACAGGCCTCCAGTGCAGAGGATTTACTGACTGTAAGGATGATCCGCAGACACAAAAAGGACAACAGCTTAGTTCAACCACAGGTGGACTCAAATAAAGAGCAGTGTGAGCAAGGATACAGCCCGACCACAGCTTATTATTCTGTTCTTATCTCGGACAAAAGTGCACCATCGCAGCAGAACCAACAGACTGCAGTGGAGCATTAGGATAAAACATTCAGAGAAGAGGCAGCAGCCATTTATAACAGCAGAGTAAAAATACTTCCAAAGTCCAAGAAAAGCTCAGGAGCAGTCCACTAATCACTTAATGAAGCAGCAGCTTACTGACAGACATCCTGATTACAAATGTGGACGCAGAGCCGGTTAGCCTAAATGCACAAACACTGACAAACACAAAAGGGATTACAAAAACACACACATGCATCGACCAGCAGATCTACCTGCAGCTCAGAATCCAAACTGGTGCTGGTTAAGTCAGCAAACTGCAAATTTTATAACGATTTATTAGGATTCTTCCCTAAAATTTGAAAACTAAATATTCAAGATCAATTTTTTCCAGACCGTGAAGAGGGTTGAGCAGATTTTTTTTGTGGATTATGCAAAGCTGGAAAGTAACTGGAGTACAAAAAGAGCAGTTCCTTGATCGTCCACAGGAGGCTGTTTAAGAACTAACATCTCATACGCACTCTTTAAATATTTACAGTTAGAACATTTTAATTCATCAGAACACTAGAACATTATGCATGGACCACCGCTGTCTTGTCTAGAGGGTGTAGTGCTAAAACACATGAATGGTAGACGGCAAATTTCAATAATATATGGTGCACTAATGTCTCGTGATAAGGAATCTTGCAGTGACAGAATGAAAGCATGGATTTCAGACATTAAAGCAGCACTACGGAAGATCTCCGCTTGACCGGAAGGAGAACTCAACTACCCATGAGCTCTAGCACGCGCATACTGTCGTAAGGATACAGATCTGCCGGTCATGTGCGTTTGTTTTGTAGGCGAATCACAGAAGCCAGGACTTCACTAAAAGTATTCTTCTGTCTTTAGCGGCTGTTTGCAGGATGGATAGCGACGAGGTAATGTATTTATTTTTGACTAAATGACGATGTTAAAAATCGCTAAGTTCAACTTGGTTTTATTACCGTGAAGTTGCCCCCGTCCTGTTGAAGCGATAAAGTGAATAAAAGTAAAGACAACGACGAGCTGGTGATATCACACACTTGAAATAGGTCTAAACCAAACTACATACTGGTACGTTCTGGATTTGTTGTGCTGTACTTTTTTCCTGTCAAGTTTTTTGAGGAACTTCGTCATAAATTAGTCGGCCAACATACCTGATAGTAGTCGGACATCCCTCCTCGTCTTTTATTTCACACCAGCGAGTGAACGCCGAACCGATGTTTATTCCTGTCCGAGCATTCAGCTTGTTTTTCTCTCGCTTTCTTTGTCTTGTATCCTACAACAAAACTTTTCTCTTCCTGACGTTCTTTGTTGCCTCCGCCATGGTTAAAGCTCAGCGATTGGCTTTCGCCGAGACTTCCGTGTTGTAAACGAATCAGGAATCGGGGGAAGTGACGTATGCCGTAAAGCAGTCCAAACGTGTAGTTTTTTAGTGTGGCAGGGTTCCTACCATCCACCTCGAAGTTATATAGCGCCAGTTAAAGGGATACAGACCACTCCAGACCACGACAGAGGTTTCATTGAACTCATTGTGAAGTGGTGGACCACCACAATGAATATCGAAGGATTATATTATGTTTGAATAGCTACATAGTGTTGGTTTAAGGAAGACACAGGTGAGGAAGAGTGGGCGGATGCCTGCTTAAAAGCACAAACTGTTAACGCTAGATTGAAATTATTACAACATAAATGGGTAATGAGAACGTACATAAAGGGACAGTTCAGTATTTTTGAAGTGTGGTTGTATGAGCTCCATGTGGACACTAAGTACATCAGATACAGATAGAAAGTTCTCTCCTCTCCCTCAGTAAGACACAGTCTCAGGTGAGACACCATCTTTACCTGCTCTACGAGTATTCAACCTAACATGGCAAAAAGGCTGGAGGGGTGTGTTTTTATTTAAAATGTGATGCATAAACGGTTACATCTGTGTGTTGGTCTGTTTGTGTCATGTAGTCTGCATGTGTTACATAACATACAGTGATTGTTAAACCCACGTGACCCATAACTCACACGTATGAGCCTAAAGCCTGAGAGAGTTCAGTTTGTTTGTGAAGATGATCCTGTTAATCTCAAATTTCATTAACCGTTGTTCTCCAGAGGCTGAATTATCACAACGATCCAAGAACACAGTGAGAAATCACACGGGCTTTTAGCTAAAGGAACCAGCGCCAGAAGAATAAGTCATCCCTGGTTCTGCAGACGTAAGGTCTACTTAATACTTTATGTAGATTTTAAATCAACTCTCAGTGTAACCTGATGAATTTTAATCAACATCCCTGTTCTTTCCCTTCTGTATAATAATCTTGGACTCTTTCCATCTTTGGCTGTTTCAGCTTCATTAAGTATTTCTTTCCCAAAAGTTTATAAATAGCATTTTTATGTTTGTTTGTTTCTGCATTAATAGAATAATTTATTGTAGCTGTTAGTTATTTAAATATTTGATTTGAGAGAGTTTACAGGCTTTATATCAAACTCTGGTCTTTACTCCTGCACCTCTCTGACTCTGGCTTTCCTCCACTGACCTCCAGTGCAGCACCAAATTCACTTCCAAGTCTTACTAACAACATTTAAGGCCTTGCATGACGTGACACCAGATTACATATTTGAGTTACTGAGCTCATATTGCAGTTAGGGCTGGGTTTAAAAAATCAATTTAATCTATTTCCCTTTAACTGGTTCATAATCGATCCATAAAATCCAAAGATCAGTCTTCTAACTTGGGTAGTTTTTTCTTCATTGGATGTGCAGAGAAGCAGCCTGTGGTATCGACCCTGCTAGCCTCGCGTGATCTGCGTTTAGCGCTGCTTTCCACTGAACAAAATCTCGTGAGATGTTACTGCAAGTAATCAAACAAACACGGCAGAAGCAAACAGCACTATATGAGTTTAAAGGCTGACGTATGGACGTATTTCTGATTTTACAAGCACGAAGGAAAAGAGGAGAAAACAAGTAATATGCAGAATACGCATTAATGTATATAATTTATATCAGATTATTATTTTTTTTTTTTAGGAATTTATTTAGGATAGCCCCTTGAGATGCAGCATCTCGTTTTCGAGGGGTCCCAACAACAATACAAAAATAACACAAAAATATACATAACAATAAAACACAATAAACACAAAAACATACATAACAATAATACACAAAACACAGTGCTCTACAACTTCCACAGCCCCCACACCCCTCACTCCTCCCACCCCATCACCAGTTCACAAAAAAATTGTGGTCACACTCATGCACAGTCCCAATGCAATACAATATAATACAATCAACAGACGCAGCAGAATGTCACGGCAACTTCAAAATAAATAAATAAATGAGTAAAAAAAATCAATAAATCAACAAAAATCAAAAACATGAACACCCCGCTTGTAAATGTGAAAATAAATTTGATCTAAAGATGAAAAAGAGGTGATCGACTTTAACAAGGAAGATGATTCCAATCAGATGGCGTGACCTTCTGCTTTACGGATTTTTGGGACCTTGAAAAATGGATTGGTCAGATGTCTCAGAGGATATTGGGACGTATATGGGACCAAAAGATGTTCTAAGTATGTTAAGTATGTATTAATGTAACTGCATTGGGTTCAGTTCTTCATGTAAAAACAGTTTTAATAATGCACCAGGTCAAAAGTCACCTTTTAAGTTTACAGTATTATTTTAACTGAGATATCTCAGACTGAATAAATATCTTCTTGTATCATAAATCGAATCAATTTGAGACCTGGTTATATCGAATCGAATCGATCCAGAAAATCTGAATCGATACCCAGCCCTAGTTCCAGTGGCCTTTTACAGTTCCTCACTCCGTCTGTAAATCCAGAGGTGATACCTGCAGAAAATCAGATCAGACTCTCTGGTTTCTTTCACATCGCTGCTAAAAACAGACTTTTAGAAGGCACATATTAATAAATTATCATTTTCTAAATACATTTTGTACCCGTACTAATTTCCATTCAAAGATATAAAGTGCACATCAATTAACAACTTTGTAACACATGTCATTGTAAATATGCCGGAATTAGCACAATAGCTAAATTTCATCCATTGTCCTTAGGCAGGTGATCAAATAGAAAAAAAAAAACAAATTAAAATAGCAATGCAAGGGGTGCTGGTTTGGCGTAGTGGTTAGCACCCCATGTACTTGCTTCTGCCGGTCCAGGTTCAAATCCCGCCTGTGACCAGTTTGCAGAGTGTCTTCTCCTACTCTCTCCCCCTTTCACAAGCCTATCCACTGTCTCTCTCCTATCAATAAAGGCACAAAATGCCCAAAAATATACATTTAAAAAAAAAAAATATAGCAATGCAAGATTGCTGTAAGAAGGTTGACTTGTGGATGTTCTTGTATGAAGCTTCAACATTTGCATATTTATTGGTTTGCTGTGATTTTTCCTGGTTGTGGAGCAACTTGTAACTGTGAAAAAGACTAATTTTGCCATCTAACTGAGACAAAACAATCTCATCAAAGTGCTTCTATGTCATCTTAAAAATTGCCAAACTGTTTCTGCTCAACAATTTTAACTTTGAAACATTTTTCAGGAAATATATCAGTCATTTTTGGATGGTGAAGTGGTGCAATATGGTGTATTAATTATCTTTGTTTTTGTTTTGTTTTTTACTTCTTTTTGGGGTTTTTTTCCAAATTCTAACAGAAAGACAGCAATCCAGTACTTTAATAAAACCTGTAAAATGGGTTATATTTAAAGAGAGAATTAAATGTGTGTGTTTATGTTTATGTGTGTGTGTAGGTGTGTGTGTGTGTGTGTGTGTGTGTGCTGTGGGTGGCTCCTGCTGAAGTGCTGGGATAAGTTTGATAAATTCATGGTGCAGAGAAGTCGACTTTATTCAATCACCCTCCTCTTTTGTCAAAACACTCATTATCAATTTTGCAGCAGCCCTACCACGCGCGCACAGACACGCACGGACACACGCGTGCGCGGACAGGCAGCGAAGAGAGGACCTGTTATGATGACTTAACGTGCTCTTACCTTGCTCCAGCAGCAGGACCGCCAGTCCGACCAGCAGAGCCCAGTAAAGCGGATTCTTCATCTCCTCCGTCACGCGCCCCCAATAAAAGCTCCACAACAGTCTCCGAAAATCCACAAAGTGCGTTTGTTCCAGCGCTGCCGGTGCTCCACGGCGTGTATCCCCACAGATCCTCACACACACACGCGCACGCTCGGCTCTGAGCTCTCACACTGTTCACGGAGCGGAGCGTCAAGCGCGCGCTGCTCTCACCGCCGCATCCTGCGTCTGCTTCACAGTAAAACACCTGCTCGTGCGCTCAATGGACGCTGACGCACGCGGCAGCTTTACAGCAAAGGAATCAGATCCATCTATTTCCGGTCCAGACTTGGCGCACGCGGCTGTTTCTGGTGGCTTCACGAGGAGGCGCTGCAGTCTGCAGGTGAGCAGGAGGAACACCTCCGACTGTGGAGGAGGGAAAGTTCACACCAGGAACTGACCGAGGGTCCGGACACTGATTCATTTAATCATTTAACCCTTTAACTACCAGCTCACCACTATGGCAGGGGTCATCAATACATTTAAGGATAAATTTAGTTTTAAAACAGAACAAATTAAACCATTGTGTGATTCCGTGAACAACAGAGAAAACAAAAAAGAAACCAAAACAGAAAGGTTTAAAAAGCTAACAGTTGATCGTGATGACGTAAAAATCCTCAAATATTTGATATAAAAATAAATTAGAAAATGCAGAAATGTTTGTAATAAAGTAGCAATCAAAAATACTTTAAAACAGATGATACTGCACTGAGTAGGGCTGAACAATTAATTTAAATTAGATTAAATCACAATATGGCTTGTTGCAATTTTCAAATCGCAGACAGTGCAATGTTTTTAACCCAAAATGTGTTGAACATTTTGGCATTGTGTAGTTTCTTGCAATTTCATGCCTATTTTAACCATTTTAAACCCAGTTTTTACAACTTTATGCCTATCTTGCTCCCATTCACCTTTTTTTTTCAGCCACTGTCAGACCATGTTTAGAATTTTTACATGGTTTTTGTAAAAATTTCATACCTATTTTGCACCTTTTAACTTTTTTTCTGCTTTCGTACCATTTTTTTTTACCCAGTTTTTACAATTTCATACCTATTTTGCTTCTGTTCCTCACTTCTCCACTTTTTCTCAAATCTTTTATCCTTAGATTAATTTAATGTCATATTGGTTTTACTATAAAAAGATCTACTGCTTATGTTTGTTTCAGAATACATAAGATGAGGAACATTAAAACAATCGCAAAGATTATTTTTTTAAATCGTTCAGCCCTAATACTGAGTTTGACAAAGGCACAAAAATGTTTTTGATACATTTTAGACTATATAAAAATCATATTATCAGTAAATGGTTGATTAACCCTTTCATGCATGTTGCCAACTACAGTAGACAGATATTTTAAATAAATTTATAATACCCTTTAGGTTGCACCATGTCCAACAACCAGGTGGTAAATTCCCAAACCGCCGTCTTAAGTTTCATAAAAATATTATCTTTGCCCATTTTTGCCACATCAAGATATTGCAGCATAAATCCAAAGTAGCTGATAAAGAGCAAATTGGGTATAATGCCTGTACTCAAATTTAAGAATTATTTTTAATGTTTAAATTGTTGGAGTAATTCACAAGTGAACAGTTTGATTGAACAGCAATAATACATATACTTCATATTTTGCTTTGGTGTCCACTGCAATGGATAAATAACTCCCTAAAAATATTACATTACAAAAACATGGCCATGATTTTTAGCTTGTTTAAAAGTAGAATTGTGGTTTAATATCTCATGCATGAAAGGGTTAAAGTATTTAAAGTAATAATGATGGGAATAATAATAATAGCTTTTTTAAACCTTAAAATCCTACACAAAGAAAACATCAGTTCTTTTGGTTTGTTTGCAGGTTTTTCTGTGGCCCAAGAAATTGACAGAAGCAAACATGTTATTTTTATTTATTGTTTTTTAACACATTAAACATATTCCTGAATGTACTGACGTCTGCCAAACAGTTGAGCTGGGAGTTAAAGGGTTAAGAGGCTAAAAAGGAGAAACATCCCAGTCTTTAAGAAAATACTCCAGAATCACTTGATGATTGAATGATTGGAGCTCTGCAGCTTTAAAGGAAGACATTTTCTATGTATGTATGTATGTATGTATGTATGTATGTATGTATGTATGTATCTATCTATCTATCTATCTATCTATCTATCTATCTATCTATCTTCTGTTTGTTCATCTTTTGTCTGGATGGATTTATTAGTGTCCCGGTCGCTGCCACGCCCCCTCCTCTCTGTGTGAATCTGCCTTTATGTGTTTGTGTGTTTATGTGTGTGTTTATGTTTATGTGTGTGTGTAGGTGTGTGTGTGTGTGTGTGTGTGTGTGCTGTGGGTGTTCACAGATCATCAGGCTCATTTGGAGCTACAGTAGGACTCCAGCAGCAGATCCTCCTGCGGGCCCTTTAAGCAGGTGTAACCTCTGCAGACTGAAGCTCCTGCACCAACGCAGTCGTCCTCTTCCAGTTACTGACGACTCTGAGATCAGTAAGCACACTGTTTTATTTCCTCCTTCACAGAGGGAGACAGGTGTTTTCCAGTGTCCTGCTTCAGAGTGGACCGTGTGGAGAAGCAGCAGGAGCCACGACACTAAACTTGAGCTAACCAAAATAAACATAAACTAAACTAAACGGCACTGTCCTTAGACAACAGGCTCAATCACTGAGGTTTGGTTTATGAGCTCGTCCCTGAGGCAAACACAAAAAGAGCTCTAATCAGACTGACGCTGAGTTTGTTCAGGAGAAAGCCGACAGTTCTGATGAACTTAAAGAGCTCGTTTAGTCAGAAGAATTTAAGAGTCTGGCTGAGCGAGCTGTGGTGTATATTAATGAACAGGACAAGGATGCACTGACACATCTGAGAGAGAATGGTGTTAGTGTCACAAAACTGCTCTTCTGCAAGACCCATACTGAAGAGAAAAGAATCAATCAATCAGTCATCCAATCTATCAATCAATCAATCAATCAATCAATCAATCAAACTCTCAATAAATGGATCAATCAACCAACCAATCAATCAATAGATCAACCAATCAATCAAACAATTCATCAACCAATCAATCAATCAACAAATTAATCAATCAATTAGTCAATCTTTGTTTGTAAAGCCCCAGCTCATAACAGGTGTTTTCTGAAGACTTTTTGGCTGAAGACAAACTCTTAATTTTATGGACATATATATATATATATATATATATATATATATATATATATATACACACACACACACACATACACACATACATGCCTTAGAGAAAGTTTTTCCCACCCTGTTATTGTTCCTGTGTAATGAAAATCAGGGCCGGTGGAGGTTATGAGCCGTTCAAACTGCTCTGCATGTTTCAAGGAGACACTGAATGGTGTTGGCAGAGGCTTAATCCACAGACTGAGTCTGAAATATTACCTTGTAAACATGAAGCCGGACATGGTTCAAAGATTTAGATTTTTTTAGATCCATCAGAATTTTGTAGATGCTGCAGAAGCTGCAGCAGGGTCCACTGAGCCTTGTGTCCACACTCAGTGAAATAACCAACACAGATCAGAGGCTCTTTAATTAAGCTTAAGCATAGAGCTGATGAGCATTAGGTTTAATATATGTCCTGCACTACTAAGGACCTCAAAAATAAACCTCATTATGATAGTGCAAATATAGACCTTTAAACTTTTTAAATGCTTTCAAGCATGTTCAAGCCTTTGTTTAATTGATTTATTTTTTTATTTTTCAAATTTTATGCTAATTAAAAATGGCAGGATTCCACTTCATGCTACAGTATTGTACAAAAATCTGTTTTCTCAGTTCATGTGTGACGTACATGCCCAACAAATGTCAGAATTTTACGTCCATCCTTCTGCAGAGGAGCCGATTTGACAGGACTCTGAAAATAACCCACAGAGCTGCTCCTGTTTTTCTGCTCTGTTCATCTGTAACAAAAATTGTAGCTTGGATTTTTGTTAAATATTCAAAATTCTACTTCAAGTTTCATTGCGAACATCGAGTGGCCTCAGCAGTGCCTGGTAGGATATTGTAAAATCATTTCTGGGAGATCTGGTACATGATTTTTAAGAGAATTTTGTTCTGTGTATTCCAGTTTGATGAATTGTGTCATAAAAATTTGAGGAGGAGGAGGATCAGTGAATTTTTTTTAATAGAGCATGATTCAATAGAACATTTTTTTTTTTTTTTTATCTCTGGCAGCAAAAGAATTTATCCAAATTTTTCCTAACAGTTGCTTTCAGGCCCAGACTCCATGTTAGCAAAAGAGATTTGGCTCAGCTTGGATCATCGCTTTTGTCTTTAGTCTTATGGACAGGTGTGCATAGTTCAACATTATAACTCCCAAAAGCTCCGCGTAAGCTTTTTTGAATGTTGGGCGGGTTGAAGCAAGTAAATGACTAAACGTCCCAATCCTTGCAGGTTTTGATACTCCTTCAAAATGTCAAGACTTTTAGAGCGTGTTTGAGCCCTCAGATGTCATCAGAAGTCAGAGTAAATTTCTGCCAACTGAAATTTCACAGGATCCAACATGGTGCTCAGGCCATGGAAAAGGTTTTAAAGGTCCAGCACATTGACACAGATTCAGAAGAGGAGCTTTTCTGTCTGACACAACATCTGAGAAATGTATATCTAATGTCATCAAGCTTCAGGAAGCTGAGTAAAACACACCTAAGACTCTTCTCCCTCTCCTCCCTAACACATCTAACATTTTATAAATCATTCGAGTCTTTCTTCTCCTGTTTGAAATACTCCTGAATGTCCAGTTATGACAACAGCTGATCCAGGCATGGATGGGGGTAACGGTGAAGTGCTCCCTCGTGATCAGAAACAAGGAAACCATAAACAACTTCAGCAACAGAAGCCAGATATGACAACCTAATATAATACATATATATCCTCCTCTGGCATGAAGTAAAAGTAAAGGGGAAAATGAAAAGGAGAAGAAAATCTATCACCTTAACAGTCCACATGGTTTATTTATCTCAGGACGACCTGCTGGCTTCTCCTCCCTCTGTACGTCAACAAATGCAGGTTGGTGTGCGGTGCTCTGTTTCACGACAGTGCAGTTATGTGGTAGGTCAAGTCCTATTTTAACTCAAATGAAACAGATTTTTGCTGATATCTTATTTGGCAGTATTTCCAAACTCAATATCCCTGATATCACCAAACAGGATATCACCAAAAATCCAATATCATGCAGCTGAGGGCCCAAATCGCTTATAATGAGCAGACCTGGTAAATATGGCTCCTGTAGTTGTGCATGTGTCACATGTGTAAGTGTGTTTGGGGCTGTGCTGGGTTGATTCCTGCAGGCGTGATAACCAGGAAATGGGGTGAGGACAGGACAAACTACCAACCACACTCATGTCTGCTCTGTAGAGGCAGCTGGGTGATAATCATGTGGGATTCACACAAGCAGAAGAGCCCAAAGTCACTTTAATGAGCCGACTTGGTAACATATTAACTGTTGTCTTAGCCTGCTCCCTCACGCTTTCTGCTTCCTACACGGCTGTAGTCATAACCTTTGTTCTAGTAGACTCACAATAGTCAAACACTGAAATCAGGCACATTTTCAGGGACAGCTTTACCCGGGGACAGGTCATCCAAAACAGGGACTGTCCCCGGAAATCACCAGACCGTTGACGCTAATGTTAGCAGCTAACTAGCCGATTATCTTATCGAGACGACTGTCCCTCTTCATCAGAAACTGAATCAGCCACGACGTGCTTCCTTTTCAGATGTTTATGCATCACCGTCGTTCTGCCATGGAAGGAAAGTTCCAGCTTTCAGATTTTGCATCGAACATTCTTCTCTTTTTTTTTGGTAAAATGCTCCCAAACTTTTGAGCCCTGTTACTGGTTAGCCCTGATACTGTTTGGGCAAAACTCTTCCGGTGACATCACGGCTGACCCAGGTTATCATGACTGCCTATGTGCGTTAAGGACAGAAAAGCAGACGAGACAGCAGAAGGTTCAGCAGCATTTTTGAGAAAAAACGCTTAAAAAATAAAACGAGGCATTGACTGTCAAATTAGTTGTCGACCATTTTGATCATCGACTTAGTCACGACTAGTTGACTAATCGTGGCAGCCATAATGAACAGCCTATATAATAACATTTTACAGATTAGGGTGTGGTCTAGTGCCTGGCTGTAAAGTTGTGGTTTATTTGATGGTTTCATAAATAAATCATAAACAGATTTACCTGAAGACTCTTGTTTGGAGGTGATCTGATGGCTGAGCTGAGCAGAGATTCTCTCTTCAACTTTCCTGCCAAATAACCAGGTTTTTTTTTTTTTTTTTGCTTTTCTGCTCCATCTTTCCACAATATTTGCTGCAGAGATAATATATTCAGTCATTTAATATTAGCAAAGAAATCATCTCAATGCTAACCCTCATTTAAAATGTTTTGTATATTTTATTTGAGGTGGAGTGTGAGGTTAAAATACATTTTAATAACTTGTCTTTAATTCATCTGTAAATCAGCACAGTGAGTCTGGGATAAAGATCCCTCTTCTTCACTGGTTTTATTTGAGACTACACTGTTTGTTAACTCATGCACGTGAGCTCAGACCTGATAAATGTCATTCTGTGCACGTTAATGACCGTGCACCAACTTCTTAAATGTATGAGTAACTGAAGAGTGCCAGCATGATTCTGTTATCTGCATATATAGAAAAGCAGAAACTCATCTTACCCGTTTGTGCAGCTCTTTTTTAGCCTCTCTGAATTCTTAAAGCACTTTTCCACCACAGGTCACACATTCCCCACTCACAGGTGGGAGCAGCTGTAGGTTTAGCATATTGCCAAGGACACATTAACATGTGGCTCAAACCTTCAGCCTTCTGATTTGATTATTTAAAGGATCCCAATTAGTTTCTACCAAAGCAGCAGCTCGTCTTCCTGGAGTCTGTACTTATAGCAGCCAAACAGAACAGGACGTTAAAACGACAGCAAACATTTTACTGCCATATAAAGACGTTAAATACACATGAACAGCTGCACAGATTTAAAGAGACACAAAGCAGCAGCTTCACCCTAACAACATGATGTTAATCTTTCATTTGAGTTCATAGTAATAAATGGAGTCAGTCGAGAGTTTTGCTTGCAGTATTGACATTTGTAATGAAAACAAAAAATTACTAAAAAATCCTTAAAGTCATAAATGTTTTATCAGCCTGAGCATGCAAACATATTTCAAAGTTAATTTTACTGTTTGAATAACAGCTTATTCCACTGAGTAGGAGCTCTATAGAAACATTTTCTGCTTGTGAATACCTCATGATCATGTGTCACTTGTCTTGTATGATCAGATAATCCATCCCTGACTTTTTGGCCATTAGAGAGTCGATGCTCGCTCCTGATTGATGGTACAGCAACGTACGAGACAAAGCCGAGCGCCCCTTAGAGCTTTATCTACGACGTCCACTTCACTTTTTTACGTTATCTCATCTTATCTTATCTTCTGTCTTTCTCTGTGTGAGGAAGCAAGAACAACAAGCTTTTTTAGTGGTGGACTGTCTGAAATGTTGTCTTCACAGAGTGTGCATGCCAGAGCATCCAGTCAGTCCAGATGGACTGTTTCACATGGTAGACATGAGATAGATTTCATGTCTGCCTTTATCTTACATTAACATGCTGTGTCCTCGCTCACTAACCCTTGAACTGTGTGTTCTCTTTAGTTAAAGTGAATTCAGTTTCTATAATCAGGCAGAAATATCTGGAAATATCAATCTGGAACATTTGTTTCCCAGATGAACTCGTCACACTTATTCTTTAACCTGTTCAGCCCCTTTTTTAAGCCTTCTGCTCAAAAAAGACAAAAGAAAAGAGTGAATCTCTGCAACTATAAGGTCTATCTGAATTATTTTGGTGTCATAATAAAAGTAACACTGGAGAGATTTGTCCACGTGTGTAATTATCAGTGTAGGACAGGGCTATTCAATTAGAAATTCAGTCAGGCCAGATTTTCAGACTTAAGACATAAGCTGGGCCGGATGTTTATGGCAAAAGTAACCACTCAAAAGAGACACAAATAGATAACAAACACACTAAATGTTTATCAATTTATTGCCACATCCAAAAGGACATAAACTCAATAAAGATCAGTGCTTAAACTAAACTTCTGCTGACATACTGTTTCTTTAAATTTAACACTTTAAACAGAAAACTTCAACACGTTTTGACAGGTAAACACAAGCACATGTTAGGGTGAGTACGAACATTAAAAGGGCAGATTAAAACACCATCTTTTGGTCACATTTGAAAGTGCATCAAAAATCACTTGCTTAATAGCAACTTTTCAGAATGTGTTGCATTCAATGTCTGTAATAATGTTGGAATTTTTTGTAAGACCTTGTCAGTGTTTGCAAAAGTTTTTTCTGTTTTTCTCGACAAACCTAAGTCCCAATCACTTTGATTTTGGGCCACTCAAGGGTTGCTTTCAGGCCGCTAATTGAATAGGGCCGGTGTAAGAGTTACTGGGAAAGAGCAAATGAAGATAGAAGTCAGAATAATTTGAAAATTTCAGCAGTTTTCTATTGTGAATATCTCTTCGAAATGATGCTGGAGTGGCTGGAAAACTCTAAAAGTGAATATTAAAATATTTGTACATCATCTCTGCAAAGGACTTTTGTTATAAAGTGATGCAGAGCAAAACTAGAGAGATTTTATAACAATTTAGGAATTCGAAAACAGTGTATATTGAGCCAAAGGTCAAATATTTGTATTCTGTCAAATAAAAGCCAAATTTAATAAATAGTGTTTAAAATGTATCTGTAGCACTTCCTGCACATAATAAACTGTTTTGGATCTTTGTTCTGACATTTGTGACTCAAAAATGTCTATAAATGAGCCTAAAAACTTTAATATTTGATAATGTGACGCCTCCATTGAGGCCTAAGACGGTAAAATACAAAGGGCTATATCTGAGCCTGTATTCCTAGTTTTGGTCATAGAACAACATATTTGGGTCTATAAAAAGGTCTCAGCTTTCCTCAGGTGTCTTGTTTGTGTGTAGCTTGTTGTAGGTTGGTTCTACAGGTAAAATTCATTGAGTGTGATGCCTGGTTTATCAGATGTCGCCCTACAGATTTTAATTTTCTTTCACTTTTGTGCTTGTGTAACAGGCGTGGTTAGGCATGGATGTGGAGGCCGACACAGGGACAGTTTTTCAGGATTTATTTGGTCTGCAGAAGACACAAAACACACCATTTGCCCTCTGCACATCAGCTCCTAAACAACAAATGTTAAACAGTAAATAAAATGGGAAATCTCCAGCTCTACATGAAAACAAAACTTCTGGCGGGACGCGGTTTTGGGAATCGGGCCTAAAAAGTTATGTGAAAACATTGTCTAAACTCAAAATTACTAAACTCTAAATTAAACTCAAATTGTGTTGGTGCTTTACAAAACAGCACCAACACAACAGGATAATGTTATATTATAAAGAGATAGCACCACACACCAAGAGCTGTGGTTTATATGGCTCATTTTATAATATAAACAGCAGAATGATATTGGAGGTACATAAAGCATGAAAGACAAAAAAGGCAGTTTCTGCAGGAGAAATAAAATAACCCCAAATAAAAACAAATAATTGATAAAATTCACAAATACTCAATAAAATATTCAAAGAAAATTAATACAAATTCTTAAAAATAAATTGCAAAAATATATAGAAAATAAAACGCATTTTTAACTCTGTTACACTTGGTGGTTTGTTTGTTTGTAATAATGACTTATATTTTTGTTTGGCTGGGTTTTCCTGTTTAATATGATGGGCATGACTATATTTCTACACTTTCTCTCACAGTTTTGTTGGAGAGCGTGCAAACATTCCTGAAATGGGGCACTTTGGGGCTGTGGAGGTAAAAGTTTATACCAACCTGTCGTTCTGGCCTGTCAGGTTAGTGAACACTAACACTGTGCAAACCCAAAAACATTTGTGAGGAAAGACGGTGTGTGATTGTTACTGCAGAAACTGTAAAGCACAAACAGAACTCATTGCTGCCCCACTGATGTGGTCATTTTATCTGCAAACAAACACCGACTGGAAGCATTTAACGAGTAGAAAGAGGGACTGATCATTGTCATTCAGCACAACAAGCAGGACTCTGCCAAATAAATGTTCAATCTGAAGCTCATTTTCACAGCGGTATGTTTTAGGGCACCATTGATATCATGTAAACAAAGAGCCAAAAATAACCGTTTTAGCCTCGTCCTGGAAGAATAACCTGCAGCTCCTCGTGTCTGCGGCCTAAGTGTTGTAAAACATAAATCCATGCCTCATAAAGCTCTTCCCTGTTTTTATTACAAATTGATTGCGGGATGGGTTCAGGAGGGAGTGTGGCCGCTGCTCATATGACAGATGCTCTGGAGTTTTTCTAAAGAGCTGTGGGACCGGAGCAGGCCGGCATACAAATGAAAGCTGTTTGTAGTGGAGCAGTTGGAGCTGGAGTGTCTCTGAAGGACTGTTTCTACCTGCAGCACTCCAGCAAACAGCACTGCACCTGCCCGGATCTCCTCAGACTGCTGTATAGATGATGGATGCCTTGTTGTAGTCGACCTTTACAGCGCCCTGCAGGACGAGATGTTCTCATCGAGACCCAGCATTAGTATTAGAGCTGTGTCAGAATTATAGTTTGTATTGAGTCGTGTTTGAGTTTACAGCCTGACAAATGAAGGATGCTGAGCTGTGCTTGAGGGTGTGGAGTAATGTTTGCTTTAACTAAATAAACCCCGCAGGATGAAACATGCAGCAAAGACTCATAATCTCTCAGTATTACAGACAGACTTTGTGTGATGTTTTGGCTAGTTTGGGATGATTTTGTAGGTTTTTTCTGGTGTGCTTTGTCTTTGTGACCTCTTGTTCCTCTTGTTTCCTGTTTTATTTTGAAATCTCTGTGTTTCAGGTGGTGTTTCCTGTCTTCTGTGTAATTGCCTCACCAGTGTATTAATCCTCTGTGCTCCCCTGTCTTTGTCGGGTCATTGGTTTAAAATGTGCCACACTCCCTCAGTAAGTCTTCATCAGTGTTTCCAAGTGTTTGTATTTTGTAGTTTTTAGTCTTTTGTTGAACTTTTTCGGGATTTACAGTTGTACTTTAAATTCAGTTTCAAGTGTTGATCTTTTTTGATATAGCCTATTACTTTGTTAGAGATTTCTGTTTTGTAGTTTTTTTGTTTTGTACTTTGACTTTTTGTTAAGGATTAGTTTTTTTGTCCCTTTTTTAGGGTCCTCGCCCAAAGGGAAAGGATCCCTCTAGCTGAATCAATAGGCTCCTATTGATTTGTATGGTTCCTTTATTCTTATTGTTATTCCTACATATTTTTAACCCTTGATTTGACCCCATAAACAAGCTCAAAAACTCACCAAAATTGGCACACACCTCAGATTCATCGAAAATTTGATAAAATGAAAAAATAACCCCCAACATGCCAAAATGAGCTCTCTAGCGCCCCCTTGGTACACCAAAATGGTCCTCACAGCCACTGGGAATGTCATAGTGAAATCAAACTGATGCCGAATGCTGACACACCTGACCTTTCTCAAACAGGAAGCCGGAAATTTGGATTTCAAAATAAGAGCTCACTGGATCATCCCCACTTTGCACTGTGATTTGACATCCCTAGAAAGCTCACAGCCTGCCCAAAACTGACATACACGCCAATTGGGGTACAACATTTCTTAAAACGAAAAAAAATTAACCAACAACATTCCAATATTGTTATTTTACAAACTACACACAGACAACCCAAAGATCCCAAATGGAAGAAAAATATTGCTAACCTTTCACTTCAGTTGTGGCCACACTTCATGGAGGTCTTTTGAAATGCTCTGAGTTGTTTTACTACAGACTTCTTCAAACCAACGCTGCTCACAGTGCCAAATGATTAGTTTCATATGACTGAATTTTGTTGGAAAGAAAAAACAAATCAAAAATAAACAGAGAAAAGACAGACTGATATAACCTTTGGACCTGAAAGACTTTACTCAAGCCAGGAAATCAATAGACTTCTGCTTTCCAGAAGGATCAGGTTTCTCTTAAGGATAAAACAGAAGTGTTTACTCTTTATCACGACTCCACATTAGCAGGAAAAACGAAGACACTCTGCAAGCTGATGGTCAGCAGTTACTGCAGAGCATGTAACAGAAAGTCTAACAGTGCATGCATAAGCAGGAGAGCATAATACAGACACAACCTGATTCAAGTTTGAGGAAAACTGCAGAGAGACAGACAAATGGACAGACAGCATGACAGTAAACTTTAGTGGAGCTGTTGGAGAATTGGCCATCTTGTTTGCATGAACTTTCATGCATGAATTATTAAATCAGAAAGGAATACTTTTTAATGTTTTTGTTTTTGGTTAGTTAAAAATCCTGTTTATTTTTTTCAGCATTATATTTTGAGGGAGTTATGCAGCTGTCTGCTACAGCAGACACCCATGCATCAGCGGTTTAAATAGTTATTTAGTGGAACTTAAGAAAGATCCACAAACCCATGTCTTTGAAAAAAACATTTAATAAGAGTAAATACAAGAAGGAGCAAAATCTGAAGTATATGCATTGTTACTATTTAATCAAACTATTCACTCGTGAATGACACCAAAAGTTCAAATAAAAATACAATACTATGAGAAATTTAAATATTGACATAATACCCAATCTGCTGTTCATTGTCTATTTCTGATTTATGATGTAATATCTCAAAGTGGTAAAAATATGCTAAAAAAATATATTTTTATGAAACTTATGACAAACAGTTAGGACTTTACCACCTGGTAGTTGGACATGGTACTGCAATCTAAAGTGTATAAAGTTTATCCCAAATACACTACATTGCCAAAAGTATTCGCTCATCCATCCAAATAACCAGAATCAGGTGTTCCAGTCTCTTCCATGTCCACAGGTGTATAAAATCATCACCTAGGCATGCAGACTGCTTTAACAAACATTAGTGAAAGAATGGGTCGCTCTCAGGAGCTCAGTGAATTCCAGCGTGGAACTGTGATAGGATGCCACCTGAGCAACAAATCCAGTGGTGACATTTCCTCACTCCTAAATATTCCACAGTCAACTGTCAGCTGGATTATAAGAACGTGGAAGTGTTTGGGAACCACAGCAACTCAGTCACCAAGTGGTAGGACACGTAAACTGACGGAGCGGGGTCAGCGGATGCTGAGGTGCATAGTGAGAAGAGGTCGCCAACTTTCTGCAGAGTCAATTGCTACAGACCTCCAAACTTCATGTGGCCTTCAGATTAGCTCAAGAACAGTGCAGAGAGCTTCATGGATGGGTTTCCATGGCCGAGCAGCTGCATCCAAGCCTCACATCACCAAGTGCAATGCAAAGCGTGGATGCAGTGGTGTAAAGCACGCCGCCACTGGACTCTAGAGCAGAGGAGACGCATTCTCTGGAGTGACCAATCACGCTTTTCCATCTGACAATCTGATGGACCAGTCTGGGTTTGGAGGTTGCCAGGAGAACCATACTTGTGGGACTGCATTGTGCCAAGTGTAAAGTTTGGTGGAGGGGGGATTATGGTGTGGGGGTGTTTTTCAGGAGCTGGGCTTGGCCCCTTAGTTCCAGTCAAAGAAACTCTGAATGCTTCAGCACACCAAGACATTTTGGACAATTCCATGCTCCAACTTTGTGGGAACAGTTTGGAGCTGGCCCCTTCCTCTTCCAACATGACTGTGCACCAGAGCACAAAGCAGCTCCATAAAGACATGGAGGACAGAGTCTGGTGTGGACCAACTTGACTGGCCTGCAACATCAGTGTGTGACCTCACAAATGCTCTTCTGGAAGAATGGTCAAAAATTCCCATAAACACTCCTAAACCTTGTGGACAGCCTTCCCAGAAGAGTTGAAGCTGTTATAGCTGCAAAGGGTGGACCCACGTCAGATTGAACCCTATGGATTAGGAATGGGATGGCACTTAACTTCATATGTGAGTTAAGGCAGGGGAGTGAATACTTTTGGCTATATAGTGTATCTGTCTACTGTAGTGGACGCCATGCATGAAAGGGTTAATATGAAACTCTGTTGGTTGAATGTTTTTAGCAGCATTGGACACTAAAGGTTGTTTAATGTGGGTCTGGGGGGTGCATGTTTGTCACCACTGTAACGAGGATAATGACCTGTCTTAATAAAACACATCAAACTCATGGTCATGGTGCTCTGAACATCATCACTGTGAGGGTCTGAGCTGAAGGCTGGAGGCAGAGTCTAATGTTTACTGGCTCATCTCGAGTTGTCAGAGTCTCTTCAGACCGAAGCAGCGCTCACGACAGATCACAGCTCTGTCACTTTGTTGTGATGTTTAAAATCAGTCCAGCATTTTGATTCAGGGTCGCTAACAATGTTCCACATCAGATCTAAGGGAGAAGCACTCACCGGCCACTTTATTAGGAACACCCTTATGCTATAGCATTTACTAATCAGCCAATTTTATGGCAGCAGCAACGACAATAAGGAATTTAGACAAGACAGCCTCCTGAAGTTCACACTGAGCATCACAATGGAGATTTAAGAGACTTTGAACACGACAGGTGATTATTTCAGAAACTGATGTGAAGCAGCCCTCGACTTCATTAATGAGGCGTAGAGTTCGGCTGGTGCTAAATCTTTATTCATCTCATGAGAGCACAGTGAAACTAAAACCAATATACAAAACACATCAATATCACAGTTATCAGTTATATCAAAGTTGTACAATATTAGTTAAAACTCATACTTAATCTCCATGATAATTGCAACCACTCAGTACAACAGATACACCACCAGATGCCACATCAATCAATCAATCTTATTTGTATATAGCACTTTTCATAGAAAAAGTTGTAGCACAAAGTGCTTCACATAAGAAATTAAAATAAAATAACAATAAATTACATAAAAAGTAGAAAATTGTGTACAAATGAAAGATGAGACACAGTTAAAGCAGAAAAAGCGTTTTCAAAAAAGAAAAGCATCAGTTACTTTACCTGGTAACTAATAACATTTATGAGGGAGTAATTCAGTTAGTAACTTTTTTGGAAGAGTAACTAGTAACTGTAACTAATTACATTTTAAAGTAACGTGCCCAACACTGGAGACGTGTCCCTAGCATCTCTATCCAACTCTGCGCCCCTGCCCCAGACTGACAGATCAGGCCCACATCACTAAAGAGGACAAACTGAAGGTTGAGCTGTGAACTCCAATCACATAAAGAGAATTAACAGCATCATCTCTCCCACTCTGCGAACCCTCCTGATTCATCAGCTCACTCTAACTCCACACTCAAACTCTACTCAGAGGCTGGAAAGAGAAAGTTCCACATGAAGTCAAAGCTACAAAATGTTTGCAATCACCCCAAAAACTCTGGGTGTTATTTTCTTCTGGAGCTGTGTGCATGCATGGCAGCACGACGAGAGCTTTAACAAAGCCGGCCTGCTGCCTGCACACGTCTCCAGTGGGCGAGCAGGTGGCAGAACATCCACACAGTATCTTAAACAACCAGACCTCTCATCTCTGCAGCTCACCAGCTCTCTGCAGGAGAAAGCAGCTCCAGCCTTGACTCACATGCACAGGCTGCCACAATTAATTATAGTAGGAGAAACACTCAACAGGGAGCTGGTTAGACTCAGTGGGTAGAACAGGCCTCCAACATTCAGAGTCGACAAACCTCCACACATCAGAGGAACGGCTCGACTTGCAGGCTCGACCTGTTGATGCATGACTACCGCCCTCTCGCTTTCCGGCTCTTTCTGTCTCTGCAGCTGTAAAGGAGGGAAAGCACGAAATGCAATCCTCAAAATAAGAAGATTTCTGAGAGACAGAGGAGTGGCTGGGTGTTTCTGAAGTGGTGTGACCTGCAGATTCTTTAAAGTAAGGGATGAGGATGAGGTTTAAAAACTGGACCAAAGACTTAAAGGATAAGTTCTGTTTCTACAGCTTTCACATTGTTTATAGAATGAAGTAGAACAATATACTCACCCAGAAGGCTTTCCTGATCCAAACAGTGCTTCAGGAGATATTTAGATCCAAAATCGAGCGGCGGACATCCGTATAATGGTAGCACATGGGGCATGTATAGCACCGCTCCTAAAACTGCATTAATCGTCCAAAAACTCATTAGTTTCACCAATATTTCATCATGGTCCACTCACACTACTCCTCCACAACAGTCTGTGTCGCTCCACCCATGTTTTTGTGACTGTGCTGACCTCTGAACTGAAAACTTTCTTTACGGCTGCCACGCATGCGCAGTATGGCTCATTGTTTCAGGGGAAGACCGCTGGCTACTCAACAACTTTCTTCTTCCAGTTTTGTGCAAAATTGACGAATATCTATGGGATGAAGATGTTGTGGAGGAGAACTTTGAATATGATGGGTGTCCTTACAGTTTGGAGCCAGAGTTTACAGATGAGGAGCTCATCGAAAGGAGGACGCAGAGGCAAAGAGAAGAACAGCTCTCCAGAGAGTACTGCACATGCGCGGAGGCAAACAACCTTCTTCTTCAGTAATAATATTAATAGTAATAATAATAATAATAATAATAATAATGATAATAATAATAAAAATAATAATGATAAAAATAATACTAATCACAATAATAATATTAATAACAATAACAATAATCAAAACAATAATAATAATAATAATAATAATCATAAATGATAATAATAACAGTACTAATAATTATATGAATGATGAAGATAATAATAATTATGATGATGATATGACAATAATAATAATTATTAAGCTTTACTATTATTAAACTTTATTATTATCATTATAATAATAATAATAATAACAATAATAATAACAATGATAATAATAATAATAAAGGCTGAATATTTAAAACAAATTAAATCAATCCCTAACGAGTCCCTCCCCTAGACTGGAACCACAGCACAAAAATAAAGGTGGAAAAGAGAAGACAGAAGAGTGCAATTAAGAGTTGACAATATAAGCAGAAGGTGATCAAATCCCATTTTACCACATTTACACCCAAGTGTCGACTTATATCAAACATGTCTTTACATTACAGACTGTCAGGTGTTGCCCATATATATATATACTAAAGCCAGCATTTCTATTTAGTACTTTAACAGTACTTTCTGCATTCTTGTTTTTTTTTCCCCCAAACTGGGTAATGAAAAAACCTCCTGCCTTTATTTCTTCTCCCGTGTGCCCTAATCCTCCTCTGTAGATATCTGCTAATGCTGACATGAAAATGAAGAAGCTCTGACAAACCCAACCTGAAGCCCAAACAGAGCAGAGGGGTTTGGGTAAGCTGATGTGACAGCTAACAGGACCCACCTGTCACTCAGACAGCTGCGTCCCTTTAAGTCTTATTCTAATTTAAAGAGTGCAGTTATAAATATCCACCTGGTGCACAGGTGAGAGAGGAGAGCTCACATTTCCTTTGTACTGAGCTGTAAACAACTTTAATTCTGCATAAATCTAAACAGAGTAACACAGGCCTGCAGGAGTCATCCTCAGAAGTGACTGCTTCTCAAAAAACTTCTGCATTTGTTCAACTTTCCAGCCAGAGGGTCTCTGTTAAAGATGTTTACAACAGCTCCTCCTGGAGAGGCATTGTTCCTGCCCTTGACAGAGTACAGCTCACAACCCCCCACTCCCCAAAAAACAGTTTTACAAAAACACTGGAGAGGACGTGAAGGCTCCCTCTTTGGTATGAGGACTTCAGAGATATGCTTCACTTCAAAAGACATATCATCTTACAGAGCGATTTTTCTTCCAGGTGATGCACTGTCCTTCAAACTGACACAGTTCAATACATCCGTCATGGAAATATTTCACAAGTTCATCTGGGAAAAAGCCATTCAGGAAAGTTTTTAGAGAGCAGAACCTTCAAAAACAACTGCAGCTGGTGATTGGTTGATCGTTCTGCCAGCCACACTCTTCACAGACCAATCACATCAACCCTGGACCCTGTTGTTAGCTGTTAGCTTAAACTAGCTTCAGTCCTTAAAGATGCTCAGTAATTACAAAAAAGTCAGACTTTTAGATATATGTCTGATGGAAATACACACTTTAAGATGAGTTTTAGAGCATCAAAATAGGTTATCTATAAATGCTATTCCTTAGCTTCGCAGTCGGGTCGGACAGGGCTGGACTGGCCTGGATACTCAACTTCAGGAACAAGACAATTAAAACTAGAGCAAATTTATATTATTCAGACACGTCTTAGAGCACCGGGCTGTAAGTAGCCATATATAGCCGGCTACAAAACTACGATATTAAGTTTTCCAAAAATTGCTTGTTGTCACACATCAAAAACTACCACTACGTAACTAGAAAGAGATACATTACCTCGTGGCTTTACATCCTGTAAGTTGTTGAAAAAAGAAGTTGTAAAGCAATGCAGAGTTCTGAGGAAGGCCTGAGCTGCATTCATTAACATCACAACAAACACAAGCTTTGGCTTGGGTCACGTCTTTACGACAGTCGCCGCGGGTGCTCATGGGTAGCAGAGTCTTTATGTCGCCGGAAATAGATTCTCCTCATAGCACCTTCAATGATTTGACTTACAAATTAAAAAATAAATCTGCAACAAATATTTGTTGGCAAAATTGTTTTCCATCCTCTCCATGTAGCAACAGTTCATATTTTATTTTCAAATTACCCCGTCAAGAAGCAGATGTGTTGGTCAACCAGTTGGGTGACTTGCCTGTTAAGAGTTATGCTCAGCATAAGTAGATTTCTCTCGTTTCTGCAACTTTTTTTTTTTATTTGAGAACATAGCAGTGAACAAAATTTCTAGTGGTTGACCAAGTTTTCTGAGGCCATTTTTCAACATCAAACTTATTTCTATCAACTAAATTATGATTGTTAGAGGATCTGGAAACTTGTGAAAAGTTTTTTTTTTTTCATACTTCAGTGTATTCTGTTACTGTTAGCAGTGGTGCAATTTTCTGATTTTTTTCCTAAATTTTAAACAATTATACTCATGTACAGCAGTACCACCTATCAATATTTAAGAGTGGTAAATAAAAAAAAGTCTCCACCTGGATTTAAGCAAACAGGTGAGAGCCTCCTGTTTGATAATTACTGCATGGGTGATTATCTTTCAGCCTAAACAAGTTCTTTAACTCCAGCTGATGACATGAGCAGCTTCTCATTTCTTCAACAACCATGTCAAAGACACATCCTGTGGTTTTGGAAAAGATGTTAGTCTGTTTAAGAAGGGTCAAATCATTGGCATCAAGCAGATAAAACATCTAAGGAGATTGAAGAAACTACTAAAACTGGGTTAAGAACTGTCCAACACATTATTAAAAACTGGAAGGATAGTGGGGAACCATCGTCTTCAAGGAAGAAATGTGGTCAGAATCAAATCCTGAATGATGGTGATCGGTGAATCACTTAAACGTTTGGCCAAATCAAATCAAAGAAAAACAACAGTAGAACTCAGGGGTGTGTTTAATAGTGAAAGTAAGAGCATTTCCACACACACAATGTGAAGGGAACTCAAGGGATTGGGACTGAACAGCTGTGTAGCCTTAAGAAAACCACTAATCAGTAAGGCTAAGCAGAAAAAAGGCTTCAGTTTGCTAGGGAGCATAAAGATTGGACTGTGGAGGACTGGAAGAAGGTCATGTGGTCTGATGAGTCCAGATTGACCCTGTTCCAGAGTGATGGGAGCATCAGGGTAAGAAGAGAGGCAGGTGAAGTGATGCACCCATCATGCCTAGTGCCTACTGTCCAAGCCTGTGGGGGCAGAGCTGTGATCTGGGACAAATCTGTGACATTGGAGAAGCTTAAAGAAACAATGAGACTGAGAATGAGACTGAAATCAAAGCTAAAGGAGGAACAATTAAGTCATCAGAAAGACAGAAAGTAAAAAATAAAAACATCCCAAAGCAACTATAGAGTTTCAGTTTCCTCTTACCTGGGTGCCTGTAGGTGTGTGCCAGTGGAGGGTAAACACAGCTGTGTGAGTGTGTTGCTGGGTTAATTTTATGAGATCAATCGATCAATCAATCAACCTTTATTATACTCGAGGAATCATAGAGGGGCATCCTCATTTACAATGATGTCGAGTCAATTATAGAAACAGGCACTCTTTAACAAAGGGCATTCAAATCATCAGACCTGTGATGATAAATATGACAGGAAAGGTCACACTTAAATGAAACAATAACACACATAAGTAGGCCTGTCACTATAACAAATTTTGCTGCATGATAATTGTCCAAAAAATTATTGCAGATGAACGATATTATTGTCAGTAATGTTTTGAAACATAATTTTTTCATTAATAATTATAAAATATGTCATGAAAAAGTGAGTACACGTATCAAAAGCAATAAACTTTAATTTCTTAAAAGTATTTAACTGTAATTGGAAGGTCAAGATCTTTTTGTTAATATAAATTACACAATAAAATAAATTTAACAAAAAAAAGAGAAAAAAACCTTAAAAAAAGCTTATGGGAAAAATTGCATGTAAATAAAAATGATTATAATAATCAAAAACACTAAAAAATAGACCATGTCTCTGTAAAGAAAAAAACTCCAATAAAAACACACACCACAATAAAAAACAATAAATAAAACGTAGTATACAGTTCCTGAACTGTTTGTGACATGTACTTTCTCCCAGTCAATTCGTACTGTCTGTTAAACATTTGTAATATTTCTGGCTTTTCAACCGTATTGAAGGGCTGTATTTCTTTTGCAATGTGGTGAACGACACTGTCTGTGAGTGCATCATTTTTCTCTGTTTTATTTATTTTTACTTTGCCGACCAAACGCCTCAGTAAGCGCTGACTGTCAGGACGAAGGCTCCGCTGCACCTCCCCTTCTTCTTCTTCATCGTCACGACTGTCAAACAAATCTGACACATCAGCTCGTCGGTGTTCATGAGCTCACACCTCGTTCATTCTGTTTAAAACCAAAATATTCCCACACTAGGGCTGTGGCATTCGGCTTACGCTATAGAACCAACGCACCCAGGTGTTGAGAAAGGTGCACAGAGTGACCCATCTTCTCATCCAGCCTGTTTGGTAGAAAGAGACGAGGAAAACAAACATGCATGCACATATCAACTTATCAAGGCCGGCAAACTTGCAGGATGTTTTAATTTATTGTGCGGTTAATTGATTTATTGATTATCGTGGCAGGCCTACACATAAGGTTAAAAATTTAAAATAACATTTCTAAAGAGTCAAAAGGTAGAAGCTCGGTAATCTTGAGCAGCTCTTGAGATTAAATCCATGGCAGTATTACACCATGAAACTGTCTCCGTGTTATGTTGGATGTAGAACAAAAAGAAGAGGAGGAACACCGACACTGATGTTGGTACAGTATTGTGCACACCCTGATGCTACAAGTCTCTGCCTACTGTCAGACTGTGAGCTTATCAAACAGCTCTGGTGATCAGGTCTAATACTCTGTTACTCGGCTGAAGAGGGAGGAGGGAGTGCCGGCTTTAAATTAGGGAAAATCTAAAGCTCCGTGCTCCTCAACTGAACTGATGAGAAAGGAGGGTTGAACATTTTTATGAAGATATATATCTGAAAAGCCATTTACCTCTTACAGACTGCTGCTCTGTTTTCATCTGAGCTTAACAAAGATATTAAACTGATGCCAGTCACCAGTTGACATGGTAACTAATTTAACCGCTGAGTGCAGTAAAGTGCTTTAAAAACAGATTTCATTCAGCACCCACAGGTTCATTTTAATCCATCAGACATCAGTCTCAGCTGATCCAGTGTTTGGAGTATTTTGTCTTTCAACTTTCACTTGTATTGGAGTAATATTTGACCAGAAGTATCTTTACTTTCACTCCAGTAATGGAGTTAAGTATTTACACCGGACTGTAATGGAGGAGTAGCGTGAGCGGACCATGATGAAATATTGGGGAAACTAATGAGTTTTTGGACGATTAATGCAGTTTTAGGAGCGGCGCTATACATGCCCCATGTGCTACCATTATACGGATGTCCGCCGCTCGATTTTGGATCTAAATATCTCCTGAAGCACTGTTTGGATCAGGAAAGCCTTCTGGGTGAGTATATTGTTCTACTTCATTCTATAAACAATGTGAAAGCTGTAGAAACCAAACTTATCCTTTAATGGATTAAGAACACATCATGCATTTTTTTACCATTGGGGCATAACGATCATTTTAACTAGGATAACAAAAAGTGCGTCTAAATCTAGTTACCAGCCCTAGCTTTAAGATAGAGTAATACATTTAATTTATTCCTCTACGGTGCCTGACCACGGCCTGGTGGTCAATGACTCCTGCCCTTTTCTCTGATTCTGTAGAAGTGTCGATTCCCAGCACTGGAGGTTGAACATTAGAATTTAAGGGCACAATATCTCATTAAGCGAGTGGTGTTGGGGAAATCTTACATTAAAGTACAGTGACTGTGACTCTCAGTTCAGCCAATTAAAAAGAAACTCCAACAAAGAGCTTAAGAACAGGACTTTTTGGCTGTGGGGTGGACTAGTTAAGGAACATCATTTAAGGATACTGGCCCCACACATTGTACTGTATTAAATCATGTTTTACACTTAAAGCTACATCTTATTTCACACTTAGCCCGTCAGGATCTTTCAGTCTGCATTACCTGTCAGCTGTCCTTGTGATCTTGGAGTCCATTTCATCCTGTTTTTGCTCCCCTTACCTTGCGCAAGGACAAACCTTAAAGGCCTGTCAGTGGATCACACCGCCTGTCAATTCAGACATCAAACGAGGAAAAAGTCCTGACGAGGCAGAGCGAGCGAGTCGAGCGGGGAGGAGTGAGACTTCAGACTGAAGAAGCACAAAGTGAAGTCTTATTTTAGCAGCCTCGTCGTCTCTGGTGGGTTACAGTCTGTCTAGTCAAGGACTCGACACAGACCGCACCCTCTGTTGACAGTTTGTTATGAACTAAACGACAGTACAAGCCGCTTATAACCCAAACTGGATCCTGTTATGGAGCGTGTTTACTTCATTAGGATCTCCTTTCAAAAATGTAAATGAGACATTTCATTTTTGCTTCCTATTTTGCTTCCAGAGGTGGATTTTTGAAGTGTAAATAATCAAAAACTGTTTTTCCACGCTCTGTGCCAAACAATGTTCTCCTGGATATTCATTTGCATCGTATGACTAATGACAAGCTGCAGCAGTTAGGCTTCTTTTGCAAGGGAATTAATAAATTATGCTGTTTTGGTTGTTAGGGTCAGCACATTTAAGCATCTAATTTAATCATTTTAACTGGCAGCCAAGTGTGATTGACAGGTGATCTTACAGGAAAAAACACTAGTAAAAGTTTCAGAAATAAAAACAAGAGCACAAACTCTTGGAGTTTTTCTGAAATAAGAAATTAAAATCCAGTGACAGACAGGTTCGAGGCTGACGACTGAGCTGTTGACACTAAACACGAGATGAGTGACAGAATTTTAGAAATCTTTCTGGCTGCTGCTGAACATGTACGCAGCACTTCTGCATGTAAATTAGCAAAGCGCTCGGAGCTCTTGGGCTGACAGTGACACCCACTGTTATTCAAATTAACAGCTGGCATTAAAAAGTGAAGCAGAGATGCAGAGCAGAATTCATGAAAATTCACTTTTAATGAAAATATATATATATATATATGACTGAAATTAAAATGCTGTACAGGAGTGTATGCAAGTATAGCTCTGGATTTAATTTAAAGAGACTGAGGAGTTTCTAAGTAATTAAAAAAAGTCTCCCTTTTAGATATATGCCTGATGGAAATACACACTTTAAGATGAGTTTATAGCATCAAAATAGGTTATCTATAAATGCTATTCCTTAGTTCCACAGTCTGGTCGGACAGGGCTGGACTGGCCTGGATACTCAACTTCAGGAACAAGACAATTAAAACTAGAGCAAATTTATATTATTCAGACACGTCTTAGAGCACCGGGCTGTAAGTAGTGATATATAGCCGGCTACAACTACGATTCTAAGTTTTCCAAAAATTGCTTGTTGTCACACATCAAAAACTACCACTACATAACTAGAAAGAGATACATTACCTCGTGGCTTTGCATCCTGTAAGTTGTTGAAAAAAGAAGTTGTAAAGCAATGCAGAGTTCTGAGGAAGGTCCGAGCTGCATTCATTAGCATCACAACAAACACAAGCTTTGGCTTGGGTCACGTCTTTTGGTGTGTTCCAGTTGTAGTCAGAAGTAGGAATTTCTGAGTTCTGAGTAGGAAACTGCAACTGGAACGTCCCCCGAAGTCGGAATTTCCTACTGGGAACTCGGTGAAATCTTGCCACCCCCGAGTTGACAATGGAAGATGGATGCCACCAGTGTGAACAGTTATTTAGCTCCTGTAATAATCCATTTATTTACACTTCTGACTGGGGTGTGTCGCTCTAGATCAGCTGTATACATAGTATTGTTAGACTTATATTTACAAAAATGCTGCCATAGTGATAATCACATTCTTCATACAACAACGCAGGGCGTGCTAACAACAGCTAACAATAGCCTGGTAGATCGGCATGTTTTTTTCGACTTCAACTGGAACGCCGATAAGTCGGAGATGATGTCACTCCCAGTCGCGGCAGTCGCCCGCGTGCTCATGGGTAGCAGAGTCTTTATTTCGCAGGTAATGGATTCTCCTCATAGCACCTTTAATTTTATGGTAAATACCAGGCTGGAGAGTAACATCAGGCAAAGGTAGACATGATCCTGGTGACTCAAGCTCCATGACGCTGCAAGATCTGTCATCTTGAGCATCGAAAATAAAGGAAAAGGCTCACAGTGGTTAAGATAAGCATTTCAAATGCCCTGCACTGTGTCTAAAATGCAGAGTTAAAATAGGAAAGAAACCCTCACTCCTTTTCCAGTGTTACCTCAGGTCAGGATAATGCAAATGAATGGGGCTTTTCTACCATGAGGATCAGCCTGACTTGAGCCTGACTTGACTCTACATCTGTGTTTTCATTTCCATTCTGTTTCATTTATTCACCACATAAGTAAAGCACGCCCCCTTAGGCCTGGCCCACACGTATATGGATATTTTATTGACCGGATATCTTTGTCCTTGTTTAGAAAAAAAGCCTCTGTCCACACCACAGAAATATCTCTGTCCATACGAAGAGGCAAAACTGAAAATGATCTCCTCTGAAGCCTGCACTGCCATGCCTGGCCGATAAGTAGCAGGTTAGCAAAATGTGAAAACCATAGAAGAAGAACATTATGAGCATGCGCAGTCAAAAACAAGAAGAAGAAGCAGTCAACGGAGTAAGAAGATGGAGAAGAAAACAAATAAAATTGAGACGCTTGTATGGATGGACGATGAGGTGGACTTGCTACTTCGTGTAACATTGGATTACAAAAACAAAAAGGTCCAAAAAAATGTCGACTGGGAGTCTTGTTACACAAAATATCCTGACATCCTGGAGGAGTTTCTGGAAGTGTATGTGTCCAATGGCGATGAGGGTAATGGTAATACCAACATGACATTCATTTGTAGAGCTGTAATGAGGGCGAAAAGTGCAAAGAACACAGAGGCTGTGTTCGAAATCGCTCACTATCACGGACATAGTGCACTATGCAGTGTGTTCGCCATTTTGTAGTGTTGTTCGAATTCTCAGCAGTTAATTTCATTCACTAAAAAGTGCACTACAAAATACCCACAATGCACAGCAAAAGTGAGTTTACATACGATGTGCCCTATATTGTACTCCCATATACCACAATGCAATGCGGTCGTGTTTTCCGATAGAAGAAAGAAGGAAGGTTGTTAGGAGCTGCTTTCATTCATAAATGTAAAAAAACGAAGTATCTTTAACATGTTTGTAGCGTAGCTCTTTAACGTCTTTTAGCGGCTGTAAACAGCTTCAAAATTTGCTACTTATCCTCCTGAGTGCCCGGTTTGTTTACGTGAATTTTGGCGCATCCACGCTACGACGTTTAGAAAATTTCAGTGTAGTGTCCGAAATGTCGTTTGGTCATTCCCTATGTAGTCCCCTATTTCATTTACACTACATAGGGGATAGTGAGTGAGTGAATGAGTGGACGATTTCGAACACAACAACAGAGATAGCGCAGTAAATGTCGGCCATCGTTCTTTTTGTTGGCAACCATTGCCACAGTGACTTGTTGCTAGGCGCTTGACGTCATCGCGTCAACACCAGCTCCGTTTAACACCGCTACACGGATCCACTCAACCGGATATCTTTTGTCTTCACTTTTTTATCCGTTTTAAAAAATCTCCGTTTCTGTGGGCGAAATCGGCGTGTTCGCGTGGATAAGAGGCCCAATTGAACGGAAAAATGTGTGTTTAGGAATATATCCATGTTCGTGTGGTCCAGGCCTTAGTGTGGCTGAACATTTCCCGAAACTGTCCTCTGCTGGACGCAGAGCCGAGCCAGCGATTGATTTTCAGTTTTAATTATCAGACTTTAAGATTAAAAGTCAGGAGGGAAAGATCACCGTGCCACATGACATGTCGCTCTTGTTTAACCTTTTTTTAAATCTTTTTTTTTAACTGAGGATGTTTTATGTTTTTACTGTTGTTTGTCTGTCTGCAAAATACTCAAAGTTTTCCTGCATATTCTTGTTGACATTTTTAAAGAATATTGGTAATTGCACAAGGAGGGAGTGATAACATTTTGGTGTTGGATGATGATCTGTGCATTTGTCAGGATTTGTTAACCATGCATGAAACCACTTTGAAACATTTCTGACAATAACTCGCCCAACAGAGTTGAAAAGTCCTGTGCAGAGAGTTGTGCTGTTCTTCTTGTTGTTTTGTATTTTTTTCTGATATTTTTTGATTTGTTGCTTGCTCTTGTTAATCAGGGAGATTGTGTTGAGTTCTATCACAGCTCTTTTGCAGCTCTATCACCTCGATTTCCTCCGTTGTTGTAGTCTCGCAAGCAAGTAATCTCTTTCTCTTGTTTTTATTATGACTAAAAATTGTTACATTTTGTTCTTCAAAGCCTCAAAATATTCTTTCCAGACAGAGAAAATAATGAGATGGATTAAGGGCCTCATGTTGGTCTTTGCCTGATGATAAAATGAGGCCTTTCTTATTTTATTCCTGGTACTTGGGCTCCTCAGTCCTGAACTTCTTTGCACATCAGTTTTCCGCCTGCGTTCTGACATTGAAGTTTGAAGACGACCCGTCCCGTCAATCTTAAAGTCAAACACAGCGGGGCTGACATTTAGACGCCTGATCAGCTTCCGTCTCTCCTGCAGTGCAGCTGTAAATATTTTGTTGCTGCAGAAGAGACGGAGCAGAGGCGCAGAGGCGTTTTCTTTTGATTTATCACTTTGCTAACTGAATACAGCATGTTTACTTGATATTGATCTCAGAGCTCTCTGTCACTCACTAAAGCAAATGTTTGGCCACTCGCTTTCTTCTCCTGCAGACTTTCTTGACCTCCGTCCACAGGCTGAAGCAAACACAGTCCATCAGATCAATGGTGTGTGTATAAGAATGCAGTTAGAGAGCTGCTCTCAGCCTGAAGGACACATTCATAAACTTGTGCCAGATTCGGGAAAGTGAGCGTTTTATCGACTCCTTCCCGCGGCCTCGGTAATTGAAGCGAGTGATATCTGAGGAGCTCTCCATCTATAACGTACGGAAGAGCCCTTCAGTATCTACAGCAGCACATTTTACTGTCTCATCAAGGCAGCGTCAGGGCTGTTTATCAACAAAAACATTACCCAGGAGCTTTTCTCTCTTTCTCCTCCAGGAATAAAGAGTAGCAGATGTTCAACAAGGCGTCCAGAGCAGAGACCGAACAAAACGACACGTCTTATTGGCCCGAGATCCTGGAGGGAGAGAGAGAGACTGGTGTAGTGATGCACGAGTTCAGTTCTTATTATCTACTAAACAAAGTATTTAGTGTTTATTTGTTTATCTTTTGTCTGTGATTTAATGCACCGTAAAAAGGTTGCTGTAAATTTTACAGTAATTTCCTGTAAATGCCTTTGCAGCAGCATGACTTTATTTAAATTAACAAGAATATTACTGTATTTCTATTATTGTTTTAGTCACAGTGCAGGGTGGCAGAGTCCAGCGCAGTGGTAATATTGTCCAGCGCAACGTCATGCACAGCCAGTTTGGAAATTTGGTAGAATGGCTGCACCGAGATGGGTGTGGTGGCCCACCAGAAGGAGGTGCCGACATATTCAGTTTGGCGCAAAACAACTGCGCCTGGTTCACAAAATAAGAGCCCGTTGACTTGACTCAGGAGTTGAGACCTAAGACCTGTGCCTTACTTTAGACTTGCAAAAACAATAGAGGTGTAAATAAAAATATATCGATACAGCAATATACTACGATATTCTGACCTCCATTCTTAATGTCAAATCTTTGTAAAAATAAAAACTCATATTTTATCAGAAGTGTAAATAAAATATCACTTCTATAAATGCAGTGTTTTTCATGCAGTCTATTCAGTTCAGAAAGAGACAAAAGAAATATGTGCTTTTTTTACTTATTGTTGTGTTGTCAGTAATAGAGCTGAAACGATTCCTCGAATAATCTTGATTATTCGATTACAAAATATCTTCGAGGCAAATTGTGTGCCTCGAAGGCTTGTTTAACATATAATTATACACATAAAATATATATCTGGACTAATATACAGTGCACGGTGTTTGACCCGGACGGTCATTTCTGTGGCACAACGCGCCTGCTACCTCCGCTGCTGCACGGCTTGTAAAATCATGAAGGAAGAGAAAAGAGAGGGACAGAAAGGAGAGAGTCCACAGAAGAAATGGCAGAGAGTGTCCCAAGTGTGTGGTCACTACAAGAAGGGACGAAAAATAAACACAGTGCAGTGTGTCTGATGTCAAACGGAGTTAGCTTAGCACGTAGCTTAGCATGACGTCGTTACTGCTGCAGCTAGTCTACAGTAAACATCCAGTCTGTGCGTCAGAGCGACACAACAGGATGACACTCATGATACATCAACAGAAGCAGCTAATGTGATCAATAACTGAGATATGGGCGAGTAAATAACCTACTTTGATTATGGCTCCGTGTAAAGGCTGGTTCAGAACGTAAATCAATGTGGAGGCTACTTACCCAGAATCATGTGTATTTTGTTGACATACTTTTCACATCCAATAACTTTACATTTAATTTGATTGCAGAGAGTAGAAGAGGAAACACTGACAGTGAGTAGAGGAAGCAGGTGTAGGGAATGCTTTCATATTGTTACCTCCTATGGTTCAGTCTGTCTCCGAATCGTAGTTGGGAGAGCTGAATTGGTTTCTTACTTGGCTCGTTGCTGGTAACCGGCGTCTAGGAGTCCGGGCAAAAAGTGTGGGAGGGAGGAAAAACAGGAGAAAAAGGTACTCTTCGTGCACAACCGCACATTTATTGAGAGCAAAAAGGACAGTTTTGCTAACTCTGGGCCAAATAATGGACACTGTTACAACTACGTGCAAAAATGATATATCTCCGCTGCATGACTCCTTCTACTCACAAAACCCGCACTCGGACGGTCTCCCCTCCCTCTCATTCATTCTTCGTCTACGTCACACACACAGAGTCTGTCACCACATTAAAGGGGCAGGGCTGGCCGGTAACAATATGTTATAGAAATGTACATTAGCTAGTTAAATGATCTTAGTATCTAAGTATGAGATTATTTGCTCCTAGAAATAAAGTAAGCAAAATAAGATCATCAATATGGTACAGTAGTAAAGGCAATAATTTAGCAAAAAGAGACAAGCATGAACACAAATAAAATAAAAATAACCAAACTTGAAAAAAAAATACTGAAAAAAGCAAGATATGGCCCAGAGTAAAAATAAAAGTATAGATTTTGATTTTGAGATCCCATTTATGTTCAGAATGTTCAAAATAAGAAAAATAAGTTGTTAATTTAAGTGACCTGGCTTTTCTGTTTTGTGTGTTACTAATAATAATAATGTGTAGTGATTCAATGTATAAAAAAAAAATAACAGTGAGCGCAATGTAACTGTCATCCGATTACTCGATTAATCAACAAAAATTTGATAGAGTAATCGATTACACAAAGAATCGATAGCTGCAGCTCCACAGTCAGTAACTCAAAGCACTTTGTTCCTCATGTGTTCAGTTACAGTTTGAGCTGCACTGCAGGTTAGGATGCTTTAATACATTAATAAAGGGAAAACAAGAATAATTTCTTTGCAACATTAGTTTATGTGACTTGATCCATTCTGTTTTTAAGTAGAGTGTATGTATGTAACATTGCATTTAACATATTTCAAAAAAATAAAATGTAAAAGTTGTTGTCAATCAAATAGTTTTGACTTGATTTGTACTTTCAGTTTTGAGTAATGTGTGATTTACATAAACACCACCAAGTTAACTGTAGAATATTGCAATATATTACAATATTGCAATATCGTGATATTATCGTATTGTGCACCAAGTATTGTAATTCGTATCATATCGTGAGGTTCTTGCCAATACTCACCCCTACTAAACAATGAGTAGGTCCTTCCTCTGATTTACAGCCTGTTCATAAGCAGCCCGACCCAAATCAGGAAAACAAGCTCTCAGAATTTTCTGAATTTCATAATCCTGGGCTAGTGTTGATGCAGAAAGCAAATGAATGTCAGGCAGGAAACATGACATGTTAAACACATGTAGCTCCTCCTTTTATAGCCTTTTCTCGTGTTTACCTGGTGAAGCTGTAGTTCTTGATCTGTGGTCTTGGTTTTCAGATTGCCCAAGGCTGCCACACGTTAAATACGCTGCCAGTGGACGAGGATACGAGCTGACGATCAGGAGGATAATGGGCCATGTGGAAATTCAGCATAACTCTTGTCCCATTAGTCGTTCAGTTTCGTTATCCCTCTATACCCAGGCCTAATCTGAGTCTCTTTTTAATGCAGAAAACTTCTGATTTCTTTATTGACATGTTTTCTGTTATTAGACCGAGTCCCTGTTGTCTTCCCTGAGTTTGCGCTGCTCCATCCCTCATTTCCAGCAAAAGCACCGAGCTCTGTTGAGGTTAAGGGACCTCACAGCGAGCACCTGCAATCCCATTATTTTCTAGCTAATTAGAATTGAACCTGAAGTGTTGAAAGGAACACATTGCAGCGCTGTGAAATAGAATCCCACCTAACACGACCTTCCTGTTAGTGAGGTCTTACAGCTCCCAGCTCTCAGAAGGTCTGCGGTGATTATCATGCCAGACTGCAACACAAATAAATGCCAGAAAAAGTCAGGCCATTCATCCATCTCTCCGGGGCCAGGGCGTCATTTACCATGAAAAGATTAACTGTGACTGGAGAACGTCCAAGCATGTGAATGCTGCGGCCGTCAACTCATCAAAAGCAATCGAGGCCTCATCAGCAGGCAGCGGGCGGCGTGCTGTGCTCTGTAGTACCAGCCCACATCTACGTCCCAGGTGCATCCACGTCCTACACTGCTCCATTTAAACATTTCCATCCAGCCCGGCCTTGTGGGGCTTCCCTTCTTTTAAGCCTCGACACGCACAGACATATTTGACAATTCCCCACATGTGTGTCGGCGCCCCTTCTTCTTCTTCTCCTCGTAACGGAGAGTCCCCGCAGTCCCAGTGAAAGGGCTTTGACACTGAAATTTACATGCGGATTAATATGACTAGGAGGTCACTTTTGTATGCAATACAAGAGGCACTGGTGGGGAATAAAAATGCATGAAAATGTTGGCATTAAGTATGCAGCCCCCCCCCCCCCCCCGTCCCCAGAGTTGAAGCCGTTGGCATTTTCATCTTTCGTTTTCATTCTCCAGCAAAAGTCAGAGAAATTTTCCTCCCACCTTTCTCCCCCAGCTCAATTTCAGCATATTTACCAGAAAGTTGAAATATTGCTACAATTATTCATTCTGTTTGGGGATGCTGCAGGAAAAATTGCTAAAATAGATGGCTGGATCGCTATTTTCTGCGATACAGACAAACACAATCAAACACCGTGCAATTTTCTCTCCAGGAGGCCTGCAGCTGTGAAGCAGAAGAAGAACAGGAGCCGCTTTATCTTTTTCTTTTCTCTGTCGCTCCTGCATGAAACGTCTGCCTGCTGTGTGAAAGTCAGGGCAGGTGTGGATGAGTTACCAACAGCAGGTACAGGTGTCTGAGCACAGACCTGGGTCTTCACATACTGGGTAAATGGCCCTGTCATATACACAGTATGTACAGTGTTAAGGGCTGACCAGCCCGGTGAATCAGTTTGCAGGAAAATAATTCAGAAAACCTAATTTACAATGAGCTGTGTGTCATTTTGTATGTTTGCTTTTATCTCCAAATAAAAAAACAGGACCCAGCTGTGATGTCAAGAGAGCAGCTCTGAATCAGCCTGCATTTTAAAAGAATGATTATGGACCATAATAACAGAATATTAATAAAAGGGAAGAACTTCTTTTATTCAGATGCACACAGTGATTGGAGATCTTCAAATGGGAGCACAGTTGGCAACAGATCACATCAGCCCCTCAACATACCAGATAAGCTTTAAAATAATTAAATTCAGAACATTTGAGGACATGTTCTGTAATTTGGAGATGTATTCATTTTGCTATTTAACTATTCTAAAACAACTGAAATTGCAAATAAAGGCAGCGCTCTCAAGTCTCATTCAGCATATGACCCAGTCAACAAGATCAGCCAATCAAAAAATAGCACTGCTGTATCCGGGTAAGATATGGTTGATCTCACAGTAGAGGATGCAGACTGCACGCTCACGACTTTTATCTTTTCAACCTTTTATCCTCTTTTGGGTTTTTTTTTGTTTTATTTTATCTCCTATTTCCTTTTGTCTTTCAGTAGCTTTAGCCTTTTTAATGTCTTTCTCTCATTCCATTCTTAGATGTTAATAATCCTTTATTTACATGTTCTCTGTTTCGGTCATTTTTGGCTCTTAAAGCTATGGTCTACGATTTGGAAGTTTGGTACATCTTAATAACACCGTTTATAAGGCCGTTATGGTCCTATGGTCCAATCTACGCAATATAAAGACCAAAAAGAATGAGAAAAATCCATTCAGTATATCCGCTGCAAAGCGGCATAATAGTTGACCAATCCAAACCGCCGTTCCCGGTGGTTCGGATTGGTCCGTGAGTCCATCCAATCCCCTGTCTCCTCTGCTCTGCACCGTCTCGCCCATGGTCCCGCCTCCTCCCCACTACCTCCCTCATGTACAGCTGAGCAGCTGGAGCCAGCTGCTGGAGAGGAGCAGCACTGTAACCGGGAGGCCGCTTCTGTTACCCTCCACAACGAAGGGAAGGAAACGTAAAAGTTTCGAGGAAAAGGCTGAAGTAAGGAAGAAATATGAGCAATATAGGTCCCAACGGAGACTCAGCATTGGAGAATCGTACGGTGGAAAAAGCTGCAGAATGATCTGGGACTGAACACTGCACCGGCTGCTGAATGGCCAGTGGCCGTCGGCCGGTGCAGCACTGGAGGACCAGCAGCACTGGCCGACGGCTGCCGAACGGCCGCAGCACCGGCCGTTCTTGTATACTCCAGAACATCCAGATGACCAGCCCGCCCCTGATTGAACAGGTAATAACTTTGTTTACTACAGTGGGAGATGTCTGCTGAATAACTCTGGTTAGTCTGAGCCTATACTGGCTAATGACTGAACGTTGTTGGTCGGAGCGGGTAGGCTCTGTCAATAGATTTTAGCATAAGTTAGCCACTCATCGTTAGCATTGTAAACTGAGCTGGTGAAGACACGCAGAGAAACATAAATCCTCGCCAACAATTGGCTCTGCTCTGATCGGCTAACAGTGGCGACACCAGACCCGCTTTGCCGCCGGTCCAATTAAAATGACTACTGCTGTGTGTTACAAGGGGGATGACTGTCGTGTTTGTTACTTCCAGTTATGAGAAATCTCATTGTTGTTGCTGCTGATATTTGCTGCCGGCTTGTTGCTCTATCAGAGGGGGCGTGTTGTTAGGAGGCGACACAAGCTGGGGGGCGGGATCTTGGAACACGGAGGGGAGGGGTGAGTGAAGGGGGGGCAGGCTTTTTCAAATCTGTCTCAACAGCCAAACTGGTTTTCAGATCGTAGACCCTAGCTTTAAGTCTTAGACTTTCTGTTATCGTATTCCTCACATTTCTTCTTTATGTTTCTTTTATTCTCATTTTTTTTCTGTATAATACTTTGTAACCCTGTTCTTATTCTTCCTCCACAACTACCATTAAACAATAAAGCAAAGTCTAATGGCACTGACATTCAAACTGTGGTCACCTGGCATCACAGTAAAACAAAACCATCAATGTTTAATTAGTTAAGTTAATAGTTTGACTTAGAACATGAGGAACGGTTAAAAGAGAATTGTTAAAATGCTGGGGGTAAATAATAAAAAGAACAGTAATCTGCTTTATTACTTGATGAAATATACTAACATCACAAAGTAATAATAAGACCGATTAGGTAAGTGTGTGGGCCAAAAAGCACCTGATTAGTAATTAGACCAACCCTCCACAGTCTTATGGCCCTTTTCCATTAGCCCTACTCTACTCTACTCTACCCGGCTCTACTCTACTCGCCTTGTGCTGCTTTTCCATTAGCCCCAGTTGCCTGCCCAACAGGGTGCAGTGTCGCTGTAAACAGCTGAGCGGCTCTGCGGTGACGTCATTTTGAGCGCGACACAACAATCTGTGTCTTTTTGTCACAAAGCGAGTAAAAAAGGAAAGCAGAAGAAGGCTGCAGGTGGTAAGAAGAAATACCCCTTGAGAAGCACAGGAGAGTTTTGGAAGCTATACAACAGAATGAAGCCGAGGACGAGAGCAATCCAGCTGCAAAGAAAAGACGTATGAGGGTAAGCTAATGGTAGCTCCTGCTAGCACGCATGGTGGTCTCGCTCATGACTCATCGATGACGACATTGTCTGACCAATCAGTAGCCGGCAGTCGGTGACGTCATCTTTTAGTATCGACTCAGCTCGCTTAGAACCAGAGCGGAGTAGGTACTAAAACTAGCTTGTTTTAGGAGGTACCAGGCTAGTGGAAACACGCTGCTAATCGAGTAGAGCCAAGGCGTGCTAGTGGAAAAGGGCCACGACTCTGACCTGAGATAAAACAAAAACTTGACTGCCCTGCATGTGTGTGAGTGCTGAGTGATATTTGTGGACTGTTGTGAGGCCGTAGAATATTTACAATTATTGTTAAGGCTAACGAAAGCTGCGCCTTCCTCTAGCAGCAGCACTGGTGTGAAGATGTGAAATGACTGTTTAAACTTTTTCTTTAAAAGTATATTTGATGTTTGAATGCTGCACACGGGGTGTGTGTTGGCTTTTCTTTTTGTGTTTTCTGTTTTCATATTTGATTGTTGTTTCCTTTTTGTCATTACTGCATTTCCTAATTGAACACAGGTGTGTGAGTAGTCACACCTGTGTTCACTGAGGCTGTGATCAGAGCTGCAGGTAGCAGAGTAAATCAGGTGTGAAATCAGCAGTCTGTGTGTGGCACATCAGAGGTGAGGTGATGAGGGCAGCCACTTTGTTGGACTAATATCTCATTTTTCCCTCTGCAGGGGACGTTTTTGAAAAGACTTTGATTGATTTTCCATTTTTGGTCTTTTTTTGATGTGGCTAAATAAACGTCCTCCACTGTTTTAGAATTCACAACTTGTTTGAGATTTGTCCTTCCACTCACTGCCTGCCACAGAAGAGAGGAACATGGACTGATAACATGATGGATCATCTGCATAACCTTCAAATGTGCTTCAACTGAGAAGTAAGAGGAAAAAATGAGTAGAGGATAAAGTGAGCATCACAGTCAGACAGGGGAAGAACAGAAGGCCAAGCAGACTGTAGTGAACCACAGGAGTAGAAATGTTTAAATACAGTTAAAGAAAATGCTACTTTAGATTAAGTTAGATATGGGTCATTCTGCCAAAAGAGTGCAATTTGCTTGTCGTAACTCTTCAAAATTAAACTTCATTTTTCATTCAATTTCAATATAGAATTTAGTAATATACACATTTACTAATTCAAAATGAGTATTCGTCAATCTCAGGCTACTTTAATTTATTGCAACTTTCGACAGTTTATTATCATTGCAATTTTTTTCTCTGTTTTTACCAAAACTTAAATGTCATTTTAAAACCATAAATAAGTAAAATTATAAGAAGAATATCACCCACATACAATGTTTTCCCTTAGAAAAAGAGTTAATTTAGAAGAAATGGTTGGTTACATGATGAAAACACTAATATTTATAACAAAAAATGACTTTTTGTTGCTGTTACTCTTTATTTGAGTAACAGCAATGAGGGTAACAGCAATGAGTTTTTAGCACAAAATTAGCAATTGTGTGAAATCTAGCCACTTAGCATCTATGCTAGTAGCTTGAGCACATGGAGCACATTCTTAAGATTTAACTGAATATTTTACTTTTGATATCAACAAATGTTGTCTTAGAGTTAACTTGGGTAACAGGACTGAGTTTTTAGATTGACCATCTCTAAAACTGATAATATATCATTAAATTTAAGGAAAAATAAAAGAGATAACTTACTTTTGGTCTTCCCATGACTTGCAGAAGACCTAAATGATGTCACTTCCTGCAGAACATGTCACTGGTGGAATGTTCCAGAATTTTAAAGGGGGGAATGTGTTTGGGTAACAGCAATGAGTGAGAAGCTGGGGACAGCACTAAAATGTGAATTTTAACCAAAATATAAAGACTTTTTTGTAAAACTTTTGTTTTAAAAGTGTAGATAGAATATGGAGTCAAACTTAAATGCAAAAGAAAATTTGCTTTGGAAGGATTTTGTTCATGATGCATTGTAGTAAAGTGTAGAGTTTGGCTGTGGGGACAGGCAAGAAATGCTATGTATAAGCATTTTGGATTCCATTTTAAAATATTAAAATATATATATATATGTAATTCCTACAAATATTAATGTGTATGCTGTTTAGTATAATAATAAAATATAATTTGTAATATATTACTACTTGTGTTTATACATTTAATATACAATAATATGCTGGGGACAGAAATTTCACTATTTTGGTGGAATCGCCCACATACATACATTAGTAAAATAGAAAGTATGGAAATGATAAGAGGACAACAACTTAAACATTTGTTTTGTTAGCTCGTCTGATGCTGGGGCTGAAACAGTCTTGATTAATGCTTGATGCAGAGATCAGATTGTTGTCCAGCCGTTTGCCCCGCGGCTGTTTTTATCTGCTGTTTTTCTCCAATTGTCACTGATCCCCGGGCCGGCCGGCTCACTGTTTGTCTGACTGATCGTCCACGAGCGCAGCGATAATCCATCAGGCCTGGCTTGATGTTTGCAGTTAAGCAGGATTGTCAAATAATCGATTTTGCCCCAGTGACTTTGTTTTTGAAAAGCAGCGGCGGTGTTCCTGCAGGGATTTATCTCTGATTTCTTGCATTGATCCGGTGGTTTTATAGACACACCAGCTTGACTGCTGTTGCACTTTGCTGAACTTTATGGCAGTCAGGCTTGGCAGGGCGGCTTAATGATTTCTTTTGCTGCATATTTATCCAGCGGGATGGCTGTTTCTCAAAGCTGAGTGGTGCTAATAGTGCATCAATAATGCATGTTGTGGCTTCACAAATGAACTGTTTGATAGACACTACAAGAAAGACTGACGGAGAGCAGAGGGCGCAAGGGGCCTGATTAATAAAAACTCAAGCCTTATGATATTTTTAAGGCGACTGAGTCACATAACACATCAGTTATTCTGTGTATAGTGAGTCTATGAAGGCTTTACATGAAGCTCTGTTGGGATCCAACACAGTTCAAACTTTTTTAAACAGCTAATCAGTAATTGGTAGATTTTAACCAAAGTATATCAAGATAAGATTGATAAGAATCATTGAACCAAATAAATAACTCCCCACATCTTATGGCTGCATTAATGCTTCATCACACTTATACTGAAGAATTTAAAGTCTAACATTAAAGGTAGAGAGGGTGTCTCCTCCTGAACCGAGCCTGGTAACTGAAGGCTCTACCTCCCATACTACTATAGAGACTGACAAGTGACAAGTTAGGAATATATCCAATCACAGCTACACTATATTAACAAAAGTATTCGCTCACCTGCCTTGACTCTCTTATGAACTTCAGTGCCATCCCATTCCTAATCCATAGGGTTCAATCTGACGTGGGTCCACCCTTTGCAGCTATAACAGCTTCAACTCTTCTGGGAAGGCTGTCCACAAGGTTTAGGAGTGTTTATGGGAATTTTTGACCATTCTTCCAGAAGAGCATTTGTGAGCTCACACACTGATGTTGGACCAGAAGGCCTGGCTCTCAGTCTCTGCTCTAATTCATTCCAAAGGGGTTCTATGGGGTTGAAGTCAGGACTCTGTGCAGGCCAGTCAAGTTGATCCACACCAGACTCTGTCCTCCATGTCTTTATGGACCTGCTTTGTGCTCTGGTGCACAGTCATGTTGAAAGAGGAAGGGGCCAGCTCCAAACTGTTCCCACAAAGTTGGAGCATGGAATTGTCCAAAATGTCTTGGTGTGATGAAGCATTCAGAGTTCCTTTGACTGGAACTAAGGGGCCAAGCCCAGCTCCTGAAAAACACCCCCACACCATAATCCCCCCTCCACCAAACTTTACACTTGGCACAATGCAGTCCCACAAGTATGGTTCTCCTGGCAACCTCCAAACCCAGACTGGTCCATCAGATTGTCAGATGGAGAAGCGTGATTGGTCACTCCAGAGAACTCGTCTCCACTGCTCCAGTGGTGGCGTGCTTTACACCACTGCATCCACGCTTTGCATTGCACTTAGTGATGTGAGGCTTGGATGCAGCTGCTCGGCCATGGAAACCCATCCATGAAGCTCTCTGCACTGTTCTTGAGCTAATCTGAAGGCCACATGAAGTTTGGAGGTCTGTAGCGATTGACTCTGCAGAAAGTTGGCAACCTCTTCTCACTATGCGCCTCAGCATCTGCTGACCCCGCTCCGTCAGTTTACGTGGCCTACCACTTGGTGGCTGAGTTGCTGTGGTTCCCAAACACTTCCACGTTCTTATAATCCAGCTGACAGTTGACTGTGGAATATTTAGGAGTGAGGAAATGTCACCACTGGATTTGTTGCTCAGGTGGCATCCTATCACAGTTCCACACTGGAATTCACTGAGCTCCTGAGAGCGACCCATTCTTTCACTAATGTTTGTTAAAGCAGTCTGCATGCCTAGGTGATGATTTTATACACCTGTGGACATGGAAGTGACTGGAACACCTGAGTATGATTATCTGGATGGGCGAGCGAATACTTTTGGAAATAGTGTGTACTTTGGTTGTGTGGAAAGGTTGGATGAGTTCAGAGGGACATGCAGTCACAGCTGCCTCAGCTTCATGGTGGTCGTGCAACTAAGTGTAAAACATGACTTTAGAAATTCAACAAAACATAAAAATGCCTTACCCTGTACACTTCATATTTTAGTTGACTAAATATACAGCAGATTTCATAGACTGAAATGTTGTGAAATGTCGTCAATTAAAACTAGACTAAAATTAAAACAATTTAGAGACTATATGATGACTAAAACTAAAAGATATTTTAGGCAAAGACTAAATGGAAATTAAAAAGTGCTGTCAAAATTAACACTGTTAGTACCATCATCAATAATGTTGTCAACCATCAGTACTCAGCCAACCACAGCATGTGAGAGTTTATGCAATCGACCTCAGCCCTTCATCATCCCTCACCACTGATGCAGTCATGCCAGATGGTGCAAAGTGAACAAGCGGACGAGCAAGATAGAGCAGTGAATCAAAGAGGAATGAAGAAGTTAAATCATTTACAACTTCTTGAGAACATTGATGGCTTCAGGTACCAACCTTCATGAACATGGTGCCCGAGGCGACTGCCCGTCTCAGACCCTAACTAACAGAGGAGCCATACTAACAAAATATCAAGAGAGTTAATCCTCTTCAATAATGGCTCAGATCAAGAGGCCAAACGCAGTCTGGGCAGAATTAACTTTCAGTTACTTCTCTTAATCCAAGGAGTTTGGTTAATTGTTGTTGAACTGCTGCATCCCATTCATTTTTGCTTTTTGCTTCAACAGTTGTTTTTATTGTTAACAGACCACCGTGTTGGTTTGTTTAATTTTGTCCATCCAGTAACCTGCCATTCCTGTCCAGACCAGTGTGACTGCTATAATTCATCGCTCTGCCTCTGGCTTCCTGGTGTTCGATTTGGTTACTGTTTCCTCGTTCTTGACCATCATCTTAGATGACCACATGCAAAAACCGCCATTTTGTTTTGCCTCTTCCTCTTGTCTTCTCTGTCATGCACACATGCACACTGCTTTGATTGTTTGCTTAATGGACTGCTTGTATCTTGTACTTGTACTATGAATGGGCTAGAGGTATATTAAAATTAAATATATTTTATACTTTAAGTCATACATGTGATGAATTGCTCAGTTTATTAAGTAAGGAAATGTTGTACTCAGACACAAAAATATGCATGCTCTGTAACAGACCCTTAGTCATAAATATTAATGCATAATAAATAATCAAAAACTATGGCTGGAGACTTTGGTAGATATAACTTTTTCTGGTTGCACAAGCCAGTTCTGTTCTTGAGTGAGTTTGACACTGATGAGTGACATAATGAAGTAAAAGCAGCAGGTCTAACAACAACTTAGAACAAAACACCTGTAGTTTATTATGTGTGTCCTTTTGTTCTAACATTCCTTTCAAAGAGAGACAATCAGCTGCCATAACAACGCTGTGATGAGTCACACTTTGTTGATGGGAAATGAAATCTTCCAGACGTGCGGAAAATGAAAAGGATTATGTTGATTTGACTGTTTCTCTCCCACATTGTTATTCAGCAGCAGATTCAGATGTCCAGGAGTCCCTGAAGCAGCGACAAGGAGGCTTTAGCAAAAACTGAGTCCTTGAGCAGTTTGATGAGCATGTGGCAGCAGGAGCAGGACATGTGATGGGCTAATGTGGTGGGATTTATAGTGTCTATTATCTGCATGCTCGATAAGGTCTAAATGTAAATATTTGATCCAAGTCAGTAAACAAAAGAAAGACTTTCAGACTCAAATATAAACTGAAGAGCACTTCAGCACAGGCTGATTCACACAGAGAGGCAGCCATGAGGAACCTGTCTGACTTTGATATGGTTCAAGGATCAAACTGTTCAAATAAAACACTATAAACAGAAAAAATATGATAGGTATTCAGGTTCCATCCATCATCTTTACTGCTCCCTCCTTTCAGGGTGGCAGGCTGCTCGAGCGTCATAGGGTGGCTTGGTCTGAACCTCTATGCTCTCACGCTAAATAAAAACGTCCTCAGTAAGTTTGCCGGCCTCAATAAGTTGACACGTGCATGCATGTTTGTTTTCCTCCTCTCTTTCTACCAAACAGGCTGGATGAGAAGATGGGTCACTCTGTGCAACTTTCTCAATACATGGGTGCGCTGGTTCTATAGCAAAATGTTATTCAATCTTTGTGGGGGAGGCGGGGCCGTTTGTGCGTATACACACAGAGAGCTGAAGTGAGCGTCGTGAGGAGTAACAAGGACACAAACACTAATATGAATGATGGCACGAAAGTGATGGTTTGGATGAGGAAAGTGCCTAAATCAGAAAGAACAAGGTGTGAGCTCATGAACACCGATGAGCCGATATGTCGAATTTGTTTGCAAGCAGTGGTGATGAAGAAGGGGAGGTGCAGTGGAGGCTTCGTCCTGGCAGTCAACGCTGACTGAGGCGTTTGGTCGACAAAGTAATTATAAATCAAACAGAACAAAATGGTACACGCGCACAGTGTTGTTCGCTACATTGCAAAAGAAATACAGCCCTTCAATATAGTTGAAAATCCCCAATTACAGGAAATGTTACAAACATTTGACAGACAGTACAAATTGACTAGGAGAAAGTATATGTCACAAAAAAAATCCAGAACTATATAAACTCCATTTTATTTATTGTTTTTATTATTGTGTGTGTTTTTTTCTTGACAGAGACAAGGTCTATTATTTTATAGTTTTTGATTAGTATAATGTTTTTATTTACATGGAATCTTTCCCAAAAGAGAGTTTATCTGATTTTTTTGTTTTTATTTCACTTTTTTTGTTAAATTAGTTATATTGTTTGTTTAAATTTATTGTAATAAAAAGTTCTTGACCTTCCAATTACAGTTAAATACTCTGAAGAAATTAAAGTTTACTGCTTTTGATATAGTGTACTCAATTTATGACATATGTTATAATTGCATAAATCAAAAAAATTATGTTTCAAAACAAAACTGACAATAATATTGTTAATATCAATAATTTCTTGGACAATTACCGTCCAGCATAATTTGTTAATCGGGACAGGCCTAGAAACACACAACAATACTGAGTGGGTGTGAGGTTGAATGAGTGGTCAGCAAGACCACAGCAGCACTCTACAGCTTGTAGAGTGATCTCTGTTAATGCAGCAAGATCTGCAGTTTTATCAGAAATGGACTCGATTTCTTCTTTAAAGGTGTAGTCAGTGATCTTCTAATCTTCTAATCTAATGCTCTATTTGTCAAAATCACTGTATTTCTCCCCTCCATCCACAAGATGTCCCCACTGAGAGCATGTTGAAAAAAAAAGTCTGGTTTCAATACGCAGCCTTGGCTCTGAATTTCAGCGGGTAAATACTGTGGCTCGGGCCGAGTCACCAAAACAGAGTACACCCCCCCACATCCAGGGGGCGATCAAACTCATGCACAGATCAGACAGAGGGGGAGTCGTAGGTTGCGTAGCATGCGCAGTTAGCATAAGAGAGAGATACAATATGTGCAGTAGCAATGGCTGAAAAACAGCCCAAAAGAAAAAGGTCAGAGGAGTGAAAAGTGAAAAAGAAGGGCTATGACCATGAAAGAGCGAAGACCCGGGTCAACATTGGTGTTGCTTTCCGACGGTGGAGGGAACTCCGAGAACTGAAAGACCTGAAAACGGACGCGGATGTCGCCGTCTTTCTGCTGGATAGGTTAGCAACATTAGCTTTGTGGTGCTTCACATAACAGTAACAGCCGTCGGACATTCATCTTATTGTCTAATCTGACAGAATGTTCTGTTGTTGTGATGTTATCAATAATGACAGTCCAGTTGTCTGACGAGTCAGGGTTACCTTAGCTACGTTGGTCCGCTACGCAGTTTCTACGGCCGTTTCCATGACGATGCACGTCCATCAGCTTCTATCAGGGTCCATCAGGGTCTAAATTCGTTTATAAACAACCTCTCCACTCGTTTTGTCCCATATCGCTGACTACACCTTTAAAAGAGGAGCAAAGAACGTCACTTCAAGCTGTACTGGTTACCATACAATATGAAATTTGCTCTCCTAAGGAGTTTACCAGGAGAACTTGGTGGGCTTTGGAATTGATGAGATTCATGTCACATGTGGCAGATGACACATCTGTGTGGTTAAATTTAATGTAAGATAAGAAGATAGTCTAAGGACTGAAGTTCTTGAAGTTTGAGCAGACGGCTAACAGCAGGGTCGAGCTGCTACGTCATACTGTGGCTTGATGTGATTGGTCTGTGGTGAGTGTGACAAGCAGACCAATCGTCCAATCACCAGCTGCCCTGGTATTTTAAGGTTTCGCCCTCCGAAGATAGCAAAACGGTGAAATTAGCTTAAAAAATTACATTAACGCAATTAAAAACATAGCGCGCCAATTATGACTGTATTTATGGACACGCGAGGCAACTTCAGTGTGTGAAGCGATCATAGTTGCGGAGTTGAGTTCAGTGTGAACCCAGCTTTAAATTGCTAACAATCTTTTTCCAATACTCTTGGAACAAAAATGTCTGTGTAAAGTCTTTGTGGCAGGGAATTTTAAATGCCACACTCCATGTTTGGAGCCACATTTGTCTCCAAACTATTTCCTAAAGATCACTGAATGTAGAATGATAGTCAAGTGTATCACCTGTGTAAAAATCAAGTGATGTCAGAACTGAGCGTAGCATTTCATTTCCTTATGCCCCTGCTTTAATTTGATTTAAAATCTGGGCAGTAGTGGTTTGGTGGATGTTGTTTGTTCATGTGCGTCTTTCACATTTATTACATAAAGTCTTTATCTCTATATATTTAATAATGTGTGTGTGTTTTAGGATCTGTGGTCTTCATGCAGGTGTTTAATAGCCACTGGCTGGTGGCAGGTGGAGCAGAGGCAGCAGATTTGCTTCTGTGCTGAATGATATCTGTTCAAACAGAGTCTGCACTCAGAGGCTTGACTGACAGCAGCAGCCTCCTCGCTCTGCCTCTAGATGAATGAATTTTGTCAACTGTGTCCTTGTTAGTTTGTTCTTTTGTGTTAATCTGTAGTTTGTGATCAAGCTTAAGCTGCCTTTTGTGTTTGTTCCTATTTCATCAAAGTGCCTTTCAGCTTATATTGAGTTTGGTTCAGTGTTTGGTTTGGGGACAAAGAAAAGATCTTTTCAAATAAAATGTTTTACACATAACCCCGAGAACGGATGTATAGCATAGACAGACTGATGAATGGATGGATGAAGGGATATAGATATGAGAGATGGGGCTTTTTTAAGGGGATGGAGGAATAAGATATGACAGTTGGATGAATGGGTGTGGAAAAGGGTGAATGGATGGAGAGATGGAGGAATCTGAGTAAATGTTAAGTTATGAAGTTTTACTCTTCCTGTTGTTCTGCTTTTTAAAACTAAAGTGCTTTTATAACAAAAGGAAAAGTCTGCAGCATCAGGACCTTCTTCTTCTCCCAGCTGTGTTGATCATCTCGTTCCCTGACCCACGTGAATAGATCTACCACTGTGACATCATACTGTCAGTGTAAGCCTACTGGTTCCTAGTGCTAATCCCACTGCAGAGGAGAACTGTTGACCCAATCAGTCAATCAATTACTTTATTGTCATTGCACATGAGCAATGAAACTCTTCTTTCCACTACAGCTTTTTCAAGAACATACAAAGACAGTCACATACATGAGGGAGACAGGATCGGAAAGACCACTGAGTCTCGGACCACAGTGGCCCCGTTTACATGGGCCAAAAAAATCCTATTTACAATCAGATTAGAAATGTCTCATGTAAACACCTTAGCCAATCGGATTCACTCTGATCTGATTGTATTTCGGGTCAGATTGTAAGAGGTAGTCTACGCCGATTGATAATCCACTCCATGCTTCATGTGAACGGCTGAGTGGAGCAGATTGGGTTGATAAAGAGGATTGTTCGGTCTGCGCAGGCGCTCCGTAGTACGTAAGAGGCACGTAGTGACGTACGCAGAACGTGCCCAAACAAACAGAAGAACTGGACGGTGGAGGAAACAAACTTTTTAATGGAAACCCCAACAAAACACGACGTGGATCCATCTTTCTAGAGGTAAACAGGAAGCAGGAAGTGCACCTCTTCTTCTCTTACACATTTGCAGGTAGTGGCAGAGTGACCTCCTGCACATGTCATAAAAAACAATACAACCGGATTCAGCTGGGGCCATGCAAACATGGACTGAACGTGGATCTCTTTACTCAAACTTCATGTATACAGATGGATTCAGATTCACTTAATCCGATCGATTTCAATCAGATTGAGGAAAACTACCCATGTAAAGGGGGCCAGTGTCTCTATTGTCCCATAAGGTGACTATAGGGCCTTCAATGAGAGTTCTGATCCAGAATAAATTTTGCAGGTGCAGGGGATCGAGCCTCTGTTTATATAACATTCCAGGAGAGGAGAAAGACTTCCAGCTCAAGGCCAGGCAGGGGGAGCCAAAACAAATGATAAGAAATTGTTTGGGTCAAGCCAACTGTAATTTTCCATCAGCCTTTCTAGTTTTTTGGTCTCTCACTATGATCCTCTAAATCCGTGAGCCTATTCAGCCAAACCAAGCTGTCAACTTCTCCATGGTGTTATCAACCACATTTCTTCAGTCATGACGGGCAGCTTCTCAAGAGCCAAAGGTGCTGCCATCCTCTTCTTCACTGTGTGATAGATCAGGAAACTGCTAACTCCAAACAGCAAGAAACCTCTTATCATAAATCCAATTATGTAGGCATCTTCCACTACTTCTTCTTTATCTGCTCTTCTCGTCAAGAAAATTTGGTCGATGGCGTTGAGAGACTGGCTGATCAGTTCCATGACTTTAGATTTTGGAGAGAAATGCAGAGAGAGGCTGCAATAGTTCAGGAAGACAGTGCAGAGACAAGAGGCAAGCAGGGCAGATAAGAGCCAGAGAAGAAGCATCTGTCTCCGTTGACAGCAGAAGAACAGTACGGTGCTTTGGAAAAAGAACCTAAAAGGAGCATCATAAATAAGCCAACATCATCAGGAGTATTCGATATATAAAAAGTAGAAGATTTTTTGGAAATTCAAGACAGTGAAGACGTCAAAAATGAAGATATGGTTCTAATTTAAATCAAAATATTGCCTTGTGCTTTAATGGAAGGCAACAGTAAGATGTTAGGTTGGGTTCAGATTGATATAAAAAGGATTATAAATTTTGACTTGACATCTACAGGACGACGATGGATATTATTCTTATTTTTAAATGGTGATGTTTTTGTTTTCTACGATTCTAAGTAGAAGAATGTGCCTGGTTTAGTTGCAAGAGTCACATTTAATTCAGTTTAATGAAAATGTACTCTGAGTTGAAACAAATGTTGGTTATTTTAATAAACCACAAGTAAAAAAGGCATTGAAATTTCTCATATTTTGTATTGAAAAAGTATCGAACCGCGACAGAAACATATCGAACTGAACCATGAATTATGTGTATCGTTGCACACCTAAGATATATATATATATAGTTTATAGTTTGTTCATAAAATAGTTCAATATCTAATTATAGCTTATAGATGTCTTGTCACTTAAGTTGTAAATGATTTCATAATCATTCATAAATGATTAAATAATCATTTACAAATGTATATATGTAGTTAATTCACAATTAGTTCAAGAACTACTAACAGCCTTTACATGTCTTGTAACTTAAGTTATAAATGATCTAATAATCATTTACAAATGTATTTAAGTGTTTTTTTTATTAGTTAACTACTCACTAACATCTACTAGTAGCTTATAAATGTCTTACAAATGAAATTTTTAGATTCTCTCTGCACGTCAGCTTTCCTTTCCTAAGTCCTTCTAAATTCTCCTTTCCTTAACCTCATGATGTTTTCCATCAGGGTTAAGGAAAAGTGGTTAGGAAAGGACTTAGGAGGCGACTATTCGACTTGTTTTCTGTGTATTTAACTCGGTGCAGGACTGCCTGACTCCACGCTCTTTCCCTGACCATCACTCTGTGAAATTGTGAAATCTGAGCATCTGTTCAGCATGAGTGGATTTGGGCAACAGGTAATTGATTGTTGTGAGCTGTGGATGGAAAAATGTGATGAGAGCAGAGGTTGGAGCCGCCGGGCTGTCAGTGTGGAGCCCACAGTGATACCACAGACAGGAATAAGAGAGTTTAGGGGAAGTATTTAATGAGAGCTTCCTCCACAGGGCAGTGGATAGAGTCAGAAATGGAGCAGAGATAATGGAGAATGACATGAAAAGGAGCCACAGCATTGGAGGATAACAGCCTCTTCACACGGGCTGTGTGGATGTTAGCAGTGTGCTGCCAGCGCCCCTGACAGCTCAGTTATGATAACTTCCTTAAAGACATCTAAATATTGCCTCTTTTGAGTCCTCGGGCATCTTCTCCCCCGAGAGGCTGACTAATACACACTCAAACACGTCTTCAACTAGAGCCATGATTAAAAAGCCCAAGGCGAGAAATTACTCGGTTCAAATGGAGCTGGGAGAGAGGCAAAGCAGATTTAGGCACTTTCCTCATCCAAATTTGAAGACAAAAGTAAATTATTTCAGGAGGATTTTTCATTTGGAGTCTTCGAAGAGGCCTCGGTGCTCTAAAGGGAAATTAGCACAAACACAGCTGAGAAGAAAAACAACAGACACCCCAATAAAGCTGTAAATAAATGAAGCTTTCAGCAGCGAGGCTCAAATCTGTGTAAAAAAAGAACTGAAATATTTGTTCAACATTCCATTTTTCTTCACGAGTTTAACATGCACTCACTGTAAGTTTATGGATTTGTTTCTTTGTTAAATCTATTATTGTTTGTTTTATTATTATTACTTCCTTTTGTTTCTTCACACAGGGTTGAGCACATGTATTACTTTGTGTTCTTACTGAAATCTTCACCTCTCCTGACACATTTCTTTCTTTTCTGAATATTTCCAGTTTGATCTTGTGTATCATTTATAGTGCAAAAGTCTAATAAACAAAATAAAAATTGCTTCACATGACTTCAGATGATAAAACCAACATTTCTAATCTGAGGAAAAGTCTTATTTTGCAGCTCCAAGTGTCAAGTTTTCAGGACTAATGCCAGAGTCATGATGAAAATTGAGGCCAGACTTTAAAACATGGGAGTCCCAAAAAAACAAACAAGGGGACTCTACCAGGAAATCACTGAGAACCATCTTCACACCGCTAAATAATAATAAACTTAAACATAATGACCCTTCTTCCTGATGTTATTAACCACCTTATTTCCTCCCAGAACCATAGTGCCTCCATGTTACGTCATTTAATCATCTAACTTCTGTTTCAGAGCAGAAGTACCATTGTTGTGTATCGCCGCCAGATACAGACTGGTGAGGCGAAACTAATGAATGAACACAAAATTTGAGGTTATTCTTAAGTATTTCTTTAATTTTAGAGCTTGGTATTGAGCTTTCAGTTCTGGTATTTATGGTCAGCAAAGAAATTCTGTTTGCTCACATATGGTGTGATTGACAAATACCAACAAACAACAGCCTTTGAATTGCTGGCTGAGCGCAAACAAACAAACCTGTAGACAGGTAGGATACGGACTTATAGATCAAACAGATTAAAACACCTTTAAAATGCACTAGAATGCAGAAATTCGTTCTAGTGCAAACACACACAAAAACAGATCAGTGGCGATTGCTCTAAAGGTGCGTTCACACCGCAAGTGACCCAGCGACAAAAGTCGCGTCGCCCACTGAGGTAGCGTTGCGCGTCCATAAATAGCCTACCTGTTTGGTCGGCCGTCGGTCGGTGACGTCACGTCCGCTCGAGTTTTACCGCGATCGTATCATGTATCACATAATAGGATGTATAAGCGGACATTATTCCAGCTGTATCCTTTTCACTCACTTATCAGACACAAAACTCTGCAGCTGATGATGCAGCAGCATTATGCGTGAGTTTACCGCGGTCCGTCTGCTAATGTCCTCACTGAGATTAGTTCCGCCTATGCAGAAGTCATCCGCCCTGTAATCCGGATGAATAACTGCACCGTCACACGTACACACACACTGATTGGCTGATGCTGCACAGCCACGCACGACATCGCCTGAATAGATTAACGTTTTTTTTACTTTGACATCGCGCGACGAGTGAAACAGTCGTCTTGTCGCCAGCTGTCGCATCGCGGGAGGGTTAGCCCCGCCCCATTGCGGCTGTACATTGACTTTGCATGGAGAGTGATCGCCGAGGTAGTACGGGTAGCGTCCAGTGTGAACGCACCTTAAGACTGCAAGGGAAGCTCAGCTTCCTCTAAAATGTCCCTAAAAGTGCTGATATGTCCTGCTGTGTGTTCATTTCATTGACTAAATATGCTCTAGAATACCTTCATCTTTTGTTCAGAATCAGCTACTTATCACAGGTAACTGGAGCGACTTCCTTCTCATTCATCCCCGCAGCGTCTCAGCACTGTAACACAGTCGAACGCTGAGCGTCTTCTGACTTCGATGGGGAAGCGTAGAGTGGGTTGTTCCACTGTGGAAACTGGACGGTCATTGGATAAACGCTGGGCTTTGTCCCGCCCATCGGACGCTCAGCGTCTCTGGGGGTCTATGAGGCAGTGGGCTGGCCTGGACGCTCGGCTTCTGCATGATGATTGGATGATCTGTCTGAGGCCGAATCCCTTTTTGATTGACAGTGAAATGAGCCAATCAGCGATCTTTAAGTATAACCCTCCACCAGAGCATCTTCTAAGTTTTACATTCAGTTGTTCTGGAGAGGAGCTTCTCCTGTTTAAAGAGGCTCAAGTCTTACACCCACAACACAATGGGCCAAGGCCGTTTAAGCAGTCTAGCTCTGCTGGCCATTGAGAGAACACTGGTAACATCCCTGGAAAAGACACCTAGTTGGTACGACAGGGTCACAGATCATTTTCTTGAAAAGGAACGGAGGGTAGAATTTACATTTAAATAAATAAACGAATTTATGATGTAGGCCAGAAAAAAATGAGCTTCCCCTCCTTGACTGACCAGCAGCCACCACTGCAACAGACCCACCCACCTTCAGTTTCCTTGCGATGCCCCTATTCATATGTCGAAGAATCAAAAATGTTTCTGTACAGGAAGTCCATGTTTGTCCATGTTTCTGACCAGCAGACGCTCGCAGTAGGAGGATCACATCATCTCATCGTGTCCTGCAGAGTTGGACAAAGTACCTGACATCAGCATTTGAGTAGATCCTCCTGGTCAGATTATCTAATCTGACACACCTAATGGACTGTTTTACATGTGTATGGGACACATCTGAAGTCCATCTGGGCACAGAAAACGGCCTTTCATGAAACATGTGCTCAGGTGTAGATGTTCTCTATATCACACCATCAGTAAGAAAGGAGCTAATGCAGGCATTAGTTCTCTCTCATGTGGAGTTCTGTATGGTTGTGTGGTCCTCTGCTGCTAGAATAGATATAAAAAAACTACAATTAGCTTAAAATAGAGCTGCAAGATTAGTACTTAATTGCTCTTTTAAACCAATGTAGCAAGGATGCATCACAGTTTGGTCTGGTTAGCTGTCGAGGCTAAGTTTACATCTAGAATCATAAAATTTTCTGGAAATGCAGTCATGGAGGGGAAGCCAGATTTCTTTAGTGAACAATTAAGAAGTGCAGGTCTTAATCATAGTCGTAAAATTAGACAAGTAAGTTATTTGAAACTTTCAAAACCAAATTCAGAATTACTTTAAAAAAATGTTTTTATAGAGCCATTCAGCAATGGAACTTATTACCTGAAAATATGAAAAGAATCAAAAGCAAAGACTTATTCAAACAATCTATTAAACAAATATTAATGAGAAAGACCACACAAATAGAACAATTAGAATAATCCATGTTTTTTTTTTTTGTTTTGTTTTGCTGTTGATGTTACTTAGATTCACACTGACAAGTGTCAGTCTTTGTTTGTATGATTATTGTATGTTGATTATGTTGTGATGTTTTATGTGGACCACAGGAAGATTAGCAACAATGGGAACTAATGGGGACCTGAATAAGAATAAAGAATAAAAAGAATAAAGGTAAAGCGTCCTCCTTCTCTGCTGTCCTTCATAATCACCAGCTTGTTCAAACTGAAGTCACGTGTGCAGCTTAACATCTGTGCTGCCAAGAGAAGAAAAGAAACAAGAGAAAACTGAAAAGAAAATGTACTGACTGGCTTAATTTAACAAGCGTAACAAGAACATCTATGCAAATATAGCAGAGTGAAAATAAAAAGCACCGAACTCAAGTACAGAAGCGTAAAACTGCTTTTAAGTACTTTATTAAATTAACAGTGTAACTCTCAAACAGCATTCATGCATCCATATGTGATTAAACTAATGTCCTAAACATGACTGACACATCTGATTATGAACTGATAATATTCTATACTGTGATGAGTGCAGTCCTCCTGAGATTCTTCTCTTTCTTCTGATCTAAAAGTTTGAAATAATCACAGTCATGCATCATAACACCAGCACACCGTCATGTAAGTGCACTATTAGATTGATTGTGTGAGCTGATTAGTCATACAGCAGTGAAAGCAGAAAACCGCAGAGCTGTAGATAAAGACAGGAAACTGAGCCACCAGCCACTTAAGACAATCTCAGAAACAATATTAACATTGATTGGTCACAGATTATGATCATGCATGAAGCACTAAACATGTTTGTGCATCAGATGTTATGTAGCATGCAGACTCTGAAAATCAGATAAGTAAATAAAATAAACAGACTTAAAGTGGATCTGCCTTCAGACTGAGCAGATCTGCAGAGGGACAAAGGCAAAGAGCTCAAAACCAAAACTTAAATGAGAAGCTTTTTTAAATACTTTATAACTTTCATGTCCATCAGAGAAGTTTAGTAATATAAAGTATATTATAGTACTCATCTTATTCATACTCAGACAATATTCATGCAACTCACAGGTTTGGTTCACCATCTTAATCTACACAAACCCCCTTTAAAAGTATCATTTATGCTCATCATACGCATTAAAAAGCAAAGAGAAACATGGTGACTGTGGAGGAGGTAGTGATAATGTATATTTTACATAGCAGACAGAAACGGAGGCAGCGTTGCAGGAGATGTTGGTCGGTCATTTAATTTTGCACCGTCTCACACAGCCTATCTTAAATGCCCTGCCATTTTCTTCTCCGTTTCTCTTTAGAGATGCGTATCTGGTAGTGACCGCAGCAACACTGCCCCAACGGTTTCTGGTGGTACTGCTCCGTCTATCTGTTAATCTAAATCTGTAAACTTCTGCCATACGTGCAGAAATACTGACAAAAAGAACGCAAAGCACGGAGTTAGAGCTCTACCGATATCGGTAAGTAACGTTGAGCATAAATGAGCCATAACTATCATGCTCTTTAAAGCTTAAGATTGACTGGCGAGTACAAAAGCATACATATAACGAAGCTACAAAATGGTGGGGAATAATGTTATGCTGTAACCTCCTATTTGAGCATTTCTGAACTAAGGCCCCATCCACACGAAGACAAAACGCTTAACAGTTTCAAAAACGATCGTCATGAAGACGAAGGCGTCTCAGAAAATGTGTGCGTCTATGTGAAGGCACCCGATACGCATCGAAACGCTGTAAAACACATGCCAGACCTCTAGGGGCGCTGTAATGATATGACGGAAACAGATGAAAAAACAGTGGGCATGCGCACTTGCAGCAAAAGTTGTAAACAGAGATTGCGATAAAGTGATCATAAAGTGTTGTAATGTGTCCTCAATAATTGTTTGTTCAACTCGGTGGTGATTGAGAAGAAGAAGATTTTTGCAACAGGGATAGTAGGGTCACCAGCTTCATCAGCACATATGCTACACGTACGCCGCCATTGTCGTTGCCGCGTGTGGTGCATGTAAGCGTATCTGAAAACTTGCGGAGAGCCAGTAATCACGGAGCTGCGTATGCTGCATTTCAAAATCTTTCCACTCTGGAACCTGGTTTCAAAAATGATCGTTTACAGACCCCCAAAACGCCGTCTTCGTATGGATGATACGCAGATTCGGCAAAAAAACGTATGCGTTCAGACCTCGGTTTGGCTTCGTGTGGATGGTGTCTAAATGAGCTGATAAAATGGCGCCAATGCCTGGTGCCTGTATTATTGCTAATTTAAAAAAAAAAAACATCAGAAATGATTGCATAAACTCACGTGGCCATTTTTGTAGTCCATGTAAGCAGATTTTTAGGAATCATCTTTGGAAAAAAAACACCATAAGGTTTAAGGTTAAAATTTAATTTGATTTAGATTGTCATCCAAATTTAAATGTTCAAATCTTGTCATCACTGTTTCCTATATGCTGTCGTGCGTTGTTCTTCCTCGTATGTTCGTAAACTCTCTCGTTGGCTGATTTTTACCTCCGCCAAGGGAGGTTATGTTATTGCCGGCGTCTGATTGTTTCTCTGGTAGCAACATAACTCGATCTGAAGAAAAAATTTCGAAGACTGGCCAACTTCCAAAGTCAAGAAATTTATTGCAATGTTTCGGTCAAAGACCTTTGTCAAGCAAAAATTTCATGCATTTTTGTTTGAAAAAGGTCTTTCACCGAGACGTTGCAATAAATTTTTCTACTCTGGAAGTTGGCCAGTGTGCAGGAAGATTTATGCTGTTTCTGAGCAACATAACTAAAAAAAAGTTATGGACGGATTTCAATTAAATTTCAGGAAATGTCCAGATAGGAACAAGGAACGGATGATAAAACTTTGGGCGTGATCCACATCACCGTCTGGATCTGCCATGACGAAAAAAGCGATTTTCGTGAATAACTGCTGAACTAAAATAGATATCATTATGAATTGAATTGTTAATGGTATGGTATATTTAGATGAAATAAAGGTAGGACTAATATTTATGGTGAAAATCACAATATGGGTGAGGACTGTGGGGCTGGTGGAGGTCTGCGCTCTCCGAGTGCTCTTCTAATTATTTCTAAATCTATTCTTGGAGCTCTGCCTTCATATCTGTATTAACAAATTAAATTTTCTGTCCTATCTGCCTGGATGATGTGCAGAAGGACTTAAAATTGACACATCTTGTAACCCAAGGAGAATTTAAGACAATTATAAGACAGAGTAACAAGCTTAATCGGTTCTTGTGATAGCTCTGTGTAATCATATAATGTTTTTCTGTAGTGTGTATCTGAACATTTTCTGTTTTATTTTCTGTTTTGTGCTGCTGTCTTGGCCAGGCCACTCCTGAAAAGTTTTTTACCTGGTTAAATAAAGGATATTGATATTGATTGAGAGCTCATCTCAGGCGAACACTTTTCAGGGCTCCAGAATAACTTTGCAACGGTGCACCAAAATATTTTTTTAAGGTGCACCTGCACAAAAATTAGGTGCAGCCAAATTTTTCATAGGGTCACCTTTAATGCCATAAGGTAACAATTTTATCACTTTGCATAACTTTTATATCATGTAAATGATTTTTATACAAGTATAAGATGTTATAAAAGAGTTACTGCTCTGTGCTGAAACCTGACACCACAGTCAGTCTCCATCTGGGCTCATTTGCATACTAACAGATGATTGGATGATTACTGAGGGCTGTGTGTGCACGTGTGTGTGTGTGCATGTGTTTGTGTGGGCCTACAGCCTGCAGCCTGTGAAGATGCAACGCAGAGACAGAGAAAAGAGGAAGCAGGTGCTGTGTCTTGTCCGTTTTTGGTGGATTTTTCCACTACACTGAAAAAAAAAATAGTAATAACAGTATTTTACTGTTTATTTTATAGTTTTTTCTGTATTTTCAAAATGCCAATTAATTCACAAAAATAATCTGTGATTTTACATGTCAAATGTAATATAACAAGAAAATACTGTAACTGTGAAAAAACACAATATTTCTGTTCTTTTACAAAGAAACCCCATTTGAAGTACGAATGTTTATTGTTAAAATACGTTAACAAGTGTATTGTAATTTTACAAATATTGTTCTGTTATTTACGGGAATAAACTGTGAAATTCAACTTTACAACTCTAAAAAAGAGAAAAATCATTTAAATTTACATAGAAATTAAAAGTAAAAATATCGGAATTTCACTAATAACTTTCTGTCATTTAAGGGAATAAACTGTAAAATTCAATTTTACAACTCTAAAAAAAAATTTTTCTATAAAATAGTGTCATTAAGGGGTGCTGGTTTTTCATTAGCAGCACATTCCTGTAAATTTAAGCATAATTCTTCGTATTACAATGTCGATTTACCATCTTTATGGGTAATTTAATTGTTTTAACGTTAAATGTTTGTAATTAAACGTTAAAGAACCTTAAATTAAGGAAAAATCTTGTTAAAATTACAACTACAAACTGTATTTTAACTACGGAAAGAAACTGTATTTTTATGAGAAAGCAATTTTCTGCTATGTCACAGTATTTTTTTGGCGCCCCAGCTGCCGAAAAATTACAGTTTTTTTTTACTTTTTTTTTTTTTTTACAGTGTACCTCAGTTTCCTTTGTCAGCTTAAATTTGTAAGTGCACCTTAAATTTTTTTTTGGTGCACCAATGCGCCCAAAATGGTTGCACTCTGGAGCCCTGCTTTTATGTTGTTTTTGGACTCATTCACTAATCTATAATGATTGTCTTGCAGATGAACTTTCTATGCCGACATTCTGCATGTTGTGCTCTGGATTGTAAATAAAATAAAATTAACAGGGTGCAGACCTTTCTCTCCTCTATAATAAAGACTTTGTACCTTTAATGGAAATTCTGCTGTCTCGATATCTGACGGTGCTTCATCAGTACAGCTGATTTACTTTGTTCTGCTCTTGTCTATGAAACACAGTGAATGAACAGACAGAAGCCCAAACACTGAACCTAAAATCATAACAAAGGCAAGGACAAAGCTTCATTATATTCCCTCTGAGTGCTGGACGTTCAGTTAAGAACACGCTCGTCCATTATCCACCAAGCTGTCAGAGGCTTTTAATCAGAGCCTCGCTGTATCTGTGGATCTTAGACGAGTGCGTCAGGATCCTGCAGAACATTACTCACATCTGCTCTGGACGCAGGAGCTTTTGTTAATGGCTCCATTGAGTGCTACAAAATGCGACTTTCAGGGGAAACTTAATTATTGATCACAAAGACACAGCGAGTAAGTGAGGGCGCAGTGGCGTACGTATGAATGGAGCAGGAATGTGGACATGTTTGATCGAGCTGCCGCTTCACAGTGAACTCACCAAGGTTAGCTAAATCATGAAAGAATTGGTTCACCACGCCATCATGTTCACATCAGCTCCATCAATGTTTCATTTGACCTCCAACTGTCCAACATTTATTCCCCTCCACAGACTGATCTCTTCTCCAGCCGCCATTTCATCTTCTTCATGTTTTATAATGAATCATATATATGCTTCTCATTTCCATCCAATTTTCCTACTCTCTCCATATTCTCCTCCTACCACCGGTGCTCCGACACTATTTTTAATCTGCCTCCGCTCCCGTTTACTGTGATTCCTGCAAAAAAAAAAAAGTCTGTGCAGAGAACAAATTTGGTCTGAGCTCATGAATTACAAGGTTTTCAGATGAGTCTCTGCTTTCATTCCCTCCTCTGATCACACAAGGCTTTATTTGCATGGATAAAGGAGCTAATGGAAAAGCATTGACACAAAGGGATCAAGTTGAACTAAATCTGAGAGAGGACAGAAAAAGAAGAGACATGTACTATGTAAAAAGTCTTATTATAACCAAACACTTCAAATACCGATCCAAGGAGAGCTGTTGCATTATTTATCATCCTGAGAAAAGGTGCTACCTCTCAGAGATTGCATGCTTTAGAAAAATGCTGACGCCACAGTTTTCATTAAACAAAGACAAAACTAAAGAGACATCAACAAGACGTTTTTATCGAAATGATAAAACACACTGATGCCACAGGTTTATGTCAAGGATGATGCCACCTGCCACGCTATTTCTGAATGACTGATTCTAATTTTAAAGTCTTCATAGTTGAGTGAGAGAAAAGTGGCATCAGTGTCGGTACGTGCACATAGAGAGGTGTAAGGTGTCAGTACCTCAGCTGCTGAAGGCCATGTGGTTGATCTGAATCATTTTAGTGTGACAAGTCGAAAAGTAAAACAATCAGAACAAGGAAAATACGTTTTTGAGGTGGAAAAGTAATGAGTTCATGTTGTAAAGAAATATTAAAATTAAGAAAGGATGGAAGTTTTAATGTTCATGATCTAAACTCATTTTCTCAATAAAATAAAAAACACTTTATAAATAAGGATGTATATCGTTATGATTTTATCGATACAGATACAGAAAGTCCTTATCAGTATCGATACAACAGGTAATTTTGTGTAAAACATAAAGACTATACAAGATATTAAAAGATTCAACTTTTTTTTATTACCACAAGGTAAAACACCCAAAACCAGTCAAGTTGGCACGTTGTGTAAATTGTAAACAAAAACAGAATACAATGATTTGCAAATCCTTTTCAATTTATATTCAATTGAATACACAGCAAAGACAAGATACTTAATTATAATAATTTTCTTTTGCAAATAATCATCAACTTAGAATTTAATGGCAGCAACACATTGCAAAAAAGTTGTCACAGGGTCATTTTTACCACTGTGTTACATCGCCTTTCCTTTTAACAACACTCAGTAAACGTTTGGGAACTGAGGAGACCAATTTTTGAAGCTTTTCAGGTGGAATTCTTTCCCATTCTTGCTAGATGTACAGCTTAAGTTGTTCAACAGTCCAGGGTCTCCGTTGTTGTATTTTAGGCTTCATAATGTGCCACACATTTTCAATGGGGGACAGGTCTGGACTACAGGCAGGCCAGTCTAGTACCTGCACTCTTTTACTACGAAGCCACGCTGTTGTAACAAGTGCAGAATGTGGCTTGGCATTGTCTTGCTGAAATAAGCAGGGCGTCCATGAAAAAGACGTTGCTTGGATGGCAACATATGTTGCTCCAAAACCTGTATGTACCTTTCAGCATTAATGGTGCCTTCACAGATGTGTAAGTTACCCATGCCTTGGGCACTAATACACCCCCATACCATCACAGATGCTGGCTTTTGAACTTTGCGCCTATAACAGTCCGGATGGTTCTTTTCCTCTTTGGTCTGGAGGACACGACGACCACAGTTTCCAAAAACAATTGTAAATGTGGACTGGTCAGACCACAGAACACTTTTCCACTTTGCATCAGTCCATCTTAGATGAGCTCGGCCCAGTGAAGCCGGTGGTGTTTCTGGGTGTTGTTGATAAATGGCTTTGGCTTTGCATAGTAGAGTTTTAACTTGCACTTACAGATGTAGACGAACTGTAGTTACTGACAGTGGTTTTCTGAAGTGTTCCTGAGCCCATGTGGTGATATCCTTTACACAGTGATGCCGGTTTTTGATGCAGTACCGCCTGAGGGATCAAAGGTCACGGGCATTCAATGTTGGTTTTGGGCCTTGCTGCTTCCGTGCAGTAATTTCTCCAGATTCTCTGAACCATTTGATGATATTACAGACCGTAGATGATGAAATCCCTAAATTCCTTGCAATAGCTGGTTGAGAAATGTTGTTCTTAAACTGTTGGACAATTTGCTCACACATTTGTTCACAAAGTGGTGACCCTCGCCCCATCCTTGTTTGTGAATGACTGAGCATTTCAGGGAAGCTGCTTTTATACCCAATCATGGCACCCACCTGTTCCCAATTAGCCTGTTCACCTGTGGGATGTTCCAAATAAGTGTTTGATGAGCATTCCTCAACTTTCTCAGTCTTTTTTGACACTTGTGCAGCTTCTTTGAAACGTGTTGCAGGCATCAAATTCCAAATGAGCTAATATTTGCAAAAAATAAAGTTTGCCAGTTTGAATGTTAAGTATCTTGTCTTTGCTGTGTATTCAACTGAATTTAAGTTGAAAAGGATTTGCAAATCATTGTGTTCTGTTTTTATTTATGATTTACACAACGTGCCAACTTGACTGGTTTTGGGTTTTGTAATAATAAAGCTCCAACAGAACAGAAGTAATGCATTACATGGCATTCCTGCACTTTTTCTGCTGTCATCTTCATTTGCCTGGCGATTGTGAACGGGGTTGTCTGTGATGTTAGCAGAGCTGTGGTTGCTGCCGCCTGGTTTATGCTGCCTACAGGATTAACATAATATATCAGTGGGGCTAAAATCGATGCTGTGATGATGACTGCAAACTAGACGAAAAACTTACCGGGACTTGACATAGCAGAAACAAAACTGGGTGCCGCCGCCACGGCGCTGCAGTCTTTAGCATTAGCCGGGCTGCTAACTTTACTCGTGTTGCTATAGCAATCAAACAGCCAGCACTCCTTTAGCTTTATACTATTCGCGCTCCAAGTGTTTGGTGATGTTGCTAGTATTTCCCCCCTTGGACACAACTTCTCTCTGACAAAGATTGCATCGGGACGAGTTAGCTTTAACTTTGCTAAAGTGAGCCCAAACCTTCGAGCGCTTAGCCCTCACCGACATGCTTGAGCCAGCTGCTTCATCACCTGTCGACGGCGGTAGTGTAATAACTACATGACAGTTAAAGAGACGTTCAGATACAGATAACAGTACCGTTTTTCCAGATTCTTAACGGTATTCAGGTACTGACCCAATTAGGGACCAGTACATTAAAGCACCAGTCCGCGGTATACATCCCTACTGACAACAGTTTTCTCATTTTGCCCACAATATTTGACCTTTTCTTGAATTCACTCTAATTTTATAATTTCTTTCATTTGTTCCATCAGTTCTCTCCATTTACCTTTCCCTGGGCGGACTCTTTGTAACTTTTGACTGTTAATTTTTAAATCATCAGTTTTCCCAACTTATCAGACAAGTCAAACACAGCACTGTTGTCACATTAAACACTTCTTAATCTTTTTTCTCTAAATTGGAGCTGTCATAATATTGGAATTGAGTGCAATAATCTTCAGTTTTGACAGTTAATTGAAGATTTTTAGAATTTAAAATGTAATCACAGTTAGAAATGTGTTTTGGTTTGTGTGTTTGTAAAAGTATTGCAGTTCTTACCAGGTTATTGGCACATAAATCAGATGAATGCTGGCAAATGTATTTTTGTAGTTTCTTTCAGGGTTTTTGTTTGAATCGTCTCTCCATTGCAGCATCAATATGATCTCAAACACTGACCTAGAGGTTTAATAGTGCTGTTCAAACTCATTTTATGACCACATTTTACACATTTTTGTGACAGCTGCTGTCACAGTGAAATCTTATCTGTGTCAGACAGATTTAGTCCCTTTGAGCCAAAATACAGAGGATTGTGAGTAATATCTTTCAGGCCAGCTGCTCCGGGACAGAGGTGAGAACTTCACACTAATTTTAAGTCTGATATATCAAGTCAATAAATCAACAGACAGATTTCCTGTTGAAGCCGTGGGCCGTATAGACGTGCACTGTGCTGTAATAAATCAGGTCTGTCACAAAGGCTGCTGAAGACAACTCTGAAGTTTTCAAAAGATGGTGTTAAAGATGCTATGAGGAGTTTCTAAGTAATTACAAAAAAGTCTCACTTTTAGATATATGCCTGATGGAAATACACACTTTAAGATGAGTTTAATAGCATCAAATAGGTTGTCTATAAATGCTATTCCTTAGCTTCGCGGTCGGGTCGGACAGGGCTGGACTGGCCTGGATACTCAACTTCAGGAACAAGACAATTAAAACTAGAGCAAATTTATATTATTCAGACACGTCTTAGAGCACCGGGCTGTAAGTAGCCATATATAGCCAGCTACAAAAGTATGATACTAAGTTTTCCAAAAATTGCTTGTTGTCACACATCAAAAACTACCGCTACGTAACTAGAAAGAGATACATTACCTCGTCGCTTTGCATCCTGTAAGTTGTTGAAAAAAGAAGAAATAAGTCACGTATTAGCATATTTAAATCAAACTAGGGATGTAACAGTTACCAGTCAAATGGTAAACCGCAGTAAAATTTCCCACGATAATCATTACTGTGTCCTATTAAAATTACCGTTATACCGTGTTTGATCACCACCCTGTGTCAGGAACTCACAGTGATGCTGCTCTTTGACTGGAAAAGCCTGAACTATGTGTGTCTGCTCCTCGGTGAAGCAGACATGTGTCATAAACAGAGGCGCGCATGTGCAGCTTGCAATGTTTGGCCTCAGCAGTTTGAGCCTCGCTCAGACTCTTACAGGTTTTCCCACTCTAAATAGACAAAGTCTAAAGTCTGGTTGAAGTTTGGATTTTAAAGGATTTTGAGGGGAAACTGATTGACGACAGTGACCCTGTCAAAAACACCAAGCTGTGGTGTTTTAGACAAAAATGTCCGTGATTAAAACTGCTGTAACTCCTCGAGTAAACGAGCAGAGAGAGAGAGAGGATTCAGAGAGCCATACCTGACTGAATTATAGGAGGTTTATCAGGATTTTCTGTGTAAATAATGTATAAAGATTGTAAATAACAGCATTAGGATCATTCTCGAGTGAGTTCCTGCCGTTCTTTCGCCGTTTATTTGCCGTGTTTTGCCGTATTTCGTCATAATAGATCGTCTTTTTCTGCCTTAGTTCGTGTTTTGTGGATTTAATCAATCATAATTTGGAAATATTAAAGAAGGAGATGTGGAGGAGATCTGCCATGGAAAGGGGAGACCAGAGGAGAGTCATGAAGGGGGCTAACTGCTTCAGGGACTACAGTTAGTAAAACAAAAAATAAATAAATGAAGTTTCTGAACATGGTCTAATATAACGAGCTGTAACATGGACACTAATGCTGCAGGAAAACTAAAATGTTTGAGTGTTTGTAAAATATTTACATATACATTTATATTTTTGGCTGTCTAAAAACTTTGAACATGTTCGTTTACAATTGTTTATGAAGAGAAACCTGTTTGAAGTCCAAATCCGTTTCTTTCTTTTCTTGAAGGCAAATTACACAGTTTAAGCATTTATAACATAATATTGTTTACTTCTACTTCTCATGAAAAAAAGTTCAAACAAATTGACTTATAGGACATTTCTGACACAGTTAATGACAAAAAGACAAAAGAACTATTAAAATTATAATATTAAAGGGGTTAAAAGATATCAAGACTGTGTTAAAGTACTTCTTGTACATTATGGGCTCACTGCAACAATACCGCAATAATAATAATTTTGGTCACAATAACCGTGGTATGATATTTTCATAGCATTACATCCCTAAATCAAACCAACCCTTACTGTATATAAGTCATTTAAAATAAGAAGTAAGTAAAGCACTAAGCAATCAGGTAGAGAGAGCACAAATGAAATTTAAGAGTTAATGAAAGATTGGATGTTATGAAAAGCAGAATAAAGAGTGAAAGTTCTTAAAATCTTTGAATAAATAATCTATTTTTTGTATTATTATTATTGTTATTATCTTTATTATTATGAGTGTTGATTTTAATTTTGTCAGCTGTACCTTTCCCATAGTATAATAAAAGATTCATAAACCCATCTAAAGCCAGGAGGTGAAGGCAATAAAAAGAAGAATCCATGCAGCTCCCTCCTCAGATTAAAAGTCCTCCCCTGCAGTCAGGTTTGTCTTTATTTGTTTTCACAGAGAGCTAAAGCTGCTGAAGAGCCAGGCTGGGACTTAAACTGACAAATATCCTAAAAACTGAGCCAATATCACACAAAAACATCAAATGTTATTATTTCTGATCAGAGGCCTTGATGTGCTGAGACACTTTTCTCCCTGCAGAAAATCTCCACCTGTCTGCATAATTTACAAAAACAAGACAAATAAGCTACAAACAAGAAACCGGAGCAGAAACAGGCGATTCTGCTGCAGCAAATTCTCAAATTACCCTCTCTTTTAACTCCATGAAACAGATTTTAAAGTTTGTTTTTTCTTTGTTGTTGGCAGGTACAACATCAAGCATGAAAAAAGGTTTGTTTAATATTTTTGTACCTCGAATGTTTTTCTCCTAAAGCACATTTTTGTAGGAGCTCTGTTTGATTCTCTTTGGCATACACTAAAGTTCTGGGGTTAAAACAGTAGCCATCTTGCAGTCCTATGCAGCTCTAAATAAATGAAAAATGCAACAAAAGCAAAAACTGACGAGGAGACAAACCTGAATTATTCATTATTCTTTATCCAGGAGCACAGAGAGAGGAGCAGATAGTGGATCAGTGCTGTCCGATGCTCTACTGTGTCTTTGTCTGGATAATTCTAGTAACTTTATGACTTTTTTCTCATAACCTTACTTTTTTTTTTAGTTTTTAACTTGGCCCTAATCCTCCATCGTACAATGCTGAAAAGTCAGTTGTTGTAAATTTGTTCAATACAGCACGTACAGTATAACTCATTTCTGTAAACTCTACAGCATTTTACTGTAATATCTACAACTACCTACAGTAAACATCTATGCAGTAAATTACTATAAATGGAAAAACATTGTGGGAAAAAAATCAGATTTTTTGAAATTTTAAGCACTTACAGTAAAATGTAACATTATTTGCAGTAAAATCTCCATACAGTAAATACTGAAAATGGCAATGATCAGGAGAAAAACACCTTTCCTAGGAAAATCGACCCAGAGCAGATAATTATTAAACATTTAGGTAATATTTCACATATTTAAGTGAAACCACTGTTTAAGTAGATGTATTTTATTGTGTATATATTTATAAAAAAATATGTAATAATGTAGTTAGCTATTTTCTTTACTAAATTACATCTTTCTAAGTACTAGTCCTTAAATTAATTAAAGATATCTCAAATTTCAATCCCAATATTCCAGACAACTGTTACAAGTGTAATACAGAGAGAGGCACTTTGCATCGTTGCATGTGGGAATGTCAAAAACTCCAGACATTTTGGAAGGAAACCCTTCATTTGATTTCAAGATTAACAGAGTGCATAATTCCTGTTGAACCCAAGTTATGTCTGTTGCATATATATCCCAAAGACTTTGTTGCAAATGCAAAGAAAAGAAAGCTAATTGATTTCTGTCTGTTACAAGCCAAGAGAATGATAGCCTTAAAATGGAAAGATGTTCAGAGCCCTGATCCTGCTCTGTGGCTGAAAGAGATGTCTTCACACCTAGCTCTAGAGAAACTAACCTATATTCTAAAAGGTAAAGTTGAGGAATTCAATGACATGTGGACACCTTTTTTGCATTTTATGAACACTCTGCACGGTGATCCCTAGGGACAAAGACTGCATGTGTGTATATGTATGTGTGTTTATATGTATGTGTATATATGTATGCATATATTTCTCTTATAATATTTGAATATTATTTACATATATATATTTTTTTATTTTTTTCTCATTTTATGAAATTATTATTATTTTTTATTTTTTTTCTTTTGCTTAAGGAGCTGAGTACTTTCTTCATGCTGAGGACCTTATCTGGGGTGGGGGTTGGTGTTATTGTTGTTGTTATTGTTGTGTGCAGGCATGTGTGTTGTAATCTGAAATGAGAAAAGCAATAAAAAAAATTTGGAAAAAAAAAAAAGATATCTCAAATGCATTTAAATTTGGCAAGTTCGCTGTAATTTAAAATGCATTAATAAGTTGTAGAATAATGATCATGAACATGGAAAAACAGTGTGGATGCTAAAAATACAGAAGTTAAACTATTATAGAAAATACAATAATATTCCTGTTAATTTAAACACAGTACAGTAGTTTACTGGCATCTTGTTGCCAGTAAATTACTGTAAAATTTACAACAACCTTTTTACAGTGTGGTTGCCATGATATTGTGGCTTGTTTCTATCTTAAACTCTTTAAATTAAGCATCGTTGTGGTGGCACCTGCAGTGATACAGAGCTGTTTTTCCTGTACCGACACAGAGCTGATCTTCATCACTGTGGCTAATGTTCAGCCCATCCTGACATACAAAAACTGAGCGAGCTGCTGCTGATGAACAGGAATATTAACTTTAAAGTGTTTTATGAGGAAAGGTACTATGCTGTAGTGTGCACCATTGTGCCAGATTCTGTCTCTGATCTTTTTAACTTTACTAATTTTCATCGTTTTGCTGATGAAAAAGAAGCCGGAGGGTGAGTGGAGTTATAATTTCAGCTGTGAGGTTGATGTCTTCATCGTCAGGTTCAAATGTGTTTGAGTCTCCAGACGGATTATTTTAGTGGAGTTAAATGTCTTTTGATTGGAAAGTCTGCAGGTCTGAGAAATGTGCTTTTAACATTTATACAGGTGAAACGAATGCCTGTTATTGATGATGGAATAAAACATCCATCATACTTTTACTGAAGCATGGAGGAGAATAATGAGATAAACCAGCAGGACAATAAAAAAGTTTAAAAAATAACAGAAAATTATACTTCATATTCATCTTTATTTGTGATCATTTTCCTGTTTGTCTGCATGTCTCTTAGGCATCGATATATGTACTCATCCCATATCAAAAAACAGATTTTATTTAACCTGAACTGATATCATACAATAAAGTGTATTTGTCATTATTGTTAACATTACTGTTATTGTTACCATTTGTTATTTTGTCTCAAGTCTTCTCCGTGAAATTTCAATTTAAATACTTTTTTTTTAAAAGAAATAGAAGAAAAAACTGATATGCTCTTTCATAAATACTGATAATTTTAAAATAATATCTATATATTATCAGACGTCATTCTTGTCATCGGTGTCACTTTGTCATCTTAAGAATTTTTTGGGTTGAGTATTGCAGACTTTGTGACAAATAAAAGAGAGCGATAAAAAGTTCAGAGCAAAGTAATACAGATTAAATAATATATGATGACAATTTTATAATAATTAAGCATCAAAATGGAAGTAGCTTTAGTGAACTACCTGGTCAAATTCATCTACTGTGGTTGATAAATGGAAGTTTTATTGATTCAACAATAATGCTGAATTAATTTTGATTCTATATTTTATTATTAATCAGCTTTTTACATGGAGCCATAGAAATTACTGACATTGTAATTATTTGTTTTTGGTTGAGATCAATACAAGACTTTGAAAACATTTATAAACCAGTTTAAGGATTGCATTGATTTAAATCAAATATAATGTGATGTAATTCTGCAACATCCTTGTGTTTTATTATATCTTATAATATTTGTATTCATATTGTAAAAGTTGAGATTGTGTGACGTACCATAAAGATAGACTGGGTAACGTTTGCTTAGGAAAGGAGGCTCAATGCTTCCTTTAGCAAAGGATACACTAGGGCTGGGAAGTATTTTGATTAAATTGATTAATTCAAATTATTTTCTGAAGATTTTAAAAATTACAAATCCAGATGTTTTTTCTTGCCTAAGCCCAATTTTAAGTTGTTACAGTGTTTAAAATTGTACAGTTTTCATAACGGTAGGCCCTGCCAGGTCTTGCACTATTATAGGCTTGTATTTATGTTTTTTATATGAGATTTAATCTTGAACAGAGTTTAATGTTAAAGTTTGTAAAAAATAAAAAATAAAAAAAATAGCGCTGCCTTCAGTGTTTATGTGGACAAACCTGTCTATGTTTGAACTACTTTATCAACATTTTATGACATACTTTAACTTCAACAGGGTAATTATTTTTGGTTTGGGAAAATATTTTTAATCTGTCATTTTTGCATCACTGGGAGGTCTTGGGGTTTTTTATGGGGGAGATGGATTTTGTGAGATGGAAAAGAAATTCTTAAAATTGTAAATCGAGAGTTGTGAAAAAAAATCAGGGATTTTATTTTTTGGCTATATCGCCCAGCCCTAGGAATTCAACAGAATAATGATGAACAAATCCCTCAGACCATGTGAGTTACCTCTGCTGTTCATCCTTTCTAAAGTTTACCAAAACCTGCCTTAACTTTCCAGCAGTCTGATTCTCTGAAGAGAGCAGGATATGAGACATTTGATGGGATTTAAATAAATCTGTCTTCTCATTATCGACCAATCAGTGCATGACATTAGCCATGATAAAATAACAATCATTATGTTTCTCTTTAATAAACAGCGAGCATTGTGACGGTGTGGTTGTGCACTCCTGCCTTCCTTCATTGATTAACCTCAGAAACACAGATCCTGACCTTTATGACATGTTCAGAGTTAAGATATGACATTAGCTGGTCTCCGTCTGTTCTATCTGATTTATTGGTTATCGATGACCTGCAGTGTTGCAGCTGTTTCTTTTCATTGGGACAAATGTTATTGTCACGCTGCTGAAACGCCTTCAGAATTAAATCCTGGGAAACTGGACATGTGGTCAATAACTCATCACTAATGTGGTTTCACTCTGTTATCAGGTGTAACGTTTACTTCTGAGCAGCTCAGATGAGACGCTGCGTCAGGTTTGACCAAGGGCAAAGGTTTGATTTGACATTGGTGTGAATATAAAAGTGAAAGTTGATGTGTTTCACGTTTACGTCATCCATCTCCTCCAGCCTCTCCACCTCCATCTCTATCTGTCCCCTGATAAAAAATATATTAATGGATGACACATGAACAGTGGGACAGTTTGAGATGTAACAATCATAAATGTTGATGGTGTGGTTAAAGTCTGAGGAGAAAATACAGTTTCATAGTTATTACTGTTAAGTGTAATTTATTCCCCAACAATATGAATGTATAAAATCATGTTTTTAATCAGAGGTCTTATTATATTTTTCCCCACAAACTTTCATTGTTGCTCTTAAACAGTAGCTGCTTTTCAACACACAATTAATACATGGATTATAAATGAAATAACCAACACATGTATCTCTTTGACATTAAATATAAGCTTTTTTTTTTAGTTATAACTTTAATGCCGTTTGAGTAACTTACAATTTGACTTCTAAAGAAGACGGTTATGTCCAGTTTCATATTCTTCTACATGCTTGCTGTGCATAATTACCAAACACACACAGACAGATAAAAATGTTAATGTAAATGAAACCACTGTCATGATGATGTCACACGACCCAAACAGAGCAAATGCCCAACATGCTAACAGCTCTCAGTGACAGACGGAGCACCTAGCAAATCAGTGACCACAACAGCGGGCAAGTCCAGGCATGTTTTTCAAGCTAGCAGCCTCCTCTGTATCTAACAGTACCAGATGGAGGGACAGCGGGGGCGGCCAGTGAAATGGTAAAGCGAATAGATGAGCAATTTCAGGTTAGAGGCGGGACATTATGTGACATAAAGGGGGCTAAGATGCATGGACAAAGGGGTTGGCCATCACTCGACACAAGGGCTGAAGGAAATATCATTATTGTATCGATATCGAGATACAAACATTCAAGATATTAATATTGAAAAAACAACGGTATAAATGATATAGATTTCCCCTGCGCTCACCCTGCATGCACAGCTCTAGAAGTCACAATAAAATTCATTTTTCTGATTGCCCTTGAACGCACCGTTTGACGCTCGTGCGCAGTCGTGGTAGCTGTGATGTCACCGGAAGAGTCAGTAAACCGTACCATGGCTGTCCAGCAACGGAGCTTGAATGTTTTGGAGCATTTTACCAAAACAAAAGAGAAGAATGTGCAAAATCTTCATGGCAGAACGACGGCGATGCATAAGCATCTGAAAAGGAAGCACGTCGTGGCTGATTCAGTTTCTGACGAAGAGGAACAGTCATCTCGATAAGATAATTAGCTAGTTAGCTGCTGACATTAGCGTCAACAGTTTGGTGACCAGACGTCCCTGATTTCCGGGGACAGTCCCTGTTTTGGATGACCTGTCCCCGGTTAAAGCTGTCTCTGAAAATGTGCCTGATTTCAGTGTTTTACTATTGTGAGTCTACTAGAACAAAGGTTATTACTACAGCTGTGTAGGAAGCAGAAAGCGTTAGGGAGCAGGCTGAGCACAGACTAAGACAACAGTTACTGTGTTGCCAAGTCAGCTCATTAAAGTGACTTTGGGCTCTTCTGCTTGTGTGAATCCCACATGATTATCACCCAGCTGCCTCTACAAAGCAGACATGAGTGTGGTTGGTAGTTTGTCCTTTCCTCACCCCGTTTCCTGGTTATCACGCCTGCAGCACACCCCCAAACACACTCACGTGGCACAACTATGCAGGAGCCATAGTTGCCAGGTCTGCTCATTATAAGCCATTTGAGCCACCTGCTGCATGCTGGAGCGGTACCCTGTAGTGCATGCAGGATGAGACGAGTCGCCTAATCGCTAAAATAATATCTAGATATCTGGCATTTTGTCCATATCCTTCAGCCTTACTCAACACCACCACCTCCCTGGAGAGGTTGAGTTGGACCTCCACAGGCTCTTCATGCAGATAGTTTGCGTACTGGCCTGTGAAAAGTGACGAGTGTGGGACTGAAACTTCTGAAAAATCAATGCAACTGCCTCCATAAGTGAGAAATGCCCTGTGAGTCTTTGCTTCACTGAGGCAAGAAATTGGTTCAAAAGTGTCCACTTGGCCACACGAGGTGATGACGATGGTTCATCCACACTGACAGTGTGTTAAACTAAACTGACATTATAACCAGCTGATAGGTTCCCCTGGTTTATCTTCACAGCCATGTTCTGTAGTCAGATCATCTCAGCTGTAATCTGGAGGATGACCAGCCCTCTCCTCTCAGTCGATCTGACTCGATCTCTGTGGAGTGTTTTTCCTGCCACATGCCCACAGGAGCTGTTTGTGGAGGTGTGAAGATGATTATAAAACTGTCTGATGAAGCACCTCCATCATGTGGATGAGAGCCTGCAGACGAATCCTCTGGATTTCATAAACAAACTCAATCAACAGCAGCGATCAGACCAATGTGAGGCCTGGAGGATCCACAGACTCTCAGGGATAAACAACAACTTCTGACTGAGCAGTAATATAGTCGGCAGCAGCAAACATCCAAGAGGAGGAGGCATGGACCTGAGGTTCAGAGAGAGGAGGACATGTCCTGAATACAGAAGGAACCATCTGAGGCAGACCTCTCTCATCTCTGAAATGTCAAACAGGCCCGCCGTCCCTCGCTTCATTGAGTGAATCATACACACCTGCAGGATACCTTTAACACGGAGCCAGCCCGAGGCCCGAGCAACACCAGCAGCTGCTTACAGCCATGTCACAACCACAGGATCTCTGGAGATCATATAAATAAAGTGACTTTGTCCAGAAAATGCCCATAAACGCACCACAGCACAGACCTGTACAGACAGTTAGCTCTCAGTCATGTGACAGCAGAGCAGTTTACAATCTGATATTTTAGAGAAACTTGTTTTTGACCATTTTAAGATATTTTATAAAACTTCTCTTTCTTGAGGTTCTGCCGTTCAGCAACACAATTCAGTCCATCAATTTAGAACCCTGGTTTTCTTAACGTTGACCAATCTTAAGAGAACAACAACAAATGGCAGCAGGACACATTATAATAGATAGATAGATAGATAGATAGATAGATAGATAGATAGATAGATAGATAGATAGATAGATAGATAGATAGATAGATAGATAGATAGATAGATAGATAGATAGATAGATAGATAGATAGATAGATAGATAGATAGATAGATAGTAGGGATGTAACAATATGAAAATTTCATATCATGGTTATTGTGACCAAAATTATCACGGTTATCATTATTATCACAGTATTGTTGCAGTGTGCTCCAAATGTTCAAAAACTTCTTTTTATTTTTTTTTTTAAAGTGTAACCTTTTCACTCCCAGCTCAGCTGTTTGGCAGAGGTTGAGAGGTTGATTAATTGAGAAATATTTAATGTGTTAACAAAAAAACATATTTGTTTTTGTCAAAGTTTTAGGATACAAAAAAAACTGAAAACATAACAGAAGAACTGATATCTCCTTTGTGTGGGATTTAAAGGTTTAAAAAGCAAAAGGCTTTTATTATTATCACCAACATTATTATTTTAAATACTTAATTTTAATGAGATAATTTAGTTTTTTCATTAAAAAACATCTTTGATGTGTTTTTCAAGCTCAGTATCATCTATTTTAAGTTATTTTTATTGCTATTATATTTGCAAATATTTTTTTGCCTTTTCTAATTGATTTAGTCCCAAATATTCATTTTAACTCATCAGGTAATCAACTTTTAACTTTTTAAACCTTTGAATCCCACACCATGAAAATGTCTGTTTTTTGGTTTATAGTTAATATTTGACCTTTGCCAAACAGCTGAGCTGGTAGTTAAAGGGTTAACACTGTCTTGAAATCATTTAACCCCTTTAATATTATAATTTTAGCAGTTCTTTTGTCTTTTTTGTCAATAACTGTGTAAGGAAATACCCTTTATGTAAATTTGTTTAAACTTTTTTTCCATTATAAATAAAAGTAAACACTTCTGGCAAGTATTTGTCGTTATAATGTTATAAATGCGTAAACTGTGTGTAATTACAAGAAAAGAAAAAAAAACAGATTTTTACTTTAAACAGGATTCTCTTTATAAACAACTGTAAATGAATATGTCCAAATATTTTAGATGGTCAAAAATAAATTTAACCTTTTATACAAACACTCACACATTTTAGTTTGCCTGCAGCATTAGTGTCCATGTTACAGCTCGTTATATTAGACCATGTCCAGGACTTTTTATTTATTTATTTTTGTTTTACTAACAATAATCCCTGAAGCAGTTAGCCCCCTTCATGACTCTCCTCTGGTCTCCCCTTTCCATGGCAGATCTCCTCCACATCTCCTTCCTTAATATTTCCAAATTACAATTGATTAAATCCATAAAACACAAACTACGACAGAAGAAGACAATCTACTACGACGAAACACAGCGAAAAAACAGTAAAAGAATGTCAGGAACTCACTCCAGAATGATGCTAATGCTGTTATTTACAACTTTTATACATTATTTACAAAGTAAATCCTGATAAACCTCCTATAATTCACTCAGGTATGGCTCTCTGAATCCTCTCTCTCTCTCTCTGCTCGTTTACTCGAGGAGTTACAGCAGTTTTAATCACGCACATTTTTGTCTTTCACCACAGCTTGGTGTTTTAGACAGGCTGACTGTCATCAATCAGGTTCCCCTCCACATCCTTTAAAATCCAAACTTTGACCGGACTTTAGCCGTTTCGAGTGTGAACCTGTAACGGCATGTTCCCACCGAAAGCGTTGAAAGCGAGTGTATTCGCGCGTCAAGTGAAATCTCGCCGCGCTAGACACTCGAGTTTTGACGCTGGTACAAATATGTTCGCCGTGGCATCAATGCACGAAAAGTCCGCCATTATCATTCCATCCTCGAACATGGCTCTGATTACCAACATCGCTGCTCTGTACCTGCTGTGGAGAAGTCAGCTGCGGGCTAGGCGCCAACGTCGGTACTGGATGAATGCTACCCTACAGAGGCGGTGTGAGCTCGGTGAGTTCCACCGTCTCTTGCAGGAGCTGCGTCTGGACGACGGCCGGTTCCAGCGGTACTTCAGGCTGACTGTTGCCCAGTTTGAAGACCTGCTAGCCAGGGTTGGTGCCAGGATCTCCCGCCTGGATACCAACTACGGGCGCTCCATTCCAGCTGCGGAGCACCTTTCCATCTGTCTCCAGTTTAACAGTTTGTCAAATTAGCAAGACTCCGACCCCCAGAATGCCCTGCGTCAGTGACGATCTCCACGCTGATAGGCTGTCCCGGGGTGTCAACACGCTCGCTCGCTCGCAAAAGTTCAATTATTTCAACTCGAGCGTCAAGCGTTGAGTGGTGAACGCTCGCCGCTCAACGCTTGACACCGCTCAATGCATGCCCTGATGCAGCGTCAATTCGCGTATCTGAATTGACTTTGTATGTAATATCAACGCGCAAAAAATTTGCAAAGCTTTCAGTGGGAACACGCCGTATGACTCTGAGCGATGCTCCAGCTACCCAGGCTAAACGAGGAGCAGACACACATAGTTTGAGACTGGGTTGTCTTAGGCCCCCATATGAGTAAATACGCCCCTGTGATGCCGTGTTACTTCAAACACTTTGAGTTTGAAAGCTTGAGCTTTGTTTTGGTCTCCGGCACAGTGAGTAAAAATAGATGAGAACAGCCAAACCAAACTTTGAAGCATTTGATCGCTGGTGATGAATTGAAGAGGCGGTTTGGTCTCCAGACAGCTGTTAATGTTTCCCTTCTTCAGAGCTGAGATGAACAGAGTATTGTCTGAGTCCTGAGTTTGTTTCAGTTCCTTTAGATGAACAGTTTCTCTGTTAAACTCTCACTAATTACACACCCAAACTTTTCTGTCAGCCTGTCGCTGCAGCCTTTGTTTACCGTCTGTTATCCCATAAAGCTGCACTCACAGTTATCAAATGATGGAGAGCCCTCTTATAGAGCCCTGTTGTACTGTCATAACACTAAAATGGCTGCCATCTTTTATTTATCTGTAACATGAGCTCCATAAGAGCCAGCAGTATTTCACCACGAGCTGCCGCGGAGTGAGCCGAGGTGAGCCCGCAGCCAGCCGAGCGATCAGTGCACCGGCCAGCCTGCGGGGGGAGGGAGATAATTTCCCGTTTTGCAGCCGAATGAGACAGTGCAGAAACATTATTGTGGTAATCTGTCTTTTCTGTGCCAAGTCATTTGTGAAAATAATTTAAGAGAGGGGCCTGCAGTGATAATCTGTCCTTATTGACTACTGATGAGCCCGAGCACATTTGAGGGGGACGGTTTATTCATCTTTATAAAACAAAGCGTTGGGTGAATTTAACTGGATGCTGCCATGCATGAGCTCTGCTGCTTCTCCTGCTTTATGCACACAACATGAGCTCAGGGCTGTTTTTTAACCTTCAGGTCTTATTAAAAAATGTTATGCAAAGAATAATGTGTCCCAGAGCAGGGCACTTTAGACATGGGTCATAATATAGAAAAGTTTGAATTATTAATTTCGCTGCATCAGATATCTTTTCCAACTTCGGTCTTGTTCATTCATTGTAGGGCCAATCATACTTTTAATCATAAGTCCTGGATTTGTCCATAACTATAAGCAAAAGTAGTTATGTTGTGTTTTATTTTTGTGTTTTGTCAGCTAAAAGAAATTAATCTCAGGCCAGAGATGTGCTTGCTGTTGACTAAACAGACACAAGGTTACCTCAACACACCAATTAAAGCCTCATTTGTGCACGTCTCCCAGACTTACTGCAATGCAGATGTGAGCAGCAGTAAACACAGGACCAGTAGGACCAGTGAGAAGCAGATGGTTTGAGTCGCAGCAGCAGAAACAAATAACAGGAAGATTAAGTGACAAATCAAGCAATCATGTAAAGGTTAATACACCAGTATGGAGAAGCTTTCCAACCAAAACACTAAAATGTAATTATTATTATTCATGTTATTACTTATGCTATTATTATTACCACCAGACTGTTTTTTTGCTCAGGCTGTAAGATTGCTCAATGCACCATCTTTACTCCTCCATCACCCCTTTCACAATGGCCAAGAAACCCTTTTAAACTCGGTAACAATCTGCTCCTGTTGGCACTTAAAAAATTTTAATCTGCATTTTGATCCAGGTCAAGCAACATGGGCTTTTACCAGCTCTCTTCCGATCAGCTCCAGTGGGAACACAGTGTAGTATCTGTATATTCAGTACATATACATTTTTCTTAACATTACTATTCAGGACAACAAAAGATCAAAATTACAGATTTTTTTATACTTCTATTAATTGAAATTCAAATTAAACAATAAAATACTGGTTCCAATTACAAACTAGAAAAGCACTCCAAGAGTGCAGACCTCCGCCAACGCCAAAGTCCTCAGCCATACTGTGATTTTCACCATAAATATTAGTCCTACCTTTATTTCATCGAAATATTTACATTCCTTGACCATGAAAACATACCATTAGCAACTGCATTTATAATGATATCTATTTTAGTTCAGTAGTTATTCACAGAAATCACATTTTTCGCCATGGCGGGTCCAGACGGTGATCTGGATCAACACCAAAATAGAATCAGTTCTTCCTTTTCCCATGCTGAACATTTCCTTAAATTTTCATCAAAATCCATCCATAACTTTTTGAGATATTTTGTTCACAGGTGGACGGACAGACAGACAAACTCTCACGAAAACATAACCTCCTTTGCAGAGGTAATAAAAACATTAAAGTAAGAACTGATCTTGTCAGTTATAATTTTGCGGTTCGGACATTAATCTGGAGTTTTCATGATGGATTCTTTGCTGTCATCCTGATCACTAATGTTCCAGAAAATCTCAGCAACCTTTCGTGCATGTATTTCTCATTTGCAGAATCTGCACATTGCCTGACTCGTCTTCCACCTGGTGTTATATTCAGTTTCTCTACCTTGTCCCTAGTTTCATTGTGACCTGAGTCATTTTATTTTAAAGATCCGACTTCTGCAGTTCTGTAGTCACTGTCTGTCACCTGGGTGCACATTCAGCTGTTGGATGACCCAAATAAGTGACTGCACATTTGGACTAAGCCCAAAAACAAACAACAGCTGCCAATATTTACAGGCAACTTTCCAACAAAGACACCCAGAGTCACCTACACGATATTACACTCATCCATCCAAATAATCAGGATCAGGTGTTCCAGTCTCTTCCATGTCCACAGGTGTATAAAATCATCACCTAGGCATGCAGACTGCTTTAACAAACATTAGTGAAAGAATGGGTCGCTCTCAGGCGCTCAGTGAATTCCAGCGTGGAACTGTGATAGGATGCCACCTGAGCAACAAATCCAGTGGTGACATTTCCTCACTCCTAAATATTCCACAGTCAACTGTCAGCTGGATTATAAGAACGTGGAAGTGTTTGGGAACCACAGCAACTCAGCCACCAAGTGGTAGGCCACGTAAACTGACGGAGCGGGGTCAGCGGATGCTGAGGCGCATAGTGAGAAGAGGTCACCAACTTTCTGCAGAGTCAATCTCTACAGACCTCCAAACTTCATGTGGCCTTCAGATTAGCTCAAGAACAGTGCAGAGAGCTTCATGGATGGGTTTCCATGGCCGAGCAGCTGCATCCAAGCCTCACATCACCAAGTGCAATGCAAAGCGTGGATGCAGTGGTGTAAAGCACGCCGCCACTGGACTCTAGAGCAGTGGAGACGCGTTCTCTGGAGTGACCAATCACGCTTCTCCATCTGACAATCTGATGGACCAGTCTGGGTTTGGAGGTTGCCAGGAGAACCATACTTGTGGGACTGCATTGTGCCAAGTGTAAAGTTTGGTGGAGGGGGATTATGGTGTGGGGGTGTTTTTCAGGAGCTGGGCTTGGCCCCTTAGTTCCAGTCAAAGGAACTCTGAATGCTTCAGCACACCAAGACATTTTGGACAATTCCATGCTCCAACTTTGTGGGAACAGTTTGGAGCTGGCCCCTTCCTCTTCCAACATGACAGTGCACCAGAGCACAAAGCAGGTCCATAAAGACATGGAGGACAGAGGCAGGTGTGGATCAACCTTGTGGACAGCCTTTCCAGAAGAGTTGAAGCTGTTATAGCTGCACTGACGTCAGATTGAACCCTATGGATCAGGAATGGGATGGCACTGAAGTTCATATGTGAGTCAAGGCAGGTGAGCGAAGACTTTAGGCAACAAAGTGTATATTATGTGTGCTGTGTGACCATCAGGCAGCTGTGGATGCCACTGCACATTTAAATGTTGATAACAGTTTTGATTCAGCACGAGATCCTGAACGATCCAGCCTCGGCTCATACTCAGGTTGTGTCGATCGATCAGACACTCAGCAGGTGAGTGCTCAGCTCCAGAAGACTTTATTTAAAATTTCTGAGAACAAGAACTCCACGCTGCTTCCATCATGGCTGCCATCACCATCTGTGATTATCGCTGATGTGCAGTTAGCCCTTTTAGCAGCGTGTGCGGATGTGTGCGTCAGGGTCTACGTGACTTGTGGTGTAAAAGCTCTTTGAGTGGCCAGAGGACTGAAAAGTGCTCTAAGTGCACTCTATTTACCATTTTAACACCGGGACACTCACAGGAGTGCAGCCTGTGTAAGAGGAGCTTATTATTACCCCGACCAAACCTGTCATTACCAACAACTTAAAGAGTGGATTTAAAGGTCAGAGCGCTCTCTCTGAGGGGCTACACTCTGATCACAGGCTGTTTTTACTCCGTTTCTGCATGAGGAATAACGTGAACAATTCAAGGGCAACATGGAGACACTTTGTGGGAAGTGGGGAGGCATCATGGGGACTGTGTGGTCGATTGTAGATACAGTAAATTTTAGTTTCCTCAGTATTCCTGCCATTTGCTGACAGGCTGAGCGGTTATCTACCATGATTCATATTTCAAAGATTCTACTTTAAATGCTGTTACAACAGCTAAGTCTGAATACAATAAAATACTACCTTTCCTCCAAAAAGCTGAATGATGGAGTCGAATGAGGTCGAAATAGAGGACGCTCTGCCTGGATACAAGTCATCTGTCTGGCAGTATTTTGGCTTTCTCATTAAAAAAGACAAAGACGACAATAGAGTAACTGACAAGACTAAGACTGTGTGTAAACTTTGCAATGCCGTCATTCTGTACACCACCTCCAACACAACAAACATGAACCACCACCTTCAGCATCACCATAAAAATGTGAAGACGACCCCGGCGTCTTCACGACCGCTAGTTAGCATACTCTCTCTCTAACCTCTCTAGGGTTAGAGAGAGTGTTTGTGTTTGGCCTGTTAGGCCTTGTGCTTTCCTGTGTGCAACTCAAACAAAAATAAATAAGTTGTAATTACACGGTAATATTTTTTTCTTTTTTACTTTTTTGATATTGTATCATGACGTTTAGTATCGTGACCCGGGAATATCGAGGTGCAGCGTATCGTGAGTTTAAGTGTATTGTCTCATCCCTAGTTCCAACTAATTGCCAGCTGCCGCAGCACATTTTAATAAATAGATGCCCATTCCTTCAAATCAACGTCCCCACTGGCTGCCCACACACATTGTGCTCCCCTGACAGATGCCTAGTTCGGGATTGTTTTTTCTCCCTCTTCTTTTCTCCTGTTTTCTTTTCTGTAAGCACTTTGAGTTACATATGTTGTAGGAAAAGTGCTATATAAATAAATAAAGTTTGATTGATGAATTGATTGATATGTTGCCAGCATCTGCTAGTTTGTTTTTTGGGTTGTATGTTTATATGATTGTTTGTTTCTCTGTTAGGAACAAGTGATTAGATTTTGGGAGTGATCCGGATCACCGTCTGGATCCAGCATGACGAAAAATGTGATTTTCGTGACTAACTACTGAACTAAAATAAATATCATTATGAATATGATTGCTGATGGTAAGTTTTCATGGGCAAGGAACCTAAATATTTAAATGAGATAAATGTAGGACTAATATTTACGGTGATATTACAGTATGGGTGAGGGCTGAGGCGTTGGTGGAGGTCTGCGCTCTCCAAGGGCTTTACTAGTTTGTTTTATGTTTATTTGTTTTTCTGTTAGCAACATAACTCAAAAAGTTAAGGATGGATTTCGATAAAATTTTCAGGAAATGTCTGGATTGGAACAAGGAACAAATGATTACATTTTGGGAGTGATCCAGATCAGCATCTGGATGCAGGATTTTCTTAAAAGATTCTTTAACATTGCAAGTTGGGCATATCTGTATGTTTTCATGGTCAATGAATCTAAATATTTCGGTGAAATAAAGGTAGGACTAATATTTATGGTGGAAATCACAATATGGGAGAGGACTGTGGTTCTTTTCTAGTTCAAATAGAAACATGATCAGACTGAACCTTATCCGTCCACATGTTTTATTTGTCTCTCTGGACATCTTGTAGGCTTCTCCTCCTTCTGTGTGTCAACAAACGCACGTTGGTGTACAACAGTGCAGTTACACTTAACGTCCATAGAGGCCACTAGAGCGCAGAAAGCTGGAATCTTACAGACTGGGGCTTTACAAATTCAAAGATGATGATTTTGCCACTGCTGCTGAATGTAATTGGCCCATAACGAACTAACTACTGGTACACTGCTGCTGATCGCCATGGCCACGGTACAGCCACAAAAATGTAAGACTTTAACTAGCGGTAGTTCCTTTAAGAAGAGTACAAAAGTTTAACTATGGTGCTGTAATCTTGCCTTGAAAATGTTACGGCTACATTCATACTGGTGCAAAGAAATAATTTCATAACATTACCATACTGTTTCATTTTTTGCTAAGCAAGATTTTTGCGAGAAAGGAATCAAATGCCTGTCCTTATTACTGCCTGGCCTGCTCGGTGATTGACACAGATAAATGCCCTGCTTTTATTTGGTATTTTATGTTAGTTGATTACCTGATTAGCTTTGCACATTATAACTATGTGCTGTACTTAGAGTCTTTAATTCACAGATCATTTGAATCCTTTGCTAACATCAACGTCATTATGTGACTTCATTTCCCAGAGAGATCAATAAAAATGGATCTAAGTTCAGTCTAATCCAATCTAACTATTGGCTTCATATGACTTTACCTGTGAAGGAAACATGGAGGATTACCTCCAGTCTTAAAGAGTCAAACATTGGCTGATGTGTGAGCGCTATGTGCCACAGAGACTTGCCTCTCAGACCGCCGAATTTCTTTTGTGGTCATGCACTGCACTACAGGTGACGTACAGTTTTTATCAGTGCTTTCATATCAACAGTTAAATGGCAAAGTCTGAGAAAGTCCTCGAGCTTAAAGAAACAGCGACACCTCAGTGTCAGTCAAAGCAGGTTATTGGTATTCCCTGCTGTATGATGCTCCAGGTCATTCTCACTTTACAACGCTGCTCATCCAATTTAGTCTGTGAGGAGAGCTGAAATCTGCGACAGTGATCTGTTTTGCCTCAGCACTGTGTTAGCAGATCCGCCCTTGTGTGGGAGCTCGTGTGTGTTTCGGTCTGAGCCGATCTGATGTTTCTATGGATCATTATTGTGTATTTTTTAGTTCTGACCTCTGAGCATCTCTATGTACCAGAGCACATGTGGACGAGTGTATGAGCACAAGGTTCAAGAGCGACTCTGCCTCTGCTTGTGTTTTTTCATTCATCACAGACACAGGGCCTCAGTGTTAAGTCTGCATAGACAAGATGGATACAAGGATTCAATCATCCTTTCAAAATAAAACACCCTTCAGTCTCAGTTGTTCAGAAAAGGTAATATAATTGGTTCAGTGTATTTCTCAGTGGGGGCTCTGGCATTCATGTTTCCTCTCCCTGTAAAGAACGTACTAACCTTGCAGTCCAGCTGGATCCCCCTGATTCATTGGGTGCATTCAAACAGTCCATCCTAAGTCCTTTTCTATCCTCAGAAAAAAGGGAATGCGACTACACTTTCACTTTGGTGTCATATTCATGTAAAAATTTCTTATTACGTAGGTGAACATGACGAACTACAATGTTCTGACATTGAACTACAAGAAGCGTCTTTGTCCTCTGCTTACCTCACAGAGCTGTTTTGTGTCATCTTCACCTGTTAACCCTTTCACTCCCTGATCAACTGTTTGAGAGAGGTCAATTAATTCAGGATAGTTAATGTATAAAAAAACATGTCATTGTTTCTGTCAATGTTTTAGGAAACAGAAACAACTACAAATCAAGCAAAGGAACAGGTATTTGCTTTGTAATATACAGGTTTAATAAGCAAAAAGTTATGATTATTTTTATTTTAAATACTTAACCTGATCAACCTGAACTGATGAATAATATCTGTTATTCATCAAAAACTTTTATTTTGTGTGTTTGTCAAACTTAACATCATCAATTTTAAGTTATTTTTACCTCCGCCAAGGAGGTTATGTTTTCGGGAGAGTTTGTCTGTCTGTGAACAAAATAACTCAAAAAGTTATGGATGGATTTTGATGAAATTTTCAGGAAATGTTCAGCATGGGAAAAGAAAGAACTGATTTGATTTTGGTGTTGATCCGGATCAACATCTGGATCCGCCATGACGAAAAATGCGATTTTCTTGAATAACTACTGAACTAAAATAGATATCAGTATGAATCCAGTTGCTAATGGTATGTTTTCATGGTCAAAGGAATCTAAATATTTCGATGAAATAAAGGTAGGACTAATATTTATGGGGAAAATCACAATATAGGTGAGGACTGTGGCGCTGGCGGAGGTCTGAGCTCTCAGAGTGCTTTTCTAGTTATGGATGTTTTATTTACAAAACTTTCTACCTTTTCTGATTGATTTGATTTTGTGCATTTTAGTAAATAATGTAAAGGCTTTGGTTCATTTAACTAAAGTAGCTCAGAAAGCTCTTTGATATTTGAGTCTGTGAACCAATCAGAGCTGACAAAGGTGAAGTTAGGGGCATGAGTGACTGTAGCGTAGGATGAAGTCTGAGCTCTGCCTCTTTGTCATCAGGTAGATGTGCACGGTCATGCTCTGACTTCACTGAGGTCTTTTCTGGTTATAAACTGTAATTAGATTTTCATATTAAACCAAAGATGACACCAAAGAAAAGAGGGTGCAGCAACATTAAAAGATTTGATCTGTAAGCTCTCAGCACAGATATAAAGCTTCTGGTGTTGACTGCAGAGGAGAACGTCAGATCTTCTGACTGACCTCAGGCTGTTTGCCAGAGTGACATGTTTACCATCAGAGACTAAATCAGCTCCTGTCAGTGCATGATGACTGACAGGCTCCGTCTGTGGAGCTGTCATTGAGAAAACTGTTTGAAAAGTCATCAGCAGATCAGCAAAGTCATAATCTGCACACAGATGCATTTCTGTGAGTAGATCTACAGAGAGGAACAGAACACGGGTCAAGACATGAAGATACTGATCATGTTCATAACTGTGTACACCTGCACTCGGGACATATTTATAGATTGCAGCATGCATTTCTGGATTAGTGTTCACGTTTGTGGATGATTTTATGTCTGTCTTAATTAATTAACTCATGTGTGAATCTGTCTTTTTATCCATTCATGCATTTACAAATTCTTTGGCAACAATCTCCACAGAGTTCACTCTGAGCTGAAGAGTTTACTTAAAGGTGTAGTCAGCAATCTTCTAATCTGAGGCACAATTTGTCAAATTCACTGTATTTCTCCTCTCCATCCACAAGATGTCCCCACTGACAGCATGTTGAAAAAAAAAGTCTGGTTTCAATACACAACCTTGGCTCTGAATTTCAGCAGGTAAATACTGTGGTTCGGGCCGAGTCACCAAAACAGAGTACACCCCCCCACATCCAGGGGGCGATCATACTCATGCACAGATCAGACAGAGGGGGGGAGGGGGAGGTTGCGTAGCGTGCACAGTTAGCGTAAGAGAGAGAAACAATAGGTGCAGTAGCAATGGCTGAAAAACAGCCCAAAAGAAAAAGGTCAGAGGAGTGAAAAGTGAAAAAGAAGGGCTATGACCATGAAAGAGTGAAGACCCGGGTCAACATTGGTGTTGCTTTCCGATGGTGGAAGAAACTCTGCCAATTGAAAGACCTGAAAACAGATGCGAATGTCGCGGTCTGTCTGCCGGATAGATTAGCAACATTAGCTTTGTGGTGCTTCACATAACAGTAACAGCCGTCAGGCATTCATCTTATTGTCTAATCTGACAGAATGTTCTGTTGTTGTGATGTTATCAATAATGTCAGTCGAGTTGTCTGACGAGTCGGGGTTACCTTAGCTACGTTGGTCAGCCACACAGTTTCTACGGCCGTTTCCATGACGATGCACGTCCATCAGCTTTCGGGGGTGGTGCCAGGGGTGAGGTATGAAGGGAGAAGCGGGTCTAAATTCGTTTATAAACAACCTTTCCACTCGTTTTCTCCCACATCACTGACTACACCTTTAAAGTTGCTATGAGGAGAATCTATTTCCGGCGACATAAAGACTCTGCTACCCATGAGTATGCACGGCGACTGTCATAAAGACGTGACCCAAGCCAAAGTGTGTGTTTGTTGTGATGCTAATGAATGCAGCTCAGACCTTCCTCAGAACTCTGCATTGCTTTACAACTTCTTTTTCAACAACTTACAGGATGCAAAGCCACGAGGTAATGTTTCTCTTTCTAGTTACGTAGCGGTAGTTTTTGATGTGTGACAACAAGCAATTTTTGAAAAACTTAGTATTGTAGTTTTGTAGCCGGCTATATATGGCTACTTACAGCCTGGTGCTCAAAGACGTGTCTGAATAATATACATTTGCTCTAGTTTTAATTGTCTTGTTCCTGAAGTTGAGTATCCAGGCCAGTCCAGCCCTGTCTGACCTGACCACGAAGCTAAGGAATAGCATTTATAGATAACCTATTTTGATGCTATAAAACTCATCTTAAAGTGTGTATTTCCATCAGGCATATATCTAAAAGTCAGACTTTTTTGTGATTACTTAGAAACTCCTCATAGCATCTTTAACAATAATATATTTATTTACTCATTTCTGCTGGAATGTGCTCATTGCTGAATCCATGACAGCTATTGTATATCCATCCGGACTTGTATGAATTATGCCTGAGCTTTGTTCCCATTGTTTGTTTAAATAATTAAAAATAAATGAATAAATATATAAATATGAAAAAAATGAGGAAACTCAAAAAAAAACACTGGGGGTGCCAGATTATTGCATTAATTGCAATTAATTAATTAGTCTTAAATAACGCGCTATGTTTTTGCAGCAAGTTCTCCTGGTAAACTTCTGAGGAGAGCAAATTTTACATCGTAGGGTAGCCATGACTACGGTGTTGTTAGCGCAGCATTTTGGCAGTGATCTCCGGTCAGGAGAAGAACAAAAACACAATTTTCCATCAGAAAGCTTTAGTTGACATTCTGTTCTCCTCTTTTAAAGGAGAAGTCGAGTCCATTTCTGATAAAACTGCAGATCTTTCTGCATCCACAGAGATCACTTTTACACGCTGCTGTTGTTTTCAAACATGCAGTCACTTCCTGTTGTCGTCACATCTGCAGCTCCGCCTCTGTCCCCTGATTGGTCCGTTAAAGCTGGAGAGTTTTTATGCATTGGGCTTCTTGTGCTTCAGTTTTTGGGAGGTGGAGAACAATCTTTAGATCTGCTACAATAATCTAATGACTTTTAATCAGAATACCTCAAGTTGAAGCTTCTTTCAGCAATTTTTAAAGTGAGATTAAAAAAGCGATTCATTAGATTGATTAATTACAGATCATAATTAATTAATCGCTCAACTTTTTAAATCTCCTGACAGCACTAGACAAAGTTTGGAGCAGTTTCTCAGGAATCAAATTCACCGGCATGGTGGACAAAAGCAGGATTACTGGAGTCCGAGTGTACCAAAGGTCAAATATCAGGCCAGGAGGAGGGACATAGTCAACTTATTATTAACGGTACGGCTTGAAAATACAGCTTTACCGACTTGTTTTTCTATATTATTTAAAATGCTGGTTACTCTTCCTCCTGCCTTGATGGATGTGCAGGTTTCTCATTGGTCACTTTCTGTCTGTGTTCATTCTAGTGTTTCCATTTGTTCTGCCCTGAAGGTTCATCCTTCACTCTGAGAGCTTCTGGTTGGTTTTCTCGTCTTGTTTTGTTCTCAAAAAAAGTGCCTCCACTCCTAAAATGTTCTTAGGTGGTTTAATGCACTGTCAAAGAAGGAACAGCAGCTTTGTGCCTGACCATTCCTCATTTTTAGACAACCACCTGAACACGAGCAGGAGAGCTCGACTGTTTACTATTTAAACAGCGTCAGTGTGAAAATGACATCGGTGTCAGGGTAGAAAGTGGGACAAAGTGTGCTTTGAGTTCAGATTAGGGATGTAACAGTATGAAAATTTCATATCACGGTTATTATAACTAAAATGATCACAGTTATTATTATCATGGTATTGTTGCAGGGTGCTGAAAATGTTCAAAAAGTACTTTAGCACAGTCTTGAAACCATTTAATCCCTTTAATATTCTAATTCTAACAGTTCTTTTGTCTTTTTTTGGTCAATAACTGTGTCAGGAAATGTCCTATAAGTAAATCTGTTTAAACTTGTTTCATTAGAAATAAAAGTAACCGATTCTGGCAAGTATTTGTCATTATTATGTTATAAATGCTTAAACAGTGTGTAATTACAAGAAAAGGAAAAAACAAATTTGTACTTTAAACAGGATTCTGTTCAAAAATAATTGTTGATGAACATGTTCAAAGTTTTTAGTTGGCAAAAAATAATCTTAACCGATTTTACAAACACTCACACATTTTAGTTTGCCTGCAGCATTAATGTCCATGTTACAGCTCGTTATATTAGACCATGTTTAGGACTTTTTATTTTTTTATTGTTTCACTAACAATAGTCCCTGAAGCAGTTAGCCCCCTTCATGACTCTCCTCTGGTCTCCCCTTTCCATGGCAGATCTCGACATCTCCTTTAATATTTCCAAATTACGATTGATTAAATCCATAAAACACGAACTATGATGGAAAGAGACGATCTACTACGACGAAATATGGCAAATAAACGGCGCAAGAACAGCAAAAACACACTCCAGACTGATGCTAATGCTGTTATTTACAACCTTTATACATTATTTACTCAGAAAATCCTGATAAACCTCCTATAATTCACTCAGGTATGGCCCTCTGAATCCTCTCTCTCTCTCTTCGGCTCAGTCTGCTCGTTTCATCAATCCTCGACATCCTTGTAAAATCCAAACTTCAACCAGACTTTCGCCGTTTCGAGTGGGAAAACCTGTAAGAGTCTGAGCGAGGCTCCAACTGCTGGACTTCCTGAGACTAAACGATGCAAACACGGCATAACGGTAATGATTTCAGTGGGAAATTTTACTGCGGTTTACCATTTCTCGGTAACCGTTACATCCCTAGTGCAGATAGGGTCTCAGTGCTGGATTCAGGATTTAGTTCAATATCAGATGAAGCAGATTTAATTTATTCGGAGGGTCTTAAAGTGCTGAGAGCTATGACTAAGCCCAAATCAGACATGACTTACTAACAGAAAACCTGCATCGAGTTTCCTCAGTAAAAGGATCAGAGTATCTCTCCTAAACCTCCTGACTCAGCTGAAGTCACAGTGGGGCTGTAATTGCTGTAGTGACACCTTCACACTGCAGATCTGAAACTGGAAACCATCGCTGCTCTCCCCTCCTGACCTTGTCTCCATGTGTTTAGTTACAGCAGCACGTCTCAGCACTGGTAAAGATGGAGGTAGTTTTTGTGGCTCATAAGTTTTTGTTTTGCGCTTCTGCTCTGAAATGTAATTAGGACAAAGAGGGCATCTGTGGAATCTTATTACAGGCTGGAGACCACTGTTTCATCTTCAGCTCTTGATTTACACTGACAAGAAAAGTGCATTTAACTTGAGGGAACTCTAACATCCTTGAGTTGGATGAGCTTATGAGTTTGTGCAGGAGTCAGCCTCCACATTAAACTTTAGATTTATATTTAGCTCTGTGATATGAGAGACCTGCAATGATCCTTTATTTACAATCCTGCAGACAGCTGGGAGGAGGCCGAGCAAACATTCAGGATGAATTCTGCTTCTATGAAGTAAACATCCAGGAGGCACTGTGATTATGAAGCACTTTGGAGATGAACTTCTTCATCTGGGGCGGATCCAGGTTGATCCTCAGACCCACCTCTTAGGTCACAAGCTGTGGGTTTCTTACATCATTGTACCTTAAACTCTAAGGTGGACTTCTTTAAAGGGACTGTGAGGAGTTTCTAAGTAATTACAAAAAAGTCTCACTTTTAGATATATGCCTGATCAAAATACACACTTTAAGATGAGTTTTATAGCATCAAAATAGGTTATCTATAAATGCTATTCCTTAGCTTCACGGTCGGGTCGGACAGGGCTGGACTGGCCTGGATACTCAACTTCAGGAACAAGACAATTAGAACTAGAGCTAATTTATATTATTCAGACACGTCTTAGAGCACCGGGCTTTAAGTAGAGATATATAGTCGGCTACAAAACTACAATACTAAGTTTTCCAAAATTGCTTGTTGTTACACATCAAAAACTACCGCTACGTAACTAGAAAGAGATACATTACCTCGTGGCTTTGCATCCTGTAAGTTGTTGAAAAAAGAAGTTGTAAAGCAATGCAGAGTTCTGAGGAAGGTCTGAGCTGCATTCATTAGCATCACAACAAACACACGCTTTAGCTTGGGTCACATCTTTGGTGCGTTCCAGTTGTAGTCAGAAGTAGGAATTTCTGAGTTCCGTGTAGAAAACTGCAACAGGAACGTCCCCCAAAGTCTGAATTTCCTACTGGGAACTCGGTGAAACCTCACCACCCCCGAGTTGACAATGGAAGATGGATGCCCCCAGTGTGAACAGTTATTTAGCTCCTGCAATAATAATATTTGCACTTCTGACTGGGGTGTGTCGCTCTAGATCAGCTGTGTTTTGGTAAAAAGTAGTTCCTGCATGAAACTGCTCACAACAAGGTCTACTGACTCTTGAAGCTACAAGGTTCTGATTTTTAGAAAGAGACACTGGTTTTGACTTTTTTTTTTGTGAACAAGTCCAGTTATACCAGAGAGAAGGCCCACATCTCTACAGCTGAAATCTTAAACATGTCAAACATAAAGTAAAAACCTAAATGGATAAACAGGCCCTTCAGTTATAATGCTAAATGTCTCTGCAGTGAGCACTAAACCAGTTAAAACTAATCAAATTAAATTTATATTTAGCTGTGTGCAATGCTGTAAATATTTTTGAACTTTTACATTTGTTTACATTGATCTTGCTATTTATTTATTTTTTCTCTGGGTCATATCTTGCTTTATTAATACTTTTTCTAGCTAGGTTATTTTTATTTAATTTTTAAATTCATGCTCCTCTCTATGTCTACGTTTCAGCCACATAGCAGCGGCACATAATTTACCCTAAGGATATTTTTGTAATTGAATTACCCCAATTATCCAAGGAAGACCAAGACCTATTTTGAAGACCAACTGATGAACCAACTCCACAGTCATCTGCATAGAAAATTATACGACAGTAAAACTTCAACAGCAAACATGTCTGTGTTCATATTAACATATTTTATTTAAATGACGTCTGTTGATATCTGCTAATGTTGAGATGCTCCTGCTTCTACAAGGCTTCCTTTAGACATTTGTGGTAGATCTTTCTGACTAGATGTTTTACATAACCATGGCATAAATGTTTAGATGAATCAGGCATGTCTCTGAGATTTGTTAGGTCGACCTGATTCACCTTTCCACCAATGGTTGTGGCACAGACAGGTATATAAATTTTTTTTCTTGAAATGTTTTTTGTATTCGATTACAAAGTTGTCAATTAAAATACTCTGATTTCTGTTTTTTATTGTTTCTCTTTATCGCTCTGATGGACTGAAGATGCAGGACAAGTTGAACAGCTTCTGTTCACATTGGGCTCTGCATATTTGGGTGGCAGATCTGGCTTAGCTTCTTTGCTTTCATAGTACATCTTTACATGAAAAAGGCTGGCGACCATTACACTGGAGGGTGTCCAGACTGTGGCCTGGGGGCCAACTGTGGGCCATGATCCATGTACTCAGCCTGAAGTAACTACCGAAACAACAATAAAATGAATCTTTAAAGAATGAAGCATGTGTCAGATCATAGAAAACAAACAAATCACCTCATCTTTATTATAAAGCACTTTAAAAACAACCACAGCAGAGACAATAAATAAATAGATAAATCATTTTTCCAGCACTATCAGCTTAAAGGTCGGAGTTTTAAAACATCCAGCCCAAATTCTCTCCTTTAAAGTCTGAGTGTTTTTCTTAATAGAAAACAAATATAGATCTTTATTTTTCTGTAGCAGTCAAGCAGAATATGGAGATCAAACCCTTTAAATTAAGATAAACTTGATTTCTTCCCTCTCTCTCTCTGGTCCTTCAATAGCAGTCCTTTGGCTCATTTTGGTCCATTTTTATTCCCAAAGTGTTTGCTCAGACTGTTTATGGTGACATGTGGGCGTGTAGAGGGAGGATAAGGAGGCTGAGCCACATTTTCAGGTGGATTAGACCAGAGCGTCTGAATTATTTTGGTTTTAAGGTTTATTTCAGGCTCTTGGTGCACGGACGAGACCCCAGGTCCGTTTTTTTAGAAGGCTTTAATTACCTTTGTCTATTCAGAGCTGGTCTAAATCCTGCCTCACACGCTTCAACAGCTCCTTTCAGTGCAGAAGTGGCAGATGTCTCTCAGATCTCCACTCCTGATCAGCCAGAAATATCCACATCTCCACAGACTCATCACAGGAAGAGAAGAGCTCTCTCCGCTCCGGCTCAATCATCTCAATCAGAGATTCAACCTTCACCAGAGATGGAACAAGCCTCCCTGAAAACAGACTCTACAGTCCAGCTCACTGCCACATCTTTGGACATCAGGGCCAGTATTCACAAACATCTTAAGGCTAAAAGTAGCTCCTAACGTCCCGATTTAGGAGAAACTCAAAAATAATGGGTGTGTCAGCAGGGCTCAACAGTGCGAGGAGGTACTCGCATTTGCTACTAAAAATATTACAGTTGTGATTTGCACCTGTGTGACTACGAAAACTGACCGTTCAAAACATATTTCATCTTGTGTTGAATACGTTGGAAGTTGTGGCCGGTGGTATTCCTGTTCAGCTTTGAAACGTTTGTTTTATTGACCTAACTGCGCCACTAGCTAGCCAGCCTTCGGTACACCCGACATGCCAACGAGCAATAACCAAATAACTATGAAGCCTATCAGTTATTTTTTCAAAAGACCAACAAAACCAGAACATGTGTACTCTGAATTGAGGCAAGAGGATGAAATGGAGCAAGGAGACGAAATTAGCAGCGAGGAAGAGTTAGTGTTAGCCTCAGACGCTGTGTCTCAAGACGCCAGAGAGACAGTTAATGACACCGCTGCTGTTCCCAGTCGTAAGAGGTACTGTACAAGTTTAATGCTGACTGGTAGAAAGCATTCCCATGGCTCCTTTACGAGAACACATTGATGTATTTGTAAGTTCTGCATGGCAGCGCGAACTACTACATCATACATAGCAGCCTAGCTTGATATGGATTGATCTGTAATGAGTCTGACAAGCTAAACAATCGTCCAATCACAGGCTGCTGTTTTTTTTTGAAGGTTCTGCCTCTGAAAAGATTTTCAAACGGCTATTTCCCTGATGGACTAGTGAAATTATACAGTAGTGGATATAACGACCTGTCCACCTGGCAGGTCAAGTTCACCTTATATGCAGTAAGCGTTTTTTTTTTTTTTAACTTTATGTTAACTATTTTATCCAGGAGGTTATGTTATTGCCAGCGTCTGTTTTTTTGTTAGTTTGTTGGTTTTTTAGTTTGTTTGTTTCTCTGTTAGCAACATAACTCAAAAAGTTATGGATGAAATTTTCAGGAAATGTCCAGGTTGGGACAAGGAACAAATGATTAGATTTTGGGAGTGATCTGGATCACCGTCTGGATCCACCATGATGAAAAATGCAATTTTCGTCAATAACTACTGAACTAAAATAGATATCATTATAAATCCAACTGCTAAAAGTATGTTTTAACGGTCAAGGAATCTAAATATTTAGACGAAATAAAAGTAGGACTAATATTTATGGTGAAAATCACAATATGGGTGAGGACTGTGGGGCTGGCAGAGGTCTAGTTGCTGCCATGTGATTGCCTGATGAGCCATTTAGTTGTATGTTAAAAAGCAGTTAAAGGTGCAGTGTGTAGAATTTGGCATTTTAGCAACATCTAGCGTTCAGATTCTAGAATGAACCTAACCGTAGCCAAAGTGTCACGTCACGCTGAGCAACGGAATCCTGTGAAGACCAAAAAGGATCCTGAACACACACACACAATTTACGTTGTGTGTGTGTTTATACACACAGTTTGAATCCCTAGGACAGAGTAACAACTTTCTATGCATCCACTGCCATCCTCTCCTCTTCTTCACCTGCATTCCAGGTAGATTTCAGAACCGATTCGCAGAACTGATTCACGTTTTCGTTCTTTTTGTCCCTAAAAACCACCCGTAGACACCGTGGCAGATCAATATGTCGGACTACACGAAACAGCGACCCGCGATCATGTAAGTTTTTTATAAAGATTTTTCTAACTAAATAAACAGAAACATATATCTCCAATATTCACCGTTTCCGTTTGGCGAAAAGCGTGGATGTATAAAATGCCACATTCTACACACTGCACCTTTAAATGAGAGTAAAGAGGCTCTTGTGCGCATGTATATATGTATGTTTATGTGTGTATATATATATATATATATATATATATATATATATATATATATATATATACTCTCTCTACACCTATACATGTAAAGAGCGTGAAAGAGGGAGCACTTAACCCTTTTATCCATCTCCATCACCTTTTCATCCCTATCACCTCACTGCCATCACATTTTGTCAAAGGTAGGAGCAGTGCGCCCTCTGTTGTCTCTGCCTGTCATTACAGCAGTGAAAAAGCTTCTGAATGAAATGTCTTGTTCATCTTCATCTCTTCAGCATGAGTTTGTCTGTTTTCATGTTAAACAGCTGATTTTCCTTTTCAGTCTGTTTGTGTTGTTTAATATTCAAATGTGCTCCGTCACAGATGGGAGCTTTACTCCAGTAAATATTTGCTCTTGAAATGGAGTTTCTTTTGTTTGGCGTGATCCACTGGAGCTGATCTTTCCAGCTGCCGGCCTCGCTCCCTTCGCTCCTCAGATTGATGTGAAAGTTTAAGAGCAGCGGCGGCACGTGACGGTGTGGAGCATACATTTACCCAGAGCCACTCAGGGCCATTTTTCATGCACTTTAGGAAAGGCTGGGAGCTAATGGAAGCTGTAGGGGAAACATTACAGAGAATAATGACTCACAAATGGGTTGAAATAGTAAACAGTAGATCAAATGGAAGCAGACAGGCAGACGCGAGGGGACGGAGTGAGAGCTTTATAACAGCACGGTCGTGTTCACTGATCCTCAGAAGAAATAAAGGTCAAAATATCTTTAAAAACATGCTGAGGTTTGCTCATTTACCTGAGAAAAAGGCTAAATATGCCCAAGAGAGGCATATTTCCAGTTTAGGTGATAGTTTTAATGTCTTACTTAACTTATAATCTTCTTTACCATTTTCTCTGAACAAAGTTTTACATTTATTTACAAATTTGAAGAAGCAATTTAATACATTATTCTTTAAACATTATTTTTTCATGTCCAGTGCAGCCCATGTTCAATTAAAACCCTTCTTTATTGGGTTTAAGTTCCAGGATATAATTACATTTCTTAATAAGAACATGTGTGCCACTTAAAAATCTAACAATTGTGAACAAACTAGGGCTGAACGATTTGAGAAAATAATCTAATTGTGATATTTTTCCCCAATATTGCAATTGCCTTTTCCTCTGCGATTGTTTTAATGTTCCTCATCTTATGTATTCTTAAACAAACATAAGCTGTAGATCGTTTTCTAGTATAACAAAAAAAAGTTAATAGGTGCAAAATAGGTATAAAATTGCAAAAAAAAAAAAAAAAAAAAAAGGCAAAAAAATCAAAAGTGACTAAGGAAAATTGATTATAGCAGCAAAATTGGGATTAAATTTCAAAAACCAAGTAAAAATTCCAAACATGGTCTGACAGTGGCCAAAAAAAAGATGAATGGGATGCAAGATAGGCATAAAGTTGTAAAAACTGGGTTAAAAAAGGTTAAAATAGGCATGAAATTGCACGAAACTACATCACAATGCCAAAATGTTCAACACATTTTGGGTTAGAAATATTGCACTGTCTGCGATTTGAAAATTGCAACAAGCCATACTGTGATTTAAACTAATTTGCAATTAATTGTTCAGCCCTAGAACAGACCAAATAAAACAGACATTCAAGTAAATAAGAAGCCTTAATCTTGTTAAATGTACAATCTAAAGTCTCCTCTAGGGCCGAGCGATATGGATAGAATTTCATATCTCGATATTTATGCAAGATATCTCAATATGTATATCGATACAATATGACTACGGCTTCGGTGAAAACCAAGCATTTTTCACAAAAGTGAAAACATAATACAAAAGAATTTGGAAAGTGGGGTTTTATTTATAAGAAATGTATATCGTTTACATTGTTGCTTTTTTTTACATTAATATCTTGAATGTTCATATCTCGATATAGATACGATAACGATATATCTTTCAGCCCTAGTCTCCTCCCAATTTGACATTCAAATTCTTTGGTAGGAATCATTCATTCAGATGTGTCATCTCGTCTCATTTACATTTTGGAAAGATAAAGTTTATCCGAACCTAAGCCAACTCGTGTCATCCCTCCGCTGTGCTTTCAGTCAGTCTACAACAGGCGTCTGAAGCTACTAGCTTGTTCTGTTTACTACAGGCGGAGTGATTTAGCGGAGGGATACACAACGTGAGTTGGCTAAGGTCCAGATAAACTTTATATTTCTGAAATGTTAATGCACTTCAAAACACTCGTATGTAGCGTACTCTTAAACTGTGGTATTACTTTTTTAATTTGAGTTCTTGTAGGTGGAGAAAATAGCTTTTGTATTTGGTACGGTATTTTCCTGTTAGCGTCTATTTCTTCATCACAGACTGTGTCTTACTGAGGGAGAGGAGAGAACTTTCTACTGTATCTGATGTACTGAGCGGCAACACGGAGCTCATACAACCACACTTAACCCTTTAAGGCCCAAGACCATAGATAATAGCCAGAAAATTCTAATTTTTTGGAGCTGAAATGTTTCACTTTCTGCTAAAATCCATAAAAATCAAAATGTTCATCAAATTCAACAGATAGATTTTTCATATCTCATTTGATACATTACGTGTTTTTGGTAACTGATAATCCATTTGAGGACATTTTTATCATTTATCTGATTGTATTCAGATGTTTTTTTTGTAGTTTGTTGATCATATTGGGTAGAAAGAAGTATTATAAAAGTATGTATCAAATATGATACAATTGGCATTATAGGGTTAAAAAAATACTGAACTATCCCTTTAATAAAGTATGTCTTCTTCTTCTTCTAACAACCTTCTTGGTCTGAGCCACGAGCACGGGCTGAAGCTGAACACAGACCGCACCTGAGGCAAATATGCAAAAATGAAACACAAAGTCCAGACCAGACAAACTCTGATTCCCTCCTCTTCACAGGACAGAAAAACTGCTTCAACTTTATTCCTATTACCAGTTTTGGATCACAGTACACCTGTGGTTTGGGCTGTATTGGAAAAAAATAGCTGAGGGAAATTATTTTTTTGAACAAGGTATTTAAAAAAAAGCAGAAAGCATCCTTAAGTCTGAATTAACAGCCAGACAGTATTACAGATATAAAAAAAATAAAATAAATAAATAAATAATAATAAAATAAATACAATCAATCAGGTAAAAAGATTAATAATAATTATATATATATTTTAAAAAAAACCACTAAGACACAAACTGATGTACATTACATGCACAGATTGCCAGGTGACATATTTTTGACAAAAGTTATAAATGGTTGCCAAGTTTTATCAAATTTTCGGATACACTCTGATTCTATGTCTAATTTTCTCTAAATGTACAAGACACATCACCTCCTTTATCCAATGACCATATGATGGAACAAGCTGAGGGATAGTATAATACTTATTTTGAATGAAAACTGCATTTTTAACAGATTTTTTCATGCAAGAGATTCTTAAGATGAGCCTACACTGTGAAAAAAATAGTAATATAACAGTATTTTACTGTTTATTTTACAGTTTACAGTTTAGTTTTTTTAATTCACAAAAATAAACTGTGATTTTACATGTCAAATGTAATATAACAGGAAATTACTGTAACTGTGAAAAAACACAATATTTCTGTTCTTTTACAAAGAAACCCCGTTAGAAATATTTACTGTTAAAATAAGTTAACAAGTGTATTGTAATTTTACAAATATTTTTTCTGTTATTTAAGGGAAAAAACTGTAAAATTCAACTTTACAACTCTAAAAAAAAAAAAAATTCCATAAAATAATGTCATTAGGGGGTGCTGGTTTGGCGGAGTGGTTAGCAACCAGGCACCCCATGTACTTGCTTCTGCCGGTCCAGGTTTGAATCCCACCTGGGACCAGTTTGCAGAGTGTCTTCCCCTACTCTCTCTCCCCCTTTCACAAGCCTATCCACTGTCTCTCTCCTATCAATAAAGGCACAAAGTGCCCCAAAAATACATAAAAAACAAAAATGATGTCATTACAACCAACTATTAGCAGCACATTCCTGTAAATTTAAGCATAATTCTTCGTATTACAATGTTGATTTACCATCTTTATGGGTAATTTAATTGTTTTTTAATGTTAAATGTTTGTAATTAAACGTTAAAGAACCTTAAATTAAGGAAAAATCTTGTTAAAATTACAACTAGAAACTGTATTTTAACTACGGAAAGAAACTGTATTTTTATGAGAAAGCAATTTTCTGTTATTTCACAGGGGGTTTTTTTGCGCCCCAGCTGCCGGAATGTTACCGTTTTTTTACGTTTTTTTATTTTACAGTGTAAAAAGTAGGGCTGTCACTTTAGTGCATTAATGTGTTATAAAAATTAATCACAGATTAATCATAGCACACAAACATTTTAATATTGGCCAGCTGGAGGACCCGCACATGTCAGTGGCACATGTCACTTCACACATGCGTCTCTAGTCAAACCAAACAAAGCCCAGGTGACAACAGGAATGGCATATTTAAGACTTAGGGCGCTTTCACACCAACCACATTTAGTGCGCACGAAAGAACCCAGGGTTTGGTACGTTAGTATCAATGTGAATGCAACCACCGCACTTTGGTGTGCACCAAATCAGCCGGTCTGAGACCTCCATGAAGGGGTGGTCTCGATCCGCTCCATCTCCCTACATTTGGTGCTGTTTCACTGGTGTAAAACAAAGTGGTCCAAACCGATCTACTTTGGATGCATTACTTCCTGTTAATCCCGAGGGTGAATCTTTTGCTTACTCAATTTGTTTATTCTGGTTGAGGATTACGAAGATTTACGAGGGTCCAGAAGTCGCTGATGCCGTCTCAAACATGATAAAAAAAGGAAAATGTAGAAGAGAGAGAAACGTAAACATTGGTTGTCTGGTGTAGGAAATGGTTACCATGGTAGCCTCTTCTTCGTTCTCCTCCGTAGCAGGTTTGGTAACCAGTTACGTGCATATCGCCCCCTGCTGTTTCAAACTGAGTAAATACACAAGTGGGCCTGGGCACGGTTCGATGTTGCCAGTGTGAATGCAAGCCAGCGGGGGAGGGGGAGGGGGGCGAACCCATGGCGAACCGCACCGCGGCACGGTTCGAAACAAGTGGACCTAATGTGAAAACGCCCTTAGTCTTATTTTATTTTTGAATTTATTTATCTATATTTGTACTACATTCTTTAATAATGCATCAGGCCTAATTGTTTTGCTGGATGTCCTCGACCTTTTTCTTATTTTGAATTTGATTTATGAAACACACTTAAAGTGTAATTTGAGTTGCCTGATTGAGCTTAGAATTTTCTGGACAAGTTGTCCTGACTTTGGTTTTATTTAGTCACCAATAAAAATGTGGATTTACAAATCTTCACTTCTTAGTGTATTCATTTGATTAGTCATGCACTACAATTTTATAATATCCTAGAATTCAAATTCTTTATTTGGGTACTTTAAGCAGATATGAGGTTAAATGTGATTAATTAGATTTTTTTTATTCGTCTGACAGCACTAGTACAAAGTTATAAAAATGTTCAAAATTAACTTGATGTATTATTCTATAAAACACTACAGCAGGTTTTCCCACTTTCTTAACTTCACAGGGATAAAAGTCACCGCGCACGAGTCCTCCCAGTTAGTTCAGCCTCACTGCGTAACAGCAGCCACAAGGTGAAGAAATCCAAAGACTGCTCTCAAATAAGGAGAGAGAGTGTGTCTCTCCAGAAATAATGAGCCTCTCAGTCTCATAAAGCAGAGCCCAATAAACAAAGACAGAACAGAGACGTCAGTGATGTGTGGAGCAGACAGATAATCAATGCTGAAATTCAAATCCGAGCTGAGTTTGTGTGCAGAGACATCCCACTGCGTTTCATTTATCCACTTCACCTTTAATAGACAACGGCGAGCGCAGAGTATTTTGAGTTTGAGATCTCGGACTGAGGAGTTTTTCTGTTCTTGTGCGGGGACTTTTCTTCAGTAAGGGTGCTGTGGTAAATTAGACCGGCCTAAATGAGAGTTTTTGCTGCAAGTCCTCATTGAAATGGAAACATGAAGCAAAAAAAAAAGACTTGGTAGAAGAAGAAGGCATGAAATGAGCAGCTGAGATTGCACACCACGGAGACGCTGGAGGAGAAAAGTTTGAGGGACAGAGAGAGAGTGTTTGAAAGAAGCAGGTCTTTTTGTATTCTGCAGGAATGGGGCTGATTCAATAGGCAGCTTTTTCAAGGTGCTCACAGGCTTTTTTATGACTCCCTGCTGTTCGTCTGCACCATGAACCGACGCCTCAGTGCTCGGTGAAATCACAGAGAGGCTCCAGGGGAGAAAGCCAGAACTACTGCTTTTCTTTTTTCAAGACACCAGTGCAGCTACAGGAGAAAGCTTTCCGTGCTCCTTTGCATAAAATTACATGATTTATACCATGAAATAGCTCCACGCTGGAGAAACTGCCTGCTGGTTTTATGCCTCAGAGGTTTACAGAGCAGAGGTGGGCCAAGGAGAAGGGGCGTTGGGTTTCAGTGCTGTAGTTGGTGGAAATACACTACACTGCCAAAAGTATTCACTCACCCATCACATATCGGATCAAATAATTCTGCAGAGTCAATCGCTACAGACCTCCAAACTCAGTTTAGTTAGTTTAGTTTATTATTTTAATTTGATCATATTTAAAAGTATACCAACCAAAGCGACACCACTGAAAACCAGGTTGACCGAAAAGGTTTAGACTGAGGCCCCATCCACACGAAGACAAAACGCTTAATAGATTCCAAAACGATAGTCATAAAGACGAAGGCGTCTCAGAAAATGTAGGCGTCTATATATATGAATGCACTCGATACTCATCAAAACGCTGTAAAACACATGCCAGACCTCTAGGGGCGCTGTAACGATATGACGGAAACAAGCAGAAACAGATGAAAAAACAGTGGGCATGTGCACTTGCGGCAAAAGTTGTAAACAGGGATTGTGATAAAGTGATCATAAGGTGCCATAATGTGTCCTCGATAATTGTTTGTTCAACTCGGTGGTGATTGAGAAGAAGAAGATTTTGCTGCAACAGGGATAGTAGGGTCACTAGCTTCATCAGCACATATGCTACACCGTATGCCGCCATTGTTGTTGTCACGTGTGGCGCATGCGTGTCAATGAAGATATGAAACTATGACGTAAGCGCATCTGAAAACTTGCAGAGAGCCAGTAATCACGGAGCTGCGTATACGACATTTCAAAATCTTTCCACTCTGGAACCTGGTTTCAAAAATGATCGTTTACAGACCCCCAAAACGCCGTCTTCGTATGGATGATACACAGATTCGGCAAAAAACTTATGGGTTTAGACCTCGGTTTGGCTTCGTGTGGATGGGGCCTGAAGCTACTTAGCTGATATGTGCCTAACCTTCTTACTTTACAACATTTATACCAGAGCAAAACAAAAAGTCAAACAACACAATCTCAACAACCAATGAATAATTAATAATCCAAAAAAGAACTGAAAAGAAATGGAACTGAAAAAATATCCAAAAAAGAACAGAAGCAAATACAAAAGAATTCCTGAGGACAAATTCTGCCTAGCCCATCAATTTATCTGTAGAGCAATGTATATACACCTATACACATACATACTTGCAGACGCACATCCATACACAAAAAGCCAGGCTTGTACACACATATATATACGTACATAGCCATATTTACATACATGCACTTTTTTTTCTTCTTCTTCTTCTCTTCCTTCCTCTTTCCCCTTCTGTTTATTTTTTTAATACCTCCTCTTCTCTCTTCCCCTTTCCGTTTCTTTCCTTTTCTCCTTTTTTCCTTCTTTTCTTCCTTCCTTCTCCTCTTCCCCTTCATGTGGCCTTCAGATTAGCTCAAGAACAGTGCAGAGAGCTTCATGGATGGGTTTCCATGGCCGAGCAGCTGCATCCAAGCCTCACATCACCAAGTGCAATGCAAAGTGTGGAAGCAGTGGTGTAAAGCACGCCGCCACTGGACTCTACAGCAGTGGAGACGCGTTCTCTGGAGTGACCAATCACGCTTCTCCATCTGACAATCTGATGGACCAGTCTGGGTTTGGAGGTTACCAGGAGAACCATACTTGTGGGACTGCATTGTGCCAAGTGTAAAGTTTGGTGGAGGGGGGATTATGGTGTGGGGGTGTTTTTCAGGTGCTGGGCTTGGCCCCTTAGTTCCAGTCAAAGGAACTCTGAATGCTTCAGCACACCAAGACATTTTGGACAATTCCATGCTCCAACTTTGTGGGAACAGTTTGAAGCTGGCCCCTTCCTCTTCCAACGTGACTGTGCACCAGAGCACAAAGCAGGTCCATAAAGACATGGAGGACAGAGTCTGGTGTGGATCAACTTGACCGGCCTGCACGGAGTCCTGACCTCAACCCCATAGAACACCTGTGGGATGAATTAGAGCAGAGACTGAGAGCCAGGCCTTCTGGTCCAACATCAGTGTGTGAGCTCACAAATGCTCTTCTGGAAGAATGGTCAAAAATTCCCATAAACAGGGGTGCTGGTTTGGCGTAGTGGTTAGCACCCCATGTACTTGCTTCTGCCGGTCCAGGTTCGAATCCCGCCTGTGACCAGTTTGTAGAGTGTCTTCCCCTGCTCTCTCTCCCCCTTTCACAAGCCTATCCACTGTCTCTCTCCTATCAATAAAGGCACAAAATGCCCAAAAATATACATTTAAAAAAAAAAAAAAAAAAAAAATTCCCATAAACACTCCTAAACCTTGTGGACAGCCTTCACAGAAGAGTTGAAGCTGTTATAGCTGCAAAGGGTGGACCCACGTCAGATTGAACCATATGGATTAGGAATGGGATGGCACTTAAGTTCATATGTGAGTCTAGACCGGTGAGCGAATACTTTTGGCAGTATAGTGTATGTCTTGATGGACAGGCAGCGTCTGTGATTGAAGCAAAGCAAATCGCTCCTCCTGCAGACTGAGGACTCCGAGCAGAGCATGGAAGTGAGTGGGTCTCCTCGCTGGAGCCTCCATTAGGTCAAAGCAACATTATGAGGACGGGTTTGTGAATGTTCGCTGTGCCGAAGCCTTTTGGATGAAGCAGAGAGGCTGCCTGGAGTCTGATGAGGGAGCAGAGATAAAGCTCAGCTTTACAGTTTGGACAGTGTTGAGTTCACTGCCTCTTCAGCCATGTTTTTGAACTCCTCACTCTGAATCCACATGTGATATTTATTCACCTTTAGTCACTTCTGCATTTACCAACTGGTACAGCATCTCCTCCTGGTACAGCTTAAGGAGATAATAAAGGAAGCAAAAACCCTCCTTTCCTAAACTTTCTAAGAATTCGCACAGCTCTTATCATGGCTGACGCTTCAGTGCTTACACACTGACTTTTCCCTCTCACCTTACTGACAATTTGACATGAGTCTTACATAAGGACTCAGAGCCATGATTTTTTATTTAACCATTCATTTACACTGAGAAATTTGGAAAATAATTTTTAAAGAGCAGTGAAAATACCAAAATAAAAAAAAAACTACATCACAGGAGGAGTAAAAGTGGGTATGTGGGACTTAAAGCTCGGGTCTACGATCTGAAAATCAGTTTGGCTGTTGAGACAGATTTGAAAAACTCAGCCTGGCCCCCCTTCACTCACCCCTCCCCTCAGTGTTCCAAGATCCCGCCACCCAGCTCGTGTCACCTCCTAACAACACGCCCCCTCTGATAGAGCAACAAGCTGGCCGGCAGAAAATATCAGCAGCAACAACAACCAAAAACAACTCAGCTCAACTGAAAGTAACAAACACGACAGTCATCCCCATTGTAACACACAGCGATAGCCATTTCAATTGGACCGGCGGTGAAGCGGGTCTGGCGTCGCCACTGTTAGCCGATCAGAGCAGAGCCGATTGTGGGCGAGGATTTATCTTTCTTTGCGTGTCCTCACCAGCTCAGTTTACAACACTAACGATGAGTGGCTAACTTATGCTAAAATCAATTGACAGAGCCTACCCGCTCCGACCAACAACGTTCAGTCATTAGCCAGTATAGGCACAGACTAACCAGAGTTATTCAGCAGACATCTCCCACTGCAGTAAACAAAGCTATTACCTGTTCAACCAGGGGTGGAAAGGCCGGTACTGCAGCCGTTCGCCAGCCGGCGTCCAGTGCTGCGGCCGGCGCCCAGTGCTGTGGCCGGTGCTGCGGTCGTTCGCCAGCCGGTGGCCCGTGCTGCGGCCGGCCGCTCGGTAGCTGGCGGCCGGCACAGTGTTCAACAATCCCAAATCATTCTGCAGCTCTTTCCACCGTACGATTCTCCAGTGTTGAGTCTCCGTTGGGACCTGTATTGCTCATATTTCTTCCTTACTTCAGCCTTTTCCTCAACTTTTATGTTTCCTTCTCTTCGACGTGGAGGGTAACAGAAGTGGCCTCCCGGCTCCATGATGCTTCAGTAGCTGTGCTGCTAGCTGATCACCGGTACATGAGAGAGGTAGTGGGGAGGAGGCGGGACCATGGGCGAGACGGTGCGGAGCAGGGGAGACAGGAGATTGGATGGACTCGCGGACCAATCCGAACCGCCGGGAATGGCGTTTCGGATTGGTCAACTATTATGCTGCTTGCAGCGGATATGCTCAATGGATTTTTTTTTCATTCTTTTTGGTCTTTATATTGCGTAGATCGGACCAAAGGACTATAACGGCCTTATAAACGGTGTTATTAAGATGTACCAAGCTTCCAAATCGTAGACCATAGCTTTAAGCGGCCTGCAGACCAGAGTTGAAAACCCCTGATTTGCTGTCGAACTCATTCTATCTTTCATAAAAGATTTGTACATTTTTGCTCCATGGTCTTGGCCTGAACTTCAGAGCTGACTTAAACCAGAGAGTTGCATTAGTTTGGGAGCTGTTAAAATCAAAATAAGGAATGATTTAAACACTGCACATGTGTTACTGCAAAGTGCTGCTGATTTGATTTGAAATCACTTTCTTCATCTTAGTTTTACTGCTTGATTTCTCAGTGGGAATGCTCCAGATTAAATCAAATTAAAAAATAAATAATCAAACTTACTAATAAATGCTTTTGATATTGTCTTTATAAATTTGTGAATGAACATCTCTTCAAGCCAACATCCATCATGTCTCATTGACAGACACTCGAGTTTGAACAGCTGCTGATGAGAAACTGTTTTCAACAGCCAATAAAAATCTGTCAGAGATGTTTAACGCATCACTTTCCCTCCACATGACAATCACAGACTGATTTTATTAAATAACAGAGAGGAAAGAGAATATACTGGAGAAATAATGAGGAGAAAAAAAACACAAACTCAAAGTGTTGGATGGATTTGAAGACATTTTCCTGGAATGTTGTTCACGGCACAAAGGAGGAGTGATGAGATTTTAATGGTGATCCAGTTAGAGGGATGTTCTGGAGGTTTGTCGAAGGGTTAATGAGGTACAAAGTCTAAGCCTGAACAGAAGCTGCAGAGGTCAGCTCTGCATCCGTGCAGAAACTGTCTGCACAGATGCAGAAATCACACTGAGTCCATGGAAGTGAAAGACTTTTGGGCTGAACAGGTCACAGGAGCAGCGCTGGATTATCAACTATACTCTTTTATAGAGACTTACTTTTCCTCCAAAAAGCCACTTTGTCAAGGCACTACTTTGTTACGAGGAACGGCCCACGCATCCCTCCACCAGCAGCTCATCAAAATGCTAACTGACTTTAATTTTGCCAAGTTCACAAATATACAGGATCTACATTAGGGATGTAACGGTATGAGAAAATAATCTAATTGCGATTTACTCTGCAATTGTTTTAATGTTGCTCATCTTATGTATCCTTAAACAAACATAAGTAGTAGATCTTTTTATAGTAAAACCAATATGACATTAAATTAATCTAAGGATAAAAGATTTGAGAAAAAGTGGAGAAGTGAAGAACAGAAGCAAAATAGATATGAAATTGTAAAAACTGGGTAAAAAGGTATGAAAGCGGAAAAAGGTTAATAAATAGGTGCAAAATACTGTAGGTATGAAACTGCAAAAACAAAGGGAAAAAATGGCAAGAAAATCCAAAAGTGGCTTTCAAATTTCAAAAACCATGTAAAAATTCCAAAAATGGTTCTGATAGTGGCCAAAAAAAAGATGAATGGGGGCAAAATAGGCATAAAGTTGTAAAAACGGGGTAAAAAAAAAAAAGGTAAAATGGTCCAAAAGTAGGAAAAAAGTGTATGAACAGAGGTAAAAAAAAAAAATAGGCATGAAATTGCAAAAAACTACATCACAATGCCAAAATGTTCAACACATTTTGGGCTTAAAATATTGAACCTTCTGCGATTTGAAAATTGCAACAAGCCATTTTTCGATTTAATCTAATTTGCAATTAATTGTTCAGCACTAATCTACATCCATGATAAAGACTGACAGCACCCTGCTGATCAGGCATGTTGATAGAGCTCAGTTTACCTCCTCAAAAACAAACAAACTGTTTTCATTAGAAAAACTATTATCAAACCATGGCTTCTGTCCTTATCCAATCAACAGCCAGTATAATGGGGACACTTCCTTTGAACATAAACTTCATTCAGTCTGTTAATCACAGTGGGAGGCTCTGCAGGATGAGAGCTGCAGACTGCAGAGGAAAAAGCTCCTGAAGGAGTTTACAGAGTCACTCTTAGACCCTGTTTACACGGAGACATTGTCACCTAAAACACAAAGGCTTTCCTTTGCATGTTCAAACTCCAAAACGAATAAATCCGCTGTAGTGTGCATGCCAGTCCAGTGGATGGCAATGTAGGCTTTCAACAAAACAGCGCTGTTATAACACGCGTACGTTAAAGAAAAACTTTTTACAAACAATAATAGCAGAGGACGCTAGGGATGTAAGTTTGGATTTTACAAGGATGTGAAGGGGAAACTGATAGAAGACAGCCACCCTGTTTAAACATGAAGCTGCAGCAAAAGAAAAAGACATGCGTGATTAAAACTGCTGTAACTCCTCGAGTAAACGAGTAGACCTGAGCCGGAGAGAGAGAGAGGATTCAGACAGCCATACCTGAGTGAATTATAGGAGGTTTATCAGGATTTTCTGTGTTAATAATGTATAAAGGTTGTAAATAACAGCATTAGTATCATTCTGGAGTGAGTTCTTGTCGTTCTTTCACCATTTATTCGCCGTGTTTCGTTGTAATAGATCGTCTTTTCCCGTCATAGTTCGTGTTTTATGGCTTTAATCAATCGCAATTTGGAAACATTAAAGAAGGAGATGTGGAGGAGATCTGCCATGGAAAGGGGAGACCAGAGGAGAGTCATGAAGGGGGCTAACTGCTTCAGGACTATCATTATTAAAACAAAAATAAATGAATAAAAAGACCTGGACATGGTCTAATATAACGAGCTGTAACATGGACACTAATGCTGCAGGAAAACTAAAATGTGTGTGTTTGTAAAATAGGTTAAGATTATTTTTATTTTTAATTTTTTAAAATAGGTTAAGTTAGGGTTGGGCGATATGGCCTAGAAGTAAAATCTCTGATTTTTTTCCACAACACTCGATTTACGATTTTAATCGATTTTTCCCTCCCTAAAAGAAACAAAACTCCCAGTGACATAAAAATAAAACAAATCAAGTTTTGCCTTCATGTTGTCTAAATGTTTCCCTCTTAAAGTCAAAGTCTGGGTCATAAAAGGTTGATTATGTAGTATAAACGTAGGCAGGTTTGTCTACATAAACACTAAAAGGCTGAGGTATTTTTACAGTATTAGCATGAAACTCTCTGATCAATATTTAATCTACTTAAAGGAGACATATCATGCTGATGCATGATTTAATACTTACATATAATATAATAAATTTGAAAACAAGACCTTACACCCCCTTAATTTTCAAAAAATGAGATATTGTATTTTTTCTGATATCCTAGAACGAGATTTGATGCCTCTGAAAATAGGTCATTGCGAGATGTCCGTGAGATTTAAATCGTTGTGACATCACGAGGTACCTTTCTTTTTATTGGAGTAATCTGATAAAACACTTCCTCCTCTGTGATGTCCGTTAACCACAAAACCATCACCAAGGAACACATCCACCAGCAGGGGTATATAGGTCCCTAGCTCACATTCACTCATTACCAGCTCTGGCCTGTAGGGGGACTCAATACGCGGTCGCTGCTTTGAGCCTGCCGGAAAATACAGTAGAAGAAGAAGGACAGGCTGGCTCTACCCCCGATAGAACTGACCAATCAGAGCACAAAGGGCTGTGACGTTGCAAGGTAACTTTAGGTCATCCTCAGATCCTAGTGTTTCAACGAGAGCTTGATAATGGCCTAAAATGAAGATTTTGAGAACGCTATTGTGGGGCAATGAAGGAACTAAATGACTTGTACTGAGGGCAGAAATGCTTTATAGGCATTGTAGTCTGGCATAGTGAAAAGGAGAAACAAGCATGATATGTCTCCTTTAAATAATAAATACAAGCCTATAAAAGTGCTTGTGCGAACCCTACAAGGCGAACCATCATGAAAATTGTAACTTTTTTCAAAAATTGCAACTACTTAAGATTGGACTGAGACAAGAAAAAAAATCTTGATTTTTAATTTTTAAAATCTTCTGCAGAAAATAATTCAAATTAATCGATTTAATCGATTTTTTGCCCAGCTCTAGGTTAAGTTTATTTTTTGGTTCATTCATATATATATGTATATCCCACACCAAGAAAATGTAAATGTTGACAGAATCAATGATTTAATTTGTTCTGTTTTTTTAACATTAAATATCCTGAATTTGTCGATGACTTCTGCCAAACAGTAGAGCTGGTAGTTAAAGGGTTTTAATCTTTTCCTATTTCATGCAAACTTTGTAATTTCCTCTGCACCAGCTCCTTCCTCTCCTGAATTCCTGCTCATCTTCATCTCTCATCTGTGCAGACTTTAGCCTGCTCTCCTCTCCGTCCTACTTTCCACACACTCAGTAATCACATTATCCAGCTGCCAGTGGAAAAGCCATCTACTCCACGTATTTAAGAGCTCCAAGCTCCAGATTAGGAAGCCTGGTCTCGGGGGGTTCAGGCTCTCTTTTCCTTAAACAGCTCAGTCTGTGTGACTCCAGCGCTGCAGAGGTGAGACCTGCAGGAGGGAGATGAAGTGGTTAATTCTTCGAGCACTCGTCCTGCCAACTGCTCCCATAATGCAGCTGTTGCTCCCCGTCCAAGCTCTTTAGCATTCTGCTCATATATGAGGACTGGAGTGACTCACAGGCTCATCTCCATGCCAGGAGCAGTCAGGATCACCAAACAGAATAAAGAGTGATGGACCTGCTCTGTGATCGTCGGGTTAGCAGGTCAAAGGTTTCCATGTTTCTCCGCTCTCAGCCGGATCTGCAGGAAAGCAGCTCAGCGCACAGAAACCTTGACTAAAAGGATTTCAGACTCACATATCTGATCCTCTGCTTTAAACTGGATGCCTAATTGGCTCGTCTGTGTTTTCAGTCATGCTTTTGAGGGTTTAAGCTGCTCCGCTCTGAACTTTTCGTTTTAGATCTGCGACTGTTTATCAGATCACCAGCAGAAATAAATCATCTATACGTACATATACATGGAAGCCTGCGGGCCACATTCAGCACTTAATGGACTGCACAATGAGCTGGATAACTACTTTATACAGTTAGCAACAATTTATTTTGAAGGGTGTCATACAACTTTTTCAGCTCAGATACGATACTGATATTGCAGCTAGGGATGTAACAGTATAAAAATTTTGTATCGCGGTTACTGTGACCAAAATTATCATGGTTATCATTATTATCGCGGTATTGTTGCAGTGTGCTCAAATGTTCCAAAAAGTACTTTAACACACAATTGAAATCATTTAACCCCTTTAATATCATAATTTTAACATTTCTTTTTGTCTTTTTTGTTAATAAATGTGTCTAGAAATGCCTTTTGAGTACATTTTTTCACCCTTCTTTCATTCGAAATAGAAGTAAACGATTCTAGCAAGTATTTCTCATTATGTTATAAATGTTTGAACAGTGTGTAATTGCAAGAAAAGGTAAAACAGATATGAACTTTAAACAGGATTCTCTTTTATAAACAATTGAAAATGAACAACAATAACCTATTTTACAAACACTCACACATTTCAGTTTGCCTACAGCATTAGTGTCCATGTTACAGCTTGTTATATTAGACCACGTCTAGTAATATATATATATATATATATTTTTTTTACAGACGATAGTTCCTGAAGCAGTTAGCCCCCTTCATGACTCTCCTCTGGTCTCCCCTCTCCCTGGATGATATCCTTGATATTTTCTCCTCTAATCTTTCCACAGTACGATCGATTAAATCCATAAAACACGAACTTTGACGGAAAAAGACGATCAATTTCAAAATATGGCAAATACACGGAAAAAGAACGGCAAGAACACACTCCAGAATGATATTCATGCTATTATTTACAATGTTTATACATTATTTAGACAGAGAATACTGATAAACAACCTGTAATTATCTCAGGTATGGCTCACTGAATCTTCTCTCTCTCTCTACCTCTTCGGCTCGGTCAGCTCATTTACTCGAGGAGTTCTGGCGGTTTAACTACGCACGTCTTTTTCTTTTGCCGCAGCTTCGTGTGTAGACAGGGAGACTGTCTTCTATCAGTTTCCCCTCGGCAACCTTCTAAAATCCAAAATTTAACCAGACTCAAGAGTCCATTTCCAGAGGGAAATCTCCACTGTCTCCAACTTTCGCTCGGAAGCGAAACAATGCAAACTGCACATGTGCCCCTCGCGTGAGGCTGCTTCACCGAGGACAGATACATAGTTCAGACTTTTCCAGTCAAAGAGCATCACCGTGAGTTTATGAAGCAGTGTGATAATCAAACACGGTATTACGGTAATTTTGATAGGACAAGGTAACGGTTACAGTGGGAAATTTTACCGCGGTTTACCATTTTACCGGTAACCGTTACATCCCTAATTGCAGCCTTGGGTATTGGAAGATACTGATATCTATCCGATACCAGAACAGTAGTCAGCAATAGTAGGTATGAGAAAAACTGACCCATTTGTTGTCAATCAATGGGTTCATAAAATTTTAACCTTGCACAAAAAATATACTACAATTAAAAAAAGAGAAGACCCTGCTATGTAACCTCAACAAACCCAGTAAAAACAAAAATGTAATATTTTAAAATTTCAAAATAATCACTCTGCTTAGCTTGAACATAAGCATATTGTACAACTAAATTAAATAGATTAAAAAAATACAATGGACTACTCGTATCAGTGCTTGTATCGGACATTTCAAATGCAAGTCAATATACTGTAATTTAAATTCATAATATATATATATATATATTTTAAAGCAAACTCAAGACCTAACTTTTTTGTCTAGCTTTTAGCTAGACATTTATTATTATTATTATCATTTGGAGTGGGAGAAAAAAATCAATTCACATAAGTATCGGGATTTATTGTTTGACGATTTTTAAATTGATTTTTTTTTCAAATGTAAATGCTTCATGTTAGTCTGTGTTAATAATCCACTTTTAAAGTCAGTCCAGTCTTTTGAAGAGAGAGTATAAACAGCTGGTTAAAATATATTGCTGAATAAATCCTAAAAACAGACTCACATGTGATGTGTATTTTTCCTGATATAGTCTGTAGGCATCATCATTGTTCATCTTTTTACTGGAGTCAAAAAAGCTAACTAAAGATTGAAAAAATCATCAATATTTTTGTAGAATCGCAAATTAAACTAAATTGGCACCTAAAAAATGGTAAAAATTCGATTTGGGAGAAAAGTGTATCGTCCCAGCCCTTTTATTATTATCATTATTAATATTTGTATTATTTAATCTTATTTATGTGTTCATTTTAAGCCCCTTAATATGTTTTATTATTCAATTTAGTTCAGTTTTTTTGTTTGAAATTTTATTATCTGTTTACTGATTTTCTTTCCACTATCTTACTTCAGTTCATTTTATCTCATTTTACCAAATTATTATTTAAGACAGTATTTTATTTACCTATTGATCTTTTTAAAGTATGCTTATTTATTTATTTTAATCTTATTTCTTATCAGGATTTTTTTATTGTTATTATTAGTCTAAGCTTCAGTGTTCCCTCTGTCCTCTTACTCTGTTTTCTGTGTTAATCTCTTCCTCATGTCTTTGTATGTGTGGAAGTGTTTGTGCTGTATGTACATTGTGAGGGCGGTGGTGGGTTGTATTTTCATTGAATTCAATTTTCTACTTTTTATTTTTCTAATTTATTTTCTTCATTTCTGTGTGAAGCACTTTGTGCTACATAATTTTGCATGAAAAGTGCTGCACAAACAAAGTTTGACTGATTGATTGATAATCGGATGTTTGTTTTTTTGTTGATAATGGACCCATATCTTATATCCATAACAGATCAGGACAACCCTATTATTTTATAACAACATGCAGCACAACAGTAACAGTCAGAGTCCCATCAGTCCGGATAGAAAGCAGGTCAAGCTTTGATTTTAGTTTTAGACGGGAACTAAACCGTCCCGCTGTCCTGCTCCTCGCCCATTCACAACAAAAACTGGTCGATGTCACGATCTGAGGACTTTAGTCAGAGAACAAACCCACCATGATCCCCGCTGACACAGTGTTTGTTTCACTTTCAGTGGATTATTTCCTCTGTTGGGATCATATAATCCACTCGGCCCGTGGACGGGCACATGTCTGAGTTTTCACTCACAGTTTTGTCAACTTGACAATTGAAGTCCTTTTCTTTTTTTTATTTTTTCTTTCTCAAGCAATTTCTTTATTTTACTTTTGTGCAGAAAAAGACATTACCATAAAAAATGCTCAACTGTGTTGTCTGGTAGGATGGTATTTCATTTGGTATTTGTACATTTAAAGCCTTCTTACAACCTCTTTTTCCCTCTACTATATTTGTACACTTTAAACTTATGTAAGGTCAACGGGAAAATGTACTTTTAATACTTGAGTATTTTCAAAAGCAGGTACTCCAGTACTTTAACTTAAAGGTGCAGTGTATACAATGTGGCATTTTATACATCCACCGCATTTGCCAAACAGAAACGGTGAATGTAGGAGATATATGTTTTTATTTGTATGTAAAGTCCGTCAAAATAGGAGTACAATCATCCCCATAAAACTTTTGTTTTATTTTTATTTAGTCAGAAAAATCTTTTTAAAAAAATTACATTACTGCGGGCCGCTGTTTCGTGCAGGCCGACATATTGATCCGCCGTGTTGTCTACGGGTGGTTTTTAGGGACAAAAAGAACGAAACGCGAATCTGTCCGCCGGTTCTGAAATCTACCTGAATGCAGGTGAAGAAGAGGAGAGGATGGCAGTGGATGCATAGAAAGTTGTTACTCTGTCCTAGGGATTCAAACTGTGTGTATAAACACACACACAACATAAACTGTGTGCTGTGTTCAGGATCCTTTTTGGTCTTCACAGGATTCCGTTGCTCAGCGACGTGACGTTTTGGCTACGGTTAGGTTCATTCTAGAATCTGAACGCTAGATGTCGCTAAAATGCCAAATTCTACACACTGCACCTTTAAGTAAAAATCTGACTGAGCAACTTTCACTTGTATTGGAGTAGTATTTGAACATGAGTATCTATACTTTGACTGGAGTACTGGCATTGAGTACTTTGTCCACCACTGGCAATGGGAGAGCCAAAGTATTTAGAGATAATAGTAATATATAAAAATATCCGATTTAAATGGCTGCACATAGGAAAGTCCCATCATCTATCACATTATTTTCTTCCCTCTGCCTCCCTGTGCACGTGATTCGATCATCTCCATGTCCAGGCCGAACTCTCGCCCTGCCACGACCTGTCTGCTCCCGTCTTATTTCTAAATCATGTCTCTGCTCCTCCACAGTCGGTGTTTGTGCTGAGGGATCTGCAGACCTCCTCCACGGGTCTCATTAGTGCCCGGCTCTTCTGAAGTCTGGCCTCTCACCTCGTCCTGCAGCCCAACAGAGTCTGGACTTAACCGGGTCGTCCTGTCTCGGCCTCAGTTACCCAGGAGGACGTCAACGAGCTAATCAGAAAGACAACTCACATTTTCAGTCGTACAAACTTAAATTATGGCTGCAGTCGAATCGTCCTTTTTCCTCAGGAAGGTATGATCTGAAGTAGGACTGAACAATTAATGACAAATTAGATTAAATCTCAATATGGCTTGTTGCAATTTTCAAATCACAGAAGGTTCAATATTTTTAGCCCAAAATGTGTCGAACATTTTGGTATTGTGATGTAGTTTGTTGCAATTTCATGCCTTTTTTTTAACTCTTTTCATACACTTTTTCCCTACATTTGGACCATTTTTACCTTTTTTTAACCCCGTTTTTACAACTTTATGCCTATTTTGCCCCCATTCATCTTTTTTTGGCCACTGTCAGAACCAGTTTTGGAATTTGTCCATGGTTTTTGAAATTTAATTTCAAATTTGATTCCCAATTTTGCTGCCACAATCACTTTTGGATTTTTTTTGCCATTTTTCCCCCTTTTTTTTGGCAATTTCATACCTATTTTGCTTCTGTTCTTCACTTTTTCTCAAATCTTTTATCCTTAGATTAATTTAATGTCATATTGGTTTGACTATAAAAAGATCTACTGCTTATGTTTGTTTAAGAATACATAAGATGAGGAACATTAAAACAATTGCAGAGTAAATCACAACATTGGGGGAAAAAAATCGCAATTAGATTATTTTCTTAAATCGTTCAGCCCTAATCTGAAGTAGTTTGTGATAAATAGGCCTGTCACAATTACAAATTTTGCTGCACGTTAATTGTTCCAAAAATTATTACCAATAAATGATATTTTTGTCAATATTACTTTAAAACATCATTTTTCATTAATGTAATTACATGTCATAATAAAGTGAGTACACCATGTCAGAAGCAATAAACTTTAACTTCTTAAGAGTATTTAACTGTAACTGGAAGGCTGAGAACTTTTAAATAAAATAAAAAATATAATAAATGAAACAAAAAAAGAGGGAAAAACAGTTCTGTATTTTCATCTGTTTGTTTTTGGATTTTTAATCTTATTTTTTTACTTAAAATCAGTGTGGTAGTTTAGAAGAACAATTATAAAATTAATAAGCTTTTAGTTTTAATTTACTTTTCTGCTTTCACTTTTCTTCAATAAAGTTGAAACAAATTTAACAAGTATAAAGTATAGAGACCAATTCTGTGACCTCGGCCTCATGAGACCTGTAAGTTTGGGTCACTGCCATTGAGATGAAAATTGTCATATTTAATCTTTTCATGCATGAATTACTAAATCACACAGGAATACTTTTTAAAATGTTTTTTTAAACTTTTCAACAAAGTTAAAAATCATATTCATTTTTTTTTAAATGTTTTATTTTGAGGGAGTTATGCATTGATGGTATATTTGCTTGTATACATGTTTATCTGATGAAACCTTTTCGTTCATCTTTTTAGAACTTATTTTTATTTACTTATTTATTTTCTGGATATTTTAATTATGTGCTTTTTACTGAACTGTGTCTTAGGTTTCTCTGTTCTTTAAATATCTTTTATTTTTAATCTTTAAAGCCTCCCATGGACTGGTGTTAAAATTAGCACTGTGCTATAAACACTTACTGGGACCTGTGCATATTTAAATATCACAGCATCTATGTTACTGTGTGTCCATGTCAAATAAACAATAAAATAAAATAAATAAAAAGTAATTGAGTGGAACCTAAAGATCCACAAACAAATGTATTTGACAAACATTAAGAGTGAATAAAAAAGGAAAAATCTGAGGTTTATGTATTTTAGCAGATTACTCAAACTACTCTCTTGTGAATTACACCAAAATTAAAATAAAAAATTATGCAAAATCTGAATAATGTCCAATTTGTCCTTCGCTGGCTTTTTTGGATTTATGATGAAATATCTCAATATGGTAAAGATGTGAAAAGATATTATATTTATGAATCTTAAGAGAAGTGTTTGGGAGTTTACTTCCTGGTAGTCTGACATTGTACTGCAACCTAAAGGGTATAAATATTTTAAAAATATCTCTCTACTGTAGCGGACACCGTGCATGAAAGGGTTAATCAAAATTTGTACACAGTTTCCTTTTATTAAATATGTTTGCATTTAAATTCAAATATTCTTAAAGTTTTAATGCTGAAGTTTTTTTTAGAAATAAATTAATTCTACTCCACTCCAAATACAGTAAGTAAATATTTTTGAGGGTAAATTCAGGATATTTAGAGATCAGATGTCTGTTTTATGTAGTTGTATCTCAGTAGAATATTCTTAATAAATCTGGGATGTTCAATCTTCTCAGTCTGGTGTGGTTTTACTGATCGGACAGGAGAGGGCAGCACCGTCACAGCTCTGAAAACGATCCTGCTGTCTCAGAGCTGAGCCTGGTTTCTGTCTCATTGTTGTTTTGGGGAATTTGCATTTATATGAAACAACCATTCTCTAGAATGTAATCGCTGCCTTAGCATCAGTAGATTTCTTTCATTTTTTTGGATGAGAACATCGCAGAGAAAGTTTGTAGTGACTGTTTTCATCATCAAATGTATTTCCATCAGCTACATTATGATTGTTAGAGGATTTGGAAACATGTGAAAAGTTTTTTTCTTACTTCAATGTATTCTCTTACTGCTAAGACAAGCAATTTCTGATTTTTTCCTAGATTTTAAACAATTCTATTCATGCACAGCAGCATGACCTATCAATATTTAAGAGTGGTAAATGAAGAAAAACAGATAAAGACAGGCCTTCAAGATTTACATGTGAAGGAAAGGCCAAAACTCAACCACGTGGTTACAATGCCAGTCAAAGATATGCAATCATTAACACTGGCCACAGATACATGATGTTTTTTAATTCTGAATTCATCATTCAGAATTAAATCATTTGGAATAAAAGCTTTCTCTTTCGTGTTTACATGGAAATAGTAATTCCAAATTGAGGTTGAAATGGAAAACACGTTTATTCGCCTTTATTCAAGGCCTGAGGGCTGGGAGTGTTTCTGATTGGACAGGACAGGACGTGACGTGGTGTCCAGTTCAGCGTCTCCAGTCCAGTGTCCCTGGCCGTTTTCCGAATTCGCCTACTACATACTGCCTTCTACACTTGACTGTAGTCTGACTGTTCTGTTGGTTTATTTTGTAGCTACGCTGGTTTCCAGTTTGAGCAAAACAGAAGTAGGCTACAGCTGATTTATTTCCCAAACTTTATTTTAATTGTACAAAGCAAACAAACCATGAGTGCATGTTGACATTTAGGTTATTAATCTGCAAAGATATTGGCCGAAGCAGCATTTTATATGAATCAGTCAATGGTGGAGAATATATGTTATTTTGGAGAGGAATTATTTTATATATATTTATGTGATGGCGTACGACGGCGTATTAGGGCCACTTAAAAGAAAAAAAAACAGTTCAAGAATAAACATCACATGCACAATACAGTATTAAGAATGAGGAGAAGCAGGAACATTTAGGGTGGTGGAAATACAGAGAAAAAATACTGAACATAGCGGTAAAATGTCAAACATGTCAGTGGTTTACTCTAATAATGCCACAGGTATGGGACAGACGTAACACCACCGTCCGGTCGTTACGAACCGTTAACGGAAAACATCAACAACAGACCTTTTTACAACTTATTACACACTATTACCTGTTGTAAAGGTAAAGATAACAGGTAATGGCTCATATATTTATTTTTGTGTGCTGCCGGTTGTAGAAGCTTCGCTTCAGCCGCTTTGCAATGTGGGTAACAGAAGGTGAAGCAGACTGGTCCGATGCATACTGTGAATTTTTTCCTGAATCAGTTTGCCATCCTGTTATTTTTTGCATACTGCAACTTCCCTTTTGTTCGCATACTGCATACTGCAGACTACATTCTGGTCCAATCAGTAAGCACTGCTAGTATAGTATGCAAATTTGAAAACGGCCTCTGTCAGGGAAACCTTACCCAAGTTGGATGCTACAACTTTTAAAAGGTCTGCATTTTAAAGTCTTTCCATTCTTTCATTATTTCCAAATCTTCTAAACTGTCTCAGCTCGAGTCTTCAGGACAAGGGAACAAGTATGCGTAGAATAACAGGAATTAACTTAAAGTGGAATAAACTTATACATGATTGAGGAATAATTTAAATTTGGTTTAAAATATTGAATAAACCAGCCACGTACTTCAGAATTAAGAATATTTGGAAATGTCATTTTCATTTGGAATTAGGTGTTTACATGGTCATTTATAGTCATGTTAAAAAGGAATTAAGTTTTGTGCGACAGGCAGAAATGCCCTGCAGGAGCAACCACCTGTGTTCACATCTAGCTGGTTTGTTTGGGGATTACTGGTTAACTTTTTGGTTAATAAGCAAGTTAATTGGTTGCTAGTTTGGTTGGTTGGTTGGTTAGTTGGCAGGTTGAATAGTTTGCTGGTTAATGCTTGGTTGATAGGTTGGTCAGTCCATATGCAGATGGTTATAGGGTAGGTTGATTGATTGGTTGCATGCATGGATGGCTGTAAGAAATTGGTAAGTTATCTGGAGATCGGTAGCTTATTGGTCAACCATGAAGCAAGTTAAATGGTTCCTAGTTGGTTGGTCCGATAGTTGATAGGTTCGCTTATGGTGTGTTGGAATGTTGCTGGTAAATTGGTAAGTTGGTTGGTTGGTTTAGTTGGGGCAAGTTAATTGGTTGCTAGTTTGTTGGTTGGATAGTTGATTGGTTGGTTAGTTGGCAGGTTGAATTGTTTGCTGGTTAATGCTTGGTTGATAGGTTGGTCAGTCCATATGTAAATGGTTATAGGGTAGGTTGATTGGTTTTTCAGTAAGGTGATTGGTTGCATGCATGGATGACTGTTTGTTTAGTGATTTGTAGATCAGTAGCTAATTGGTTGGTCATTGAGCAAGTTAATTGGTTGCTAGTTTGTTGGTCAGAGTTGATTGGTTGGTTAGTTGGCTGGTAGAGTGCAGTGCTGGTTAATGGTTGGCCGGGATTAAAGGGGCAAAACATCTGGAATTAAAGAGGAATTAAAGCTCTCATGTAAATATGATAATAATAATAATAATAATAATAATAATAATAATAATAATGATAATAATGATAATAATGATAATAATAATAATAATAATAATAATAATAATAATAATAATAATAATAATAATAATAATAATAATGATAATAATGATAATAATAATAATAATAATAATAATAATAATAATGATAATAAATTTTGTTTTTTAATAACAAACAATTAAAAACAATTAATAAAATATTTAAATTAACTGTTAAAAGTAATAAACCTAATCTAAATTGAATCCTCTTCTCTTTACAAAGGACGGTAATTTTCCTCTGAGAATACTGACTGTTTCACTTGAGTTGCACTTTAAACTTGATCAGTCTGTAAAACTCTAAATGAGTTAAACTAAAATGACTCACTTTTCATGTATTATTATCAGTGTGTAATAATAATAAAAACCAAATGTGTATGTTTTATTTTTGTTTTAACTGCTTAACCCTTTCATGCCTGAATTATCAAATCACAAAAGAATACATTTTTTGAAATGTTTTTTTTTGTTGCTTCAAACAAGTCAAAAATCATGGTCATTTTTTTAAATGTTATATTTTGAGAGAGTTATGCATCTTTCCGAACAGTGACGACTGTGCATCAATAGTATAAAGAGTAGTTTAGTGGAACTTAACCCTTTAAAGCCTGAAAACACATATAATTGCTATAATAAAACATAATAAATAATAAAAACTTATAGAACACTTAACATACATATTTTTTTCATCTTATTTAATACCTAAGATCTTTTTTTGCAACTGAGAATCCATTTGAGGACATTTTTATCACTTACCTGATTGTATTCAGATTTTTTTTAGTAATTTGTTGATCATATGTATTAGAGATTTTATAAAAGTATTTATCAAATATGATGCAACAGGCTTTAAGGGGTTAACCATTTCATGCATAGTGCCCACTTCAGTAGACAGATGTTTGAACTCAATCTGACACCCTGGAGGTTGCAGTAACATGTCCAACTACCAGGTGGTAAACCCTTAAGTTTTATAAAAAATAACATCTTTCGACATTATTACCATGTTGGTGTATTGCATCAGAAATCCAAAACAGCAAACGAAGGACAGTTGGATATTGTGCTTGTATTCAGTTACATAATTTTGTATTTTTCATTATAAATTTTGGTGTAATCCACAAGTAAATAATAAAATGATTAAATAGCAATAACAGATATAATTCAGATTTTCCTTTTTCTTTTATTTACTCTTAAAAATGTTCATCAAAGATGTGTTTGTGTTTCTCCAAGTCCTCTGCATATTGCTTTTGTTCTCCTCCAGCATTTTACTGTAGTAATCCTTCTTCTGTGCTGTCATAACAGTGATTAGTTTATTTTTATACAGCTTATATTTTGCCTCTCTATCACTAGTTCTTAGTTGTAAGAATTTCTTGTATAGCAGATTTTTCTTTTTGCATGCCCTCTTAAGACCCTTTGTCATCCATGGTTTACCTTTATGTTTACCCTTGACCTTACACTTCCATAAAGGACAGTTTTTATTGTATAATCCTAAAAATGCAAACAAAGACATCGTAGGCTTGATTAGGATCATCAACATGAACCTCATCCCAATTATAATTTAAGAGATCCCGCTTTAAGGCTTCAATACACTCTGGTGTTCTTAATCTCACAAATTTACACGAATGTTTTTTTCTGTCCACCGGGTGATCAACATAAAGGTCAACTCAGCTGTTAGTGAGTTTATATGAAGTGATTTACAGTGATTGAAACTTCCCAAACTCTTCTCTTAGACTTTCTTGTGCCTGTTTTTCCACTAAGATCAGTGAATATTGTATTTACTAAAATAAAAAAGCTGTTATTGCTGTCATGACCGTCTGTGCCCACAGACTGGAGCAGCGAGGGAGGAAGATTTAATGCTGCCTGAGTGTCTGATTGTTGCTATTTATTATTTTTAGCCCAAAATGTGTTGAACATTTTGGCATTGTTATGTAGTTTTTTGCAATTTCATGCCTTTTTTTTTTTTTTTTTACCTCTATTCATACACTTTTTTCCCACTTTTGGATCATTTTTACCTTTTTTACAACTTTATGCCTATTTTGCCCCCATTCATCTTTTTTTGGCCACTGTCAGAACCATTTTTGGAATTTTTACATGGTTTTTGAAATTTAATTTCAAATTTAATTCCCAATTTTGCCGCCAAAATCAATTTTCCTTAGCCACGTTTGGATTTTTTGACAATTTTTCCCCCTTTTTTTTTCAATTTCATACCTATTTTGCACCTATTTATGAACCTTTTTCCGCTTTCATATAATTTTTACCCAGTTTTACAGTTTCATACCTATTTTGCTTCTGTTCTTCACTTCTCCACTTTTTCTCAAATCTTTTATCCTTAGAGTAATCTAATGTCATATTGGTTTTACCATAAAAAGATCTACTGCTTATGTTTGTTTAAGAATACAGAAGATGAGGAACATTAAAACAACTGCAGAGTTAATCGCAATTAGGTATGCAAATGTATGTTTTTCCATTTAAGATCGAACTAAACATTCATTCGTTCACCTTTTGTTTTAAACAGAAACTCAGCTGTTAGTGAGTTGATATTAAGTGATTTCTAGTGATTGAAACTTCCCAAACTCTTCTCTTAGACTTTCTTGTGCCTGTTTTTCCACTAAGATCAGTGAATATTGTATTTGCTAAAATAAAAAAGCTGTTATTGCTGTCTTGACCGTCTGTGCCCACAGACTGGAGCAGCGAGGGAGGAAGATTTAATGCTGCCTGAGTGTCTGATTGTTGCTGCATCCTCCTGAAGAGCCCTAACCATTCATGCAGAGACGGCCTGTGATACGAGGAGGCTGGGCCGGGCTGTGAGGGTGGAAGGGGCTCGTCTGTGGTTCCTGCAGCCGGGTCGAGGTGCATTAAGGCGCACTAAGAGAGCACTTAACAATACTGAGGGGGGAGGGGCTAAATGAGGGTTAAAAACAGAGCACAAAAGAAGAAGAAGTGGCGTTTCAGAGCTGCTCCTGCCCACGCTGTCAGACTGGCAGACTGAGACTGAATGGTGTAAAATGATGTCACACACATGTCTGCAGCTCCTTCAGCTCAGGTGAGGCTGAGGCTCTGCACACAGGTGAGGAACGCCAGGCCTCTCCGGCTCATGAGAGAGTCTGCTGCCCACACGGACTCCCCTCCAACACATAATTCCATTAATCAGTTCAATTTCCCTGTGGGCAGTGGTTTATTTCCGTCATCAAATGCCTGATGAAATCTTTAGACGCTGCGTATTAGGGAACAATCCTACAAATAGCTGATAGTGTTAACCAGTCACAAGCTGCGCCCAGGCAGCGCTCAGCTCTAATTTGAAAGGGACTGAGGTGATAATGCGATGTGTCATCCTTTTGTGGGCGTGCATTAATGGCGCCAGCCAAGATGGCAATTGATGGCAAATCAACTTCTTGCAGCGGGAGGGGGAGCGGGGGGGAGGGGAGCTCAGGCTGGAGGACAGAGAAAGAACATTGAGCGGCAAACTGCAGAGAAACAGCGGCCTTTAATCCATTACTGCAGCTGATGGGAGGCTTTACTGCGTCTCAGCAAAGACGGCCTGAGCATCTGTGAGCAGAGAGGAGACTTAGGATCAGAGCTCCGTGTGCGCTCACGGGGGAGTCCACGGAAGTCAGCTTCATCAACACATCAGTCCGAAAAAACAAAAATCAGATTATATCGGCCTGCATCCAAAGTAGGGCTGAACGATTTCAGAAAATAATCTAATTGCGATTTTCTTCCCCAATATTGCGATTTACTCTGCAATTGTTTTAAAGGTGTAGTCAGCGATCTTCTAATCTTCTAATCTAATGCACTATTTGTCTAAATCATCGTATTTCTCTTCTCCATCCACAAGATGTCACCACTGACAGCATATTGAAAAAAAGTCCGGTTTCAATACACAGCCTTGGCTCTGAATTTCAGCAGGTAAATACTGTGGCTCGGGCCGAGTCACCAAAAAAGGCCCCCCCCCATCCAGGGGGCGATCACAGATCAGACAGAGGGGGGAGGGGGAGTCGTATGTTGTGTAGCGTGCGCAGTTAGCATAAGAGAGAGATACAATATGTGCAGTAGCAACGGCTGAAAAACAGCCCAAAAGAAAAAGGTCAGAGGAGTGAAAAGTGAAAAAGAAGGGCTATGACCATGAAAGAGCGAAGACCTGGGTCAACATTGGTGTTGCTTTCCGACGGTGGAGGGAACTCCACGAATGGAAAGACCTGAAAACGGACGCGGATGTCGTCGTCTTTCTGCTGGATAGGTTAGCAACATTAGCTTTGTGGTGCTTCACATAACAGTAACAGCCGTCGGGCATTCATCTTATTGTCTAATCTGACAGAATGTGCTGTTGTTGTGATGTCATCAATAATGGCAGTCGAGTTGTCTGACGAGTCGGGGTTACCTTAGCTACGCTGGTCAGCTACGCAGTTTCTACGGCCGTTTACATGACGATCCACGTCCATCAGCTTTCGGGGGGCGGGACTAAATTCATTTATCAACAAACTCTCCACTCGTTTTCACCCACATTGCTGACTACACCTTTAATGTTCCTAATCTTCTGTATTCTTAAACAAACATAAGCAGTAGATCTTTTTATAGTAAAACCAATATGACATTAAATTAATCTAAAGATAAAAGATTTGAGAAAAAGTGGAGAAGTGAAGAACAGAAGCAAAATAGGTATGAAACTGTAAAAACTGGTTAAAAATGGTATGAAAGCGAAAAAAGGTTAATAAATAGGTGCAAAATAGGTAAAAAATTGCAACAAAAAAAAGGGGAAAAATTGTCAAAAAATCCAAAAGTAGCTTAGGAAAATTGATTTTGGCAGCAAAATTGGGAATTAAATTTGAAATTAAATTTCAAAAACCATGTAAAAATTCCAAAAAAGGTTCTGACCGTGGCCAAAAAAGATGAATGGGGGCAAAATAGGCATAAAGTTGTAAAAACAGGGTTAAAAAAAAAGGTAAAAATGGTCCAAAAGTGGGAAAAAAGTGTATGAATAGAGGTAAAAAAAAAAATAGGCATGAAACTGCAAAAAACTACATCACAATGCCAAAATGTTCAACACATTTTGGGTTAAAAATATTGAACCTTCTGGGATTTCAAAATTGCAACAAGCCATATTGCGATTTAATCTAATTTGCAATTAATTGTTCAGTCCTAATCTACAATCTCTGCTTGAAGGGGATAGCTCCATTTTAAGACTGTAAAAGTGAAAACTACCAGGAAAAGCTTTTGTGTGTCAGTGTGAGGTGTAAAACTTTGGACAGTCTGAGTGATGAATTTAAAAATGTCCAAACATCGAGCAGTTTAAAGATGCTATGAGGAGTTTCTAAGTAATTACAAAAAGTCTCACTTTAAGATATCTGCCTGATGGAAATACACACTTTAAGATGAGTTTTATAGCATCAAAATAGGTTATCTATAAATGCTATTCCTTAGCTTCACGGTCGGGTCGGACAGGGCTGGACTGGCCTGGATACTCAACTTCAGGAACAAGACAATTAAAACTAGAGCAAATTTATATTATTCAGACACGTCTTAGAGCACCCGGGCTGTAAGTAGCCATATATAGCTGGCTACAAAACTACGATAATAAGTTTTCCAAAAATTGCTTGTTGTCACTAGGGATGTAACGGTTACCGGTAAAATGGTAAACCGCGATAAAATTTCCCACGATAATCGTTACCGTGTCCAATTAAAATTACCGTTATATCGTGCTTGATCACCACACTGCCTCAGTAACGCACGGTGATGCTACTCTTTGCCTGGAAAAGCCAGAACTATGTATCTGTCCTCGATTAAGGAGCCTCACGCGAGGTGCACATGCGCAGTTTGCATTGTTTGGCCTCTGAGTCTGACACATTTATTGACAAAAAAGACAAAAGAACTGTTATGAATATAACAATAAAGGGGTTAAATGATTTCAATTCTGTGTAAAAGTACTTTTAGAACATTTTGAGCACACTGCAACAATACCGCGATAATAATGATAACCGTGATGATTTTGGTTACAATAACCGTGATACAAAATTTCCATATCGTTACATCCCTAGTTGTCACACATCAAAAACTACCACTACGTAACTAGAAAGAGATACATTACCTCGTGGCTTTGCATCCTGTAAGTTGTTGAAAAAAGAAGTTGTAAAGCAATGCAGAGTTCTGAGGAAGGTCTGAGCTGCATTCATTAGCATCACAACAAATGCAGATGCAGGACAAGGCGTAAGTCTTTCTAGAAGAAACTTCACATTTAGCAACAAGCCCAAAAAAAACGTGACCCGTGGCTGTGACTTACGAGATTTTTGGCTCTTAGAAGCTTATAACGAGCAGACTTGGCAACGCTGCTTGAGTCTTTGCGAGCAGTTGAGAAGGCGCAGTGTCAGATCTGTCTGTGGGAAAAGTAATGTTACGCCGCATTAAATAAGGAACTACGTTTCGTTACCAAATAGCTAGGGGTGGGCGATATGGCAAAAATATCATATCACGATTTTTTAAATATAAATTCACAATCACGATTTTATCACGATTCTGTTTTACATAGATTTTTCTACACTAATTTGCATGTTTGACCATTTTTCCCGATGCTTAACATATAAAACACTTACCCTAAAAAAAATAAATTTAATTTAAATAGTGCAATTTTTATAAAAATGTGCAATAAATGTAAACATAAAAGTTAATGAACAACAATAAAGTGCACTCTTGTAACATATAAACCAAACACACCAAATAGCTTATTGAAAAGGGTCAACTATAAATGCAAACTTAAGTAACTGGTTATCTCTTAAAGTGCAACAATTCAAAACAGATGTTATCTAACTGTAATGTCTATAATCTGAATAATACAGCTGCTTTAGAACAGATTTTTGTTCAGATATCTTCAAGCTTTTATCTCCTTTTCTCTTTCCACCATGGCTTCACGCTACATAACCAAACAGGAGATCCCACCATGCACTGCACGTAATGTGCTACGATTGGTTAGTCGGATGCGCGTCAAAGTCTCTGCACCCACACAGACGATCTGACGATCTTTCTGCTTTATGAGATCAACCCCACATTATAATCCTTATCGATTTAATATCATCATATCTCACACCCCTACAAATAGTGTGTTATTTTACTTTTTACCCGAAAAAGTAGTTACTGTAACATGTTATATAACACTGAACATGACATTAGACTAAAACCACACAGGGCTTAAACCAGTTCAGAAGACTGGAGTCAGTTTTCAGAACCTGTTTGTCTTGCATAGATGCTGAATTTAAAAAGCTAACATTAAAATGAAAGAGCACCACTGAATCACAGAACAGCTCGGTTTAGGAAATAAAGGCAGAAAAAGTGTGAATTAGTGTTTTGCATGTGTAAAGACAGTTGATCTCCTTTTTCAGCTCAGCAATGGAGAATAGTTTGCATAGCTGCCAGCCTCTAAATGAACTGAAGTATCATACATCTGTTGTTTGTGATTAGAATCAGAGTCGTCCAATCACACTGAAATGGGGGACCAACTCTCCTCGCCGTCAGCGACTGGACCTTAATATCTGCAGTAATACGTACACATTGTCTTATCTCAAAGACTCGCACTTCAGCAGCTTCCCGCGGCCTTCTCAATGTACACACCTGCACCTTATTTCCCTACGAGAGGCGTCTTTATAATAGCCAATTGTTTCTCTATCACAACAAACGCACAAAGCTGAGCCAATAAAGGAATCTATGAGTAACCCTCTGCACATTTCATCACACCGAGTGTTCCCACAGAGCATAGACCGGCTCGTAGGCGCAGAGAGAAAGTAATATGCACGGGTCCTGCCCTTCATTTGCACATACATTCTTTTGCATTTACACAAAAGGAGAGCGGCCTGAGCATGCGGCTCGGCGAAGAAGCTCCTCCACCAGAAGAAAGGCAACAGCTGTTCATTTGATACCAGCGCCACCTTTGTTGACCCCATTTCCGTCTGCGCGGTCGCCGAGACAGTGGAGAAATTAGTTGTATTACCCGCTCCCTAGCGCGGCAGGTCTAGCTGTGATTCTGCCCAGATTCTGTCCATTACAGTGGCCCCTCTGTCTGATTAGCCCCAACACACTCACTAACATGCCAAATCACTGCCTCGCTGCGCCGCCGACAGCCTGCACTCAGAGAGAGAGCACGGAGAGACGGGCAGATGTTTTTCTGTTCAGACGGACGGACGGACGTGTTTGTTCAAACATCTGAAACACCGTGGATCTGTTCAGCCGAGAGTGAAGAGAGAAATAATAAACATCATCATCTCATCCTCTGAGAGCACATAAACACATCATTACACTGAAAAAGATCAGGAATACATGGACTAACTGGTCACTTTATTAGGTACACCCATTCAACTGCTTGTTAAAGATGCTATGAGGAGTTTATAAATAGTTACAAAAAAGTCTCCCTTTTAGATATATGCCTGATGGAAATACACACTTTAAGATGAGTTTATAGCATCTAAATAGGTTATCTATAAATGCTATTCCATAGCTTCACGGTCGGGTCGGACAGGGCTGGACTGGCCTGGATACTCAACTTCAGGAACAAGACAATTAAAACTAGAGCAAATTTATATTATTCAGACACGTCTTAGAGCACCGGGCTGTAAGTAGCCATATATAGCCGGCTACAAAACTATAATACTAAGTTTTCCAAAAATTGCTTGTTGTCACACATCAAAAACTACCGCTACGTAACTAGAAAGAGATACATTACCTCGTGGCTTTGCATCCTGTAAGTTGTTGAAAAAAGAAGTTGTAAAGCAATGCAGAGTTCTGAGGAAGGTCTGAGCTGCATTCATTAGCATCACAACAAACACACACTTTGGCTTTGGTCACGTCTTTTGGTGCGTTCCAGATGTAGTCAGAAGTAGGAATTTCTGAGTTCCAAGTAGGAAACTGCAACTGGAACGTCCCCTGAAGTCTGAATTTCCTACTGGGAACTCGGTGAAACCTCACCACCCCCGAGTTGACAATCAAAGATGGATGCCCCCAGTGTGAACAGTTATTCAGCTCCTGTAATAATCCATTTATTTGCACTTCTGACTGGGGTGTGTCGCTCTAGATCAGCTGTATACATAGTATTGTTAGACTTATATTTACAAAAATGCTGCCATAGTGATAATCACATTCTTCATACATCAACGCAGGGCGTGCTAACAACAGCTAACAATAGCCTGGTAGATCAGCATGTTTTTTTCAGACTTCAACTGGAATGCCAATAAGTCGGAGATGATGTCACTCCCAGTTCTGAGGTCACTGGAATGAGCATTATGACAGTCGCCGTGCGTGCTCATGGGTGGCAGAGTCTTTATGTCGCCGGTAATAGATTCTCCTCATAGCACCTTTAATGCAAATAACTACACTATATTGCCAAAAGTATTCGCTCACCCATCCAAATAATCAGAATCAGGTGTTCCAGTCTCTTCCATGTCCACAGGTGTATAAAATCATCACCTAGGCATGCAGACTGCTTTAACAAACATTAGTGAAAGAATGGGTCGCTCTCAGGAGCTCAGTGAATTCCAGCGTGGAACTGTGATAGGATGCCACCTGAGCAACAAATCCAGTGGTGACATTTCCTCACTCCTAAATATTCCACAGTCAACTGTCAGCTGGATTATAAGAACGTGGAAGTGTTTGGGAACCACAGCAACTCAGCCACCAAGTGGTAGGCCACGTAAACTGACGGAGCGGGGTCAGCGGATGCTGAGGCGCATAGTGAGAAGAGGTCGCCAACTTTCTGCAGAGTCAATCTCTACAGACCTCCAAACTTCATGTGGCCTTCAGATTAGCTCAAGAACAGTGCAGAGAGCTTCATGGATGGGTTTCCATGGCCGAGCAGCTGCATCCAAGCCTCACATCACCAAGTGCAATGCAAAGCGTGGATGCAGTGGTGTAAAGCACGCCGCCACTGGACTCTAGAGCAGTGGAGACGTGTTCTCTGGAGTGACCAATCACGCTTCTCCATCTGACAATCTGATGGACCAGTCTGGGTTTGGAGGTCACCAGGAGAACCATACTTGTGGGACTGCATTGTGCCAAGTGTAAAGTTTGGTGGAGGGGGGATTATGGTGTGGGGGTGTTTTTCAGGAGCTGGGCTTGGCCCCTTAGTTCCAGTCAAAGGAACTCTGAATGCTTCAGCACACCAAGACATTTTGTTCTCTTTAGATCAGTTTGTTTATTTTTCATGCCCGTGGTATACGCGACATGCAGCCTAATAATCACAAATAGTTTATATGTTGTTTAAGGACTGATCAGGTGATTGTTTTTACCTCTTTAGGTCAGGTTTGTGTTAACCTGTTTAAATCAAAGGAGGATAAAAATGAGAGAGCAGACTACCATTCCATGAGAAAAAGACTTCCTCTATTTCCTTTAACAAGCTTTTTTTGTTTATTTATGTTTGAATGGCATTGCTTGCATCAAAAATCTGATTGAATTATAATCTAATTTATTTTCTAGCCTGTTTCTGTCTGGATTCATGGTTTCACACATTCTTTGGATGAACATAAGTTCATCTGATTGAATAGTTTTTCCACTTTTTAATCATTTTTACTTTTATACCTTGTTAAGTAAACTGAATTTCATTTACTTTAACCCTTTCATCATGTCCGCTCGAGAACACAGATATTTGAAATAAATTTTATACCCTTTAGGTTGCAGTACAATGCCCAACTACCAGGTGGTAAATTCTCAAACACTTGTCTGAAGTTTCATAAAATATTAACTTTGCACTTTTTTATACCTGTATTCAGATTTTACATAATTTTGTATTTTTTTTAATTTAAATTTCGGTGTAATTCACAAGTGAATAGTCTGATTAAAAAGCAATCATAAATGTGCTTTGGACACTTCTTTTAGTTTTATTTACTCTTAATAAATGTTTGTCAAAGACGTGTTTGTGGATCTATATTTAGCTCCAATAAATTACTATTTATAACATTAATGCACGGTAAAGTTGACAGATGCATAACTGCCTCAAAATAGAAAAAAAATGTGAATTTTAACTTGATTGGAAGTAAAAATTGGAAAAAGTCTTCCTTTGTGTTTTAATAATTCATGCATGAAAGTTGATTAATCTTAAATAAAAGATCCTGAGTTTGATTTCTTGACTAAAAGGAATTTCCTTAATTGAACTAATCAACTTTAACAAAATGTAGTTTCTTAATTCTTATTTTCTAATTAAAAGTGTTTAGCTTAAGTTTATTTATTGAGAAGTGTGAATTTAAGTTTAAAAAACATTTCCCAGTTGTTACAGCAGCTTTGTTGTGAGTTTAAACCCTGAAAGTGTGTCGATTTTATTTGCCTGCTTGTTATTTTTCAGATTTTTAACAGTCCAGAATGTTTTTTTTTAGTGTTTAAGATACAACTAGTGCTTACTCTAAGCTGTTTTTTCTCTTTTATAACACTAGTTTCCTTCCATGTGTTCTTATTTTCTGATTACCAGAATTATTTCTGAGGAAAGTGATGCAGATTCTGCAAATGGAAATAAAAATCTGCAGCACAGAGAGAACCTTGTCTACCTCGGTCTACCCCCCGTCTACTGCGATCGACTTTATGCACAAGAGACATTTGAACTGAAATACCCTTTTTTAATATTCACTCCATCACCAGCGGCAGCCTAAGTCCTATCGATCGTGGCTGAATTAAAAGTACCTGATGCAGGGCGTCTCTAATCCGCAGGCTCTTTTAAGAGTCACCTGGTCGGACAAATGGGCCCTTTTAAAGGAGTATAATGTGTTCTTAAATTATTTTATTGATGGGAGGGGGACCGCCACTCCAGGTACCCATACAAGCCGACTTAACATGCTGTGAAAGGGTCAATTTGGCCTCCATTTTCCATTTCTTCGTTATCTGCATTTAGAGTCGTGCTGCGAGGCCCGGCGGGGGCTCGGGGCGGCTGTGAGGAGGTTTGACAAATTTCAGCATTTGCTCACATTTAAGAGTTTCTTTTTCTGGAGCAGAAATTTGCTAATGTTTGTGCTTGCAGAGTCGTGGTCGTGTAGTTTTTTTTTAAAATACACACACACACACACACACACACACACACACACACACACACACACACTATATGTTTATGCTCACAGGGACAACTACATTTTATATACATATTTGTATATCTATGTATATATAAATAAGGGGTGGGAGAGAAAATAGATTCACATAAGTATCAGGATTTTTCGTTTGATGATTTTTAAATCAATATTTTGTTCAAAAACATTTTTCTTCCAAATGTAAATGCTTCATTTTAGTCTTCTTCTTCTTCTTCTTCTTCTTCTTCTTCTTCTTCTTCTTCTTCTTCTTCTTCTTCTTCTTCTTCTTCTTCTTCTTCTTCTTCTTATTATTATTATTATTATTATTATTATTATTATTATGATTATTATTATCATCAGTATTATTATTAGTAGTAGTAGTAGTAGTAGTATTTATATAGATAGATAGAGAGAGAGATAGATAGACAGATAGATAGACAGACAGACAGACAGACAGACAGACAGACAGACAGACAGACAGACAGACAGACAGACAGATAGATAGATAGATAGATAGATAGATAGATAGATATGTACAATATGCTCAGATTTATATAAGATATGTTTTCTTTGTTACACCATTGGCAGTATTTTGTCGATGACCATGTGACACACTTAACTCTTCTGTGGTCCATAAGTTGTGGTGAAAAAATGTCATGCATTAATTCAAACAGAAATGAACTGACGTGTCTGCTAATCATGAAATATCTGTTATGTTCTGAGCTGAAGATGAAGTTACACTTAATTAATGTGTTGTATAAATAGATTTACAGTGACCTTCTTAGGCTTCAACAAGGGCTGGGCAATATATCAATTAAATCAATTAATTCGAATTGTTTTCTGCAGAAGATTTAAAAATAAAAGTTTAGATTTTTTCATTCACTTACTTAAATTGTAAGTAGTTGCAAAGTTTGAAATAATATAAATAACAAAACTTAACAGTTTCCCTGATGGTGGCCCTGTCAGGTTTAACACGAGCACTTTTATAGGCTTGTATTTATTTTTTTAAATTAGATTAAATATTGATTAGAGAAACATGTTAACAAGCTGTGAAAATCTCTCAGCTTTCAGTGTTCATGTAGGCAAACCTGCCTGTGTTAGAACTACATAATCAACATTTATGACACACTTTAATTTAAAGAGCGAAATTCTGATTGGTCTAGGAACTAGGAGTTTTTTTGCTTTATTTGGAAAAAAAATAGATAAAAATCATAAATCGAGTTTTTTGTGGGGAAAAAAATCAGGGGTTTTATTTTTAGGCCATATCGCCCAGCCCTAGCTTGAACACTCAAATATTGTTTAGGCTATTTTACATTCTGCCCTCTCCCACTTTGGGAGGATTAAACCTGCAGTTTGTTTTGTTTTGCTTGTTTTTTACGAAAGACCTGAACCATAGTGAGCTGGTTTTACTGGACGTTATGGAGATTATTGGTGTCTGAAATAAACATTAAGTCACGGTTATCATCAGGTTTAGGCAAAACTAAACTCAGGTTGTATTTAGTGGTATTAATGGGAAAATAAACTTTTTTTCCATATATGTGGATGCACAACATATTGAAACATTTAAGTAAGTAACATTTAAGAAAAGCAAGGTTGTGAACTCAGGAAACTCACATGTCAAAAGAGAAAATAACATCAAGAACATGAGCTGTAATTAAATTAAATATACCTCTACTACTTTTAAACACACTGGAAAAACTCGGCTTGACCAGGTACACATGTACAGATTTATTTTTAAAAAAGAGCTCTCTTACTTTAGATGAAATAGAGGGATCAGGACTCGAGGACTCCTCTGATGGGACTTTCTCCACTTGGCATCAGAGCCTAAAAAAATAAAAAATAAGGAAGCAAAAATATTAATTGAAGGGGCCGGATTGTTTGCTAAAAAGTCATGAAAAACAAATAATTTGAAGTTAAAATATTTTAAATTGCAAGTAAATGTCACTTCTGTTCCACTTTAACCAGTTTAAACTCTGCGTTCAGCTCCTTATGTTGATTTTTACTGTTTGCTTTTGAGTTTAAATGTACAAAAATTGTTTTGATAAAGTCTGATAAAGTTCCATTATGTTCCCTTTGTTCAGTTTATTAACAATAGCCATTACTTTGAGAGTACTGTGCAGTTCTCTATCAGTGTTGGAAATACTGATGTGGCCAACTTAATTTTTATTCCTTGTTTTATAGCACACAGCATTTAATAACAGTGAAAATTAACCAGAACGTGCTGCTGATATTTTAGACTAAATTCTTATAATGTGAGTAAGTTTGTAATTTCTTTGTTCTGTTTATCTGTTTGATTTTTGTCTAACATATTAAACATAAAAATTAATCCCAAAACTCTATGCTCAATCAAACTGATATTTAAATGTTGTTTTTTTGTCATTTTTGGTTCATATTTCCATCCCTTATACTCTGCTGTAACCCTTAAAAGATGCTGGTGTGTCCCGAGCTCATCTCTTTGTGCTCACATAAATCAAACGTCTGCCCTCTCTGACATTGGTTAACACATTACTGGGAGCTTTCCAGCCTCTTCCTATATAACTCTAACCATTCAGCCCTTGCAGCAGCAGCCAGAATGACATCTTGTCTTTCATAAGCTGACAATCTCCCCTGAAAACGAATGATTAATGTTGAATGGAGCAGAAAAGGTGTGTAACACTTTTCAAATCAGCAGACTCTGTAAAAGGGAGAGCGCTAATTACATCGCTGTTTGTATGACCTCTGCTTAAGTGCATGAAAGCCTCCTGCTAACAGCAGGTGAAATTGCATTTTCAAGTAACATTTTAAAGGTCCATGTGGGCACTCTGCCTAATAAAACCATTTGTAAATGACTCCTCTTTTAGACTCCATTAGGAAGTGGAGCGAGGAGCATTTCGTCATCGGATTCAGAGTCAATAAGCGTGTAATCAGGACATCCAGAGCATGTAGCAGCCAGTGAAGGGGATAATTAATGAGATTGCCTTATGAACTGCTTAATTACTGACTGTTGGCCTCATCAATTGTCCCTCTAAGTGCTGCATTTGTTCCCTTGTTGCCATTATGGCCTGATAGACAGAGGCAGAGGAAATGAAGACTTTATTAATGTGCTGTTTACTGGAGGAAACAGACAGATGATTACTGTGATCACTAATTAATACAGAGACAGAGGAGAGGCTGCAGAGGAGACACGCGGCTGCTCTGCAGAGCTATTTATCAGCCCACAGGATCATGTGGCAGATATTAATGATTTTAACAGAAAATGCTGAGTAAAACATTTAAATGATGACTAATGTTGGTGATGATAGTTTATCACGGCACAGTGTCGGTCATGGCTAAGACAGAAGCACTGTGCACAAACACTAATGAGACGGTGAGTAAATACACTGAAAAAAAGTCATAAACTTTACAGTAATTTACTGGCAACAAGATGCCAGTAAATTACTGTAAATGTCTTTGCAGTAGTATTACTCTAGTTAAATCAACAGTAATATTATTGTATTTTCTATAACTGGTTAACTTCTGTATTTAATTATATTTTCAATTTACAACAAAACATAATCCTTGCTGTTTTCCATTTACAGTCTCATTAGTCTACAACTTTTTAATGCATTTTAAATTACAGCAAACTTGCCATATGTTAATGCGTGTAAAGATATCTGTAACTATTTACGGACCATTAATCAGAAGGATATATTTTTGTACATAAAATATTTTTTTATCAAAAAAAATTGCACACACAATGGTTTCAACCAAATGTGTGAAACATTACCTAAATAATGTTACCTACTACTGGTCAGTTTTCCTGTGAAAAATGTTTTTTCTCCTGATCCATTGCCATTTTCAACATTTACTGTATTGACTTTTTGAGGTAAACATTTGTAGATTTTGCAGTAAAGGCTGTAAATTTGACAAAAATCAGATTTTTTTTCCACAATATTTTGCTATTTACAGTAATTTACTGCATCGATGTCTACAGCAGGTAGCTGAAGATATTGCAGTAAAATACTGTAGAGTTTACAAAAATCAGTTACAGTGTATGCACCGATTGATTGGCACCGATTTCCTTAATTTTGGGCGATCGGTTGGTCCATACCTATATGAGAAACCGATCTTATCCATCTCCTCAAAGCTCTTAAATCAGTCACTGTAGCTTTTTCCTCAGCCAGACTGACAGACCCATAGTATTTTTACATTTAAATATCCACAAAGATGCTGCATTTGGGCTTTTTTTTCTATTTTTACAACAAGGAAACTGAAAACTCTGGACATCTTAAAGCTGGGGTTGGCGATTTTGGAAAACTAGCATGAATTTGAAAGTAGCATCTCCTCAGGGCTCCGCCTAGTCCCCCCACCCCCGCCCCCCCGCTCGCATGCACGCGTGCAGCTGATATATCCAGAAACTCCAATCCCTCTGCACAACGTGTTTGTTTTACACTACACCAAGTCATGTCTTCGGTAAGAAAACACCAAACAAGAAAAAAAAAGAAAATGAGATTATTGCACAACTTCATACTGTTGGGAATTTTCTATAATCTTTATTTTGTATTGTGAGGCCTGTTTTGTATTTCGTATCGTTTCGTGAGTTGACCATTTCGTTACACCCCAATCAACATATACATATATATATATATATATATATATATACATATATATATATATATATATATATATATATATATATATATACATATATTTCACTAATCCATCTGTGAACGAGTCCTGTGAAAATGTTTTCAGGTGCAGAACCTTCAAAAACAACAGCAGCTTGTGATTGGACGATCATTCGGTTCATTACACTCATCACAGACCAATCCATATCAAGCAATGCTGCTGTGATGTAGCATACTTAGCGGCTAAACGTAGCAGCTAATGACTAACAACAATTAGCCATTAGTTGTAGCTGCTAATGGCCATTAACTGTTGTTTGCCCTTGTTAGCTGCTACCATTAGCCATAGCAGCTAACGGCCATTAGCTTAACTGCCTTAAGACCGTTGTTTCACATTAGATTATACCGCACAGATGAATCATTTAACACTTACATGTGACATGGACCTCGTCAAAGACAATCCCTACAAAGTAAACTTATGAGGAGAGCAGATTTCGCAAAGTATCACTTAGTAACCATGACGACCACAGACTAACTGACATCAGCTGCCATCATTGTCAAACACTTCCTGTCAAGTCACATCCGCCGATCCCGCCTCTCTTCCCTGATTGGGCCGTTAAGCATGTAGCGGAGTGAAACCGTTGGACAACAGGGGCTGGCACTCAGAAATGTAACCATGAATCAAAAATAACCGAAGCTCCAGTGTTTACCGACACAGGCAGCTGCTCTGGTGACCAAAGTCTCTGTTGTCTTGTTCACTGGAGCAGCTGCAGATCACAAACCAACATGTTAAATTCACTCGCCCGAGTATCAGGGGAATATTTCCTCATTCATGAATTCAGTCACCAAACAAGCTCAAAGTCCCTGAACACCGCCTGTAATGATGGAGCATTTGTAAATCACGTCTCCTCGGACGTCTCCTCGGACGTCTCCTCGCTGCCGACCTGTGTGTTTTTGGGGGAGTATTGTCGAGCAGCATGAGTAAAGAGCTCTGGTGAAGCTGTAACACCAGAGCAATAACAGGCTTCATGGACGGCCTTGCACACAAACACCCACTCCTGTTTGATGATCTGCTGATTACACCGGGGAGCACAATCTCTGTTGAGTTCAGTCTCACAGCTATTTTTAACTTATTTTTGGAGCTGAATCCAAAACTGATCTCAGTTTTTCTCTATCACATTCAGTTTTTGAACTATAGGATCTTTGTTTTCATAAAAAGTATGAAAAACACTGTACTTAACAAGCCCAAATCACATGCCAAATAGGCCTATGCTCGAAATATCGATGCGGCAAAATATCTTCATGCACTTCTTAGGGACACGTGTATCGATATGGATTCTACAGAATCGATACGGCCTCAATGTTTGAACAGTTGTTGTAAATACACTTTGGGTAATGTTAACAATAGCACAGTTCAAAGTAGACCAAACTTTGGTCTACGATCTTTGGGGGCCTGAATTTAAAGTTCTGAAGTTGAAGAATTATTTAAAACTCATGCTTGTTTTTTTTTTCTCTTGTAATAAAAACAAACGTTGCTGGGAATTCTGTTAAAAGCGCGGTCAATGTTCACAATTACTTAAGATGGAAATTAGCCACAGGGCTATAGTCTCGCATGTTTATGTTTATATGGTCATTAACATGTACTGTCTCATTCCTTCTTTTAAAATGAACAAATCTATAATCTACAATTTATGTGCATAGGGATATGTATGGTGTCGTGGGGTCAATGGAAATTAGGGATGGGATGAAATATCGTTTGGCAATATATAGCGATACAGTACTTGACGAAATGCATCGAGTTTGAAAAAATTGGATCACGAAATAAAGACGTCACGTTCGGTAACAGCACATGTGACCAGAAGTGACAACAACAAACATTAGCACCAACTACCTTACCTCCAAAAAGCCGAATGATGGAGTTGAATCAGGTCAAAATTGAGGACGCTCCGCCTGGATACAAGTCAACTGTCTGGCAGTATTTTGGCTTTCTCATTAAAAAAGACGAAGACGGCGAAAACGAGCCTACCGCTCGTTAGCATACACTCTCTCTAACCTCTCTATGGTTAGAGAGAGAGTTATTGTTTGTGTTTGGCCTGTTAGGCCTTGTGTTTTCCTGTGTGCAACTCAAACAAAAACAAATAAGTTGTAATTACACAGTAATATTTTTTCTTTTTTACTCTTTTGATATTGTATCGTGATGCATTGTATCGTGACCCAGGCATATCGAGGTGCAGCGTATCGTGACTTTAAGTGTATCGTCCCATCCCTAATGGAAATACCCAGCTGTAATGCCAAATCATTCAACTCGTGCTGATCAAATCCCCGAGGAACTGAATCCACGTAAATTTCTTAATTAGCATTGTTGTCACTGCGTTCTTCAGCATCACTCAGATCTTCTAGAGGAGGTCGTTGTTCAAAAACTGGCACTGGAGTTTCAGCTGAATGAGGCATTGGTCTGTAGCTGACAGAAGATTTTCTATTTTACTTTATTTTTCTTGTTAAATCCTGATGTTTTCACTAAACTAAAGTAACAGTCTGTGCAATGATCTTTTTGCTCTGGTCAAACCATGGGGAAAACCAAACGTCAACTTTTCACATGTTCCTTTGGTCCACATCCGTTTGATTGATGGAATGAATGACAGATGGATCACTAACCCTAATCCCGCTAATTCCACTATAGAACCGATGCGCCCAGGCAGAGTTGAACCATCTTCTCATCCAGCCTGTTTTGCAGAAAGAGAGGAGGGAAACAAACTCACATGCACGTCAATTTACCGAGGAATTTTTATTTCCGGTGCGGATTTATTGATTATCATGACAGGCCTACTACTCGCCATTTTAAAGTTTGGCTAAAAATGGTTTCCTGCTCATATTTAGAGGAGATCTGATGCTCTATGTCCAATTCAGAACCCAAGTTTCTAAAGATCTGGTAACCATTTATTGAGTAAATAAAGAAGGAAAAGAGATCAAACTGCTAACTAAATACTTATGTTTACTTTTACACTGTACCTCTGTAACTCAAATACTTTTAATTGTGGCATTGTTATATTCTTCCTCACTCTTTTTTTTTCAACACATGGCTTTAAAGGAGACATATCATGCTTGTTTCTCCTTTTCACTATGCCAGACTAGGATGCATGTAAAGCATTTCTGCCCTCAGTACAAGTCATTTAGTTCCTTCATTGCCCCACAATAGCGTTCTCAAAATCCTCATTTTAGGCCATTATCAAGCTCTCGTTGAAACGCTCGGATCTCAGGATGACCTAAAGTTACCTCGCAACGTCACAGCCCTTTGTGCTCTGATTGGTCAGATCTATCGGGGGTAGAGCCAGCCTGTCCTTCTTCTTCTACTGTATTTTCCGGCAAGCTCAAAGCAGCGACCGCGTATTGAGTCCCCCTACAGGCCAGAGCTGGTAATGAGTGAGTGTGAGCTAGGGAACTATATACCCCTGCTGGTGGATGTGTTCCTCGGTGACGGTTTTGTGGCTAACGGACATCACAGAGGAGGAAGTGTTTTATCAGATTACTCCAATAAAAAGAAAGGTACCTTGTGTCGTCATGATGATTTAAATCTCGCGGTCATCTTGCAATGACCTATTTTCAGAGGCATCAAATCTCGTTCTAGGATATCAGAAAAAATACAATATCTCATTTTTTGAAAATTAAGGGGTGTAAGGTCTTGTTTTCAAATTTATTATATTATATGTAAGTATTAAATCATGCATCAGCATGATATGTCTCCTTTAAGAATAGGCTTTTTGTCATTGCAACAAGTACAACAAAATTGCAAAAGCCCTTCAGTCAGTGCAAAACAGTGTGAGAGAAATACGATAAAGTACGGTGCAAACATAAGTTAAGTAAAAGAAGATAAGAAATCAAAACAAAATAAAGCAATAAAATAAAAATATAATAAAATAATAAAGGTGCAAAATAGAATAGTAAAGTATGATACAGTAAGTAATTAGAATAAGTTGCAAGAGGAGTGGAGTTAAATGATACCGGAACAAAATAAGGTGCAAAACAGCTGCCATGTTCAGGTGCATTAATGACATGAGGTAATTATTATAACTGCATGGAATTAGTTTGATGGACTCTCCACCTTGATCCTTAATGCAGTCTTGGACTTAATATTTTGTGCTGTCATCCCCTATAAACACTGTTTATGGCAGTGTTTGTATATTTAAATGTTATAAATTGAGTTAAATTTAAAAAAAAAAAGGGGGCGAAACTAAAACTCATCTTCCCCGCCCCAGGCCTCGTCCACGTTCGCACACACACACACACAAACACACACACACACACAAACAGCCTGTTAACGTGTGTGTGTTCGCTGACCCGTGGTGACCCGTCCTTTCTGAAGGTAACAAAGGTGTGTGTGAAAGAGGAGTGAGATCAGCCACATTTAAATCAGCGGGATGAGAGCTCTTATTCATGCGATCCTCTGTGGACCAAACACTCCCAACGAGTGTGCGTGTGTGTGTGTGTGTGGGTGGGTGTGTGTGTGTGTGTGTGCGTGTGTGTGGCTCATCACATTAGGTTGTGTTTGTCCAATAAGGACTCTCTCATTGTCTAATTGGCTCAATACTTGTAGTGTGGACTGAAATGATTGACTGATTGGTTATTGATCTTCTACCAAACATCTCTGGATTGTTTGTTGTTGCAAAAGCAGACGAGTGAACGCGGCATCAGTCAGTGTCTGAATAATCACCACAGCTAAACTCCAACAGCCTCCCTGATACAGAAAAGAGAAATACACTGCAGCAGAGAGAAGAGAAACTCATTTTGACATTTAACCTGTTCAGCCCCTTTTTAAGCCTTCTGCTCGAAAATGACATAAAGAAAAGAGTGAATCTCTGCAACCACAAGGTCTATTTGAATTATTCTGGTGTCATAATAAAGTAACACTTGAGAGATTTGTCCAGATGTGAATTATCAGTATATGTGTTACTGGGACAGAGTAAATGAAGATAGAATCAGAATAATATGAAAATTTCATCCTCACCTAATAAAACATGTTTTTATAGTGAATATCTCTTTGGAATGATGCAGCTGCAGCTTTAGAACTCTATGAATGAATGTGAAAATATGTGAACATTACTTCTGCCAAGTTTGAGTCTGATAAAGTGATGCAGAGCAAAGTTAGAGAGGTTTTACTACAGAGTGGTCAGGCCCAATCTTGGCACAGTTTGGCTCCATTAGTCCCATTTGACATTTCTGATATACCAAACTTTAGATTTCACTTTTATGTCACTTTTTTTGACTGTTTTGAGAAACAAACATTAAAAAAAACACATTTATACATATTAGGGCTGGGACTATACGCTTTTCTCCCAATTCAACTTTTTTTTACAATTTTTTATGGGCGGATTTGATTTAAATTGCGATTCTACCATATTGCCGATTTTTGCAATCATTAGTTAGCTTTTCTAACACCAGTGAAAAAGATGAACAATGATGATGCCTACAGACTATATCAGGAAAAATACACATCTCATGTGAGTCTGTTTTTAGGATTTATTCAGCAATATATTTTAACCAGCTGTTTATACTCTCTCTTCAAAAGACTGGACTGACTTTAAAAGTGGATTATTAACACAGACTAAAATGAAGCAATTAAACTTGGAAACAAATCGATTTTTGAACCAAGATATCGATTTAAAAATCGTCAAACAAAAAATCCAGATACTTATGTGAATCGATTTTTTGTCCCACCCCTTATATACTATATATATAGACCAATCCTGAGAAACACCGAAAGTTGTCGAGCCATCATTACTGCGGTGGAAAGTCGCGTAGCTAGCATACGTATGACAGAGTCATCAGGAGAGTGGACTGAACAAAAGTTAATTCTGTTTTTTTTTATCGCTGTAAAAACATGCCAGGACGATCTGGGAGAACGTGTGCTGTTTTAGGCTGCCACAGTGTCTTTTATATATTCACATTTTCCCATTTTCTGTGGCAATGTTGTATCGTCTCTGTTAAATAAACATTAAATAAAATAATAAAAAACAGTAGTAAACTACAACTTTTGAAAAGTACTACAGCACTACTGTACTTTCATAGTGGTGACGCCATCCACCACAGGATGGTCGCGCCCACAAACCAATCGCACATGTAAAGTAATTATAATTCTCAATTACATACTATATTGTTCTTACATTGCTTTATATTCATTATTTGTATTTTATACGACCAGCTCTCTTTGTGTAACTATCATGTAGAGATACTCCCTCCTGTTCAGTGCCAAACACGTTAGCAGCACATGGCTAATTGAATGTGCATGAATAGGAGCTGGTTAGCTTAAGGCTATCCAGGCTAACAGCAGTGAGGACGTAGAGCTGACGGAGGAAGAAACAGCAAAATGACAGCACTAAACTAACAAACGGAAGACAACACTCAACTGTAGCTGAACCGGAGAGCCCATTTCTCACGGCTGGATGTTAAAGTTTAAGGGGAACGAAGATTGAAATCGTAAATGGGTGAGTAACATAATTCATGTAAAATGTAGACGTTATTTTTTAAATAGATATTTGACATGAGTAAAATCCTTTATCTGTGAAATATAACAAAAGTTTTAGCCCTTAGTTTACAGTACTCTTGTTGTTCTGTAACGTTTTGATTACAAACGTCCATGGTGCTGTCTCAGATAGTAGGTGGTAGTAGACGCGCTGTTCCACCACCGCAGTAATGGCAGCCGCTGATAATGGCGGCGCCCACAGATCAGCTGTAGGATTGGTCTATAGTCATGGCTTCCTCCATGTTTGTTTGACTGCTTGCAGAAGCATCTCACGAGGTCTTGTTCAATGGAAAGCAGCGCTAAACGCTGATCACGCAAGGCTAGCAGGGTTGATACCACAGGCTGCTTCTCTGCTTGTCTAATGAAGTAAAAACTACCAGAGTTAAAAGATAGATCTCTGGATGTTATGGATCAACTATGAACCATTTAAAGGAAAATCGATTGCATTTAGGGGTGGGCAATATGGCAAAAATATCACATCACAATTTTAAAAAACAAAAATCACGATCACAATTTTATCACGATTCTTTTTACCTCCGCCAAGGAGGTTATGTTTTTGGGAGAGTTATGAGAGTTATGTTTTTTCTGTCCGTCCGTCCGTCTGTCCGTCTGTGAACAAAATAACTCAAAAAGTAATGGATGGATTTGGATGAATTTTTTTTTTTTTTCAGGAAATATTCAGCATGGGAAAAAGAAGAACTGATTCGATTTTGGTGTTGATCGGGATGATGAAAAATGTGACTTCTGTGAAAAACTACTGAACTAAAATTGATGTCATTATGAATCCAGTTGCTAATGGAATGTTTTCATGGTCAAGGAATCTAAATATGTAGATGAAATAAAGGTAGGACTAATATTTATGGTGAAAATCACAATATGGCTGAGGACTGTGGCGCTGGCGGGGGTCTGCGCTCTCCGAGTGCTTTCTAGTTTACTTTGATTTTTCTAGACTAATTTGCATGTTTGACCATTTTTTCCCTGTTTAACATATAAAACATGTAAAATCCTAAAAGAAATAAAAAAGACAATTAAAGCCAAAGAAACTTTTTGAACAGGTTTTAATTTAAATAGTGCAGTTTTTATAAAAATTTGCAATAACTGTAAACATAAAAGGTAATGAACAACAATATCAACATTATCTCTTAAAGTGCAACACTTTAGAACAAATGTTATCTAACTGTAATGTCTATAATCTGAGTGAATAATACAGCTGCTTTAGAACAGATTTTTGTTCAGACATCTTCAAGCTTTTATCTCCTTTTCTCTTTCCACCATGGCTTCACGCTACATAACCAAACAGGAGATCCCACCATGCACTGCGCCTAATGTGCGTCAAAGTCTCTGCGCCCACACAGACGATCTGACGATCTTTCTGCTTTATGAGATCATCCCCACGTTATAATCCTTAACGATTTAATATCGTCATATCGCACACCCCTAATTACATTTGAATAAATAGATTTTTTTAAAGCTAATCAAAACTGCTTACTGTTTGACAAACTTGTATTAATTAACTCCACCATGGAGGTCATGTCTTTGCTTGGATTTGTTTGTTGGAAAGATTACACAAAGACAAAAAATGGCCCAACCTTAAGGTGATTTTAGGTGGCAAACGTTTTCACTCAATGACTGTCAAAGTAATAATGATGTCAACATTACGGTGGATCTGTTGACATCGTGTTTTCAGACGGAGACGTGGCGTGAAACAAAGAGTCCAGTATGAGATCGCGGGTCTTTTGTAAAGTTGGTTTTGTTGAATCAGAAACACCTGCTCCGCTGGTCGGGGAGGCAGAGAATGAGATGCATTTACGGATTTCTCCATGTAAGCGTGAACATTGCCTCAGTTCTCGCTCGCCTCATTTCAGAGTCAAACCTCCCAGAGACAGGAAGTGTTGGACTCGGGGGGTGGCGTGTTGCTTGAATGGGAGCGTTCGCGGACCCTCGCCACCGCGGAGCAGCGCCTAAGCCCCTCTTTTCTGTCCGCCCTCCTCCTGGATTAAATGGCTTTCGCTCGCCTCTTTTTCCTTCGCGGGCCGCCGACAGGAGCAGCACTTCACTTCCTCTCCCATGGCCTCGCGGATGAGGCAGCAAATTTTTGTTTCCTTCTTGCTCACTTAGAAGGAGCAAATGACCAGTGAGAACTCAATTAGCAACATGTCCGTGTCAGCGGGGGGCGAGGCCGCCGTTTGTTCAGCCTGCATCACAGATCAAGATGGACTAAGTGAAGTGACAGCATGTGAGGGAAAGGGCAAACAGTGTGTGCGAGTGTGTGTGTGTGCAGCATCTGCCCCCATACAGATTTGCTTAATTGGGTTTGACTCCCACAATTACAGGGTAATAATGGCCTTTTCAGCCCCGCCATGTCGAAGTGAAAGGCAGTTACTCGCGCAGCCGCATGCTGTCAGATGGTTTATAGCGGAGAGTGAACGGACGGTGGAGGGGAGGGGGGGAGATGGGAGGGAATTGGCATTGGACTTTAGTTAAGCAGTGGTTATTGAGTCTTTGATAGGACTCCAGGAGGCCCGGGCTGCAACAATGACAGAATTAATGGGCAAGGCACGTTGAGAATGTCAGGCCGGCGGGGGGCCACGGTGGCCTTTGAGCTGCTCTCTGACGCTCTGTGATTGCGCTCCACACTGCACGGTGAAAAGGCGCGACCTGTTTGTTGGTGGATCTGCTCTTGAATGTGTTTTTCTTTTTTCAGCCTATTGTGTTTATCATAACACGACATCCTGAAGCTGTCAGTGAATGGGTGAGCGGGGTGAATTCAGGATCAAATGGACTTTATTCTGTTATTACCCATGCAGTCCGCGGATAATGACGGGAACTTCAAAATAAGAGCGGGGGAAAAATAGGCAAACACAGAGCAGAGATGTCAAACAACATCATCAAACACTAATGCAGCAACATCACAGTCAGAAATCTGAACAGTTTTGATAGATGGGCTGCAGTGAGTCCTTAAAGAGCAGCTTTAACCGTTCACACCCGTAGAGTTCTTTCTCTGTATCTCAAAAAACAACCTAAATGACCTTCCTTCACAACAACCTAGAAGCCTCAGGTGTTTATAGATGCTGCTCCATGTTTGCAATCCTCATCCAATGCTCATTGAAAATGCCCTGGATGAGTTTGCGTGTAAAAATCTGAGTCAGTAAATTGTCAAAATGAACCTGTTTAATATTTATCATCTAATGGTTACAAATACACTACAGGCCTGTTGTGTATCTTATTTTATTTTATCATTTTTTATTTTTATTTTTTCTAGTTTCAACTTTAATCTCGTAATTTGACTTTATTCCCGTCTGAGTTCTGAGGAAGGTCCCAGCTGCATTCATTAGCATCACAACAAATAGGGGTGTGAGATATGACGATATTAAATCGTTAAGGATTATAACGTGGGGATGATCTCATAAAGAAGAAAGATCGTCTGTGTGGGCGTAGAGACTTTGACACGCACCCGACTAGCCAATCGTAGCACATTACGCGCAGTGCATGATGGGATCTCCTGTTTGGTTATGTAGCGTGAAGCCATGGTGGAAAGAGAAAAGGAGATAAAAGCTTGAAGATGTCTGAACAAAAATCTGTTCTAAAGCAGCTGTATTATTCACTCAGATTATAGACATTACAGTTAGATAACATTTGTTTTAAATTGTTGCACTTTAAGAGATAATGTTGATATTGTTGTTCATTACCTTTTATGTTTACATTTATTGCACATTTTTATAAAAAACTGCACGTTTTAAATTAAAACCTGTTCAGAAAGTTTCTTTGGCTTTAATTGTCCTTTCTTTTCTTTTAGGGTTTTACATGTTTTATATGATAAACATAGGGAAATAATGGTCAAACATGCAAATTAGTCTAGAAAAATCAAAGTAAAAAAGAATTGTGATCGTGATTTTATTTTTAAAAAATCGTGATATGATATTTTTGCCATATAGCCCACCCCTACAACAAACGCACACTTTGGCTTGGGTCACGTCTTTACGACAGTTGCCGTGCGTGCTCATGGGTAGCTGGAATGTCGCCAGAAATGGATTCTCCTCATAGCACCTTTAATTTACACATGCACACATGTTCCCCTTACTCTTTTCTTTCTCTCAAGGTTATGTAAGCTTTTCAGCAGTATATGGTTGCACATTTGTATATACAGTATTTGTGTGTGTGTGTCTGATATGTGTGCGCACCATTCTGTAATCTGTTACTTTTAATCTGCAATCAATAAAAACACTTTTACAAAGCACTGGCATCCTGTATTTTGTGTCGAATCGTAGTGGGATGGTTGTTAAAAAATGAGTGTAGCACAGTACTGCCCCACAGAGAGTATTTTTGACCAGCTGCCACTGTTTAGCCTTACAGAGCAGACAGACCTGCCTGATTCTGAAATCCTGCAGGTCCGTCTTGCCAGCCTCTGTTGTCCAACGAATTCACTTGGCTGAATTCTTAACGGCCCAATCAGGGAAGAGAGGCGGGAACAGCAGAATGCGGACGTGACCACAACCAAAAGTTGAGAACGGACATGCCGATTAGCCTATTGTCCTCATGGCTACTTATGGCCCTTTTCCACTTGCTCTACTCTACTCTACTCGACTCTACTTGAATCTACCCGGCTCTACTCTACTCGCCTTGTGCTGCTTTTCCATTAGCCCCAGTCACCTGCCCAACGGCGTGCAGTGTCACTGTAAACAGAGACCGGCTCTGCGGTGACGTCATTTTGAGCGCGACACAACAATCTGTGTCTTTTTGTCACAAACTGAGTAAAAAAGGAAAGCAGAAGAAGGCTGCAGGTGGTAAGAAGAAATACCCCTTGAGAAGCACAGGAGAGTTTTGGAAGCTATACAACAGAATGAAGCCGAGGACGAGAGCAATCCAGCTGCAAAGAAAAGACGTATGAGGGTAAGCTAATGGTAGCTACCGCTAACATGCTAGGTCGTCGTGCTCATGACTCATCGATGACGACATTGTCTGACCAATCAGTAGCCGCCAGTCGGTGATGTCATCTTTTAGTATGGACTCAGCTCGCTTGGAACCAGAGCGGAGTAGGTACTAAAACTAGCTTGTTTTAGGAGGTACCAGGCTAGAGGAAACACGCTGCTAATCGAGTAGGGCCGAGTAGAGTAGGGCCAAGGCGTGCTCGTGGAAAAGGGCCAAGAGTGAAGCTTGTTGAAATCTGCCCTCCTCAGAAGTTTACTTGTAGGGATTGTCTTTGACGAGGTTCATGTCACTTATAAGTGTTAAATGAATCATCTGTGTGGTACGATTTAGTGTAAGACCATAGTAAGAGGCTGTAAGTTATAAGTTAGCAGCTAACGCCATTAACTGTTGTTGGCTGTCAGCGGCTAAGTTAGCTGCTATGGCTAACGTCCATGAACTGTTTTTAACTGTTGTTAGCCATTAGCCACTACATTAGCCGCTATGTATGCTACATTATAGGAGGCAACCCTGCTTGATGTGGATTGGTCTGTGATGAATGTGACGAGCCAAACGATTGTCCAATCACAAGCTTGTGTTTTTTTTAATGTTCTGCCCCTGAAAACAAATTTAAAGGGCTCCTACCCAGATGGACTAGTGAAATATTTCTGTGGCAGATATATGGAGCTGTCCATCTGGCTTGTTGGGTTAGCCACTGTTACCACCTAATCATAAACTGTGACTATTGTCCCCTCGTTATCTTTTCTTACATTTTAATCCTGATGCTCGGCTCGTAAATCTCCCCAGAGGTCACATTTGGATTGACGTTTTGAAACGAAAGTGAGAAGTGAGCTTTAAAAAACAAATCCAAGGAAATTCACCGTGTCCGTAAAAGCATCTGTGTGCATAAGGCAGCATTTGGTTTGTTCACAGAGAGAAAACAAAGAGGCACGAACACACACGTCGGGACACACACACGGCGAAAAGTTGTCCAGCTCGGGCCAACTTGTATGGACTTTAAAGCACCGGGCTGTCAGTCATGATTAGCCGTAACGACGGGCCCATTTTGACACTTCAAAATCAAGTCTTGGCAAATAGCCCTGGGAAGAGGAGCCACATGCTACGAGATGGCTTTTCCCTGATATAATTTGTGGCTGCAAATTACAAAACAGAGGCAGAAATAATGTGTAAAGTCAAGTTTGGTGAGGGAGAAAATGGAAAAATTTAGGGCTGTGTGCCACTCTAATGGATATCCTTGTGGCTGGGAGAAAATGGGACTCAATAATGTGTCCTTAATGTCTGCCAGCGCTGTTTCAGGGAATGTATCAGAAGAAATGTCCCCTGCCATTTCTGCTAGCAATCACTTAATGGGACGGGCAAATCTCAACAAAATGGATGTAGTGATCTATTCCTGGGCCTGACAGACAGGATGAATCAGCGGCTCCTGCAGGACAAAACAGAAAAAAAGGCTGAAAAGCGAAGAAAAGGACAGGCTGCAAACAAGAGCAGATAAAAACAAGCCTTTCAGCGTTCATTCAGACACACCGCGCCACCGCCGCAGCCGCCGTGTTTGTGTGCAGCTAAGTGCAGATGCTGACAGGAATTTCAATTATTTCATTAGGGAGGGAAAATGAAAAGACTTAAGTGTTGTGATTCCTCAAGTCTTTCATAGATCAATCTAATGTGTGCTCACATCGGAAATCAACCAAGATGGAAGAGGGGCAAGTGAAGTAGCGTCTTTCTAAATCATGCAATTAAAATGGCAAATTAGTTTCTTGATATATTCATTTAAGTGGTTAAGTGGAAATGTTTCTCTCCCCATCCGAGCGGCTGCCCGTCTCCAGGGCGGCGTGGAGAGGCGCGACAGCCGCTCGCTCTTATGATTAAGGCTGCCGTTCATTTGCCGAGGAAAACGCTGAAAGCACTTGCTGCACAAATTAGCCATTTGAAGGCTTGAAAATTCAATTCTGAGGAGTTGATTTAAGCATTTAGGCAAAGCGGATCCAGAACGTAAAGATTCAGAGGCATTTTGAGCGCTAATGTCGATAACTTTTAGAGGCTGATGTAGGTTTGTGTGGCCTTGAGCTCGAGCTCGACACACCTGGAGAAAAGCTTCATGTAGGTTCACATAAGAACAGTCTGGTACGAGCTATTGTTTCAAAGCTGCTGCAGGTTTTATTTGTATTTACACTCCGGCTGAACGATTTGAGAAAATAATCTAATTGTGATTTACTCTGCAATCGTTTTAATGTTCCTCATCTTATGTATTCTTAAACAAACATAAGCAGTAGAGCTTATTATAGTAAAACCAATATGACATTAAATTAATCTAAAGATAAAAGATTTGAGAAAAAGTGGAGAAGTGAAGAACAGAAGCAAAATAGGTATGAAATTGTAAAAACTGGATAAAAATGGTATGAAAGCAGAAAAAGGTTAATAAAAAGGTACAAAATGGGTATGAAATTGCAAAAAAAATCCAAAAGTGGCTTAGGAAAATTGATTATGGCAGCAAAACTGGGAATCAAATTTGAAATTAAATTTCAAAAACCATGTAAAAATTCCAAAAATGGTTCTGACAGTGGCAAAAAAAAAAGATGAATGGGGGCAAAATAGGCATAAAGTTGTAAAAACGGGGTTGAAAAAAGGTAAAAATGATCCAAATGTGGGGAAAAGGTGTATGATTAGATGTAAAAAAAAAATAGGCATGAAATTGCAAAAAACTACATCACAATGTCAGAATGTTCAACACATTTTGGGCTAAAAATATTGAACCTTCTGTGATTTGAAAATTGCAACAAGCCATATTGAGATTTAATCTAATGTGCAATTAATTGTTCAGCCCTAATTTACATCCACACATATAATGCTTTTTAATATTACTTATTTTTACCCTTTGACTACCAGCTCAACTGTTCAGCAGAGGTCATGAATAAATCAAGGAATATTTAGTGTTTTAAAAGAATAGAATAAATCAAATCGTTGATTCTGTCGAGATTTCAGGAAAAAGAGAAAACTACAAAGAAGAAAAACATCAGTTATTTTCTTGGTTTGATTTAAAGGTTTAAACAGATAATGTTTGATAATGTGATGACATAAATATTAGGGCTGGGACTATACGCTTTTCTCACAATTTGATGTTTTTACAATTTTTTAGATTAATTTAAATTGCGATTCTACGATATTGTCGATTTTTGCAATCTTTAGTTCACTTTTGTAACACCAGCGAAAAAGATGATCAATGATTAGGCCTGTCATGATAATCAATAAATCAATTAACCACATGATAAATAAAAACGTTGTCTTGTGTTCCCACATGTGTGTCAAGGACGTATTGCATCAAGCGCGCCCTCATGTGGGCTTGCGGGGAATTACGGGTTCAAAACGCATTAACTGCAATTAATTGACTTTAACCGAGTAATTTCTTATCGGCAATTAATCGGTAATCGATTAATCAATAATCGATTAATTGTTTGCATCCCTACTTCCGAATAAGCACACGACTGATTGGTTAGAGGCGGATACTCTCAGAGTCAAGCCTAAACCTGATTGAACGAAGACTCCTACATGAGCGAAGCATTACTGAACACATAAGTTAGAAATAAATATGTAATACTTTAACAAGTACATGAGATTAAACAAAAAGAAATTAGATATTATATAAATACCTCATCTTGCTTTCAGACAATTTATTTTTGCTAATAAACCCTGTAAGCCATATTTCATGTGTGTTACAGAGAAATAAGAGTAAAACCCTGCAGCCATATAAAAACCATTGTCTTGATTTGTGTTTAGTATTTGTTGCTTATAATTAGGGATGCCCCAATCTGATATTGGTATGAGATATCGGTCCGACATCAGCAAACAAAATCAAATATCGTATTACATCAGCCTGCGTCTAAAATCTCTGATACAAGCAGTCCATTCTGATTTACTTTTATTTATTTAAATTAGTTGCAGATTATGCTTATATATAATTTAAACCCAGTGGTTGTTATACATTTAAAAATATATTTTTTTGTTTTTACTGTTTTTTTTTTAGGTTACTTTTAGGGTTAGATAAAAGAAAAGGAGTGCTACCTGGATATGACAGTTTGTTTGAGGTACTCTTTGGATTGGGATTCAAAAAGGGACTCCAAGGCACTTTCTTAATATTATTAAAATGCCTTTACTTTAACGGCATGTCATCCGTTAAGGCAGACCACATATTTTTGCGTTTTTCTTTTCTTATTTTTTACTTTTTTTTGTGAAACGAAAAAAAAGAAAAGCCAGAAGTTTTTTTTAGCAGGCTCTAAAGAAGCACTTTCTACTCCTGTTATGAAACAACTAAACTGTAAATATTGTATCAGAAATATCCTTAACCCAGTTGCCGTCAAAAACTACCGCTACGTAACTAGAAAGAGATACATTACCTCGTGGCTTTGCATCCTGTAAGTTGTTGAAAAAAGAAGTTGTAAAGCAATGCAGAGTTCTGAGGAAGGTCCGAGCTGCATTCATTAGCATCACAACAAACACACGCTTTGGCTTGGGTCACGTCTTTTGGTGCGTTACAGTTGTAGACAGAAGTAGGAATTTCTGAGTTCCGAGTAGGAAACTGCAACTGGAACGTTCCCCAAAGTCTGAATTTCCTACTGGGAACTCAGTGAAACCTCACCACCCCCGAGTTGACAATGGAAGATGGATGCCCCCAGTGTGAACAGTTATTTATCTCCTGTAATAATCCATTTATTTGCACTTCTGACTGGGGTGTGTCGCTCTAGATCAGCTGTATACATAGTATTGTTAGACTTATATTTACAAAAATGCTGCCATAGTGATAATCACATTCTTCATGTGATATTTGTGAACAACAGCGCAGGGCGTGCTAACAGCTAACAATAGCCTGGTAGATCTGCATGTTTTTTCAGACTTCAACTGGAACAACGATAAGCCGGAGATGATGTCACTCCCAGTTTCGAGGTTACTGGAGCGCAGCATTACGACAGTCGCTGTGCATGCTCATGGGTAGCAGAGTCTTAATGTCACTGGTAATAGATTCTCCTCATAGCACCATTAACTAAACGCCGGCAGCTAACACTTGGTGTCTGTCTGTGTGTGTTTTTGGCACTCTTGTGAGCTCCAGTAGGGAACCTGGGTTATCCAATACCACTGCAGCCACTTGTTACATCTGTTTTTGGCCTGATACCCAACAGAGGGGCTGAACTGACTGAAACATGGCAGGTTAACACACCTGCTGTCGTCAAGAGATGGCCTCAAACAAACCCTCTTCAAAACTATCAGCCAGTTCCTGTGATAATAATCATGTTTCCTGGCAGGTACCCGCTGCTCCAGTATGAAATGAAGCAGTAAATATTAAACATCATGCAGACTAACAGGTTCAGAAGTCGCTGCTCATGCAGCAGGTGCAGACAAACATGCTGCAGAATCTCTGATGTCTCTGAGCTCAGAACGACTTCAGCCCACAGACACACACTCAGTGTAATTATCCCCGTCACATTACCTCCTGAGTGCTGCATGAGCTCCTTACCCGGCCCTGATACCACATAAATGTAGACTTTCCAAAACAAAATTAATCCCTGAAAAGCTGGATGGATCGAAGAGAGCATGGATTTGCTCTGCTGTCACACAGGCAGATTGTCCACTTTGATGGTGCACCATGGAGGATATCAAATGCCCTCCAGGCTGCCACACTCCCGATGGAAGAAAATAGGCTGTGGTCTATAAAAATGAAGTTAGATGTAAGTACAGCACTCAAATCTCAGGCAGAAAAAAAAAGCTTTTTCTGGGGCATTTTGTTGTTGTCAATTGGTCTGAGCAACTTGCTGTAATGCAGGTAATGGAGCTACTCTTCTCCTTTCATCTTCACTGTGTGTGTGTGTGTGTGTGTGTGTGTCTGTGTGTGTGTCAAAGTGACAGGAGGCCGCCTGCATGTGCAGAAACAGGAGCAAACAGTGAGATGATGGAGGAAACAAAGTCGAGCACGGAGAGGAGAGATCTGTCCTGATGTGAGCAGGTTCATGAAAGCATCAGAAACCTTCATTTATCTTCACTGCTGACGGCCTGTGGAGGAGACTTCTGTCACATTGGAGCTGTTTGGACTGGAGCTGTTGTTATTTAGCTTTGGTAAAAATGATTCAGTAGGAATGCTTTTGGTTCTATTTCCTTATGGTCAGACCAGGAGGTTTAGTAAAAGGGCCCAGATGGATAAAAAGTCAAGTTATGATCTGACAAAGGACACATTTTCAGATTTATTTTCCTCCATTGAAAACATTAACGCGTGAAGACATATTAGCCTGATTTAAAACAAACTAATGATAGCATGAATTTTCAAATCATGTATCAATCAATTTAGTCATGAACAGGGCTGAACGATTTGAGAAAATAATCTAATCGCTATTTTTTTTCTCCAATATTGCGATTTACTCTGCAATTGTTTTAATGTTCCTCATCTTATGTATTCTTAAACAAACATAAGCACTAGGGCTGAACAATTAATTGCAAATTAGATTAAATCGCAATATGGCTTGTTGCAATTTTCAAATTGACAGATGGTTCAATATTTTTAGCCCAAAATGTGTTGAACATTTTACATTGTGATGTAGTTTTTTTGCACTTTCATGCCTATTTTTTTTTTACCTCTATTCATACACTTTTTTCCCACTTTTGGACCATTTTTACCTTTTTTAACCCCGTTTTTACAACTTTGTGCCTATTTTGTCCCCATTCATCTTTTTTGGCCACTGTCTGAACCATTTTTGGAATTTTTACATGATTTTTGAAATTTAATTTTAAATTTAATTCCAATTTTGCTGTCATAATCAAATTTCCTAAGCTACTTTTGGATTTTTTTGACAATTTTCCCATTTTTTCTGCAATTTCATACCTATTTTGCTTCTGTTCTTCACTTCTCCACTTCTTCTCAAATCCTTTATCCTTAGATTAATTTAATGTCATATTAGCTTTAAAAAGATCTACTGCTTATGTTTCTTTAAGAATACATAAGATGAGGAACATTAAAACAACTGCAGAGTAAATCACAATATTGGGGAAAAAAACTGCAATAAGATTATTTTCTCAAATCGTTCAGCCCTAATAAGCAGTAGATCCTTTTATAGTAAAACCAATATGACATTAAATCAATCTAAGGATAAAAGATTTGAGAAAAAGTGGAGAAGTGAAGAACGGAAGCCAAATAGGTATGAAAGTGTAAAAACTGGATAAAAATGGTATGAAAGTGGAAAAAGGTTAATAAATAGTTGCAAAATAGGTATGAAGTTGCTAAAAAAAAAAGGCAAAAATTCCAAAAGTGTCTTAGGAAAATTGATTATGGCAGCAAAATAGGAATTAAATTTGAAAATAAATTTCAAAAACCATGTGAAAATTCCAAAAATGGTTCAAACAGTGGTCAAAAAAAGATGAATGGAGGCAAAATAGGCATAAAGTTGTAAAAACGGGGTTAAAAAAAAGTACAAATGGTACTATACCAAAAATGTTCAGCACATTTCAGGCTAAAAATATTGAACCTTCTGCGATTTGAAAATTGCAACAAGCCCTATTGCGATTTATTCTAATTTGCAATTAATTGTTCAGCCCTAGTCAGGACCCAATTCATGTATCATGAATCATTATTTCAGTTATGGACTAGGGCAGGGCAATATTACCTAATCTCAATATCATAATGAATTTAAGCTCTTACCTCGATTACGATTAATGAACTAATTAATTATTAATTTTTATGCTATGCTGGATCAAATTAGTGGTGACACCAATGGTCATCTACACGGTCTTTATGCAGTATGTACACTTAACTATTTACTCCTCTGCTTGATGTTCTCTGCACAGAATCAAAAATGTACCCAAAGAATTATTTTTCTTGGCTAGGTCATCTGATAGATTGCTGCATGTCTGCTCCATGTTAGCATCCTTAGCTCTTGGTGAAAGTGAATGTAGACTATATGAAAATAATCAAAATAATCATCATGAGTAAAATTACTTCGATTATAGGGTCTAAATATCGATTTAGATTATTTTTCTATTCATTTTCCAGCCCTATTATGGACTTATTCTATCCATACTTCAGTTTGTTGTCCATGCACGCAGAAGAAATACACACAGACAAACAAATCTGGCAACCAGAAACAGCCTGACCATGTATAGAGAACAGACACACAGTCACAACCATGTAGAGAATGTCAGACACATTCAGGTATTAGGGCAGGGACAGTGTGCTCTCATTTCCAATGACGTCGAGAGTACATAAAAACAGTAATTCAATCAATCAATCTTTATGCCAATTCATAACAAGTGTTATCTCAAGACACTTTACAATAGAGCATAAAGCTCTTCATTTTATGGATACACATATATGCATAGATACATATATACATATAAAGATACACATATACATATAAATACAAATATATACATCCAATGATTATGATAATGATTATGATTTTTTAGGTGCTGATTCGATTTGAATTCTACGATATTGCAGATTTTTGCAATCTTTAGTTAGCTTTTTAATACCAGCAAAAAAGATGACCAATGATTAGGCCTGTTACGATAATCATTAAAATTAATTAACCGCACGATAAATAAAAACGTCCTCAATACGTATAACACGTTCTCATTTACTGTTTAAAGACTATTTACCATGGTATTTTAAAGAATTTATTCCATTTAAATGATTTTAAACCATTGAGCCCTTATGCTGCATTCACACCGCGAGCGATCCAGCTACCAAAATCGCGTCGCCCACTGACGTAGCGTCGCGCGTCCATAAATACCTCATTTTGGTCACTGTTGCCATCGGCCGTCGCTCGGTGACATCACGTCCGCTCGAGTTTCACCGTGATCATATCATATATCATATAATAGGATGTATAGTGGACATTATTCCAGCTGTATCCTTTTCATTCACTTATCAAACACAAAACACTGCAGCTGATGATGCAGCAGCATCATCTGTGAGTTTCCCGCGGTCCGTCTAGGCGGAACTAATGTCCTCACTGACTAATGTTTCCACAGGGACATAAATTGTTTCTCTGTAGTCCGGATGAAAAACTGCCTGTTATGGGCTGATTGGCTGTTGCCGCACAGTCACGCACAACATCGCCTGAAAAGATCTTTTTTTTTTACTTTGACATCACGCGACAAGCTTTGTGGTAGTGTGAAAAGCAGCTGTCGCATCGCGGGAGGGTTAGCCCCGCCCCATCGCGGCTGTACATTGACTTTGCATGGAGAGTGATCGCTGAGGTAGTACAAGTAGCGTCCGGTGTGAACGCACTTTTAGAAGGGTTGTTGTCTTAACATGTTCAGCTCCAAAGTGTCCAAATTCAGGAATGCTCTCCAAAAAAAAGAAAAAGTGAACTATTCATGTAGAAATATAGTCATGCTGCACATCAAATTAATCAGGAAATTTTCATCTACACAACCACATCAGGCCTTTTTTACTCACACCAAACAAACGAATTATCAAATATCCAAATCTGTTTCACTTTGATTCAAACTTGGGTTGTCTTGTATGGATTTATTTGAATGGGGAAATGTAGAGAGTTCTGCTTGATTTTTTTAAAAGAAACCCAAAAAATATTTGTATTTATTTATTTATTTTTATTTTTTAAAAAACAGTCAAAAACTGCCACAGATAAGCAGAAAAAGAAAAAAAACTGTTGTAATTGGGTGTAATGAACACCAAAAGTGCCATAAAAGTGAAATCTAAAGTTTGGTGCATCAGAAATGTCAAATGGGACTAATGGAGCCAAACTGTGCCAAGATGGGGCCTGACCACTCTGTAGTAAAACCTCTCTAACTTTGCTCTGCATCACTTTATCAGACTCAAACTTGGCAGAAGTAATGTTCACATATTTTCACATTCATTCATAGAGTTCTAAAGCTGCAGCTGCATCATTACAAAGAGATATTCACTATAAAAACTTGTTTTTATTTAGGCGAGGATGAAATGTTCAGATTATTCTGACTTCTATCTTCATTTACTCTGTCCCAGTAATACATATCCTGATAATTCACATCTGGACAAATCTCTCAAGTCCTTCTTTATTATAACACCAGAATAATTCACATAGACCTTGTGGTTGCATAGATTCACTCTTTTCTTTATGAGGATGTCATATTAGAGCAGAAGGTTTAAAAAAGGGCTGAACAGATCCTGCCTCAGTAAACGACCTTCTGGTTAAACTTTGACAGACAAACATGGCGTTCAGTCAAGTTCATGATAGAGATGTGTACTTATGAACGGTGTGATAAAAGTCTGTCTAACAAAGCTTCCTTAAATATTCTTTCATAGAATAAATGATGAAATTAAATCTATGAAGTTGTCCAAAAAGTTGATGTTTGTCATGAAAACGCATCGAGCAGAAAAAGTAACTTCAGAGATATAATCTGTTGATTTCCTGAACTTTAATGAGAATGTAAATCATTATTAAAACTGTAAACCTGACACAGGGACCACACTAAAGCTGCCCTAAAGCTGCTTTCAATCTAAACCACGCAGTCATCAGAATTACTTCAGCTTTGGACGTTTCTGTTTTTTCAGCAGATTCCCAAGCCTCCACGGCGCTGCCTGCTGATTGGTCGCTGCTCTGCTCGGCCCTTTGTCTCAGCCATGTGATTGTTGTAGCCTGAGTTTGTCTCTTTTGAGCCCCTCACATGTCAGCGCTGTTAGCCTGCTGCCCGTCCCGTCACAAAGGATCTTTTATTTCTGCTTTAACATCTTCAGTAAGAGGGTTGATTAAGGTAAGGAGCAACACATGCTGGTGTGGATTCAGGATTTATGGGACATGGTGTCTTTGTGTTTATGGTTATTTTTTCTCTAGTGGACAAACTATAGATGCTGAAATATTTGCTGCTTGTAAAGGCAGACTAAAACTCACTTGTTTAAAGCTTTGGACAGTTCATGTTTAACAACAGCTAATACAAAAACCATTCCTGATAAATATTTAGGGCAAAGCCTGAGTGATGTCAGCGAGGCCAATCATGGCTGCATGCTCATAATAATGTGATAAAATCACATGACACACAACAAAAAAAAGTTAATGCAATGATTTAAAGTGTTATCTACCTGATAGTGTGTTTTCCTGAGCCCCCCTGAGTGTGACGTCCTACCACACACTAGGGGTGTTACGGTACACAAAAGTGACGGTTCAGTACATACCTCGGTTTTGGGGTCCCGGTTCGGTACATTTTCAGTAGAACGCAAAACCATTTTCTTGTTTAGCACGTTTATTAAACCAAAAATTTGTAATTATACAAACTGAAAACCAAAATATATTCAATGTGTTGCTTGGTAATACTAATAAGTTAAATAAAGTAAATAAACAACAAATGTATGAAATTAAAAATAATGACTTTCTTTTTAAAGGAGACATATCATGCTGATGCATGATTTAATACTTACATATAATATAATAAATTTGAAAACAAGACCTTACACCCCCTTAATTTTCAAAAAATGAGATATTGTATTTTTTCTGATATCCTAGAACGAGATTTGATGCCTCTGAAAATAGGTCATTGCGAGATGTCCGCGAGATTTCAAACGTCGTGACATCACAAAGTACCTTTCTTTTTATTGGAGTAATCTGATAAAACACTTCCTCCTCTGTGATGTCCGTCAGCCACAAAACCGTCACCGAGGAACACATCCACCAGCAGGGGTTTATAGGTCCCTAGCTCACATTCACTCATTACCAGCTCTGGCCTGTAGGGGGACTCAATATGCGGTCGCTGCTTTGAGCCTGCCAGAAAATACAGTAGAAGAAGAAGGACAGGCTGGCTCTACCCCCGATAGAACTGACCAATCAGAGCACAAAGGGCTGTGATGTTGCGAGGTAACTGTAGGTCAGCCTGAGATCCGAGCATTTCAACAAGAGCTTGATAATGGCCTAAAATGAGGATTTTGAGAACGCAATTGTGGGACAATGAAGGAACTAAATGACTTGTACTGAGGGCAGAAATGCTTTACAGGCATCCTAGTCTGGCATAGTGAAAAGGAGAAACAAGCATGATATGTCCCCTTTAAATTTCTGGCTTAAATGTGGACGACTGGGTACGTTATACTGCGGCTCAATCACCTTTAGCATGTGTTTAAAAACAGCATTTTCCACATCTGAATATGGTCTTAGATCTGATGCTATAAAAACACTGATGGATGCTGTTATCACTTTGGCCCGATCTAAACTGTCTGGGAGAGGCTGCTTGAATGCAGACAGTGGTTGAATTTGCACTACAGTGGTTAGTTTCCTTACCATGGAAATCTTTACACCTGAGTGGTGCCGTTTCAGGTGAGTTAGCATGTTTGATGTGCTGTCGGAAAAATACCCGACCTCAGTTGAACAGTATCGGCACACCGCCTTCGTTTTATCCACCTGTCTTCCTCCGTTGCAATATTTCACCAGGAAGCCAAAGTGTTCCCAAACAGGAGATTTCAGCAACGGGGGAGGGTCTCCAAGCTCCGGTTGGTCGCTAGCAGTAGCCATGATGCACAATTCAGACACAAGCTCCTGTGGTTATGGAAGCTCTTTGATATGAGACGTCACGTCCACATGATATGTCCATGATCACAAGAGCACGAATCACAGACCACTTCCCTCATGAATATTAAAAAGCCTTCCCTAACCACGCCAATCGTAGACGAGTACCCCGTGAATATGAAAGAGCCATGTGCAGTGGCTAACGTAAACTTACTGTACTCGTTCGAGTGCAGCACTGTACCGAACCGAATGTTTCGAGCGTTTCGGCACGGATACATGTACCGTTACACCCCGACAACACACAGAAACCAACTGGAACCGAAAATGGTTCTTCAGAGTGATTCCAGAGAAGAACCATTTTTGGTTCCAGAAAGAACCTTTTACAGTCAAGAATTTTAAGATTTCTTGATTTAGTAGAATTGAAAATGAGGAATAATGTTCTGCCTAGTCACATACAAACATTTTTCTCTGACATAGATGGTAAATACAAGTTAAAAAAAATATGGAACAGTCTAGATGTGATCTGAAGCTGAGCAGAAACTTAATTCAGTTTAAAAAGAAATTGAAATCAGTCATATTGGAGAAATACAGGAATCAACAAGTCTTATGAGTGTATTAAACTTAGTGCCTTAATATGTGTGCGCAACGGAAAGTATTTATAAAGACACGTATACATACACAATGCATAAAGCTATGCTAATTTATGTATGAATTTATGGATATCTGTTTGTATTTAGGTGTTTATATAGGCGTAGTGTTAAGCATATATGGATATGAGTAGGTAATCAGATGGGTAGAGAGGTATTTATTAGGGGTGTTTATTGGCAAGTGCCTCACGATTCGATACGTATAACGATACTTTGGTCACGATACGATAATTTCACGATATATCACAATATTGTGATATATCGTGAAATTCTACAGTAAACTAGGAAAAACCTAGAGACAGTGAATATGTAACTTTTCCATTTTATTATTGAAATATGTCAAATGCAGCGTTACATACATACACTTAACACAGAGTGCATCAAGTCAATTCAACTAATGTTGCAAAGAAATTGTTTGTTTTCCCTTAAAGTGTTGAAATCATCCTAACCTGTAGTCCAGCTCAAGCTTTAATCAAACACATGAGGAACAAAGTGCTTTGAGTTACTGACAGCACAACAGTAAGTTAAAAATAAATCACATATTTCTCTTGCCACTGAACTAGGGATGCAAATTATCGAGTAATTCATTAATCGATAGTTGTTTTATCTCATCGATCGATGATCGATTAATTGATAAGCGGCAATTTTTCTGCGAAGTTGAATTCCCCTCTGAATCAAAAGGTTCCTTTCTATGAAAATGTTATCTTTCTTATGAAAGAGAAAATGCAAATCATATTCCTTTATGAAAGACTTATTCCTAACAGAATGTGACGTATTGAGGTGATAATTTAGCAAAGTTGTGGAGGAGTTGTACTTTAAAATACTTCCACAGATGGTGCATTTGGCGTCTTTGTCGTCATTAACCAACTTAACGTGGTTCCATACCGAACTCCATCTTGTACTCTTCATCCTGCCAGCTTACCACTTCTCGTTTGTCTTGTTGTTGTTGTCGTTTTCTTCTTCTTCGATTATTTGCAATTAATTTACTTTAATCGAGTAATTTCTTATCAACGATTAATCGATAATAATAATCGATTGTTTGCATCCCTAGTCTGAACTAAATAGTGCATGAAAAAAACCTGTGCATACATTTTTATAAGTTGTATTTTATTTCCAACTCTGATAAAATATGAGTTTTTATTTTTACAGAAAATATCGATACTAAGATTTGAAATATCGATATTATATTGGGAGTCAAAATATCGCGATATATTGCAATAGCGATATTTTTCCACACCTCTAGTATTTATACATGTATAGAAAATAGGAAGGGGAATGTTTAAATATATTTCATACGTCCATATAATTTTCTTTTATAATAAGTCTCGTGGAGTACAGAGGTGGAAATTTAGTCAAACATGTAACAGAGATTTAGGAGTCGGAGCAGATAAGTTTGACTTTCTGATGCTCCATTTCGAGGATTAACTTTTGATGGATATCATAGATTAGTATTTGCTTTCTCAATATTTTCTCCTTTGTCTTTTGTTTTGCTTATATTTTTGTTGTTAAAATGTTCAAAGTAAATAAAATAAAGGAAAAAGGTCAGCGTGGTTAGGGATGACAGAAAGGCAACAGGAACTCAAAAACAACTTGTTACATCCACAGTCTGCAGAAGACCACACCAAGTGCCACTCCTGTCAACTAAGAACACGAAACTGAGGCTATAATTCACACAAATTCACTAAATTAGACAACAGAAGATCCTTAAAGTGTGTATTTCTGCTCCACATTCATATGGGTTTGATGTTAATAACAATAAAATCATAAAAAATTAAACATCAGCCAACAGGCCGGGGCTATAAACCACGGGGGAGCAGGGTCACGTTGTTTTTAGACACAGACTGGGACTAAAGAACGTTCATTTGGACACTTCTGAACTAAAACACACTAATAATAACTCTGAGATAAGGGAGATGGGCTTTATATGCCATTAGACTTATAATGAAAATTAACATATCAACTCCAGTCCAGCTCAAAGTTTCTCTTTAACTATCAGAGCAGATTCATCTGTTTGGATCAAAACTCAAATCAAGACTTTGACAAATGGGACAAATGATCAATGAACAGTTTCTGAGTTCTGTCAAACAGCAGGAGAAGAGCAGGAGGAAGGAGAGCTTAAATATAACAAACAGGACCAGAAAAGACCAGCAACACCCTAAACAACCAAATCAGATTTAAGACCCCAGCAACCCTCAAATTACATCAAATTATGTTTGAACCAACAGAAATCCACTGATAAGTAATACTGAAAAAAGCAAAGCTAATTAAATGTTATTTAAGAAAACAGACAGAAACAAAAAATAAATAAATTAAAAATATGTCAATAGCAAAATTCATTCAGAACTAATATCAGTATAATCTGACTTTTCCTCTTTTAAACCTCTTGAACCCATGACTCTCCTAACTGTTGGGAATAAAGCTCCAACACAAACAGAAACAGCTGATTAATGATGTAGAAATAAAGTTAAACTGCACATCAAAATACTCAGAAAAACTCTGTCAGTCATTGATTTTACACACACCGAACACCAGGCCAGTTAATTATCAAATATCAAAACCTGTGTTAGCACACCTGGACAACACACTCGCCATATTATCACCACTACCACACACATGTACAAACGCACACCTGCACACATACAGGTATGAGATCTTTCCATCAACAACATGGACTTCTCTCTAAAACTCAGGACAGCAGAGAAATAAATCACCTTAGTCCAGTGAGACACAAACAGCATGTCCTACCTGAGCTGATTTAAGATGAAACGTCGTGTTTGAGAGAAATTAACGTGGATTTCCGTCACTACTGGACATCCATGCTTGATTTGAATCACAGGACTACATTTCCCATGAAGCATTATTTTCTTCCTTTGCTTTATTGGCAGTTAGCGACACGCTTTAAGGCGCATTACCGCCACCTACTGACCTGGAGTGAGGAGCAGAATAAGCAGGAAAAAAAAATACATAATACTACTACTACTACAACTTATAATAATAATAATAATAATAATAGTAATAATAATAATTATTATTATTATTATTACTATTATTATTATTATTATTATTATTATAACAAAAATAACAATAATAAGGAGAATAAAACAATACATACATAATTATTGATAATAATAATGATAATAATATGAATATGAATAAAAATATAATTATAATGATAATAATATGAATATAATAATAATAACAATGAGAATAAAATAATACACACATAATTAAAAATGATAATAATAATAAAAGTAATAATAAAAATGATAATAATTAAAATATTAATAACTAAAAGAACAATAATAAGGAAAATAAAACAATACATACGTAATGATTGATAATAATAATAATTATTATTATTATTATTATTATTATAACAATAATATGAATGAAAAATAGATTAATAATAATAACAATCATGTCAATAATAATAATGAGAATAAAAAATAATACAAACATAATAAATAATGATAATAAATAAAATAATAATTAAAATAATATCAAAAATGAAAATAATTAAAATATCAATAATAATGAAAATAAAAATAAATGCATATATATATAAACTATTATTCATTAAGAACATTTTTCTGTTTTTTTTATTTAACTTAATTTTATCTATTTTAAATCATTTTTATTACTGCTTTATTTTCAAACATATTCTAACTCATTTTCTCCCATTTTTTTTTTTCATTTTTATGTCATCACGTTGTCACCTGTTAGCTTTAGAAACCTTTCAATTTCATGCCAAAAAAATATCTGTTTTTTTATTTGTTTGTAGTTTTTGCTGTTCCCTGAAGTGTTAATGGAGTCAAACAACAATTTGATTTGAAAACAACATAAAATCCAAGACACCTCAATAAAGTCTAAAATCCATTATTATGTCAGGCACACGTCAACGTGCTTCGACTCATCCGAGTTTTCATCAGGACATGATGAGCAACATGAAACAGGTGTTTAAATTACGTCGGTGGTGTCATGTGAGTGTCAGACATTAAGAAAAGACATATAAAGAAAATCCACAAGAGGCCTGACTGCACAACAATGAACAGCCTGCACCAAACAATGACAGACAGAATAAATTATAGAAAGAGAGAAATGTCTATTTCTTCATTTAGACCTGGAAGAGAGGAGGCTTTTAGAGTATAGATCCAAAATGTTTCATGTTGTAAAGTCTGTCACCTCCCCTCAGAGATCTATAGGAATTACTTCAATAGCAGTGAGTTTGAGAGAATTTGGATTTGTGTCCTGCAGAGCTGTAACGTTGTGCCATTGGATAGTTTGGGTTAAGAGAAAAACAAAACACATTCACATTCAAGTCTGTACAAAAGCTGAATTGCAGTTTTCAAAGTCTCGGCAGTAGTAAGTTCTGTTATTAAAACTGTCTATAAATGTATTGTCTCTTTTTATGTTGCTGCAATGATTACAGTTCCCACATCTGAAGGTGCCTTCAGGTTTAGTAAACCATGAAGTGGTGATAGGGGCGGGCAGATGGCTCCTAAAGACAGTTCGTAGAAGGCATTGAATTGAATTGAATTTATTTATTTGATAGGGACGATGCAGTTTAACATACAGTATTTCCATCACTGAGCATGAATCTGATGTGCTGCACAGAGCGTTTATAACAAATGCTAATTTCCAGCTCTTGTGCCTAGTTGGCAGGAGCAAGAGAGGTGTCGCTCTGTAAGATGTCCCAGTTTTTGTTGATGATTTTAAAATTTCATAAGACAAATTACTGTATTGTGTTGAAAAGGAGATTTTAGTAGGTTGTTGACTCTGCTCAGCTCTAGGTCTTTATTTCGATAGATGTTCCCTATTCAGAGTTTTAGCTTTGGAAAGTGATTTGTTAATGACATCTTTTCTATAACCTCTTTTTTCAAATCTATTATGCATGATGCATTAATGCATGTCATAAGTCTCTGAAATTGGTCAACAGGGATATTAGATATTTGACGTGGAGGATGAAAACTGTCAGCCTGAAGTTTTTATCAGTACTTTTCCTGAAATGGATTTATGCAGGTTACCATTAAAGGATAACTTCGGTTCCTGCAGCTTTTACATTGTTTATAGAATGAAGAACAACAATATACTCACCCAGAAGGCTTTCCTGATGCAAACGGTGCTTCGGGAGATATTTAGATCCAAAATCGAGCAGTGGGCACCGATATAACGGTAGACTGTAGGGCATAGATCGCCGCTCCTAAAAACTGCATTAATCGTCCAAAAACTCATGTTTTTCACCAATATTCCATTATGATACGTTCCGGATGATCCACCATTGCAGCCTGTGTCTCTCCACACAGCGCTGTGTGGCTGAACTGACGAGTTTGTTTACGCGCCCTTCGTGCATGCGCAGTGTGGCTCATTGTTTCAGGGGAAGACCGGCAGCTACAAATCGACTTTCTTCTTCCAGTTTTGTGCAAAATGGACGAATATCTATGGGATGAAGATGTTGTGGAGGAGGACTTTGAATATGATGGACGTCCTTACAGTTTGGAGCCAGATTATACAGATAAGGAGCTGATAGAAATGAGGAAGCGATCGCAACGCTCCAGAGAGTACTGCGCATGCGCGAAGGGCATGCAAACAGACTCGTCAGTTCAGAGGTTAGTACAGCCACACAGCGCTGTGTGGAGAGACACAGGCTTCAATGGCGGACCATTCAGAGCGAATCATGATGGAATATTGGTGAAAAACATGAGTTTTTGGACGATTAATGCAGTTTTTAGGAGCGGCGATCCATGCCCTACGGGCTACCATTATATCGGTGTCCGCTGCTCGATTTTGGATCTAAATATCTCCCGAAGCACCGTTTGGATCAGGAAAGCCTTCTGGGTGAGTATATTGTTGTTCTTCATTCTATAAACAATGTAAAAGCTGCAGGAACCGAACTTTTCCTTTAACCTGACATTTCTGATGGACAGTTCCATAATGGAAATATTTCACTAATCCATCTGGGAGGAGCCCTGAGAAAATGTTTTCAGGGGCAGAACCTTCAAAAACGACAGCAGCTTGTGATTGGATGATCATTTGGCTCATCACAGACCAATCCGTATCAAGCAGCGCTGCTATGACGTAGCATATGTAGAAGTTAAATGTAAGCTATGGCTTACAAGAGTAAACAACATTTAATGGCCGTTAGCCGTAGTGGCTAACTGTTATTAGGGGCTAAATGTTGCTCGTTGCTACGGCTAATGGCTAAGGGCCATTAACGTAAGGGCGTTTGCCCTTGTTAGCCGTTAGTCGTAATGCCCGTTAGCCAATAGCTAAACTACCTGAAGCCGATCGTTTCACATTAAATTATCCCACACAAATGTATCATTTAACCCTTTAAGGCCAAAGACCATAGATTATAGCCAGAAAATTGTAATTTTTTGGAGCTGAAATGTTTGTTTCACTTTCTGCTAAAATCCATAAAAATCAAAATGTCCATCTCATTTGATACATTAGGTGTTTTTGACAACTGATAATCCATTTGAGGACATTTTTATCATTTATCTGATTGTATTCAGATGTTTTTTTTGTAATTTGTTGGTCATATTGAGTAGATAGAGGTATGATAAAAGTATTGGCGTTATAGGGTTAAAAAAAATGAAAAAAACTAAAGTTTTTACAAAACTTGCATGTCCAATAAAAAAAATCATTTTGTTATAAGTATTACAGTATTTCTGTTTTTGATGCCAATATTTGTAGTTTTGACAAATAATTTTGATTCTAATCACGTCGTTGTTAAATATAAAAAACTATTCAGTTTAATAGTTTAAAAAAGTTCACTGTGATCTTAAAAACATTGATATATGTTTTTGGGTGTACGGTACTTTTCTGTTGGGGTTTTATATAGCTTTATGCAAATTTCACAGTAATATTTAGTGTGATTCAATACTGTTAGGAGCTGATAGGTTGTCTGATGATTTCATTGAATAATTAATAATTCTGATTGTGCTTCATAATCCACTACAATCCCAATTTAAGGCTAACAGCTGTTTGCTGTCCCCTGACATGTTAATGGAATCAAACAATGATTTGATTTGTTCTGTTTTTAACACATTAAATATCCTTGAAATTATTGATGACTTCTGCCAAACAGTTGAGCCAGTACTTAAAGGGTTCAAGGTTCCTCCCCAGATAAGGTGAAGTGATCCAGCTGCAGAGAACACTCTGAAAAAACATTTCGTCCAGTTGTCTAAAAATAAATAATTATGATTTCTGTGCATGTTCTCATAAGACTTTCATGTCCTGTGGATCAAACAGACCTCACAGTCTCGACTTAGATTGAAACAGGCAAATGTGATCCAGAGCTCTTCAATGAATACACAGAGCTCTTCAACGAGCATCCCGTTCAGATTTCAGACATAACAAGATATATCAGTGTATCCTCCTCTCGCCCTGGAAACATCCACGACAGCCCTCCACAGACGGAGACGACAGAGCAGGATATTGCATCCAGGTGGAACAATGAGCAATAGATGGATCAAGTATCAAAGCATCACCGTGTGTGTGTGTGTGTGTGTGTGTGTGTGTGTGTGCAGGGTGGGGGTGCATGTAAAGCCCCTCCTCAAGGACTGATCTCCTCCAGAACAAAGTGGAGCGCGCACACACCGGCGACCCCGAAGCTCAATCCAGCAGAAATAATGTGTTCATTACAATGCAATTACTGACACTTAGAGCTCTCTGCTGAAGTGTGTGTGTCTGAGGTGTGTGTGTGTGGGGGGGTGCTGACCACTGATGCTGAGTGACCTTCTGTCCCTGTGTGTGCAGGTGCAGGATGTACAGCTTCATGGGTGGAGGGCTGTTCTGTGCAGGCGTGGGGAACATCCTCCTGATTGTTTCCACAGCAACAGATTACTGGATGCAGTATCGTCAGTCCAGTAACTACATGCACCAGGGCCTGTGGCGCTACTGCATGCCGGGAAAATGCTTCCCGCACAACGACAGCATTGGTAAGTGTGGAGAAGGGGAGCTGCAAACTTCACCGTGGTGTGGATGTCTATGGAGGCGGGAGTTGATTAAGTCCAAGATCATGAGGCTTTAGCTTTAATCCAGGGCTGAATTTGGGAGTGAAGCTACTTCATGGGGGGAGAGTGGGGTAAGATGAGCTGTTTTTGACTTTTGTTATCACAGAGGCAAGGAAACATGCAACAGAGATTAAAGGGACTGTGAGGAGTTTCTAAGTAATTACAAAAAAGTCTCCCTTTTAGATATCTGCCTGATGGAAATACACACTTTAAGATGAGTTTATAGCATCTAAATAGGTTATCTATAAATGCTATTACTTAGCTTCACGGTCGGGTTGGACAGGGCTGGACTGGCCTGGATACTCAACTTCAGGAACAAGACAATTAAAACTAGAGCAAATTTATATTATTCAAACACGTCTTAGAGCACCGGGCTGTAAGTAGCCATATATAGCCGGCTACAAAACTACGATACTAAGTTTTCCAAAAATTGCTTGTTGTCACACATCAAAAACTACCACTACGTAACTAGAAAGAGATACATTACCTCGTGGCTTTGCATCCTGTAAGTTGTTGAAAAAAGAAGTTGTAAAGCAATGCAGAGTTCTGAGGAAGGTCCGAGCTGCATTCATTAGCATCACAACAAACACACGCTTTAGCTTGGGTCACATCTTTGGTGCGTTCCAGTTGTAGTCAGAAGTAGGAATTTCTGAGTTCCGAGTAGGAAACTGCAACTGGAACGTCCCCCGAAGTCTGAATTTCCCACTGGGAACTCGGTGAAACCTCTCCACACCCGAGTTGACAATGGAAGATGGATGCCCCCAGTGTGAACAGTTATTTAGCTCCTGTAATAATCCATTTATTTGCACTTCTGACTGGGGTGTGTCGCTCTAGATCAGCTGTATACATAGTATTGTTAGACTTATATTTACAAAAATGCTGCCATAGTGATAATCACATTCTTCATGTGATATTTGTGAACAACTACACAGGGCGTGCTAACAACAGCTAACAATAGCCTGGTAGATCGGCATGTTTTTTTCAGACTTCAACTGGAACGCCAATAAGTCGGAGATGATGTCACTCCCAGTTCCGAGGTTACATGAACGCAGCATTACGACAGTCGCCGCGCATGCTCATGGGTAGCAGAGTCTTAATGTCGCCGGTAATAGATTCTCCTCATAGCACCTTTAAACAAAAACTTATATTGTTATTCAAGAATGTTTGCTATCAGCTGAAATAGTAAGGACGTATCAATGGCAAAGAGCCTGGAAACTGTGTCCTTTCAAAATAAAAGCGCTCCTGTGACTCAACTTACCCCAGGCTAGGAGGAACTTAAGACAAATCCAGAAGTTAAGCGACATTCAATGTGATCCTACGTCATCTCATCATTAATCAACGTCTTGACACTTGCTAGTTTTTTTTAGCTATTTTACTGTGTTGCAGCTGTCTAACCGCACTAACACACACACACACACACACACACACACACACACACACACACACACACACACACACACAGTCTTGTTCTGTGTGACAGCTCCCTGATTAAACTGATTATTCTCCTTTTTAAAGATGATTTTCCGCCGTGTTCTTCGTCACGTTGGCGTTAACTCGGTCTGACTGGGTCACGTCTCTCGTCACTCACACTGACCCCAGCACTGACTCCTGTTGACCTCTGACCTCTCCCACAGCCCACCTAGACGCCACGCGTGCCCTGATGATCCTGTCTCTGCTGGCCTGCTTCATCGGCATCATCATCGGCATCATGGCCTTCATCCATTACTCCTCCTTCGACCGCTTTGACAAAACCTTTGCTGCAGGCATTTTGTTTTTCATCTCATGTGAGTTCAATAAATTATTTCCTGTTTTGTTTTTATTTAAAGATTATCTCTGCCTCTCAAAGTCTCTTCAGCTCCTTTTATTAATGCTCTTCTCTCCATGTTTGGCCTTAAAGCTCCTCTGAAGAGCTAAGGCTGTTTTTGAATTCACCTACAACAGCAGTGCATACTGATTCACCCAAAATGGAACAAATGGGAAAGTTGCAGTATGCAGAAAATACCCACATGATTCTGATTCTGGAAAAATTCACAGCATGCATCAGACCAGTCTGCTTCACCTACGGTTACCCACAATGCAAAGCGTCTGAATTGAAAATGACTGAGAGCGGAGCGTCAACAACCAGAGCGGCAGACAAATACAAATATAAGAGTCATTACTGTTTTCTTGGTAAAACTTTAGAATAACCATCATTTGTAAGAAATTTATAAGCCATAATTTTTAAAACAAATTAAAATAGCAACACTTTCCACTCGACAGTAAAACAGAAAAACACAGTTTTAACAAACGATCGTCACAATGTGTAAACAACAGAAAACTCACAAGCTATCTAAAAACATTTTTTCCCTTATCCCTTGGTCACCTTGTCAGGCTTCATTACCCATCAAATATTGATTTAATATCTTTTGGTGTGGGCCTTTGGGCCTTTCTTTGTCTGTTTACCCCTTGATTTCACTAAAGCAAAATGAACCACAAGAGAATTCTAATAATTAAATAAGAGATTGTGTTATCTCAATATCACTAGCTCTGTTAGAACACATACTGTGGAGGTTAATGTATATACATATTTCTGTTCTAATATTATTAAATATAGTTAGATCTATGGTGTGACTGTTAATTTGGACCCATTTATATTTACTTAAAGAAAAAGACAGGACAGTATGTTTTTACATGGGCATGAATATTTATGAACATTTATAAACACTGACCTGTTTATCTTTACAGATGCACCATGATTTCAGGTTTGTCTAGAATTATTGCTTTTTACTCTTGTTTTTTATAACCGGGTCAAAACTGACCCTAACACCACAGATGACACTATTTCAACCGAGCACTTATAAGTTATTTTTGTTTATTTTTTCTTTTCTTTTTTGGTTTAAATAGAGGTTGCTGACATAGTCAAAAAGCTTTATATAAATATTAAGTGGTCCTTTTATGCATTAAAAACCTGAAACGGGTCGGTACAGACCCTAACACAGGAGGAAGGTTAAACTAAAGCTCATTCTGATCTGCAGTCTTTTTTTGGCCTCACAAAGAGGTTTGAACATTTTACACAGACTATCACAGAATTACAAATATCGGAGCATTTAGGCAGCAGACCAGTGATGACTTCATTTTTAATTCCTTTTTCTGTCTTTTCAGGCTTTTTAGTGTTTATAGCGATGGCAGTCTACACGGGTGTGACGATTAACTACTTTGGGAAACGCTATAAAAACTGGAGGTTCTCCTGGTCGTATATCATCGGCTGGGTGTCTGTGGTCCTCACCTTCTTCTCAGGTAAAATGACAAACCGGGCTGCAGAGAGTTTGGATCTTTAAACGACAGTAATTTACTGGCATTTTGTTGCCAGTAAATTACTGTAAAATTTACAGCAACCCTTTTACAGTGTACATGTATTACCAGATTAGGCATATTGCTATGAATATTCACATGTCTCACATAGGCTTCTGAGGTGCTGGACTGATGTCCACAGATCTCAAAAGAAAACATCATTGTCAGACAAACAGACTTGAATGTTGTGGTTCAGCAAACAGCAAACTGCAGGAGTAAGACGGTGAAGCAAGAAATAAAACAACTGCTCGTTTTACCAGTTTACCTCACTTTGTTTATTTTCAGTGTTTGAGATTTAAAAAATGATAATGTCTGTGATCACAGGAGTTAACATTAACTTTTTGAGGAAGTACATTTACATTTCACTGGTTCTGGTAATAATGACTACAAATTACTTTTACATTTTGTTTGTGAATTGTTTGCGGGATGCAGAATTCAGATGAACAAACAGCTGAAAGCATATAATCACCATCAACATATAAATGATTTAATTTATAAATGTTTTTAAAGCTATTACTTCCCTGCTCACTTTAATTCACTGCCAAATTACATGTGCCAGAAATTTTAGCTAACATTAGCTGCTTGAGCCTTCTGTCAGACATACACTTAACCTACTGTATTCGGTGATGCTTGATCACTCAACTTATAGGCCTAAGACTTTTTTAGAAACCAATTTGTGAAGTAATGAAAATGATACTCACCAAATTAATAGACAGATGGCGATGGATGAAGAAACATTCATATGCAGCTCCCCATGTGCTGGGACTAAGGTGATGCTCCTCCCAAAATTCAAAACTACTGCATGATGCTGTTACTTCAACGGTAAAGTGCTGCATTTTAGGAATACATTAGGCATCTGTTGAAAAACAGTTAGTGGGGTGTAATTTCACAGTTTTTATTTTACGTTAGTGGTAAAGCACTGTATTTAAAAATAACAGCTTAATACTGCTGAAATTTGACTGCAAATTTACAGCAATCATTTACATGCACATTGTAGAAAGTTCCCCCTCCTGTATGAAGATGAAGATCAGATCAAAATCACAGAGCTCGGCTGTAAACATTTTTATTTCTTCTGTTAAATTAAACGTGTGGACGGGAACTCTGCTGCCTCAGGAGGATGAACAGCTTAATTACACTTTTTGCATCTTGATTGACAACAAAACTTTATCATCAACTTTTCCAACCTGGGGTAGAGATTTGACATAAAAGGACTGAAAAGGGTTTGGGTTAATAAAAAATCCCCAGTTTGAAGCCTTGACTGTAAAAGAACTGAATGAAAGCAGTCATACAGGCCACTTGTCTCTTGGTAAACAGTAAATCTGAATTTTTTTCTATTTTTCTCCTAAATGAAACCCTGGAATTGTGTAACGACAGCGGGATTCAAAATTTGGGATATATGGGACTCAATGGGATATTTTTGTAGTATTTACCTGAAAGGGTTATATGTTAGAATTTGACACTTAAAAAAGAAATGAATGAAAATCAAATTTATCACTTATCTTATGTTTATTTAAGCCTGATCTTTAAAAAAAAAAACAGCCCTTTAACAATGATAATATTGGATGTAACTAATTTTACTGTGCAAACCTGTCAATCATGTCCCTGACTATCCAAGAACAGAAATCCTGAATTAAAAAAAAAAAAAAAAAAAATCAGTCATTAAATAACGATTAAAAACCTTCAGGCTCCTGCAGCCGCCCTCTAATGGACGCTGGAGGAACTGCAGTTTTTGGGGCTTAATTTATTTTGCAGCCTGATTTTAAACCTTTTTTTATTTTCAAATGTATTGTGAATCTATTTAATTGGTTGTGAGTGATCAAATAAAAAGAAATACATTATTTAATGGATTAAAATTGATCCGTCATAAATGTTTTTATTTAGTATTTAAAGTTTTTGTTCATATAAATGTATTAAAAGTTGTTTTATATTCCAATTATCAGAAGCGGAAAGAACAACATGGTGGCTGTAATGGAAATATCTTCATAATAACAATAATAAAAATAATCAGTCACATGTTATTCTCAAAGTGAGATGTGGCTGAAGTTATTAAAGCGATAAAGTGATTTAACATAGTTTAGTCTGAAAAAATGGGATATAATTTAAAGGAAAGACGGATTACCAACGAGACATCAGGTCTGTTTGGTGTCAGTGTTTCCTGTGCGATGGTGTCAGTGGGGTGTGTTTGCTGACATCCGCCTGTTATCTTGTCTCGTCTAAACTTGATTTTAGTCTAAAACCTCTGAAACCTTGAGTTTCTTCCCTCAATAAGCAATAATGCACTCAGAGGGGTGAGGATAAAACGCTCTGTAAATATCTGATGAAGTCTTTTTCAACAGCAGGACCGAAATTCTCTGCATGTCAAACATTAAATTTTACTCCAAGATATCAGACGTCTGTGGGCCGTTGTTTGCTCAGCAGGTCTAACTGATGTTTTTACATTAAATTTGGTGATGAATATGCCTGCATGTTGTCAGGAGAGAATTTCAACAATGGCTTGAATCATAACAAACACATGTGCACAGAACTGTTGTTACCCTTCTGTTAAAGAAAGAAAACCCCACAATGCTCGCTGAAATAACAAAACCGAGAAAAGCAATAATAAATAAAAAATTACTGAAAATTAACTAATGAAAATCAGACTTTGCTTTTGCATTGTGGTTCAACAGAACTATTTTAAAAAATAATGAAACTGGCCTGATCAAAAATGATGGTACCAAAAAAAATGATTGAAAATGGTGTGACCATAGGGACATGTTACACTGAGGTGTTTCCTGTAATTATCATCACAGGTGTCTCCAAGCTTGTAATCAGTCAGTCTGCCTATTTAAAGGCTGAAAAGTGGTCACTGTGCTGTTTGGTATCATGGTGTGTACCACACTGAACATGGACCACAGAAAGCTAAGGAGAGAGCTGTCTCAGGAGATTAGAAATAAAATGATAGACAAGCATGTTAAAGGTAAAGGCTATAAGACCATCTCCAAGCAGCTTGATGTACCTGTGACTACAGCTGCACAGATTATTCAGAAGTTTAAGGTCCACAGGACTGTAGCCAACCTCCCTGGACGTGGCTGCAGGAGGAAAACTGATGACAAACTGAAGAGACGGAGAATACGAATGGAAACCAAAGAGCCCAGAACAACTTCAAAGAGATTAGAGGAGAACTCCTAGGTCAAGGTACATAAGAGTCAGATCACACCATCCATCAATGTTTGAGTAAATGTGGACTTAATGGAGGACATCACTGTTGGAAGCAAATCATAAAAAGCGAGACTGAAATGTTCCAAAGTGCATATTGACAAGCCACAAAGCTTCTGGGAGAATGTCCTTTGGACAGATGAAACAAAACTGGAGCTTTTTGGTGAGTCACATCAGCTCTATGTTCACAGACACAAATGAAGCATACAAAGAAAAGAACACTGTACCTACTGTGAAACATGGAGGAGGCTCAGTTATGTTCTGGGGCTGCTTTGCTGCATCTGACACAGGGTGTCTTCAAGACATTCTGGAGTGAAATGTGCTGCCCAGTGTCAGAAAGCTTGGTCTCAGTCACAGGTCATGGGTCCTCCAACAGGATAATGAGCCAAAACACACAGCTAAAAACACCCAAGAATGGATCAGAACAAAACACTGGACTATTCTGAAGTGGCCTTCTATGAGAGTGTTGTATTGAAGGCATGTTTCCATCATGGAGAACATGATGCTCCACCAAATAGCTGCTGAAACCCTCTGCTTCTTCTCATCGTCCAACTTATTCCACCTTAACAACCTCCTAGATGGTAGGTGTGAGATTTAAGGCAGCTCTTATGCCCATGGGAAACTTCCCAACAGGTGCAACACCTTAAATGTTAGCAGAGTTAGCAGAGTTAGCAGAGTGGAAACTGTGACCTCAGTGAGAACAGAAGAAGATTAAATAAAACATTGACTTTGTCTTGTTTCTGTTAAATGAACTCCAAAGAAGCAGGTAATTAAATAATATCTACAAAGACTGCAGCCTTAAAGAGTTTGTTCCTGCAGTGTCATATTACAAAACTTCAGGTTTACAGAAAATTAAACAGAAAAAATATATTTTTGTTCATCACAAAATGCTTTAATCTTTCAATTTTCTTAAAATTTTAACAATCATAAGATTAAATGTTTTTTTAAACCAGTATCAAGACAGTTTAAGACATAATATAGAAAATAAAGAAGTCACATATCTCTGATTTGTTTTTATACCACAGCTTTGGCACATGTGTGTTAAAGAGTGAAGTGGATTCTGTTCAAGCCTGAAAAAAAAACTGAGGACTGATCTCAACACTAAAATAAAAAACTCTTCCGGCGTGATCGTGAACTTTGATTGAATGTAAAGTTAAACTGTAGTGAAAATGAAAGTGAAGTGATGAGAGAGCTGCACTGTAAAAAGGTTGTTGTAAATTTACAGTAACTTCCAAGCAACACGATGCCAGTAAGTTACTTGTCTTTACAGTAGCAACGATCTATTTTAATTTGATGACTGTATTTTCAACAGCAAGATAACTACTGTATATTTATTAAAGTTACTGTAGCATGTATTTTCATTCAAAGTTTCATGCTGTATTTTATTCTGTGCCTTTGAAATAAAACTGAAGTTGCTATATTTTAGTTTAGTTTAAGTTTGTTAGAAAGATATCATTTTGTTAAAACATACAAATACGTACATCAAACATTTAATCAAGCATTTTGTTCCACCCAAAAATGTGAAACGTTAAAATAACTCCTGCCTGCTATTGGCCAGTTTTTCTGGGCAAATTGTCATTTTTCTGTTGATCTGTTGCCCTTTTCAGTAACTTACTATGCAGACATTTTACAGTAGGTAACTGTTTATGGTAAAATGCTGTTAAATTTTTATAAACCTGTATGTTTTCCCACAAAGCATTACCATTTACAGTATTTACTATTTGTTTGTATTTACAGCAAGTAGCTTTAGATTTTACAGTTAAATACTGTACAGTTACAGTGTGGCTTTAAATACATTTAACAGATGTTTTTATATTATGATGGACTCATTAATTTTATCACATGTGTATCAAACATATTTAAATATAAGGGCTCATCATTGTTTTCTTTTCTGCAGGTATTTTTTACTTTTGTGCCTATCGGATGCATGAATGTCCCCGGAGCTCCAGCTCTCAGTAGAAGACACGAGGACAGTCCTGAGGGTTAAAATCACGAGAGCTCCAACATCAGCAAACACGAGAAACCTCATCATCACACCTCTGAACATAAACCAACTGTCCTGTGAAATATAATAAAAGACTGTGAAGTTATCACGCTCATTATTTCATCCTCAGAACTTCCTTCTTTTCTACTTTAAATAAGGTATTTTTATGCTTTTGATGCTTTATTTATGTTTGTTTTATTTGTCTGTTTGCGTTTTTTTACATGGTAATGGTAGTGAAGCCATGCAAAATAAAATAAATGTTGATTTACTCAAATGGCTCAAATTAAACATCAAGAAAAATAATTTTAAAAAAGTTATTCCTGCTGATGGGCAACACCAACACTGTTCATAAATCAGCCCTTTTGCTTACTCAGCTGTGGATATGGGTTTATAAAAATCCAAACCAATTAAATGATCGAAAATGATTTATACTTGTCATAATACATGGTTTTATTTTCTCCCTCTTTTAATTTTTTGCATCTTTCATCAGAACTTATGATGCCAACATTTAGCAAAACTCATCTATTAACCCTTTAACTTAAATTCAGGAATATTTAATGTGTTACATAAACATAACACGTCATTGTTTGTTTCTGTCAATGTTTTATGAAACAGAAAAAACTGCAAACAAACCAAGAGAACGTACATTTTGTTTGTGGGATTTTAAAGGTTTAAAAAGCTACTACATCATTATATTTTAAATACTTGACTTAACCATTTACTGATATGATGATATATACATAAATATAGAACCAGTTGTGCTTGTCAAACTAATCTATTTTAAGTTATTTTTCCATTTTTTTTCAGACATTTCTGCCTTCTCTGATTGATTTTGTACCAAATATTTGTGCCATCACACAAGTAACTGTTGACTTTTAAAACCTTTCAATCCCACACCAAGAAAATGTCTGTTTTTTAGTTTGTTTGTGGTTTTCTCTGTTCACTGAACGGAATAAAACAATGATTTGATTTGTTCTGTTTCTTCCTGAATTTAATGACCTCTGCCAAACAGTTGAGTTGGTAGTTAAAGGGTTAAAGCTAATTAAGTTTTTTTAATTAAACAAACTAGTGTCACAAATGACTGTTTAGTTTTCCAAATGCACTAAAAGACCTTCACAGAAACAATTACAACTAATCATATCCACTAATTTCCTTTGAATAAAGAAACATTTCCAGTTATTCAGGAAGACGATCTTTTTCTATGGTTAAGATTTACTTTTGATCATTTTAAACCATGAAGGCACATTAAACTGAAACACTGACATCTTCATCTTTACATAAACATCAAGAATTTACCTGCAGGCCACATGTGGTCCTGGAGCCACCGGTTGCCCAACCTTGCTTTAGATAAATCGAGACATTTGTTGGAGATCACCTGAGCTTCCACACACCTATCCTACAGCTCAGAAAGCCTCACCGTAGGACTTGATCACAGTTTGTATTGATTACATTTTAAGGATTTTCAATAGAGCTGAACAATTTTAGACAATAATCTAACTGTGATTTACTCTGCAGTTGTTTTAATGTTCCTCATCTTATGTATTCTTAAACAAACATAAGCAGTAGATCTTTTTATAGTAAAACCAATATGACATTAAATTAATCTAAGGATAAAAGATTTGAGAAAAAGTGGAGAAGTGAAGAACAGAAGAAAAATAGGTATGAAATTTAAAAAAAAAAAAAAGGGGGGGGGGGGGGGGGGAATTGGCAAAAAAATCCAAAAGTGGCTTAGGAAAATTGATTATGGCAGCAAAATTGGGAATTCAATTTGAAATTAAATTTCAAAAACCATGTAAAAGTTACAAAAATGGTTCTGACAGTGGCCAAAAAAAGGTGAATGGGGACAAAATAGGCATAAAGTTGTAAAAATGAGGTTAAAAAAGGTAAAAATGGTCCAAAAGCGGGAAAAAAGTGTATGAATAAGGGTTAAAATAGGCATGAAATTGCAAAAAAAAAAAAACTACATCACAATGCCAAAATGTTCAACACATTTTGAGCTAAAAATATTGAACCTTCTGCGATTTGAAAATTGCAACAAGCCATATTGCGATTTAATGTAATTTGCAGTTAATTGTCCAGCCCTAATTTTCAAAAATGGTTTGTTGTTTCTTTAATGTTACCAGATCAGTTTTGAGAATGGACTCAACTCTTTCTGTTGATTTGAAATATTATTATGAGACCTGAGGTGTTGAAATTGCACAAATATGTGGGAAGCATTTGGGAAAAATGTTTCTTTTTGGCTTTCACCCACTTAAATGTCACTCACACATGAGCATATTTACGGTTAGGCAAACAAAAGAAACTGCCAGGGCCCAAAACGTCATATAAAAACTTATTAATAAAGTTTTCTTCTATTAAAAGCAGTTATTTTGCTATAATCTTTATCCACACACTTAAAATACACTAAAGTGCTTATTCTATCATGATGGTTCTGACTGCTCCCCCTCCCTGCTCATGCAATGGACTATTCCATGTTACTGCGCATGTGCAGAATTGATTCAGGCGCGGGGATAAGAACAGATGGTTTTAAGGGTTTTTGAAGAAAATGAAGCAGAGTTAAAGGAGAAGAAAGAAAACAGTTTTCATCCAAACTACTGAAGGTGTTAAACTTTTTACAGAAAACCAAACAGAAGAGCAGCCAGAGTCTGAGGCTGAGGAGGAGGAGGAAGGTCTGAAGATGAAGAGGAGAAACTATTAAAGTCAAAGATGTGAGGAGCTGTGGGTAAATTATATTAAATATTAATTTATGTTCTAATTAATTACAGTAAATGCGTTGTGTTGATTCACTTGTTAGGTAATAATCTCAGTTAACAACATTAGTTGAAGGTATCATGGTCATGATGATGATGATGATAATAATAATAATACTAATAATAATAATAATAGATTTTATTTTACAACACCTGTCATGACATCCAAGGACGCTGTACAAGTTTAAAACAACCAAGTACCTATGAATTAACAATATGAAAAATAAATTATATAAATAATGTTTTTAAAAGTAAGACCTGTTCTGTGAACCAGATAGTAAATATAAAAATAATATGAATCTAATTAAAACATATTTCTTTAAAGTAAGAGCTGCAGTATGAAGTAGAGGAGATCAACATCCATAATTTATGATCATTTTGTCAGCAGACTTCATACATTTGCTTGTATTGGCTTTATTTTCATCCTAAAATCCTGTAAAATACTTTAATTAATGCATTTTCGAAATATGTGACATTTAAGAAGAACAGCATAAGGTGCCTGCATGTGATAGTTTTACCTGTGCACAAGAATTTTTTATTTTTAAGAATCTTTAATTTTATTTTTAATGGGTTTTTTTTGTTTGTTTGTTTGTTTTTTTGTTTTTTTTCCAATGTCCGTTTAGGGGCTGCTTAATGATAAACATAATATTCGAAATAATTTTTGGTAACTGTTGTTTAACTTGAGCTGTCAGATATCTGTAACAGATTTCAAAAGCAGGACAAGCAGCTTTAATAACACACTCACCTTTGGTCAAAAAAGAGCTGAAGTCTATAATTTGAGGAAATGCCTTTAGTTTCATTACATTACTTGGTAATTAAAATAAAAATAAAACATGTGTCAGTGCAGTCCAGGGATATAGAGGCCCCTCCGACTGCCTTCGGCCCCCAAATGACTAAATACGCCCCTGCGCTCGTGTATTTGTTTCCATCACAAACTCATTCAAACCATCTTCTCTGATAAATATTTAAAGTTTTAAACCACACAGTCTCTGTCTAAGTTCCACAAGTTAGTTTGCAGATTTTGGCCGAGGTTAAAGAGACACCATGACAACATATTTAATTTAGTCTGTGCTGTCTTTTTCTTCTCTTTTGTAAATCCAATCAGTTATTTAAATCGTTTAATTTATAAAGATCATTCAGTTTGGGGCCTACGAGACTCCAAAAGCCAGAATATATGTTGTTATTACTTAAAGGGGCCTCATTGTTCTTTGTTCTCTGAAGGTCGGAGTTTATATCACAGATATTTTTTGACAGAAATGGAAGAGAAAACCAGATTGAATATTTCCCTACAAAAGTAAAGAAACGAGCTTTAGTCTCGATGTTTGATTTATAAACTGTGGCACAAATAAAAATCTGTTGTTATTCCCTTAATGCTCGTACATTTGGAGGAGATAAACCTGATTATTTTCTCTTCTCGTGGCCTTTCCACCTGCTGCAGGCAGCCCCAGACCTGCCTGCGTGGAGGTGTTCACGCAGCTCTCCATCCAAACGAGCCTCTTTACGCATGACGCACAGCCTGACCCGCTCAACTTTTTTACTTAATGAAATGGTCGCAGAAAGCAGCTTAGCTGCGCCTCAGGAGCTGCTGCCTAAGACGGTTTCAGCGCCATTTGTTCCATTTACTTTCTATTTTCCCCTAAAAGCAACTTGTTATCCCGGTGAGCTCCGTGAGGGCGATGACGCACGCGCATCCACCTGCTCTGACAGCCAATCAGATCGCGTCTTCTGTCGTTCTTTGTGTTAACTTAAACTCTTAAACGCTGAATAAAATCTACAGGTGACATTTCTGAAGGCTTTTTAAGGCTGTGTGTGTGTTTACACTGAGCTTTTATTACCAATCAGGGTTCAGTAAACCTCCACACCATCAGAGTGCTCGGGTTCACACATTACGCGCACATCTTTGCGCACAAACGCAGCAGAACGGCGCTGTAACTGATTCCTTGTAATTAATTTGTCGTCCCTCCATCTGATCAGATGTAAATCCTCCCGCAGCCTCAGGATTACAGCTTCCGCTCTAACTCCCCTCTTAATTGCCTAATAGCATTGCAGCGTGAATTCTGCCTACATTAGGACACTTTCACATTAAGCGGCCTGATTGGAAATGTGATGACAACACCATATCAACAAATTACAGCGCACTGCTTTCTGCAGCAAACGGGCACAGGAGCGCCACTTGTACTCTTCCAGATTTGAATCCCGACAATTACAGCCAATTTGGGCGGAATTAGCGGACAGGCCTGCGCGGAACAATCCTCCCGTGACACTTGATTCACAGACTGGATCACGGAGGGAGAGTTCAGAAGTTATCAGGATGAATTATCGGGGACATTCAGCACTCGGTCATGATTGAGTTTGGACACAAAGTCATTTAAAGTTTGGTTTCAAAGCCAAAGCTCTGCGTGCGCCAAAAGGCAGTAAAATAATAAAACGATAATGAAAAAGTTTAATAATCAGAATCAGAGTAAGGACATAGATTAGAGAGGGGAGACACGCAGAGGTTGGTGTTCGTATTTAAAACAAAGACAGATTTTAGACATGGAGGTGAAATAATTTTATTTCTCAATCAAAATGTCCAAACATGAATCTCTGTGTAATAAATATCTGATGTTTAAGAAGCTCAAACGCCGCTTTAGTCCTTGGCTGAAGCTGAGCCTCACATTCTGCCCTCAGTCTTCAGACTCTGAAACACTGGGTTTGTTTTTCTGTGCGCACACAGACTGAAAATGTTTCTGCTTTTCCTCTGATGAGCTGAAATCTCCCCTTCAAAACCCTCTGCATTTTATTTCTCAACAACACACAGCGACGTTTTTCCTTTTCTGATGTTGAAACGTCTGTTTTTTAAAGTCCAAACATTTATCTTTTCTTATCCTTGTAGGGCTGGGACATTTGGGCCAGATATTATACCTCCATATTTTCATAAAGATACATAATAAACTGATATTTTTCATACCTGAAGAAAAACTGTATTCATATTACAGTCACACTGGTCTTTGAAAAAGAAAATTAATATAATAAAGAGGCACTACATTTCGTTTTATTTATAGTTCTATCCTAAATAAAGTTCATGCTTTATTTAGAAAACCTGCACTGTAAAAGGGTTGTTGTAAATTTTACAGTGATTTACTGGCAACAAGATGCCAGTAAATTACAGCAAATGTCTTAATTACTCTATTTAAATCAACAGGGATGTTATTGTATTTTTTAAACTGTTTAACTTTCAGTTTACATTATTACTGTATTATCAAAACTGCATCCTTACTGTTTTTCCATTTACAGAATCATTATTCTACAACGTTTTAATGCATTTTAAATTACAGCAAACTTGCCATGTTTTAATGCATATAAAGATATCTTTAACTATCATACAGATCATTTATTAGAAAGATAATTTTTTTAATGAATAAATACATAATTTTTACAATAAAATACATATATTCAAACAACTGTTTCACCCAAATTTGTGAAACATTACCTAAAAAATGTTGCCTACTGGTCATTTTTCCTGGAAAAACTGTTTTTCTCCTGATACATTACACTTTTCAGTATTTACTGTATGGACATTTCACGGTAAATAACTGTAGATTTTATGGTAAATGCTGTAAATTTTTTTTACAAAAATCTGATTTTTTCAATATATTTTGCCATTTACAGTAATTTACTGCATAGCTGTTTACAGCAGGTAGATGTAGATTTTACAAAAAAACAAAAATCAATTACAGTGGGGCACCATGCAGACATTTCATACAGAATCTTTTACTATAATAAAAAGTTAAACAGCGACATAAATTAGATTTAAAGTGAATGAAGGTAAATTCAATGTTTTTTTGTGTTGAATATGTTTGTGTGTTGGTTTGATTTATTGTTATAATTGTTTTCTTTCCCATCCCTTTCAGAGGGCATTTTATTGTTTGTGTGTTTAAGTTGTTTCTGAAACTTTAGTTTATTCACAGAAATATTCTTTAGATTGAGTTTAAAGTCTGTAACATGGATAAAGTCTGCTGTGTCGCTCCGTAAACATATTTAATCATTATCCGTCACTAATGAAGCAGAATGTGCTCATTATTTCAGACGGCGCTCTTTAACCAGTCACACCGCAGCTCGGTTGCTGAGGTAACCACACCGCGCGCGCCCAGGTTCGCCGTGGCTGACAGTCCCGGTGGTGATTGAGCACGTCTCGGCCAATCAGAGCGCAGCGCCGCGCACACGCCGCTCTAATTGGCTGCGCCGTAAATCGATGTCTGCGGTGGAGCTCCGTGTGTGAATAAAAACTTGTTGTTGATGTTTCTCCTGCTTCTCCTGAAGCTCGGCGTAAAGACACACACACACACACACACACACACACACTGCCCCAGAGCCGCGCGAGGACAGGAGGCTGTCACTGATGCATGTGCGCTGAGCCCAAACTGCAGAGCGGCAGCATGAGCATGAACTTCTCGTCGGCGGCGCCCCCGCAGAGGTCCACGTCGTTCTTCATCGAGGACATCCTGCTGCACAAGCCCAAGCCCCTGAGGGAGGTGCTGCCCTCGCCCTTCTGCGGCTCCCTCACCTCCAGGGTCCCGCTCCTGGAGTATGGATACCCGCTGATGCCCACGCCGATCCTGGCCCCGCACCCGCACCACCCGCTGCACAAGCCGGAGCACCACCACCACCACCAGTACTTCTTCACGTCAGGTGAGCGCGTGGTCAGGGACGGCTCAGGTGTGTGTGATGGAGCATCAGGGCTCACGCGGGAGGCCTCCAGGCTCCCACAGGCTCAGTTTGGTTTGTGTTTGCAGCCTTTAAACTGTGCGTAAAACCGTGCGTAAAGTGTGCGTAAAAGTGGCTTTGCGCATGGATGAGTTATGGAGCAGGCTACAAAATAACACAGACAGAATGTTCATCTCTGTTTTTATTGATCACTTTAATTATATCTGCTATTTCTTTAATGTACTGAGCCTGTGATGAAAAGATTATTCATGGTTTTAATGCCATAAAAGGACTAAAAGAGAAAAAGACAAACAGGTCCAGTCAGATCAGATTTATATAAATGTTTTAAGATCAGCTGAGACTTCACTGAGAGGCTGAAGGCTTGACTGTGAATCTGAGTGCAAACATTAACCCGAACTGTCCCTTCAGGGGTGGATTATTTTAATAAAATCAATTTTAAAAATACAATTAAAAATCAAATAAAAAGCAAGTGGATACACAGGTTTCATCGGTCAACATTAAAATAAGATATGAGTGGATAATGAAACAAAACACCAACAAAAAATTAAATGAGTCCAGAAGAATCAGAAAAATGTGAAACCAAGCCAGAGAAAAACAGCACTGAAAAACAGTTTAGAGTAATTTTACTGGTGTCTGATGAAAAAAATAATCAATAATCATGTTTTATTTTGTTTTCTTCTGCTCCCTCTCTGCGCTGTAAATCATCTGGATTAAATTTAAGTGTAAAATCAATAAAACATGGATCAGGCCACACTGGATGGGTTTGGAGACAGTCTGTCAAATATTCAGCTCCAGAAAAAAAACAAAATCATTTCATCTTTCATTTTTTTAGAAACTCTTTTGTTACATTGGGTTCTTATTGTTTCCTTTTATTTCAAGATCCCACCTGTGGCTCATCAATGATCCTCTTTATAATAAAATCAGTAAACTAAAAGTTTAGTATCATTATTTCGTGATCAAATCTTCATCAGAGAGGCGGAAATTCAGACGTTTGTTAATGTGTTTTTTTAAATGTATAAATTAAATTTCTGTATAGTGTGTTTAAGCAGGCCTGAGCTGAGCTGTTATTCTTTTTAAATCAATGAAGTCCGTTTTCTGGACGCATTTTCCTCTCTTCATTTTTATTATATCCTCATTTTGTTGCAATGCTGCAGGGTTTAATTCATCTATTATTTTATTAGCTTTTCTAATTTTCGTAAAAAAAAAAAAAAAAAACATTAAAGGCACGCGCCGGTCATATTTCCGTTTTAAAACAATTTTATAATTCGAAATAATTAAATAATTTATCTGCAGATACGGGAGACGGTTTGTTTCCCTGATCACTAACATTTTTTGGACTAATATGATTTTTTATTATTTACAGTGATCATGTTTTAGGTTGTCTAAAAGGAAACTGTTTTATTTTCTCTGTTTTTTTTTAATTGTTTTTGTTTCTCTGCTGCAGTTCCTTTATTTCTGATGTCTGTTATGTTTTGGGTTTGCACACCTCGGCCTGTTTTTATCCTAAGATTCATTTGTGTTTGTTTTTTTATGGGAAATGTTGGCATCGATTTTGTTTTAATATTATAAAATCTTAAAATTATACATATATAGGATTCCTTTTTTAATATTTATGTTGTTTTCTGTTTGCAGGTGCCGTTGCTGTGATAATTTATAATTTCCACGCCACATTTGGTTCATATGCCGGTGCCATTACTCTTGTGTATTATTATTATTTAATTCTATAATATATTTTTGACATTATTTTGTTATTTTTCGCAGGTATGCAGATGCCGGCCTTGTTCCAGCACCATCACGCCTCAGACTTACCTGGGAAACACTGCAGGAGGAGAAAAGCTCGGACCGTCTTCTCTGACTCTCAGCTCTCCGGTTTGGAGAAAAGATTCGAGATCCAGAGATATTTATCCACCCCGGAGAGAGTGGAGCTGGCCACGGCGCTCAGCCTGTCGGAGACTCAGGTGAGACACACCTGTGCTGTCTGGAAACGCTGTCTGGCATAAATCAGCATGCGTGCGCACAGTTTTAATTTCTGCAGGTAGAAGCTCTGTGCTCATAAATGATGGAGACAAACAGAAGCATTTCTCACCTGTCCACGTGCTCCTCTGTTTTAGACACACTGTTTATTTGATCCAGGATCAGCGCGCGCTGTCAGTCCCGGTAATCCGTTAACTATCTGGAATGAAAGATGAAAAATGCTGCTGTTAAAAAAATACTCGACTGAGTTTACATGTTTTATCTTTTTAGAGAGCACCTGTTTGGTTTAAAGGTATGTTCTGTTTATTATTAAATGAGCATAAATAACAAGAAATAATAATAATAATAATAATAATAATAATAATAATAATAATAATAATAATAATAATAATAATAAACCAGGACAATCTCAAAAGTTTGAACAGTAAAAATATTCCAGACTGATCGTGTCTTAGTTTAAATGTTTGAGGTGAAAGCAGCCAAAGACTCGTTATGACGTCACCAAGAAAACAACCATTTTACTAAGAAAATAATATTTAGGTTTTTTTTTTTGTATAAATCGTCTTTTTTAACAATCTTTGGGGCATCCGCGTCAGGTCACGTCATCCTAAACCCGGAAACTCTCCTGTTTCTCTCCATCAACCTCGTGAAGCTGTCTTTCTGCAAAGCTGTGCAACTGGCGGCCCGGGGGCCGAGAGTGGTCCCTTCCTTCATCAGCAGGGCCACTAAATGCTTCCACTTGTATTCATTTATTATAAATTTTTTCCATTTATCAATTCCCGGATTTATTTTAACTCAATAATAATAATAATAATAATAATAATAATAATAATAATAAATAATAATAAAAATTCTGAAATACAACCACGAGGGCTGATGGTGCATGATATCTCCATATTAACTATGCTGTAGTGTTTTTCTTAGTGTGACATTAATTATAATTAAATATATACATGACTTATGGAAAAAATGCAGAAAAGTGCTGTAAATATGTCATAATTATAGAATTTGTTGCTGCATTTTAGCTTTTACATTTAAAACAAAACATTAATAAGTTGCTGAAATGCCTTTCATTCTTTTTTTACCCAAAACATCAATCACTAGCTTGAATTATATTTAAAATAGTAAATGCAGCCATCATTTATATCAATAACTTTGTTTTTCATTTTGTAAGAATGAATTGAGCCTGTGTTAAAAAAGGAAAAAAAAAACAGATACACCAGTGCATGAAAAATAAAAAATATTCCACTCAAAGCTGATAAGAAACTCTATTTTGCCTTTTATTTGTCACTTGAGGCACTTGTAATATATATATCTATATATATGTATATATATGTATATATGTATGTATGTATGTATGTATGTATAGATAGATAGATAGATAGATAGATAGATAGATAGATAGATAGATAGATAGATAGATAGATAGATAGATAGATAGATAGATAGATAGATAGATGTTAGGTGTATTTTTTTAGTATGTCCCAAAGTATAGTATAGTATAGTAAAGGGAGGTGAGTGCTTCTTTGGCTCTGCAGCTGTTTGATTAAAGTTTTTATCCACTGTTATTTTTTGAAAAGATCTTATATGATTCTTCTTTATTCTGCTTCTGTTCATTCATGAAATAACTTTTAAAATCTGTTGAATTTAATTGCTTATTTATTATAAATGTCATGGTAAATTAGAAATCAAATATTTTCCATTTATAAAGAACAGAAAACTCAAAAGTCATAAAAACATCCCTGTTTGCTTTTGAGATTGAATACTGTGGCGAGCTTCAGATCCTGTTTTTTAGGTTTTAGGTTGTTTTTCTTTTTTTTTTTTTTGGTTTGGTTTTTTCCTGTTTTATTATTTTTCCTTGTTTTCTGGTTTTAGGTTTTTACCTTTCCTGGTTTTTAGGTTTGATTTTTTCCCCCCTTTTTTGTTCTTTTTTTTTGTTCCTGTTATATATATATATATATATATATATATATATATATATACATCTATCTATCTATCTATCTATCTATCTATCTATCTATCTATCTATCTATCTATCTATATATATCTATATCTATATCTATATCTATATCTATATCTATATCTATATCTATATCTATATCTATGTAAAACCTTGAAAAGTTAATATATATATATGTATATATATATATATATATATATATATATATATATATATATATATATATATATATATTTTATATATATATATATTAACTTTTCAAGGTTTTAGGTTTTTCCTTTCCTGATTTGTAAGTTTTAGTTTTTTTCCTGTTATTTTTTTCTTGTTTCTTGTTTCCTGGTTTCAGGTTTTAGTTTTCTTCTTTTTTTTCCTGTGTCCTTTGAGTTGTATGAGCCTGATAATAACCATAAATAAATAAGTTCTCGTCCCTCCTCCTGCAGGTGAAGACGTGGTTCCAGAACCGCAGGATGAAGCATAAGAAGCAGCTGCGGAAGGCCCAGGACGAGCGCAAACCTGCGGCCGGGGAGGGGGACCGATCCGCGGACAACACGAGCGAGAGCGGCGAGCTGACGGACGGGAAGAGCGCGGAGCAGCTGCGGCTGCACCCCGACAGGTTCATCATGGACGAGCACGACGACGACGACGACGAGGACGAGGACGACGTGGACATCGAGGACGACGTCTGCTCCCCGGATCAGCTGCTATAGTCTGCAGCAGCCAGAGATTTAATAACCTGTAATTATCCTGTAAATGATCTTTATTTGAGCCACATATTTATTCAAACACTAATAATGGACACATGCATTTTTACCTGGCCTCTGTTTCACAATGTCTGTCTGTAACTATTATTATTATCATTATTATTATTATTACCTTGATAGACACTAACAGAGAATATCTCCAATATGCAACAAATCATTTTTTCTCTTTATTTGGACACTGAAAAATGACAATTGTTGAACCATATACATTTAAAAGTGGCTTAAATTGGTAACAGAAGCTACAATCATTTTATAAAATTGAATTTGTGTGAATAAATTTACTAAAAATGATGGTGAAATAAATTAAATAGCCATTACTGATGGGAGTCTTTATGTATAAAAACACTTCCAGTATTTCTGTTTTCCTCACTCTGCCCCATCCTGTTGCACTTCACTGTTTTTATTATTTGATTTTTATATTTCATCTGCAGTTTTCGCCCATATGATTGTAACTGAGTCAAAGCACTGTTCCTAAACGACATTTCTAAATGTGTGTGTAAATATTCATGATGTAAAGAATATAAATAATGAAGTGATCAGTGTCTCTGTTGGTTCTTTTTTATTATTCCTCTCCTCATGTTTGGAGTTTTTTTCTCAAACACATTCATAAATAAGCAGACTGTTCTTATTAAAGCAGCATGTGATCCATAATAACAGTTTGATGTCATAATGACAATAATAACTACCACTTCACTAAACATGTCCCTCCTTCACTGCCGTAGTTTGAATGGCTGCTCTGAGCCTCTCTGAGTTAAATGTTGAAGAACATTTGACATAAATTCAGACTTTTAGACCATTAAACCATGAAACCAGATTATATTAATTATAGATGTTAATGTTAACATTAGTTTAATCTCTCTGTCCATGTTTGTATTGATTTTACCTCCATAATAAATAACTTTAAAACCACAAGGACTCTCTTAAAAAAACAGATAGATCACTTTACTGTACAGAAACAAATGTGATGATTTATCATCCAGGTTTGTTGATATCATAATTTTCTTGTAAAGTTGAGCTTTTTGGGTAAAAAGTAAAAACAACATTCTTTGAATCAATGTGTCTCATGCCTTTACTGCCTGGTCCCCAAAAGAGGCATATGCCTATATACAAATACAGTATAAAATATATATATACATAAAAATGCAGCCACGTCAGCACTTAAAATAACTGTGCTGTGATTATATTTCTTTTCATGCATGTCTCAAAACAGAAACAACAAAGTCACACTGTAAAAGGTAGTTGTAAACTTTACAGTAATGCACTGGCAACAAGATGCCAGTAAGTTACTGTAAATGCTGTAGCATTACTCTATTTAAATTAACAGAAATATTATTGCATTTTCTACAACTTTTTAACTTCTGTATTTTTATTGAAGGTACCATTACAGTCTTTCAATTTACAGCATTACTGTATTATCAAAACAACATCCCTGGTTTTCCATTTATCATTGTTCTGCAACTTTTAAATGCTTTTTAAATTAAAACTTGCCATATTTTAATGCATATAAAGATATCTTTAACTGTTTTACGGACCATTCATTAGAGAGATATAATTTTGTAAATAAAATAAGTAAATACATAATTTTTTATCCACTAAAAATAACTCAAACCATGGTTATGCCCAAATATATGAAACATTACCTTAAAAAATGTTACCTACTACTGGTGGACATGGACATTTTACTGTAAACAACTGTAGATTTTACAGTAAATGCTGTAAATTTTACAAAAATGTTTTTTTCCACAATATCTTGCTATTTACAGTAATTTACCACATAGATATTTCCAGTAGGTAGCTGTAGATATGACAGTAAAATGCTGTAGAGTTTACAAAAAAAACAGACTGACCAACAGTAAAGAAGACAACACGGCTTCACTTTGCATTCAGCTCATTAGATTATCTGCAGAAAATTGAAATGAAAGTGAAATCAAACATTCCCATCCCTGATTTGAACAGGTTTTCTGCATTTCCTGATAATTAATCAGAAGTTTTCAGACACAGGGATTCTGCTTTTCCCACAATCACACTCGAGCTGAACTTGCTGTTTTGGTGAAAACAGTTTCTTAAACAGTATATGTGGAGGTTTGAGCTCGTCTCTCTGCCCTGTCATCAATAACAGATGTCCGGCACAATGACGGTCGTTTAATCCACTTTAGCACATGAGTGTGTTTCATGGTGTGCAGACAAACAGAATGTCAGGGCGCAGGTGAGGCCGATTTATCTAAGAGCCGCATTCAGGAGGGCTTTAGTGAATCTTTGTGTGTTTGATGTTGGAGTAACAGGCTTGGTAAGTAAAATGTTAACAGACCAACACGTTCTTAAGAGAACATTCTGTAGGCCAATCCTGATGTTCACAGTTTTTATTCACCAAAAACACATTTTTCTGTTTGATTTGGCTAAAAATACAGCAGGAAACCAGCTCACTATTTGAATGTGAATGCTATGTGCACACAGGCAGCTGTGAAAAGGCCTGAGAGTGAGTGAATGCAGAGTAAAACTGTTCAAGTTAAAGACCAGAAAAGCTCGACGTAGACTCACGTCCATCACCAAGGAGGAAGCTGAAGTTTGATCATGAGGGATAACATCACAGTGATTTTCCCGTCAGGCTCCAGAGTCGAACATGTCCTGCTGAAGACGGCGTGCACAAGCGAGACCACAGACTAAAGACTACAGTCCGGCTGTGTTGATGTCCCACATTAACTTGACATGCCAGATGGACAGCTCCATTTTGGAAATATTTCACTAATCCATCTGGGAAAGAGTTATTCAAAAATTGACAACACTAGCTTGTGATTGGACGACCGTTCGGCTCGTCTCACTCATCACAGACCAATCATATCAAGCAACGCTGCTACGTATGATGTAGCATAAGTAGCGACTATACGTAGCCGCTAAAGGCTAACAACATTTAGGCGTTAGCTTGAACTACCAAAGACTGTCATCTTACATTAAATTATACCAGATAGATGTATCATTTAAAACTTAAAACCACTGTGTTGTAGGTTTATGCCACTTTGTTGTGGCTTCATGCCATTGTGTTGTAGGTTTATGCCACTGTGTTGTAGGTTTATGCTGCTGTGTTGTAGGTTTATGCCACTTTATTGTGGCTTCATGCCACAGTGTTGTAGGTTTATGCCACTGTGCTGTAGGTTTATTCCCCTTTGTTGTAGGTTGATTCCGCTGTGTTGTAGGTTTATGCTGCTGTGTTGTAGGTTTATGCTGCTTTGTTTGGGTTTATGCCGCTGTGTTGTGGCTTTATGCTACTGTGTTATAGGTTTATGCTGCTGTGTTGTAGGTTTATGCTGGTGTGTTGTAGGTTTATGCCACTGTGTTGTAAGTTTATGCCGCTGTGTTGTAAGTTTATGCCGCTGTGTTATAGGTTTATGCTGCTGTGTTTTAGGTTTATGCCACTCTGTTGTAGGTGTATGCCTCTGTGTTGTAGGTTAATGCTGTTGTGTTGTAGGTTTATGCTGCTGTGTTGTAGGTTTATTTCACTGTGTTAAAGGTTTATGCCGCTGTGTTGTAGGTTATGCCGCTGTGTTGTAGGTTTATGCCACTGTGTTGTAGGTTTATGCCACTGTGTTTTAGGTCTAGCCACTCTGTTACAGGTTTATGCCGCTGTGTTGTAGGTTTATGCTGCTTTGTTTGGGTTTATGCCACTGTGTTGTGGCTTTATGCCACTGTGTTATAGGTTTATGCTGCTGTAATTGGGCTTATGCCATTGTGTTGTAGGTTTATGCCACTGTGTTGTAGGTTTATACCGCTGTGTTGTAGGTTTATGCCGCTGTGTTGTAGGTTTATGCGGCTGTGTTATAGGTTCATGCCACTGTGTTGTAGGTATATGCCGCTGTGTTATAGGTTCATGCCACTGTGTTGTAAGTTCATACCGCTGTGTTGTAGGTTTATGCTGCTCTGTTGTGGGTTTATGCTGCTGTGTTGTAGGTTTATACCGCTGTGTTGTAGGTATATGCCGCTGTGTTATAGGCATATGCCGCTGTGTTGTAGGTTTATGCTGCTGTGTTCTAGGTTTATGCCACTGTGTTGTAGGTTTATGCCACTGAGTTTGGGTTTATGCCACTGAGTTTGGGTTTATGCCACTGTGTTGTAGGTTAATGCCACTGTGTTGTAGGTGTATGCTGCTGTGTTCTAGGTTTATTCTGCTGTTATAGGTTTATGCTGCTGTGTTGTAGGTCTATGCCACTGTGTTGTAAGTTCATACCGCTGTGTTGAAGGTTTATGCAGCTCTGTTGTAGGTTAAAGCAGCTGTGTTATATGTTTATGACACTATGTTGTAGGTTTATGCCATTGTGTTGTAGGTTTATGCAGATGTGTTTTAGGTTTATGCCACTGTGTTGTAGGTTTATGCCACTGTTTTGTAGGTATAAGCTGCTCTGTTGTGGGTTTATTCAGACATGTGATGCTGCATTTGCTGTGGTATTTCTGATTGTTGTGACCTTTCCAGGCCACCGTAGAATGATGAAATCATTTCTGATCTGAAATGTTTGAAGCAGATTCTGATCCGTCGTGTTTTAGCCCAGCGACGCGCTGCTGTCTCCTCGGGGCTGAGCACCTTCTTTCTTTAAAGTCTATTCATGTCATCAAAATGTGATTCTGATTAACAGGCAGCACAACAACACAGCCTGGAGAACAGGCCAAGCAGAAGGTGATCAATTAAAAGATTAAGTGTTTTTCAACACATGGACGCATCTGCATTTGGACCTAATAGCAGGGCCATCAGCTCATTTTCAGGAGGCCTGCCGCCGGCTGAAAGCGTCCTTCTCACATCAAACAGGCAGCGTCCGCCGTGGCTTCCCAATGAGCAGAAAGGGATGCTAATTTGTCCTCCTTCATGTACGGCAGTGAAAGACTCCTTCAATTAACTGGATTTCAATGGCAGATAAACAAGTAGGTGGGACGTAAAAGAGATGCAAAGGACTCAGGCTGGACAGGCAGCAGTGCTCATTAAATTAAAAAGGCCTCAGTCATTTGTTTCCAACGGTGCATCTGAGGACTTAACACTAAAAACACACCGCTTCAAAGAGTCCATGATGGGTTAAATAGAGACTATAATCTAATTAAAATATTGCACTGAGCTAAACAGCGCTTTGATAATGATCTGAGGGTTCAATTAGTAAAATGAGCTGCTCCACGGGTTATTGTGTGGGCCGAGTAACGAGTAAAACACAGAGACCAACATGTGACAAAGACCCGAGGTGAGCGTCAGACTCACATCCATCAATACGGCTCCATTTAAAGGAGCCGGGCTGTGAGCATCAGCAGGAGCAGCAGGAGCACAGAAACTCAACCTGTGCGTTTCTTTATGTAGAATATTATGATAAAGGGTTTTTGACGACTCTTTTTTTTAATAGTTTTGACATTGTCTTGTTTGTTACCCCACTTGATTTATTTCATCTTATCTTGCTCTATGATCTGTATACGTAGGATACTTATAATGTCTGACATCTATCTGCCCCATGCTTGCTTAACCCTGTAAGTTAAAATCTCTGTACATGTTGACATTAAACACAGTCAAATGAAATGTATGCACGCATGTTTTCTCTGAGCTTTCCTGATGATTTACTCTTTAAACATGATCATTTCATCTTGTGTTGTTGATCAGTCACATATTTTCTTCCATCTAAGGTCCAAGCTGCAGTGTTTTCCGTCAGATAAAGATGAGTGATTGTTGTTTTTTTAAATTGGGTTGAGGTTAACTTAGGCTGCGTTTACATGGCGCTGAAAACGGTCAAATAAGATAAGTTTTCATTGCATCTTGGCCTTGCGTCTACATGGAAACTCGTTGAAAACGGAAACTTTTGAAAACGGGCTCCAGCGTGGAAAGTTTCCAAAACGCTGTCCATGCAGCCCCGTGCAAACCCGCATCAGAGGTCAACCCATGTGCAGTACTCTTTCACATGAAGGCTGAAGGCCGTCCGCCGAGTAATGTGTGTGAGCCTCTTACCATGCTCGGTTTGTTATCCAGACTAAACTATCCACACAGATTTATTGTCCAGAAAAGAAACTCCTGTATCTCTGTGCGTCTATTTACCATTGTTGTTTGTGAAAAGTTTTTCTTCCTCGTACGTGTGTTGCAGCAGCGCTGCCTCTCTGCAGACCTACACCGCCATCTAGTGCAGTGGCTCTCAACCTTTCAAAGTGGCGACCCCCAATTTAACCTTCAGTACTGTCCGCGACCCCCTCGCCCCGGAACGCAATGAAAATTCGCTGTCCGCGGTGCTGAAACAACACCCGATCGACAAAACGTATGTCAGATATACAAATCAGTAATTGATTTTGAGTAATAAAATGCCTGTTTGAGACCAATCACTTGTTGTCCTTTAACGTCCGGTCGGACGCCACATTAATTTTGCGCATTCATTTTTTTCCTAAATGATTTGGCGACCCCCAGAAATCATCTCACGACCCCAATTGGGGTCGGGACCCCATGGTTGAGAATGGCTGATCTAGTGAACCGGCATGCACACTACAGCAGATTAACTCGTCTCCGAGCGTCATCGTCTGAACACAGAAGAATTCTAAAACGCAAAGGAAAAATCATTGTCTTTAAAGGATAAGTTCAGTTTCTGCAGCTTTCACATTGTTTATAGAATGAAGTAGAACAATATACTCACCCAGAAGGCTTTCCTGATCCAAACAGTGCTTCAGGAGATATTTAGATCCAAAATCGAGTGGCAGACATCCGTATAATGGTAGCACACGGGGCATGTATAGCGCCGCTCCTAAAACTGCATTAATCGTCCAAAAACTCATTAGTTTCACCAATATTTCATCATGGTCCACTCGGGCTACTCCTCCATTACAGTCTGTGTCGCTCCAGACATGTTTTTGTGGCTGTGCTGACCTCTGAACTGAAACTGCTCTCTGGCCAGCTATTCTTCTCTTTGCCTCTGCGTCCTCCTTTCGATGAGCTCCTCATCTGTAAACTCTGGCTCCAAACTGTAAGGACACCCATCATATTCAAAGTTCTCCTCCACAACATCTTCATCCCATAGATATTCGTCCATTTTGCACAAAACTGGAAGAAGAAAGTCGTTGTGTAGCCGGCGGTCTTCCCCTGAATCAATGAGCCGTACTGCGCATGCGCGGTACACTCGTTCTTCTTCTTCAGTTCAGAGGTCAGCACAGTCACAAAAACATGTCTGGAGCGACACCGGACTGTTGAGGAGGAGTAGCGTGAGTGGACCATGATGAAATATTGGTGAAACTAATGAGTTTTTGGACGATTAAAGCAGTTTTAGGAGCGGCGCTATACATGCCCCGTGTGCTACCATTATACGGATGTCCGCCGCTCGATTTTGGATCTAAATATCTCCTGAAGCACTGTTTGGATCAGGAAAGCCTTCTGGGTGAGTATATTGTTCTACTTCATTCTAGAAACAATGTGAAAGCTGCAGAAACCAAACTTATCCTTTAAGTCAGGAGTTTCCATGTACACGCAGCCTTAGAGGGTGGTGATGGAGGGGGGTGTGGCAGGCAGCACTGGATCATCTCCCCACATAAACAGTAAATAGACTTCAGCTGAAACACTTCACACTCATCCACTGTCCATCAGTGTCTCTATCACCGATGGTACTGCTCTGTTCTGTATCCGGAAACTTCTATGATACGTGCAGAAATACGGACGAAAAGAACGTGAAGCATGGACGTAGAGCTCTGTCCGTATCCATATGTAACGTTGAGCATAAATAAGCCTTTACATCAGTGATCAGGTCAGCTGTTAGCTTCTTTAAAGACAATGAGACCCAGCACAGTTACAAACGATGAGTTAAAACAACATCTGTGACCACTGGATGTCAGACTCTGCTGGTTAATTTAAACTTACATGAACAAACTAGCTTCAGTGCTACGTTTAGTAAAGACTTGAAACAAGAGCTTTAGTTGGACTTCATACGTCAGTCGTGTCAAAGTGCTTTTTTAATCTATGCAGTGATGATTACACAAATGAATGACTGCAGAGAGACAATAATAATGAGACAAACAGAGCCGAGGCAGCGTTTTTCCGAGGTAAGTACGGTATTTAAATAGTTTGACATGTTGTCAAATCAGCATATTATTGTCCGAGTTCACTCAAGGTGCATGAACCTTCCTGAGGAGAGCCACCACCTGCTTTTCTTCATCGTGTCGTTTTCGCAGGACGTCCAGCAGAGCTATGTTCAAGCCCTCCAGGTACTGAGCATGCTCAGCGAGGTCCTCAGGCCGGTGCTTTGCTCTCTGCTTCGGTCGGGGCTGGACGGCGGGTTTGGCTATAGTTTTGGCGTACTCCAGAGCCTGCAATACAACAGCAGACAGACAAAGCAGTTAGCTTAAATATTCATCCTGATTATTCCCTCATGTCTCTATTAAATCACAGGCAGAAAAAGAAAAGTCACTGTATGAATACAAGTGCAGTGTTGGGTCAAGAAGAATAGATGAGGTTTGTGTGACTGCCAGTGCACATCTGGTAACAAAATCTATTTTTAAAATTATTTTTTATTTAATTGATGAGGACAGTGCACATCAATCACCAATATCACAACGTCGAACGTCATCACCTCATCATGTCCACAGACGTGCTCCAACACGAATCCACACACTGCACCAGGCTCTGAGTACCCGTCTGTGAGCCCGAATCAGTGGTGGCAGCCTGATCTCCGGCAATCTGCACAGTTTCCTGCTCTGAACGACTAAGTGAGTTCAAGTCTGCTTCACTTTGTAGACTCTGGGTTGCAATCTGAGTGTGTGGCTTGGCCGAGTGGACAACGTAAGTGTCTCCACTTCCAAGGATCGCGGGTTCGATCCCTGCTCTCCACTTGACTATTCCTGTCTCGCTTCTGGGTCCTAACTGCCCCCGTGTCAGACCCAGTATCTGGGTAGAGTAAATAACAAATATGTAGTTTAAACAACCTAGAATTTTAATTAATTTGGCCCAGCATTTGGGTAGATTATATAACAAATATGTGTGGTTGAATTTACCCAGGTTTGCAGTTAATTTGACCCAGAATTTGGGTAGAATATTTAACTCATCTGTTGGGTAAAAATGGACCAACCCATCTTGCTGGGTCAAATTATCTACTGCTGGGCTGGTCCTATATTGACCCAGCATTTGGGTTATAAAACAGCCCAAATTGGGTTATTTTTAACCCAACAGTTTTTAGTGTGTGCCAGAATTAGCAAAATAGCTACATTCATTTGTTGTCCTTAGGCAGGTGATTACATAGAAAAATAAAAACAAATCAAAACTAAAAAAGTACAGAGAGAGCACAGACCTCCGCCAGCACCACAGTCCTCACCCATATTGTGATTTTCTCATAAATGTCTCATAAATATAAGTGTATGTGTGTGTAGAAAGGGACTTATGTTGCACAGCAGTATTTGGTAGCAATCTTTAGCTGAAATTTATGGTTAGCAAGTCGAAACAGTCCCATTCAGGACAGTGAATGGCTCGTTGTTGGCATGCTAGCCAAAGAATACGCGACAGAGAATTTCAGGGTCACAAAAGATTCAGTCCTGTTTGACGTCTCCGTATTATTGAGGCCTAAGGTACAGATATATATGTTCACGACATTACATTCCACTTCATTTGTTAACAAATATAACACATAATTGTTTCTGTCAATGATTTAGAAAACAGAAATAACTGCAAGCAAACCAAAAGAACAAGTATTTTCTATGTGCAGGATTTAAAAAGCTAAAAGTTATTATTAGTACCATTACTGTTTTAAATACTTATCTTACTAATATGATGCTTTATATACAGATAATCTGTTATTCATAAAAAAAATGAATTTGTCAAACTCAACATCATCTAGTTTTAGTTATTTTTGCTATTTTGTTGAAAAACATTTCTGCCTTTTCTTATTTATTTCGTCCCAAATTTTTGTGCATTTGTATGTCATCACCTAATCAACTGTTGCTTTTCAAACCTTTAAATCCCACACTAAGAAAATGTCTGGTTTTTGTTTGTTTGTAGTTTTCTTTGTTCCCTGAAATGTTACTGGAATCAAACAAGGATTGGATTTATTCTGTTTTTTAAAACATTAAATATCCCTGTATTTAATGATGACCTATGTCAAACAGTTGAGCTGGTAGTTAAATCAACTAAACTGCACTGGTTGAATAATGAAATAAATCATTTCTTTACATATCACATCAAAATAAACAGCACAGACAGACAGATGGACAACCTGAAAACATTCTGCTTATTCTGATTTATCAATATTATTTTCCATAGAGCTTTACAAACTGTCTCTCTATAGGATCAGCTTGTACATTAGCTCTCCTCCATCAGCTCAGGTCGAGCTGTGAAACAGTGATGCTAACACACCTGCTCATGAGACTCACACATCAACACTCTCACCTTCATCCTGGGAACTTTCTTGTCCTTGTCTTCTGGGTCCTTGGCGGGCAGAAAGGGAATCCTACTTATCTTTTTGTTCTGCTCGCGAATCACATTAGAATACAGCCTCTGTCGCTTCAGTTTCTCCGCCTGATGATTGCGAGAGAGGAGAGAGAGAGAGACAGAAGCAGATTAGAAAAGGGCTTTAATTAACTGAACCATTTCTCCCTTAAGGCTCTTCTCTTTGTGCCCGGCCTCTCCACACAGCCCATAAAAAGCCCAAACACAGTCGGCTATTCAGCAGCCCTATCAACATTTACACATATCATTCACTAATAGGCTTGGCCCTGGAGATGCACGGGCTCAGTCCACACTAAATTGGCCAAACATGCTCACTGTTTACCACCGGGGATTAACAGCAGATATATGAAAGCACAAAGAGCACTTAACTTCTCTGGGTCACTCTCATTTGCTTTGTAAATGAAATGTTATCTGTGGAGCAGCATGGGAGCCTTTACAGAACAACAGGAGGGGGTCAGGGGGTCCACGGCGTGGACATCAGGAGACCGACTCAAAGACTCATAACCATGTTCGACCAAACCTTAAAAATCTTTGTCATTGGGAGAGAGTCAGTGGCCTTGCAGAGCAGATGGACCCGCCTGATTCTGAAATCCTGCATCCCCATCTTAACCAGCCTCCACTGTCCAACAGTTTCAGTAAACTTATGAGGAGAGCATATGTCGCCAAGTATACCTGAGTAACCATGATGACTACAGGCTAACCAACATTAGCATCCGTCATATGTACAACAGGAAGTGACTTCACTTCTTGTCAAGTCACTTCCTGTTGTTGTCATGCCCTCAGCTCTCGCTGCTCCCGCCTCTCTTCCCTTATTGGGCCGTTAAGCATTTAGTTAAAGAAGAGGTTAAATAGATTAATTAGTTACAGAGTATAATATATGGCCCTTTTTCACTAGCACGTCTTGGCCCTACTCTACTCGGCTCTACTCGATTAGCAGCGTGTTTCCGCTAGCCTGGTACCTCCTAAAACAAGCTAGCGAGCTGAGTCCATACTAAAAGATGACGTCACAGACTGCCGGCTACTGATTGGTCAGACAATGTCGTCATCGATGAGTCATGAGCGCAATGACCTAGCATGCTAGCGGTAGCTACCATTAGCTTACCCTCATATGTCTTTTCTTTGCAGCTGGATTGCTCTCGTCCTCGGCTTCATTCTGTTGTATAGCTTCCAAAACTCTCCTGTGCTTCTCAAGGGGTATTTCTTCTTACCACCTGCAGCCTTCTTCTGCTTTCCTTTTTACTCGGTTTGTGACAAAAAGCCACAGATTGTTGTGTCGCGCTACATACCTGTCTACACGCAGACAATGGCTAATGTTCATTTTTGGTGGATTGAGGTTGAAAGTCAGAAATCCTGTTCAGCTACTTACTTGTAGGCCTTATTTAAAGTTGTGAAAAACATTCAAAGCCCTGTGTGGGGCTTCTTCTGGTGTTTTTTATGACTAAATGTGATGTTAAAATCTTTCAGCTCTTATTTAGCACAGATCTACTTTCTAACATCTGACTGAAAAGTCTTTCCATAATCCCTGAAGAGTTGAGATTAGAAACATGGAGGTTAGAGTATGGATTTATTTTCCATAACTTAGGACTCATCCACAGTTGTCTATAGTTTTATTGTCATATTATCCTAAACCATTTTCTTCAGTCATGTGACAGCAGACTGTGGGATAAGAGCCTCAGCTCCGTCTCTTTGTCTGTTTTAATGTTGATCAAAAGTTAGCTTCAGTGTTTACAGTATGGGAACATCCACAGATTGGTTTTAAAAGACATCAGTGTCCAATATCAAACATAACTCAGACTCTGTACAGTCTACAGCCAGCACTTACTGTCTGTTCGATGGCTTTATAGTCAGGGCCCAGCCCCTGCAGAGTTATATCTGACGTCAGCTGCTTGTAGTCTTTCAGGCTGTACGCCTACAAGAAAGAAAGAGAGAGAAAAGTAAGTCAAAGTTTAGCTAGTTACCATTAACAAGGGCCCATTTTAATTACAGTACGTGACTAAGACAAAAGATCCCTTATAAAACTTTATTTACTGTAGATTTTTCTCAAACTGAGCTTCGGTTGTTTAGATGATTGTAAAAATGGCACCATAAAACAAATTATACAACCCTGACAGAATTTGAGTCCATTGCCATCTCAAAAGGTTTAAAGAGGTGAAATGAGAACACAGTCCAATAAAAGTCCAACTTCAGCTGCTGTGAAACAAAAACCTGCAAAAATATGGTTAAACAGATTCGGTAATTTCAGAGATTTTAGAGACAATTTTGGTTTTTAAATCATGTACTGTATCGTGAATTTTAGCTTCTACTTCCACTTTCTGAGCTGAATCTTGTGTAATGTTATATGTATATGCCGTATATCATATCAAACTACTGCAGAGAAACAGACAGTCTCAAAATGGATCCACTAAGCTGGGCTCTCAACGCAATCGATAAGGTTTTCTCAACCCGCCAAGCTGGTCCGCGAGCACCAAAATGTCCCGATGGAACATTCCTAGCTGGGTAATGCGAATGGACAGCTGGAATAAATGGAGAGTGGTGTGTCTGTCAATCTTGGAGGTGGAGGGCGTGGAAGACGTGTTCTTGTTTGCCGCATAATCGAGTTGCGATTACAATCATGGGACTGGGCCTCGGAGGGATTATGTGGAGGCTGAGACGCATGAAGGCTGAGTTTTTGGCAACGAAAGAGGTGATGCTGCTAGCATGCGATGAGATCAAGAGAGCCGGTGGTCAGAGAAAGATGGCTCGCGCACCCCTCAACAAAATCCGACTGGGAGGCGGAAACGCCCGCATGGCTGAAAACTACAGCAGAGCCCGGGACGACAGTGCAGGAGCACGCCTGGGTGAAGAGGAGAGTGACGAGGAGTCACGCGTCTAACACGTCTGAAAAGTGAAGAAAGAAAAGCAACGAGGGCACACCATTCCAACATTACCATCTACAACATCACAACCCCAACATCACAAACCGGGACTAACAACAACAACAACAACAACAAAAAAGGATTACGTGGATCGAAGGATTATGGAATATGTCAAATACGGACACTAAAAGGGAGTCTAGAATTATGTAAGACCTCTATAAATAAATAAAAATGCATAACAACTTGTTAATTTGTGGAAAAAAGGAGACTAAATACTAAATATTGAGAAAATGGGGACGGGACTAGATAAGCTCTGCTTCTCCCGTCTACCCTTTCGGACATGAACATTTGATCAACTATTGACAATGTGTGATGCTGTATAACTGTGTTGACGTGACCGAAATAAATAAATAAACAAATAAATGAAATGTTAACAAATTTGTATTTAACAGCTGCTGTTAAAGCATTTATGGTTGTTTTGATACTGCAAAATCAAAATTTTGCCAATCGGATCCTCAGGCTCAGCGCAGGTGTAATTTTTTTGGGTCTACCACTTGACTTTTTTGTTCCATAATGCTCAGGATCTTTCAGAAAATGTAGAATGACTGTCTTACTGCGTCCAACCTCAGCAGCAATGGCACGCTGCGAGAAGCCTTGCTTATGCAGCTCGACGATCCGACCACGTTCAAGAAGAGAAAGCTTCTTAGCTTTAGCCATCAGGAGGGCATGACCGTGTGAATGCCTGACAGAAAATGAACATTTGGAGCAGATTTTGGCTTTAATAGCCTGTGGTCTTAAACTTTTGATCAGCTGATAAACAGCCTATTTCAGTTTACTTGTTGTTTTAAATAAATTACTTTTTCAAAGTGCTTTTTGTCACACTCCCTTCTTGCTTTAACATATTGTAGCTCTATTTAAAACCTCATTAAGATCCAAATGTGCAAAATGTATATTCCAGCAATTTTTCAACTGGTCTTAAGATTTTGATCAGGTCTGTACTAAAAAAATCCCAATAATGTTATCAGGTATTACAGTACCAGTCTACGTATTTTATTACATTATTGATCAAGTTATCACATTAACAAGTTTAATCACATTTTTGATTGACTGAAGTGCACGTTGGCGTTATTACATTATCAGTAAATTATTAGGGCGCTACATGCTCATCTTTATTTTTGTTGATGAAACCAAACGAACAGCTTTCTGATTAATGACTGAAACAAACTCAGATTTGTGTTTTAACGTTCTGTCCATGTTCTTTTTCTGTTTTTATTTCTCTGACATGATACTGAAGATTTCAGGGATGAGATAAAAGTAAATGGTCTAATAACACAAAGAGATGGACTGTTTTCATTTTCCTGGAGCTGCTGCTGCTCCTTCAGTGTGTGTGTGTACATGTGTGTGTGTGTGTGTGTGTGTGTGTGTGTGTTGTGTGCATGTGTGTGTGTATAAGAGATCATGGGTCCATGCAATCCACAAGCTGCCCCGGACAAAAGGGAGCTAATCACTCCAGATTGTGCTGGCTGCTTTTCAGGCGGAGGATTTCATTTTGCTTTATCCATCGCACACAACAGGGAGCCTCTTTCTTTCTTTCTTTCTTTCTTCACCCCCCCTCACCGTTTCTGTCTCTCCTCCTCGTCCATGTCCTCTCTCTGTTTTCTGTCTCTGCGACCCTCAGTCACGCTCCTCTGCCGCTGTGCCCGGTCAGTTCAGGCCGAGTGCCTCACAGACTGAGCCTGTAATCTCGTCAGCCATGATGGCCGACATGGTGGGAAAGACGAGGGGGGGTGCACTTTATCCGCTCTGTCCTCAGCCTTCAGTCACCAACACTTATTTGTTTCAGGTCAGTTTGTTCTGTGGTTAAGTCAATACTACACCACATTTGACATCTGCTGCTTTAGACCCCTAGTGGTCCGAGGTGTAACTGCAGGGGGTCCTCACAATTACAGTGATGATGACATTTATAAAAAATAAGATTTTTTTACTCAAATGTGACTGGGTCCTTAATCCAACTAAACTACAGAGGCTAACATGAAGGTTTTTATTGAATTACATGTTTCACAGTGTATTTTAGGCCTGTCATGATAATCATTTGTATTTTTTTATTGAACCTTTATTTAACCAGGAAAAGAAAAAATGGTTGGTAAATCCCTTTAAAAAAATGAGAGATCAGATGCTTATCCCAGGAGCTATTTAAACGATGGAAACACAAATAACAATATATCAAACCAAACTGAATGGGACATTTTGAAAGATATGTACTGTTTTAATCTTGTTATGATAGTATTTATTTTTACAATTTTGTTTTCTGTTTCCTTTCTATGTGCTGAAAATAAGTTCAGAACCACACTTTTCCTATAATCAATAAATGAATTAACCGCACAACAAATAAAAACGTCCTCGATAAGTTTGCCAGCCTCGATAAATTGACATGAATGCTGTGAACCATCTTCTCATCCAGCCTGACGCATTCATGTCAATTTATCGAGGCCGGCAATAGCGGAATGAGCGGACTGAACCATCTGTCATTCATTCAATCTTTGAGAAGGGAAGGCGGGGCCTCCCGCGCACACACAGAGCTGCAAATGGGCTTCCTGAGGAGTAACATGGAAACAAACACTGATATGAATGATGGCACGAAAGCTACAGAGCCTAAGCCGGCTGCCACAGCCCCAGTGTGGGAATATTTTGGTTTTAAACAGAATGAACAAGGTGTGAGCTCATGAACACCGACGAGCTGATGTGTTGTATTTGTTTGAAAGTAGTGGCGATGAAGAAGGGGAGGTGCAGCGGAGCCTTCGTCCTGACAGTTAGCGCTTACTGAAGCGTTTGGTCGTCAAAGTAAATGTAAATAAATCAGCGCAAAATGGTGCACTCACAGACAGTGTTTGTTCACTTCATTGCAGGAGAAATGCAGTCCTTCAATACGGTTGAAAAGCCAGAAATGTTACAAACATTTGACAGACTAAACAAATTGACTGGGAGAATGTACATGCCACAAACAATTCAGGAACTGTATAAACTCCATTTTATTTATTATTCTTATTATTGTGTGTGTTTTTATTTGAGATTTTTTTTTTCTTTACAGCGACAGGGTCTATTTTTTTATTGTTTTTGATTAGTATTATGATTTTTTACATGCAGTTTTTCCCAAAACAGAGTCCTTTTCATTTCCATTGTTTTTTTTCTTGTTTGTGTAATTTATTATATTGTTTAGTTTATTTTATTTAAAAGCTTTTGACCTTCCAATTACAGTTAAATACTCTTTAAAAAATAAAGTTTATTGCTCTCTTGCAGAGACAGAAAGTGTGTGCTGGGGCGATCGACATTTGGTATCTCTGTTAGTCGCAGGATGAGTGCCAAAAACATGAATCACACGTCTAACCCTAACCCCTGTTCGTATGAAGATATCTGATAAAATTAGTTTACTAACACTACACCAAAATCTTACATGCCATTTATCAGATGGAAATAACTTTTTTCAGGACGAGGAAACTCATGTTTTTTTGTTATCTTTTTCTCTGTAAAGATAACGACTCACTGTAACCATCAGGTGAAGGTTAGACTTTAAGCCGGCAGCCAATGTCTCACAAAACAAAAGTAAACCGGCACACGAGTCCATCAAACTCATGTTTAAGATGTTTCTGAGGGTCAGTCAATCAATCAATCAGTTAATTTATTAACCCTTTTTCCTAACAGTTAGCCGCTACGGCTACTGGCCATTTACTGTTGTTTGCCCTTATCAGCCATTAGCCATAGCAGCTAACAGCTAACTGTTAGCCGCTACGTTTAGCTGCCACATATGCTACGCCATAGCAGCGCTGCTTGATATGATTGGTCTGTGATGAGTGTGATGAGCCAAACGATCGTCCAATCACAAGCTGCTGTTGCTTTTAAAGGTTCTGCACCTGAAAACATTTTCTCAGGGCTCCTCCCAGATGGATTAGTGGAATATTTTCAATATGGAGCTGTCCATCTGGCATGCCAAGTTCATACTTTTGTCTCTCCTTTAAAATGTACAAACTCAGCGCTGATGATATAAAGGTGGATGGAATTTGTTGCTGAGACATTAAAGAGTCACGTAAGTTACAGACGGAGGGGACGGGTGCAGGATTATGCTGTGGGCAGGTTACGCCGACGTCCGTAAATTAGTGGGTTGACCCGGGTGTGATGTTCCCACTGAAGCCGATTAAAACCCGTGTCACTTGCAGGGTCAGTCGACCAGGGTCGAAATGCCAAGAGAGGAGCCGATTGTTGGTTTAAACTGTTTTTTGACCAGTCTGAAGGGGTCTAGTCCATTTTTTCCAGACTTCCATGGTTTTCTTGCTCATCATGTGTTGAATAAAATGAAACTTCACGTGTTTCTGTTTTCCTGAAACATGCTTGTATATTAAGTGTCTGAATACTTTTCTACTTGCAGCACCTGCAGCCATCAGCCTGACGAACCAGCTAAAAAACAAATCATTAAATGCAAATGGTGTCTTTAGTGGCCCAGCGCCTCAGCAGCTCTCCCTTCTAATCACCTTATCCTCTAACACATCTTCAAATGGCTTTTCAGGGCCTGCAGCTCTCTGGTTTATATAGTCATCATCTTATAGCAATTAAGTGTATCTTAGTGGAGCGAGACAATTAGCCTGATGTTTTGTGCCCTTAGTCTCCAGAACACTCGGCCTGGATTAGGGCGTCCCAGCGTGGAGACAGCTGAGCAGATTACTGCGGCTTCAAAGAGACGTTTATTTGTGTAACCTGTTGTGCACGGGGGGGATTACACGCACAACAACACTCAAACTGAGAATGCATGTGTCACTGTTGTTTGGTGAAACTGCATAATCACTTCAGAACAACTACTCTGTGTGTTGTCGAGGCCTTTGGATGTTTTTGGAGCACAGTGTGGAAATTCATGGACATCAGACAGAAGCTCGGTCAGAAATGTTTTTTATCCTGGAGAAAACACTAAAAGGACCAGAAATGCAATTTTAAATGATTCTATGTTAATTCTGTCATGGTAAAATCATCCAAAATGGGGTTTAACTCACTAATTCTTATGTGCATAAATCAAATTAAAACAGGAAAAATGCAAATAATTACAATCATTTTTTAAGTTTATATGGAGTTCAGGGTAAATTCTATAATAAAGAGACTTGATGCAGTGGAAACAAATCTTTAAAATGGGAAATGATGTCAAACTTATTTGTCTAAGCATAAATAAAGTTTATAGAAACTTTTATGAGCTTATAGATTGAGAGAAGGAGCTCAAAAAAATAAAGTCCACATTCATTTTCTAATCTCTGTATTGACATTAATTCCTTTTGCTCTCAATGAACAACACCGCCTTCTTTTGATTTCTTAAACTCATAAAGAAACAGTCGATGGAAACATGGAAACATTTTGTTAAAGTTGGTTTTATCGTGGAGGAATAACTGATAGGACCAGAAATGCAATAGCGATTTAATTCTAAATGATTCTATGTTAATTCTGTCTTTGGTAAAATCATGCAAAGAGGGGTTTAACTCACTGATTTTTATGCACATAAATCAAATAAAAAAATGAAATCTCAAATAATTACAATCATTTTTTAAATTTAGATGGAGTTCAGGGTAAATTCTATTAAAAAAGCAGTTGAAAAAAATCTTAAAAATGGGAAATGATGTATGTCTCAGCATCAATAAAGTTTATAGAAACTTTTATGAGCTTACAGATTTAGAGAAGGAGCTCAAAAAATAAAGTCCTCCCTCATTTTCTAATCTCTGCCTTCAAAGAGCATCGACAGTAAATCCTTTTGCTCTGTAGTATTTTGGATTCTTTCTCAATGGATAACACCTACTTTTGATTTCTTATACTCATAAAAGTTGATGGAAACATGGATATTATATACATATATATATATATATATATATATATATATATATATATATATATATGTATATATATATATATATATATATATATATATATATATATATATATATATATATATATATATATATATATATATATATATATATATATATATATATATATATATATATATATATATATATATATATATATATATACACACACACACACACATATATATATATATATGTATATATATATATATATATATATATATATATATATATACACACACATATATATGGATAAAATTAGATATTTTCAAATATTTGGATGAAAACTAGAATAATATTCATCATTAACAAAATCATTTAAGTTTTTAGCCAGCTCTCATTTACATGATTTGATTTGATTTTTATTTGTCACAAACAAGCGCATGCATAAAAACAAACAGTATGGCTCACTGTGATAAAGTTCAAGGAGGAGCTGAAGGAAGCAAAGCCCCGCTCTTATGCTGTCATAGAATTTCAAGATACAGGACACATAATTCATAATCCATATGAAACTTGCATATGACAAGTGCAGAGAGTCGGCTGGCACTGACCACAGTGTGGAGCTGTAGTACAGGCTTTTTTAATTTATTTTCTCTCCACAGTGATGCATGTTTAAATCTTTTGAACAAAACTGCAGGAAAATTACAGAATAGTCATTAGTGCTTTTATTTCAAGTCCCTCAGTGAAAAGTTATTATTTGGGATCCTTTCACGATGATAATGATCTTCCATATTAAATTAAAAATAAATGTGTCTCAGCATTTTGTCAGATATTATCTAAAGAGCAGTTTCATTTAAGAGTTTTGCATTGCTTAAGGGATTTATTATATATCAAGCCACATTTTTAAACTTGTTAATGACCATTAAGATTGTGAACAGAGTAAACATGTGCCTGCACAGTAACACAGTATTCACTCATGTGCAGAAGCTGAGAGTGTTTCAGTTTTCTCTGAAGTTTTCTTGGAAAAACCCAGACTTTGGTTTTTTACCTTGTCAAACATCAGTAAGAACATTAGTTTCTATCATTCACATAGGAAGCTCACAGACACACAAACCTTGTAGGTGGCTTTGCCTCTCTGCTTCTGCTTCTCCATCTGCAGCAGGTAGCCATCAGAGCTTCTCCTGTGGACGAGCTCGGCCTCGCTCTGCCCGGGGCTCGGTTCACAGCCTCTGTGTCCTATCGGGGGCAGGACGGCGTAGACGCTCGAGGCTTTCGATGACGTGTTCGTGGGTTTCACAAAGACATCTTGTAGAAATTCCTCACGCTGAACCTCATCAGGATCTCCTTCTTTATCGACACTTTGACAGGAGAGTGGATACTTAACCACGGCAGCTCTGAAACAGAGAGAGTCCTGGTTTAGTGTGAGGCTTAGACAACAGCAGGCTGGACAAGTAAAGTCCATCACATATCATACACTAAACTGCCAAAGTATTCGCTCACCCATCCGAATAATCATACTCAGGTGTTCCAGTCTCTTCCATGTCCACAGGTGTATAAAATCATCACCTAGGCATGCAGACTGCTTTAACAAACATTAGTGAAAGAATGGGTCGCTCTCAGGAGCTCAGTGAATTCCAGCGTGGAACTGTGATAGGATGCCACCTGAGCAACAAATCCAGTGGTGACATTTCCTCACTCCTAAATATTCCACAGTCAACTGTCAGCTGGATTATAAGAACGTGGAAGTGTTTGGGAACCACAGCAACTCAGCCACCAAGTGGTAGGCCACGTAAACTGACGGAGCGGGGTCAGCGGATGCTGAGGCGCATAGTGAGAAGAGGTCGCCAACTTTCTGCAGAGTCAATCTCTACAGACCTCCAAACTTCATGTGGCCTTCAGATTAGCTCAAGAACAGTGCAGAGAGCTTCATGGATGGGTTTCCATGGCCGAGCAGCTGCATCCAAGCCTCACATCACCAAGTGCAATGCAAAGTGTGGATGCAGTGGTGTAAAGCACGCCCCCACTGGACTCTAGAGCAGTGGAGACGCGTTCTCTGGAGTGACCAATCACGCTTCTTCATCTGACAATCTGATGGACCAGTCTGGGTTTGGAGGTTGCCAGGAGAACCATACTTGTGGGACTGCATTGTGCCAAGTGTAAAGTTTGGTGGAGGGGGGATTATGGTGTGGGGGTGTTTTTCAGGAGCTGGGCTTGGCCCCTTAGTTCCAGTCAAAGGAACTCTGAATGCTTCAGCACACCAAGACATTTTGGACAATTTCATGCTCCAACTTTGTGGGAACAGTTTGGAGCTGGCCCCTTCCTCTTCCAACATGACTGTGCACCAGAGCACAAAGCAGGTCCATAAAGACATGGAGGACAGAGTCTGGTGTGGATCAACTTGACTGGCCTGCACAGAGTCCTGACCTCAACCCCATAGAACACCTTTGGGGTGAATTAGAGCAGAGACTGAGAGCCAGGCCTTCTCGTCCAACATCAGTGTGTGAGCTCACAAATGCTCTTCTGGAAGAATGGTCAAAAATTCCCATAAACACTCCTAAACCTTGTGGACAGCCTTCCCAGAAGAGTTGAAGCTGTTATAGCTGCAAAGGGTGGACCCACGTCAGATTGAACCCTCTGGGTTAGGAATGGGATGGCACTGAAGTTCATATGTGAGTCAAGGCAGGTGAGTGAATAAAGTTCTGCAACTTGACCCCAGTTTGACTTTTAAGAAAGAGATTTCACTCGACATGAATTTCACTTAAATACACAGGAGTAAAAGTCTGTAGAGTTTCTTTTTGCTTTATAAAATAGATACTAGGTGCTGATCCTCAAAAGGGGCAATCAGGATTTCTTAAGTAAGGTTTTATGAAGTACATGACATTAGCTGATCAGCTATTTCTGTACAGCTCTGCGTCTGTACAGAAATAGTTGGCGAGGACGTTAGAGCTACATGTAGCTGGACATGAAGCCACCTTCTCTGTGGAGCTGAAAGAGTCTTAGGTGAAAACCAGCCACTAAACCAGAGCAGGGTGACTGCATGTTATGTCCAGTTTCTTGAAAACAACATTGTTTTGGCTCTACCCTGGTGCACAAGCCTAATATCTCATTAATGCACTAATGCTAACGTTGAACTTAACCTTTGCTGCTCACACACCTTAAAGACTGAAGGACCTGGGACAGACCATGATGCTTCAGGTGAGAACTCTCCATAATAATTTAAGATTAAGGCCTTTAGGATCTGCCTTAGTGGTTTACCTTTGCCATGCATGCGGGCTGCCCTGCAGCTTTGGGCTGTACAGTTGTGGATCTGCGCCCCTCTGGACCATCTGGAGGATCTCAGCTCGGTCAGTCTGCAGATACTGAGGAGATGGAGGAAGCTCCTCCTCGGTCACTGGGATCCAAAGATGGCTGCCCTGCAGAGGCGTGACGTTCATCACTGTGGCCCCGCCCCTCGGCTGGATCGGGTGCAGATGTGACGAAGTGTTGAGGTTGATGTTTAGCTGGATGGTTGGTGGCAGAGGCTGTGGCGCAGACGTCTGCAGATGTTTTGGCTGTGATGCGTCGGCTGGTTTGGTGAACGCCGGGCTCAGGCTGTGGCCCTGTTTCCCTCTGGGCCCCGGGGCAGGGGCCTGCCTCGGCTGAACAGGATCAGGGTTTTCTTTCCTCTGGGATTTCCTCCCTTTGCTGAGCCGAGTGACCTGGAGATGAAGAAATAGAGACTTTGTGGGGTCTGAGCTAAGACAAGGTCACAGGTTTTTCTTAAAATCAACGCCCCTGCTGGCTGCCTCTTACAGCTGAAACAAGTTCTTTAACTCCAGCTGATGACATGAGCAGCTTCTCATTTCCTCAACAACCATGTCAAAGACACATCCTGTGGTCGTGGAAAAGATGTTAGTCTGTTTAAGAAGGGTCAAATCATTGGCATCAAGCAGAGAAAACATCTAAGGAGATTGAAGAAACTACTAAAACTGGGTTAAGAACTGTCCAACACATTATTAAAAACTGGAAGGATAGTGGGGAACCATCGTCTTCAAGGAAGAAATGTGGTCAGAATAAAATCCTGAATGATGGTGATCGGTGAATCACTTAAACGTTTGGCCAAATCAAATCAAAGAAAAACAACAGTAGAACTCAGGGGTGTGTTTAATAGTGAAAGTAAGAGCATTTCCACACACACAATGTGAAGGGAACTCAAGGGACTGAACAGCTGTGTAGCCTTAAGAAAACCACTAATCAGTAAGGCTAAGCAGAAAAAAGGCTTCAGTTTGCTAGGGAGCATAAAGATTGGACTGTGGAGGACTGGAAGAAGGTCATGTGGTCTGATGAGTCCAGATTGACCCTGTTCCAGAGTGATGGGAGCATCAGGGGAAGAAGAGAGGCAGGTGAAGTGATGCACCCATCATGCCTAGTGCCTACTGTCCAAGCCTGTGGGGGCAGTGCTGTGATCTGGGACAAATCTGTGACATTGGAGAAGTTTAAAGAAACAATGAGACAGAGAATGAGACTGTAATCAATAGGGCTGGGTCAATTCACTTTTTTTTTTTTTAAATGTATATTTTTGGGCATTTTGTGCCTTTATTGATAGGAGAGAGACAGTGGATAGGCTTGTGAAAGGGGGTGAGAGAGTAGGGGAAGACACTCTGCAAACTGGTCACAGGCGGAATTTGAACCTGGACCGGCAGAAGCGTGTACATGGGGTGCTAACCACTACGCCAAACCAGCACCCCGTCAATTCACTTTTTCTCCCAATTAAGTTTTTGATGATTTTTTAGGTGGTGATTCGATTTAAATTGATTCCACAAAATTGCCGATTTTTAAAATCTTTAGTTAGCTTTTTTAACACCAGTGAAAAAGATGAACAATGATGATGCCTACAGACTATATCAGGAAAAATACACATCACATGTCAGTCTGTTTTTAGGATTTATTCAGCAATATATTTTAACCAGCTGTTTGTACTCTCTCTTCAAAAGACTGGACTGCAGAGGGTAAATTACTGACTAGCTGTGTAAGGTGAAGGGGTGGGACCAGATAAGTTTTTACTTCCTCCTTTTGAACATGCAAATGACACATTTTGTTGTTTTGCACTTTGGTTGCTGTTTGACTTCATGTTTCAAACCTATTTTTGTTATGTTCAAATAAATAAATAATAAATAAAATAATAATAATAATAATAATAATAATAATAATAATAATGATTGTTATCAGATGTTCTAAGGCAAGAATGGATATGCTATAAGACTGGGGGTTTATCTGATTGTTTATTTGGCCGGTTCAGAGGCGGTCTAAAAAAGAGCAATGAAGACATCAACGTCATGTATATATAGAACTTCCAATCCAGAAAGTCAGCTGTGAGACTTCTAAATTCATGCTTTCTATTTCTGGCGAGCTGCCAAACAATCAGCCTTTCAGGAAATGTTGTGTTTTTATTGAAGTTTTTTTATTGTTCTTTACAGAGACAGGGTCTATTTTTATTATTGTTTTTGATTATTATCATGATTTTTTAAAATGCAATTTTTCTCAAAAGAGAGTCCATTTAATTTTCATTGTTTTTTTCCCGCTTTTTTAGTTTGTTTAATTTATTATATTGTTTAATTTATTTTATTTGTAAGCTCTTGACTTTCTAATTACAGTTGAATGAGAATAAAGTTCATTGCTTTTGATACAATGTACTCACTTTATTACAATATATACCTACATTAATGAAAAAATGATGTTTCAAAACAATATTGACAATAATATTGTTTATCTGCAATAATTTTTTGGCCAATTATCGTCCAGCAAAATTTGTTAAATTAAAGCCTGACTAGATCTGACCGAGGGTTTTATCTTTAAACCATGTCGATGAAGACACTGCAGGTCCTGATCAGCTGCACCATCCTCTGTGCTGAGCTATAGTTTGGGTTTCACGCTCAGACTGATCACTAACACTTTTCATTTTCTCACTTCTAAAGGATTGTTTCCTTGTCGAGAGCCTCTCATCCCTAAATCCACCTTTTTCCTGCAGAGAAACAACAAGAGACAAACATAAGCTCTATTATTCCCTGAATGGAAGAGGGGCTGGCGCTCTTCTTTGCATGATCTCAACAAATTATTTAGCAGGAGGTCTCTGCGCGTGTGTCTCAGCATCTAATCCTCCTGATTTAACAGCAGCTTTGCCCATTCCAGCGGGGAAGATTCTCGCTCCTCTGCCTGGCAGCGTTAAGGTGGCTGCTCAAGTGCTCAAAATAATAATGTGTTCTCCAACACTCTCCTTTTCTCTCTGACTATCTTTATTATTTTCTCACATTGTCTCTGGCAAACCTGCCTGCAGAGCTTCTCTGCACGTTCACTAAAGAAGAATAAGGATGTGTTGTTTCTGTGCTGCAGAGAGGAGGCTCAAACTGAAAAATAAGGTCTAAGATGATAAAAATACTCATTACATCAGAGAAAAAAGAGCAAAATAATCCACTCAGATCATAGGAAGACTGTCTTTGTCAAAATGATCCTGAAAGTAAATGAGACTTCTATGAAAGCAATGTATTTGTCAGGCAAAAAAAAACAGATTTGTTTCACTATTCATGCAAAAATAAAATAAAATAATTTAAAAAAGACATGTTTTTACCAATGTGTTAAAGATGAGTACAGACTCAGGAATGATGCAGGTAGAGACAGATAAAGAGTTTCAAATGTATTTAAGGTTAGCTTTAGAGCTGAATCCAACTTAGATGTATCAATGTACACTCACTGGCCACTTTATTAGGCACACCTTGCTTGTACCAGGTTGGACCCCTGTTTCCTGCAGAGCTCTTTAACCCTTTAACTACCAGCTCAACTGTTTGGCAGAGATCATCAATACATTCAGTGATATTTAATGTTTTAACCAAAAATAACCAGATATTTTATTGGATGTGGGATTAAAGGTTTTAAAAGCTAACAGTTGATCTTGTGATGGCAAAAAATGCAGATATATGGGACAAAATCAATTACAAAAGGCAGAAATGTTGGTAAATAACAGTAAAAAAAACAACTTAAACTACATTATATGAGTTTGACAAACATACAAAAATGTTTTTGATGAATAAGAGATTAAATATATTTAAGTGTATGTATGTATTTGTGGTTGTATATATATATACAGTGCATATATATATATATATATACATATATACAGTATCAGTAAACGGTTAGGTATTTACAAAAATAATGATGGTAATAATAACTTTTGGCTTTTTTAATTCATATACAAAGAAAAAAATCAGTAATTTGGTTCGTTTGCAGTTTTTTCTGCATCCTAAAACATTTACAGAAACATTTTTTAACACATTTAATATTCCTGAAATATTGACCTCTGCCAAACAGCTGGGCTGAGAGTTAAAGGGTTAATTCTTGGGGGCATAATATTATTATTTTTTTTAATTTTGGAGAGTCTGTGCGAATTGGCGCCTCAGTTTCCTGAACTTTGCAGACAGGATGGAGACAGAATTGGTCTTCTGGCACCAACAAGACACACACAGCTGAGAAATGCCACTAACTGCATATTGACTCTTTTTCAGACCATTCTCTGTGAACCCTGGAGGTGATTGTGTATCTCAGAGGATCAGTAGTTTCTGACACATCAGCCAACAACCTCGTCAGGTTCTTCTGCTTTCTGGTGCTCAGTGTGAACTTCAGGTCATCATGGCCACGCCAATATGTCTGAATGCACTGAGTTGCTGCCATTTGATTGGCCGTTTATCCATCTGTACAAACAGGAGCTCAGCACATATACCTAATGGACTGTAGATGGTCAGAGGTCTTACCCTCAGCTGTTGGGTTTTCTGGATCCACCTCTGCTCCGGGTCAGAACTTTCCTCCAGACTTCCTGTCTCAGAAACCGGCTCTGCTCGAGTCTCTTTCACCTTCAGACAAACAAAACAAAAACAAAGAAGATTTCTATTTGATTTTCTCTATAAATAAAATTAAAACAGCTCCTGTCTGCATGTCACTTTGGTAATGTGGACTAAGGACAGATTCATCATTAGAGGATGGATATTATTGTTATTATTGTTGTTGTTGTTATTCTTATTGTTGTTATCATTGTTATTCTTGTTGTTATTTTTATTGTTGTTATTATTATTGAGTTGCTATTTTAATCATTGTTATTGCTGTTAATCTTGTTATTGTTGTTTTTGTTATCGTTTCTGTTATTGTTATTGTTGTTGTTGTTAATGTTATCTTTGTTATTGTTGTTATTCTTGTTGTTATTGTTATTATTTCTGTTATTGTTGCTGTTATTGTTGTTTTTTGTTATTTTTACTTTTATTGTTTCTGTTGTTACTGTTTCTGTTATTGATGTTTTTGTTACTGTTGCTGTTGTAATTGTTGTTTTTGCTACTGATTTTTTTGTTACTGTTGCTATTGTTGTTTATGTTATTGTTTCTGTTGTTATTACTGTTTTTGTTATTGATGTTTTTGTTACTGTTGCTATTGTTATTTTTGTTATAGATGTTTTTGATATCGTTTCTGTTGTTATTGTTTTTTTGTTATTTTTGTTTTTTGTTATTGTTTCTGTTGTTACTGATTTTTTGTTAGTGTTTCTGTTGTTTTTGTTGTTTTTCTTGTTATTATTTTGGAAGAAGACATAACAATGGTGTAGGTAAGTACATTGCTGATTGCTTGTCTCTAATAACAAAAACAGTTTTTTAATGTTTCTCTGAAAACATAACAGCTTTCATGTGTCCAGTGCCAGAACACGATTGTAGTTGGAAAATCAGATGATGATACTTTGGTTATAAGCAACAAAAACAGAATTCATACACACTGAATATTCGATATTGAAAAAAACTCAGGTTGGTCAAGTCTTCAGAAGAGCCCACATTATGTTTTTGTTGTCCTTTTTGCATAAATGTCTCCTCCATGTGATGCACAAGACAAGAAGTCTGCTGCCCAGTGTAGAGCAGAGACCGTGGAATGAATGTAGAGTTGTTGGCAACATGTCGCTGAGCAAACCTGCATCTTAAACTGAGAAAGATCAGAGGTGGATCAGGGCTATTTGGTTTGTGAAAACTAGAGAGTGTTTTCAAAAATTACAGATTGTGAAAATACTCTTGCAGTCATAAAAATCAAATTTATGTACCTGAGTCAAGACAAAATGTTGGCTCTTAAAGGTACACAAGGTTTTAATTAATAAAAAAAACTCTGCAGCTGTTCAAGGCTGTCACACAGGTATAAAAAATTAAACCATTCTGTTTTGTAGAAATTAGAAAAGAGATCACACACATCAACCATTTCAGTATTTTTATATCTTCTTATTATTCTCTTTGTTACTCCAAACTGGATCAAAACTGACATACAAGTCAAAATGATGATAATTCAATAATCCTGCCAGATTGTTCAGCCCAAAACTGAACTTTGGTAAAAAGATCAAACTGAAAAGAGTCTCAACAACCCCAAAAAGTTTTATGATTTTGTTCCTACACATCTGTGCGATGATTGTGTACCTGTAGATTTAAAAAAGAAGCATTTTACCAAATATTTGGTGTTTAGGATTTGTATTTAAATTTTCTTTCCTGCTTTAATGCTCAGTTAATATCAATAAGAAAATAAAATTCTAACTTATTTTTCAGATGAAACTAAACCATATTGAAATAACCTGTACTGTCTGACTCTATTTTAGGGTTGAAAATGTCGTCATATTTCTGTTCTGTTGATTTTCTACACACCGACAGCTCCAGATGACACCACATCTGTTCTATTTGTCCACGTGCTCGTCCATCCGCTCGCCGTTTGACTTTAGCTAATGTACGATGTGTGTCTCAGGACTACATTCTGTTAATGTCCTAATGAAAATCACTTAGTTAATAGATGTTTTTGATATTGTTTCCTGTTGTTATTGTTATTTCTGTTATATATATATATATATATGTTAATGCTCTGTGAAGAGGTGAAGGTCACCATGGAGGGAGGATCAGGCTGTAACACATGATCTGTCAATAAATGTGTTTGTGATTGGATCTGATGTGACGGCAGAAACAAACAGAACAGAGACGAGCTGCCACTAAACATGTTTCTGTGATTATTTTACTCATGAAGATCTGAAATGTTTTAGTGATCATATGAACCAAACCGATAGGATTGTTTAGAGATGTCAGCTGCACAGAGAGTTTATAATAAAAGCACAAAACTGAGGTAAAGGAAAGGAGACTTCAGAAGGACTTAGGAAAGGAAAACTGTCATGCAGAGAATCCGATTACACTTTCTCTACGCTACGTCATCATGTGACGGCGGATGTTACTGCTGCAGTGAAACTACAATTTTCTGGAGATGGACTTCAAAAGGCTCATCTTAGAAGAGCTGGTGTATCATGACAATGTTGTTCCTTTAGACAATTTGAACATGAACAACCCGGTAAAAATGAGGTGTGCATAACCGATGTTGAAGAGAGGATGTAAATAAATCTGTCCTCTCATTATCAACATGAACACCAATCAGTGCATGAAAATAAATGAACTGAAGGAAAGAAAGGCACAAACTGTTAAGACCACAATCTAATAGAGTCCAAATGATTCATATTGAACCAAGTTTCAAACAGAATCAACATCAAATGTCTCATATCCTGCTCTCTTCAGAGAATCAGACTGCTGGAAAGTTAAGGCAGGTTTTGGTAAACTTTAGAAAGGATGAACAGCAGAGGGAACTCACATGGTCTGAGGGATTTGTTATTATTATTCTGTTGAATTCTGATAACACTCTGTTTATAAAAGCTGCTGCTGCAGAGAATTGTGGGACAGAATAATCTCCTCTCTTTTCCTAAAGGATGCTCTGGTGTATCCTATGCTAAAGGAGATGCTAAAGGAAGCATTGAGCCTCCTTTCCTAAGCATTTACACTATTCCAACAGCTCTGATCATGAACTACTTTGGATCATTCACTCATTTAGGAACCTCCGAAGCAAAAAGGACTATTCGACTGCAGCCATGGTCCGGTTCTCCAGACAGAAGGAAGAGAAACTGCTTCTGTTTTGTGCTGTGAAGGATCCTGTTACCCCTCTGCTCTGCTATGCTGGGCGATTTAAAAAATTAAAAATTAAGATATTTTTTTCTTGCCTCAGTCCAATTGTAAGTTGTTGCAATGTTTGACAAAATTTAGTTTTCATAATGGTAGGCCCTATCAGGTTTTTAACAACCACTTTTAAAGGCTTGTATTTGTTTTTTTAACTTTATTTTTATTGCAAAACCGGCAACACATTAAACTGTCATTTCAACATTTGAGGTGTTGTTTTTCTTTTGCACTTTCTTTACAATTTCTAGTTGAATCCAGGTGAGTTAGTGGCATGCTTAGTGGAACATACAAAGAATACGTAGTTAAATAAATTAATAAAAATAAATTAATCAATTAAAAGGACATAATAGGGAGTCAAGAATCAAGGTGAATCCAAGAAAGTGGTTGTGTTTAGGTATAGACTATCACCTTCTGGGTGGTCTTATTGCAGGATTATGACCATAACTGGACTCCAGTATATGGTTTATTAATGAGATTTAATTTTGAGAGTTTCACGTTAATAGTCTGTGAAAACAGCTCAGCTTTAGTGTTTATATAGACAAACCTGTCGACATTTGAACTAACCCTTTCATGCATGAATTACAAAATCACAATGAAGTACTTCTGAAAAGTGTTTGCTTTTACTTTTAAATTTAAAGTTAAAAATCATGTTAATGTTTTCAATGTTATATTTTGAGGCAGTTATGTTATCTGTCCACTATAGTGGGCGCAATGCGTCAATGATATTTATAGTGCTTTTGAGAAACTTAAAAATAGATCTTTAACAAAACTTCTTTACAGTAAATCAATAAAAAAGACAAAATTTAAGTATATGTATTACTGCTGTTTAGTCAAGTTATCCACTCATAAATTACACCAGAATTTAAAACAAAAAATGCAAAATTATGGGTACAGGCATAATACCCAATTTTCCATTTATCACTTATTTTGGATTTATGATGCAATATCTTGACATGGCAATATTGTGCAAAGATAATATTTTGATGAAACTTAAGGCAAAGGTTTGGGACTTTACCTACTGGTAGTTGGACAGGATACTGCAACCTAATAGGTTTAAAATGTTTTCAAAATATCTGTCTACTGTGGTGGACACCATGCATGAAAGGGTTAATCAACATTTTATGACACAAACTTTAACTTTAGGAAATCTGTTTGGTTTGGGAAAATATTTTGAAAACAGAAAAAACTTGAAAAAAATAAGTGTTGTAGAGAAAAGTTCAATCAGTTTTATTTTTCAGCCCTACGACAGAGGTTTAGGTTTTCTTTGGTCATTTGTCTTTAGCTGAAGGGAAAATTTAAAAACTATTTCTGGATATCTAAGCAGACGAGTGTGTTTGTCAGACATTAAAGTTACTCCTGAGGACAAACGACTCGTTCACCTTTACCCGCCCACCTCGCCGCCGCCGCCTTTTGTCGCCCATTTAAACATCCCAATCAGACGGAGCAAATGATCCAGCCTGGATTGCATTTTTGAGCATGGTAAGCTGTGTAATATCTTTTCTGATAAATTGGGAGGCCTGTAATTGCTTCTCCGCGAGCCAATGCCACAACAAAGTCTGGCAATTGCAGCTGGGCGTATTACCTCCTGTTCCCGGGAAACATCTGCTTTTCCCGATGAAGACTTCAAAGGGGCTGCGGATCTTGAATTGCATTTAGCTGCTATTGTGGCCGGCCCAGGTAATCTTGATTAGGTGTTTAGACTGAGGCAGGGTCTACAGTGGCAGAGAGCTCCCGGAGCTTTGGTCTAAAGCTATTAAAAGATTGTACATTATGTTCCCGGGCTTTGAAGTGAGGGCCTCGGAGATGAGCAGGGCCTCTAAGGGGTGAGTGCAACAGCACAAGATTGATCTGCTACTTCTGTCTTTATCAAAGGAGGCAGCCAATCAGCCGTGCTGCCACTCTGCCACTTGTCCGGGCTAAACATTTGCTGCATCGGGAGATTGTGTACATTTAATAACACGTCTAATTATGAAGTTTCCTCCGGCGGGCCGCTCTCTTCAAAAAGACCAAACGGGCTGTTTTAAAGGGCGGCGTAACGACTGGCCTGTCTGAGCTCTCGCTCAATTATGAAGCTGATGTGATTCAGAGCTGGAGTGTTTCCATCGCTCACAAAGACGCGCAGACAAAGACGGAGGGAGGAGGCAGAGCTGGCATTCAAACGCTGAGGTCACCTTGTTAGGACCACGTTTGGGGTTTTCTGTTTCTAATGATTCAGTTTAGTTAAGATGATCGATATGAACCCCAGCATTCACTGTAAACATAAATAAGAATCAAAACATTAAAATTTCAGCCCATTAATGTGAATATTAAAGTGATAGTCTTTGATTTTTGACGAGGGGTTAGTGTGAGGTTCACAGCACTCAGCTGAACATTGGACACAGTGACGGAGATCAACTCTGTTCCTGTACAGAAACAGTCTACACCTAATTGATTCACACACATAATCAACTCTGATCCACTTTACTTAAACTGATTTTTGTGAACTTTCTCTCTTCAGCTGTGTCACACTGACACAGAAGTTCATGCTGTACAGTCAAGTCCAAGTTGGTCTATGTTCAAACATGACAGGGAAACACAAATCAACAAAAAAACTTTTACAGATGATTTTTATGATTTTATAGGATGACAGAGGATGGGAAGTAGCAGTATCCAGCCTGTAGCAGTATGTTTTTTTAAATTTATTTATGTATATTAAATAATAGTTTTATTAAGATCAAATCTTATTTATTTATTTTCTTTTTTATATATATATTTGTATCTGTAATAATTACATGCTACTGATTCTTAATTCCCTAAGGGATTATTAAATCACTATCTATTTGAATCTGAAGGATATTTGTAGGGCTGGGCGATATGGCCTAGAAATAAAATCCAAGATTTTTTTCCACAACACTCGATTTACGATTTTAATCGATTTTTCCCTCCCTAAAACAAACAAAACTCCCAGTGACATAAAAATGAAACAAATCAAGTTTTACCTTTATGTTGTCTAAATGTTTCCCTCTTTAAGTCAAAGTCTGGGTCATAAAAGGTTGATTATGTAGTATAAACGTAGGCAGGTTTGTCTACATAAACACTAAAAGGCTGAGGTATTTTTACAGTATTAACATGAAACTCTCTGATCAATATTTAATCTACTTAAATAACAAATACAAGCCTATAAAAGTGCTTGTACAAACCCTACAAGGCAGACAATCATGAAAATTGTAATTTTTTTCCACAAATTGCAACTACTTACAATTGGACTAAGGCAAGAAAAAAAATCTTGATTCAAAATTTTTTAATCTTCTGCAGAAAATAATTCAAATTAATTGATTTAATCGAATTTTTGGCCAGCTCTAGTTATTTGCATGGTTTTTAACTTTGATCGAGTTCAGAAACTGGATATAAAGTGGACCGGCTTTAAATGATTACTGATAATGTTATAAGTCAACCAATAAAAATAAAAAAACACCAGGTGGAACCAAGGGCAACAAGCTAACCACCCACACCTGTTGTTTGGGCATTAAAAAAACGATTTAGCTCCAGAACTACAGCCATGTTGGATTCAGACTCTTACTGTAAATGACTTTGAGTGACAGCTGTCAATCAGACCAACAGCAACCACGCCCACACAGTTCAGGACAATCCTCTTGACTGTGAGATAGAATTGAGATTTTACACTAGAAGATGATTTTCTCACAATGTCAACTCTGCTTACTGACACGTTTACTCTTAATGTATTAAAATTAGGGCTGGGACGATTCACTTTTCTACCAATTCGATTTTTTGCGTTTTTTTCAGTTGTCGATTCGATTTAAATTGCGATTCTATGATATTGCTGATTTTTCCAATCTTTAGTTATCTTTTTTAACACCAGTGAAAAAGATGAACAATGATGATGTCTACAGACTATATCAGGAAAAATACCCATCACATGTGAGTCTGTTTTTAGGATTTATTCAGCAATATATTTTAACCAGCTGTTTATACTCTCTCTTCAAAAGACTGGACTGACTTTAAAAGTGGCTTATAAACACAGACTTTTTTGTGATTTTAACACATAAATCAGATTTGAATCTACATTTTCTGTAATGAACATCATTAAAATTAAGCAGGTCTTCAGGTGAGTTAAAGTGTTGACATGTTTCTGCTCTCTGCCACTCAACAAGTGCTAAATGATGGCGTTAATGCTCTTGTCATGCTTTTCTAATATTTGTACTATTCAAGGTGCATTACTTTTATGTTAAATGACACACAGAATGACTGTTTTACCCACCCCTAACACAGCCTCCTATATACAGCACAATGATCATTTCCTTAAAAAAAGTGTTTTTGTCTTCTGTTGTTGTTTTAGCTTTTCGTACTTACTGTAACTTTATTGCAATATTCATACAGTTATAATTCAGTTACAGTTTTATCCAAAAGGAAACACTGCATTTTTTGTCCTTATTTCATTTTCAAAAGAATTAATGACTGAAAAATAACAAGAAAAGAATTCTATATACATTTAAATATATACTTAAACCTGTATACATATGCACGTACAATCCCAAACTTAAAGGTGCTATGAGGAGAATCTATTCCCAGCAACATAAAGACTCTGCTACCCATGAGCACGTGCTGTGACTGTGGTAAAGACGTGACCCAAGCCAAAGCTTGTGTTTGTTGTGATGCTAATGAATACAGCTCAGACCTTCCTCAGAACTCTGCATTGCTTTACAACTTCTTTTTTCAACAACTTACAGGATGCAAAGCCACGAGGTAATGTATCTCTTTCTAGTTACATAGTGGTAGTTTTTGATGTGTGACAACAAGCAATTTTTGGAAAACTTAGTATCATAGTTTTGTAGCCGCCTATATATGGCTACTTACAGCCCGGTGCTCTAAGACGTGTCTGAATAATATAAATTTGCTCTAGTTTTAATTGTCTCGTTCCCGAAGTTGAGTATCCAGGCCAGTCCAGTCCTGTCTGACCCGACTGTGAAGCTAAGGAATAGCATTTATAGATAACCTATTTTGATGCTATAAAACTCATCTTAAAGTGTGTATTTCCATCAGGCAGATATCTAAAAGTGAGACTTTTTTGTAATTACTTAGAAACTCCTCATAGCATCTTTAAACACATACATAGGTACACTATACCTATCACTAAATCTATAATAATACAATGTGAATCAATTTATTAACGTATAACAAACAAACAAACAAAATAAGATCTTGTTTCTTTAATCTAATCTTCACATTAAACTCTCTGTTTCCTCTCTGATGTTTCCTCTTGTTGTGTTTTGTGTTTCTGAATCCGACTGATCACAGAAACAATAAAAACGCTTCAGTTTTGACATAATTCTCCGGATCTTCCTTCTGTCGTTGTCATAACAAACATTATTTAAACATTAATCCTGCGGCCACACAAAGACGGACTACGCTGAAATAGCTTCTTTCGTCTTTTGAGAGTCTCTGTAAGTGAGACGCGTCTTTGGGGAGACGGCGATGGAAAACTAATAAGCTGATTCAGAGGTAAAATGACAAAAACAGGAGGGCCGGGGAGAGGGAGAGGCTCTGGCTCTGTTTACCGTGGCACAAAGCTAACGGCTCTTGACTATGTAAATGGTGATGATATGAGACATTGTGGAGGGCCGGGGCTCAGATGGGTGAACGAGGTTGGGGGTATTATGGCGAGCTAACAGCGCTGTGGCCCCACAAATGGGGAGCGTGGGCCGGCCCCACCAATTATGCCACTGTGCCAGGTGCAGGGCCGCCTAAGAGCCTTTTGGTAAGCATGCGCCTCTGATGTTCTTGTTGTGCACATCAACTCGTAATAAGACTGCATAGCCAGACATGGTGTGTGTGTGTGTGTGTGTGTGTGTGTGTGTGATCCTCACAAATCAACGATACAGACGGAAAACATCACCACAAAGCTGCTGACTGTACCAAACATCAGGAGAGAAAAGAAAACCAATAAAGTGATAAATATCTGTCCATGAAATGGTCTTTGTGTGTAATAAAAGGAGAAAAAGAGAATTCAACAAAAACAATGGTAACACTTTAGAATAACGATCATTTGTAAGCCATTTATAGGCTATTAGTAGATGTTAGTAGATAGTTAATCAGTCATGAACAAACTAAAGGCCCTACTCTACTCTACTCGACTCTACCCGGCTCTACTCTACTCGCCTTGTGCTGCTTTTCCATTAGCCCCAGTCTCCTGCCCAACAGGGTGCAGTGTCGCTGTAAACAGCTGAGCGGCACTGCAGTGACGTCATTTTGAGCGCAACACAACAATCTGTGGCTTTTTGTCCCAAACTGAGTAAAAAAGGAAAGCAGAAGAAGGCTGCAGGTGGTAAGAAGAAATACCCCTTGAGAAGCACAGGAGAGTTTTGAAGCTATACAACAGAATGAAGCCGAGGACGAGAGCAATCCAGCTGCAAAGAAAAGACGTATGAGGGTAAGCTAATGGTAGCTACCGCTAGCATGCTAGCCGGCAGTTGGTGACGTCATCTTTCAGTATCGACTCAGCTCGCTTGGAACCAGAGCGGAGTAGGTACTAAAACTAGCTTGTTTTAGGAGCTACCAGGCTAGTGGAAACACGCTGCAAATCGAGTAGGGCCGAGTAGAGTAGGACCAAGGTGTGCTAGTGGAAAAGGGCCATAAATATACAGTCAGGGTGTAGAATTGGGCACGGACGCTATAGGGACACAACCCTATTAATATTATGCCACCACCGCATGGTCCCTAACAAGACAAGACCAAGACTTTTGGAAGTCGAGACCAAGTCGAGTCGAGACGAGACCATCAAAATTCATTTTAAAAACCATGACAAGGTTGAACAGTTAACCCTTTCATCCATGAATTATTAAATCTCAAAGACTTTGACTTTTTAATTTTAATTTTTACTTTCAACGAGTCAAAAGTGATGGGAATTTTTTATGTTTTTTTGTGAGAGTTATACATCTGTCCATCACAGTAGTAATTTAGTGGAACTTGATGAGGATCCACGAACACGTCTTCGAAAAACATTTATTAAGAGTAAACTAAAAAAAAAAAATCTAGAGTATATATATGTTTGCAGTAATCAAACTATTAACCTTTGACTTACACCAAAATTCAAATTAAAAAATACATGTTGGGTGTTTTGGATTTATGATGCAATATCTTGACATGGAATAGATATGCAAATATGGTATTTTTATGAAATTTGAGACACAGTTTGGGAATTTTCCACCAAGTCGTTGGACATGATACTGCAACCTAAAGGGTACATTTATTTATTCCAAATGTTTGTCTACTGTAGTCACCACCATGCATGAAAGGGTCACAACACCGGGGAGGCTGCAGTCATCACAGGTGAAATAACTCATGAACTGAAGCTTTTTGTTGTTTTACCAAGTGTTCCTTCTTATTCACATTAATGAAGCTGAAGAACAGCAGATTAGTGCTGGTCTGGATCGGTCTTCAGAAAATCCCAAGTCCGGCCAGTCCGAGACCGAGACAAGACCAAGACCTTCAACATGAGGTCTCAAGACCGGTCTTGAGTAACAGAACACTAGTTATAACTAAAAAAAATGCTTATATTTAATGCCAAAGAGACACACTTTTATTTTATTTTATTTATCATCCATGTATAATTTGTGTGTTGAAAGGCAGCAACTATTTAAGAGCAACAATAAAAATTTGAGGTTAAAAAAAAACACAAAGAAACATCGGATTACAAACATGATTTTATACACTCATATTGTTGGGTAAAATATACTTATTGGTAATATTTGTAAAACTGTTTTCTCCTCAGACTAAAACCATCAGCATGTTTGATTGTTGTAGAGATGGAGGAGGAGAGGCTGAAGGAGTGGTTTATAGAAAAGTTTTTTGTGACTATGATAGTTTGCTTGTTTGTTTGATCAGCTCTACATGACCTGAAACAACAGTCATAAACAAAAAAAAAAACATCAACTTTCATGGTGCCACCTTAAAGCACTTTTCTGTCCCCACCAATGTCAAAATCAAACCTACACCCATGTATACAGCACAGGCCAAAAGTTTGGACACACCTTCTCATTCAATGTGTTTTCTTTATTAAATAACTGAAATAACTGAAAACATGTCTTATATTCTAATTTCTTCAAAGTATCCACCCTTTGCTCTGATTACTTCTTACTACTGGGGCCCATAGCTCTATATGGGCACCACCCATATAGAGCTATGGGCACTATATGCCCATATAGTGCCTATATAGTGCCCATATAGTGCCCATAGCACTATATGGGCACCACCCATATAGTGCTATGGGCACTATATGCCCATATAGTGCCCATAGCACTATATGGGCATATAGTGCTATGGGCACTCTATGCCCATAGCACTATGCCCAGAGCTCTATATGGGCACCACCCATATAGTGCCCATAGCACTATATGCCCATATAGTGCCCATATCTTCATGCAAAAACAGTTTGAGCATTATTTTACTGAGATAACCCAGACTGAACAAATTTCGAATCGTGAATCAAATTGATTTGAGACCTCTTAATATCAAATCAAATCGATCAAGAAAATCTGAATCGATACCCTGCCCTAATTATTAGGTGAATTTAACTGTTATGTATCACTCACTTTGCTGTGTGTTTTTATTAATAATCCATAAGTGGCACTTATAGAGGTCTGGTATAAGTGCATCATCACCCCATGCTCAAAAATGGACAGTTTTAAATCGACTGCATGTTACATTTGCACATGCGAAATATGGAAACAAGAAAATTACAAACCAAAGGCTCTGGTCTAAAGTTCATAAACACATAGGTAGTTGAACTACAACAATACCGTGTTATTTGATTCAATTTGAGTAAATATTTTTTCACTATGTGAACAATAAAAACTTGTAAGAACTGTCATGAGTTGTTATTTTGCTAAATAAGGTATGATTTACTGCTAATAAGTTTTAGTGTGCTCAGGTACTTCTGCTGAATCAATTAAAGAAAAAGGTTTTCAAGTATCAGATATCAAATGTCCTTACGAGTATTTACTGGTAGATTAACTTTACAATTACAATTACAACAATAAATATCTTTATACTTTAATCCTGTAAAATATGAAAGATGGCTGCCACGACATCAGTGCATTAAAAAAGTAAAATACACTTAGTGATGAATTCATCTATCCATTATTCATTATCCGTAAACAGTTTTTTACTGCAGAGGTTCACAGCCGTTTTTAGTCTTGTGTACCCCGTCACTCATACGTGTGGATGATTCTTCTACGTAACACAACTGATTAATAAATTTAATTATTTTATTTTATCTCCTTAATTTGAACATTTAGTTCTCAGAAATTCTCTTCTTTTAAATAAATAATATGTTGCCTTGAAAATAAATGTCATCTAAATTAATAGATACAAAAATCAAAATAATCAAACTGCCTTTGTTGTAAATAATTGTTGTAAAGTTTACCACAAAACACTGTTGCTCCTTTGAATAATAAGACCTCTTTAAACAGACATTTAAACTTTAAAAATCAGGAACAAAACACTCGAAACAGTTTCTCTGCAGGCTTCTCTTAACCCTCTCCTGATTTAGCCATTTATCCAGATTTTCCTGGCTGCAGGTTAGCAGCTGGTTTCATTTCAGGTTATTGTTCCACACTTCTATTAACAGGCTAAACTCAGTTCTTTCAAGTTGGAAATATTGTAAGTTATAACATCTTTCCATGTACCCCTGGTTGGGAATCACTGTTTTACTGGACAATAGACCTGACATTGATTCTTTTTAATTCAGTTCTTTAACAAAGCATTTATTAAAGATGGGTAAAGTCATAAGAAAATACATTATTCAATAAAAACAACCACATATCTTTAAACTGTTGTATTGTCTTGTCCTGTTTTTCCGAGAGAATAACTTTCACATAATAAAATATGGTTTATACTCCACCACCAAATCACCCATAATTATGAAGATGTGATCAGCTGTTCATGATCATAGTTCAAATATTTAGCCACTGATGCATGTTTGTTATGTGACGTTTCTGTTATTGCTTTGGCCGAACAATAACGTTAATCTTATTTTAGAAATATGCTCCAAAATAAAAACATTATTGATTGTTTAGACTGAACACACATTTTTCAAATCAATCTCTTATTCAGGACTTTAATCACTAAATTTTCATAATGAAGTCAAACTAATACAAACTAGTGGGTTGTTAAAGTGGAAAAGAAGTTAAATAAAATAAATGTTAAAATGATATTTCAGTGTTTGTTTCGTTTATGTCCTGAAACAGGTGCAGCCTGACAGCACGAGGATCATAATCAACATCACAGCGACCCCTGGTGTCAGTCTGTGTAACTGCAGCTGTTTCAAAAATATAACTTATTAGAAAACAAAAGTATTAAATCAGCTTTTCTGCTGACTTCATCCAGCCACAGGAAAGTTGGATGATTTATTAGAGATAGATGCCTGATTGACAAAATCAGTTTGAAATGTTTGCTCCACGTCTGTGTATGAATACATTTTTATTTATTCTATCATTAGGAAAAAATCAAAAGACATAAGCACCAGTTTGATACAAGAGTATTTATAGTAATAATAACTAATTTTTCAAATACCAGATATAAAGCTCATTAATGTGTTTAATTATCAGAATTTTCAGGAAATAGTGGGTGGGATATATCAGGCAGCAGGAGAACATTTTGTCCTCAAAGTTGATCCAAATGTTGTGTTTCAGATATTCTGTTAATGGAAGGAAAGCTGTTAAATAAACCCTATAAAATGGCTACTCCTTAAGAGAAGGGACAATGTGTATCCTGGTTTATTGAGACTAAATTGGATGTGCAGACTCAGCAAAACTACAGAACTGAGTACGGAAGAGATCCACCATCACGTCTTTCAATTCGATCATGAAACAAGAAATTTATGGAGACAGGGACAGAGTTGGATAAAAGGAGGAGTGGGCAACCAAGAACATCGAAGGCAGGGGTGGGCAACTAGCCAACCAGGGGCCACATGTGGCCCTTAGACTCACTCAATGTGGCCCACCAATCATTTCCAAAAAACAAATAAACTGAAAATATGAAGGAAACACAACAACTGCTGGATATGATTCATCATGAGTAACCAGTACTTGATAAAGCACAATCTAGGATAGATCACATGATATTCATATTTACCTTAGATTGCAGGTACATGTTTTGCTTTTTATAAGTCATTAAAAAAGCTAGTTTGCTATGATTTGCTATGATTGCAAAAAAATGTATTTGAAGACAATGCTAAAGGTTATTTATTTGTGCTTTCATATTGGTTAACATTCATTCCTTTTTTTTTGTGTTAATAAGAAGCTGAAATTGGCTTTAGTTATGTGTGATGCTCATGAAAAAGCAAAATTTATTATTATTATTATTTTTTTTTTTTAAAGAGGAAATAAAATGACTAAAATCATAGGTCAAGATCTGTGGGGAGAAATCTGGGATTTTATTTTTAGGCCATATTGCCCAGCCCTACTTTGTAACATATATTTTTTGAAATTGTACAGAGACTTTATGGACACAAGGGCTGAACGATTTGAGAAAATAATCTAATTGCAATTTTTTTCCCCAATATTGCGATTTACTCTGTTCTTGTTTTAATGTTCCTCATCTTATGTATTCTTAAACAAACATAAGCAGTAGATCTTTTTATAGTAAAACCAATATGACATTAAATTAATCTAAGGATAAAAGATTTGAGAAAAAGTGGAGAAGTGAAGAACAGAAGCAAAATAGGTATGAAACTGTAAAAACTGGGTAAAAATGGTATGAAAGTGGAAAAAGGTTTATAAATAGGTGCAAAATAGGTATGAAGTTGCAAAAAAAAATGGGAACAAATTGGCAAAAAAAATCCAAAAGTGGTTTAGGAAAATTGATTATGGCAGCAAAGTTGGGAATTAAATTTGATATTAAATCTCAAAAACCATGTTAAAATTCCAAAAATGGTTCTGACAGTGGCCAAAAAAGATGAAAGGGGGCAAAAAAGGCATAAAGTTGTAAAAACGGGGTTAAAAAAGGTAAAAATGGTCCAAAAGTGGGAAAAATATTAAACCTTCTGTGATTTGAAAATTGCAACAAGCCATATTGTGATTTAATCTAATTTGAAATTAATTCTTCAGCCATAATGGACACCCTGTGTATTAGGCCTGTGCTCAAAATATCGACACGTCAAAATATTGTCACGCACTTCTTCGGGATATGTGTATCAATACAAATTCTACAGAATCAATACGGCCTAAATATTTTGACAGTTGTTGTAAATACACTTGGCTAATGTTAACAGTGGCACAGTTCAAGGTAGAAGACGAGCTACATAATGAAGCATATGTTCTAAATTTGAACTTTGGTCTACCATCTTTGAGGATCTGAATTTATGTCTCTCAAGTTACAGAACCACTTAAAACTCATCCTTGTTCTTTTTCTTCTTATAAGAAAAAAACTAAACTGCTCAAGAACTTTGTGGACTACTCCAGGCTGCATTGTCGAGCACAGATCCACTGAGCTGCGTGCAGCTCCTCCCCTTTCATTCAGCCAAGCTGCTGAGACAGAAGAAGCTACATACAGTCATGGAAAAAATTATTAGACCACCCTTGTTTTCTTCAATTTCTTGTTCATTCTAATATCTGGTACCACTAAACGTATAATACAATGAACACAACAAAAAATGCAGCTGGTCACATAATACTTTATGTCCTATTTGACATTCTTAAGCTTAATTGATTCCCAGGGTATATAAGAGGCCATTTCATGTCACAAGCAGCACTGCACATGCAAAGGCCTAGAGTGGTTTCCTGCTTACATTCAAGCCGTAGCACAACTCAGAAGTTGTCAGCTCTCACATAATGCCTAAAACAAAAGAATTATGTGAAGCCACAAAGGCAGCCATCTTGGCACTGCTGGAAATTGGCATGAGTGAGAGACAGGTAGCGAAAAAACTGAAGATCTCCAAGACAGCCGCTCATTACAACAAAAAAACAAGCTGAACATGGCACTACCAAATTGCTACCTGGCCGTGGCAGGAAACGCTTTTCTACCCCACGAGATGACTGCACTCATCCGTTGTGTCAGGAATCGCTGCCAGACCTCCAGGGACCTTAAAATGAGTGGGCACTGTCGAAAATGTGACTTGTTCAGCAAGGACAGTTCGAACCGACTTGTTGAAGCTGGTTTGAAGTCACACAGAGCACGCAAGAAGCCCTTCATCAATGAAAGGCAGAGGAAGGCCCGGTTACTCTTTGCTCGAGACCACAAGGATTGGACTGTTGATGATTGGGCTAAGGTTCTCTTCAGTGATGAATCCAATTTTGAATTGATGCCCACTCCAGCCAACTTACTGGTTAGGAGGAAGCCTGGAGAAGCTTACAACCCAGACTGTCTTGCCCCTACAGTAAAACATGGGGGTGGATCAGTCATGATCTGGGGTTGTTTCAGTCTGAGTGGAACAGGGCAAATGCAATTGTGTGAAGGCCGAATGAACCAGGTCATGTACAGGACTACCCTTGAAAACAGTCTTCTTCCATCAGCTGGAAAACTCTTTCCTGCCTCCAATGACTGGATTTTCCAACAAGACAATGCCCCTTGCCACACGGCAAGGTCAGTTAAAGCCTGGATGGAGAACCACAACATTCGCACCATGCCTTGGCCTGCTCAATCACCAGATCTTAATCCAATTGAAAACCTGTGGAAAATCATCAAACTCAAAATGGAGAACCACAAGCCCAAAAACAAAGAAAATTTGTTTGAATTTGTCCAACAGGAATGGGCTGCTGTGACAGCAGAACAATGTCAGAAGCTGGTGGAGAGCATGCCAAGACGCATGGCTGCAGTCATCAAAAACAATGGTTATGCAATCAAGTATTAACTCTTGTGTGTATCATGTGTTTAAAGCAAACAGAAAAGAAAACATGGAATGCTTAAAAGTAGTGTTTTTGGCGGTACAATGCCATAGCTATTGATGTAAGAATTTAAGTAATTTTGGTTATTATCAAGAAAACCATGGAAAATGAATAGTTCTTAGTTCTTAAATTAAACTCTTATGAACTATTTTTGTTGTTATCATTATAATTGTCCAAACAAATGTACCTTTAGTTGAGCCAGGCATTAAAATTAACAAGAAATTGAAGAAAACAAGGGTGGTCTAATAATTTTTTCCATGACTGTACGCTAGGGCGCTGCAACATGGCGAGTGCTTTACCTTCAGCTGAAACTGAAGACCCTCCACTATCATTCAGATCTGGTGTTTGGGACTACTTTGGCTTCTGTGTTAAGTATGACCCTGATGGTAAGCGTGTCGTGGACAAAGACACAACAGCATGTCAGAAGTGCAACATGATGCTAAACTATGTCAATACATCTACGCCGACATCATCCTGGAGTTAAAACAAGTGGAACCAGACAGAAACAACAAGCAGCACACATGCTACAGACTTTACCTGGGTCATTTAGACAGCCATTAGCACATGATTCAAAGAGGGCAAAGGAAATCCACCGGGCCATAGCTACTTTTATTGCTTTCGACATGAGACCCTTTTCTGTTGTGGATAACGCCGGGTTTCAGGACATGGTACGGACACTTGATACACTTACAGCTCGTTCTTTGTAATATTTACTCTGCTGCTAAGAATGCACCACATAAGATGGGTGAGTTCTCCATTAGATACATTTATTTTTTTTACTTATTCTTATTTTTACATGGTGATGTTTTTGTTTTTTATGATTCTAAGTATGCGCCAAAGAATGTGCCTGGTTTAACTGCAAGAGTTTTATTTAATTCAATTTAATGAAAATGTACTTTGATTGAAACAAATGTTGGTTGTTAAATAAAACCACAAGTAAAAAAGGCATTGAAATTTCTCATATTTTGTATTTTTAGCCCCCTGATTATGACTAACATGGTCTCTGGTCTCCAGCCCGTTAACCCCGTACTCACCTTGCTGCCATGATGAGGCCCGTCCTGCTTCAGCGCGTGCACCCTCACATAGGAGCCGAGTCCTGGCCTGTTTCGGCCCAAAGTCACTTTGTTTCGCTCCACGATGTCCTCGGCGAGCCTCTGCTGCCTCCTCTGTGTCGGAGCCTTCGTGCAGTTTGAGTCTGGGGTCCTCTGAGCCTCACGGTCTCTGTCTTCTTCATGGACGGACGTGTCGAGGTTTTTCTCTGCTGCTGGAGATCGGCTCTTACGTTCACGCCTCTCTTCACCTTCACAGTGAGTCCAGGTTGAAAAGTCTTCTGATCCGGGCTGAGAAACATTATTATAGTGGTGAGGGGGGGTCTCTGGGTCGGTTTGACCCAGGTGCAGCCTGTAGGGCTGGTTACACTCTCTGACAGCTAAAACAGCTGGATGTGAGTCAGTGATGTATCTGTACCCTCCTCTAATCACAGCCTCCTCTCCATCAGCGTGCACCTGCACAGGTTTCTGCTCGGAGAGTTTGTCGAAGTCCACCAAAGACGAACGTGGACTCTCCTTGAAGCCTGATGCTGCCTTCAGGTTCCTCCTCCAGTTAGGGTCATAGCGAAGGTCGGAGTAGACGTCCTCAGAGAGCAGCAGGCTGCACGAGACAATCTCTGATTAATATTCTTCAAGTAAACAGCTTTATTTTCAAATACATGAGCACTAACTTTCCCGAGAACTTGACATGATTTTTCATTTCAAATTGACAAATTAAAGGTGCTATAAGAACAATCTATTTCTAGCAACATAAAGACTCTGCTGTTGTGATGCTAATGAATGCAGCTCAGACCTTCCTCAGAACTCTGCATGGCTTTACAACTTCTTTTTTCAACAACTTACAGGATGCAAAGCCACGAGGTAATGTATCTCTTTCTAGTTACGTAGCGGTAGTTTTTGATGTGTGACAACAAGCAATTTTTGGAAAACTTAGTATGGTAGTTTTGTAGCCGGCTATATATGGCTACTTACAGCCCGGTGCTCTAAGACGTGTCTGAATAATATAAATTTGCTCTAGTTTTAATCGTCTTGTTCCTGAAGTTGAGTATCCAGGCCAGTCCTGTCCGACCCGACTGTGAAGCTAAGGAATAGCATTTATAGATAACCTATTTTGATACTATAAAACTCATCTTAAAGTGTGTATTTCCATCAGGCATATATCTAAAAGTGAGACTTTTTTGTAATTACTTAGAAACTCCTCATAGCATCTAAACCTAAGCATGACCTAAACCTAAGTGTCAGATATCTCAAACAAGCCAAAGTCAAAAGGTAGGCCTGTCACGATAATCAATACATCAATTAACTGCACGATACATGAAAGTGTCCTCGGTAAGTTTGCCAACCTCGATAAGTTGACACGTGCATGCATGTTTGTTTTCCTCCTCTCTTCTACCAAACAGGCTGGATGGGAAGATGACTGCAAGGACCCCCTGCAGTTACACCACGGACCACTAGGGGTCCACAGACCCCCGGTTGAGAAACACTTGTGTACAACCTGTTGCACAACATCAAGTAAACTCAAGTAAATCAGCCAAACAATAATTGAATAATTGGCTGATACTTGGCTCCATATAAAGCCATGGAACAGTCAGATCAGCTATGTATTTTATTTTCTGTTTTAAGTTGGAAATCTTATGATTTACTTTTTCAAAAGCGGGGTCTGATAGAGATGATTAATGTAATCATATAATTTCAATGCATGTCCTGCTAATCAACCTTAAAAAAGAATGTAGTAAAGAAATTAATTACTGGACAGAACAATGGCAAAAAAATAAATTAATCCAAATTTAGGAAAAAGTACTTTTGCCATTTTAAGTTATTACCATTATTATTATCATTATTACTATTATTATTACAATTAATACCATTATTGCTTTTATCACAACTTTTTAATCTTTATTTTTTATGTTTTTTTTGTTTTTAATATTTTATTTTGATTTTAACATTGATTTAAATTTATATTTATTTATTTCAAGGAAAACACTATTCTTTATTACTATGTTTTTAAGTGTTCTTTCAATTTCTACTGATTTTGTTGCACTGAGTTTGTTTTGACTTTGGTTTACTTTTACTCTTTTCACATAATGACGTCATGTTCAGGTTCTGCTGCGCTGTAAAGCACTTTGGGCTGCATGTACAGTTGGTACGGAAAGTTTTCAGACCACTTTAAATTTTTTTTACATTTTTTTATATTGCAGCCATTTAAGTTAACCATTTAAGTTCATTTTTTTCCTCATTAATTTACACAAAGCACCACATATTTACAAAAACTAACAGAATTGTAGAAATTTTTGAAGATTTATTAAAAAAGAAATACTGAAATATCACATGGTACCCACTGTATATGTGTATGAAAGGTGCTATAGAAATAAACTTGAGCTTGAGTTTAAATATGGATTGTAAAGATGAGAAAGGTTTAGTGGGAAAAAGGACTTTTCAGTCTCTTGTGAAGAAAATAAATGTATATCTAGTTTAATTTTCTTTTTGCAGACTTTGATCGTGTTTGTTTCCTGATTGGCAGACTCTAAAGTAATTTATTTAGGTGCTGATGAACAGATTTATCAAATAAATTTAAATCTCCAAAAGCAGTTTGACGGACACTTGAACGCCTCGCACATCCATTAGAGGTCAGAGGAACAAGAGGCATTACTGGATGATTAAAATGATGATGTTCTCCAACACAGAATCCTCAAATTGAAACAGATGAGGGGGATTATGAGCCTGTATTTAAGGATCATTTTCGTATTTTCACCTCCAGGCTCACTAATGAGGGTGTGTTTGAGAGCTACTAGCAGGGGAATGGCTCACAAACGGCAATTTTCAGCTTATGAAATGGCTGTAAAATTGCAGGCTAAAACGCTCTTTCTGATGGTGATGAAAAGAGCTCATTAAAATAAAGAGCAGAGAGCCTCTTTGTTTGGTTACATGGAGGACGAGGGGAGCCTAATTCTGCCGTGTTGGAGGGGAGGGTTGCCTAGGTGTAGGGCTCTTCACTTCAATGAGGCCAAAAGGGTAAGGGATGTCTCTGTAATGACCCAAACTAGTCAGAGAATGCATAATATGGACGTGATGGAGCCGGGCGTGATGCGTCCTGCAGCAGAAGCACTGCGGCGTGTTTCTTTACCCAGATCCACACAAAAGAATCAAACAGAAAAAGGCGAAATGAAACAAACTGGTCACACGGATCTTTGTAGCACACGAGCTGAGATGGCTGCAGCAGAGGGAGTGAATGGAGCTGCTTAAATAGGTGTCTTCTGCCTGAATGAGGGAAGCCCGTCGGGTTTGTAAACTATGCAGCGGAGGTGTGTGAAAAGCCTGATGTGGTCTGAGCACAGAGGATGATGAGAACGCGGCGGCGTGAATGGGACTGGATCTGCTCCCTCGGCTCTTTGAAATGGAGCCTTTTGTGAGAATATGTCACGGTCATTTTCTCCTGAAACAATGTGTTTTGGAAACAGACGGACACTCAGCGGGCATCAATGAGCGGGGGTTAATGACGGGAGGAGGCAGAATGGAGCTGTTTTTATTTGGGAGGGAGGAGGAAAACAACGCGATGGAGACAAACAGATGATGTCCTCAACACAGACGACTCTGCCTAGGGCTGGGAAACACACTGAGGGGGAAATGAAGAGTTATCAGGCATTTCACTGCGCTGTGATATGAAAAAGAAACAGACGTTAGGTCTAATGTTCAGTAAAAACAAAGCAACTACCACTAATACAACTATTAACCAAAATATGATCCATTACAATTAATCATTCACCAATCGATTTGCGCCTTAATTTTGGGGTAGAAACAGATCTTATTCACCTCCTCAAAGCTCTGAAAGTCAGCCACTGTAGCTTTTTCCTCTGCCAGACTGACAAGCTGCAGCATTTTTACACTTAAAGGTGCAGTGTGTAGAACTTGGCATTTTAGCGACATCTAGCGTTCAGATTCTAGAATGAACCTAACCGTAGCCAAAACGTCACGTCGCTGAGCAACGGAATCCTGTGAAGACCAAAAAGGATCCTGAACACAGCACACAATTTATGTTGTGTGTGTTTATACACACAGTTTGAACCCCAAGGACAGAGTAACAACTTTCTATGCATCCACTGCCATCCTCTCCTCTTCTTCACCTGCATTCAGGTAGATTTCAGAACCGGCGGACAGATTTGCGTTTTGTTCTTTTTGTCCCTAAAACCCACCCGTAGACAACGCGGCGGATCAATATGTCGGCCTACACGAAACAGCGGCCTGCGGTAATGTAATCTTTTTTATAAAGATTTTTCTAACTAAATAAAAATAAAACAAACGTTTTATGGGGATGATAGAACTCCTATTTTACGGACTTTACATACAAATAGACACAAATATCTCCTATATTCACCGTTTCTGTTTGGAGAAATGTGGTGGATGTATAAAATGCCACATTCTACACACTGCACCTTTAAATATCCACAAAGATGCTGCATTTGGGCTTTTTTTTCACAACAAGGAAACATGAGACACTATAATACACTACATTGCCAAAAGTATTCGCTCACCTGCCTTAACTCACATATGAACTTCAGTGCCATCCCATTCCTAACCCATAGGGTTCAATCTGACGTCGGTCCACCCTTTGCAGCTATAACAGCTTCAACTCTTCTGGGAAGGCTGTCCACAAGGTTTAGGAGTGTTTATGGGAATTTTTGACCATTCTTCCAGAAGAGCATTTGTGAGCTCACACACTGATGTTGGACCAGAAGGCCTGGCTCTCAGTCTCTGCTCTAACTCATCCCAAAGGTGTTCTATTGGGTTGAGGTCAGGACTCTGTGCAGGCCAGTCAAGTTGATCCACACCAGACTCTGTCCTCCATGTCTTTATGGACCTGCTTTGTGCTCTGGTGCACAGTGATGTTGGAAGAGGAAGGGGCCAGCTCCAAACTGTTCCCACAAAGTTGGAGCATGGAATTGTCCAAAATGTCTTGGTGTGCTGAAGCATTCAGAGTTCCTTTGACTGGAACTAAGGGGCCAAGCCCAGCTCCTGAAAAACACCCCCACACCATAATCCCCCCTCCACCAAACTTTACACTTGGCACAATGCAGTCCCACAAGTATGGTTCTCCTGGCAACCTCCAAACCCAGACTGCTCCATCAGATTCACCCCTAGAAACAGGTATCTTTCATTAAAATTTTTTACTAGTAACTAACCAAAGCTCAAATTCTGATGTCATGACAAACCTAAATGTATATATTAGGGGTGCAATGATACACATTATTCACGGTTTGGTTCGGTTCGATACGTTTCTGTATGGTTCGATACTTTTTCTATACAAAATATGAGAAATTTCAATGCCTTTTTTACTTGTGGTTTATTAAAGTAACCAACATTTGTTTCAGCTCAAACTTCATTTTAAATGATCTAAATGTCCGTCTAAATGATCCAGGTAAAGTCTGTAGCATGTGTGCTGCATGTTGTTTCTGTCTGGTTCCACTTGTTTTAAATCCAGGATGATGTCGGTGTAGACGTGTTGACATAGTTTAGCATCGTGTTGCACTTCAGACATACTGTTGTGTTTTTGTCCACCACACGCTTACCATCAGGGTCAGACTTAACACGGAAGCCAAAGTTGTCCCAAACTCCAGATCTGAATGATAGTGGAGGGTCTTCAGTTTCAGCTGAAGGTAAAGCACTCGCCATGTTGCAGCGCCCTAGCGTATGTAGCTTCTTCTGTCTCAGCAGCTTGACCCAATGAAAGGGGAGGTGCTCCGTGCAGCTCAGCAGATCTGTGCTCGACAATGTAGCCCGGAGTAGTCGAACGCAGATTCACTGAACTTTCAGCACATAGCACCTCGTCAGATGTTGATCAAATAAACAACTACAAAATTGTGTATTGTTCAGTTCATAGGGCGTACTGAACCGAGGCCACTGTATCAAACAGTTCAACACAGATACATGTATTGTTGCACCCCTAATAGATATATATATATATATATGTATGATTTTGTCCGTGGTGCCCATCCCTATCTGCTCCATCAGCAAAGATAAAGACGGACGTCCTTTACAACAGCAACAATCACATCTGATAATGGGAACACGAGTGAACGACCCAAACAAAAGCTCATCTAATTTCTGAATCAGTCTGGTCCAATCACAGTGAAGCAGCTCATTAAATACGTGACCCTGAGCGGCCGTGTGAATGAGAGCGTTTTAAATGTTATTGTGTGTCTGAGGTCTGATGGCTGCCATCATGTTTGTTTCTGTCTGAGCAAAATTACTGTCCGCCTCGTTTGAATAAATTTAACACAGAGAGCGACGCCACGGTTCAAGGAGCGATCGGGACAAGGTTGACCCCATCATGACGGTTTATAAATGTTCTGTAACTCAGTAAACTCCACAGTCACATCGTCTCACAGCATCAAACAATTAATACATAAAAGATAAATGAGTGTGTCTCTGCAGAGCTCAGATATTCTGCTGCTAAATACATGGCTGCCATCTAGAGGCCAAACCATAAAATTACAGAACAGAATGAATTATATTTTCTTTTTTAACAGACATGAGAGCAGCACCTCCTGTTCATGTTTTTAAACTCAAGACCAACCTGTTTGGTCTAGCTTTAGCTGATTATATTTATTACTATTATTCTTATTATTTAACCTTATCTATTTATTCATTTTAACCCACTTAATGTTGTATTATTCAATTTAGTTCAGATATATTGTTTGGAATTTTGCTATCTGTTTATTGATTTTCTTTCCATTATCTTACTTCAGTGCATTTATCTCATTTTACCATATCATTATTTAAGATTGTATTTTATTTACCTATTTACTTTCTTATAGCATGCTTGTTTATTTATTTTGATCTTATTTCTTATCAGGATTTTTTCTTGTGATCTTAGTCTTAGCTCCAGTGTTCCCTCATGTCTTCCTATGTGTGTGTTTGTGCTGTATGTGGAATGCAAAGATGGTGGTGGGTTTTATTTTTCATTTTATTCAAGTTTCTACTTTTTATTATTTAAATTTATTTTCTTCATTTATTTTTGTTTTCCTTATTTCATTTTTGTGTATATATATATTATGTATTATATTTTTCCTTCTTTTTCATATTGTGTTTCATTTTAAATGTGCAATAAAATAATTAAAAAGAAGGTTCGGCATCTTTTGCTCTGACATTCAATCTCAAAATCAGCCACCTGAGTCTGGTTTGGATCGTGTTTGGTAGGATGTTGTACCAGTCCCACTTTATTCCTGAATTCTGACACACGTCCTTTAAAAGGAGTCGATATTAACAGCTCGTACATCACACTCTGCAATAGGGCTGGGTGTCAGTATTTGATATTACAAGGTCTCAAATCGATTTGATTCATAATTCAATTTGAGATTTATTTCAGTCTGGGATATCTCTGTTAAAATAATTCTGTTAATTATTATGTAAAGTGACCTATTGACCTGGTACATTACTAAAAATTGTTTTTACATTAAGAACTGAACCCAAAGCAGTTACATGAATCATATATTAATGATAAATATTTATGCAGAATCTGCATATTATTTATTTTTCCTTCATGCTTGTTAAATCTGAAATACGTCCAAACATCAGCTTTAAACTCTCCGGTGTCGTCCCTATAGTGCTTCTCACTTCCTCCATGTTTGTTTGATTGCAGAAACATCTCATGAGATCTTGTTCAGTAGAAAGCAGAGCTAAACGCTGATCACACCAGGCTAGCAGGGTTGATACCACAGGCTGCTTCTCTGCACGTCCAATAAAGAAAAAACTACCCAAGTTAAAAGATCCATCTTTGGATTTTATGGATTGATTATGAACCAGTTAAAGGAAAATTGATTAAACTGTTTTTTAAACCCAGCCCTACTCTGCAGGTCATGAGTCTGTCCGTCAGATCTTACCTGTTTCCTCTCTCCACCTCTGATCTCTGACTGAGGCTCCCAGTGGCTCCCTCACCTAACGCTTCGTCCAGACTATCAAACACATGAAGATACTCGGCATCACCGTCACCACCATCTTCATCGTCTGGACCTGCAGGCCGTCCAATCAGCTCGTCTCTTCTCTGGTCTCCTCTCTCCTGAGCTGGACTCTCCTCGTCTGAGTCCAGGACTTTTAAAGCCGGATGCTTTAGTCCGTTATCCATGTTCAGGCTGCAGGCTGAAGATCACCTACGATCATGAGAACAGGTTTATCCCAGGGAGTTACAGTTCAATATTAATCGTTAAATACACTGGAACTGCAACTTTACAGCATTTTACTGTAATATCTACAGCTACCTACCATAAACAGCTGTGCAGTAAATGACTGTAAATGGAAACATATTGTGGGAAATATCAGATTTTTGTTAAATCAACAGCATTTGCGGGGTGCTGGTTTGGCGAAGTGGTTAGCACCCCATGTAAATGCTTCTGCCACACAATAAATACTGAAAATGGTAATGGATCAGGAGAAAAACTACTGACCAGTAGCAGGTTACTTTTTTTAGATAATGTTTCACATATTTGGGTGAAACCAGTTTGAGTAAATGTATTTTATGATGTATGTATTATTTACGTATCTATTTTATCAACAAAATTATATCTTTCCAATAAATGGTCCGTGCAATAGTTAAAGATATCTTAAATACATTACAATATGGCAAGTTCGCTGTAATTTAAAATGCATTAATTATTCTGTAAATGGAAAAACGGCGAGGATGCTGTTTTTGATAATGCATTAAGGCTGTAAATTGAAAGACTGCAATGATTTCCTGAATAAAAATACAGAAATTAAACAGTTATAGAAAATACAATAATATTCCTGTTAACTTATATGGAGTAATGCCACTGTAATGACATGTAAAATTTACAACCTTTTTACAGTGTAGTAGTAAAGTAGTTAAATAGTTACATGCTTAACTGTGATAATATCTTCATACATGTATATAGTCTGAATCCGTCTTCATCTTGTTTACATCTGGACTTTATTCCTTATTTAATTTTATTTTATATTTTGCTGCTGTCATTTAGAATTATTTGGTATTTTTTATGCTTCTATTCAAATCCATAATTATTTTTATACCTCTCAGCTGGTATTGTGGACAGCAGAGTTGGAATTTCATTGTGCAGGGAAACATGTTTCTCAATGTGTAAATGATAAAAACGCTTTAAATCTTGACTCTTTTAATCTTAAAGACCCTCTGAGATGACGAACCAGCGCATGAAGATGACGCGTATTTTCCATAACACACCACCATAGTCCTTACTTTAGAATAGATTTTAAGGTTCTTTTATTAGTTTTAAATCTCTTAACAGTCTTGCTCCTGCCTATTTATCTGATTTGCTTTTACCAGACTACCTGCAGACCTGAGAGCACCTACTGTTTATATTTTTAAAGGCAAACTCAAGACCTTTTTAATCTGGCTTTTAGCTGGTTGTATTTATTATTATTTTACATTATATTTTAACTTATTTTATCCCTTTTATTCTGTTTTATTTCTACATTTCAGTTCAGATTTTTATTTGGAATTGTATTCTTTGTTAAATGCTTTTCCTTTTATTTTATTATCCTATTTAAGCTGATTTTATTATAGGCCTGGTGTTTCTCATTTTACCATATTATTTATCTAAATTTTATTTAATATTATTTTAGGTATTTACTTATCTTACCCTCTATTATTGTTCTAGTATTTTTAAGTATTATTTTAGTTTTAGCTCCTGTGTTTCCTCATTTTTAATTCAACATAGCGTTTCCTCAGTCCTCTAATTTAGTTTTCTGTCAGAATTTCTTTTTTATGTCTTTGTGTGTTTGAGTAAGTGAGTGTGTATACTGAATGTGGATTGGCGGAGGGGGTCTTGTGTTTTCATGTTATGCAATTATACAATTTTCTGCTCTTTATTTCACTTATTGTTATTTCATTTCATCTTTTGTCCCATATAAAGCACTTTGTATTACACAGTCCTGTATGAAAAGTGCTATACAAATAAATAAAACAACATCTATCCCCATGGGTACTGTTGATCCAGGATATTGCTCAAAGGTTCGTATGCCCTGCTTGAGGAATGGTTTCAATAGTTACAGTGACACTAATAAACCACTTGGGGTCATGTGTGCTGATTTCCTTACTGTTCCAGATGTTATGGGTACACATCCACAAACTGATTTTGTATTACTATTTGTCTTTACCTACAGTTTATTATATTAATAATTATCTGTTCAAATAAATGAAAAACAGTGGGGAATGTGAAGAATATTTTGACCTTTGTACATATTTTATGTATTCAACTTTTGTACATATTGTATATAATCTTTTCATGTATTTGACTCTTTATCTTGTAATATAATCATGCTTTTAATCACTGTCTAGCTTTTGCATACTTCTGACACACACACACACACACACCTTACATACTGATTCACTACTGATAATGTGACCTCCGTACGTAACCTCGTATGGAGGCTGTCTCGCGCCCTTTATCAAGTTTGAGAGACATCCTCCATACCAGCTCAGTCTGGCTTGTTCCAAGATAGTGATGTACCGAGGTCACTACATACACACACCTTCCTTGACACTCTCATAAAAGAGAGAAAACATAACATCTCTTCAGATCAACATCCAGCTTCTTGTTGAATGTTTGTATCTCCGGCCGTTAATTAAATCCCATCTATTTTGCCTTCAGCTGTCTCACCGTTCTTCATTTTTGAGTTATGTCAGGGGTTTTTGGTACGAACCGTAAAAGTTATACTGAGCTTTAAGAATTGCGAAGGGACAAAATCCTGACAAAATACTTTAACCATGTACTGACAATATGATTTATATATAATCTAAAATTCATCAAAAACATTTTTGTCTTTGTCAAACTCAGTATATTATCTATTTTAAGATATTTTTGATTGCTAGTTTATTTGCATTTCTGGATTTTCTAATTGATTTTAATCCCAAATATTTGTGCATTTTTATGTCATCACAATCAACTGTTAGATTTTAACTTTTTAATCCCACACCAAGAAAATATTTTTATTCTGTTCCCTGAGGTGTTTATGGAGTCAAGCAATGATTTTATTTGTTTTAAAACTTTAAATATTCCTGAATTCATTGATGACCTCTGACAAATAGTCGAGCTGGTAGTTAAAGGGTTAATAAAATTGAGAATTTGAACATTTCCAGTTAAGACCCACTGCGTTAGAGCTTGTTTTCAAACCCCTAAAATAAAAAAGTGTTTAGAATAATCTGTACCTAATCACCACCAAGCTTCACATGTCTCTTAAAAGCATCAAAATAAAATTAAATATTATAAAATAGACTTTATTTAACTTAAGACAGCTTCAACATGATTATAAAAAAAGCCTGCTCTGACTTTATCCTGATCTCAGATCTGCTTTAGACACAAATCAACATCTTCACCAACGTTTTTATTCCTTTATCATGTTTTTATTCTTTTATCACGTTTTTATTCCTTTATCATGTTTTTATTCCTTTATCATGTTTTTATTCTTTTATCACGTTTTTATTCCTTTATCATGTTTTTATTCTTTTATCACGTTTTTATTCCTTTATCATGTTTTTATTCCTTTATCATGTTTTTATTCTTTTATCACGTTTTTATTCCTTTATCATGTTTTTATTCCTTCATCACGTTTTTATTCCTTTATCATGTTTTTATTCCTTTATCATGTTTTTATTCCTTTATCATGTGTTTATTCCTTTATCATGTGTTTATTCCTTTATCATGTTTTTATTCCTTTATCATGTTTTTATTCCTTTATCATGTTTTTATTCCTTCGTCACGTTTTTATTCCTTTATCATGTGTTTATTCCTTCATCACGTTTTTATTCCTTTATCATGTTTTTATTCCTTTATCACGTGTTTATTCCTTTATCATGTTTTTATTCCTTTATCATGTTTTTATTCCTTTATCATGTTTTTATTCCTTCGTCACGTTTTTATTCCTTTATCACGTGTTTATTCCTTTATCATGTTTTTATTCCTTTATCACGTTTTTATTCCTTTATCATGTTTTTATTCCTTTATCATGTTTTTATTCCTTTATCATGTTTTTATTCCTTTATCACGTTTTTATTCCTTTATCACGTTTTTATTCCTTTATCACGTTTTTATTCCTTCATCACGTTTTTATTCCTTTATCACGTTTTTATTCCTTTATCACGTTTTTATTCCTTTATCATGTGTTTATTCCTTTTTCATGTGTTTATTCCTTCATCACGTTTTTATTCCTTTATCATGTTTTTATTCCTTTATCATGTTTTTATTCCTTTATCATGTTTTTATTCTTTTATCACGTTTTTATTCCTTCATCACGTTTTTATTCCTTTATCATGTTTTTATTCCTTCATCACGTTTTTATTCCTTTATCACGTTTTTATTCCTTTATCACGTTTTTATTCCTTTATCATGTGTTTATTCCTTTATCATGTTTTTATTCCTTTATCATGTTTTATTCCTTTATCACGTTTTTATTCCTTTATCACGTTTTTATTCCTTTATCATGTTTTTATTCCTTTTTCATGTTTTTATTCCTTTATCACGTTTTTATTCTTTTATCACGTTTTTATTCCTTCATCACGTTTTTATTCCTTTATCATGTTTTTATTCCTTTATCACGTTTTTATTCCTTTATCACGTTTTTATTCCTTCATCACGTTTTTATTCCTTTATCACGTGTTTATTCCTTTATCACATTTTTATTCCTTTATCATGTTTTGATTCCTTTTTCATGTGTTTATTCCTTCATCACGTTTTTATTCCTTTATCATGTTTTTATTCCTTTATCATGTTTTTATTCCTTTATCACGTTTTTATTCTTTTATCACGTTTTTATTCCTTCATCACGTTTTTATTCCTTTATCATGTTTTTATTCCTTCATCACGTTTTATTCCTTTATCACGTTTTTATTCCTTTATCACGTTTTTATTCCTTTATCATGTTTTTATTCCTTTTTCATGTTTTTATTCCTTTATCATGTTTTATTCCTTTATCACGTTTTTATTCCTTTATCACGTTTTTATTCCTTTATCATGTTTTTATTCCTTTTTCATGTTTTTATTCCTTTATCACGTTTTTATTCTTTTATCACGTTTTTATTCCTTCATCACGTTTTTATTCCTTTATCATGTTTTTATTCCTTCATCACGTTTTTATTCCTTTATCATGTTTTTATTCCTTTATCATGTGTTTATTCCTTTTTCATGTGTTTATTCCTTTATCATGTTTTTATTCCTTCATCACGTTTTTATTCCTTTATCACGTGTTTATTCTTTTATCATGTTTTTATTCTTTAATCATGTTTTTATTCCTTTATCATGTTTTTATTCCTTCATCACGTGTTTATTCCTTTATCACGTGTTTATTCCTTTATCATGTTTTTATTCTTTAATCATGTTTTTATTCCTTTATCATGTTTTTATTCCTTTATCATGTTTTTATTCCTTCATCACGTTTTTATTCTTTTATCATGTTTTTATTCTTTAATCATGTTTTTATTCCTTTATCATGTTTTAATTCCTTTATCATGTTTTTATTCCTTTATCATGTTTTTATTCTTTTATCACGTTTTTATTCCTTCATCACGTTTTTATTCCTTTATCATGTTTTTATTCCTTTATGTTTTTATTCCTTTATCATGTTTTTATTCCTTTATCACGTGTTTATTCCTTTATCATGTTTTTATTCTTTTATCATGTTTTTATTCCTTTATGTTTTTATTCCTTTATCATGTTTTTATTCCTTTATCACGTGTTTATTCCTTTATCATGTTTTTATTCCTTTATCACGTGTTTATTCCTTTATCATGTTTTTATTCCTTTATCACGTGTTTATTCCTTTATCATGTTTTTATTCCTTTATCACGTGTTTATTCCTTTATCATGTTTTTATTCCTTTATCACGTTTTTATTCCTTTATCATGTTTTTATTCCTTTATCATGTTTTTATTCCTTTATCATGTTTTTATTCCTTTATCACGTTTTTATTCCTTTATCACGTTTTTATTCCTTCATCACGTTTTTATTCCTTTATCACGTGTTTATTCCTTTATCACATTTTTATTCCTTTATCATGTTTTGATTCCTTTTTCATGTGTTTATTCCTTCATCACGTTTTTATTCCTTTATCATGTTTTTATTCCTTTATCACGTGTTTATTCCTTTATCATGTTTTTATTCCTTTATCACGTGTTTATTCCTTTATCATGTTTTTATTCCTTTATCACGTGTTTATTCCTTTATCATGTTTTTATTCCTTTATCACGTTTTTATTCCTTTATCATGTTTTTATTCCTTTATCATGTTTTTATTCCTTTATCACGTTTTTATTCCTTTATCACGTTTTTATTCCTTTATCACGTTTTTATTCCTTCATCACGTTTTTATTCCTTTATCACGTGTTTATTCCTTTATCACGTTTTTATTCCTTTATCATGTGTTTATTCCTTTTTCATGTGTTTATTCCTTCATCACGTTTTTATTCCTTTATCATGTTTTTATTCCTTTATCATGTTTTTATTCCTTTATCACGTTTTTATTCTTTTATCACGTTTTTATTCCTTCATCACGTTTTTATTCCTTTATCATGTTTTTATTCCTTCATCACGTTTTATTCCTTTATCACGTTTTTATTCCTTTATCATGTTTTTATTCCTTTTTCATGTTTTTATTCCTTTATCACGTTTTTATTCTTTTATCACGTTTTTATTCCTTCATCACGTTTTTATTCCTTTATCATGTTTTTATTCCTTCATCACGTTTTTATTCCTTTATCATGTTTTTATTCCTTTATCATGTGTTTATTCCTTTATCATGTGTTTATTCCTTTTTCATGTTTTTATTCCTTCATCACGTTTTTATTCCTTTATCACGTGTTTATTCTTCTATCATGTTTTCATTCTTTAATCATGTTTTTATTCCTTTATCATGTTTTTATTCCTTTATCACGTTTTTATTCCTTTATCACGTTTTTATTCCTTTATCATGTTTTTATTCTTTAATCATGTTTTTATTCCTTTATCATGTTTTTATTCCTTTATCATGTTTTTATTCCTTTATCATGTTTTTATTCCTTCATCACGTTTTTATTCTTTTATCATGTTTTTATTCTTTAATCATGTTTTTATTCCTTTATCATGTTTTAATTCCTTTATCATGTTTTTATTCCTTTATCATGTTTTTATTCTTTTATCACGTTTTTATTCCTTCATCACGTTTTTATTCCTTTATCATGTTTTTATTCCTTTATGTTTTTATTCCTTTATCATGTTTTTATTCCTTTATCACGTGTTTATTCCTTTATCATGTTTTTATTCTTTTATCATGTTTTTATTCCTTTATGTTTTTATTCCTTTATCATGTTTTTATTCCTTTATCACGTGTTTATTCCTTTATCATGTTTTTATTCCTTCATCATGTTTTTATTCTTTAATCATGTTTTTATTCCTTTATCATGTTTTTATTCCTTTATCACGTTTTTATTCCTTTATCACGTTTTTATTCCTTCATCACGTTTTTATTCCTTTATCACGTTTTTATTCCTTTATGTTTTTATTCCTTTATCATGTTTTTATTCTTTTATCACGTGTTTATTCCTTTATCACGTGTTTATTCCTTTATCACGTGTTTATTCCTTTATCATGTTTTTATTCCTTCATCATGTTTTTATTCCTTTATCATGTTTTTATTCCTTTATGTTTTTATTCCTTTATCATGTTTTTATTCTTTTATCACGTTTTTATTCCTTTATCACGTTTTTATTCTTTTATCACGTTTTTATTCCTTTATCACGTGTTTATTCCTTCATCACGTTTTTATTCCTTTATCACGTTTTTATTCTTTTATCACGTTTTTATTCCTTTATCATGTTTTTATTCTTTTATCACGTTTTTATTCCTTTATCACGTGTTTATTCCTTCATCACGTTTTTATTCCTTTATCACGTTTTTATTCTTTTATCACGTTTTTATTCCTTTATCATGTTTTTATTCTTTTATCACGTTTTTATTCCTTCATCACGTTTTTATTCCTTTATCACGTTTTTATTCTTTTATCACGTTTTTATTCCTTCATCACGTGTTTATTCCTTTATCACGTGTTTATTCCTTTATCACGTTTTTATTCCTTTATCATGTTTTTATTCTTTTATCACGTTTTTATTCCTTTATCATGTTTTTATTCCTTTATCATGTTTTTATTCCTTTATCATGTTTTTATTCCTTTATCATGTTTTTATTCTCCAGGTTTAAACTATAAAAATTAAAATACACATCCTGTCATTACCTCGTGTGTTAATTCATTCACATTGATCCAAACATGCTTAAATTTCAGAGAAATAAAACAGTAAAGTTTAACTCGGTGTTTGTGCCTGAGTTAACAGGTGTCTGTAAACACCTGTGCTGTTTGTTTCCGTTAGCACGTGCTCACCTGTCGGCTAACACTTCCGGTCAGAGTCTGCCCTGAGCTCACCTGTCCTGTTTAAAATCCTCCAACACCAACAATCTGCAATAAAACCAGAGACAGAAGGTGTTCAGACACTCACCTGTTTTCCTCGGCCACTGCTCTGCAGCACTGTTACCATGGAAACACTAACGGACGCGTGATGCCTTCACGTGCTGCTCGGAAAAACTGCAACGCTGACGTCATGACAGGAAACAGAATAAAATGACTTTACATCAACACTTTGTTTAAAAGAAAGACTCAGATTTGTATTTTCAGTCTATTTCTTCTGCTAAAACATGAAAGCCGTGAAAACTCAGAGACTTTGCTCCCATTTCAATGTTTAAATTCACATTTATGATTTATGTAACTCCTATTTCTATTTTTATTTTTCTATCCTCCGTTATTTAGGGACTTTTTTGTTTATAATTTACCCATTTATTTGGATATTTGTTTGCATTTGTTTCTGCATGTGTATAGTACTTAAGTTAAAGTACTGGAAATAAAAAAGTTCCTATCAAAAACACATAAATAAATAAATGAGCAGAGTGACCAACTTTATTTATAAAATCACAGCTCAGTCTTTTCTTTTTAACCGACCAAAAAGTGTACAACAGTTCATAAAATAAAATAAATAATTTAAACACAGTCATGAGTTAAATAGTTACATTAAATTATGACACAAAAACATTCAAAACACAGCATATGTTCAATGTATGAGTTGCTTTTTGTTGATTTATCCATTATTGTAGGAATTGTTCAATATCTTAGAGAAAAAAAAATGAAGTTAGGCATCTTATTACTGTATTTGCATTTGTGAATGAAAAATTTGGCCAAAATAATTATCAAATATTTAAGAAAAATGTTTATCATCCTTCTTTGCTCTATTGTAAAAACAGAAAACAACATTATGTCATGACAAAGTGAAGTCCTTCTGAACATAATTAATGATAAATCTGCTAAAGTCCTTATTTATGCAGCAGTCCACATTTATGTCTCTTATGTATTTTTTCATATAATGATTTGCAGGATAATATTTGTGGATATTTCTGAATCTTCACCGTGTTCTTGATGGATATTTATGTGGAATCATGCAAACTTTGTTCCAGTTAATATCACCAACAAACAATTCTAATATGATTTATGACATAATAGGATAGGTTAGTCATCTTCACCTTCCTTTTATAAAACTAAACAGTTAGTTTAAAATATGGAATAATAAAAGACATGAAGCTGAGAGCTCATCATTACATGTTTTAAAAAGAAAGTTTTTACATTTTATTCATGAAGCTTTAGTTTTTCTTTTTTTCCAATGTCTTAAATTTTGTTCTAATTTTGTCAACTCTATTAAAGTCTATATTTTTGTTTGCTTGTTAAGCCTGTTTTTTGGTTTGTTTCTTTACACATGCTTGGATTACTTTGTGTTCTTACTGAAATCTTGACTGTTCTCTGTTTTTTCCTCTTATAAAAAGGTGAACTCCTCTACATGAGCCTGATGGCTTCCTGACACATGTCTTTGTTTTCTGAATATTTCCAGTTTGATCTTATGTTTCTGTTGTGGTGCAGAAACTAATAAACAACAAACACTAATCAGCATGTGAAACAGACACATTTTTCTGAAATAAAGCAGGTAAATGTCTGAGAAAGTGGAGAAATCCAGATCTTTCCAACAGGTGAAACATCAGGGACAGGTGAAGAGACAAAACCATGTTTCAGTACTTCTTTCTCCAGACCTTCACCGGAGGTCCGTGAACTACACACACTCACCTGTCGTGACTTATTTATAACCTTTAATTCTGTTTGTGGACTGATGAAAGTGCGTTTGTAGATCAACCAGCACGCGCATTTACCTTTTACACAAACAGTTTTGAGGAGATTCACTCACAGGTGAAGATCCTCAGGTGTGTTTCTCTCTCTGTACCTGCAGAGTCACACCTGGTCCAGCAGAGGTCATTTCTGACCTATGACCTGTAAATGTCTTTAAAATGTGAACAACTGACTCATTTTTTATAATTAAACTCTCATGATCACGAACAGGTGGACATAAACGCTTCAGGCGTGCACGTGCTTCCTTCTTACCTGCATGAGCCGATGACGTAGTGGCCCTTACCGCCGCCTTGTGGGTGGAGGCTCCTGCACACCTGAAAACGAAATAAATAAATGCGCGTGCAGGTTGATCCACAAACGCACTTTTAATAATTCACAAACAGAACTAAAGATTTACAAATGAAGTCATGATAAATGCACACAAAATAAAATAATTAAAAAACACTTGTAAATCATGGATATGCAGATCCTGTCCAAAAAAAAAAAAAAGAATATCATGGAAATGTTTATTTTTGTTTAATTCCATTGAAAAAGTCAAACTTCCATAGATTATAGATTCAGGGCCCACAGTTTAAACGACTTCTAGTTTTTATTTGTTTATTGTTTTATCATTTGGGCTCCCGGCTCATAAAACCCGAGAAAACAGGGATTAAAAATTAATTATTTTTGCATATTTATGATACTAATCTGTCCCCATGGCTAAAACAGCAAAGAAAGAAGCTGAAGACTGGAAAGTTTTCTGGATCATTCCGTAACAAGTGTGAGGAACTAATTCACCATTTTGAAATAAACAGTCTTGATGTTAAGGAGGACATAGTGAACTGATGATTAATCTGTCAGTAAATCATTTTTTATATATATTTATATCCCTAAATTATAACAGATGCCATCCTAACACTGATCAAAGCCACACTCTTATTTATTTTTTATTTAATTTAGTTTCTAACCACCATAAGCACAGATGAATCTGTTCAGACTCACCTGGGGGTCTGTAGGGTCATGACGTCACTCTGATGATTCAAGGTGAGGTCATATTTATGAGATATTATGTCATAATTATGAGACAGACTCATTCAAATAGCAAATCAAGTCGGGAAAAGTTATTGGGTTAACCCTTGAACTCTCAGCTCAACTGTTAGGCAGAGGTCAATAAATGCAGGAATATTTAATTTGTTAAAAAAAAACAGAACACAACATTATTTGTTTCTATCAGTGATTTAGAATACAGAAATAACTGCAAACAAATCAAAATAATATTTTCTGTGTAGGATTTAAAAAGCTTAAATTTATTACCATTAGTATTATTTAAATACTTCTCTTATATATATAAAACGTTTGTGTTTCTCACTCAGTATCATCCATTTCATGTTATTTTTGCCATTTTATTCACAAACATTTCTGCCTATTCTAATTTATTTTGTCACAATTTTTCTGCATTTCTGTCAACACCTGATAAACTGTTCACTTTTAAAACCTTTATCCCCCACTCCAACAAAATTTCTGTTTTTTGGTTTATTTGTAGTTTTTCTTTGTTCCCTGCAGCGTAAACAAAATCAAACAAGGATTTCATTTATTCTGTTTTTTTAAAAACACTAAATATCCCTGAATTTACTGATGACCTCTGCCAAACAGTTGAGCTGGTAGTTACAGGGTTATAATAATAACTGAAAAGAGAATAAACTTTGTTCATATCAGAATGTCTTTTATTTAATCTTTTATTTTCCTTTTTAAAATGGTTATTTCAGTGTGCGAGTTTCACACTTGTGTTTTACAATCAGTATGAATTAATAATTACCCATCTGTGCTGTTTAATCTAAAGCATGTCAGTCATTTGAAAACATTTTAGGATCAACTGTCCTGATTAAAGAGATTTAAAGACCAATAGAGAAAGGCAAATTAATTTAAAGCTTAAACTTAAAACTAAGTAATATATATTTCTGTGGAGGCCTGTAGAGAACAGATGTATGAAGCAGCTTTCTTCATCTCGCTGCTGTCAGGAGGTCATGGTTCTGATTTCTTGTGAATTTATTTCATTTTTTATGTTTGAAGCAGACACACAGTATCAGACCCGAGTGTTACTGCTGTATTTTTGGGTTTATTTGCACCGTTAGACGACTATGGAAGAGGATCAGGGCCATGTTAGACCGGGAAAATTATTTTAACAAAGTCAGGACTGGAGTCAAAATTTCAAATTAAAATTGAAACAATTTTGTGATCAAAGTCAAAATGTTGAGGAAAAAAGTCGAAATAGATTGTATGTCAACTTTATTGACTTTTCACTTTTACATTTTCACTTTAGTCTCATTTTGACTTTTATCACAGAACGGTTTCAACTTCCATTTTTACTTTAATTCAAAATTTGGTTTTATCATTTGGACTTTAATCTTGACCTCCCAAAATCTTTTTTCCACCCAACAAGTCTTACACTCTTCTGTATATAACAAATAGAGGCCACCAATAACTGCAGCTCTTAAATAACCCACAAACTCTTCTGCACCCTGTTGCTGCTGCTTTAGCTTTTTGCACTCTCATTTGATATAAAACCTTTGTGGAATAAGTTTGGATGGAAATATTTCCACTTTCCAAAACCCTCACAACTAAGACCTACCTTTTTAATCTGGCTTTTAGCCAATTATATTTTACATTATTTTTATTTCAACCCTTTTATTTTTTCTACATTTCAGTTCAGATTTCGAATTTTTTTGTTACATTTTCCTTTTATCCTATTTTAGCTGATATTATGCACCTGATGTTACATTTTACCATATCTAGATTTTATTTAAGCATTTACTTATGCTACCCTCGTGTATTTTTAACCATTGTAGTTTTAGCTTCTGTTTCCTCTTTTTAATTCAAGATAGGGTTTCCTCAGTCCTCTAATTTAGCTTTCTGTCAGAATTTCCTTTTTATGTCATAGTTTGTTTAAGTGCGTAGATTTAATGTGGATAAGGGGGAGGGGTTGTGGGAGTCTTATTTTCATTTTATGCAATTTTTTGCTTTTTATTTCACTTATTTTCCTTTTTCCCATGTTAGGCACTTTGTAAAACAAAGTCCTGTATGAAAAGTGCTATAGAAATAAAGTTTGATTGAACCGTGCAAACTCAAACGTGCACAGCTGTAAAAGCCTGTGGCCTTAGTGAGGGCAGAGTTTGTTAAATAGTGAAGGCAGAAAATTAAAATAAAGACCTGTTAAATAAGCCAGAATCACAGCTTGGACTTTTCCAATAACTTTCACATCCACACTTTGACCCGTTTCACAAAGACAGAGTCGGGATGAGGGTTGTAAGTTTTATTCTTCAGTGCCATCAAGCTTACAAAACTTCAATATTCAACATAAGTTTTTCTCAGCTGAGTAACAGACGATGCGTTCAATGACCCATAACCCTGTTTTTGATTTAGATTCGCTCTGTGCTCGGTGTTTCCTGCTCAGAGGGTAACTTCCTTGGAAACATCTGCAGAGTGGACGAGGTGGGGAATGCTTTAGTCGACCTCCTCGATGGTCGGTCCAGAGGATCCTCCTCCAGGAGCTGCACCTCCGGCCCCGGGGAAGCCTCCGGGCATGCCCTCGGGCATTCCCCCGGGCATGCCGCCGGCGCTCTGGTACAGCTTGGTGATGATGGGGTTGCACACCTTCTCCAGCTCCTTCTGCTGATGCTCGTACTCGTCCTTCTCGGCAGTCTGCAGAACAAAATCATTCCACATGTTTAAGGGGATGTTTGCTACGCCGTGTGGATTTGATTAGGGCTGAACAATTAACTGCAAATTAGATTTTTAGCCCAAAATGTGTTGAACATTTTGGCGTTGTGATGTAGTTTTTTGCAATTTCATGCCTATTTTTACCTCTATTGATACACTCCACCCCCACCCCACCCCCCACCCCCCTTTACATGGTTTTGAAATTTTATTTCATATTTAATTCCCAATTTTGCTGCCATAATCACTTTTCCTAAGCCACTTTTGGATTTTTTTGGCCAATTTTCCCATTTTTTTTTTGCAATTTCATTTCTATTTTGCACCTATTTATTAACCTTTTCCGCATTCATACCATTTTTACAATTTCATACCTATTTTGCTTCTGTCCTTCACTTCTCCACTTTTTCTCAAATCTTTTATCCTTAGATTAATTTCATGTCATATTGGTTTTACTATAAAAAGATCTACTGCTTATGTTTGATTAAAATTTCATAAGATGAGGAACATTAAAACAATTGCAGAGTAAATCGCAATATTGGGGAAAAAAAAAAAAATCACAATTAGATTTTCTCCAATCGTTCAGCCCCATTTCAAACTGTAAAGTTCAAAAATTTACAATAAACATGATCTGCTGGAGCCCGACTTTAACAAGCTTCAAGTGAAAATTGAACTTCTGGACAATCCAAATCTGAATTTGCATTGTTGGTTATTCACTTTCATACTGATGTGTACATAAAAACACATTTTTTATAGACCTAAAGTAAAGAACAAGTTAACCTTTAGCCTCTGTATTACCAAAAACACGCAAAATTTGATTGAAAGTATTCAATCAGTCCACCAAACTCAAAACGAACCTAACCGTTTAACCACAGTGCACCATTTAAATCCTGTGGTGGTGAAAACATCCGGACACTGGTGATCCTGTGTTGTCCATAACTTAAGAAAAGTTAGATGCAGATTTAGTGAGGATTGTGGCTTCAACATAGGGCAGGATGATTTTTTCCACAGCAGGGACGTGCCACACCTCCTTTAAGAAGTCAGACACTTCACCTCCAGGTTTTTCCTCTGATAGGAAATAAAATTATTTCAGATCTGCAGGACTGAGTATCTGTGTGCATGCTGACCGACCTCACAGCTCTAAAGTTTTGGTTGTAGTAGTTTGTCTGCTGCTGATCGAGTATGGAGTCTGTTAACTGCACCATCACACCGCTGTGATCAGCTCTTTGTTTGCTGCTACAGATCGTTTATCATGTTTTCGTTCATACTTAAATCAAGCTTAATCCAGAAAGACTCAACCTCTCAACATGCATTTTGTCCTCATCTAAAGACAGACTAAAATGTAAAAGTGGCCAAAAAACAGCTTCCAAAAAGTTGATATCCAACCTCCAGACATCCAATGTCTTACTCTGTCCCAAACATTCTGAGACTAACGTGTGTTCTTATCACACAAGATAAATCACAATACTATTTCTCCCCTCGCTATCATTCGACTTATTCTGATTCAAATTCAGAAAAAAATGAAGCAACTGAGAGGACTGGTTAGTTATCAAGTTATTTATATGAAATGGATACTAATACATTCTGTTGGCTTTTTGGACCTTTTTGTCACCATGCTGTGCAGGATTTGCGTTTAAAGGATTAATAAAGGCTTTGCTGGACATTTAGACAGGGCTTCACTTTGACAAGCCTCCATGTTTTATAAAGTTCTCCCATCAGGACTGTGCAGTTTTAAGGATGTGTTTAAAGGCATTGACACCCTGATGTCTGCTTAAGTACTTTACTGAAAATGCACAGAACCATTCTGAATTATTTATTGAAACCTAAATAACTAGCGTGTATCACAGCTTTCTCACAGGAGCTAAACTAACCTCTGACTTATGGTACGGCCACACCGGACGCGAATTCGCAAAGACGCACGTTGAGATTACACAAAGCCAATGCAAAGACACGTTTGGACGCAGATCCGCGTTTAGCGCCAAACGCCTACGCCGAAAGTTGAAAATATTGAACTTTTGACGCCAATTCGTGTGACGCTGTGGCACAGCAGCCAATCAGAGATGACATTCCCCCCCGACAGCACTGATTTGATAACCTGTGACGCTCCAGCCACCTGCTCCTGCTCAAACCCCGCTAAAAGGAGGAGAGGTTGATCTGCGCTGTTTGCCATCATCCGGAGCTAAATGATTGGACGTGTGTCCTCTACAGAAACCAAAACTAAAAGGAGCAGGCTTGGGTGAAAGTCTCTGAGGAGACAGGTTTTGAAGGTAAGTTCTGTAAATATTCGTTTCCAGCTGGATTTGCCCGCACAGGTCATCACTGAGTCCGACTGGTGCAGTGACGCGCGTCGCCCCTCAGTAAATGGTCCAGCGTCCAGCCTCGGGCGTTGCACGCGGCGCGTCACAGGCGTACGGGGCGTTTAAATTCGCCAATTAATGTCCGGCGTGGCCGCAGCATTAGGAATGCACAATATTATCGTTTGCGATCGGTATTGGCCTATGTCAGCCTGAAAGTTAAGCATCAATATTAGCCGATAGTGAAATTTTTGCAGATATGTACAGTTGATATATCAGCCACACACCTGCTAGAGTATTGGCATATTTATACAAATGTTCAAACTTGATGCTCCTTCATCACTGCATGGGTGCATTTAAATATCGAAGGTTTCATTTTCGCAAGAGTTAAAAGCTTGTTTTACATCTTTTCATGCCATAATATGCTGTAACTGAAAGAGGTCTTGATCTGAAATATTGTGTCGGTGATAATGGATCGAAAAAATATCGGCTAATGGCAAAAATCCAATATGGTGCACCCCTACTCTGAATGTTGCTCCCACTTTAACCCTAAACATCCCGCTCATTTACCTGGTTCTTGTCCAACCAGCTGATGACTTCGTTGCACTTGTCCAGGATCTTCTGCTTGTCGTCGTCGCTGATCTTTCCGGCGAGCTTCTCGTCCTCCACGGTGGACTTCATGTTGAAGGCGTACGACTCCAGGCCGTTCTTCGCAGACACCTTGTCACGCTGGACGTCGTCCTCGGCCTTGTACTTCTCGGCCTCCTGCACCATGCGCTCGATGTCCTCCTTGCTGAGACGACCTGGTTATAAAAAAAATACCAAACGATTAAAATGAAGCTGCTGAAAAGTGCAGAGATTCAGAGCTTTATAGATCTGAGAAAATAATCTAAATGTGATTTACTCTGCAATTGTTTTAATGTTCCTCATCTTATGTATTCTTAAACAAACATAAGCCGTAGATCTTTTTATAGTTAAACCAATATTACATTAAATTAATCTAAGGATAAAAGATTTGAGAAGAAGCGGAGAAGTGAAGAACAGAAGCAAAATAGGTATGAAATTGCAAAAAAATGGGGGAAAATTGGCAAAAAAAAAATCCAAAAGTGGCTTAGGAAAATTGATTATGGCAGCAAAATTGGTTATTACATCTGAAATTAAATTCCAAAAACCATGTAAAAATACCACAAAATGGGTCTGACAGTGGCCAAAAATGATGAATGGGGGCAAAATAGGCATAAAGTTGGAAAAACAGGGTTAAAAAAGAAGGTAAAAATGGTTCAAAAGTGGGAAAAAAAAAGAGGTTAAAAATATGAATGAAATTGCAAAAATCTACATCACAATGCCAAAATGTTCAACACATTTTGGGCTAAAAATATTGAACCTTCTGTGATTTGAAAATTAAAACAAGCCATATTGCAATTTAATCTAATTTGCAATTGCTCAGCCCTACTCCCTGCTCACCCTTGTCGTTGGTGATGGTGATCTTGTTCTCCTTGCCGGTGCTCTTGTCGACCGCAGACACGTTCATGATACCGTTAGCATCAATATCGAACGTGACCTCGATCTGGGGAACGCCGCGAGGAGCAGGAGGAATGCCTGTGAGCTCAAACTTGCCCAGCAGGTTGTTGTCCTTGGTCATGGCACGCTCACCCTCGTAAACCTGACGGAAAAACATCGTTAGCAAGAATCGAAAAGGATGAGATCAGACAGCAGCCTCTGAAACTTCGCTCAGACATCCAAGGAAGGTCGGGGCCATCTTTGGTCTGGTGACCTCTGGTGGAAACTACGAATGGCTGGAGTAAACGTCATCACTGCGAGAGGAGCGTTACGAGCGAGCACAGCGACGAGCAGCTCACCTGGATGAGCACGCCGGGCTGGTTGTCGGAGTAGGTGGTGAAGGTCTGGGTCTGCTTGGTGGGAATGGTGGTGTTACGCTTGATCAGGACGGTCATGACACCGCCAGCGGTCTCGATACCCAGAGACAGAGGAGTGACGTCGAGGAGCAGCAGGTCCTGCACATTCTCAGACTTGTCTCCACACAGGATGGCAGCCTGGACAGCTGTGAACACAAGACTGCGTTAGAGAACCAGGGCTAAAAAAAAAATCTGTAGATTCAGATTCATCCAGGTCATGGTTATCCTGAAGATTCAAAATGGAGGCAAATGGACTGTTTAGTTTTGGGAAGATGTTTCGCTTTTCATCCAGAAGCTTCTTCAGTTCAAACTGAAGAAAGAAGAAAACTTAATAGTCCAGTTGACTCAATTTTTAATCTTCAAGATAGGACTGGGTAATATGTTGGTTAAGTTAGAATTATTTTCTGCAGAAGATTTAAAAGTAAAAAAATCTGGATTTTTCTCATTGACTTAAATTGTAAGTAGTTGCAACGTCGAAAAATATAAAAAAAACCCTGAAATTTCACAGTTTCCATGATGGTGGCCCTGTCAGCTTTTGCACAAGCACTTTTATAGGCTTGTATCTATTTTTAAAAATTAGATTAATATTGATCAGACAGAAACATGTTAACAGGCTGTGAAAATCCCTCAGCTTTCAGTGTTTATGTAGACAAACCTGCAGAAAGAACTACATAATCAACATTTTATTACACTAATTTTAAGAGGGAGATTCTGATTGGTTAAGGAATATATTTGGATAACAAAGGTAGAACTTGATTCATGTCATTTTTGTATCACTTGGAGTTAGGGCTGCACAATAAAAGAATTAAAAAAAAAATCGAAACTGACATTCAGACCCTATAATTGAAGTAACTGTATTCATGCCCCCTCCATATAGTCTACGTTCATGTTTGCCAAGAGCGAAGGATGTGACAAGCGCCAATCAATCAGAGGAACTTGTAGCCAAGAAAACTATAGTCTCCATTTTTTTGGCATATATTGGATTCTGTGCAGCAATCAGAAAAAAAGTAAGGTGTAAATATTGCAGGAAGACTGAGTTGGTAACCATTGGCATTACCACAAATTTTTACCAGCATGGCATAAAATAATCGTTCATTAATCGTAATCAAGGCGAGACCTTCAATTAATCGTATATATATATTGAGATGAGGTAATATCACCCAGCTCTTGAGTTTTTTGTTTGAGAGGGAAAAAAATAGCTTAAAATCATAAATAGAATTTTGTGGGTAAAAATCTGGGATTTTATTTAAAGGCCATATCGCCCAGCCCTCCTTCCAGATAAGGCTAACAGATGCACATCTCTGACTTTATACTGTAAACTGATCCAGAGGCTGTGAGGACGTACCAGCTCCGTAGGCCACGGCCTCGTCGGGGTTGATGCTCTTGTTCAGCTCCTTCCCGTTGAAGAAATCTTGCAGCAGCTTCTGGATTTTGGGGATACGAGTGGAACCACCGACTAGCACGATGTCGTGAATCTGCCCTTTGTCCATCTTGGCGTCACGCAGAGACTTCTCCACGGGGTCCAGGGTGCCGCGGAAGAGGTCGGCGTTGAGCTCCTCGAAACGAGCTCTGGTGATGGAGGTGTAGAAGTCGACGCCCTCGTACAAAGAGTCGATCTCGATGCTGGCCTGTGTGCTGGAGGACAGGGTGCGCTTTGCCCTCTCGCAGGCGGTGCGCAGACGACGCACGGCTCTCTTGTTGTCGCTGATGTCCTTCTTGTACTTGCGCTTGAACTCTGCGATGAAGTGGTTGACCATGCGGTTGTCGAAGTCCTCACCACCGAGATGGGTGTCTCCAGCGGTGGACTTGACCTCGAAGATGCCGTCCTCGATGGTCAGAATGGACACGTCGAAGGTGCCGCCGCCAAGATCGAAGATGAGGACGTTCCTTTCAGACCCAACCTGACATTAAAGAAAAAAAAAAACTCTTATCAGGGTTCACACTCTTTTCAAGAAGCAGCAGACACTTTTCCTGTCATTTGAAATATTTTGTTTTGAGATTCTATTCTACTTCTTAACTTGCATTATTTTATCTTCTCATATTTATGACTAAGTGCATGAGCAGTTTTCCCATTCTTTCCAATAAGCAGAATATATTTTACTCATTTTTTTTTTAGTCTTTTAATGTTTTGAGTTTCATTTTATTTCTTAACTTGCATTATTTTATGATCAAGTGTGCATTAGCAGGGTTCCCATTCTTTCCAAGAAATCATTCTCCAGGACTTTTCCAGGTAATTTTTACAATCCTGGAGTGGGAAGTTTTTGGGTTAATCTAGCGTTCTAAAAAACAAAATTCAAGGTTGATAACCCACATCTCTGGCTAGCTCCACAATATCATACTGAACATAAGATTAATTCATTTCTAAATCTGTTATGATCATCTGCTTGCTTTCTTCTTAGTCTGGCTTTTATGTAGTTTCAAACATTTTAAATTTATAGTTTCTACTTATTTTATTTATACTCTATAATAGATTTTGCTGGTTTACTGTTTGGGTAGCCTACAGTTGTTTTTTTACCAGTTCATTATTTCTTTGGTCACCATTGTTTTGAGGTTTCACGTTTCATATTTTATTCCTCAACTTACATTTTATCTACACACATATTTAATGTCTCTGTGTGCTTAAGTTGCCAAGTACATTTTCCTTCATTTCCTGTTTGATTTTTCATCACAAACAAAGGTAGAAGGGCGATTAATTTTCCTGAAAAATTCAAGCTTTTCCAGGGCATTTTACTTTTTTCCTCACTGTCCACGTTTTCCATGACGGGCCAATTTTCCAGGTTTTCCAGGACATGTAGGAACCCTTATTAGTTAACATGTTTTTACTTTGTTTCCTATGTTTGATTTTTGTTCACCAACAGCATAGAAAGATAACTTTCTGGGACAATTTAAGCTTTCCACTAACATTTTACTTTCTCATCATTTTTCATGGATGTGTGGGAAACCTGTCTTCTGTACAGAAAATCAGATTATATTAACATGTTTAGACTCGACCAAAAAATACTCTGGTTTACATTTTTGTAAAGTTTGTTTGATTTGGACTGGCATAAGAGTTTTTGGTCCAGTTCAGTTGACACTTAAAGAAATCCAAAACCAAACGGGAAGAGAGAACTTAAAGCAGTGAATTGTGGCTTGAATTTTCCAGCTACAGTTACAGCTGATGTAGCATTAACAGATATCAGACAAGAGTGTGTAAGGTTAGCATTGAAGGTAAGCTATCCTCTGGTTTCACACATTCAAAGCAGCCTATAAAACTATTCTACCACTATAACACAGCTAACAAAAACACAACTAGTGATGGATACTACACTTCTGCCTAACTAAGGGCAGTATGAAAGAGCAGATTGTGAAAAATAAAATGCTGAAACTTCATGTCCAAACCAAATCAGCAGAACTTTAGGTGTAAATCAAACTGGTCCGGCATTATACCTTCTTGTCCAGCCCATAGGCGATAGCAGCTGCAGTTGGTTCATTGATGATACGCAAGACGTTGAGTCCAGAGATGGTGCCGGCATCCTTGGTTGCTTGACGCTGAGAGTCGTTGAAGTAGGCGGGCACTGTGATCACAGCGTTGTTGACGGTCTGAAATGAAACGGGGAGAAACATAAGTACGTTGTAAACACAAAGGTGAAGCTTAACAGACATTCCAAAGGCCTTACTTTTCCGAGGTATGCTTCGGCAATCTCCTTCATCTTGGTCAGCACCATGGATGAGATCTCCTCTGGGTAGAAGCTCTTTGATTCACCTTTGTACTCCACCTGGACCTTGGGGCGGGTGTTGTCGTTGATGACGTTGAACGGCCAGTGCTTCATGTCGGACTGTACAACGCCGTCATCAAACCTGCGGCCAATTAGTCGCTTGGCGTCTGTGAAGGACAATAATCGTTAGTGCGTGTGAAAGTATGCAAGGATTGAGCCATCCATCTCAGGCAGAATGATGATTAAGAAACAGCCATTTGTAAAACAGGAGACTTTGAAGGGTTTGGACCGGCATTAAATCACCTAAATTGCCTAAATTCTTACCGAAGACTGTGTTGGTGGGGTTCATGGCAACCTGGTTCTTGGCTGCATCTCCAATCAGCCTCTCTGTGTCTGTGAAGGCCACATAGCTGGGTGTGGTCCTGTTGCCCTGGTCGTTGGCAATGATTTCGACTTTGCCGTGCTGGAACACACCGACACAAGAGTAGGTGGTCCCGAGATCGATACCGACTGCTGGTCCCTTAGACATGTTTCCTATAGGAAGAAAAGGAAACAAAGGTTATGAACTACATGAATTAAGACTGAAAAAAAAGGAACTAAAAGTAGGCTTCAGTTTACCATCATACAAAGACAAACTGTAAAATAAAAGTTCTGAAAAAGAAATGTGAATGCTTGTAGAGTAGCGGGGGTGAAGACCAAGACTTGTTTATTCAACAAGTAATCATCTTGAATTATACAGCTTTAGTTTCGGGTTGTAAAGCTGTAACACTGAGCTTTATGAGTACATTTAAAGTAATAAAATACTGTACAAAAGAACAACGTACAGACCAACAAAAACAGCAGGGCAACTGCTGATGCCTTTGTTTTGCTAAAGTACTTAGGATTAAGACCTGTATGAAGTCTTGACAAAAAATGTAAAGATCTCATACATGTGCACAAGACTTAAAACCCTGAAGTAGACATCTTAAGGACTTCTGGTTAAAGGGTATTATGGCTATTTAAATAATAACACTTTACATTAGTGCTTCCACATAAAAAAAATCTTAGATTCATTTTTTTGCTAAATTAGGACATGTTGAAACCAAGTTTTGTTGTCTTCCATTGTTTTGATTCTTTTTTCTAATCCAAGGAGAAATTGTCCATTCTTCTGACCCATGATTCATTAGATATAATAGTCACTGATGCACACACCACTTGCAGATGGTTCACAGTGGATTAACTGTAAAGGTTTATACCTTTTAAAATATAACATGGCCAAGAATAATTCATTACCACCTACAATCCAAAAACTTTCTAGAGATCAACATGGGGATTATGATTTAAGGGGAATTTTTAATTTTAAAACTCATAGGTTCACACAGGAATTAAAACTGTTTCACTGTGTGGTGTTCAGTTATGAAGTGGGTTAACTGGATCTATACCAATGCTCAGACCTGATAAAAATGACAATGTATAAAAAATACAAGTACTAGTAGATATATGGAGAGAACAGGAGGTATTGCATTACACTGAAGGATGACTTCTTTATTTTGTTGGTTGTTACTGTTCAGTCTTTGTTTTGGTAGATCACTATATGATTGCACAATAACTTTCTTTTGTAAAATATGAAAGCATTTATGTGTAAAATAGCTGATGAAGAAATGGGGTTGATAAGTTTTGTCATCCCACTCCTTTTCAGACATAATGTAAAGGCCACACTATATTCTCTTTGGTCTTTTTTGTTTCTTGAGCATTTCAAAATAAATAGGGTTCCATGTAAAGACTTGACAAAATTAAATCAGGGCATTTTGATAAAAATAAATGTTATATTGCTGGAGTGAACCCACATCATTTAGCTCATCCCTGCAGACACTTGAGCTCCCTGGAGAGGGTAACTCCTCGTGTCCACAGTCCGGGCTGCTGATGCCTCGATGAGGCTGCAGCCCAACAATGCGGCACTGGATCGATGAGGAGAGAACATGGCGGCCGGCCACCACCACGTGACCCTGACACGGCTGTTGGCACATCTCCGCAGTGTTTCCGCCGCAAGACAACAAAAAGACCGCATCGTGGATGGATGTGCGTCGAATCCCAGCGTGGGGGGTTTCATACGAGAGCGAAATATTACATAAAACAAGGCAGGGGTCGAAATTCTGCGCATAACGGCTTTTATTTTGAAAGGATTAACCGGAAGTCCAGGAGTAACGGTCGCCTTGACAGAATGTTCGAGAAGCTTCTGGAAGGTTCAGAACAGCCTGCACCCTTCCCCCAACGGCCGCACAGGGGGGACCAGGCACCGATAACTCCGTCAGAAACCCTCCGAGAACAAATTTACTTATAATATTTAACATTTTATCATCCATGTTCTTCACCAAGAGGGGCAGACATTTAAATGAATTATCCAATGATTCGACAGAACACCGTCACCATGGAGACCCGCGCCACAATCACACAGATACACGAATTAAAACAGAGATAGTGATATTAAACCAGAGAAACAGAGTTTTAAAGGCAGACTCACCGGTTTGAGGTGACTTTGGATGTTGTTGGAATGGACTGCGGCGAGGTGCTGTTGTCCTGCCGGATGAGAAGGGAAAGGAAGATGGCCCGTTAGCGGGACTTTATATATCACCGGCAAAGCAGCCAATCAGACGTCGAGCTCTGAAGCCGTCTTCAGAAATCCACCAACGGCGCGCTGTGGATTTGATGACGTATGCAGCTGACCGCCTAATCTCCGCAAAGACCGCATGGCCGGGTGACAGCTTTGTGCGCTTACTGATCATAAAACCAGGAAACTGATGCACCTGTCAGGAGAAGAACGTCCACACTGATCATATGTTTGTCCTCCTCTAACATGGAGGAGCTGTTTGTCCGATAAAGATGCGCAGAGTGAGTCTGAGCACGAGCGCTGCTGCAGGTCATCGATCCAAACTGCAGGCAGCAGATCACAGGACCTCACGGTGTCCCATGACACAATCATATGCATTTCTTTGTTTTGATTTATTATATGTTGCTTACATGTGGATGATGAACCATCATCAGCTCACTAATCACGGTTTCATCATGTCTGTCCTAATAGGGGAGAGCAGGGTTGGTTGTCACAGCCAAACCGTTATTATTAGGTTCAGTTTCATTTCAGTCACATTTTCATTATCCTGAAGTCATGGTCGTTTCTAACTATATAGATGAGTGGAAAAAACCCTAAACAGTGAGTTGAGGGGACATTTAGGGATTTTCCTGCATCTGAGTAATGTTTGCCAAAACATTATTTATTATGTTGAGCTTCCAGAGGACCATTTAAAACCTTTATTGATGAGCGTGTGGTTATTTTTGACCCAGACTCACCTAAAGTCAAGCCATTAGAAACCCTGACATATCCAATATGATCCAGCTGCAGCTTCGCAGGCAGCAGTCTAAGGGCAGCAGTCTCAGGGCTGCAGTCTCACGGCGCTCAGTCGCACATGCGCAGTGTAAATACGGACCCAATAGCTCTGACAATTATTATTAAACTTTAAATACGTTTTTGCTCAGCTGTGTTGGAATAAAACTAAAAAACTAATCTGCTTTCAATATTGCGCCGTTTACTGTCACTTAACGCTGCACAAAATACGAGCATAAATGCGTTCACTCCTCTTGTTTCTAGACCGGAGTGAAGAGACCCATCCAATATGGCGGCGACGCTTGATGCTGTCCAGCACGTAATGAGGCGTCTACGTCTAGTGTCTATGGGCAGCACTCTCAAGACCAACCCCACTCTCAGGACTGTCAGTTTTTCGCAACGGTGCCACCCAGTGAATTGGAGTTGTCTTTGCAGGACCGCTGAATTACGGATAGACATGTGTATTTGTTTAAACTTAGATTCAGGTAAGTTCTTAAAGCTAAGGTAAGTTTAGGGTAAGGGATGGGGCAGGGACCCCTATCCCACCAGATGATGAATCCCAGGGGCACAGATTAGTTTTAACCATCTCTGCGCATGTGCAACTGAGCGCCGTGAGACTGCTGCCTGCGAAGCTGCAGCTGGACCCTTCTCGACATATCCACCAAACAGCCCTTTAAATGTGTAAAATCAGCCAGTAGTTATTTATTTTTCTATTAAATGACTTTGACAACCAGTTGTGTTTTGTTTTCTATGATCTAACTATCATACATTCAACATCAAACTTAAAGAAATACTTTTCACAATTAAAATGCTAAGTAAAATTATCATAACTTGACCTGTGAGCATTAAAGATGGTGACAACTGAATTTTTATGATTCATCGCAATTTGCTTTCAGTTACATAAAAATGTAGGCTATTTGTTTATAGATTTGGACATGAAAATGTAAATTGCATACCCAGTCATTAGTTGCAAATACAGCATGTTAAAACTGTAAATTCACTACATGGATTATTAAAATCAGGCCGATACTGTCTCGAATATTAGCTTCTCTGCATTGGCTTCCCATAAAGTATAGAATGTCGATCAGTCAGTTTGTCTGTCTGTGAACAAAATAACTCAAAAAGTTATCGATGGATTTTAATGAAATTTTCAGGAAATGTTCAGCATGGGAGAAGGAAGAACTGGTTCAATTTTGGTGTTGATCTGGATCAGCGTCTGGCCGCCATGATAAAAAATGTGTTTGCTAATGGTATGTTTTCATGGTTAAGGAATCTAAATATTTACATGAAATAAAGGTAGGACTAATATTTATGGTCAAAATCACAATATGGGTGAGGACTGTGGCGCTGGCGGAGGTCTGCGCTCTCCGAGTGCTTTTCTAGTTTGTATAGTTACAGCTAATAACAAGTGCTATTTTAAGGCACTGCAAAAGAGCAGACTGAAGACAAACTCTTCATTTTATAGTTACACGTATATGCATAGATGCAAATATATTTGTGTATGCACATACATACATCCAGAGATAATGATAATACATTTTATTTGTATTGTACTTTACATTTCACAATCACAAATTGCTACAGAGTAAGATACAACAATTAAAAACAATTTATTAAAGAGTCAAGATAAATAGATTCTTCAAATAATGGAGAGCCCACAAAAGGAAATTAGCAAAATACTTTTTTAAATAGATAGGTTTTAAGATTTCTGTGACTGTGAGAGATGTATCCATCCAGACAGAGACAAAGGGATGTGGGGTATAGTTTCTTGTCACACTTTGGACCCCTGCAGCCTACCTGAGTATTCTTCATGTTTTTATTTATTTATTTCAGAAGAGACAAAGCAAGTTCATGTAAAAAAACATACAGTAACGTAAACAAGCCACTGGCTAATGCCCATCTGTCCCTGATAGATGGTCCCTAAAGAGGAAGAGCTTAAAGATATTTTTTTTTTATCAAAAGCACTTTTAAAGGAAGAATAACACTAACCAGAAAAGCACTTAGTCCTCTATCATATTGTGATTTTGACCATAAATATTAGTTCCTTGACCATTAGTGATTGGATTCATAATTATATCTATTTTAGTTCAGTAGTTATTCACAAAAATCACATTTTTCGTCATGGCGTTTTTCTTCTGGATCTAGCTCCAAAGATTTTGAAGATCCAACAAATCAGGTTGAACACTCCAGATTCCACAGTATCTTGGCTATATTTTGGCATTTGTTGTAAGTCTATGTCTTTATTTGTTCCCTTGTTATGACGAAAATTCCAAGAATATCTTTTTTTCTTGTTCTGGATCGGAGAATCCAGAATTTTGCCAAGATCCGTATCAGTCTTTTTTGATATCTTGTAGAACCTGTTGGAAACTTGTCCTATATTTTTTTTCCAAATGCCCTGACTATTTTTGTGGAGTAATATGCACAAATGCCAAAAATGGTCCTATCTCACAGTGTTAAAGAATCCTTTAAAAAATTCCTGATCCAGATCACTCCCAAAATCTAATCATTTGTTTCTTGTCCCAATGCGGACATTTCCTGAAAACTCCATCCAAAACTTCATGATTTTTGTTGCTCACAGAGAAACAAACAAACAAGCAGATGCCGGCAACAACACAACCTCCTTGGCAGAGGTAATAATGACAGTGAGTTCATTGTACACCAGGTCACCACAGTCACCAGATCTCAGTCCAATAAAGCATCTTGGGGATGTGGTAAAACAGGAGATAAATAAGTGAGATGCTGTCATGATGATATGGACCAAAATCCCTCAAAAATGTTTCTGCACCTTGTTGAGGCTGTGCCGTGAAGTGCTGAGGCAGGGAGGGTCTAATCTAACCTGACAGGCCAGATGGACAGCTCCATATATCTGCCACAGAAATATTTCACTAGTCCATCTGGGTAGGAGCCCTTTAAATTTGTTTTCAGGGCAGAACATTAAAAAAAACACAAGCTTGTGATTGGACAATCGTTTGGCTCATCACATTCATCACAGACCAATCCACATCAAGCAGGGTTGCCTCCTATAATGTAGCATACATTTACCCCTTTTCCAACAAGCTGGTTCCAGGGCTGGTTCGGAGCTAGAGCCAGCTTAGCACCAGTTCTTTGGTTTTCCACAGACTAAGCACCGGTTGCTGGCTCTCAAAACCGGTGCTTGGCAAGCACCAACTCTTTGCTGGGCCAGCAGAAAGAACCACGTTACGTCGGGGGCTACGTGCTTACGTCAGGGGGTGGGGGCGGGATTAGCAGAGTAAAAACACGGAGGAGAGCCATTTTTAAAAAGACGAGGTTGGAGTAAGCGAAAAACAGATTGAAAAGAATATATATCTATAAAGAATATATAACGAAAGAATATAGGGACCAGAAGACCCAGCTGGGCCGTAGTGGCAATGGTTGGCCACGTTTAACAGCCTGCATTACAAAATGCTCGATGCTGTTCTCGGGGACCGACCGGCGTGCAGCGCTACCGGGGCATTGAATTCGGCCACAGCCATGCTGGAGTCTATGCAGGAGGACACAACCATGGAGCAAACCTCCACAGAGCCTGGTAAGTTTATTGTTTTGTTTATTGTTGTTCGCCAGTTATTATGGGAAACTGGCATGACATAAACAGACGTATACATTGACGTGCTGACGTAGCTCTCTGGCCGGCACCCGTTTGTGGAAAAGCAAACGATTCTTAACCGGTTCGCTCTTGAACCAATTGTGAACCGGCTCTAGCACCAGCACTAGCACCAGCTCTGGAACCAGCTTGGTGGAAAAGGGGTAATAGTGGCTAATGGCTAACAATAGTTAACAACAGTTCATGGATGTTGGCCATAGCGGCTAACTCAACCGCTAACAGCTAACAACAGTTAATGACCGTTAGCTGTTAGCCGCTAACTTAGCTGCTGATAGCTAATGGCCTTATACTATGGTCTTACACTAAATTGTTCCACAAAGATGATTCATTTAACACTTATATGTGACATGAACCTCGTCAAAGACAATCCCTACAAGTAAACTTCTGAGGAGGGCAGATTTCCCCAAGTTTCACTGAGTAGCTATGAGGACAATAGGCTAATCGGCATGTCCATTCTCAACTTCCGGTTGTCGTCACGTCCACATTCTGCTGCTCCCGCCTCTCTTCCCTGATTGGGCCGTTAAGAATTCAGCCGAGTGAATTTGTTGGACAACGAAGGCTGGCAAGACTGACCTGCAGGATCTCAGAATCAGGCAGCTCTGTCTGCTCTGCAAGGCTAGGTCTAATCACAGGGTGTACCTAATAAAGTGTCCTGGTAAATGAGCTGTATGGATGGGGGAATTAAACAGTGATATGAAAAAGAAGGTTGTGTTGTAGAAAAACATAGTTTATTTCTTTTCAAACAAGTTATTTACAGTATGTACAGAGGGCTCAGCGTGTATTTAAACATACATGATAAAGTTCTTTTCAGTGTAAACATAAACTCTGTTACAGGAGCGGCAGCAGCCTTAAACTGTTACAGGAGCGGCAGCAGCCATAAACTCTGTTACAGGAGCGGCAGCAGCCTTAAACTGTTACAGGAGCGGCAGCAGCCATAAACTCTGTTACAGGAGCGGCAGCAGCCATAAACTGTTACAGGAGCGGCAGCAGCCTTAAACTCTGTTACAGGAGCGGCAGCAGCCTTAAACTCTGTTACAGGAGCGGCAGCAGCCATAAACTGTTACAGGAGCGGCAGCAGCCATAAACTCTGTTACAGGAGCAGCAGCAGCCATAAACTCTGTTACAGGAGCGGCAGCAGCCTTAAACTGTTACAGGAGCGGCAGCAGCCATAAACTCTGTTACAGGAGCGGCAGCAGCCTTAAACTGTTACAGGAGCGGCAGCAGCCATAAACTCTGTTACAGGAGCGGCAGCAGCCATAAACTCTGTTACAGGAGCAGCAGCAGCCATAAACTCTGTTACAGGAGCGGCAGCAGCCTTAAACTGTTACAGGAGCGGCAGCAGCCATAAACTCTGTCACAGGAGCGGCAGCAGCCATGAACTCTGTTACAGGAGCGGCAGCAGCCTTAAACTCTGTTACATGAGCGGCATCCTCCTTCAGCTCTTCAGGTGATGCACGAGTCAAAGCTCCGTCTCCTTAACTCCGCCCGAGGCAGTTGCCTGTCCCGGGGTCACGGGGCACGCCGTTGGCTCCGTGTTGGGTCCGGTCCTCACCGTTTCCACGGCAGCCGTGTTCACCACTGACGTGATGGCCGAGGGTTTGTCGGTGACGTACTGAGTGAAGGCCGTGTTGAAGATCCCTGTGAGAGAGGAGGAGGGTTTAAGTCTGAGACAGGAGGAACAGGAAAAGTCTGGATATAAACTAAAACATTTACAAGCTGTCATTGTAAATTTCATTGTCATGTAAATTACAGATTATAGATTACATATATAAATACAAATTTAAAAAAAATAATTATATATATATATATAAGATAGCATATTTTTTCTGGACATAGACACACCACAGAGCTGTACATCTGTTCTGTACAAATCATTATTGTTATTTTTTTAATTTTATATTTCTATGAGTATTCTGTTTTTAATCTGTAAAAAAAAGTATACGAATTTATTATAATTACCATTGTTATCAATATGAATGTATTTTAGATAGATAGATAGATAGATAGATAGATAGATAGATAGATATTCACACTAGCACAAACTGTATTAATGTGTAAAACAAAACTAAACGAAATTATTAGCATTATAATTACTATTTTTATTATTACTCATGTGTTTTCTTTCTTCTTATATTAAAAAACATCCAAATCTGCACAGCTCTGTTGGTTTATAATTAAATCCATCTATCTATCTGTCTATCTATCTATCTAGCTAGCTAGCTAGCTAGATAGATAGATATCTTCTAAGTCCAATAATTTCATTTGTTCATAAACTTTAAGTTTGTCCAAAAGGCTGAAAATTTCTGCCTAATGACAATTTTTTTGAATCAGAAGTTAGATACTAAGGTTTATTAAATGTCATCAGTAAAGTGGTGAGACACAACAGGTAAACATAAACACAGTTTTTTTAAGCTGTCCCAGCCTCTGACTGAATCTTAATCTAAGACAGTATTGAGCTCATTGATAAAAGCATTTGTGCTCAGGATATAAATGTTTGTAAGACTGATTTTGACGAGAGCGACATATCTACATTTAACATAAAGTTGTAGCTTTATGGTCTTAAAATCTTTTTGTATTTATCTGACAGTTGTCATATCATTTCTGTGACCTTCTTGTAGAAACATGCAGATGATCTTAAGCTCTAAAAAGTGTCACTGTCGGTCTGAAATGTCTGGATCCAACCCTAAACTCATGCTCAGTGCTAAAGCTCTGGGCTTCATTAACGACCCCATGACCATAAATAAGCACAGATAATGTCATCAGAGCTGCTGTAATGTTCCAGAACATTCCCGTCTGCCTGCAGAGGCCATAAACAGAGTGCTGAGTCACGAGCGTACCTCTCCGCCTCTGTCCTTGGGCGTTCCTCTCCTCCTGGCTCGATCTGGATCTGTTGCTCTCCTCTGATGGATCCGAGTCCTCGTTCTCTGCAACAATAAAAACTGTCAGATATAGATTTTAACACAGCTCAGAATAAACACACTCGTGGACTGTAGCCAGGCGAAAGAATGAACTCTTATTTTATTATTGCAGGATCAGGAGGCATGGATTTATTAAAGTCTGGAGCTTTTTATTTGTTATTCATCATTGTTTTAGGAAATCAAAATTAAATAAATGTGGAAATTACTATTAAAATCAGTAATGTTTGCACAGAAAGAGTTGAAAATAATCTATTATTCACTTATTGTTCCGAACATGTCTTACTGTATAGAACTGCGGAGATCTACATATAAAGTCAAAAGTTGTTTTTCAAAAAGAGCCATACGTATCATTTTTAAATGAGCATATTATGACTTGTTTTATTACAAAATAATGTTAATAATGTTTAAAGCAAGACTAAACTTCCTTCCAAGTGCTGTGCAAAAGTTCTTCTCAATTCAGGAGACTCAATCTGATTTAAGAGGTGTTTGTAAGTTTTTTGTTCAGAAAGCTAGAAAAGGTAAAAAAAAAAAAAATGATGTGTTTCTGTTGTTGGGGTTAAACTGGGGAATGATGCAAATAAAAATTTAAAAACCTGCAATTCATGTAATATCTTCAGAAAAATGGTCTCTGAAGTTATTTTTGAAAATTATAGTGTTGATCTATCTATAATACTATCTCAAGTAAAAAATAAAAGTTTTCTCAACAGTATTCATTTTTTTTTAATTAAGAGAAAAGATTATAACTTAAGAGGATTGAGTGTCTGAAAAAAATCATTTTTGGGAGTTAAGTTATGGAATAGACTGGAAAAAATATAGTTCTTGACATCTTATGTGCTTTAAAATGATCATTGACTTCTTTTTAAAATCATTATAAACAAAGAAGAAGGTTACAGTTTTTTGTAAAGTTGGATATTTATCATAAGAGCCTATCTGACATCGTGATATGACTAAAATTAGGGATGCAAGATATGTCCATAATATCTGTTTCTGCTTTTAGAAATAGAGCAAGTTCATTATTGGTTTGGCAGATTGAACATTTTTCCAACATTTTAGACAATACATTCTTTGATTTTGTGATTTGCTGTCGTTATATTCCAGTCTGTTTTTAAAAGTGCTACACAAATAAACTTTATTATTATGATTATTATAATATCTGACTGGATGTGCCTGCAGACATCATGTTAATCTGTCACACTCACCTCTCTTCCAGGCGAGATGGGCCCTCCTCAGTTTGATGGTGAAGAAAATCACCACCACGAGAAGACAGACGATCAGACACGTCACCAGGAAGACCAGCAGAGACGAACTTCCTCTAATTTCTATCTGCTGGTCGGAGTTGTTGGAGTTCACTGAGGAGAGAGGCCATGCTGGCGTGAGTCTCTTCATGCAGATAAAACTGTTGTATCTTCAGAGATGATGGTCTTTAGTTAAATAACAGTGACATTCCAGTGTAAATCTACCTGTGCTGTTTCCCTCTGTTTGGTTATAGGATGTGACCATCTCTGTTGTCATGGAAACAGATGTCCAACCTGCAGGTGAAAATAAGGAAAAGACTCATTTATTCACTCAGCCTCCTGCTGCAGCTCTTTACTCCACTAGATGGCCTCAGACAGACGGATAAACTTTCGTCTAATTCGATGTACCACTCCAGTTAAATCATGCAAAAGTTTTTATGAAGACAGTAATCATGTTAATGTATTAACCCTTTAACTCCCAGTTCAACTGTTCTGCAAAAGAAAGCACATTCAAGAATATTTTTAATGTCTTAAAATATGTATGGGCCACACAAAGTTTACAATTACTATGTGCAATTAGTGTGCAATCTTCTAACAATGTGCAATTACAGTGTGGAAGTACACCCATGTACAATCACTTATCCCACGTGCAATTACTCAGTAAATGTGTAGATAATCTTTATGGGATTTGCTTTTAGTTTTGTTTCCAAGCCCTTTGAATATTTTTATATTTTATATTTTATATTTTTTATGTCTTATATAGGTAGAGTAATGTACACGCTGCTATGTTTTATACTTAAGTCTATTTTTTTCTTCTATTAATGCTGTCCACTTTGCTGCTGTTTCTTAAAGGTTTCTTCTTCTTCCTCTTCTTAAAAAGCAAAACATCATTGTTTGTTTCTGTTAATTTTTTTAGGATACAGAAAAAACTGCAAACAAACCAAAAGAGCTGACATTTTCTTTTGTGTAGGATTTTTATGTTTAAAAAACTAAAAGTTTTTATTATGACCACCATTATAATTTTAAATACTTTAACCATTTACTGATGATTTATATATAATTCAAAATTAATCAAAAAACAGATATTTTCTTGGTGCAGGATTTAGTTTTCTGCTCCCTGGGGTGTTAATTGAATCAAACAATGATTTGTTTTGTTCTGTTTTAAAACTTTAAATACCCCCACATTTATTGATGACCTCTGCTAAATAGTCAAGCTGGTAGTTAAAGGGTTAACCATTATGTCTGGTTACATTATTATGTAAGAGTATTTGGGCCATGTGAGATGGAGAAAATGGTTTCTGGGAAGTCGACATTAAAGTGTAAATGTTGGGATTAAAGTTGAAATTTTGAGAATAAAGTTTAAATACATTCTATGCCAACTTTATTCTGGACATGTCAACTTTTGTCATGAAATATTTATTAAACTTTATTCTCGTCATTTCAGCTTTATCCACAAAATTTTCAACTTTAATGTCGAATTTTCTCCACCTAACATGACCCTAATACTCTCCTGTACATTATACATGAACAATGCAGAATAAATCAAAATTAAAACTCAATTATCTCGGCAGATTGTCTTGTTCTTTAACTTCAGACTAACATGATCTGTGACTCAGAAACTCCATAATGAACACATGTATGCATATGTGATTGTTTACTGTAGGATTCTTTATTTGTATTAATTAATAATAAAGTGAACATCATACCTGTGGTGCCTGTTGCATTTCTGTCCGTGTCATTGTTCCCTCTTGTTGACAGAGTTGAATCTGAAGTCCTTGAGTCGTCTGCAGAGAATGGAGAGACTTTAAAATGAGCTTCAAAACAAAAAGAAGAATTCAATTTTATTATGGATCTAATTCATTCTCTTTTGAGCTGGGACCCATTTTTTAAAAGTCGACTTTTTTTAAAATGGCATTTAAGGGGTTAAAACTTTGAAACAACATAAAAATTGTTTTGTATCGTTACAGCTGAACTTACTGGAGGTGTCCAAGAAAAAAAAGTGGAATGATACATTCATACATCACTTATTTATGGCAGTTTTACTTAGCTGATAAATTTCACCCTTAGGGCCTTTCTCAGTGCTTTTCAAAGGGATGCACGCGGGTTAAAATGGGAAATTAGAGCAAAAAAAATAAGACTGAAAGGGCCATGTGAGGGTCTGAGGTTTGACAAAATATGTAAACATTTATATAAATGAAAACACTCTGGGGTATTTAAACACACGAGCATCCATTAATGTGCACATGCAGTCCATAATATAAGTTTCAAACTCTAATTAAAAGAAGAAACCATGACAAAGTCTGCAACATGCTTTTTAAACCTGAGCAAAGATCAACTCCATCTGCCCAAAACTAAAAAGAACCACAGCCCGACGCCTGAAGAGTGTCTGGTGGTTATTTGGAAAATAGCTGCTGGATTAAATCTGCAGTATAGAAGGTTTAACTCTGATGTTATTCTCCACAGTGAGTCGTAAACAATATTAAACAGATACTACAGAGCTCATGTTTTGCCTCTATTCTGGGTCATATATTCATATTTGATGGTTGAATGTTCACAGTCACTAAAGTTAAAATAAACCTGTGGTTTGCATTGACAGAGTACAAGTTTGGTGTCATAATAAAGTGACAGTTGAGAGATTTTTCCAGATGTGAATTTTCAGTCAAAATGTCATCCTCACTCAGAAGAAGAGCAAACTTTCAACCCTGAAATTTTTATTTACCATCAAAACAGGGGCTATTTCAACGAAAGCATTTCTTTATTTTTAAACTGAACTGTAGACGTGTTTATTTTTGCTTTTCAAAAAGACATTTTAACATGGAGAGTGGATCTGACTGCTGCTGCTGCTGCTGACTGCCTCTGATTTTTATTGGATGGTTACTGGATAAATATTGGATCATTAATGGATCTTTATTTGATCATTTTGTAATTTTTATTGGATTGGATCATGATTGAATCTTTGTTGGATCATTATTGGATTTTTATTTGATCATTATTTGATCTTTATTGGATCATTATTGGATCATTATTGGATCATTACTGGATCATTATTGGATCGTTTTTGAATTTTTATCGGATTGGATCTTTATTGGATATTTACTGGATCATTGGAAAAATTTGAAAATTTCATCCTCGCCTAAAAAACAAGATTTTATTGTGAATATCTCTTGGAAATGAAGCTGGAGTGGCAGTAAAACTCTAAAAATGAATAATAAGATATTTTTACATCATCTCTGCAAAGGACTCTTGCTGTAAAGTGATGCAGAGCAAAATTTGAGAGGTTTTATAACAATATGGTCAGGCGAGGATTTTGAAAAACAGTTCATTTTTTCTTTTAGTTGGAGAGTGTGAAAGCAATCCTGAGATAAGTTAGAGGTTAAGGTCTCTTAATTAAGGCCTCTTTACTACCTGGACTAACTCTCCTCTGATTGGTGGGCCCATGTGCCAATAATTCATTATATAAACTACAAAATGAGAGGAGAGAAGAGACCTGCAGAAACATCCGTAAATGCCAAATTGAGCTTGTTAATTTTTCTCTTCTGCACTTTCACACCTCAGGTCACACCCACACCTTCACTCCCATTCACTCTCACATTCACTCACTGATGGTTTTTGTTTTCCATCTTCACACCTTCATACTCAAACTCACTGCTGACTCACAGTGGAAGCAGCGTGGGGCGAGAGGAGATGTAAACACTGAATTTAAAAAGCAGAGGTCGACCGCTTTAAAGGCCGATGTCCCGTAAATGGGACACGATGGTATTTAAATTCATGAATGTGGTTTTAAAGAAAAGACGTTATTTAGGCTTTTTGGTCTGTTTGTGTTTTTTTACACACCTGTGAACTGGTGACCTTATTAGATGAGAATGAGGGAAAGTCTGTTCACACATTACGTGCCACGTCACATGCAAGAAGGCAACAACACGAAACTGGAGCGAGATTGAAGCCCAGCTGTAAACCAGTGGCTTGAAATCATAAGAGAGATTTATATTATGGAAATATTGACCAATCAGTTCAGACTGAAGGAGGATGTTGTCTTGAAAAATTGGGAAAATGGACAATTTACGACACAATGACGTATATCTAAGGAATCACTGATATTGCTTGACCAACTGTTTTGCTTTTCTTTTATTTGTCTTTGGTTTAACACAACTAATTCTACTGTGGAAAATGCATAACTGAAATATAACTGTCTTCACTGTGATGTTTTATTCTTCTGAAAAAGGCCCCTCACTGCAGTCAGGTCACATTTTGATCCTCTGAATTCATGCATTTGCCACCAAAGTGAAACTTTGAAACTTCGTCACAGGAAACAGAGCTGCAGGCTCGAGGTGAGGTCTTACTGTACGATGTGAACGCAGCACGTGTGGAGTTTCCTGATGTGGTGGGAGCACCTGAGCCTGGGTAGCTCTTCTGACTGAGCTCACATTCACACTCTTGTTCTTAAAAATAAAATATCAAACCTAATGTTGAACAGCTTCGAGCTTACAAAGAGCTTTTTTAGTCTTCTGACCACTCGAGGTGCCTTAAACTGCATCTTCACACCACATTCACTCAGACAGCCTCTGCTAACTTTACTCTCCTGTTGTGCAGGGAGGATATTTTATACTTTAATGTGCATTATCTACACTAAAATACTCTTTTGCATCAAACTTGCATAACTAGACAGTCACAGTTTCACTTTCTATCTATGAAGCACAAAAACTAAACTTTAAAAAAGAGCTCTCAGTTAGACAGCGGTAGGTTTTTATGTTTTTTTTCAGCTGCATGTTTGTGGATGCTGACCCTCTCCACAGGCGCTCTCGATAGGGCACTTTCTGATTTCTGTGTGATCCAACCAAGGGATTCGCACCTTAAAATTTAAAGATTGTGGACAGAGCCAGCTTGATAAGTGCCGTCTATAATTAAAGATAACAATTAGATCAACAACAATACTGTTGTAGACAAGGTGGGCAATTTAATGCCAACCACTTTCATATATTTTGGTCATGTTTGAAAATACAGACATTTTGTGATGGAGTTTTGAGAGTTTAAAGGTGAATATTCCAGGTCACAAGTTGTGGCTGTATGAGGGTTTTGGTGGCTCCAGGATGATTTTTCAGTTCCAAACTTGGCCATAAGTCATTTTGTTATTACACTGATTTGATGTATTTTACTTTTTTGAGGGATGTTGGTGGCTTCCATGGCTTAAAATCACATGTCAGACCTGTTGTTGTTGTTGTGTTTTCTTATTTTCTATCAGTTAAGATTAGAAATAGATACAAGGACTTTCTGAATTAAAACAGTGACTCACCTGTAGTGCTCTGGAAAGAGCTTGTGGGTGTAACGGTGTGTCCCGTCACTGGATTAGATGATGTCCTTGTCATGTCTGCTGGTGTGGACATGCTGGTCGTTCTCGGCTTCTCTGTCGACGCTGCAGGTCGAGCTGTGGGGGTGATGTAAGGAGGTCTGGGTGCTGTGGGAGAAAAAGTATTTATATTATTATGCCCATATACAGTCTGCACTGCTCTGCTTTGCACCAGTGGTAATGTCGGTCGTCTTATGTTAATTACAGACAGTTTTATCTTAAATAAGGATGAAGATCTTAATTAGACAACAATAAGACTTGAAGTATTTACGCTAAATGTGATGCCTGACAGGCTAACACTGCAAATACTCAGATTTAGGCGAGAGTATCTGTCCAATTAAAAGACAAAAAAAATCACTAGGCTCATTCTAAGCCACAATTTACTGACATGTCTGGATTAAGATCTTATTTGACTATGTGCAAACTAAAAATAAGGCCTGAGTTTCTTGTAATAAGTAAAATAATCTGCTTTTAAGACAAGACAAATTCAACTTTCAGACCCTCACAGAGTCAAACTCTCTTGTTTCATTGACATTTATTTTCTTATCATTACCAGCAGTTCACTATTAATTTTTGCCTTACATCCGTAAGAGTAAGATATTTATCTGGACTGGTTAAGTGGATCAGAATACGTGTTTTAGATATTTTGGACTTGAAACTAGTCAAACCCACTCGCCTAGATCCGAGGTTTTTGCAGTGTAGCAGTAGGTAACACTTTACTTTCGAGGTCTGCAAATTTCATGGCACTTAGGTAATAATTAGACAAAGTTTCATCTTATTTCTCTGAAATTACCCCCAGAAATTCTCATGAATTTCTGGGGGTAAATGTACTCCAAATTGAAAGGTAAGGAGACGATTAGCAAATAACTTATTTGAAATTAAATCTCAAACCACCACAAAATGTTTTTAGAAGTATCTCAACATTTGCAGGTGATAAATATCTGCTTAGTTCTTGAATACAGAAGTTAGGTTCATTGTTTTCTGTGATAATTACCTTTGAAATGTTAAGTGAAGAATTCAATTTCCCAATAAGCAGTTGATAGTTAGCTATTTGTTATTTAATTTCACCAAGTTCTTTAGTACCGAGTTTGTTGATATTCATAATTGAGATCACATGCAAAATAGAGATGAATGATATACCTTTATGATTAGGCCTATAATCATAGGCCCACCACAAAATGTTTGGTGGTGGGTTTTGATTAAATTTCAAATAAGTTATTTGCTAATCGTCACCTTCTTCTCGTGCAATTTGGAGCAAATTTCAAAGAAACTGGAAAAAACCTACCAATTCTGACTTGTGACAATAAATTTGGACATTATTTTAAAGAAGTTATGTGCTAATTTTCACCAAATGATCATGAAATTTCAGGGGTAATTTCAAAGAAATAAGAAAAAGCTTTGTCTAACTATTACCTAAGTGCAATGAAAGTAAAGTTTTACCGAGCAGTTCAGGTAAGTGTTGGTGTGTAAGTTTAGGAAAATAATGTTCTATTTGGTCAAATGAGTGGAAAGAGAAGCACTGTCAGTCCAGTTTGATGCTCTGGTTTACATATCAGTCCTGAATGTGTGATCTGGCTACACTGGTGTGTCCATACTGGGCAATTTCAGTCAGACTTAAATGTGGTTTTTAAGGGATATTACCAAAATCTGAAATTCAGCCAGTCTACTTTCTAAACAAGAGAGAAAATAACCGCACATATTCAGAGATCAGAGTGACCTTTTACTTTGTTGAAGACACTCAGTTAAATAAAAACCAAAGCAAAAGCTCATGCTGCCATTTAAAAATCACACATCTGTTTTTCATATTCCACCAACACGTCTATTAACAGGAAATAAAGAGGAAATGAAATCAAGTTTTCTCAAGTCAACTTCCCTGTTTTCTGGAGCCGTGGAAAAAGTCAGAAAAACCCCGTTTTTATGACGATTAACTTTTACTTTTCCAAAAATACACAGAAGTCGGCGATGCAGAGGGGATTTTATGACGTGAAATAACATAAATCAGCTGTTTGATTACAGAGGGTGTGTTTGTCCCTGCTGGCTGACGTATTTAAAACAATGTTTCTGAACATCCTGATAAACAGCTGAATAACACTGGAGTCACATCAGCCATACTTTAATTATGTGTGAAATAAATCCTGAATTAAACCAAACAGACAAACAGCCTGTGAGAGTCAACATGAGAATATGAGTTATGAGTTAACCTGAGAGTGCTCGTTCTGCTTTTATTAACCACACTGCACTCTGCAAAGCTGAGAGCTCCATAATGTTTAAAAAAAATATATCACTTTGTCTGTCTGTCTGTGAGAAAGACGCCTAAAAACCTTCCCCACAGAGTTTGATGACATTTTCAGATCAGAGTATGGTGGTAATCATCTGAATATTTGTCAAGATCCAGGATTTTTTTAATAAAGATTTGTTAAGTATGTGAGATAGAGCAGTTTTCTACATGTTTAATAATGAAACACCTTGGTGGAGGTTTGAGCACCTTAAATTTGATCGATTCTAATTGTAGTTATAGTTATTTATATACAGTTTAAAGTGAATCTAGTCTGATTTTAAACGTTTGGTCTAGAAACAGAGGACACTTTCAACCCTGAAAATAATTTACCATAAAAACAGGGGCTATTTCAACAAAAGCATCTCTCCTTTCTTTTTTTATTCTGAACTTCAGACGTGTTAATTTTTGCCTCTTAAACAGAGGCTGCAGACTGCCTCTGTTTTTTACTGGATCATTATTGGATCTCTTTTGAAATTTCATTTTTGGATTGTATTTAATTGGATATTTATTGAATCATTATAGGTTAGATTTTGAATTGTTTTTGGATCATTATTGGATCATTATTGGATTGTAATTGGATGGTATTGGACCATTATTGGATCATTTTGTAATTTTAATGGATTGGATCATTATAGGATTGATTTGGGATCGTTATTGGATCGTTTTTGAATTTTTATTGGATTGGACTTTTAATGTATCTTTATTTGGTCTTTGTTGAATCTTTGTTGGATCTTTATCAAAACTTTTTCAGACTGTTATTGGATCTCTTCTTGATCTTTATTGGATCTTTATTGGATCATTATTGGATCGTTTTGTAATTTTAATGGATCGAATCATTACTGGATTGTTATTGGATCATTATTGGATTGATTTTGGATCATTACTGGATCGTTTTTCAATTTTTATTGGGTTGGATTGTTATTGGATCTTTATTGGATTATTGTTGGCCTTTATTGGATCTTTATTGGATCTTTATCAGATCTTTATTGGATCTCCTTTAGATCTTTATTTGGTCTTTGTTGGATTGTTATTGGATCATTATTGGACCTTTATTAAATCTTTATTAAATCTTTATTGGATCTTTACTGAGTCTTTGTAGGGTCTTTGAAGGGTCTTTATTTGATTGTTGTTGGATCGTTTTTGAATTTTTATGGGATTGGATCTTTGTTGGATCTTTATTGGGTCTTTATTGGATCATAATTAGATCTTTTTTCAACTTTAATGGATGTTTTTTTTTTATTGTTTCTGAACTTTTATTGGATCAATCTGCCTGATTACAAAAGTCCAATCATCTGCACATGGAGAGAGTAAAGAGTGATACTCACCCTTCTGTCCGATCCTCTCAAAGGTCATCAGAGGCTGTGAATGCAGAGCCGGGTGTCGGATGAGACATTTCACCGTCACCATCTTCTTCAGCGGGTCTATAATCATCTGATCCATGGAGACGAATATTTTCCCCTCCTGGTGGACGTCGGTGAAGGCTGTGGAACAGAACATGCCATCAGGTATGGAGGCTCTCAGAGATAGAACTGAATATTTAATTAAATAAGATTTTCAAGTCTTAATAGTTTCCATCTTCAGGCATTTGATGATGCTCAGTGGAGTGCAGCATCCTATCAGGTTACCTGTCCTCATTCAGCATCACCTGTTCCTTTTTTATTTTAAATGTGTTAAAACAATCCCTACCTTGAAATTCAGGCCCATTGTTCAGCCTCCAGAAGATCTGAGAAGGGTGGTGTGTGGCTTCAGCCCTGCACTTTATCTCAGACTTCCCATCATGACTCGCCACAGTCATTTTAGGACGACCTTCGAGAACAGAGCAAATATAATTAATGTTAACATTCAAGGAAAAGAGTTGAATTGGTAAAATATCACTGTCAGCATCACGTGGTTTATAAAATAAAACATATTTGCAAATGTGCTAAGTTTCACAAGAGAAATGTAAGTTTTTTTTTAAATTTAATGATTTATGTGTTTTCATAAATTTGACCATTTTTTTTAAAAATGCACTTTCACACTTTCATGCATGAATTATCAAAGCTCAAAGGGATTCTTTTTTAAAAAATATTTGGTTTTACTTTCAAGCATGTTAAAAATCATGATCATATTTTTCAGTGTTGTATTTTGAGGGAGTTATGCATTTGCCCGTTACAGTGGACATCATGCATACACAGTATAAATGGCAATTTAGTGGAACTTAACAAAGTTTAACAAAGACATTTCTCTGACAAAAAATAGTTAGACTAAATAAAAGAAAAAGGAAATTCTAAAGTATATGTACTCTTGCTGTTTAATTAAACTATTCATGTGTGAGTTACATCAAAATTTGAGTTAAAAAAAAGCAAATTTGTGTGAAATCTGAATACAGGCTTTATACCCACATTGTCGTCTTAATGTAACATCTTAATATAGTAAAACTGTGCAAAGATGATATTTGTATGAAAGTTAAGACAAGGGTATAGGAATTTACCACATGGTATTTGGACACGTTACTACAACCTAAAGGGTTTAAATGTATTCCCCATATCTGTCTACTGTGGTGGACACCATGCATTAGAGGGCTAAGTTCTGGTTATTGACCCACACAGTGAAGGACTATGTGGACTATATTCACCTTGTTACTCACCTATGACTGTGACCTCCACCACCTTCACCGTGGTGGGCGGGCCTATTTGGCTGTACTGAGAGCAGGTGTAGCTGCCTCCATCTTTGAAGGTGATGTTGGAGATGCTGACCGTGAACTCCGACTCTGACGCTTTCACGATGGCGTAGCGTTTGTCCCTCAATGCTGTGAGAGAGAGGAAAGCAGAGAAATGTTCTAAACTCTAAACTCTGAGGGTTAAAACATGCGATTATTGTATGTTTGTGGAGTAAATGAAGGAAACGTACATGCTTCACCTTTTTCTTGACCATAAAACATGATGTTGTGGTCAGGGTTTTTCCACTCCACCTCCGCCAGGTGAGCGTCGGGCACATGACAGCTCAGGTAGACGGTGCGTCCACTTTTCACGGTGACACGCTGCTGCCAGGCAGAACAGACTGTGGACAGATGAGGACAAAGATCAGTGTTTTCATCCATGACATCGGTCAACAGCTGATGCTGCACAGATATCGTCTTTTAGACTGATTCATCTTTGGTGTTGGTTTATTGGATCTCAGTGCAGCATCCACTCTGTGGATCATGATGATCTCAGTGCAGCATCCACTCTGTGGATCATGATGTTTTAATTACAGACTAAGGCAGTGGGTTATGGCATTTCTAACCTTGCAGAGCAGACCGACCCGCCTGATTCTGAAATCATGCATCTCCATCCTGCCAGCCTCCATTGTCCAACAGTTTCACTCGGCTAAATGCTTAACGGCCCAATCAGGGAAGAGAGGCAGGAGCAGCTGGAGCTGTGGGCCTGATGACAACAGGAAGTGACTTAAGTGAAGTCACTTCCTGTTGTACAATAATGGCAGCTAATGCCATTAGCCTGTGGTCATCATGGTTACTCAGTTACTTGGTGAAATCTGCTCTCCTAAGAAGTTAACATCGTAGAGATTGCCTTTGGCGAGGTTCATGTCACACATAAGTGTTAAATGACACATCTGTGTGGGATAATTTAATGTGAAATGATAGTCTTAGGGTAGTTAAGCTATCGGCTAACAGCTAACAAAGGCAAACAACAGTTTTTATTTATTTTTTTTTTACCTTTATTTAACCAGGAAGTCCCATTGAGATTAAAAATCTCTTTTACCAGAGAGACCTGGCCGTACAGAGTCACGGTACATAGAAAATGACACAACACAATCAACAGGTTTAAAATAAATGAGCAAATACACATTTGGCTTTTGAGAAAAACAACCACATGCCTCTGTCAGCACATTCTTAATGATGCTCTTAAGTTCATTAAGAGATATCACTGAATCCAGTCTTAGCTCTTTTTGAAGATTATTCCACGACCAAGGTGCATTAAAAGAAAAAGCAGTTTTCCCCAGGTCTGTAAAAACTCTGGGTACAGAGAAGAGCAGCAAGTTAGAGGATCGTAGTTAACGGTCGTTAGTCGTAGCGGCTACCAACAGTTAGCCACTACCAACAGTTAGCCACTAACTGCCCTGCTACATATGCTACGTCATAGCAGCGCTGCTTGATATGATTGGTCTGTGATGAGTATAATGAGCCAAACGATCGTCCAATCACAAGCTGCTGTTGTTTTTGAAGGTTTTGACTGAAAACATTTTCGCAGATGGATTAGAGAAATATTTCCAATATGGAGCTGTCCATCTGACGTGTCAGGTTAGGGCAATTCTGGCTCAGCTCTTGATTGGTTCTCCTCCTTACTGCCATACCGCACACGTCATTGCTCCAAATGTTTGTGAATCTTTAAGTAATCAAATGTTAGCTTTTCAAACCTGTAAACCTCACATCAGTGAATATCTGTTCTTTGTTTGTTTGTATTTTTCTGTCCCCTTAAATCATTGATGAAAACAACTGATGCCTTTTTTTCACACATTAAATCTCCTTCAAATTGATCTTTGCTCAACAGTTGAGCTGGTAGTTAAAGGGTTAATATGTTCTGTGTGCTGTTTTCTTTTTTTATACCTTTAAAAATTGCTTGTATTGTTTTTGTTTGTTTGGTGAAGCACTTTGCTGTTATGAAAGGTGCTATCTAAACTCATTATTATTATTATTAAAGGTGAAACAGTCTCAGCCTGCTTCATGAACACAGCCCTATGTCTTAAAAACCGGACATGCTGCCCGGCCCTGGCCTGGCGTGCTCGTTCTTTCCCCTCGCCGTGACACTCGCCTCCATGACTTCATTCTCACTGTAAGTGAGTGCAGAGGAGGTGAGAACAGGAAATTATCTAAGCCCCCCTCGCAGACACAGCGGTGACATTTCATGGTGACAGGAAGTGATGTGGTCAGCCAAATCGGGCCAAAAAAGAAAGTAAGAGCCGAGCAGAGGCACAAATACTCTGTGGGCCGCTGACGGGGGCTTTGGGGACTTTTTCTTTCCAGCGGGGGTCAAACTGAAAAGCTGTTTGGAAAATTACCACAGTGTCAACTTTTGAATATTTTCAAATTGAAAATGGATCGCAGGTTTAGTCTCTAAAAAATAGATTTGTATCTCTAAACAGGTCCAACGCAGGTTTGTTTAAACCGGTTTATGTTAACGATGATGTGAACAGATGTCAAACCACTTTAACTTTCTACACTTAGAAAAAAAACAAGAACAAGCCAAAACAGAACATCTGAAACAGCAGCTCAGTAAAAAGCTCCCATCCTTCTGTTTTATTTTTTATTCAAAGAGCTTTAATTTCATACTGTTGTCTTTGTTTAACCCTTTAACTACCTACTAAACTGTTTGTAGAGGTTAGTATAAAAAATCAGGGATATTTCATGCTTTAAAAAAAGAACAAATCAAATAATTGTTTGGTTCCAGTAACAATTCAAGCAACACAGAAAACCACAAAGAAATAAAAAATAGAGATTTTCTTGGTGTGGGATTGAAAGGTTTAAAAAGCCAACATTAATTGTGTGATGACATAAAAATGCACAAATATTTGGGATTAAAAATCGATTAGAAAAGGCAGAAATGTCTGTAAAAAACACAAAAATAACTTAAAATAGATTACTTGACAAAACAGGCTTCTTGTGTACAAACACATCACATCAGTAAATGGTTTAGTGAAATATTTAGAATAATAACGATGGTAATAATAAATATCAGTTCAGTATCAGTTGTTTCAGTTTGTACGCAGTTTTTTCTGTATCATAAAACATTGACAGACACAAACAATGATGTGTTAATGTTTATTTAACATTAAATATTCCTGAATTGAATGACCTCTGCCAAACAGTTGAGCTGGGAGTTAAAGGGTTAAAATGGGTGTTTTGATTTTTTTAAACATTTTTAAATGCCAAAGTATTTCTGACACTATTATTTAAGTTGTTTTGAAAAATGTGAAAAATCATTCGTTGAAGATAGTTTTCTGATTCATCTCGCTAACAGACAAACAAATAAAACAAATAAATAAAATAAAATAGAGAAACACTTTTAAAAAGCTTCACCTCCTTGACTGCGATGGAACATATTTGTGTACCGCCTTTTAGCTAAAAGCATTAATGAAGACGTAATTTTGTTTTCAAACACTTTAGTAAATTAATAAATTTAACACGAGGACGTGGGAGCGTAACGTTGAGACAAAGTTGTGTAATTGTCTCTAAATGTATTTTAGCAATTCAACCATGAAGGAAATGTTTTTCTGGGATGTTTCAGAATTTTCTGGACCTGATGTTTAGAGTTTAAAAACCAAAAATCAGGACTTAAAACTTTTTAAACCGAGTCTTCTTATATACTTTTAACATATTTGGATTTTTACTGAGCTTTGGACACAAGGTTATTGTTTGATTATGTTTTTATTGCATATTTCTAAATTAAATTATCTGTCGTGTTTTGTTATCCTACTTGAGACTATTTTATTAGATCATCTTTAATGATTTCTCATCTTATCTTATCTTGTTGGTTAAAACTGTGTTTTCAGTTTACTGTCTTGTGGAAAGTGTTATTATTTTAATTTTGTTTTTTCTATTTGATCACCTGCCTTAGGACAACGGATGAAATTTAGCTATTTGCTAATCCCGCCATATTTACAATGAGGTGTATAACGACATTGTTGATTAATGTGCACTGTCCTAATCAAATAAATCCATTAGTTCTTTATTATTGGCTATTTTATTGAATTGTAACATTTAATTCCAGTGTTTCTTTATAATGAATTCAAGCCTGTTTTTTCCATGTCCATTACTTCCATGGATAGATTTTGGGCTAGAATGTGTGTTTTATTTATTCTCATAAATACATTTCTTTATCCTGTACTTTGTTTGTTTGACATTGTTTTGTTTGAAAAGTGCCAAACAGATGAAGTTTGAGATAAACTGTAAGGAACATTGCAGTCTGCGGGAGGAAACAACAACATTTGGATCTTCAGTAACAAACTTAACCATCTTAACTAAAGCAAAACACTGAGAACAACTAACCATCAGACAACACAAATCATTAGTTTAACCATTAGTTTAACCATTCTCTGGAAGCATAACTGTGAATCCAGTTATACAATCATAAACTCCAGGCAAATCTCTACTGTCTGGTAAACCTGAGTCTGGATGTTAAAAAATAAAATCTCTTACCGTGCATGAGCAGCATGAAGACGCCGAGCTGCAGCTGGAGTTTCATCTCTAACACTGACTGTTGCTCTTCTCTGCTTCATTTCTTCTTCTCTGCCTCTTTATACTTCGCTCTGGGACCTTCCGTGACATCATGGCTGTGGTTTCCACAAACTGTTTCACTTGACGCGGCCTCATGTGATCCCTGTTGCAGAAAAAGTCAAGGTCAGAGGGTCAGTTTCACGAAGATGACCCACCAAACTTTTTGATGAAGCAATAAGTGAAAGCAGAGTTTAAAACAAGCACTTCAGCTTCTACTTTACTGTAAATATGATTCAACAGATGTTATGAAGCTGAACTGTGGCTGCTTAAACATTTTTGATCACATATTCTAATCCACATTTACCAAAAAAGGCCAGATAAATATATTACTGCAAAGAATTAAGGGCAAAAACAGGCTTTAAACAGCTTCTAATGATAAGAAAATATCTGCCAATGAAGCAAGTTTGACGGAGCAAGAGCCTGAAACTCAGGTTTAAAATCTACTCTGGATTAAAATATTCATACATCTATATTTTAAAACCCTTTTAGTGAATTTGTCTTTAGGAAATTGTGTCAGAATAACCCTTAATTAATATTGACTTGTTTACTAGAAGAAAGGCACGGTGTAAGTGTCATTTCATAACAATATACAATATTGCATTTCAGTCCCAAGAAGTGACATCTTATGTATTTATAACTGAAATATACGTTTTACCAACTTCTATTGTTATTTTTACATTATTATAGAAAACAAAAAAGAAAAAAAACCCCAAACATGTCAACAAAAATAAAATAAAAAGGATTAAGACACACACCCTCTGACAGTGCTTATTTCAAAAACTTATTGCGAAATGAAACAAAACAGAAAAAAATATAAAAATGTGAATATTATTGTTACTGTCTGATGTTGGTATATTATATCAAGTTATAATGCAACATAACACAAATTATTATTATTTACCTCCAACATTCGACCATGCTCTTTTAAACTAAAATGTAAAGTTTATATTTTATTTATTATTAAACATTTATCATGTTTTAAGTAGAACTATTACATTAACTAAATTAACATTGATGATTTTGTTTTAAGGTGATGCCTGTTAATAACAGTTCGTATGTGATTAGACTTTGTTTTACTGTTTCATGGTGGGTGTGGAGGAAGAATAAGAATAAAAAATAAACTCTTGTTGTTTTCCTTTTGTACAGTTAGTCAGTTCATTACTAATCAGCAGGCTGCAAAATCACATGATGACATAACTTACTGTGTGATAAGGCTCCTGTCATGAGTGTGCAGTCTGCTTCCTCTGCTGTCAGAGCTCATCTATCTTACCCGGATACAGCAGAGCTATTTCCTGATTGGCTGAAATTAGCTGGCTTTAGTTAAACAAATAAAGATTCAATGTTTGATTGATAACTTGATTTGTTTTGATAATCTTTATGTTGAACTTAGGAATAATAAAGTGTGAGTGTTAAAAAACAAACAGCAAAGAAAATGAAAACATGATTTACAGGAATTCATCAGATAAGTGTTAATGACATCAGTGTTAAAAATAGAGCAGGAAGAAGCTCGACTTCTCTTGTCCTTCCCCATTTTTCATCGGTGTATCACTAATCTACGGAGTACGGAGCCCCCCTGGTGACATTGGATAGAAAAAAAATAATGCATGGCCACGACATAGTTAATGCGTGGCCACAACATAGTTAATGCGTGGCCACGAGAAAATTCACCTTTAGTATGGTATTGAGATCTACCAGTTTCAGAGCAATGCAGAGACTGTAGCCTCTCAGTATGGACAACTTTGAATACATTTCTCATTATTTTAATTTGGGAATGAACTACAATGACATTCTTAAGTCACTTGCGATTAAGCATGGAGTAATTCTTAGCAAGAGACACTTAATTCGGCTGCTCTAAATGACTGCGGTCACACCATCCGTGATTCTGTTGCGCAATTTGCTCAAATGTTACGGTAGGCCATGACGGTGGTGCGTTCAGTGGCACCGTGGAAAAATAACCGCTAATTTCCAGACAATTTTACTGCAACATTATTGATTAAGAGCACATCAAAATCAGGCACTTGAGGCCCATTTTACTATAAGCAAATATCAAAAAAATCAGTAAAAAAATTAAAATGAAATTTGTACTTATGATCTAGGAGGTCCAACAGAATATTGTACAGTACATTCCCAGGTAGGCCTACCTCTGTGCTTCCTTCCCGAAAATTTACTGTGGCATTATTGATTAAGAGCACATCGAAATCAGGCATTTGAGGCTCATTTTTATGAACGACAAATATTTGTAATTCTCATATATATATGTATATATACATATATATACATATATATGTGTATATATATATGCATAAATATATATGTATGTATATATGTATATATATATATATATATATATATATATATATATGTATGTGTGTGTGTGTGTGTGTGTGTGTGTGTGTGTGTGTGTGTGTATATATATACATATATACATATATATATAAATATATGGGTGTATATATGTATATATATATATATATATATATATACATATATATATGTATGTATATATATATATACACACATATATACATACATATATATTTATGCATATATATACATATATATGTATATATATGTATATATATAAAATATTTGTGTTCATAAAATGTCAAATATAAAAATGAGCCTCAAATGCCTGATGTTCGCAGAATAAATTTTAATGGGAAGCACAGAGCGCGCTACCTGGGAATGTAGTATCTGTTGCTAGATCATAAATACAAATTTCATTTTAATTTTTTTTTTTTTATATATTATGTAAAATGGGCCTCAAAGTGGTTTCAATGTGATTTAATCAATATTGTTGTCGCTGCGCATCATCTCTATTTGCTACTGCGAATATTTACTAATTGTGCATTATAACAGCTTTGACACGCATCTTATGTACGCATTACTATGTGTTGCTATACATCCATTGCAAGTGATCTAAGAATGGCAGAATACTATATTACTAAAAGTGTTGTCCATACAATGTCACCGCATTACATTATTCTGAAACTGGCAGATCTCAATACTATATTGGCCTACTTGATTATTTTGTCGTGGCCACCATTATCTTGTGGCCTGCGCCACACATTATTTTTTTTTTTTATTATGTCCCAGGGGGCTCGCCTTACTGTTACTCATGCATTATGTTTTACTATATGTACATTACCATTGGCATTTCGTACTGGCTATTTTTTCTGCAATACTATATTTCTATTATTCATACTATTTTGGCCTTTTTTTATACTATTTATTTTTTTTTTACTATTCTAATATTATCTATATTGTATTTATTATACTTTCTAATTATTATTTTTATGTCACGCTATGCGCATATTTACGCCCATTAGCCACAATCTCTATCATTATCTTTTGGCCTGAATTTTGTCTTCTTTTTACTATCTTTATGTTTCTATCAATGTCACAAACATTCGTGGCCGATCCAAATGTTATCTTGGCCCGTTACTCTTCTACTGGCCAGCCTTATCTACGTTATATATTATCGCCATTCTTGTGCCTTGTTTACCCGCGTAGCCTCGTGGCCCGCGCATTATCCACCGTGTATTTTTTTTCTATCCAATGTCACCAGGGGGGCTCCGTAGCTCTGAAACTGGCAGATCTCAATACTATATTGGCCTACTAAAAGTGAATTTTGTCGTGGCCACGCATTATTTATGTCGTGGCCACACATTACTTTCTCGTGGCCACGCATTAACTATGTTGTGGCCACGCATTACTTTCTCATGGCCACGCGTTATCTCGTGGTTTTTCTATCCAATGTCACCAGGGGGCTCCATAGCAATCAGCTGAAACTGGCAGATCTCAATACTATATTGGCCTACTAACTACTTAATAAGTAATTGATCTTATGGCTTAACTTAAACCCCAGAAATGTATGTTCATACACTCTTTCAGTGTTGACTTTGTCAGTCCTTACATGCACGTGTGTTTACTTTATAATTTCCAAACAGCATAAATGTGGTTTTGCTCAAGATTAGAGATAATCCATTTAAACCAAATCACAGTTTCAGTTGACTCATTTCTGTAGATTTTCCCCAGAGCAAAAGATATTTGTGTCATCTGCAAAAAGAATAAATTTAATAATTTACACACATTAATACATAATTTGACCAACACTGTAAAATGACAGCAGCACTGTTAACTTCTATAATATTTTTAAATCTATTATTATAGTAATGCCCACATTCAGACTCTTTGTTTCTGAGAAAGTCTGGATTATTACTATATTGGCCTACTAAAAGTGAATTTTGTCGTGGCCGCATTACTTATGTAGTAGCCACACAATACCGCAGCGTTATCTGGTAACCCACGCATTACTATCTGGCCTCGCCTTACTTTCTACGTGGCCGCGCATTCAGGGAATTAATTCTGATTTAGAAAGTGCAGGAACCTCCCTGATGTCCCGACAGCTGATTGGCCGAACGAAGCAAAAGCTTGAAGGAGGGAAAGTGAGACCGGAGCTCCTGATTCATCTGCAGCTTCACTCTGCATTTATGACAAATGAATGCACATGCGAGATGTTTTATTTCTACTTTGTCTTTGTCTTTTTTTGACGATGCATTTGCCCACTTTGTCTGTATGTGTGTCCTCTTTTTCATCATTTCTGGTCAAAATCATCTCTCTACACTGAAATAACTTTACAGAATATTGTTTAAGACCACCTTACTTTATAACAAAGGGCCTGATTCACTTTTAATCGTTAAAATATACAGTGCTATTAAATGAATGACTACAGAGCATATCTCAATTTAGGACCAAGAAAAATGTCCCAACCCACTGGCATATTTTTTGTATTTTTATTCTTCCAGTAAATGTGGCCCATTGCAATAATGATATTAATGATAACAATAATAATTTAATTTTTGTAATCTTTAACTACTTTAAGGACCATTAATAAGAAATATATAACTGTGTAAATAAAATAAATAAATCATTTTTTATCCAATCAAATACATTTACTAAAACAATGTTTTCACCCAAATATGTGAAACATTACTTAAAAATCTGATCCATTACTGTTTAGTATTTACTGTATGGACATTTCAAGGTAAATAACTGTATATTTTACATTAAATATGTCAATATAAAAAATGTTCTCAATTTTTTTCCAAAATATGTTGCCATTTACAGTAATTTACTGCATAGGTTTTAACAGTATGTGGCTGTAGATATTACAGTAAAATGCTGTAGAGTTTATAAAAGTCAGTTACAGTGTTTGTTATTATGGGATGTATGAGACCAGAGTTTTTCTGCTGAGGAGAAAATGTGATCTCAGTGTTTGTAATCTCAGGACTGTTGTTTCTGTTTCTCCATTTCAGTCCTAAATGAAGCAGCATCTGCAGATCATTGATCATAAACACAAACACAAAGGCTCCTCAGTGCAGACATGTTTAATCTGAGCAGCTCTTCTTTAGCCTGAAGCATGCTGCTCCTCTGGTCTAAAAGCAGAGATGCTGCACAGTGGAATAAATGTGTCACTGTGGTCTCTCACGCCCCCCCCAACGCCCCGCTGACGACAGGAAAAACTTTTCTGCTGCAGATCTGAGACAGTTCAACCAATCACTGCCCACAACCCTCTGAGTTCACACCTTAAATGGTTTCTGTATTCACAGAGATACAGACGTGTGGCATGGGTTAACATCCTCTACAAATAAGGTAACATCATCCGTGTCACGCCAGATGAAAGTGACATAAATGTGAAATTAATCTCTCCTGATCAGTGTTTTCATGAATGAATGAATAAATTAATGAATATTTATATTGAAAATGTAAAAGAAAATAATAATTGATTTTTTTTCCGGACAAAAAAAATCAGTACAATGAGAATTCAGCAGTTTTAGCAAACAATCCAAAAACAAATATAAACTGTCAGAGTCACAGTTTAACTTCTTTTACATTTCAAAAAGGAGTAGAGTGAAGTAAAACTTTTTAATTTCCACCCTTTTTCCTTTGCTGAATAACCAAATGAATCCAGTCCATAGATAAAAAAGAATGAATCGATGGATAGATGGATAGATGGATAGATGGATAGATGGATAGATGGATAGATGGATAGATGGATAGATGGATAGATGGATAGATGGATGGATAGATGGATAGATAGATAGATAGATAGATAGATAGATAGATAGATAGATAGATAGATAGATAGCTCTCTTTAACTGTGCATATGACTGTAAGGATCTCATCTGCTAGAATATGCATTTTGCACATTTGGACCTTAATGAGGTTTTATATAGAGCTACAATATGTTAAAGCAAGAAGGGGGAGTGTGACAAAAAGCACTTTGAAAAAGTAATTTATTGAAAATAACAAGTAAACTGAAATAGGCTGTTTATCAGCTGATTAAACCATAGGCTATTAAAGCCAAAATCTGCTCCAAATGTTCATTTTCTGTCAGGCATTCACACGGTCATGCCCTCCTGATGGCTAAAGCTAAGAAGTTTTCTCTTCTTGAACGTGGTCGGATCGTCGAGCTGCATAAGCAAGGCCTCTCGCAGCGTGCCATTGCTGCTGAGGTTGGACGCAGTAAGACAGTCATTCTACATTTTTGAAAGATCCTGAGCATTAATGAAACAAAAAGTCAAGTGGTAGACCCAAAAAAATTACACCTGCGCTGAGCCGGAGGATCTGATTGGCTGTCTGTCAAGACACAGGGCGGTCCTCGACCCAAATTAAGGCCCTTACTGGTGCCGACTGCAGCGCAATAACCATCAGACGGCATCTGTGGGAAAAGGGTTTCAAAAACAAAAAACAAATTCAAAGACCTGCCTCCTTCAACGCCACAAAACTGCCTGTTTAGACTTTGGAGCATCAAACATGGGACACTGAAAGGTGGAAAAAAGTTTTATTCTCTGATGAGAAAAAATGTAACCTTGATGGTCCAGATGGCTTCAGCGTTACTGGCATGACAAGGAGATCCCACCTGAGATGTTTTCTACCCGGCACAGTGGAGGGGGGTCCATCATGATCTGGGTGCTTTTTCATTCAGTGAACACTGGAGCTTCAGGTGGTGCAGGGTCGTCAAACGGCGGCTGGTTACGTGCAGATGTTGCAGAGGGCATCCCTCATGACTGAGGGCCCTCGTCTGTGTGGTAACAGCTGGGTTTTTCAACAGGACAACGCTGCAGTTCACAATGCTCGCTTGACCAAGGACTTCTTCAGGGAGAATAACATCACTCTTTTGGACCATCCCGCATGTTCCTCTGATTTAAATCCCATAGAGAACATTTGGGGATGGATGGCAGGGGAAGTTTATAAAAATGGCCGTCAGTTCCAGAGAGTTGATGCCCTTCATGAAGCCATCTTCACCACTTGGAGCAATGTTCCCAAAAGCTTCCTGGAAACACTCTCATCAAGCATGCCCAAATGAATTTTTGAAGTGATTAACAAGAACGGTGGAGCTACTCATGACTGAGTCCTACTGAGAAACATTTTTGTTCTGGTTTGGAGACTTTTTTGTAACTTTTTGAGCGATGGTCTTAAACTTTTGATCAGCTGATAAACAGCCTATTTCAGTTTACTTGTTGTTTTCAATAAATTACTTTTTCAAAGTGCTTTTTGTCACACTCCCCCTTCTTGCTTTTGCATATTGTAGCTCTATTTAAAACCTCATTAAGGTCCAAATGTGCAAAATGCATATTCTAGCAATTTTTCAACTGGTCTTAAGATTTTGATCAGGTCTGTATATATATACAGTCATGGAAAAAAAATATTAGACCACCCCTGTTTTCTTCAATTTCTTGTTAATTTTAATGCCTGGCTCAACTAAAGGTACATTTGTTTGGACAATTATAATGATAACAACAAAAATAGCTCATGAGAGTTTAATTTAAGAACTAAGAACTATTCATTTTCCATGGTTTTCTTGATAATAACCAAAATTACTTAAATTCTTACATCAATAGCTATGGCATTGTACCGCCAAAAACACTACTTTTAAGCATTCCATGTTTTCTTTTCTGTTTGCTTTAAACACATGATACACACAAGAGTTAATACTTGATTGCATAACCATTGTTTTTGATGACTGCAGCCATGCGTCTTGGCATGCTCTCCACCAGCTTCTGACATTGTTCTGCTGTCACAGCAGCCCATTCCTGTTGGACAAATTCAAACAAATTTTCTTTGTTTTTGGGCTTGTGGTTCTCCATTTTGAGTTTGATGATTTTCCACAGGTTTTCAATTGGATTAAGATCTGGTGATTGAGCAGGCCAAGGCATGGTGCGAATGTTGTGGTTCTCCAACTGACCTTGCCGTGTGGCAAGGGGCATTGTCTTGTTGGAAAATCCAGTCATTCGAGGCAGGAAAGAGTTTTCCAGCTGATGGAAGAAGACTGTTTTCAAGGGTAGTCCTGTACATGACCTGGTTCATTCGGCCTTCACACAATTGCATTTGCCCTGTTCCACTCAGACTGAAACAACCCCAGATCATGACTGATCCACCCCCATGTTTTACTGTAGGGCAAGACAGTCTGGGTTGTAAGCTTCTCCAGGCTTCCTCCTAACCAGTAAGTTGGCTGGAGATCATCAATTCAAAATTGGATTCATCACTGAAGAGAACCTTAGCCCAATCATCAACAGTCCAATCCTTGTGGTCTCGAGCAAAGAGTAACCAGGCCTTCCTCTGCCTTTCATTGATGAAGGGCTTCTTGCGTGCTCTGTGTGACTTCAAACCAGCTTCAACAAGTCGGTTTCGAACTGTCCTTGCTGAACAAGTCACATTTCTCGACAGTGCCCACTCATTTTTAAGGTCCCTGGAGGTCTGACGACCATTCCTGACACAGGAACGGATGAGTGCACGGTCATCTCGTGGGGTAGAAAGACGTTTCCTGCCACGGCCAGGTAGCAATTTGGTAGTGCCATGTTCAGCTTGTTTTTTTTGTTGTAATGAACGGCTGTCTTGGAGATCTTCAGTTTTTTCGCTACCTGTCTCTCACTCATGCCAATTTCCAGCAGTGCCAAGATGGCTGCCTTTGTGGCTTCACATAATTCTTTTGTTTTAGGCATTATGTGAGAGCTGACAACTTCTGAGTTGTGCTACGGCTTGAATGTAAGCAGGAAACCACTCTAGGCCTTTGCATGTGCAGTGCTGCTTGTGACATGAAATGGCCTCTTATATACCCTGGGAATCAATTAAGCTTAAGAATGTCAAATAGGACATAAAGTATTATGTGACCAGCTGCATTTTTTGTTGTGTTCATTGTATTATACGTTTAGTGGTACCAGATATTAGAATGAACAAGAAATTGAAGAAAACAAGGGTGGTCTAATAATTTTTTGCATGACTGTATATTTTTAAATATTTTTAAACACTCATATATACACGACTGCATGATTTATGGATAAGTACTGTATACACATTTATACCTAACTGCATGAAAGTAACTTTTAGTGTCTGATAACCCCACACATAGAAACACACACCAAGTAAAAATAAAAAGACTTTCATGACTCACACAACGTGATAAAACCAGTCAGATGTTTGGAGTTTCTGTTTTCTGTTAGTTTTAACATTTAAACTGTTGCTTTGTCTCACTCAGCCTCACCTGAACAAGAACTGAGAGCTCTGATTAATATTATAAATGGTTTTCTGTCTCTCTATGTGGCCCTGTGATTGACTGCCGTCTGGGTCATTGACCCCCATGAGGGATAAGGGGTGTAGATAATGGGTGGATGGATGTTAACGTGTTCTCTCCCCTAACTTGTTCCCTCGTGGTGGAACTTTAGCGCCACCTGCTGGAGGAGCATCACAGCAGCAGCTCATGGTCAAAGCTGGTGTTCATGGAAATGTCAAAAAGATATTTAAGGGTAAAAAAGAAGAAAATGTAAACTGCTATGAAAACACTGAAGAGGCTCAAAGAAAAAGAAGCTCTCATGTGTGAATTTATTTTCATTCTTTACTAACTGTGTTTGTACAAACGAGTGAAATATAAATATAATCTGATGTTTATAGCTTATATGACATCTTTTAAATCACATCTTAAAACACTTTAGACTTGCTTTTAAATGATTTTCTTCTTCTTTTGTTATTAGTATTATTATTTTTTACTCTTTTAACTCACTTGTTTTATCTACTGCTTTCATCTGTCTTACGGTTTCTCATTATTTTATTCCTGTTTTTACTTTCTTTTCTTGTTTTGACATTCTCAGTCTCTATTATCATTGTTCTATTTCACTTCATTTTATGTATTGATTTATTTATCATTATTTTATTTATCTATTTTCCCTTTTTACCAGTCTTCTATCTGCCCTCTTATTTTCAATCTTCCTGATGTGATGTTGTCAACCTTTAAGTCTTAAATTAATCTATGTATCTGGAAATCTATTATCTGCCTACTGTCTGATTATCTCCATGTCATTATGCATTTTACCAGCTGTTTTAATCCAACCAGTTTATAATATTTTCACCTATTTTGTTGCTTTAGTTAACTCGACCCTCTGTGCCTTTTCCTCTGACTCTCGGTGACCTGATTGTTGATTTTATTTTGCTTCTTTCTGCCTTTGTTTTGTCTGTTAAAGCACTTTGTAAACTTCTGTTTTTAAAGATGCTATATAAATAAAGTTATTATTATTATTATTATTATGAAACTTTTAACCCAAAGAGCCTCATTGAGATTTAAAATCTCATTTTCAAGAACTGACTCAATTTTGGTGTTGATCCGGATCACCGTCTGGATCCGCCATGACTAAAAATGCCACTTTCGTGCATATCTACTGAACTAAAATCGATATCATTATGAATCCAAATACTAATGGTATGTTTTCATGGCCAAGGAATCTAAATATTTACATGAAATAAAGGTAGGACTAATATTTATACTAAAAATCACAATATGGGAGAGGACTGTGGCGCTGGCGGAGGTCTGCGCTCTCCGAGTGCTTTTCTAGTTATAGAAAGGAGTCATTTTATTAAATTAAATCACATAAATCAATATTTTATTCAATTAAATACAGTTACTCAAACATAAAGCTCAAAAATGTGTCAGTTTTCTTGGCCAAAATGGAATTTTCTCTTGATCCATTATTTGTCCAGTAAACTGCCACCAAAAATCAGAATGTTTTCCACAAACTTTTGCCATTTACAGTAATTTACTGCTTATATATTTACAGTTGGTAACTGTAGATATTATAGTAAATAAAACTCAGTTAGAGTGTAGCAGAAACTCCAACAGTGAGTTCATTAGCCTTCATTAGCAGGTCTTCAGCTCCATAAACTTTAATAACTTTATAACACTTAAATATGAATAATGTATGAAATTATCTTTATACACACACCATTGGCTGCTGGGCAGAGTTTGCAAAACAATGATTAAATGATGCAACCAGACATTTATTATGAATGATTAAGTCCTAACCTTTTTGTGAATGAAATTAGAAATTCCTGTTCAAAGATGTTTGGGAATACAATATTTATATTTCATTAACCTTTGCTGATTATGTAGATATAAGTATGTGTATATCAATATATAAATGTTAAACTGATGAGACAGTTTCACAGATTAAAGAGGGAGTCCAGCATGGAGAGGAATTTGGTGCCTTGAGATTTCAGTTCCTAATATCAACAAAGATTTCTGTTCACAGGGCAAATCATCAGAAACTTGATAACAAGTCTACAAACTGTAGATCACTCTCGAGAGAGAACAAGTTAAACTCCACACTGTAGCTGATTTTTGTAAACTTTATAACATTTTACTGTAATACCCACAGCAACTACTGTAAACAGAGATGCAGTAAATTACTGTAAATGGCAAAATATTGTGGAAAACATTCAGATTTTTGTACAATTTGCAGCGTTTACCATAAAATTGAAAGTTATTTACTGTAAGATGTCCATAGGGGAAGTACTGAAATAGTAATAGATCAGGAGAAAAATCAACTTTTCCCAGGAAAACTGAAAAACAGTAGGTAAGATTTTCTTTTTTTTTTGTAATGTTTCACATATTTGGGTAAAACCAGTGTTTGGGCAAATGTATTTGTTGCATAAAAATGATGTATGTGATTTTTTTTTTTACATAATTCTATCTTGCTAATACACGGTTAGTAAAGTAGTTCAAGACATTACATAAGGTTAAAATACATCAAGTTTACTGTAATTTAAATGCATTAAAAAGTTGTAGAATCATGATACTGTAAATGGAAAAACAATAAGGGTGCAGTTTTTGATAATGTAGTAATAATGCAGTAAATTAAAGACAGGAATGATTTCTTGATTGAAAATAAAGGACTAAAACAATTGTAGAAATAACAACAATGTCCCTGTTGATTTAACTAGAGTAATGCTACTGTAAAGATATTTACAGTTATTTACTGGCATCTTGTTGGCAGTAAATTAAATTTTACAACAGCCTTTTTCCAGTGTGTGTATCAGTCCCTGATAACATTCTATCATAGATGCTGTTGCTTGTGTTATTAAGGCCTAATCCTCCTCACATTTAACAGTGATCAGTATGAATGAGGTTAGTGATTATTCAGGTTGATTGTTTTGGTTTTTTCTGCTCTCCTGTAAACATGATGCTGAGCATCAGACATGTTGATGTGATCACATCCTCAGTCTGTCTCCAGCTTCAGACTCATCACAGTAAACATTAGAAACACCCACAGCCCAGACACACGCTCATCACGTTAGTTTTCCATAAATAATCGTGAATCAATCCTGCAGGGTCGCTCTCCTGCGCGCGCCCTGCGTGGATACTACAGCAGCAGCTCGTGCACGCGCCTCCGTGCCGTTATTCCACGCACAAAGGCCGAGCCCAAAGTGCCCGGATGTCAACAATAGAAATAAAGAGTGAGTATGAAGCTGTGCCAAAGGACTACAGAACATTTATTGAACAGCATGAGAGAAACAACAACAATGTGACACGCACGCGCACGTAGCAGCACTGTGATCTAAAACACGCTTCGCCTTTAAAAGTTGGTCCATTAACGGAATCAGGCCTCCAGCCTCCATTTCAGAGCACACACGGCACAGTGCAGTCTATGAATGAGGAGCCAGAGTCTGTTTTCACGGAGGAGCGAACATGGCCTCCGTGAAGGGTCGTTAATCCAGAAAACAAACACTGACATGAGCGGGGCCCCCGGGGGTCGCCCCTGGGGGCCCCGGGGCCGCCGCAGTCTCTACTTGCTCTTGGTGGGCTTCTCGGTCTTCTTGGGCAGCAGCACGGCCTGGATGTTGGGCAGCACGCCTCCCTGCGCGATGGTCACTCCTCCCAGCAGCTTGTTGAGCTCCTCGTCGTTGCGCACGGCCAGCTGCAGGTGGCGGGGGATGATCCGGGTCTTCTTGTTGTCCCTGGCTGCGTTTCCGGCGAGCTCGAGGATCTCGGCCGTCAGGTACTCCAGCACCGCGGCCAGGTAGACCGGGGCCCCGGCCCCCACGCGCTCCGCGTAGTTCCCCTTCCGCAGCAGTCTGTGGACGCGGCCCACGGGGAACTGCAGCCCGGCCCGGGACGAGCGGGACTTGGCCTTAGCGCGCGCTTTGCCTCCGGTTTTTCCTCTGCCTGACATGATGCTCGGAGCGGATCCGCACGCGCGCTGGACAGAATAACGGGACTGAGCTTGGACCTTTACGTAATTTTTTTGTGTGTGGACGTTTAAGAACCTCAGAGGCCGCTCTGATTGGTGGACTGATTCTGGAAACACACGGGCCAATGGAGCAGCGCGTGCTCCCGTAATGCCTGCGCCGGGGCGCGCGGAGCTCCAATCACAGAGAGGGAGCCGCGCACGGATATTTACACACCAACGTTATAAGTAGAGGCCCCTGCAGGGGGCGTAGTCGTCAGCTGTGTCTCTGCCTGTTTGTCCAGTGAAGCCTCAGCGAGGGGAGAAAAATGCCTGATCCCGCAAAATCCGCCCCTGCGCCCAAGAAGGGCTCCAAAAAGGCCGTGACCAAGACGCAGAAGAAGGGCGACAAGAAGAGGCGCAAGAGCCGGAAGGAGAGCTACGCCATCTACGTGTACAAGGTGCTGAAGCAGGTGCACCCCGACACGGGCATCTCCTCCAAGGCCATGGGCATCATGAATTCTTTCGTGAACGACATCTTCGAGCGCATCGCGGGGGAAGCCTCGCGCCTCGCGCACTACAACAAGCGCTCCACCATCACGTCCCGCGAGATCCAGACGGCCGTGCGCCTGCTGCTGCCCGGCGAGCTGGCCAAGCACGCCGTGTCCGAGGGCACCAAGGCCGTCACCAAGTACACCAGCTCCAAGTAGACCCGGCGGAGGCTGACACGGGGTCTGCACCGGATCGCCGGGTCTGTGCGTGCGTGCGTGTGCGTGTGCGGGGCGTTCATTTGTGATTTTTGCACCATCGCTGCTGTCAGAGAGGACGAGTCCCACCAGGCCTTACGCTCACTGCGCGGACTTCCATCAGGACTGTAGCCTGCCATCTTGTCCGAGCCCGTCGTCTCGCTGTTTCGGGGCTCGGATCCGTTTTTAAACCAACACTGAAGAAACTGCGCTCCAGTCTGCGGAAGGATCCTTTACTTTGCACCATTTGTCCGCAAGATTTGTATGCACCTTAAAAATGACCAACAGATTTATGTATGTGACGGCGCATTGTGAGGTTGAAATGTGATTAAATTCGATTTGTAAATGTTTGATGATTTTGTTTTTCATCAGCCGGAGTCCACATGCATGCAGGAGGGTCTCAGCCTCATGGATGTCCACGAAGCATTCAGTCATTGAAAAATATGGTTTCTCCTTAGGGTGTGAGGAAAATAGTTAGAAATCATAACCATATTACTATTATAAAACTGTCTATTAAAACATAACATATGTTAGGCATTTAAACCAAACCATGGCAGAGTAATATTACACAATGTTCATATTGAAATGGGTTTAAAGCTTGAAGTTGATTATAAAAATACATCAGAACTCAAACCTGAGTAGAAGTTTATTTTTTTCTTTCCATAAAAATCTGCAGAAATACTCATTTCCACTTTTTTAGTTTGACCAGAATATTAGCAACATTTCTTTTTACTGAGGTTATCTCAGCTTATTATTTATATTATTTAATTCATATTAATTGTGATATATTGTCAAAACAATTCAGATCCCCATCACTAAAAGTCCTTTTCACTCCCACCAATCCAACACACTCATGCCTCTTTAAAAACAATCACCAGGACTTAGTGATCAATAATCTGACTTCCAGGCTTAATCTTAATTAGCCACAAAAATTAAGCAAAAATAATAAAAAAACAAAAAGCACAAACCTCCACAATGGTGCCTCCAACATCCACCTCAGTTTTCAGATCACCACCAAAATCCACCCACTTATCCGCTTAGCCAACATCCCTGAAAATATCACCAGAATATCAGTGGAGGTAAAGGTCTCTCCTTATTTAGGCTTACAAATATATTATTTAGTGATCAATAAAGACCAATCAGCAGATAATTAACGGCCAGTCTTAATCACTGTGCTCAATATAACACTCACTGATGAAAACAGAGGAAACAGGACATTATTCTAACAGCATAATTTAATTATAGCACATTAACATTTACTTACTCAACGACTAATCTTTTTTTTTTAATGAGTTCTTAGGAAATACACAACATAAAAAGAAGCACAGACTTGTATTGAAATAAACAGATCAATCATGAGAATGAAAAAAGACAAAAATAAAAAAATTCAGGTCAGTAAATTACGTTACCACCCTTTTTTCCCCCTTTCCTCCTTTTCTTTCTCTTCTTTTTACAATATTAACTTCTATACATTTGCTGACATTATATAAGTTCATAAACATACATATAGAGATGCATATACATACATTTCCATGCATTCATACATATGTGCCTACATCCAATTCATTTGAGTCAGTTCATGTGCCTAAAGAGTAATTATCATCTGTATATTTAACATCCTCTCTTTTATGATCTTGTTTTGTGTGTAATTCTGGTAGTTGTGTTTTGTTAAATGTCTCTTTTTTTAGCATAACTGTTCCATTTCTTCCATTGCCTCATAAATATGTCCATATTTGAATTTAGGGAAAAGGTTAGTCTCTCCATGTTATATACCTCATTCACAATACTAACCCATTCCTCCTTTGTTGGGGGTTGTTTTAAAAACCACCTTCTTGTTAGCGCTTTTTTACTGGCTGCCAACATTAATTTAATCAAGTACATGTCATCAGTGTTAACTATAGATGGGATGAAATCATGTTTAAGCTTGAACCCCAGGATATGGTTAATATTTTCTACTATTTCTAACCAGTAGGTCTGGATAATGGAGCAATCCAAAACTCAACGACTAATCTAAAAAAATAAACATTTGCATCTTAAAAACTCTTTTAATGCCGAGCAGCACAGAGTGAAACTGAAAGAGACGAAGCACTGATTCCACACACTCTCCATTTTAACTTCATATTTACTTAATATTTGACCAATCTTCAGTTATTGATCTGTTATCTCTTTCTTAAGGACCACTGGTTCTTACAGATAAAAACATTCATACGTTGGGCAAAAAGAAAAGAATTCAGATTAAGCAAAATGCCTTTCAAACAGTTTGCACTGAGATTTTTACTGAAAATTAAAAAAAAGAAAATAAAACTTCTTGTCACAGCCCTTGAACACTAACCTTAACCCTTTGACTGGCATTGTAACCGTGCGGTTGACTTCTTTGCTTCATAACCACTGTATTAAGAACCTTTAAAGCCCATCATGTCTGTTTTCACCTCTCTGAACAGTGTTTTTAACTAGGGCTGGATATCGATTCAGATTTTCTGGATCGATTCAATATGACCAGGTCTCTAATCGATTCAATTCCATATTTATTCAGTCTGGGATATCTTAGTTAAAATAGTGCTGTAAATTTAAAATGTGACTTTTGACCTGGTACATCATGAAAAATAGTTTTAACATGAAGAACTAAACCCAAAGCAGTTACATTAATCATATTTTAATGATATGCTTTAATGTACATGTGTCCTTTGTACTTGTTAAATCTAAAATACTGTACATCCAAACATCAGCTTTTAAACTCTCCAGTGGTGTCCATATAGAGCTTCACCATGTTTGTTTGCAGTAACATCTCATGAGATCTTGTTCAGTAGAAAGCAACGCCAAACGCTGATCACAGCAGACTAGCAGGGTTGATACCACAGGCTGCTTCTCTGCACATCCAAAGAAGAAAAAACTACCCAAGTTAAAAGATTGATTATGAACCAGTTAAAGGAAAATTGATTTAGACCGATTAAATCGATTTTTCTAATATGTATCCACAGCTGTGCATGATTTAAGTGTTAGAAAACTAAAAAAATTAGGAGTGAATCGTTGCTGGATAGCCTCTCAGATATCAAACAGTAAGAGAGTACAACTGAGTAGAAAAATCTTTTCATATATTTCCAGATCATCTAAACATCAAATTTAGTTGTAGGAAATAAATTTGATGTTAAAAATGTATCTTTGCTTCCTCAGAAAACTGATTTAACAGACAAATATAGAGACTTTGCTCTCTGTGATGTTTTAATATGAAAAAAAAAGTTGCAGAAATGAAAGAAATCTATTTATGACCCTTAACAGGCAAGTCAACCAGTAGGTTGACCAACATATTAGGGCTGGGTATTTCTAGCGACCCCACGATATGATGTGTATCCCGATACACATCACTTGTGAACACTGACTACGCTTTTAACAGAATTCGCAGCAACTTTTGTTTTTATTACAAGAAGAAAAAGAACAAGCATGAGTTTTAAATAATCTCAACTTAAGAACTTTAATTCAGGTCCCCAAAGATGGAAGACTTAAGTTTAAATTTGGAACATGTGTTTAATCATGTAGTTTGGCTTCTACTTTGGACCATTCCATTTTTAACATTACCCAAAGTGTATTTACAACAACTGTCCAAACACTGATCGATTCCATAGAATCTGTCTCGACACACGTATCCCCAAGGAGTGCATTACGATGTTTTGAGTGCATTACGATATTTTGGCGTATTGATATTTTGAGCACTGGCCTATAACATATCTGCCTCCTGATTGGGTAAATCTGAAATATACAACCTGAGAAGTTGCTAAAAGAAGAGAAAGGAACAATTTTACCAGCACATACTTTGATATATTTCTTAGTTTGGAAGTCATAGGGTTAAAGTAAGCAACACCATCACTAAGCGATATACTATAGCCTACCCCCCAAAAAAAAACTTCAGTAAAAAACATTAAAGTAAAACAATACATGGAAAATTGAACCAATAATCCTTAATTCCCCTTAAAGATGCTGTGAGGAGTTTCTACAAAAGAAACCGTAGCCATATATAAAACTACGATACTAAGTTTTCCAAAAATTGCTTGTTGTCACACATCAAAAACTACCACTACGTAACTAGAAAGAGATACATTACCTCGTGGCTTTGCATCCTGTAAGTTGTTGAAAAAAGAAGTTGTAAAGCAATGCAGAGTTCTGAGGAAGGTCTGAGCTGCATTCATTAGCATCACAACAAACACACGCTTTGGCTTGGGTCACGTCTTTACAACAGTCGCCGCGCGTGCTCATGGGTAGCAGAGTCTTTATGTCACCAGAAATAGATTCTCCTCATAGCACCTTTAAATAATGAAGTATTTAAAATAATAATGATGGTAGCTTTTAGTTTTTTAAACCTCTAAATTCCACAAACAAAATATCAGTTCTTTTGGTTTGTTTGCAGTTTTTTTTCATTGACAGGAGCAAGCAATGATGTATTAAGTTTATTTGACACATTAAATATTCCTGAGTTTAATGACCTCTGCCTAACAATTGAGCTGGAAGTTAAAGGGTTAACTCTGATGACTTGACAACCCATTTGTAGGAGCCAACCCCTGAATTAAATGATGCAGAACAGTTGAGCTGGTAGTTAAAGGGTTACAAAGTTCATGTCTGTAGTCTGTCCACTGTTTGCTCTGCAATAGTTTGAATTAAATATGCTAATAAACAGGATTCTATAGTTTATTTTGCACTAGAGGCTTTAAATAAAAATATCTGTACAGTCTATAAATGATCAGTTACTTCAGTCTTTACACTAAGACTGTAAGCAGGGCTGTATTTATTCATGTGGGGGCCCAGGGCAAACCCAGTCATTGGGGCCCTTCATATCCCTGTACTGTGCTGACTAAAGTTTTATTATTATTTTAATCTTTTACTCGGTAACATAACCAAACTAAATCATTCTGTAATTTAGTTCAGTTTTGGCGAGTTTGTTAACCAGGCTCCTCGTCCTGCTTTTGAAATCTATCACAGTTATCTGACAGCTTAAGTCACATAGCCAAGTTTATATGTTTCCCCATCCTGGTGTGATGCACGGCCACACATTGGTAATATTCACCCTCACCTCACCAGTTGCTCACCTTAATGTTCACCCTACATCAGCTGCTCACCTCATAAGTTTGACATACATTTTGCAGTAAAAAGAACACATTTACACATTATTTTGATTCAGCCTTAGTTTATTAGTTGCTTTATGTCTTACACTGTTTAAATTTAGTGCGCACAGTTTATTCATTGTAAGATTTAAATCAATTTTTCTGTTAATTCTGGTCTCTTTTCTTTGAGTTACCTGGATGTTGGGGGAGGGGAGCTTCCTGGTCCAGAGGCAAAAGGTGTGGCTAAGGGCTGGAGCAACATTTATGCTGGAGCCAGCTCATTGGGAAGGACCAAGTCTGCTGACATCATGGGGGGGATTTGTGTTTAGTTACTTTGATTTGTGTTTAGTTTAATGTGGCAGCCATTTTGTTTACCCCCTTTGTTTCCTATGGTTTGGCCAAACCCCTGTATAAGTGCTCCCTTTGTCTCATTTTGTCAGGTCTGTTTGTTAAGTTGACACTCACTGTTTAGTTTATTTAGTGTTATACTAAGTTGACCTCTTTTATAGGCCTAATTCTTAATACTTTTGGTTTGTAATTTTGAACAACTTTCTTTGGGTAAAATAAAAACCCCACTTTTCTTTAAATTAATCCTGTGTTGTGAGCCTTTACTGCTTGATCCCTGACACTGGGAACAATATTTATGATCATAAAAGATTTTAAATGCCTTTGGAAAAGTCCCTCAGGGAAATTAAGATTCCAGTAGCACCATTTATAGCAGAAAAAAGATAGTTATAAATATAAAAATTAATAATAATAAGGCTACCGTCGTCCTGTTACTCCTCTTTCCCCCAGTGGAGTTAAATATAAATGTTATTATATTACTGCAATATTGTAAAGACTTCTACAGAAACTCCAACCAGACTAAGGCCATGATAATAATCCTAAAAATGATATTAAAAGAAAAGCACACAAAGCTGCTCTGATCAGTAAATTTAGGGTTATTATGTCGACTCATTTCTTCCTCTGAATGAGAAACAGTTTCTTCTGTGGCTGCTCGAGCTTCACCTCCACGTTAGACAAAACTCTTCTCTGTCCATTTTTAAAACTCGCCTTAAATCTCATTTTAATTCCCTGGGTTTGAACTCCACATGAGACTCTGCTCCTGTTTTAGTGTTTTATGGTTTAAGTTGCTTATTTTATTGTTTTACATTATTTTTAAATCAAAACTCTTTTAGTGTTTATACCTGCTCTGTTTGTCCAATCACAATAACTGTTATCTATATCTACAGCTCCCTACTGTAAACAGCTTTGCAGTAAATTACTGTAAATGGTAAATATTGTGGAAAAACATTCAGAATTTTGTAAACTTTACAGCATTTACCATAAAATCAAAGTTGTTTACTATAAAATGTCCATAAAGTAAATAATGAAAATGGTGATGAATCAGGAGAAAAATCCACTTTTCCCAGGAAAACTGACCAATAACAGGAAAGATTGTTTTATTTCTTTTTGGTTATGTTTCACTTATTTGGGTGAAACCATTGTTTGAATAAAAGTATTTTAGTACATAAAAATGATGTATGTGTTTTTTTTCTTTACAAAATTATATCTTGCTAAAACATGGCCAGTAAAATAGTGAAAGGCATTTTAATTTTACTAAAATACAGCAAGTTCACTGTAATTTAAAATGCTTTGAAGAGTTGTACTTTTGTATGATCATGACACTGTAAATGGATTGGCAGTTGAATGCAAAAACTATGATCAAATTACAATAATATTCCTGATAAATTAATAGAGTAATACTACTGTAAAGACATTTAAAGTAATTTACTGCCATATTTAGGACTGTCATATTTACAACAAACCTTTTTAGTGTTATTTTAAATTGTTTCATTAAACTCTGATCCTGTTTTAGTGTTCTATGGTTTGTTTTAAGTTCTTTATTTTATTATTTTAAATTGTTTTCTAAAAACAATGAAAACTCTTTCAGTGTTTATACCTGCTCTATTTTGTCCACTGTTTTAAATTATTTTTTTCCTTTTTTTTTTTGTTTATTCATGTACAGCACTGAAGCTGTGGTTGTTTTTAAGTGCTTTATAAATAAAGTTGAGTTCAGAAAGTTTCATTCGTCCAAAGAAAGTCACAGAAACATCTGGCCTGTGATTCCTGTGACCCTGGATCACCTGGACTGTCTCTGATTTAAAAGGAAAAACACAAACTGAGCTCTGTATGTCCGTGTGAGACTTTCCTCTTATTTAGAATAAAAAAAAGATTTACATTTGCTGCATCTGTCCTGATGTTCAGTCACATTGTTTAGTATAACAGCTGACAGTCGTATTAAAAGCACTTTGAGCAGCTTTTTAATGCTGTTTGAGCTTCAAGCAGATGATGAGAAACACTGATGCACTTACCTGGCTGTGGAGTTACCTGACTGTGGAGTTACCTGGCTGTGGAGTTACCTGACGGTGGAGTTACCTGACTGTGGAGTTACCTGGCTGTGGAGTTACCTGACTGTGCAGTTACCTGGCTGTGCAGTTACCTGGCTGTGGAGTTACCTGACTGTGGAGGTACCTGGCTGTGGAGTTACCTGACTGTGGAGGTACCTGGCTGTGGAGCACAGTGAACAAACTGAAGGTCCTGATTTTTATTGATGAACTGTTTAACCTGCCTGATCCTGATCCTGATCCTCGTCCATCAGAAAGGCTCAAATGTTCCTGAAGCTCCACGTGCTGCAGATCCAGAGTCCAGGCTGTGGCTGTTTGGCAGTTTAGACCCCAGACCAGCAGGGGGCGCAGCAGAGCTGAGCAGCAGGTCACAGTGTGAGCAGAGCTCCTGCAGACAGTGGACACTCAAAGTGCATCAGCATCAGATTAATAAAGCCTGAAAATCAAAGGAGGCACTGATGAGCTCTGACTGTGAACAGGTATTTCATTTAAAGTAAAAACTGTTTTTAGATCCTCAAGCTTTCATCAGGCTGACATTCTGTTGGGTCATTCATGATTTAACTGATGTGAGCTCCAGCACAGGTGAATAATCTGAGGTTATTCAGACACTGAGGCCTTTAAGTTTGAGTCACTCTCATACTGAGGATGGTTATCAGCTCCTAAAGTAAATCATGCTGAAAAATGTAGAACAGAATAAAGGGAACGAAAACTAAAGAAAAAACTATGTATACTTTTAAGAACATAATATAGACTCTTAAGAACATTAAATAAACACTTTAGAACATATATAGACTCTTAAGAATATTAAATAGATTCTTAAGAATGTTACATAGACTCTTCAGAACATTATTATAGACTCTTAATCATGTTATATAAACTCTTAAGAACATTATATAGACTCTTCAGAAGATTATTTATACCTTAGAACATTCTATAGACTCTTTAGGGCATCATATAGATTCTTAATAATATTATATAAACTCTGAAGCCCATTAGGTTCTTTAGAACATTACATAGACTCTTAAAAACATATAGACGTTTAATAATATTATGTAATCTCTGAAGGACATTATATATACCTTAGAACATCATATAGAATTTTAGAACATAATATATGTCTTAGAACAAAATACAGACTCTTTAGAACATTAGTTAGACTCCCTAAACATTATTTAAATTCTTGAGAACATTAAATAGACTTTTTAGAACATTGTATAGATTCTTTAGAACATTATATAGACTCTTAAGAACAATCTAAAAACACTCAAGAACATCATATAGACTCTTAAGAACATTAAGTAGACTCTTTAGAACATTAAATAGACTCTTTGGAACATTAAATAGACTCTTTAGAACATTATATAGACTCTTTAGAAAATCATATAGGCTCTTAAGAACATTAAATAGACTCTTTGGAACATTAAATAGACTCTTTAGAACATTATATAGACTCTTTAGAAAATCATATAGACTCTTAAGAACATTAAATATACTCTTTAGAACATTATATAGACTCTTAAGAAAATCATATAGACTCTTAAGAACATTAAATAGACTCTTTAGAACATTATATACTCTTTAGAAAATCATATAGGCTCTTAAGAACATTAAATAGACTCTTTAGAACATTATATAGATTCTTTAGAAAATCATATAGACTCTTAAGAACATTAAATATACTCTTTAGAACATTATATAGACTCTTAAGAAAATCATATAGACTCTTAAGAACATTAAATAGACTCTTTAGAACATTATATAGACTCTTTAGAAAATCATATAGACTCTTAAGAACATTAAATATACTCTTTAGAACATTATATAGACTCTTAAGAAAATCATATAGACTCTTAAGAACATTAAATAGACTCTTTAGAACATTATATAGACTCTTAAGAAAATCATATAGGCTCTTAAGAACATTAAATAGACTTTGGAACATTAAATAGACTCTTTAGAACATTATATAGATTCTTTAGAACATTATATAGACTCTTTAGAAAATCATATAGACTCTCAAGAGCATTAAATATACTTTTTAGAACATTATATAGACTCTTGAGGACATTTAATACACTCTTAAGAGCATTATTTGAATCTAAAGAACATTAAATAAACTCTAAAGAACAGTTTTCCATTATTCAGGCCTAATCTGAGCCCCTTGCAGAGCAGCAGGATTCACCACACCTCATATCTGCCATCAGTGGATCCATCTTGCAGAGCTTTTAGCTAAATTTTGTTTTTATTAATGTACTGCAGCCATAACGCGTCTCATTGACTTTAAATTCCAGTTACATCTCGATACAGAAAAAAAATGTTTTCATGTTTTTTTCCCATCAGCCAGCACCTGTACTCGTCAGTGGAGAGACTCGATTGGGGAACATCAATACGTCACCTACGACTCAAATCTATAGTTTAACACCACAATTAGAAAAACCTCAAATATCATGAAATGCAACAAGAAAGCCTGTTGTCCCATTAAACTGTAGGAACAGGAAACCATCAGATCTTCAAGAAGACACTCAGACATTTTTATTTTCATACTGTAGCATCAGTAAAGCTCTTGGCTTTGGCAGCTCTCAGACATTTACTGATGTGTGCCTCAGTTTAACCTGTACAGCCCAAAGTACCTGATTTCAGGAATACTTCCAACAGAAACATAAGAAAAAATAAACTGTTTTTCAAAATCCTCGCCTGACCATATTGTTATAAAACCTCTTTTATTTTGGTCTGCATCACTTTATAACAATAGTCCTTTGCAGAGATGATGTAAAAATATTTTATTATTCATTTTAAGAGTTTTACAGCCACTCCAGTATCATTTCCAAGAGATGTTCACAATAAAACACTTTTTTTAAAATCCAGATCTCAGACTAGAGGAGACATCATGTGGACGTCACACTGAGTTTAGTCAGAGGGGGAAGTCTGTTCACAGAAGTCTGACTTTAAACAGAAACTCAAACATTAAAATAAAGACATGTTCTCCTCATGAAGCTGCACCCACGGGCCTCGACGATGTGTTTGTGGGTCAAGATCAGATGAATCAGTCCGTCATCTGTACGGTCTATAGGAGGGAGACAGAACCTAATCTGTCCTCTCTTTGTTGGAGGTAATAACTTAAAGTGATATCATATGGATCCTGTTTCCTCGCCCCACAATGAGAAGTACAGCTGCCATCAGGAATTAGAGGGATAATCAGGTTATGCCCTGAAGTCATGGACACACAAACTATAGGATGAGAGAGTTTTATGGTCATTACAGGTAAAGTCAGGGCAGGAACAAAACGGCCAACATCAGCAGAGAGCTCTTTCCAAAGTATTCAACATGAGGAGGGAGAGGCTGCCATCAGTGTCAGTAAACATACCATAAACACATGTGGACTATATTTACCCTTCTGTTGAACCATCATAAAAGCAAGGTCTGATTTCTATAAATACAATTTCAGCAAATTTCTCTTCATTCTTACTTTTGTCAGTGTCAGGTTATTTCAGTGACCGTGGAGAGTTTTTCTTTCATGCAGAGCACTTGTAGCCTTGCAGAGCAGACAGACCTGCCTGATTCTGAAACCATGCATCTCCATCTTGCCAGCCTCCACTGTCCAACAGTTTCACTTGGCTAAATGTTTAAAGGCCCAATCAGGGAAGAGAGGTGGGAGCAGGGAGCATGACGACAGCAGGAAGTGACTTGACAGGAAGGGAAGTCACTTCCTGTTGTACAAATAGAGACGGCTAATGTCGGTTAGCCTGTGGTCATCATAGCTACTCAGTTGTACTTGCCAAAATCTGCTCTCCTCAGAGGTTTACTTCATGGGGATTGTCTTTGACAAGGTTCATGTCACATCTTATGCTGCGTTCACACCGGATGCTACTTGTACTACCTCGGCGATCACTCTCCATGCAAAGTCAATGTACAGCCGCGATGGGGCGGGGCTAACCCTCCCGCGATGCGACAGCCGCTTTTCACACTACCACATAGCTTGTCGCGCGATGTCAAAGTAAAAATAAGTTGATCAATCAGCAGGCGTGTGCATGTGTGACGGTTCCCGAGACAGACAGTTATTCATCCGGACTACAGAGTAACAATCCATGTCCGTGTGGAAACATTAGTCAGTGAGGACACTAGTTCACAGATTTTGCTGCTGCATCATCAGCTGCAGTGTTTTGTGCTTCTTCTGTCTCAGCAGCTTGGCCAAATGAAAGGGGAGGTGCAGATCTGTGCTCGACACTGCAGCCTGGAGTAGTCGAATGCAGATTCACTGAACTTTCAGCGCATAGCACCTAATCAGAAGTTGATCAAATAAATAAAAACAAAATTGCGTATTGTTTGGTTCATAGGGTGTACCGAACTGAGGCCACTGTATCGAACGGTTCAATACAGATACATGTACACCTCTAATATATGGATGTGGATGCTTCATGTTTGTGTCATTAAAGTTTTGAGTAGAGGACTTTGGGTGTTTTTAGTTGTAAACCTGGACCTGGTCTTCATGTGTTTCTTTCTCGGACCCTCATCTGGTCTGTGTGGACCCCCCTCATCGCCCTGCTGTCCAGGATTAAGAGGACGAGGATCTCCGATGTTCTCCACTCAGACTCTTGTGTGTCCTGAATGGGAGAGTGGCGGCCTGGACACCTCGTCAGCGCTAAGCTGCTGTAAGCTCATCCTGCTCCATTGTTGAGTCCGGGTCTCAGGGTGTCTTCGGGGGATGTGGGGGGGTCGTGGTTCAGGTGACAGGTGTGAGGTTTTGTTTGGCAGGGTGTGCCTTTCTTCACGTATATGTCGGAGACCTAATTCCTGCACAAAGACTGGAGCCCCCGGCACAGAGGGGGGATGTGGACCGTAGACCCGTCCCTACCTGAGCCTGTTTCACACTCGCTTGTATAAAAATGAATAATTAGTTCAGCAGGTCGTTACTTACATTATGTAACAGTCAGGGAGGTTACCTCAGGAGGACGAAACAGCTGTTTTTGTGCTGTAAACATGTCTGTGATAAATATATTGTTATTCTACAAACGTCAAAAATAATCTTCAACTGACCATCTTATAGCCAAGAAAAGGGTTTGACAATAAAAGGTAAGGAAGAATCATCAGACTGCAGATTAACTAATCAGGAGAGAACCACAAATTTAATTTTATTATGCAACCTGTTGATACAAGGACATTTATAATGACAAACAAACATCCTTGCATCCTTGTAAAATGAATAAAAATAAATCAATAAAATGTCTGTTCTTTTCTCTTAGAGCAGAAGTCTTCTGTTTCATCTTGATTTTTTTTATTACTTATTAAATTGTTTAACGTGTGTTGTTTTTTTTATTGCAATGTGTTATTACATTCAGGAAAAAAAAAAACCATGAAAAAAGGCCAAAATATGATTTTTGGCAAATGTTTTTCAGCCCAAATATTTTACAAACAACATTTTACTTTCCTGTTTTTGCATAATTTTGGGGTAATTTGTCGTGATTATGATTGCGCAGCAGCTGGATCCACCTGATTCAACACCTGTAATTAAACAGATCCACGGCCCAATCAGAGTCCTTTAGAGCAGGAAGAGGAGGAGCTACGAGAGACGACAGCAGGAAGTGACTGCTCGTACAGAGATTAGCATAGATGCTAACAGTTACAGTGGTGGTTTTATCAGATCTGGACCACATTTATTTATTTAATGAAAAACTAACAACAGCACAGACTTTTCTATAGTAGAGATATTTTCACTCCTCTTTAACCTGTTCAGCCCCTTTTTTAAGCCTTCTGCTCGAAAATGACATCCTCATAAAGAAAAGAGTGAATCTCTGCAACCACAAGGTCTATTTGAATTATTCTGGTGTCATAATAAAGTAAGACTGTAGAGATTTGTCCAGATGTGAATTATCAGTATATGTGTTACTGGGACAGAGTAAATGAAGATAGAAGTCAGAATCATTTGAACATTTCATCCTCGCCTAATAAAACAAGTTTTTATAGTGAATATCTCTTTGTAATGATGCAGCTGCAGCTTTAGAACTCTATGAATGAATGTGAAAATATGTGAACATTACTTCTGCCAAGTTTGAGTCTGATAAAGTGATACAGAGCAAAGTTAAAGAGGTTTTACTACAGAGTGGTCAGGCCCAATCTTGGCTCAGTTTGGCTCCATTAGTCCCATTTGACATTTCTGATATACCAAACTTTAGATTTCACTTTTATGTCACTTTGGTGTTCGTTACACCCAATTACAACAGTTTTTATCTTCTTCTGCTTATCTGTGGCAGTTTCTTTTTGTTAAAAATCAAGCAGAACTCTCTACATTTTCCCATTCAAATAAATCCATACAAATCAACCCAAGTTTGAATCAAAGTGAAACAGATTTGGATATTTGATAATTCATTTGCTTGGTGTTGACGTTGAGTTTGGTGTGTGTAAAAATGGCTTATATGTTTTAATTTGATGTCCAACATGACTATATTTCTACATGAATATTTTTTAATTCCATTTTATTTTATGTATTTATTTATGTATTTTTTATTATTCTTATTCTTCTTATTATTATTATTATGATTATTTTGTATTATTTCTCTTTTACCTGCCCTATCTGCCCTCTTCTTTTCTATCTTCCTGATGTGATGTTGTCAACCTTAAACACTCTTAAATGAATCTATGTATCTGTACATCTATTATCTATCTACTGTCTTGTTACCTCCTTGTCATTATACCAGCTGTTTCAATCCCACCAGTTTATTCTATTTTCTTCAGCTAACACGACCCTCTTCGCCTTTTTCCTCTGACTCTGGTGGTCTCTGTTGACCTGATTGTTGATTTTATTCAGCCTTTTCCTGCCTTTATTCCGTCTGTTAAATCACATTGTAAACTTCTGTTTTTAAAGGTTATATATAAATAAAGTTATTATTATTGTATTTCTAAATAAATAGTTCACTTTTTCTTATGTTTTCGTTTGAGAGCATCAAGCATTCCTGAAATCAGGAACTTTGGGGCTCAACAGGTTAAACAGTTTTTGATGTGGTTCACCTTCAGCTGCGACTGCATAATCTGATTGGCCTGTGATTGACGGAGCGATCGTCCAATCACCTGCTGGCTGTGTTCAAACAGGCTCCGCCCTCCCCAAACTCTCTCTATGGGCTCTTTCCCAGATGTGTGAGGCAGAGGAGGTCACGATGTGGGACGACGTGGACTTTAGGAACGTTGACATAATATTCATGAGGACTCACACACACACACACACACACACACACACACACCTGCAGCTTCTTTGTTCCTCAGTGTGAGTGTTAGATGATCCCAGCAGGCTCCTCGCTCTTCTTCTCTGCTTCCTGTTGAAGGAGGTCGGTATAAATGCAGAGTGATGAAGACGAGAGGCTCACTGAGGAGGAGGAGGACAGGTGTGGGAGCATCCGCACAGGTAAGACACTCTCCTCAGGTCATGCTTATTCATTATTACTTATTTTAACATCTGTCACAGGATTGTTTAAATATAAATCAGATTTTCAAAAGCTTTGTTGTTTCTCTTTTCCTATTTTTTTTAACAGTAAACTCCTTAAACTACATTGAAATCTCTAATATCCTTTTAAATTACCTGAATAAAGCAGTAAAATAGTCCATGTTTTGGCTCTGAATTATTCTGTATTTTCAGATAAAACATCTGTTAAAACATTCACACAGACGAAGTTAATTTGATGATTAATAAAAATGAAGATTCCAGGTCTGATGAACAGATTAAACAATTATTATTCATAGTAAGAAACACTGACAGAATTGGGATTAAATTAATCTATTTGAAACAAGTGGCCTAAATGGGAAATAATTAATTATCTATTATATCTAAAGGACCATTCAGTCATTAGCAGAAACCAAAATAAACTGAAATCACTTTACAAAATAGAAATCATTCATTATATATATATTTTTTTTTAATTATCAATCATTTCATAAACATTTTTAAAAATACAAACACTTAAACAACAACAGGAGAAGCTTGAAGCCCTGCTGCTTTCCACCTCCATCCATCTTTCCAAACACTCACTGGCCACTTTATTAGGTACACTTTGGTGGTGCCATGTTGGTGCAGAGATCCATGTCTCAATGACAGAACCTCCTGCTCCGCCACATCCCAAAGGAGCTATCTTAGAGTGAGATCTGGTGACAGTGGAGGCCACTGGAGTGAATAAACTGGTGTGGGATGATCTGAGCTCTAAGACAGAGTCTCCATGAGAAGATGGTCCACTGTGGTCATGAAACTAAAGCAGATCTTATAAGGATTTAATACACATTCACTGAGTATTTTCTATGAGTTCATGTAAAGCAGCTGTTCATGGGGTCAGTTTATAAACCTACGTGGACTTTTTTAACCTGCTTGTGAGTTTCTGAACCTGAGCTCCTGGAGTATCGACGTCCTCGTCTGAAGTCTGAGGCTTTTGTCCCTGCAGCTCGAGGACAATGTGGCTGCTCCTCCTGACGTGTCATCTTTCCACTCTGCTTCTGGCTCGAGGTCAAAATGGTTGCATCGGACACTCCACATTCAGGAGTCCAGGTCAGAGAGCTCTGCATTGTTCATCCTTTACTTATACTCTACACTCCACTTCTTCATTCACTGCAGCCCGGTGAGGCCTGAGGGGATGATGGGATACGTGAAAACTGAGCTGTTAAAGTTATATATAAGGAAAAGGCAGGAGAACACTCCTCAGGCTGAACAACAACAACAACATGTTAAAACGTCTCACATGAAGATTTTATTTTCTTCATATTCTGCTCAGAGCATCTTTAGACATCCAGACGGTTATGACATGATCACACTGAGGTCTCTGCAGCAGATCCTAAAACAAATACGATCACATGTCAATATGACATCTCAAATCATCTTCAAAAAAATCCTCAAATTTTATTTTTATTTTTTATTATATTTATTATATTTATTTATTTTTTTAGAAAATCTTTTTTAAATTTTTTTATCATTTTATTTCAATTTTTTATTTTTCTATTTTTTAATTTTATTGTTACTTTTTACTTTAATTTAAATTTATTTAGATTTTTTAATAGTCTTATTTCAATCTATTTTTTCTTTGTATGTATTTTTTTATCTGTAATAATCAACTGTTACTGATTCTTCATTTATCTAATCTAATCTAATCTATCTAATACATCTTATATAATCGAATCAAATCTAATCTAATTTAATCTATCTAACCTAACCGCATGTAATCAAATCTAATCTAACCTAATCTAATCTATCTAATCTAATTAATCTAATATAATCAAATCAAATCTAATCTAATCTAATCTTAAACTGGAGAAAGTGAAGCAGTTAGGAGACAGGCTGTCATCTCCATCAGTGTCTAAGGGATCATGTGCACAGAAGTTTTCTGAGGTCAAACTTCAGAATATAAGCAGTAGATTTTTCAAAGGCAACAATCTGAGCTCAGTACTACAGGAATGTTTTTCACAAATATTCACCATGACATTTATGAACTGATCAGACTATAAAAGCCAAAGGTAAAGATGAGACTCTTTCCTTTTTTCACCATACAGTTAATTTCAGTTCTGACTGTTTGATTCAGAAATGATTTTTAAATCAGATAATTAAATGATTCTCAGTTCAGCTCTTTCTCCTCCAAAAAGTGCTTAAATAAACATTTATTATAATCTGTGGTGTGACTGACACTGACCTGCGGCTCAGGAAATGTTTTCAAAGTCTGAAAAACAGTCACTAAAATAACCAGTAAAATAACCAGTAAAATAACCAGTCAGTAAAATAACCAGTCAGTAAACATTCTGCCCTGTGGTTGTATTTCCAGCTAACTCGGACATCGAGGTCTCCTGCGGCTCTCAGACCATCGACCTACAGATCCTCCTATGTCCCGTCTACTTTAACGGCTACAACGAGTCCCTGCTGTCGCTGAACTCACAGCACTCAAAGCACCAGTGCAAGGGCGTCCCGGACTGGACCGCTGATCCACCTGTGGTCCGGTTTAACTTCTCCATCACAGAGGAGGGCATCACGGCCTGCTCCAGCAAACTCACGGTACGATTCCTGAGCCTGAAGGTGATTGGTAACCTGACAGCTCAGATGGACAGCTCCATATATCTGCCACAGAAATATTTCACTAGTCCATCTGGGCAGGAGCCCTTTAAATTTGTTTTCAGGGGCAGAATGTTAAAAAAAACACAAGCTTGTGATTGGACAATCATTTGGCTCGTCACATTCATCACAGACCAATCCACATCAAGCAGGGTTGCCTCCTATAATGTAGCATACATAGCGGCTAATGTAGCGGCAAATGGCTAACTACAGTTAATGACCGTTAGCCATTAGCCACTAACTTAGCCGCTAACAGCTAACAACAGTAAATGACCATTAGCCGTAAGCAGCTAACTTAGCTGCTAACAGCTAAAGGCTCTCACCTGTCACCTTTTCTCCGCTCAGGTGACCCAGGAGGCGGGGACAGGCCTGTTCGCAGACTTCTCCAGCGTCCAGTACATCAACATCTCAGGGATGGTGTGCTCCAAGGACCCCAGCACCGGGGCCATCACCTACCACCAGGAGGTCATGTACCAGTTCTCCTGCCGCTACCCGCTGCAGTACCTGGTCAACAACACCGAGATGAGCGTGTAAGAAACTGAACTCCAGCTTTTACTCCTCTTTACATCGCAGATCTTATTTCTTCTTCTATTCCATCCTGAACACTAAGGTCACTGAATGTTTCTTATTTTAAACATCCCCAGGTCTCCCTCTCACACTTTCTGTTGTTATGATCCAAACCTTTGGAACTCTCTCCCCCCGGACTTGAGAACAGAGGCCTCTCTACGTGTTTTTAAAAGCAAACTCAAAAAAACCTTTTTAATCTAACTTTTAATCTGGAATTATCTTCTTCATGACCTGGACTGCATTATTACCATTAATACTATTATTGTTACAATTAATACCATTATTGCTTTCATCACAACTTTTTAATCTCTGTTTTTATGGGTTTTTGTGTTTTTATATTATGTTTTTTGATTTTTAAACATAAGTTTTTATTCATTTATTTTATATTTAATATTTTGAGGAAAACACTTAATTCATTTTAACTATGTTTTTTGTTTTTATTTTTTTAATTTAACCTTTATTTAACCAGGAAAAGAAAATCATTGAGATTAAAAAATCTCTTTTACAAGAGTGTCCTGGCCAAGATAAGCAGCAGCACAATTTACAAAGTTTCTTAAAGACATTTGACGGGCTGGATTATTACAGGAAGTAAGATCATCTGTGGACACATCTGCAGCCTGATGCCTCTGTGTTTACATCATTTAACATCCTCTTAAAAGTGTCCAATGAGACCGGCTCATTCAGTTTCAGCTCTTTTTGCAGCTCATTCCAAACAAAAGGAGCAGCTGATTTAAAAGCTTTTTTCCCTGCTCAGTTCAGACCTTAGAAACAGACAAGAGGAATTTTTTAGTGTTTTTTATTTTGCTCTTAAGTGTTCTTTTTATTTTACTGAGTTTGTTGCAGAGTTTGTTTTGACTTTCATTTGCTTTTACTCTTCTCACATAATGACATCATGTTGAGGTCCTGCTGCTGTGTAAAGCACTTTGGGCTGCATGTATATATGTATGACAGGGGCTATATTAAAAAACCTAAGTTTGAGTTTACGTGACTCTGTTTTCAGCCTAAACAGAGAGTTTTCATTTTGTTTTAGCCTCCTGCTTACATGAGAATGACAGTGATGAGGCTCCCCTGACGGTTCATTAAGGAGGTTTTTCTGTCTGCAGGTCTGCAGTGAACCTGGCCGTCAAAGACAACAACGGGAGCTTCATCAGCACACTGAGCATGGGGCTTTACTCGGTAAGTAGATCTAGAGGGATGTGTGATTAAACGTTCTATATGAACTTTTCCCTTGACCATCCTCTCCCCTGTCCTCACGTCTAAAGGATGAAAACTACTCAGACATGCTTGTGATCCCCTCAGGAGGCCTGGAGCTGAAGACCAGGATCTTCGTCCAAGTGAAGGCATCAAACCTGACCAACAAGTGCGTCACACACCTGCAGGTGAACACCTGTCTGCTCTGAGTCTGATCCCTGCGTTAACCTGAACTCTCCTCACAGGTTTAACGTGCTGCTGGACCGATGCTACGCCACCGCCTCGCCTTTCCCCATCAACACCACCTTTTATGACCTCTTTGTGGGGTGAGTCAATCAATCAGTCAGTCAAACTTCATTAATATAGCTCTTTTCATACAAAAAAAGTAGCACCATATATATATATATATATACATACACACACACACACATATATATATATATATATATATATATATATATATATATATATATATATATATATATACATATATATATATATATATGTATGTGTATATATATCTATATATATATATATATAGATATATATACACAACACAACACAACACACACACAAAATCATATTTCCATCAGGGAAAGAGCCCATAGAAAGTATTTGGGGAGGGCAGAGCCTTTGAGAGGAAAATCCGGCAGCTGATTGGACAATTGTTCCGTCAATCACATTTTTTATGGGCCAATCAGTGAATGTTGTAGGCGGGCTCTACTGTACTTCAGACTGTGAGTTAATTAGTCAAATAAACTCTGGTCAAACATGTTGGATTGGAGTTAAAATGCCTTTACTATGGAGAAGTTTGACTCTATTTAATAAACACCTGTGGTATAGATGTCCCATATTTCAGATGTTGTCACATTTGAGAAAACGATGATGCTTAAACATGAAGACAGAGCTTAAAGCTGAACAGATGTGTCTCTGAGGTTTAGTCACAGCCTCTCCAGCTCAGTCTGTGCAGTCTGTGTTTTCTCCATCAGCTGATCACAGTCTGTTCCCTCCAGCTGTAACCACGACGGTCAGACGGTGATGGGGACAAACGGGGATCAGCAGGAGGCTCACTTCTCTTTCGAGGCTTTCCGCTTCCTCCATAGCTCTGAAGAAATGTTCTCCACCTACTACCTCCACTGTGCCACCAGGCTGTGCATGAGCTCCATCTGCTCCACCCTCAAACCGGTCAGTGGGCCTCCAAACATCCATGTTTTAACCTCAGACATGACTGTTACCATCATATTCTCTCTTCACTAAACAGATATGAGACTTTTCTTACTCACTCAGCCAGGTGAAGACTGTTTTCTGACACAGTTCTTCTTCTGCCGATCAAATTTTATTCAGCTTTTATTTCCTGTTGTTATTTTGTCTTTATGGTCATACAGCTATGAATAAAAAGCAAAAACACTCAGTTTGGACAAGAAGGACGTGTTTAACTCACAACTTATTTTGATTCTTACAGTTTACAAAAGGAAAACAAAAAATAAAAACAAAAAAATTTCTGAGCTTGAGTGGGAAAAAAAACCTGTGTACCAAAACACATGTGCAAAAGTCCACAGTTGGTTCCCTTTGGTTGTCGGTACCTGATTTGACAGGCATGCATGAAGTGTCCATAAACAGATATGGATCAGTGACATGACACCATTTTTTGTTCCCATGGTTCAAGTTAAATTTAAAAAAATTAAAATTTGAAAATAAATTTACAGATTACTTGAACACATTCTCTTCTTTGAAGTTCAATTAAAACTGCTGACGGTCATGTTTGAATTTTGGTGCAAGTTTCTTCTGTAAAAGCAACATGTCACATGGTGTAACCGTTTTTGTCCATTTTTTAACCAGTATGTTTCATAAAAATGTCGTAAGTTCCAGGAAAATTCATGGCAAATATTATGCAACCCTCTTTTGCAATGTACTTCAACATGTTTAACAGTTTATACAGAATTTGTCAAACATTATTTAGCAAAGTGAATTATATTTTAATATTATTTTGTTATGGTTACACCACTTGACATTTTCAGGGGAAATCCACAATTCTTTTGTGAAAAAAAAAGGTTCAAAAACTATTTGAAATTACATGAAACCAACAGAAATACAGTTTTGCAAACCTGATGCAAGCTTTTAAAACAATTTATTAAAACATTTTTGAATTTCTCATCATGCAAACTCTTGCACTCAAGGTTCCTATCTACCTAAAACCTTATAAAATATCTAGTTATTCAAACATTTTGAAGGTTGGCTATGACCATAGACCACATCTCAATGACGGAGTGGGAATCCCTTTAAAAGCACATATTATACTTTTTCAAATCCAGCCCTTAAATTTGTTTGAGTGTTTCATCCTTATGATGAAGTATTTTTATTTTGAGACTCCTTTGACAGCTTTGTCCCTCCCTGGTACAGTTAATTATCTGCTTTATTTAACGAGTTTTTGATTCCTCAAATCTTCAGAACTGCACATCTGGCGGCTCGAGGAGACGACGCAGCGCCAGCAACGACCAGGGAACCACGGTGAGCGACATGGCCACCATCAGCTCGGGGCCCATCACCACCCGGATGGACCGCGGTGAGACAGAAAACTCTTTAAAGACCCAGTGTGAATAATAATAATAATAATCCTGTGATTACAGCAGCTAATGCTGTCTGTCTGTGTCTCTGCAGAGTATCTGAAGGCTCCTGGAGGTGAGTTTCACGCCACGTTTGTCTCTATCTGAACCTTCCTCCTGTGATAGGGTCGGTATTAATGCCTTGAAGGACCACTTCATATTTGTATAAAGCTTTTTGACTTTGTCAGGAACCTCCATTTAAACCAAAAAAGAAAAGAAATGAAATAACAACAATAAATTATAAGTGCTCTGTTGAAATAGTGTCATCTGTGGTGTTTGGGTCAGTTTTGACCTGGTTATAAAAAATATGATTATAAAGCAATAATTAGAGCCAAACCTGAAATCATGGTGCATCTGTGAAGATAAACACATCAATGTTTACAAATGTTCATAAATATTCATGCCTATATAGCTTTTGCTAAAATAAAAAATAGTTTTGTCTTTTCCTTTAAGTAAATATATATGGGTCAGATTGACCCATCACACCATAGATGTAACAATAGTTAACCCTTTAACGCCAATTGTATCATATTTGATAAATATTTTAATAATACCTCTATCTACTCAATATGATCAACAAATTCAAAAAAAAAAAACCATCTGAATACAATCAGATAAATGATAAAAATGTCCTCAAATGGATTATCACTTTCCAAAAACACCTGATGTATCAAATGAGATACGAAAAATCTACATGTTGAATTTTATGGACATTTTGATTTTTGTAGGATTTTAGCAGAAAGTGAAATAAAAATTGAATCTCCAAAAAATTAGAATCTTCTGGCTATAATCTATGGTCTTGGGCCCTAAAGGGTTAATAATACTAGAACAGAAATATGTATTTACATTAACCTCTACAAAATGTGCTCTAACAGCCCTAGTGATATTAAGATAACAATACAATCTCTAATTTAATTACATGATTCTCTTGAAGTTCATTTTGCATTATTTTGTGAAATAAAGGGGTAAACAGACAAAGAAAGGCCCAAAGGCCCACAGCAAAGATATTAAATCAATATTTTCATGGATAATGAAGCCTGACAAGATGACCAAGGGATAAGGGGAAAAAATGAATGATAGATAATTATTTTAAATATAATTTACAGCTGATTTAAGGCACGGGTCAAAATGACCCCTAACATGAAGCATGTATAGAGAAAGCTAGCATAGTACAAGGGTTAAATAAAGCTCAAAACATAAAGGAGAGAGAAGGATCCCAAATTATACAGACTCAATAAAAGAAAATGAAACAGTAAACTAAATAAATAATTTAAAAAAAAAAACACTAAATAATGGTAAGAAGAGTAACTTGATGACATAGTGATTAATAATAATTGTAAAATAAATAAAACAAAATAATATTTATACAGGCTATATGTGATTAAGTGGTTGTAAAAAATATATATAGGGAAAAAATTATTTTAGTTTATACTAAACTGCAAATTGTGATGTAAGTAAACGGGATAGTGACATGTCATTAAATAAAAAAGATAAATAATTATTCAAACAAAGTAAGAGAATAGAAAGTAACCAGCTGTCCTCTGCAGGTGTGGAGCAGGCTCACCTGAGCAGCACCGTGGTGGCTGTTTCTGTGGTCGCCGGCGTGGTCGGAGTCATTTGCCTCATTCTCGTAGGTTTCATCGTCTACCACATCTATAACTCCCGCTTCGGCTTCGACAAAACCATCCTGAGGGGGTGATCGACTCCATGCTGCACCTGAGGAGAGACCTGAGGACACCAGTGTGTTAGAGCCAAAGGAGACGAGGGAAGGAGTGAAAGGAGACGAGGGAAGGAGTGAAAGGAGACGAGGGAAGGAGTGAAAGGAGACGAGGGAAGGAGTGAAAGGAGACAAGGGCAGGTGTGAAGGTGGGAAGGTGACCTGCTCTGCTGTGTCACATCAGTCTGTTTTCAGGCCGACCAAAGCTTTATTAGATTTTTATACTGATTTTTATACTCTGTGGGTTGATATCTATTTGTGTTATTAAAGGTATTGTTATCACTGCAGTGTTTTTATTTCTCACACTCATGAAACAGTCCAACTACAGGAAGATTTCTGAGACTGTGGTTGTACGTCGATGATAATCTGTAATCCTCAGACCCTCATCTACCAACTCCCACTGACGTGTTCTCTGACTTTAATCATAATTTATTTACAGTAGGTTTAAGAAAACACAAACATCATGTCATATTAACATTTTTAAACATGTTCAGTTAATTGCTGTCAGGATGGGTCAGTAATCTTATAATAAAGGAGGCTGTGCTTGTTTTTCTTTTGTATCATATCTGATTTGTGAGGAACATGCAGCAGAGATGTGTGTGAGCTGCATCGCATGGATGTGTTTAACTCTTAAATGTTACAGATTCATTATTTCAGGATGGACAGCACTGAGGCCGAGTGTGTATGTGGACTCAGGACAGCAGGTTCTGCTTCTGGAAGTTCTTGAATGTCACTGTCAGCGGAAACTTTTAAAGTTTTAGCAGTGAAGTGGCTGCTGTCCTTAAAACTTTACAGCTGTGAAAATGAAGAATCTCATGTTATGTATTTGTATATTTGATTTGGAAACTTTGATTACCAAGATGGCCATGTAAATTATTTTCAAAAAGGAAGAAAATATATATAATCAAAGAATAGCAAATATAAAGTTTCAAAAAAATGATAACGCTAACAAATTTAGCTTGTTAGCTCAGTAACTCAATGAAAAATTCATGATTTCAGGAGCATGATAACAAACTTAAGACAATTTAAGCAATAAAAGAATGTTTACCTGTTATTAGAGCACGAATATACAGACCTGATCAAAATCTTAAGACCAGTTGAAAAACTGCTATAATTAACCTTTTGCGCATTTGGACCTTAATGAGGTTTTAAATAGAGCTACAATATGCAAAAGCAAGAAGGGGGAGTGTGACAAAAAGCACTTTGAAAAAGTAATTTATTGAAAACAACAAGTAAACTGAAATAGGCTGTTTATCAGCTGATCAAAAGTTTAAGACCATCGCTCAAAAAGTTACAAAACACTCTCCAAACCAGAACAAAAATGTTTCTCAGTAGGACTCAGTCATGAGTAGCTCCACTGTTCTTGTTCATCACTTCAAAAATTGGTTTGTTCATGCTTGATGAGAGTGTTTCCAGGAAGCTTTTGGGAACATTGCTCCAAGTGGTGAAGATGGCTTCATGAAGGGCATCAACTGTCTGAACTGACGGCCATTTTTATAAACTTCCCTTGACCTCCATCCCCAAATGTTCTCTATGGGATTTAAATCAGGGGAACATGCGGGATGGTCCAAAAGAGTGATGTTATTCTCCCTGAAGAAGTCCTTGGTCAAGCGAGCATTGTGAACTGCAGCGTTGTCCTGTTGAAAAACCCAGCTGTTACCACACAGACGAGGGCCCTCAGTCATGAGGGATGCCCTCTGCAACATCTGCACGTAACCAGCCGCCGTTTGACGACCCTGCACCACCTGAAGCTCCAGTGTTCACTGAATGAAAAAGCACCCAGATCATGATGGACCCCCCTCCACTGTGCCGGGTAGAAAACATCTCAGGTGGGATCTCCTTGTCATGCCAGTAACGTTGAAGCCATCTGGACCGTCAAGGTTACATTTTTATCATCAGAGAATAAAACTTTTTTCCACCTTTCAATGTCCCATGTTTGATGCTCCAAAGTCTAAACGGGCAGTTTTGTGGCGTTGAAGGAGACAAGGTCTTTGAATTTGTTTTTTGTTTTTGAAACCCTTTTCCCACAGATGCCGTCTGATGGTTATTGCGCTGTAGTCGGCACCAGTAAGGGCCTTAATTTGGGCCACTTGATTTTTTTGTTCCATAATGCTCAGGATCTTTCATAAATGTAGAATGACTGTCTTACTGCGTCCAACCTCAGCAGCAATGGCACGCTGCGAGAGGCCTTGCTTATGCAGCTCGACGATCCGACCACGTTCAAGAAGAGAAAGCTTCTTAGCTTTAGCCATCAGGAGGGCATGACCGTGTGAATGCCTGACAGAAAATGAACATTTGGAGCAGATTTTGGCTTTAATAGCCTGTGGTCTTAAACTTTTGATCAGCTGATAAACAGCCTATTTCAGTTTACTTGTTTTCAATAAATTACTTTTTCAAAGTGTTTTTTGTCACACTCCCCCTTCTTGCTTTTGCATATTGTAGCTCTATTTAAAACCTCATTAAGATCCAAATGTGCAAAATGCATATTCTAGCAATTTTTTCAACTGGTCTTAAGATTTTGATCAGATCTGTATTACATTTACCATTTTTCCAAATATAGCTTTTCCCAACACACATTTAAATTTTAATGCCTCATAAAATAAAGAATAAAGAGGTTAAATTATGGCAAAGTTCTTTAAAGACTTAGAATCTAAGGTTAGTAGAAATATTTTATCCCCTGTCCTATCAGAGCATTATGTGGTCATGTTTAGCAGTAGTTGTGTTTCTACATATTTTCAGCTTTTTTTTGTTTTAAATGATTGGGGGCCACATTGAGTGAGGCGAAGGGCCGCATGTGGCCCCCAGGCTGCCAGTTTCCCACCCCTGATCTAGATAACATGAACATACTGTCTCAATCTTTAATGACCTGATGTGAGGAGAAACAAAGCACATTTATCTCGACTTAAAAACAAAACGATTTCTTTATTAACAGTTCAAACACACAGACATATTTTCATCCCCCGTTCGTGAAAAAGTTTCCTCAGTCAGCCCTTCGATAATCCAGAATGTGACAAACAAGAAGAGAGAGCTCACCTCGTCTGCAGAGATGGCTGCTTATGACACTGAAACATGAACTCTGAGCTCATCAACGGGAAAAATCAAAACTCGGTTTGGTCGGGTGGATCAGCGGTGAGGTTCGGACCAAGAGACGAGGACTCCATCTGCACTTTATCCTGGGTTTTAATGTCGGAGGAGTCGATCATTTTTATCTAACCTCTTTGTTACTGTGTTATGAAAGCCTTTATGATGATTATACTGAGACAGACCTCATCCAACAAACTTCAGATTATTATGAATCTGCAGTTTTAAGCTGCAGTCGGCCCTTCAGTACAAGGATGAGATTTAAACAATTTAGAAAATGGACCAGGCTTCCTTCCTTCAGGGCAGATCTACACCTACAGGTTTTTAGCTGTTATTATAATTATTGTTTAAAAATATGACATTCTGTTCATTTCTGCACACATGTCCTCCACCTCCATATTTTGAAGTGTCAATGTTATCAACAAAAGTAAAAAGATAATGAAAGTCGAAGAAGGAACAACACTACAATCCAAGAAAACATGTTCAAAATGATTCAAAAACTAAACATTTGTTATCAACCATCCACCAGCGAGGAAAGAAAAAGAAGAAAAAGCTCCAATGATCTGAAGTGGGGCATTTTAGGATGTGTTGTGTTGAAGGAAAAGGTTGAACTAACTTTATTTTGGCATCAAAACCAAAAACTCATTCATTAATCCCAAAGACTTTGAGACAAGAACCTGAAGTGCTTACATGCCGACCCTTCTCTACCTCTATTTTCCCAACCCAGAGACCCCAAAGTAATTCGCACAGAAAACAAGAAAATAATCCATTTAAAGATAAAGACCGACCTTGAACCAGATCAGTGCTTCTCCACCGTAAACAGAAAACAGAGAAAAGGTCGACGGGCTGGTTTCCACTTTCTGTTAATCAGAGCGAAGCAGCAAAGATCTACACCCACCTCCACCCTTTACTGCTGCAACCACATCACCAAAACAAAGGATATTACTGCAGAGACCCCGACCAGAGCAGCTGCACGTGCTCAGAACTTCAGTCAAGAATATATCAGAATGACCAAAATCAACCAGCAGATCAAAAAAAAAACTGATTTGACGGACAAAATAAATGTCAAAAAAAAATCTGCTTTCGTGGAAGGAAGTGAATATAAGTTCACTTTAACCCTTTAACTTCCAGCTTAGGCAGAGTTAATTAAATTCAGAAATATTTAATGTGTCAAAAAAAACTACATCATTGTTTGTTTTTGTCAGTGTTTCAGGGACAGAAAAACCTGCAAACAAACCAAAAAAAATGGTGTTTGTCAAACTCAGTATCGTCTGTTTTAAGTTATTTTATTGCTGTTTTATTTGCAACATTTAGGCTTTTTCTGAATGATTTTTATTCCAAACATGTGTGACTTTTACAATATCAGATAATTAACTTTTAACTTTTTAAACCTTTGAATCCTACGGTGGCGTATTGCATTCACTTGAAAATAAATAAAAATCTGCCTGTTTTTATGAGATACTATCTCGTAAAGACAGGATTTATTTATTTTTGATTTTCCTGTTTTTATAAGATACTATCTTGCTTCGAGACTGGCTGCTGCATTTATCAACCAGGTACGTGGTCAACACAGGTAAGGTCGGCCCGCCGTACTGGTCCAACTGATCATGTCCAAAATACAGCAATGTGGAGCAGATCCGATGTTTCAAAACCGAGCGAGAAATAAAACTGAATAAGGTCTAACATGCGCAACATGTTCGTTACTTTCAAGATTCCTTAGTATCTCATAAAAACAGGAAACTCGAAAATAAATAAATTCCTGTTTTTACGAGATAGTATCTCGTAAAAATAGGAATTTATTTTCAAGTGAATGCAATACGCCACCGTTGAATCCCACACCATGGAGAAATCTGTTTTTTGGTTTGTTGTGGCAGTTAAAGGGTTAACGGAGAATAAATCAAAGTTTGATTTATTTAGGTAGAATTTTCCTCCTCCATCCTCAGATTTCTTCTAACAGAAGCATGTTAGACTTTTTCTCCTGCAGATTTAAAACAGGACTTTTCTGTGCATTAGTGTTTCGGCTCCATCAATAGAAGATGGGGAACTTTTCATTGTTTGTAACGGCAGGAAAGAACTTAGATTTGTTTTTATTAAGGATCAACTTTCATCTGGAGATGGGGCTTTTCCACTAATAACTCAATAAGATGGATCAAATGGATCGTGAGGACATGTCTGTGATTGGATGGTTTATATCTGGATGTGGATCCATGAACTTTTCCTCATTTTGACAATAACTCACCAAACCATGTTGGAAAACGCTCTGCAGAGGTTTATGCCGTCAGAGAATTTGATTTTCATTTAAATACATTTTACTTCGACTTTATTCAGTCGTTTATGAGCAGAATGTGGAGAAATTATCAAGAAAATAATGGACTGTCCTTTTAGTGTTTATCATAAACAGCAAAAACCCAGAAAATAAACTCAACGATAAACATATGACCATAAAATGATGTACTTAAAATGATGGTTTGGGTAAATCTTTGTTATATTATTATCAATATATGTCATTATTATCCATCCATCATCTTTCCTGCAAGTCGACACTCACCCTCAAGCGATTGAGGTTCAGTCACCAGCGAACCTCATAAGAAAGTTTTTGGTCTGGAAAAATGCATAAAGGCTCGGCCTGTCACGATAACAGATATTGCTGGACGGTAATTGTCCCAAAAATTATTGACGATAAACATTATTATTGTCAATTATTTGGAAGCATCATTTTTTTCATTAATATAATTATATGTCGAAATAAAGCGGGTAGCAAAAGCAATGAACTTTAATATCTTGAGAGTATTTAACTGTAAATGGAAGGTTAAGAGCTTTTAAATAAAAAAAACTGTATAATAAACTAAACAAGAAAAGGGGAAAATCCAATGAAAATGAAATTGACTCTCTTTTGGGAAAAACTGCATGTAAAAATCGTTATAAACAAATAATCAAAAACAAAAATTAGACCCTGTCTCTGTAAAGAAAAAAAAAAAAAAAACCTCCAATAAAAAGAATTAAATGTAATTTATACAGTTCCTTAATTCTTTGTGACGTGTACTTTCTCCCAGTCAATTCGTTCTGTCCGTCAAATGTTTGTAAAACCAAAATATTCCCACACTGCGGCTGTGGCATTCAGCTTAGGAACCGTAGTTTTCGTGCCATCATTCATGTTAGTGTTTTTCTTGTTACTCCTCATGATGCTCGCTTCAGCTCTGTGTGGACGAACGAGAGGCCCCGCCTCCCCCAAAAGATTGAATGATTGACAAATGCATCACTAACCCAAACCCCACTTATTCCGCTTTAGAACCAACGCAACCAGGCCTTGAGAAAAATGGACAGAGTGAGCCATCTTCTCATCCAGCCTGTTTGGTAGAAATAGAGGAGGCAAACAAACACCTATGCACGTGTCAACTTATCAAGGCCGGCAAACTTACCGAGGACGTTTTTATTTATCGTGCAGCTAATTGATTTATTGATTATCGTGACAGGCCTAATGAAGGCAACCAGCAACCTTCTTCTCGACCCTGCTGCTTGAATCACTCTCATTTCACCAACGGGCAGTTTATTCATCATTATTTTTGACTTGCATGTTGACATTTTTCCACTGATGTTTAAGTTTGATGTGGATTTGACTAAAAACTGACCGAAACTGTATTTCTTTAAAATTAAAAAAGGCCTTAAATTTTAATGTTGGAGTCAATCAAGAGGAAGAAAAAAATAATACTATGAGGAGGAATAAATCTAAATTTGAAAAATTAAATTAAATTCATACTTTTACTACAAAAGGAAAAATCTGATGTATTGACATTAAAGGGTCAAACAGTCTCGTACCCAAAATAAAAGGGAAATAAATCCGGTTTTCTTCTTTGCATCAACAGCCTGATTATTAAACTGCTGCAACTTTCACACAAGAAATCCTGATGGTTTCCACGAGCATCACGGCAAACCTCATCATGAAGCCACCCTCAGTTTAGCAGTTTGATATGGAAAAAGACTTTTTACCATCGCAGGAGGTTCAGATGTTTTCATTCGTTCATCTGTGAGCAGAAAACTCAGACGTGGATTGGGATGAAATTTTAAGGAGATGTTGGTACAAAGAGGAGATGATCAGACTTTTTAAATCCCGATCTGGACTTTTAAAGTATTTGTTTACATCCTGAGATGGGACTGTTTTATAAGTTTAGTTCATTTCTTTCTGAATGGACTGTTGTAGAAGAGTTCTTTTCCAAAATTCTATAAAAACCAAATTAAAAAAAAAACATCAGTGCTATTCTTTTGTATACCGATTGTGCTAACTGTCCGATCAGTATTTAATGCCAGAAAGCTCTATATCCCGTTTAAACTGTATTACAAAGTTCAGTTCCCTGGCCAACCCAATGGTGGGTCTGAGTAAATATTAATGTCATTGTATAGTGTTTTGGAAAAGAGCTCTTCTACTGTGCAGCTCTGTTTCATAATAAAAGGGTTCAGGTGGATATTTCTGAGCAAACATGCTTAGATTGACATCTCTGCAGTCCGTGGGGAGTCAGTAAAGGATGACGGATGGTCTCCTTTAGACAAAAACAGAAAATAAAGTTCCTGTGTGAGGAAACAGCAGCACTCATCCCTGTCTGATTTCTCTAAAGTGGTCGAACTCTCCTCCTCCTGTCCGAGCTCTTCGTTTCGGGCTCTTCGCGGTTTGATTGTGAATCCATCAGCGTCAGAAGTCCTTTTTTTTTTTTGCTTCCAGCACAGAAATCCAGGCGAGGATGAGCGTTTCTTATCCAGTCAAGTCTGAGCGGTTCAGTTAGCAGGGATGAAAAAGAAAAACAAACTAAAGTGAGAGGAACATTTAGACACTGTCAATAAATATAGTGATTCTGTTTCTCCAGTTCCAGCTGTTATAATTCATCCCCTAAGTGGTTCTCGGGTTTGGACTCGTCCGTTGGTCCTGAAAACAGGAGACAGACAGACAGGATTAGTTATTAAGTTATTACAGAAACTTCACAACAAGGTTTCAGAGTTACATCAAACTGCAGCAGTGAGACTTAAAGAGCTCCACAGGATTCAGGACACTTTTTACTGCAGGTTAGAGTTTTTAATTTTAGCACCACCCCCAGAAAGAACGGATGCATCATACTAGATTTTTGTCCATATCTGATATGCTGATATTTTTAATTCATTATCGCTGATGCTGATGTTTCTGGTCAAGAGTTTAAGCTCTGAACTTCACACAAACAGACTTTTATCTTTCAGTGTTATAGGAGATTTAAAGCGATGTTCCAGGATGGAACAAGTTGGGTCCTATCACAAGGTTTAGGGCAGAAATTACCCCTACAGCAGTGTTTCTGTGCAGCAGAAGCCCAGGGCGCCTGCACCAAACCCCCCCTCCCTGCTCCGGGCCTGCTCGCTTGCCGGTTTCCTCTGTACACAGCCACAGCGCCTCGTAGCCAGCTGCGGCTCTGCAGCGGAGGCCGTTTTACGCCAGGATGAGAACTAGAGCCTTATTTAGCGGTGTTTTTGTGTGAAAGTAACGCGCTGAAAATTCTCTAAATAAAGCGTGAATGCAGACCGATATCAGATTTTTTTGGTGGGAGTCCGTTTATTTGTGTTTTTGGTCAAGTAAAATATGGCCCCGTCTGACTGCAGAGGAAACCGGCAAGCAAGCAGGCCCGGAGCAGGGAGGGGGGGTTGGTGCGGACGCCCTGGGCTTCTGATGCACAGAAACACTGCTGTAGGGGTAATTTCTGCCCTAAACCTTGTGATAGGACCCAACTTGTTCCATCCCAGAATATCGCTTTAAGTGAGGAGCAGATGTGAAACAAGAAACCCTTGATTTTTAAATGGTTTGTGGATACATGGGGTAGCCCAAAGCTAAGAACATATTGCGGTGGGCAACCTTAATTCCCCAGAGGGCCACATAAAACTGTTTTTCCCAGCCTGAGGGCCGCATTATGTCAAATTTCCAGATACTCTTGATGGGGAAAAAAATAATGTCTGATAAACACAATAAAGTCGTCAGAAATATAGTACACAAATATTCAAGTATTATAACACAAATACAAGTTATAATGAATAGTTAAATGGATTTGACGTAAGATTGAAGCTAATTTAGCCAATCTACACATAATTAAAGCCAATCAAGCTATTTATCAATCAACCAAATAATGAGTTTTTTCAGTTTTTAAAGCACAAATATTTGACCGCAGCAATTTTCTAAATACAGTATTAAGTAATACTTGATATAATTTGCTAACGCTTTATGAAAGGGATTTGGAGACACTATTACTGCAAACTTACTTAAAATAATCAAGAAATACAGAGTTATTTCTGTTTGGTATCTGGGTTTTCTTCATATTTGTTGATTTTCGGATATAACTGGTGGGCCGCTAGTTGCCCACCCCTGATATTTTGTCTTATCAAGAAAGGTTATGATGCAGAGTCTGATGTGAAGTATAATCTCTAGGGCTGAGACGATACGCTTTTCTCCTGATTCGATTTTTTAGGTGCAGATTCAACTTAAATTGTGATTCTACAGTATTGCCAATTTTTGCAATCCTTAGTTAGCTTTTTAACGCCAAATTCTTAAGTTCAAAAACCGTTTTTTTTCCAAATGTAAATGCTTCATCTTAGCCTGTGTTAATAAGCCACTTTTAAATGCAGCCCAGGCTTTTGAAGAGAGAGTATAAACAGCTGGTTAAAATATATTGCTGAATAAATCCCAAAATACCACTTCTTTTTAAATGAGTGGGATTTACAAACCATTTGTCCTATCCACAAACGGAAAACACTGTTGAATCGATAGATTTTCGAGGATACCTGAATGTATCACAAAGTAACACTGGCAAGATAAAAAATGGAGGAATTTCACGAGATTTCAACAACATCGCTTTAATTCTTCTGTCTTCTTTGAAAATTTGCAAAAAATTAACCGTTTGCTCGGGCTAAATTACATAAAAACAAAAAAAATCTACACTTCTTTCTGCATTAAACTAGACCTGAATGATTCACATACATCCTGAATTCACCGTTCAAAAAATCTTTGAATTTTTGTCCCTTTGCTGTGTCGTGCAGACTCAAATTCCTGTTCAGAGCCGTTCAGCACACCTGCTGTCAGTGCCTTTAAGACGTGTTACAGAGCAAACTTTTCCAGCAAACTGCAGTTTTTACAAAGTAAAGAGGGCTTTACAGATCACCTCTGCAGTGTAGACTGTAAATTAATAATATTAATATAATTCATATAAATAATACAATAAATATGAACAAATATTGAGATGTTTTTTTTCTTTGTCTTTTTTCTAATGATTTGTAGCTTGTAAATCTTGTTACACTGCATGTAGACATAATTGAGTTACATCAGTCTATAGCCATGAATGTCCTGAATCTACAGAGGTGCTGGACTTCATATTACAAAGAAAAATGAGACCACAGTGAGTAAAAATGTGAGAGAAGCAAAAAACGACCAGAAACTGCAGCTAACTTTTTAGTAGGGGTGGAAGAAAAAATTGATCCACATTAAGTATCTGGATTTTTTTGTTTGATGATTTTTAAATCAATTTTGTTTTTTTTCCAAATGTAAATGCTTCATGTTAGTCTGTGTTAATAATCCACTTTTAAAGTCAATCCAGTCTTTTGAAGAGAGAGTATAAACAGCTGGTTAAAATATATTACTGAATAAATCCTAAAAACAGACTCACATGTGATGTGTATTTTTCCTGATATAGTCTGTAGGCATCATCATTGTTCATCTTTTTCACTGGTGTTAAAAAAGCTAACTAAAGATTGAAAAAATTGGCAATATCGTAGAATCCCAATTTAAATCAAATCGGCACCTAAAAAATTGTAAAAATTGAATCAGGAGAAAAGCGTATCGTCCAAGCCCTTGTAACTGTAACTAATTACTTTAGTAGTAATTAGCCCCACACTGCCTGTGACCCTCAGAGATTAAAACACTTTTTTTTTTTTAGGCTAACGGTCTATCGACCCTTTGACAGCGGTGAAGGTCTCGTGCTGATAAAGTCAGAGAGTGTGTTAATTACTCTGTTGGCTCCTAAAGCTCTCGACCCTCAGCAGCAGGATTGGCAGACCGACCTTTACTTGACTCTTCTGTGGACTGTGATTGGCTGTCTGAGGCTGTCTGTTTGGCGTTCTCCTCTGTGGGCGGAGCTTCCCCTGGCTGAGCCTCCTCTGGAGTCTCTGTAGGTGAATAAATAGATCATTAAGTCCCTGTAAACTCGCTCTGAGATGCTAACATGTGCATGACGGCGCCCTCACCGCTCTTGTCCGCGCTCTCCTCTGCTGGAGGAATGACCTTCTCTTCGGCCGTCTCGTTCGTCTTGCTGCTTTTCTCGGAGCTGGTGTCGTTCTTGGCTTTCGGTTTGGACTTGGGCTTTGCAAACTTGGCTTTGTTGAGTAAATAGTTGACCTCTCGGTCCAGCAGGGTCAGTTTGGACTCGATGTCTTTGGACAGGAGGATGGGGCGCTCCTGTGGGGAGCGTTTGTCCTGCTCGGCCACCGTTTCATTCTTCCACGTCTGAAGGAGACAAAGATCAGACATCAGTAAGTCTTGTTTTTGTTGCAGCTCAAGCATGTAAGGAATAAAATCATGTTTTTAATAATGTATAAATCATAAATAAATGTGTAAATTTAGTTATAAATGGTTTAATAATCATTTACAAATGTATATATATGGTTTATTCATAATTAGTTCAATATTAACAAATAGCTTATAAATGTCTTGTCACTTAAGTTGTAACTGATTTAATAATCATTTATTAATGGTAAAATAATCATTTACTAATGTGTATAAGTGTTTGTTCATGATAAGTAAACTATCTACTAATGTCCACTAACAGTTTATAAATGCCTTACAAATGGTCGTTATTCTAAAGTGTTACCGAAGTGAAAACTTAGCAAACGTTTGTTAATAGGGATGCAAGATATTGGATTTTTGCCAATAATCAATATTTTTTGATTCATTATCATCGATACTGATATTTCAGATCAAGAGCTCAAGCTCTGTGCTGAATAAAAATGGACTTGTTTCTTTCAGTGTTATAGAATATTATTATTATTATAATATTATTACAGCTTTTAACTCATGCAGAAAATGAAACCCTCGATAAATTTACCCATGCAGTGATGAGAAGGAGCATCAATTTTAACATTTTCATAATTTGTTGATATTCCAGCCAATATGTGCGGCCCATATACCAGCTGTAAATATCTGAGAAAATTTCAATATCAGTCGATACCAGTACTTAACTTTTTAGGCTGATATCAAACCGGTAATATCGTGCATCCCTAGTTGTTAATGTTTTTCTGTAAAATAAACTTGACTCAAGTTTAGATTTCTGCAAATCTACAGAGGCACACGGGTCGTTCTCCAACTCTGTGTCCATAATATAACGAAATACATGAAATTCAAACCATTTAAAACTAAAGCAAAACCAAACTGAGTGATTTGAGGCTCATCGGGTCAGCATAAAGACTCACTGTCGTTTCATTGATGACTTTTTCCAGCGTGTTCAGCTCGACTTCAGTGAAGATCTGGTCGTCTTCTGGGATCATCCTCGCACTCCTTCAACAGAAAAGTAAATAAAGATGAAGCACTGACAGACACAGACCTCTGGCTGTGGTCAAATAGTCGCCTCCTAAGTCCTTTCCTAACCACTTCTCCTTAACCCTGATGGAGAACGTCATGAGGTTAAAGAAAGGAGAAAGGAGACTTCAGAAGGACTTAGGAAAGGAGAAAGGAGACTTCAGAAGGACTTAGGAAAGGAAAACTGTCGTGCAGAGAGAATCCGACTACACTTTCTCTACTCTACGTCATCATGTGACGGCGGATGTTACTGCTGCAGTGAAACTACAATTTTCTGAAGATGGACTACAAAAGGCTCATCTTAGAAGAGCTGGTGTATCATGACAATGTTGTTCCTTTAGACAATTTGAACATGAACAACCCGGTAAAAATGAGGTGTGCATAACCGATGTTGAAGTGAGGATTGAAATAAATCTGTCCTCTCATTATCAACATGAACACCAATCAGTGCATGAAAATAAATGGGAACTAAAGGGGAATGCTAATAGTCTATTATTAAGAATAATGATGACAGCATGGATAAATTTAATAAGATATGGTTAAAATGGTTGTCCTTCCTCAAAAAGACTCAATCTATCTGAGGGATGAAAAATAATTTTTTGGAGGTTTTCTATTTTTTTCTTTTCTTGACTAAATATATCTTGTTAATAATGTTTACTCAGGTTATCCTTAAATATGGGTCTAATTTAAATGTAACCGAAATGCTCTATTTTTATCATGTTTGGGGAGGGAGGAGGGTTTGAAAAATAAAATAAAATAAAAAAAGGGTGCAGATGGACAATGTGAGAAGAATGAAACAAGGACTATGTTAGAGAGCAAGAACGCGATAAGGAAGAAGTACGGAAAGCAAGGATATTACCTGCAAACTTAAGTTTCTAAAAGACGAAACAATGTTTATAATGATAGACATTTAAGTACCGCTCTGTGACATAAAATTGTTGTGGATACTCGAATAATTGTCTGGAATGCAATACTCTGAAAATAAAAAAAAAACAGGCAGAAACTGTTAAGACCACAATCCAATAGAGTGCAAATGATTCATATTGAACCAAGTTTAAAACAGAATCAACATCAAATGTCTCATATCCTGCTCTCTTCAGAGAATCAGACTACAATCACTTATCCCATGTGCAATTACTCAGTAAATGTGTGTATAATCTTTACAGGATTTGTGTTGAGTTTTGTTTCCAAGCCCTTGCTTTGTATATTTTTATAGTTTATATTTTATGTCTTGTATGGGTAGAGTAATGTACATGCTGCTATGTTTTATACTTAAGTCTATTTTTTAATCTATTAATGCTGTCCACGTTGCTGCTGTAACACTGTAAATTTCCCTGCGTGGGACGAATAAAGGTTTATTCTAGTGTATTCTACTGGAAAGTTAAGGCAGGTAACACGCTGTTTATAAATGCTGCTGCTGCAGAGAATTGTGGGACAGAATAATCTCCTCTCCTTTCCTAAAGGATGCTCCAGTGTATCCTATGCTAAAGGAAGCATTGAGCCTCCTTTCCTAAGCATTTAGACTATTCCAACAGCTCTGATCATGAACTACCTCAGATCATTTCAGGTCACTCACTTCAGGAAGAAGCTGGAGGTGTTGAGCATGCTCTCCAGGGCAGCCAGGCGGTCGGGCCACCTCCTCCGCTCCTCCACCCTGAAGAACATGTCCTTGCACAGGATCTTCAGCTGGGACAGCTTCTCCCTCAGCTGCTTGGTGGTGGCCGAGTATCCTTCTTCATCCATCCACTCCGACGCCTCCCTCAGCTTCCCAGAGATCTGCTCCTTCTCCTCCTCGGACACGACCAGCTGGTATTCGTCCTGGTACATCTTATCCTGAGGAGAAACAGCCTGTGAGCTTCTCTGGAGTTTAGACAGATATAAAGGTCTGAATACATGTGCCAAGTTTTTACATGGACGGCTTTTCACCTCGTCTTTACTGTAAACCAGAGTAGCAGAACAAACTCAGCTCCGAACATCTAATGTCCATGAGGGCTCGGTATTTCAGCCTCACAATCCTGACACTGATACTGAGGCTACGATACCATACGTATCCTGTTAAGCCAGGGCTCCAGACTAACTTTCTGCATTGGTTGCAACGGTGCACCTAAAAATGTTTTTAAGGTGCACTAACACAAAATTAGGTGCACCCAAATTTTTCATAGGTCACCATTTTATCATTCTCCATAACTTTTATATGACGTAAATAATTTTTAAACAAGAATAAGATATAAAGAAATACTTGTCTTTATTCAAAGCAAAATTCTATATTAAAAGAAAAACAGAGCGTTTAAAGAGCTTCACTGAACGAAATTTACAATTTCAAACTAAAACATTAAGCAAAATAAAACATCTCCAAGTAAAAGTGCTTAAAGTGCTTTACTGAACTGAAATTTAACATTTCAAACTCAAACATCGCAAGGTAAATACAATATTTCAAAATAAAAAGAACTAATGTTTAAAGTAACTAATGCACTTTATACTCCTAGTTACTCTAGGCATCATACATTATCATCGTTGGTATTAGGTGATTGTAATATGCAATTGAGCATTAGATGATCAAAAATAGCACTTTATATTTCTCGGGCAATTTGCAAAACAATAATGCACTATACACTTTAGCACTTTGCACTTTAACCAGCTCCTTGGCCTAAATGTTTTCTAAAGATTAACTATGTTTGCCTTGCTTTGTTTTTTTTTTCTTTGTTGTTTGTTTTTGCTCTGTCTTGTTTTGTTTTTATTGTGTATAATGCTTTGGATAACATCAACCTGCCAATGGGACTAAACAATCTTACATGTTTACATGTATGTGTTTATCAACAAGTGCTGTCCCATTGTTTTTAAAATAAACAATCTACAATCTAAAAAGGGCTATACTGAACTCAAAAATAAAATAAATATCCAGATCTTAACAACCATATCATAACATTCAACTGGATGGTATTATTCTCCAATAAATTTGAACCAAGAATAAAACTTCACACACTGTAGTCAATATTTACAAAACTGAAACTACGGTAAAAAAACAATTGTCAAACTAAGAAAATGCCTGTTTTCATTGTAGTTTTCTCAATTCCCTGAAATGTAAACAAAGGCAAACAATAATTTGATTTGATTGTATGTTTGAAACATTTACTATTCCTGAATTTACTGATGTTGAGCTGGCAGTTAAAGGAGCTCTTACTCACCACCATCAGCTTTTCCTTAAGTAAATCTGTTTTGCACTTTCACTCTTTAAAACAGTTTAATTTTCCATTTTAAATAAATGAGTCTGAATAAAGAGGGAGATGATGGAGAGTTTTTGGCCTGCACCTGAGTCTCAAAGATGAAGGCCTCCAGACTGTTCAGCGTCTTCTCTCTCTCCTGCTTCGCAATGTCTCTGTTCGTCAGATCCTGCAGCCTGAGGAGAAAACATCATGTTAGTCTGTTAAACTGAGATTAAACTACCTGAACGTTAAATAAAAAGTCTCCTTACTTCTTCCTGGAGGAGGTGACCTCCTCTTCAGTGGGGTTGAGGATGTCCTTGACGACCAGGTCCACGGTGATGTCCTCAGAGATTTTACTCTTCTTCTGTGGTTTTGCCGTCTTGTCGGAGCTTTTCTCTCCCTCGGTGTTTGCAGACTTCTCTCCGTCCTTTTCCTCCTGCAGCAGCAGAGATTTCACACTTTAACATCAGCTCTCACATTTATCAAATAGACAATACCAGTTTTCTGTCTGCTTTAGTGACAAATAAAAACAGCAAAGTTAAAAGAAATGGAAAGATGAACATAAAGTTACGAGATAAATATCCTGATTTTTATTAACAATATTGGCATATTGATGATTTCTTACACCCCTACCTGTGTGACATCTACAGTTATGTTCATAATAATAGCAGTGTGTTTAAAAAGGTGAGTAAACCTCAAAATTCTTCTAATAAATTTTATTCTAATGCACAGAAAAGCATTGGGGACACTGCACATTCTATTCAAAGCCAGAAAATTAGAAAAGGTCATTGAATTTGATATTTTACAGAACGTCAAGAAATATAATATTCCAAAAAATAGCAGTGTTGACATCTTTATGTACAAACTCAAAAATGTACAGTATAAACTAAGAAATGCAGTTCAGTTTCACAGAATCAAAATGGGTCTGTAGGTTTTCTATACCTTTACTAAACCTTTTAGAAACCTACTTGCAGTGTAGAAGTTGAAATTCTAACAAAAACTGTGATTTATCTTTATAGTGATGTAGAACTGCTATTATTTTGAACACAACTGTACATAACCATCCAACCAAAATAATATTAACTTTTATGTTGTCCATATAGCCCAAATAATTATACATAAAGAGCCTACAGTGAGAAATGTTTTTCAGAAATAAAAAAGCTTTTAGGTAAGAATGAAAGTCGATGACATCAAAAGGAAAACTTCTGGATATGAAGTAAAGAACTCAAACACTGGAGTCCAGGCTGGTGAGCGAATACTTCTGGCAATATAGAACATTAAAAAATCTTGTGTGTAGGCGTGTGTATTGGCAAGACTCTGACAATAGGACATGTTCAAGTTATAGGGATGACAATAAATGTTCATCTCTGCCCTTATCTGCCCTGCTGTGCTGTCTGGGTCTATTGCAGCCTCTCTCTGCATTTCTTTCCAACATCTAAAATCATGGAACAAATCAGCTGGTCTTTCAAAGCCATCGACCAAATTTTCTCGACGAGAAGAGCAGGATCTACAAATCCAGATATGCCTTCAACACCCTATGGCCAATCTAGAGATCAACAGCCCTCTCAGCCCACAATAAGATTCAGATCTTCAACACCAACGTCAAGTCAGTCCTACTTCATGGCTCAGAACCTGGCGGGTAACCAAGACCAGCACCCACAAACTCCAGACATTTACCAACGGATGTCTCAGGAACATCCTCAACATCAGGTGGCCAGAAGTTGTCTCCAACGAACAACTGTGGGACAGGACCAGATAAGCTCCAATCGAGTCTGAGATCAGGAAACGAAAATGGGGATGGATCAGCCACACGTGCCGCAAGCCTGCTGCTAATGTCACCAGTCAGGCCTGGTTCCTTTGTTCCGTAAGGAATCAAGAGGCATAAGTCAAGAGCCTGTTGATTCTGCCCGTCGAGGACGTGGAAGATGCCTACATAATTGGATTAAGGATAACAGGTTTCTTGACCTTTGGAGTTAGCAGTTTCCTGATCTATCACACAGTTAAGAAGACAATGGTAGCACTTTTGGCTCTTGAGAATCTGCCCGTCATGACTGAAGGAATGTGCAGGGCTGTCAACACTCAGACTTCAGCAATTTGTGAGCTCAATCACAAGCTTGATTGGATTCTCAAACTCGTTTGCAAGCAGGACAACACCTTGGAGAAGTTAACAGCTCAACTACTCCTTATCTCTATCTGTTTTGGCTTCCCGTCTGTCCTTGAGCTGGTATATTTACTCTCCTGGGATGTATTGCAAACAGAGGCTCCCTCTCAAAGACGTACAGTCACTTTATTGGACAACAGAGACTTTGTGAGGTCTGAGCTGAGACAAGGTCACAGGTTCTCCCTTCAAATCAACGCCCCCGCTGGCTGCCCCCTCCTTTTGACCCCATGTGCTCGTCTCTGTTTGTTGTAATATGTTGCTCATGTGCTTTTTTTTCCAATCCCACACTGTGCTCCCCTGACAGGTGCCTAGTTTGGAATTGTCTTTTTCCCCTCTTCTTTCCTCTTGTTTTTTTTTCTGTAAGCGCTTTGAGTTACATATGTTGTAGGAAAAATGCTGTATAAATAAAGTTTGATTGATTGATTGAAATGTCATAATTTATTACATTGTAGCGAGCAAAAAAGTTATCACAGTTTTCTATCAATATTTAAGAGTTAGATGTTTTCAAGTATTTGGACCCACAGGTTTATATGCATTGCTGTCTCTAATCAGTGTAGTACATTAAAAAAACACGCTCCCCTGCCACAGTGATAAGCTTTTTTTGTCTGGTATTACATTTCTCACACAGCTTCATGACATCTCACCTTAGTCTCAGTCTTGCTTCCTCCTTCCTCAGCCTGACTTTTCTCATCACTTTTCTCTGAACCGTCCTGCTTCTCACTCGCTGCTTCATCCTTCTGTGCGTCCTCCTTACCGTCCTCCTTACCGTCCTCGTCCTTTCCTTCCTTTCCTGCTTCAGGAGGCACTTCTTCTTCATCCTGGTCACAAGGAGTCAATGAACGATTGTTAATGTTTACAAGCAGCTTCATGGAAACATCTCAAACAGCCAGCAGGAGGGAAATCACCAAATCCTAAAAACAGACTCACATGTGATGTGTATTTTTCCTGATATAGTCTGCAGGCATCATCATTGTTCATCTTTTTCACTGGTGTTAGAAAAGCTAGCTAAAGATTCCAAAAATCTGCAATACCATAGAATCACAATTTAAAACAAATCGGCACCTAAAAAAAACGTAAAAAATGGAGTTGGGAGAAAAGCGTGTTGTCCCAGCCCAACTTTTTAGGTTTAAAAAAAACATATAAAGTGAGACATCTGCACTAGATTAGATTTTTCGATGAGCATAAATGTTTTTTATTTCATGATTATTCTCATGATCACCACAGTCTTGTCATACCTGCACAGGCTCAGTCGTGTTTGCTGCTGGCTCTGATGATCCTCCTCCAAACAGAGTAGAAATCGTGTTTCCCAGCTCTGAAATAGAGACATTTAAAATTAGATCAGGTGAAAGTAGAGCTGGGTAATATATCGATTAAATTTGTGACAATGACATTTTTGTGTCACTTGGAGTTTTTTTTTCTTCAAGAGGAAAAAAAACAGATTAAAATCGTAAATAGAGTTTTGAGGGGAAAAAATTAGGGATTTTATTTTTTGGCCATATCGCCCAGCCCAAAGTCAAAGTTATTAAAATATAAAGACCTTGTGGAATTTCAGACAGTCCAAATCCTATATAAAGCGAAAAAAAAAAACTATTACCTCTAAAATTATTCAAGGAAAGGAAAGAAGCACATAATTTAAGGGGTAAATCTAATTTTAAAGTGACAACGGTGTCTACAAAAAGGAAAAGTTTTTGTATTTCGGTCTGTGGTGTGAAACTGTGGAACAGTCTGAATGTGGAGCTTTAGGATGTCCAAACATAAGACAATTCAAAAAACATATTTTTATAAGATACAGAGAGGAATAAGGTGTGGCTTTGACCAGGTGTTTAGTGTTTATTTGTAATGTTATATTTATTTTTTGTCAATATGATTTTTTGTTAGTGGTATTTATGTGTGTGTGCATGCATTTATATTCATAAGGCATATGAGGTTATGATTACTTTGTATGAGGTTTAGTAATTTAATTCATATCAAACAGGACATGGAATAAATGACTTTTGATGCCTAATGGAGAAGGAGAGTGTGTGGGTAAAATCAGCTGGTGCTATTTTCTACTTTTGTGTTGGTGTTTTGTCACATTTGCATAAATATAATATATGACATTTATTTCTTGCATGTTCAAAATAAACTATAACTACTATCAATCAATCAAACTTTATTTATAAAGCACTTGTCCTACAACATTTGTGACTCAAAGTGTTAAAGATTAACTCTCTGGCTCATAATGTGATTACTTTTATGGCTCATAAAGCAATTTAACTTACTGTCTGACCTTAATTCACTTGTTTAATGGTTTAAGGAAGGAAATTAATTCTTTTAAGGTGGCTTCAAAAGATTTTCAGTGGTTACAAATGCATTTGCTACTACTACTAATCTAATACCCAAAAATCAAAACAAGAGGTTTTCAGACACATGAACGTACTGGTTAATGTTGATTCCTCCTCTTTCTCCTCCACGATCGTCTCAAAGACAGACTCCACCTGTGGACATAAAGAAAACATCACAGTCTGATAGTTTAGTGCAGTTTTATCACTCTGACTGTCATGTCATGTTAAATAAGTTAAGCTAAGTTAAATAAGGCTGACTCAACATGTGGACATAAAGAAAACGTCACAGTCTGATAGTTTAGTGCAGTTTAAAACACACACACAATCATATCATGTTAAATAAGTCTGACTCTACGTGTTACTGACCCGGTCCAGCAGCAGCACGCCGCTCTCGTCCATGTTGAAGTGAGCTTTAATTCCCTTCGACTCGGCATCAGAGTGTTTCTCAAAACTGCTGCCGACTCCGGACAGTTTGACGGTGGTCAGGTTCAGCGAGCCGAAGGCACTGTGGAGAGAAGAGACGATGATGAACCCCGAGAAACATCAATCAATCAATCAAAGTTCATTTATATAGCACAGTTCATACAAATTCAATTGCAGCTCAAAGTGCTTTACATCAAGACAAGAGATTGACAATAATACATGTATCTGTATTGAACTGTTTGATACAGTGGCCACGTTTGGATTTTTTTTGCCAATTTCCCCCCCCCTTTTTTTTGCAATTTCATACCTATTTTGCACCTATTTATTAACCTTTTTCTGCTTTCATACCATTTTTATCCAGTTTTTAAAATTTCATATCTATTTTGCTTCTGTTCTTCACTTCTCCACTTTTTCTCAAATCTTTTATCCTTAGATTAATTTAATGTCATATTGGTTTTACTATAAAAAGATCTACTGCTTATGTTTGTTTAAGAATACAGAAGATGAGGAACATTAAAACAATCGCAGAGTAAATCGCAATTAGATTATTTTCTCAGATCACTACTCGTTACTGCCTCACAGCTGATCTTCTGTCTCTACAGTTAAATAATAAATAAATAAACAGTAAAATAAATAAAATAAATAGTTAATTAAAGCCGTCTTACCTGATCTCGTCCTGGCTCAGGAAGCTCAGGTCGCCATAGTTGATGTCGAAGGCGAAGTCGTTGTTGTAGCGGTTGAACGTGATGACCTTGCGTTGAGGGTAAGGAGCCATCCTCTGGAAGAGAATCCGTTTGTTGTGCTTCAAGGTTTTAGCGCCGTCTTCTTCGGTCTCACGGCTAAACTCCACCTATCAGGACGTAGATTCAGGGTTGAGTTTAGAGAAAACAGAAAATAATTTAGAGTTTAGAGCAGAAAAAGTCTAAACAAACTCTAAAACAAAACAAACCTGAACATACACGCTGGAATAAACACTTAAAATGAGTTTAAAGTCTGAATAAATGAATATCAAATAAAAACTGAAGAGATTTCACACAGTGAGACGATGAGCTTTCAGATTCATTTTAACCCTTTCATGCATGAATTCTAAAATTACAATGAAATACTTTAAAAAAATGTTTGTTTTTTAGTTTTAAAATTAAATTAAAAATCATATTTTATTTCAGTGTTATATTTTGAGGAGGTTATATATCTGTACACTACAGTGTAGGGCTGAACGATTTGAGAAAATAATCTAATTGCGATATTTTTCCCCAATATTGCGATTTACTCTGCGATTGTTTTAATGTTCCTCATCTCATGTAAAAAAGGCAAAAATATTCCACAGTCACTGAGGAAAATTGATTTTACATTTTCATTGCACCTACTGCACAACCTTAAAGGATAACTTCGGTATTTTTCAACCTGGGTCCTATTGCCCCAAGTGTACGTGTGTATACGATTGACGGGTACAACTCGTTTTAAAATTGGCTCAGTATCAAGGGAGCGGATGCAGCCGGCAGCCGCGAAGCTAGATAGGGGGGCAACTGCATCCCGTATAAGTTTGAGCATTAAAAGTGTTTATTTCGCCACAGACCGGTTGCGATCGCCGGTGCTAGCTCTCTAATTAGCATTGTAAGCGTTCCGTTTTCCTTCACGTCCTCTGACCTGTGTGACGTCATCTGTGAGCTTGTTGCCGGAAGAAAACAGAGGAGCCATGCAGCGTGCCGCTCAGAGTGGAGCTGCTTATCCCGGCGGACAGTTGGAAGTTTTACTGCATCGGTATCATGGCTGAATATTTACCAGATTTCGAGAGTGAAGACGAGCCTTTTCATTACGACGGCCACCTGTATTTATTTGAGCCAGAGTATACGGACGAGGAGCTGCTACAAACTCAAGAGCTAACGAGGATAGCAAGAGAGGGCCAACGAGCAGACGAGGGTGAAGCAGCGGCTGCACGAACGCAAATTTCTGAGGACTGGTGGTGCTCCTGTGGTTGCTGTGACTCTATGCCCACAGAGGAAGAATGTCTGTGTAACGAGTGGGACCTGTTGCCCAATATTTGTGGTCTCGATGTGTCGTGGGATGATACAGAAAGTACCCGACGCTGTGTAACTACATTAGAGGATCTCCCCCCTCTGATCAACAGGGCAGTGCTGGATACCTTTTTTCATGTACCCAAAATAAATTGGAGGAGGCGACCAAAACCACAGGGACCAAATGGTCAACTATCCATAAAGTAAGTATAACTAATATGTCTTTATGCATACAATACTTATATCTAGATTTGTCTCCAACACACACATTTACTGTTGCCCTAAATCCTCTGCACTTTTTCCTCTCGTCCGGCTCGTCTTCACTCTCGAAATCTGGCAAATATTCAGCCAAAATACCGATGCAGTAAAACTTTCAACTGTCCTCCGGGATAAGCAGCTCGGCGCGCTGCATGGCTCCTCTGTTTTCTTCCGGCAACAAGCTCACAGGGGATGACGTCACACAGGTCAGAGGACGTGAAGGAAAACGGAACGCTTACAATGCTAATTAGAGAGCTAGCACCGGCGATCGCAACCGGTCTGTGGCGAAATAAACACTTTTAATGCTCAAACTTATACGGGATGCAGTTGCCCCCCTATCTAGCTTCGCGGCTGCCGGCTGCATCCGCTCCCTTGATACTGAGCCAATTTTAAAACCAGTTGTACCCGTCAATCGTATACACACATACACTTGGGGCAATAGGACCCAGGTTGAAAAATACCGAAGTTATCCTTTAAGTGAGTGGAAACACCAGCAACTTGAAGAGGCAGATATCTATGCTGTGACTTGTTTGACATTGTTGCCACTGAAAATCAGACCAACATTTGCCCATATGCAAAATCTGCAGGAATCGATAAGGGAATCGTTAAAGAATTGGATCGATTAGCAGGATCGTTAACAGCATCGACATTGATAAAATGTTATCAATTCCCATCCCTAAACGTGACCTTCTATTTTTTTTTACTTCAGTGCAATATGGGTCGATGTGCAATGCCTTATGTTTTTAAACATGTTTTTTTTAATGGATGAATGCTTCTGCAGTGTTGTACTCCGCATTCAGGATGACACAGCGAAATTTCGTTGCTTTGTGCAATGACAAATAAAGTCCATTCTATTCTATTCTATTCTTATAGCAGCAAAATTGGGATTAAATTTCAAAAACCATGTAAAAATTCCAAACATGGTCTCACAGTGGCCAAAAAAAATGAATGGGAGCAAGATAGGCATAAAGTTGTAAAAACTGGGTTAAAATAGGCATGAAATTGCAAAAAACTACATCACAATGCCAAAATGTTCAACACATTTTGGGTTAAAAATATTACACTGTCTGCGATTTGAAAATTGCAACAAGCCATACTGCAGTTTAATCTAATTTACAATTAATTGTTCAGCCCTACTACAGTGGTCACCATGCATCAGGGTTTTTCCGGTAATTTAGTGGAACTTAAAGATTCGCAAAAATAAATCTTGGACAAACATTTATTGAGAGTAAATCAAATAAAAAGGAAAAAGAAGTGTAGGTATATCTTTTACTGCTGTTTAGTCAAGCTCTTCACTTGTAAATTACACCAGAATTTAAAATAAAAAATGCAAATTATATGACATTTAAATACAGGCATGATGCCCAGTTTGCCTTTCGTCTGCTATGTTGGATTCATGATGCAAAATCTTGATATGATAAAAATGTGCAAGGATAACATTTTTATGAAACTTAAGACAAAGGTTTGGTAATTTACCACGTGATAGTTGGACATGATATTGCAACCTAAAGGGAATAAGATTTATTCTAAATATCTGTCTACTGAAAGGGCTAAAGTGTAGCTGCTCACCGGCTCCACCTCCTGGCCTTCAGCTGTAACAGGTTTATTTGGGGGGTTGCCCTGACTTTATCATCCTCACAAACCTCTTCCCTATACATTAACCCTTTCATGCATGAATTATTAAATCACAAAATAAATACTTTTATAAATGTATTTTTAACTTTCAAACAAGTTAAAAATCATGTTGTTCCTAATAAATCATTAAATTAGAGGCGATATATATTTTAACTTGTCTGATTCTTTTAGAATAGAAGGATTTCACATTTATTCCTGAAGGGCATGGTGCAGTTTGTCTGCCATTTTGGATTTAAGATGTAATATCTTGATACAACAAAAATATGCAAAGATAATATTTTTCTGAATCTTGAGACGAGGGTTTGGTGGTTAACCATTTAGTAGTTGGACATTGTAGGGTAACCGAAGTTGTATAAAATATATTCCAAACATCTGAGGTTTGTATCGTCTGTAAATAGGACTGGGAGGAGTTTGGTAAATGACACGGGCGTGTCATTGATGTAAATTTAAAATAATAAAGGCCCCAGAATTGATCCCTGAGGAACGCCGATCATAATTTGAGATTTCTTGATTTCTGCAGCTGAGGCTTTGACACGCCTGATGGAAAGTGTTATTTTAATTCACCTTTGGGTCATAACCACATCTTCACACGTGCACTGACCTGAATGGGGAAGACGGCAGCGTCTCTGACCAGGAAAGGTTTGACCTTGAAGGCCTTGCTGAGGGCGGCAGCCTGGTACACGGCGCCCATCGCTGCTGCTTCGTCTGCATTGATGTTCTTCCCCAGCTCCTCTCTGAAAACACATTTTAAATCAGACTTTATCTGCTCGTATCCACTCACCAGCTGCAGCAGAAGTATCTGATGATCAGACTTACTTTCCCACAGCTTTGAGCAAAACCTCCTGAACCTTCGGCACACGAGTGGAGCCACCGACCAGAATCACCTGCTCGATTTCATCCTGCAGGGACCAAAGTCCATTTTAAAATTAGTCAGACTTAAATGCATTTAAGCCCTAATAACAATAATAATAATAATTTTATTTATAGAGCACCTTTAAAAACAGAAGTTAGCTTTAACAGACAAAACAAAGGCAGAGAAAGGTAAAATAAAATCAACAATCGGGAAAAGGCACAGAGGGTCGTGTTAACTAAAGAAAATAGAATAAACTGGTCGGATTGGAACAACTGGTATAATGCATAATGACAAGGAGATGACAAGACAGTAGATAGATAATAGATTTACAGATACAGATAAATTTAAGACTGTTTTCGTTGACGACATCACATCATGAAGATAGAAAAGAAGAAAGCAGATAGAGGTCTGGTAAAAGAGAAAAAAATAAAATAATAAATAAATCAATACATAAGATAAAATGGGATAAAAATAATGGTAATAAAACAAGAAAAGAGTAAAAACAGGACTAAAACGAGAAATTGTGAGGAGGGTAAGAACAGTAGAAATTAAAAAAGTCAAACAAGTAAGTAAAAAAGGATCATGTAAAAGCAAGTAAAAAAAATTGTAATAACACTCTGCTCATGTTTCGTACAGAAAATACTTTCAGGTTAATGTCTTATTTATTTGTCTTAGACAGCAGTGCTACGATTGATGCAGGATATGTTTTATTGAGTAGACAGCTAGCTCCTTTATCATAAAATAAAAATAGGAAAATTATTTAAAGGCTTTAATTCCAAATTATATTAAATTAAAGAGGTCCCAGCCAAGAACTGAAGGCCGACACATCAAGTAAAAAAGTTACATCTTCAGAAAACAGCTGGCTGAACAAAAGGTGGCTCTTTTTAGGAAAAACAAGCGCAAACAGAGCACTGACTAAATATTTTTCCTCTTTTTTTAGAGAGGTCACAGCCTAAAAAATACAAAGACCTACACCTACACCACTTCTGTTTTATGTCTACATTTGAGTTCAGAATTATTATTTGGAATTTTATTCTCTGTTAACTGCTTTTCTTTTTACCATGATCCTACTTATAGCTGCTTTTATGATACATCTGGTTTTAGGTTATCTAATTTTAACCATATTATTTATTTATTTATTTTTTTAATGTATTTTTTGGGCATTTTGTGCCTTTATTGATGGGAGAGAGACAGTGGATAGGCTTGTGAAAGGGGGAGAGAGAGTAGGGGAAGACACTCTGCAAACTGGTCACATGCGGGATTCGAACCTGGACCGGCAGAAGCAAGTACATGGGGTGCTAACCACTACGCCAAACCAGCACCCCACCATATTATTTATTTTGATTTTATTATATTGATTAATTTATGTATTTGCTTTCCTTTCCCTATAGTATTTTTTTATTCTAATTTCTTATGATTGTTAATAATAATTTAGCTCCTGTGTTTAATCACTTTTAATTAAAGATAGCGTTTCCTCAGCTCTTTAATTCTGTTTTCTGTTTTAGAATTTCCTTTTCATGTCTTTGTGTGTTTGATTAATTCAGTGTGTGTGCTGTGAGGGTGGACGGGGTCTTTATATTTTCATTTGTATGCAACTTTCTACTTTTTATGCCATTTATTGTTATTTTATTTCTTATGTGAAGCACTTTGTGATGCAAATGTTTGTATGAAAAGTGCTATACAAATAAAGTTTGATTGATAGATTGATCTTAACCTCACAGTAAAAATCCAAACTCTTCCTTTAAGCGGCTGCACCTTCAGATAAATACTGACCAGTTGCATTTCTGCAGCAGTGAGAGCTTCCTGTACGGGGCCGGGGACTCGCTCAAAGAGATCAGCACACAGCTTCTCAAACTCGGCACGGGACACCTTCGCTTTAAAGTCGATCTCGTCTATCAGCCCCTCCACCTGAAAACACAAACACAGGTATGATCAACAAACACAAAGGAGTCAAAGGATCGTCCTTTAAAGGATAAAAATGCTCTTAATTAAAGATTAAAACACACTTGGACAAGTTCCTGCATCATAAGTTTGATTTTGCCATGAAAATAAAGGCATTTTAGACGTTAAAGAGCCTCAGAGCTTCTTTTTCTGTGTCATTTATTCTTCATAAACATGTTAATTCACTCAGAGGATCTTCTGGTGTAAGACAGTCTGGACTCTGCAGCACCTCTGAGATGGAGAATTTTAACTGCTGTTAAAGTCTCCAGCTATGTCTGAGCAATCATCAAGCTTTTTTAGACATGTTCAGACATTTTTAAACATTTTTAACAAAAGTTTACCAGGAGAACTTGGTGGTTTTGTCTTTGACCAGATTCAGGTCACATGTTGCAGATGACACATCTGTGTGTAATCATTTAATGTGAGATAAGACGATGGTCTAAGGACTGGCGTATTCGTAGTTTAAGCTAACGGCTAACAACAGCTGCTACGTCACACTGTGGCTTGATGTGATTGGTCTGTGAAGAGTGTGATGAGAAGCATAATCGTCCAATCACCAGCTGCTCTGATAGTTTAAGGTGTTACCCTCCAAAAAATACAAAAACAGTGAAATCATATTAAAAATCAGATTAACCAGATTTTAAAAATAGCACGCTAATTATGACTGTACTTAATTAATCTAAGTAAATGAAATAATTTGACATCCCTAACATAACCTCCTTGGTCCTTCTGCAGTTAAATCCAACCTCAGACTGACCCACACTCACCTGAGCCATGAAGTCCATGTTGGCGCTGAGCACAGTTTTGAGCCTCTGAGCCTCCTTCAGCAGCTTGGCCATGGCCCGGTGGTTCTCCCTCACGTCCTTCTTGGTCTTTTTCTGCTCATTGAAAAGTTTGGCCAGGTGGTCCCGCAGTCGCAGGTCCATCTCAAACCCCCCCAGCCCACGGTCGAACCTGAAACCACAGCGGGGGACAGGAAATTAAAAAAAACGTATTTTGAACACATGGTGGTTAAACGGGTGTTTCTGTGGGACTTTAATCCTCTGAATCCAGAGCAGTTTCTGGTCATTGTTCGCTTCTCTCACATTTTTACTGACTATGGTCTAATTTTTCTCTGCAATATGAAGTCCAGCACCTCTTTAGATTCAGAACAACCATGGCTATTGACTGATGTAACTCAATTATATCTACATACAGTGTAACAAAATTAACAAGCCAAAAAATGCTGGAAAAATAAAATTGAAAATAAAAAAATCTAAATATTTATCATTTTTCATTATATTATTAATATCAAATATGTTAATCTTAATAATCTACAGTCTACTCTGTAGAGGCTACATGTTAAGCACGATTTCCTTTGTAAAAACGGTAGTTTGCTGGCAAAAATGTGCCATGTAACACGTCTTAAGGCACTGACAGCAGGTGTCGCTGGTCAGCTCTGAGCAGGAATATGAGCCTGTCAGACACAGCTGTGGGACGAAGATTCAAAGATTTTTTTGAACAGCGAATTCTGGAAATATGTGAATCATTCAGGTCTTGTTAAACGCGTTAAGAACTGTAGATTTTTTAGTTTTTTACAGAATTTAGCCAGAGCAAACGGTTAATTTTCAGCAAATTTTCAAATAAGCGATGTTGATGTTGATGAAATCTCATAAGTTGCCAACGCTGTGATACATTTAGGTACCCTTGGAAACTTGAAAATCTAACGATTACGTTACCACTTGTTTAAAAATAAGTGGCATTTTGTTCCCCCCAGCGGGATTGGGTATCTAAGGTTCTTTTGAAAGTCTGAGGTAACCAGGGGGTCGATGATTAACGCCTTTTTTTTCATTATTATTGTTTTTTTAATTTTATTAATATAACACAAATCAACAAAAAAAAAAAAAAAACACAAAAAAAACGCCCCAACCTCACCACCCACACAAACCTACCCATAATACATAATCTCAAAAACTGTGCCCCTCAGTCACACCATTGCACAACAAAAATATTTGCAGGTAGTCCAAAATTCAGTTTACATTTTCAAAACAAACCTTTCAGAATTTCCCATCTCCTTTTATATTTTTTGGCATCATTCTCAGTTTTGGCCATATAACCTTCTAAAACTAGATATCGCTGAATAAATCTTTAAAAGGAAAAAATATGAAGTGAAAACCTATTTAAGGCCTTGAAAATAAACCTTTTACCAAGTACAATAATTAAGTTTACCAGATTGTTTCTATCTACAAAGTCTCCGAGCAGAACAGAAACTAAATTTAGCTTCAAGGAAAATTTCTAAACACATTTTTTCAACCTCCATCAAAAACAGAGACACAACATGACAGGACCGAAACAAGAGAAGGTGGATTCAGATTCCTGAGAACAAAAACGGCAGTTATATGTCTCTGCCATATTCCACAGATTTAACATTTTCCTCGTGGGTAAAAAATTATATATGCTTTAAATTTGAAAAAAAATAAACTTTCACCGTAGTTTTATAACTTAATTCAAATATTTTTTTCCCATAGCAACAGACAGTCAAAAGTGTCCTCCCATTTTCCATAAGTATTGTATGGGGCACCCTGTGGCGGCGGCTTTATTAAATAAAAATTATACATATTAACGCTATTCTTTAGACCGTGCTAACAAACATGCCGACGTGTCTTAATATTGTGTTTTTACGTCTTTAATGAGAGAAAATCTCTGTATCATCCACCCCTCTGAGTGACTCAGACTCAGGATTTATTTAAGCAGAGGAGACCATGATCTGTGTCACAGGTTTATTTCTCTGAGCTGTGAGCAGAAACAAAAAAACTAATCTCTGAAAACTCACCCGACACCTCTGATCTGGAGCTGAGGCTGTGTGCCGGCGTCTTTGGTTTTCACGGTTTGGTAGGAGACGATGGTGGCAGTGGTGCTGCCTGAGCCCATGTCATAAAACATCACATTCTGGAAAGAAAAAAACAGAATTACTGCAACAGTTTGATGGATTTAAAACTGTCTTTGGTGTTTTTTTTATTTTAAATATCCTTCACCTTTAGTGTGTTGTAGACACTATATTGCCAAAAGTATTTGCCAGTCTCTTCCATGTCCACAGGTGTATAAAATCATCACCTAGGCATGCAGACTGCTTTAACAAACATTAGTGAAAGAATGGGTCGCTCTCAGGAGCTCAGTGAATTCCAGCGTGGAACTGTGATAGGATGCCACCTGAGCAACAAATCCAGTGGTGACATTTCCTCACTCCTAAATATTCCACAGTCAACTGTCAGCTGGATTATAAGAACGTGGAAGTGTTTGGGAACCACAGCAACTCAGCCACCAAGTGGTAGGCCACGTAAACTGAGCGGGGTCAGCGGATGCTGAGGCGCATAGTGAGAAGAGGTCGCCAACTTTCTGCAGAGTCAATCTCTACAGACCTCCAAACTTCATGTGGCCTTCAGATTAGCTCAAGAACAGTGCAGAGAGCTTCATGGATGGGTTTCCATGGCTGAGCAGCTGCATCCAAGCCTCACATCACCAAGTGCAATGCAAAGCGTGGATGCAGTGGTGTAAAGCACGCCGCCACTGGACTCTAGAGCAGTGGAGACGCGTTCTCTGGAGTGACCAATCACGCTTCTCCATCTGACAATCTGATGGACCAGTCTGGGTTTGGAGGTTACCAGGAGAACCATACTTGTGGGACTGCATTGTGCCAAGTGTAAAGTTTGGTGGAGGGGGGATTATGGTGTGGGGGTGTTTTTCAGGAGCTGGGCTTGGCCCCTTAGTTCCAGTCAAAGGAACTCTGAATGCTTCAGCACACCAAGACATTTTGGACAATTCCATGCTCCAACTTTGTGGGAACAGTTTGGAGCTGGCCCCTTCCTCTTCAGACATGACTGTGCACCAGAGCACAAAGCAAGTCCATAAAGACATGGAGGACAGAGTCTGCTGTGGATCAACTTGACTGGCCTGCACAGAGTCCTGACCTCAACCCCATAGAACACCTTTGGGATGAATTAGAGCAGAGACTGAGAGCCAGGCCTTCTGGTCCAACATCAGTGTGTGAGCTCACAAATGCTCTTCTGGAAGAATGGTCAAAAATTCTCATAAACACTCCTAAACCTTGTGGACAGCCTTCCCAGAAGAGTTGAAGCTGTTATAGCTGCAAAGGGTGGACAAACGTCAGATTGAACCCTATGGATTAGGAATGGGATGGCACTTAAGTTCATATGAGAGTCAAGGCAGGAGAGAGAATACTTTAGGCTGTATAGTGTATTTAATATCCTTTACCTTTGGCGCGTTGTCTATATTTAATATCCTTACCTTTTGCGTGTTGTCTATATTTAATTCTTTTTTTTTACCTTTGGCGTGCTGTCGATGTCTTTCCTCCTGAAGACGCCGTAGTTCACTGCCACAGCCGTGTTGTCGTTGATGAGCTGGAGAACTTTCAGTCCGGCCATCTGTGCAGCCTGCAGGACTGCCCGCCGCTCTGCCTGGTTAAAAAACGCCGGGACGGTGATCACGGCATCTTTGATGGGTTGTTCTGTGAATTTGGGAGATCAGACTGAGTTAAAGATACAAACATACTCAGACATGTCACTGTGCTATAAACTTCTCTGCGTGGTTTACAGACCTGCGAAGTCCTGCGCCAGCACACGGGAATAATTGAGCAGCATCCCGAGGAGCTCCTCCGGCATGAACTGCATCGCTCTGACATCAGGAAACAGCAGACGGTCAACACTGACTCAAATGGTAAATTAAGTTTGGTGAAAACATATTAGGGTTTATTTTCTGGGTCATATTGCTCAGCTGTAGCTCTGATGGATCAGACCTATTTTTAATCTGAAACACTGAATCTGATTATTTGTGTCAGAATTTTAAATTAAACTAACATTAATATTTTGATCTGATTAACACACCCCTTTAAATTGATGTATTTCTGAGCCTCTAACCTGTTCAGCTCCTTTATTTAACCTTCTGCTCTAAAATGACATCCTCATAAAGTAAAGAGTGAATCTCTGCAACCACAAGGTCTGTTTGAATTATTCTGGTGTCATAATAAAGTAACACTGTAGAGATTTGTCCAGATGTGAATTATCAGTATATGTGTTACTGGGACAGAGGAAATGAAGATAGAAGTCAGAATAATGTCCAAATTTCATCCTCGCCCAGAAACAGAGGAAACTTTCAACCCTGACAATAATTTACCATAAAACAGGGTCTATTCCAACAAAAGCATTTCTTTATTTTTAAACTGAACTGTAGACGTGTTTAATTTTGCTTTTCAAACAGACATTTTAACATGGAGAGTGGATCTGACTGCTGCTGCTGCTGCAGACTGCCTCTCCTTTTTATTGGAGGGTTATTGGATCTTTATTGGATCACTTTTGAATTTTTATTGGATTTGATCTTTATTGGATATTTATTGGATCATCTGAACAATTTGAAAATTTCATCCTCCCCTTAATAAAACAAGATTTTATTGTGATTATCTCTTGGAAATGATGCTGGAGTGGCTGTAAAACTCTAAAAATGAATAGTAACCTATTTTTACATCATCTCTGCAAAGGACTGTTGTTATGAAGTGATGCAGAGTAAAATTTGAGAGATTTTATAACTATATGGTCAAAATCATTTTTTTATTTTGAATATCTCTTTGGAATAGGGCTGGGCAATATAACGATTAATTCAAATTATTTTCTAAAGGAGACTTAAAATTTAAAAATCAAAATTTTTTTTCTTGACTTACTCCACTTGTTAGTTAATGATGGTAGGCCCAGTCTGGTTTTGCACATGCACTTTTGTAGGCTTTATTTTTTATTTTTTATTTTAGTTTAGTTTGTTTGTTTTTTTTGTTTATTTGGAAAAGCCAGTTTTAAGCCTAAGTATGATACAATGTTCACACATGCTGTGGATATGATGATATAAACTGCTAATTCAGGTTTTTAATTAAATTACAAAAACAATGTAACATGGGGACAAAGAGGAGGGCTTACTCCAATTCTATTCACGTAAGAAATACACAAAGTGTTCATGTTTACATCGACTAAAATGGACAAAAACATTTTATTTGTTTTTTTAAATGAGATTAAAAATTGATGAGAGTTTCATGGTACTGCAAAAAAGCCTCAGTGTTTATGGAGACAACCCTACCTATGCATAAACTACATAATCAACTTTTTATGACGCACACTTTCACTTTAATAGGGAAATTTTGTTTGGTTAAATTTTGACAACATCAAAGCAAAACTTGATTTGTGTCGTTTTTGTGTCACCTGGAGGTTGTGATTTTTTGTGTGTGTGTTTTTTTTTAAGAGAAAATTGATTAAAATTGTAAATCATGTTTTGTGGAAAAAAATCTGGGATTTGATTTTCAGGCCATATCGCCCAGCCCTACTTTGTAATGATGCAGCTGCAGCTTTAGAACTCTATGAATGAATGTGAAAATATGTGAACATTACTTCTGCCAAGTTTGAGTCTGATAAAGTGATGCAGAGCAAAGTTAGAGAGGTTTTACTACAGAGTGGTCAGGCCAAATCTTGGACCAGTTTGGCTCCATTAGTCCCATTTGACATTTCTGATAAACCAAACTTTAGATTTCATTTTTAGGTCACTTTTGGTGTTCATTACACCCAATCACAACAGTTTATATCATCTTCTGCTTATCTGTGGCAGTTTTTGAAAAAAACATCAAGATAAATAAACTTTTTTTTGGTTCTTTTTGGAAAAAAATCAAGCAGAACTCTCTACATTTTCCCATTTAAATAAATCCAAATAAATCAACCCAAGTTTGAATCAAAGGGAAACAGATTTGGATATTTGATAATTCATTTGCTTGGTGTTGCTGTTGTGTTTGGTGTGTGTAAAAAAGGCTTATATGGTTGTGTAGCCGAAAATCTCCTGTTTAATTTGATGTGCAGCATGATTATATTTCTACATGAATATGTTACGTTTTTGTTGGAGAGCATCAAGCACTCCTAAAATTGTGTTCTTTTGAGACTGAACAGGTTAAAAGTGAGATCAGTCCCTATCACTGTCACTGCTGACAGCCAATTGAAGCAGCTGCATTGCCTCCACCAAAGTGGTTATGTTTTTACCTTTGTTTTGTTTGTTTGTTTGTGTGTTAGCGAGAATATGGAAAAACTACTGGATGAATTTTGCTGAATTTTTCTAAAACAAACTAAAAAGAAAAAATGGGGCTGTATGTCCGATTTTTAAAAAAACATTTGCCTTAATCTTTAAATTAATCTCACAGCTGCGTACATGGTCGGGTATGACAGCGGTAAAGTCCGATCATTCACTGGTTTACTGTTGATTTAAAAGGAAACCAATAAAATAAAAGAGACTTACTCTGAGTTTTTGAAGAAGGTCGTTCCTCTGACCGACTCCTCCTGCAGCTCGTGTTCAGGGAAGCGTTTCTGGTAGAGCGCCACCTGGGGGTTGCGATGTTTCTTGCCCAGGAGGCTTTGGAGGTGTCGATAAACTGTTTTGGGGTTCTTCACCGACTGAAATGTACATGAGATGAGTCTAAGTGAGGCTTCACACACTTTTTAATATCACATTCAAGACTTTCTGAAGCCTTTTTATGACCAACACTGTGAAAAAATACAATCTTAATGACTTTTTAATTCACATAAATATCTAAATATCCAAAAAATGATTCACAGAGAGAGAAGGAGCACATATTTTAAGGGGTTAATCTAATTTTAAAGTCTCAATGGTGCGTACAAAAAGGAAAAGTTTTGTATTTCAGTCTGTGAAACAATCTGAATGTGAAGCTTTAGGACGTCCAAACATCAGTCAGTTAAAAAAAAAGGTACAAAGAACTTATTTTTACAAAACACAGGGAGGAATAAGGAGTGGCTTTCACCAGGTGTTTATTCTTTATGTTTTTTTAAACAAATTTTTTGTCTCTATGGTTTTTTGTTAGTGGTATGTATGTTTGTGTGTATGTGTACATACTGTATATAAATACATATATGTTCCTAAGGCACATCTGGTTTTTGATTACTTCGTATTAGTGCTGTGCAATGTCTTGATGAAATCGATTAATTCAAGTTATTTTCTGCAGATTTAAAAATTAAAAGATTTTTTTCATTCACCTACTTAAATTGTAAGTAGTTGCAAAGTTTGAAAAAATATAAATTCTGAAATTTTACAGTTTTCACAAAAGCTCTGAGGGAGTAAAATGTTCATGTGTAGTGAAATAAAGTCCAAGAAAATGACCATGAGATTCATCAGTGTTAGAACTGTGTTCAGTATCTCTCTATATAATTACAGTGAGAGTGTGCATGTGGGCGTGTACATACTGTACACCATATCCAGGGTTTTATTGCTATCAGCATTACTTTATCTTTTATTTATTTATTTGATTTTTTTCCATCTTATTTCTATTGTTTACACATTTTTTATGCTTATTTAGTGAGAGCAAAAGATGATGGGAGGAGGAAAAGTTTGCTTTGTTGTATGTAACAGTATGTCGCTGTTTGATTTGCTGGAATTTGCAAACAAAAAATTAATAAACATAAAAAAATGAAGAAGTAAAAACATGACTGCAATCCATTTATGGCTTTGAACATTGTCACTAATCACATTTTAGACCATGATGATCTGCAGGAGCCTCGTCATTGAGACTCTTTTTGTTCAAGCAGCCCTCAGGTAGATGAGTTATTACTCCACAGTCAGTGTAAGAGGAAAATCTCACCACTCCTAAAGCGCTGTCTCCAAAAAGTCGCTCATTCTCCTTCAGACACACGGCCAGGGGGGTTTTCCTCCTCGACTCTCTGAAGAGCAAAAACAGACAATGTGTTAATGGTCTTTAATCAACATTAATGAGAGTACATTATAGTTAGTTTAGTTTATGTATCACGAACATATGAAGAACAAAAATGTTAACAAAGCAGAAAAGACAAAGAGAGAACAATAAGAAAGCAAATAACTCATTTCTATTTTTTTTTTTTTTATGTATTTTATGGGCAGTTCTTGCCTTTATTGATAGGAGAGAGACAGTGGATAGGCTTGTGAAAGGGGGTGAGAGAGTAGGAGAAGACACTCTGCAAACTGGTCACAGGTGGGATTCGAACCTGGACCGGCAGAAGCAAGTACATGGGGTGCCTGGTTGCTAACCACTCCGCCAAACCAGCACCCCACTGATTTCTAATTTTAATCATAAGTTTCAGTGTTCATCCTCGAAAAGGAGAAAGAAGAAGTAAAACTTATCTGGTTCTTCCACTTAATCTCTGCTCCATGATATATCAGACTTTGCAGTGTGAGGGTTTACACAAAATAAATGAAGGTCCATTGACCTTTTAATTCATCTTTAGACCTTGTTGCATCTTAAATTTCTATTCAGCTTCATTTGTGACAACACTTCTGTTCTGGTGTTATATTACGAGCAGTGCAATATAAAAGAGGAAAGTGAAGCCGTTTAGACGTGCAAGAAAAGAACAAAAGCTACAGAAATATATTTGGGATGTGGACACAAACAGCAGATTTAAGGTTGACTTAAACTGCTGCCTGACAGCTACCATGGAAGAAACGTTTACGCAGCCCTGGAGGCTCAAGGCCAAGGAGTAGGTGCTTATGAAAACAAATGCAATGCATATGAATGCAAATATACTGAGCAATACGACGACTCCGGTCATTAGCGTCATGCTAAAATGTGCAATATCTATATCACTGCCACTGCGGTTGCTGCTACTTTTTAGCACGACCTCGACACTTATATTTATTTAACAACTTCATGTGCAATAAAATTATATGTGACATTTACTCATCTGTATATACCATCCACCATTTGCACTAAAATTAATACATATTCTACTGTGCAATACAAGTAAAACATATTCTAGTGTCCGTGCAATACATATCTACTTCCTGTGTAATATTATATAAACAACATAGAAATACTGAGACTACTACTGGACTATTTTTCATTCATTAATATTTGTCATCTACCTCATATTGTACACTGAGCCTCAACTGTGCTGTGCACAAGTCTATCTTGTATATTTAAAGCCTCCTTGCAACTTGTTAATCTTTCTTTTTTACTTATACTATTTTTGTATACTTTTTAACTTAGCTACCCATTGCACTGAAGGAGAAGCTCTCCAATCTCGTTGTACATTCTGTATAATGACTATAAAGGCCGTTCTGATTCTTCAATGTGACAGAGCAGCTTCAGAAGAAAAACCAACACATCAAACTGAACTGCAAATAATTCAGAAATGTCTTTCCTCATTTGTCTTATTTTGTAATCAAACAAGTTTATCTTCTGCATCCACTTTACCTGTTCAGATGACATCCTCATAAAGAAAAGAGTGAATCTCTACAACCACAAGGTCTGTTTGAATAATTCTGGTGTCATAATAAAGTAAGACTGTAGAGATTTGTCCAGATGTGAATTATCAGTATATGTGTTACTGGGACAGAGGAAATGAAGATAGAAGTCTGAATCATTTGAACATTTCATCCTCGCCTAAAAAAAACAAGTTTTTATAGTGAATATCTCTTTGTAATGATGCAGCTGCAGCTTTAGAACTCTATGAATGAATGTGAAAATATGTGAACATTACTTCTGTCAAGTTTGAGTCTGCTAAAGTGATGCAGAGCAAAGTTAAAGAGGTTTTACTACAGAGTGGTCAGGCCCCATCTTGGCACAGTTTGGCTCCATTAGTCCCATTTGACATTTCTGATATACCAAACTTTAGATTTCACTTTTATGTCACTGTTGGTGTTCATTACACACAATTACTACAGTTTTTATCATCTTCTGCTTATCTGTGGCAGTTTTTGAAAAAAATACATATTTTTTGTTTCTTTTTGTAAAAAATCAAGCAGAGCTCTCTACATTTTTCCATTGAAAGAAATCCATACAAAGCAACCCAAGTTTGAATCAAAGTGAAACAGATTTGGATATATGATAATTCATTTGCTTGTTGACATTGTGGTTGTGTAGCTGAAATTTTCCTGTTTAATTTGATGTGCAGCATGACTATATTTCTACATGAACAGTTCACTTTTTCTTACGTTTTTGTTGGAGAGCTTGCAAACATCTCTGAAATCGTGTTCTTTAGAGGCTGAACAGGTCAAACAGTTTTTAAACCCTGCTCATCATCACCTTTAATCATTTATGAAGGAGGGAAACTTCTCTGATCACATCCAGGTGAAGAAACAGGACACTCACTTGTTAAGAACGATCTCCATGGGCACACCAGGCTTCACTATCGCCATCTTCATCCACTCGCTGCCCAGGTCGACGGACATGACCGCCACAGACTCTGCAAACACAGAAAGGTGAGTCACACCTGAGCAAACATCACCGCATTGGTCCAGCTTATCTGCTTCCAAACAGCGAGCGTTTAAGGTGAGTTTATGACGAGGATGTCGGGTGTGTGCGGAGCAGTGGACGTCATACCTGAGCGAGAAGGTAACAGAACCAGAACAAGGCAGAGGACAGAGACCAGCTCCAGTCTGATCCTCCCCATGATGAGCTGCAGGTAAAAACAAAACACAGGCATTCATTAGAAAACAGCACGAGAAGCTGGAGATATTCTGAGCTAGGGGTGCATATGAAAATGTATTTATTTATTTATTTATTGTTTATTTGATGTGGACATAACAATTACATTGGACAAACCAGATGCATTGTTTTAAGTGATTTAGCACAGGAGCTAATTTACAACACTTTATTTACCATGATAAAAAACAAATCTGTCAGTAAAACCTGCTCTTATAACCACTGAGTACTCTGAAGGTTGAAGTTTGGCTTCTGTTCATTCAGACCAAACATTTCACATTTTGTCAATGACTCTGCAAACCTTCTACTGCCTTCAGTCTGCAGGTCAACCTGCTAACAATCAGCAAGCGACTCTTTTCCCACTGCCATCAGACGAGCTGTGTGGCTGTTTTTTTTCCTCTGGCGCATCAAGATGATGTCATTACGTGGATGACATAATCAGTGCGACGAAACACGACCATGTAAACAATAGAAAAGAGCATGGAAGACGTTGACATAGTTTTCTTTACTTTGTACTTTTGAACCTCTTTAAAAATGTACAAACTCAGTGCTGATGATACGAAGGTGGATTGAATTTGTTGCGGTGACGCAAAGAGTCATGTAAGTTACAGACGGAGGGGTCGGGCCAGTGTTATGGCGTGGGGACGTTACATCATCCGGAAATTAGCAGGATGACCCGGGTGTTATGTTCCAACTGAAGCTGATTGGAAGTGAGCAGATAAAAACCTGTTTCGCTTGCAGGTTCGAAATGTCGATTAAACCCTTTCAGACTGCCAACAGGAGCTGATTGTTACCGGGTTTAAATTGGTGTTTGGCCAGTCTGAAAGGTGTAATGGAAAGGGCAATGCTGTCTTTTTATGATAGTCACAAAAGGAGAGACAACTGTTAGCGCATTCCTCCCTTAAACAATTAAAATAATTAAAAACACAGGCATTAAAATTTCACTGTTATAATTATATGAAAATGATCTTTTTAGAAAATTCTGCACATGAACTGAACGATTTCAGGAAAAGATCTGACTGTGATTTTTCTGGCAGATGTCATTTCAATACAATTCAAGATTTTCTTCAACTCCAGCTTCAGTGTAAAATCACCATGTTTACAGTGCAAACCGCAGAAAGGAAATCAAAGATCAAAAGCACTTAACAGATTATTCATCATCCGATGTAGGCCTGTGCTCAAAATATTGATACGGCCTAAATATTTTGACAGTTGTTGTAAATACACTTTGGCTAATGTTAACAGTGACACAGTTCAAGGTAGAAGACGAGCTACATAATGAAGCATATGTTCTAAATTTGAACTTAGGTCTACCATCTTTGAGGATCTGAATTTATGTCTCTCAAGTTGTAGAACCACTTAAAACTCATCCTTGTTATTTTTCTTTTTATAAGAAAAAGCTAAACTTGTCACAAATTTTGTATAAACATAGTAAGTGTTCACAATTTACGTGTATCGGGATACGTATCGTATCGTGGCCTTAGTATCAGGATATGTATGTATCGTGAAGTTGCTGGAAATACCCAGCCCTAATCCGATGTGGTGATAAATAATCTGTTTTCATTATTTAAAGGAGACATATCATGCTTGTTTCTCCTTTTCACTATGCCAGACTAGGATGCCTGTAAAGCATTTCTGCCCTCAGTACAAGTCATTTAGTTCCTTCATTGCCCCACAATAGCGTTCTCAATATCCTAATTTTAGGCCATTATCAAGCTCTCGTTGAAACGCTCGGATCTCAGGATGACCTAAAGTTACCTCGCAACGTCACAGCCCTTTGTGCTCTGATTGGTCAGTTCTATCGGGGGTAGAGCCAGCCTGTCCTTCTTCTTCTACTGTATTTTCCGGCAGGCTCAAAGCAGCGACCACGTATTGAGTCCCCCTACAGGCCAGAGCTGGTAATGAGTGAGTGTGAGCTAGGGAGCTATATACCCCTGCTGGTGGATGTGTTCCTCGGTGACGGTTTTGTGGCTAACGGACATCACAGAGGAGGAAGTGTTTTATCAGATTACTCCAATAAAAAGAAAGGTACCTCGTGTCGTCACGACGATTTAAATCTCGCGGACATCTCGCAATGACCTATTTTCAGAGGCATCAAATCTCGTTCTAGGATATCAGAAAAAATACAATATCTCATTTTTTGAAAATTAAGGGGGTGTAAGGTCTTGTTTTCAAATTTATTATATTATATGTAAGTATTAAATCATGCATCAGCATGATATGTCTCCTTTAAGTGAAACTTCTACTCCTAATCAGAGGCTTTGTGTTGTTAGCTGACACAAACATCATTTTAACACCCAGGTTTGATACACAGGCCTCAAATTATCTAAAAGAAAACTTTTTTAATAAAGATCAGCCTCTAAAGAAGCACGTGCCATGTTCACAAACATCCTCAAACACGTTTTTAAACTCTTGTGACAAACTCAGTCTGGATGTGTTGATTTAAACATTAAACTAAACCTGCTGATCTCACACCTGAACAGAGTCTCAGCTTCTCTCTCCATCAGTCTGCCTCTCTGCTCACGGATATGCAAATGAGCTGCTTCACCTGAGCCTCCCCCAGGTGTGACGGTCCACAAACACGTGGCGTTCACACCAACATCACTTTATAGATTTATGTGTTTATATCTGCTTCAGCTCACAGAAATGCAGACAGGTAATGCAGAGTTAGCATTAGCATGTTTGTCTTCAGGAGTGTCACCTCACCTGCACAGACCTCAGGTGTGCAGGTGACACAGCTGAGGTCTGTGCAGGGCTGAAGCTCTCCTGGAGGTCTGCAGGTCGGAGGATGGATCAGGATGGACTGAGCACCAGTGTGTGTTGTTAGCTCTGATGCTAGTGTTATTAGCTCTGATGCTAACCACTCTCAGCATCCTACACCTGAGCGGGGTGACCTGTGACCTCAGAGGCAGCTCGGTACACCTGAGAGAGGTGGCTGGAGCTGCAGAAGTATCTAGAAAACAAGTTGACAGCTACAGAGAGCTAGCTCAGCCCGGAGAGAGCAGGATGGACGCACGCTCACTTACCTTCGCTTTAGACCGGAAGTGCTCTCGAACAGCGCTCGTGCTCCTGAAGGCTCCGGGTGAGACGGTTCCGGACTCTGGAGGGTTTCGGGGCCGTTTCGTGGACTCACGGAGGGTTTTGGTTCCCCTTATCACCGGCTTGCTCTCACTCGTCGGGCCTGAACGCGGCGTCTCCTCATTGGATCCACAGCGGAGCCGCTGCCGGGTCCGGGCCGCCGTCAAGCCCGCCAAAATAAAACAAACTATTTCCGGTCTGTGTTTCAGTCGGAAACACACCGAGGAGCTGCTCTGTTCATTAAACAGCTGTGGTTTTTGTTCTCTGTGATAAGTTGTGATTATTTAAGTGCTGATATGTTTCTTTAATTGTCCATGTCTACATTCAAAGGTTCATGTTTGTCAATCCGCCGTCTTTTCCCGCTGTTTGTTGAGCGCATAAAAACTTCTCTCTTGTCTCTCTGTTTGGATTGTTATGGTGTTTTTCCTCCTGTCGTTGTGTGATTTCCACCTAGGCCTCATGTTTTCCCCTCAGGACCACCGTACAGCTCAACGTGGCAACAAACTGTTAATAACGGAACACCGTGCACTGGCTTACAAGTTTTATATGCTCTTATTTTGAAAGGCAGATCTCCCTACTTCCGGTCTAAACTCCAGCGCATTCAACAAGACCTCAACGACCAGTGATGATCCTCCACTTCTAGCTCCGCCCAACTTGCTCCACGCACTTGGACGTGATTGGTCCACGTGAGGAGAGTGATGACGAAATACGAATTTTGGCTTTTTCTGATTGGTCCACGTTCAGGGAGTGGGCGTGAACGTCTGACGACACTTCTGGGTAGTTATAAGAAACAGCATGAGTTATAGAAGAAGGATTAAACAATAAGTGCACAGTAACAACCGTGTACATGAAATATTTTCAAATAAGTTTAGTTTTTTTACTGAATCATTTTCATTAATAAACCTTCAGCTCTTCTTTAATCGTGGGAAAAGTGAGAAGTTACATCACTAAGTTCTTATATCAAGTATTTATGACCACATGCTTTGTGCAATGATGATTATTAAATATTAAAATCAGCCAAAAAAAAGTATAACTTCAATGATTAATCACAGTAATGTACGGAAGCCCTTAAAGGCCATGGTTTTTCCATGATTTTTTAGCACCGTTTTCTCGTGATAACGACTTAATTTCAGTCGATTTCTCAAGATCTCGAGTTACTTATGTCGTTATCTCGGGATAACGAAGCTTGTTTTCTCGAGATCTCAACATAAATAAGTTGTTATCACGGGATAACGACAAAAATAAGTCGAGATCTCGAGAAAACGACTGAAATTAAGTCGTTATCACGAGAAAACGGTGCTAAAAAAACATGAAAAAACGTGACCTTTTAGGGCTTCCGTAGTAAAGGGCTGGATAAATAAAGAACATTTACATTTATTCTATTTTTAAGTAACCACAGACTTATTCACTTCAGTCAATGAAGTTACATATTTATTATTTTAAAAACTTAAGTGTGAGGCTTTAGTCAGTGATACCTGCTGATATATAAATCATAAAAGTGTCTACAGTATCCATCCATCTATAATATATGAATTAAACCAAATATTGTTTGTTTTTTGTATATTTGGAGTAACCAGAGGATCATCAGGATAAAACTATGACACTGAAGAAGTTTTTAAAGCTGCTAAATATCTTAATTTGTCTAACTTTCCTCACACAGAAGCTTTGATTTATTTTTAATACATTCATCTTGATAGTTTAATTCATAAGAAAACAATGAAAACTCAAACGTGAGTGATGTGTGAAGGCCTTAACTTCACAAAATGCATCATAAATGAAATAGGTTGTGTACTAATTAATCACACCAGCCTTGTCTTCAGGCTGTAAAGGATCTTACTGTAGCATATTGTTGAGGTAAAAGTATTTTGAGCTGTTTTGACCTGTACGTGGGTTAATTATGAGTCTGTGTCCTCAGGTATCTCCCTGCAGGGTCAAAGCTCACAGGTCCTTCATCAGCTCTCATATTTACCCACCTTTAAACACCTGAACTCAGGGCTCTGTGATTTTAGATGTTACAGTCCTGACATCATGCAAACATGATTTTTCTTTACAGTTTTGAAAAGAATTAACTCAAAGCTCAAAAGAAGCTTTTCACTGGCCTTGTGTGTTGCCAGGAAATGCATTGCTGTTACGTGGAAGTCTGACTCCCAACTCTCTATAGGAAGACGGTTTCAGAAATGAATAGCTGTGTTCCACTTGAAAAAAATGACTTATACACTCAGGAAAGACTATGATACTTTTATAAAGATGTGGCAGCCTTATTTGGAATGTATGGACACACTGTCAGCCTCTGTGACGATGGACAGCTTGTAGATTATTATCCAATTATTATTCATGATATTATTTCATCTCATTTTGGTTTATTTACTGCTCATGTTTTCTATCTAATTTTCTCTCTCTTTCTCTCTAGCTGTTAGTGGGTGGCTTGGGAGGGAGCTGAAGTTCTGTTTTTTGTGTTTTCATGCTTGAAAAACGCTGAAAATAAAATATTCTAAAAAAGAAAAGAATGAACTCACAAAGGTTGGGGGTTCGAACCCTCGCTGTGTTGTATGTCTGTGGGCAAGACACTTGACCCCAAACATTCCTCCCTCGGATGCATCAGCGGTGTGTAAATGTGTATTAAACTGCATATTAATGAGCTTTAAGTTATCAGGAAGACTAGAAAAAAAATACAAGCACAAGTCTGTTTACCAGGTCCGTGTCTAATCTTCACCAACTTTATTAAAGAAACAAAAAAACTTTAAAGAGCAGCGGTGAATCGTCCTCTTTACACTCCTGTTTCCTCCACATCTGCATCACTGTTTGATCACACGATCCAGTTTGATCCTCGTTTTGTGGACTTTGGCTCAGACAAACACTTTTCACAGGTTTGTTTTCTCACCCACAAAGTTTTAATTAAACTTTGTGCTGCAGTGAGATTTTGAAGCTAGAACCAAATCATCATATTTTACTCACTTTTTCTCATAATTTTAAAAACAAAACTCAACACCTACCTTTTTAGTCTAGCTTTTAGCTGATTACAGTAATTTCTTATTACCTTGCTATTTATTTCTGATCCTCTTAATCTGTTTAATTTTATATTTAATTTCGGATTTGTTATTTGGAATTTTATTCTCTGTTAACTGCTTTTCTCTTTACCACATTCTTTCAGCTGCTTTTATGACACATCTGGTTTTAGGTTATCTCATTTTACCATATTATTTATTTACATTTTATAACATTAATTAATTTATTTACCTTCCTCTCTCTGTGGTATCTTTTGTGTAATTTCTTATTTTTAATTATAATTTGAGTTTTAGCTCCTGTTTTTTTTGTTTGTTTAATTTAGTGTGTGTTGTATGTGGATTAGGAGGGTGGGTGGGGTCTTTTATTTTCATTTGTACACAATTTTCTGCTTTTTATGTCATTTATTACCTCCGCCAAGGATGCTATGTTTTCGGGAGAGTTTGTTTGTCTGTGAACAAAAGAACTCAAAAAGTTATGGATGGATTTGGATGAAATTTTCAGGAAATGTTCAGCATGGGAAAAGGAAGAACTGATTCAATTTTGGTGTTGATCCGGATCAGCCTCTGGCCGCCACAATGAAAAATGTGATTTTTGTGAATAATTACTGAACTAAAATAGATATCATTATGAATCCAATTGCTAATGGTATGTTTCCATGGTCAAGGAGTTTAAATATTTAGATGAAATAAAGGTAGGACTAATATTTATGGTCAAAATCACAAAATGGGAGAGGACTGTGGCGCTGGCGGAGGTCTGCGCTCTCCGAGTGCTTCTTTAGTTGTTCTTCTGTGAAGCACTTTGAGCTACACATTTTTGTATGAAAAATGCCATGCAAATAAAGTTTGATTATTTTTGTCTTTTTGTGCTGTGTAACATGGTCTGACATGACTGACTTGGTAACTCAGTCAATGAGTTTTATTCTTAAGGCTATAACAGCTCATAGAAGCAGAAAATCCAACACTGATGCTCCACGGAGGAAAAGCTCCAGAAGTCTTTATTGACATTTCTCATCCTCGAGTGTAAGTGCAATCAAATCCTTCCATAAATGATTTAATTATTTTAATATGTGCAAGTTTATATTGAAGGCGAGCTGAAACGCACCAGAGCTGCAGATCTGTAATGTTTGCACGTCACTATGTCACACTGTAGTTCATTTGTAGTTTCCAGTGAACAGAACTGAAACTGAAGCAGGAAGCTGCATGCGCTGCTGAAAACATCACATCCTCTGCAGGGAGCTTTGATATGAACACAGCATCAGATTCTGGTTTCTTTACGACACAGATTTGATTTTATGATGTTTGAACAGGTGGGTCACAGGAAATCTGAGCTGTAATTAGAGTTATGAGCTGAATCTGCATGTTGGTCCATAAAGTTCACATTATAACACAAACGTGCACGTTCAGATCTGAGACACAGACATCCACACTGAGCATGAAGGCGTGCACTGCGTGGTCCTGCTGGACTCCAGGACACTAACACGTCTCTAACAGTTCCTCTTGGTGTGGATGAGAAGGTCTCTCTGCAGGTTCACCTCCAGGCTGCCCACACTTTTGCTCCCGGGAGGATCTGTGACCAGAGTCAGTTTGTTAAACACTCCTCGACCAAAGTAGTCGGCCACGACCGAGAAGCCGTCGTTAGAGGTGCGTAACTGAAAAACAGAGAAAGACGACAGACGGGGAGGAAGACGATGAGCTGGACGGATCAAATCCACAAGAACAGGCAGCTTCAGAGCTGATGGTGTTAACTGAGAGATTTTTAATAAAAACATTTACATAACGATGTCAGGAGAGGTGAAGAATCATCTCTAAATATAACAAAAACAGCATTAAACCATAAAACTAACATAAAGAAATACTCTACTGTCAGTTTTCATTCTGACATAGAGGCAGCAAATTATGGAATAACTTTTCTTACCTGTTAATGAAATGCTCCTCAACTAATTGTTATAAAAGATGTTTAAAGGATCATTTAGTTACTTTTTGAAATGGTTTCCCTCTTTAATGTCAGTTATGCATACATTTTTTTATTTTTATGGTCTTTTTATGGTCATTCTATCTGGAGTCATTGGTAAAACGATCCCTCATAGAACTGGCACACGCTCATACACACCACTAACATTTTATATTTTTCTCTTTTTTTGCATGTTGTATGTGCAGATAATATTGTTTAACTTTAATATACTTAGGCTTCAAAGGCTTCACATAAGCCCTGTGGGCTTTTTGCCTCTTCCTGCAACTCATATAATTTGTTATCTTTGACTTTTGTGTATTTCATATATATAAATACAATTTGCTCTAGTTTTAATTGTCTTGTTCCTGAAGTTGAGTATCCAGGCCAGTCCAGCCCTGTCCGACCCGACCAGAAGGCTAAGGAATAGCATTTATAGATAACCTATTTTAATGCTATAAAACTCATCTTAAAGTGTGTATTTCCATCAGGCATATATCTAAAAGGGAGACTTTTTTGTAATTACTTAGAAACCCCTCACAGTCCCTTTAAGAGCCAAAACTACAGAAAAAGAAGTGATAGTCTGAGTCCACAGGTGTTCAGTGCCTCAGATTTCTTGTTACCTGTCGGCTGAAGTGGTCGTGCAGGTCTCGTTTCTGGTCCTGGGCTCGCAGCATGTCCATGACTTTGCGGTTCTCCGGCGTGCAGGTGGGACACTCGGCCTCGCTCTCGGCGTAGCTCTCAAAGCAGTGCTGGTGGAAGGAGTGGCTGCACAGGAAGTGGACCGACGGCAGCTCCAGCGGGCTGTTGCACATGTTGCACTTCGTCTTCTGGAAGATCTTGGCACTGCAAACATGGACGGACAGAAAAGGGTTTACTAAGACTCATCAGCCAGACCTCAGTCTCTGAGCCTGAGCGGCTGCCGTGGATCAGGCACCTCGTTTTCAGCTCCTGGATCTCAGCACGAAGGTGATCCGTCTCCTCACGGTACTGCCGGATCTTACGTTCGTCGTCTTCGATCTGCTGGCTCTCCCTCTGCAGCTTGTTGATGAGGTAGTCCTTAATGACGGACAGAGTGGCTGTGGAGTTGTGAGCCAGTGTCTGCACCACTGCAGGAGAGCAGAGAAGAAAAGAAAATGTTAAACTGCTGTGCTAACTTAGAAACATGGCCACCAGCAGGTGAGTCAGAAGGATTCAGACTGTTTCCAGCTCCTACAACAACCTTTGACAAAGTCTTCTTAACAATTCTGACATAAAAATTAACCCTTTCAAAGGCCTTTAATCACTTTAAAGCTGCAGTGGGCAACATTGTTTTAGTACAACCGAGTAAAAATGTCATAATATCCTCCAAGTAGGATATATGATAGACTGTGGGGGTGGATCTTCAGTGTCGGGTCAGGACACTATTTGATGTTCAGGTGAGCAGGAAGAAGAGGCAGAGTCAAGGCTGCCGGTCTGTCTGTTTATCGTTCTCTTTCTTTGTACATGAACAGCACATGCATTTGATAGTGTGTGTGTGGTTTCTGCAATAAATAAAAAATGATCCTGATTAGGAATATAATCAACATAAACATGTCTAACAGATAAAACCAAAATATATCAGACCCAGTTCAAAGGCTAGCATTCATATAATGGCTATGTGTCTGTTGCTAGTGAATTAGCATGCTATATGAAATAACAACATATGCAAACCACTGCAGAGTTTTCTGAAATACACCCAGAGATAAACATCAACATCAGCAGTGAGCATAACTTACAGTCTTATGGACGTACACTCTTGAACGATCATCCCCATCAATGTCTGACCGCATGTGCAGGAAATGAGGCATTCAAGGCCCACATCAGCGTAGGACATGATGTGTTCAAAGTGCAAAAGGAAGTGGGAAATTACATAAACAACTGAAGCGATACAGAGCACAGTACGCTAAAACCACCAGACCCAAAAACAGTTTCTTCCCCCAGGCTGTTGCCATACTGAACTGCTAACTGCAAAGTCTATCTACCACATATATGATTACTCATTGTACATATCATCCACTCATGTAAATGCACCTGTGCACCTTTTTTTTCTTGTTTTATTAACCTTGGACATCATACATTTTGTATATACCTCATAGATCAATGTACATATTCTATTTTTATTTTTATTTTTATTCTACCCTAACTTAATTTTTAAGCTTCATTTAAATGGTCAATTCCTGCCTCGGGATTTCTGCAACATGTCTTGTTTATAATATAGAATTTACACCGGATGTATCTACTCTGTACACGGAGAGAGAGAAGTGAACCGGCACCAAATTCCTTGTATGTCTAACATAAAAAGCCAATACAGTTGATTCTGAACGTTTTGACCTTTTGTCCACATAATGCAAGCAAGTGGTCTGAGACAAGCAGCAGGTTTCTGCACCTCACCATGGCTCCGAGTTCTGCCTCTTAAGAATCAATATCACGACGATGTGCATCAACCAATCAAAGGTCAGATCAGACCGCTGCGTTCCTATTGGCTGTTCTACTGCACATGCACATTTCCGTGCCGCCGGCAGAGGGAGAGATAAAGTGGCAAGCCGGACAGAGTGACAGGTAAAATCGCTATTTCAGCATTGGCTACAACTGCCTACATGGCTAAACCACCAAAAAAAGGAAAACAGACTCAGAAAAGAAAGAATATAAAAGAGAGGGTGACCAAAAAAGGAGCAAAAGTCGTGTTAATATCTGCAGAGCATTCCAGAAATGGAGAGGACTGCAGGATAGCCTCTTCTCTACTGGTAAGTTCAATGTTGCTAACAGGTTAGCCGTCTGCTAACGTTAGTAAAGAGTACAGTTGGAGCTGTTTAAAGTCCGTGTCTGGCTGATGTAGTCCTCTCCTAACCACAGCTAATCATAGCCAACCTAAAGCAAACCTGTCTTACCTGTGACTTGGACATTACTCAACACTGTGCTAAGTGGACTGGTGAACTCCAGCAGCAGCTCGATAGCCACTCTCAAACTCAGATGAGACCCAAAAACCAACCCTTTTCTGTCTTTCTACCTCCTGCAGCTTCAGTTCAAAGCATTTAACGTAAGACGTGAAAAACTCTTGAGGACCTCCTGGATTTTGGATGTGAGGTGATCACGTATCTCCGGAGGCTCACCCAGTAACGGAGGCATGAGGTTGTTCCTGTCGATGTGGTGAAGGACCTCGCTGATGTAGGCTTTACAGTCTTCTTCTTTTCTGGCAAAGTAACCCAGAGCCTGCTCCCACAGACATCCCTCCTGATCCCCGTAGCGCTTACAGGCCTCCACGACTTTCCCGTACTCTTCGTTCTGCATGTGGTAGTGCATGATCTGCTGATACCTGCACACAGACACACATCATCTTCAACATATTACCTTTAAAAATATTACAATTAAGCAGAAGGGATGCATCTTTCCCCTTCTACTCTCTGACATGCATCACAAATCTTTGGTCTGAGCTGGGACTCAGACCTGTCCTTCAGCTGCAGGTGCTACATGAGTACTGACGGGCTCACACAGTTACTGTAGCACAGGTTTGTGCTCCTCACTCACAGTTTGCCTTTCTCGTACAGGTAGAGGACGCCCTCCTTGAAGTTGTGCATCTGGCAGAGGACCAGGGCTTTGTCGAACACCGTGTTGTCGCTCCTCAGCAGAGACACAGCTTCACCCTGCAGGACACTCTTTCGCTGTGGATGTAAAACAAAAAAAAACAGATTTAATCCTCCACAGCCTTCAGCTGACTCTGCATGATGCTGTTAGGCCTGCAGTGTAAACCAACCTCAGCGTCTTGCTCGTGAGCCCAGTCCTGCAGCCGGAGCTCCAGCAGCGTGTCGTACACGCCCTGAGGAGAGCGAGGCTCCACCTGGATCATGTGCTCCAGGAAGGCCTTCAGCTCTCGAGGGTTGTTGGCAAAGATGGGAATAAACTCCTCTGAGTTTGCCTGTAACCAAACAGGAGTGGACAGAGATTTAGGAAACACAATCAAACATCTGCACACAGCTTTTCCTGAAGTCTGAGGGTGCAGCACCTTGTTGAGCCCGCTGGTCTCCTCCCTCTCAGCAGCGTCTCCGCTCGGCTGGTAGTTGGTGCAAAGGCCCTTCAGCAGCAGCGTGGTGCCTTCAGGGACGTGGTGCATCAGTGTCTTACCGTAACGCTTCATGTTGCTCTCCGCTTGTTCAAAAGGCAGACGTCCAATGTACCGCAGTCCCTCCTGATAGTTCTGAGTGGAAGAGAGAAACAGAGTCAAACACTCGTCATGTGGACAAACGCTGCTGTCATATTCACATTTTTAATGTAAATATTGTTAATGGTTAATACTGTGTAAACCTCCACCTCATTCAGAGTCTCATTTTTTCTTATTTTTCTTCATTAGGAAGTTGATATTGCTTAAAGGCTCTGCATGTTGCAACCTGCTTACTTGTTCTTCATACTATTTTCATTTTTATTTTAGTTAAATTAATACTCCTGTCTATTCTACTGTCTTTATCTGATATTTCCGACTGCTATACTGTGAAACAACCAAATTTCCAACCAAATGATACTGTTCAGCATGAAGGTTTATGGCTCATAATGAATTTTAATGCTTTAACCATCACTGTGCTCCATGTGCGTGAGCGGGGTTTGACTCTGACCATCTGCAGACTGAATCACTGACACATCCTGATATTTAAGGCCATGACTGCCCCGCTTCTCCTCACACTGAGGTCGCTGTGCTCATATAAAAAAGTTCCACAAATGGTTAGAAATATAATGACTGATAGCATGAATTTTCAAATCATGTATCAATCAATTTAGTCAAGGACCAATTCATGTATCATGAATCATTATTTGATGTGATGGACTTATTCTATCCATGTCTTTGTTGGCTGTCCATGCATGCAGAAGAGATACAGACAGACAGAAGTCTGGCCTTCTGCCATAAAAAGAAACCATTGAAAGAAGATGTTCTGGACCTGACCATACTTGAAGTTATCAGAGTATGAGTATGCATAACCCTGCTGTATGAGACTTCTGCTGCCAAGTCTGTTACATACATGTCTTTATATCTGCTTTGTCAGTATTCTGCTGATCCAGCCGAATAAACCATCCCATAATCCTCCAGTCTGGTATTGCGTATAATTGTTTCCATTGAACATCTGATAACAACAACGAAGTTAAATTTTTTTTTTGTTACCTTGAGGTCTTCCAGCTGGATCTTCAGGTACCACTCGTGGTGCATGTGCTTCTCAGCTAAGAAGACGGCGTGGCTGTGGTAGCCGGCCTGACGCAGGACCTTGATGGCGATCTCCACATCGAAGTGGACCTCGCTCTCACTGCTCTGAAACAAAAAGCCAAGAAAACGGTCATGACAGCAGTTAGTGACGGCAGCATGGTGTTAAATGTCCTTTTTGTCATGCTGATAATAAGACTGGAAATACGTCATGTTTTAGGATTTATTAATAAATTTTATTGAGACAATATTGTCGATATTTAGGATATTTATGTACCGTATTTTCTGGACTATAACTTTCTTCCATAGTTTGGCTGGTCCTGTGACTTAGTAAGGAGCAGATTATATATCAAAAATATATATAATTAAACATGTTTTTGAATGTTAATTCATACTGACTGACATCAACCAAGGAGTAAATAACACAGCTACAACAGGCTTGTGACAAACAAGCTGCTCCTTTTACAACTGAGAAAAATAACAGAAAAAATAATTTAAAGACAAATGAGAAAGACTGAACACAAACAAAATACCCTGAAAAGAGAATCCTTTTTCTGCAAATTACAAAATGTAAGTACTAAAATGTGCATAGAAAATGAAGAAAGCTAATCACAGGGTGAAATTAAGTTGGCTGGAGCTGCAGGAACGAGTCCACAGACGGGAGAAGCTTCTCAAGACTGCAGTTACATCTGCACGCCCTGGTAGTTGGGAAGGAGATGAGTATATATAATAATAATAAAATAATAATCAACTTATTTAAAAAGCACCAGTACAGACACTTGTATGACACCCAAGGAGGCTGTACAGAATTTAAAACAATACAAAATAAATAAATAAACAAACAAACAAAAACATTTAACAATAAAATACAAAATTCAAATAAAAAAAATAAAATATAAAAAAGGCCGGCCTTCTTGGCGTTACTGCTCCATGCAACACAACAAATCTAAGTAAAAGAGATTTATAGTCCACTAAAACTTTTATGCATTTTTGATTAATGCGACTTAAACTCCAGAGAGAGTTATAGTCCAGAAACTGCAGTAGTTTAAATTAATCCATCAAATCTTATTTTATTATTTTCTGAAAAAACTATGGAAAAATGATTTTTGTTTTACATGTCCCTGCCCGTCTGTATCACTAAACACCTTCTCCACCCCCAGCACTGACTCACCTTGATGAACTCCTCCAGCTTGGAGCTGTCCTTCAGCTTGGTGTAGCAGTTCAGCAGCAGCGTGGTGTGGTCGGCGTTGGCCAGAGACTGTCTGTGCAGAGCCTGCAGATACGCCGTGAGGTTGTGGATCCTCTGTGCGTCCAGGAATTTCCTGATGACGTACGATGGCTCCAGTTTCCCGATGGTGCTGCAGGAACACAGTGAGGCTTAAAAGGACTGAGCTGTCACAGAAGATTTATTTTAGAGCACAAAGAGTCTGGACATACGATCATTTAGCCATTTAAAAAACAAAAGAGAGGAGTAAATTAGACCTGTGCTCAAATATCGATAAGGCAAAATAATGTCATGCACTTCTTGGGGATACATGTATCGATACAGATTCTACAGAATCGATACGGCCTCAATGTTTGGACAGTTGTTGTAAATACACTTTGGGTAATGTTAAAAATGTCTGTATGTATGTGTATGGATATGTATATTGATTATATATCATCAATAGAAGAATTTAGTTTTTATAAGACCCATGAGGAACAGTAATAAGGGGTAGGAACTAAAAAAGTATTCTACTTCCTCCTACTCCTTTTCGAGCATGTGGTTGCTACAATCCTTTTTTTTAGTGTATGTGAATGGCATTTCACTGTTTTTTTTGTTGTTCTTTGCATGCATGTTTGAAATGAAAATAAATTCAATTCAATTCAATTCAAAAATGGCACAGTTCAAAGTAGAAGCCAAGCTACATGATGAATCACATGTTCCAAATTTAAACTTAGGTTCACGATCTTTGGGGACCTGAATTAAAATTCTTAAGTTGAAGAATTATTTAAAACACATACTTGTTCTTTTTCTTATTGTAATAAAAACAAGCATTGCTGGGAATTCTGTTAAAAGCGTGGTGAATGTTCACAATTGAAGTATATTTGGGATACATGTTGAATCGTGGGGTTGCTTGAAATACTCAGCCTGAGAGTAAATGTGACATCAAGCACTTACTCTCTCTGGTTTGCTCTCTGTGACTGTTCCAGTAAGTGTGTCTGTGTTGTTGTTGAATGATTTGTCAAAGCTCAACATCAGTAAACCACGATGTCTTTACCAGTGTTGGGCAAATTACTGTAAAAAAGTAATTAGTTATAGTTAATCTCCCAAAAAGTAACTGAGTTACTAACAGAATTACTCCATCATAAATGTAATTAGTTACCAGGTAAAGTAACTGATGTGTTACTTTTCTGTAAACTCTTTTCCTCTTGAACTGTGTGTCTCCGTCTCTGTGTCCTTCCTTGTTGTTACCTGCTGCAGCAGCTCTGACATCATCAGCGGAGTTCTCGCTGTTTTTGGTCTCTAGATTTTAGATTTACTAACAACAGACAAACACTTTGCTTTAGGACATAATGGACACTTCACATGTGTGTTCTTGTCTTTTACTTCTTTTACTTCCATCCTGAAAACTCCAGTTTTAACTCCACAGACGTTCCAGACTCACCGTTGCTGCAGTTAGCTGTGTTGCCAGATTTTATGATTGAAATAAGCATTTTTAAAGAGAGAAACCTACATGAAGAGTGTTTTGATTTTTATCCATGTTACATTTCAATTTCAAAGTCATATTTCTTCTTTTTGTCTCTTAATTTCCTTCTTAAACATCCTTTTGTTTGGAGGTGGAACATCCTTTTCTTTATACAGAAGTGAAGGGAGGGGCTGCTGTTATTAATAACTCTGTTATTGTTAAACAGTCTAACATTGATTTTTGTAACCAAACAGACATGACAGGCTTTTATCTAAGTTTTATCTTCATCCTTTGATCACTTGGAGAAGTGTTGATTCTTATGGTTTGTGTTCAAACGACCACTTGTTGCTTTCACTTCCATGTGGGAAAAAGGGCTTTTGTCTACTCTGCTCCTTCTGCATGGATCATGTTGCAAAAAGATGAAATTAACTGAGCTTATTTCTTTAAACTGCACTTAGACAGCCTCTTCAAACTGTAACTGTTTTTGTGATATTAAATGTTGATTGTAAATTGCTGTAACTTTACTTCCTAACTTTGCTGCCTCTGGGCCAGGACTCCCTTGAAAAGGAGATTCTTAATCTCAATGGGACCTTCCTGGTTAAATAAAATAAAAATGTGAGCTGCTGTTATTACCGGATGTACTGCTGGATGGCTCCGTCGTGGTCTCCCTTCAGGTAAAGGTGATCCCCATACTGTCTGAAGATCTCCGACAGCCCGTCGTTGTCCAGGTGTTGACTCTTGGCCAGGTTTATGGCCATCACGAACAGGTTCTTCTTAAAGAGCATCTGAAAACACACAGACGGTCAAAGCTTCGCCTCCTCAGCACGACGACACGTCAGCCTGGGACAAACTCACCTCCAGTTTGGTCTGCGTGTCTTTCTCCTGCAGGACGAACATGTTCCCGTCTCTGGTCAGGATGTAGAAGGAGCCCCACTCCGCCACCACGTCGATGACATCATCAAAAGCGGCGCTGTAGGCAATGAACTTGTTGTCCAGGTCGTAAATGGTCAGGAGCTGTTTGTCTGATGGCGAGCTCCCCCTGCTGCCAAACTCCGTCCTGGAAATCAGATCACCTGTCAGCAGCCTGTATGTAACCCTTTATGGAGTTAACCATGTTAAAAAGAATTAAATTAAAATCAGAAATCTGGGAATTAGAAGTCCCAGAGTGGACTATGGAGCCTGTATGAATTAGAGATATCAGTGAAAAAACAAATATCAGATTATATCAGCCTGCATCTAAAATATCAGATATAAGCACCCAGATACAAGTAGTCCATTCTAATTTTTTAATTTATTTAATTCAGTTGTAGAATATGCTTATGTTGAAGTTAACCCTTAGATACCTGGGACTAAAATACCTTCTATATTTAAATGAGTGGCATTTACAAACCATTAGTCCAAGGGGAACCTGAATGTAGCACAAGTAACGTTGGCAACATATTGAGAAAAACGGAGGAAAACGGGCATATTTCATGAGATTGTATCAACATCACTTTAATTCTTCTGTCTTCTTTGAAAATGTGCAGAAAATTAACAGTTTTCTACGGTTAAATTCTGTAAAAAACAAAAAAAATCTACACTTCTTACCGCGTTCAACTAGACCTGAATGATTTACATACTTCCTGAATTCACTGTTCAAAAAATCTTTGAATTTTTGTCCCACAGCAGTGTCGTGCAGACTCAAATTCCTGCTCGGAGTCATTCAGCACACCTACTGTCAGAGCCTTAAAGACGTGTTACAGGGCAAATTTTTCCAGCAAACTTCAATTTTTACAAAGCAAAGAGAGCTTTACGTATAGCCTCTGCAGTGTAGACTGTAAATTAATAATATTAATATTAATAATATAATACATATTGATAAATATTAAGATTTTTTTTTTGGTTTTTCTTTTTTCCAATGAATTTTAGCTGTTTAATCTTGTTACACTGCATGTAGACATAATTGAATTACATCAGTCAATAGCCATAATTGTTCTGAATCTATGGAGGTGCTGGACTTCGTAATTCAGAAAAAAATAAAAGGAAAATGGAAAATAAATGGAATTCAAAATATCAAACAAGGTTAAATAATGTATATATTCTTTGAATGTAGGACCAAAACCAATATTTTTCTTATGTTCCTTAGGCTTGAGGATATGCGAAAATTTGTTGTGTGCACTCATTCTTTATTTTAATTTTTTTTAAATTATAAAATCAAAAAATCAAATGCCAATTTTGCTTTTTTCTAATGATTTGTAGCTTGTAACAGAGATTTTAAGACTTTAACTTAACATTATTTTATATTTTTTTAGTATCCAGTTTTAAGACTGGGCTCATCGCCATCAAAAGGTCCGATCCAAAAACCTGACCTGTGTAGGGGTTTAGTTCTTTAATTCAGTATCAGCGATGTTCCTGTTCTCGTGTCACTTCACAGCTGAAACTACACACTGTTTGGGCGCTTCTAACACTTTTTAATCTGTTTTTATCTCAACTGTTTGGTGTGGGTCATCTCTGCTGTGGCTCAGAAAGGAAGTGACATCACATGTGCAAACTTGTTAGGTTTACTGTCAGATTAATCACTGTTAGGTAATCTATATTGTCAATAAATTAATTAATTTATTATCAGCTTAAATCTCACATTAAATGATTTCTCTGGGCCTCATGCTGCTCTTACTTGTTGGGAGACTTGGTGTCCCTGATGAGGAGAAACAAATATCCTCGGTGCCAGTGTGCCAGCAGCTTGTGCCCGTCGAAGGCGAAGCAGGGTCCACGCTCGTCAGGCTGGTACAGGTACACGCAGTCGTCACCGGCGACGATGAACTGAGAATCCTGGGAAGGATCGGCTAATGAGGAGCAGCGCAGAGCACAGCCGTGAGTGTCCAGCTCGACTTTCGGATACTCTTTGATGGACAGAGTGTAACACTGAGCAGAGGAGAGAGAAGGAGAAGGAGAGATATTTCTATAAGTATTCTGGATTAATCTGTAAAAACAACAAATAAATAAATGAAATTACTATTATTATTATGATTATCATTATTCATGTATTTTCTTTCTTCTTATTTAAAAAAATCTAAATCAGCACAGCTGTTAGATTATCATTTAATCTTTTGTTTTCTCTAATTGTTTGTAATTTCCTGTTTTATGTTGACTTAAGCTTAAGCAGTGTCAACGTATGTTTTCCATGCTTATAAAGCTCTTTGAATGGAATTCAATTAAATTAGAAGAGAGTAATGAGTCTCAAAACTTGATAAAGATTTATTCACAGCATGATCGACTTGAAGCTCTAAAAATAACACCACCGTCTGGTTGGGTTTATTAAACTGAGTTTACTTAAACTTTCAAAAACAGACGTCCCATGTGCTGCACAGTAAAAGATTAAAGAGACATTAAGTCCACAAAAATACATTAAAATACATTAAAACTACACAGACAGACCACAGGAAGTTTAAACAGATGGACTTTCATATTTTTGTTTTTTATACTCACAGCTTTACGTAAGGTTGTGAAAAAGGCACTGATACTTCTTCAACACCATATTTCTTAAATGATTTAATACTAGGGCTGAAAGATTTACTGTTTTTTGATTGAAACTGTGTTAACTATGTTACACATTTGCAGTGATTGTGCATTTACACAAGTGCTGAGAGCAGGTCAGCAACACAAAGCTTATGGTTGGAGAGGTTGGAGTATCCCTTAAAAAAAGAAAACAGATTATTTGTCATCAATATTAGATGATGAATAATGTGTTTTTAAACATTGAATATTACACTGAAGCTTAATTTGAAGAAAATTGTGATTCAAATTGAAATCATATTATCTGCCAGAAAAATTCACAATCAGATCTTTTCCTGATATCGTTCCGCCCTAACTGATACCAAAACATTTCCATTTAATTGGATTGGAAGGATCACAGCTTACAAATCAGAACTCTCAACCCAAGGCTGCAAAGAGTTTAGTCACATGACAGAAAAAAAAGTTAAAATAGCAGTTACATTTCTTCCTCTGCAGAGCAGGTTGTGTTTTTTCTGTTTGTTTGATTAACTGTTTGTCTTTCTGTCTATCGAAAGACTTCAATTAAATATTCAGAGGCTGCTGGCAATGGTGAGGAGGAGGTGATCACATGTTGGCTGTGATACAAAGACAAATCCAAGCCAGGAGATTTTTTCAGGTTTTTGATAACATCTCTTATAACACCATCAGAAAAGCCTCAGCAGGAAGTTTGAGCTCTCTGAGCACCAACTTTAACTCACTATCTTGTTCAGGCCATGTTTTCACTTTGTTTGAACAGCTGTCCAGAGTTTACTGTTTATCATTTAGAGAAAAAAAATTAGACAAGCATAAATGTCAACAAATCAAGCAAGAATTTACTGCAGAAACGATGTGAAGTCTGCAGGTAGTCAAAGGAAATAAAAGGATCTTTTTCAGGGACTATTTCTCCTCAGGCATCAAAACAGATATCAAATATCTCATTTCTTTAAAACAACTGAGTCTGTAGTGAACATTTGTTTAAAAAACTCAAAGGAAAAATGTAAATATCAAACTGAAACTTTAACCAAACTTAATGGATCACTGATGCACCGTGGGGATGTGATTTACGCAGGCAAAAGAAGTCCAGTGTCCAAAAGTTCTGTGACTCAAAGTTCCAATGGTTTATTTTTTGGCAAACAAGCAAACAAAAGAACAAAGGAGATCACGGCTCCTGCTGCTTCTCTCACGCTGGTAAAAAACCAGAGGCCCACCCCGGTGCATGCTGACCGTCTGTCACCTACCTACCTAAATAACATCCGGTGCCCACAGTTTGTCATTACCAGACAAACAAAACTAATAATAATAATAATAATAATAATAATAATAATAATAATGCAAAACATGTAGTTATAGTGAACCAATTACTAGCCCAACATATATACATATACATATATATATATATATATATATATATATATATATATATATATATATATATATATATATATATATATATATATATATATATATATACATATATATATATATATATATATATATATATATATATATATATATATATATATATATATATATATATATATATATATATATATATATATATATATATATATATATATATATATATATATATATATATATATATATATATATATATATATATATATATATATATATATATATATATATATATATATATATATATATATATATATATATATATATATATATATATATATATATATATATATATATATATATATATATACGTACATACATATATATATTCAACCCCAAAAATCTAACCTAAATTTATTATAGGACAGGAAAATGTAGCTTAATCTAACAACCAATACTTCAAATTACTTCCAAATTAAAATAAACCACAAAATACAAAGAAAAATAAACAAATAACTCCAACAGCTCCAAGGCTAATTAAAAAAAAAAAAATGCAATAACCCCAAGCCCTAACCTTCATTTGTATGAGGAACAACCAGCAGCCTCCTAATCTGGGTCCTCTGGGCTTTATCTGGTCTCTGAAACATCACAAGAGCATCAAACTGGGTCCTAAAGTCTAAGAAAAGACTCATGTGAGAGCTGTCGTGTGATGCTGAACCATTTTCAAGGCAAAACTTGATCTGTGTATTTTTTGTGTCACTTGGAGCTTTTTTCATTTTTTTTGAGGGTGAAAAAAAAAAAACGTAAATCTAATTTTGTGGAACATAATTAGGGATTTTATTTTTAGCCCTGGCTCTGGAGTTAGTTGGACTTACATGAACTTTCTCCAGAGTGGCAACAAACAGGTGAGTGACCTTGGCCACCTGTCTGAAGGCGAGGCCGGTGACCGGGCTGGTCCCCTCGTGCAGAGTCAGAGTTTTACTGTGGCGATCTCGAGTGATGTCCCCTTTGGTCAACACCACACTTCCATCCGTGAAGCCTGAGGAGAAACAGCATCAGTCCCAGCCGACGGGATACCCGGGTCAGAAAACAGACTCGCTCAGCTCTTACCGATGGCCATGAAGTTCAGGTTCTCGTGCACGCTGACACAGGACACTTCTGTCGGCTTGTTCCCGGGGATTGCCGGAAAAATCCTGGTGCAGAGAGGATTCCCGCTGTCTCGCTTGTCGAGGTTCCAGACCTTCACCTGTGAGGAAACATTCACAGTCAGAGCTTAAAGGAGTTCAGATCTTTCTGGGACTCTCCAGAGCTGCAGACACTCACCAGAGGGTTTATCCCGTGTTCATCCTGCCCCACGGACACCAGGATGCTGTGCTGCTTCAGCTGGTACAGGTGGGTCACCCGGAGCTTGTAGGCCTGAAAGGAGGTCAGCTGCAGCGAGCGCGTCATGGTCCAGATCTTTCCTTCCATATGTAGCATCGTGAGTTAAGGATAATTATGTGCTGCTGTAACACCAATAACACAAGCATGGGTGTGATCCAGGGAAAGTCCTGGAAAGTCTTTTATCAAATAAAAGCAAAACTACAAGAGAAGCAAAAACCAGGCGACACAAAGACCAAAGGAAATGAGATCAAACTGAGCTGAGCCCTCTTAAGATCAAAAATATTCCATCACAGTAGCGCTTTAACAGAAATGGGATTGAAAAGATTTCTACTTAGTCATGGTCTCCCTCCTCTTTGCTCTGCATGCCTCACAAATCAAGGATGTCGTGTTTGTATCAGAAGGAGGAAGGAAGGAATGAAAGATGCTTTGCTTCAAACATGCAGAAAAAAAACAACAAAAACCAAAAAAACCTCATCACCATGAAGGAACATGCACAAACCAAAAACAAACAACAAACAAAGACTTCTGATGACATCCTGCAGCAAGTGTTCATGCTCGAAAAGGAGCAGGAAGAAGTCTAAACTTATTAAACCATAATCCTTTTATTAAAACTTCCTTCAGTGATGTTTTACATATTTTTTATATTTCTAGAAACAATGATATAAGAAGTCAAAGGTGTTCTTATGGCAGAAGTAATCAAACTCTGTCCTTCTCTCTCTCTCCTGCCAATAAAGGCACAAAATGCCCCAAAACTGCTGAAGTTTTCTTCATTATTGTGGAGGCAGAAAATCATCTGACCCAACTTTGTGAGCAGAGTTTTAAAGTCATCAGCAGTCTGTGTGAATAAAACCTTAAAGAGGGATCAGTTTTTTATCGTTTGCCTCTGCAGAGCTGTGTGATGTCTTTACTTTCTTTGGTTGTTCCAGACGTGCTTTACAGTTATTGACTTCTTAAAAGGGATTGCATAATTCATAACAGATTCAGAGCTCCTGCAGCAGCAGTGGGTTTGCTTAGCTCTGATAATTCAATGTTTGAACAAACATCTGTGATTTTCTCATTTGCTCTCTATCATTATAGTTTGATGACACTTTTATTACTATTGTATTTTTAAATTGTTTTGAGTTATAACTATTCAAAGACTATTACTGCTGACCTAAGAGTTAGTACTCGATTATTATAAAGCTTGTATGATAGGAGAAGGATATGCAGTGTGCTATATAAAGTCAGAGAATTGAGTCAATGAGCAGAATCATTATTAATGATATTGGTATCATTAACATCTCATCAGTTCCATTTGACTTCATATAAAACATGTTTCAAACATATTAAACCATAAAAAAAGGAAACGGAGGGGCGGTTTCAACAGCAGATAATTTAAACAGTTTTATCATCATAAAGGTATAAAATAAAGAGCTGAACTGGTTTCAGCAAATCAAAGTTCTGTCCATCCGTCTTAATGCATGATATTATGGGTTTTGATATTGGTATCAGCTGATACTGACATATCTGCAGATAATTATGGCTGTCGGTCGTATATCAGCTGTTATATCTGCAAAATACACAAATATAAAACAGTGATATACCTTCTCATCACTGCATGGGTGCAGTTAAAAGTCAAGAGTTTCTTTTTTTTGCAAGAGTTAAATGCTGTTTGTATTTTATTTATTTTTTTACATTAGTTCCTTACAAAAATATATTGTAACAGCCAAAGAAACAAGTCCATTTTAAGGACAGAGCTTCTGCTTTTGACCAGAAATATCAGTATTAATTAGGGGTGTGTATTGGCAAGAGCCTCACGATATGATACGTATCACGATACTTTGGTCACGATATATCACAATATTGCGATATATCGTTTTATTATACAGCAGATTGGGGAAAACCTAGAGACAGTGAATATGTAACTTTTCCATTTTAGTGTAACTGAACTAACTTGAAAACACAGAGTGCATCGACACTTAAATTAGTGTTGCAAAGAAATTATTCCTGTTATCCCTTTAACAAAGTATTGAAAGCATCCTAACCTGCAGCTCAAACTGTAATTGAACACATGAGGAACAAAGTGCTTTGAGTTACTGACAGCACACAAAGGTAAAAAAAAGTCACATATTTCTCTTGTCACTGTCTGACCTGAATAGACTGCATGAAACAAAACCTGTCTATACATATTTATGCGTTGTATTTTATTTCCAACTCTGATAAAATATGAGGTTTCATTTTTACAAAAATATCGAGACTAAGATTGGAAATATCGATATTGTATCGGGAGTCAAAATATCACGATATATTGCGATACTGATATTTTTTCACACCTCTAGTATTAATATCTGCAAGACCAATTAAGAATATCAGATAATGGTAAAAATCCAATATTGTGCATCTGTACTATCTGTCCATCATCTGTCTATGACATCTTTAAACACACAAATGTTCATCACTGCATATTAAATATCAGCAGCATCACTTATTTAAATGAATCATTAAATTTATAGTTATCATGTAAAGCCTGACCCCAGGGTCCAGGACTGACTGGACTTCAGTTTAAATGACATCATAGAAATCTGAGTCCTGGTCAAACTGCAGCCCTGAGGACTCAGACATGATCTTATCCTCCACCATCAGACCCTCCTGTCAGCACCTCCACCTCTGACTAAACTCCAGATAAAGAGGGAACAGCCTGTTCAGCCCTGAATGAGCCTCACAGCCCTGCCCGAGGCCCCTGAATGAGCCTCACAGCCCTGCCCGAGGCCCCTGAATGAGCCTCACAGCCCTGCCCGAGGCCCCTGAATGAGCCTCACAGCCCTGCCCGAGGCCCCTGAACACCGAGCAAACACAAACACAGTTAGCTTAGCCGGCTAGCCGCCGCAGGTTCAGGATATCCCCCAGGACGATGTGGCCTCTCCCGGAGTCGCAGGCCGAGATCCCGCCCGGCAGAGCAAAGTTCTTCCCATTGTCCGCGGGCTCCTTCACGGAGTCTTTGTCGAAAAACACGAATTTCCTCCACTGGAGAAACGCTGCCATCTTATCAACGTTAGCTAGCTTTAGCTTCACCAGGGCGTCGTCATGTGACACGAAAATCACGTGATCTGGAGTCTCGGTGACGTTCAGCCAATCAGGAGCCGTCTCTGGAGGCAGGCTCTGCTGCGTTCAGTTTCCATCGGAAAGGGGAAAGGAGAAATGTGGGTACCATCCCAGATACAAGGGTTCCGGTTTAGACCCGGTAAAGTCAGGGTATCTGAACGATGTCCGATCTCCTAGTGAGAAATACCGACCAAAGAGGGCTTCTCTGGTGACGTGTCTAATTTGTAACTCGGAATAGTTAACGTCGGTATTCCCAGTTCCGAGGTTAACTTGAACAAACCATACATAAACACGGGCTGATCAAGTGTATAAAAATAATGTCACACTACTGATGATCAGAAAACTGCTTTCTGGCTGGACACTTTCCATCCTCATGTACGGAGGCCCTGAAGGGTCACACACCACCATAACACGGACAGCAGTGTATTTTAGGAAACACTATAATAAAAACAGAAAGTAACACAACAAAACAGAAAGAAAAGCAACAAAAAAGAAAGAAAAACAACAAAAAAGAAAGCAAACACAAAACACTAAAACGAAACCAAGAGCAAAGCAACATTTTATGAAATACTACAATAAAACAGAAAGCAATATCACAAAAGAGAAAGCAAAACAACACTTCAAAAACACTACAAAGTAGAAACAAAAGAGGACAAAAAATGTCACAAAAACAGAAAACTAAACACTGCAAAAGAGAAAGCAAAACAAAATTTTACAAAACAAAAAATTGACAAAATAGAAAACAAAACATGACTTAAAAAAACACAAAAACGTGAAACAAGACACTACAAAACAGACAAAACAACATTTCACGAAATACAACAAAAATCACTGCTTTTGTGAATCCTCCTGCTTTTCCCAGAAACACAGCAGCTCCCTCAGTGATTATGATGGTACATGATACATGATACATGATACATGATACATGATACATGACACATGATACATGATACATGATACATGATACATGATACATGACACATGATACATGATACATGATACATGATACATGATACATGACCCAGATCAATGATTCTGGTTTGACGATAAAATCATTTTCCTTGTTAAGAGAAAACAGTTTTTTTTTCTATGTGTTATCAACATAATTTATGATGATATTAAATAAAAACAGTGGATATACTGTACAGTTAAAGAGTTTGATTTTGGAATATTGACTTCTTCTTCCATGTGTGCAGCAGGATGTTGGAGGTTTTCTATCAGTCTGTTGAGTCCAGAGCCCTGTACCTGCAGTGATCTGCTGGGGGAGCTCAGCAGTGAACAGGCTGGACAAACTTTCCAGAAAATAACAGCTCTGTGATTGGCTGCCAGCTTGACCCATTTCTGGTGGTGCAGAGAGGAGGATTTTTGTAAAATTTATAGCATTTACCTCAAAATCGACAGTTATTTACTGTAAAATGTCCATTCTGTAAATACTGAAAATGGTGATGAGGAGAAAAATCCAATTTTCTCAGGAAAACTGACCAGAAGCAGGTAAGATTATTTCCAGTAATGTTTCACATATTTGGGTAAAACCATTGTTTGAGTAAATCTATAGTCTTGCATATAAATTATGTAGGCTGTGTGAAGGTAGCCGTGCCTTATTTTTCTCTTAATCATATTGTAGCATGTGATAGTTTATTCCATATATACAAAGACATTGTTATACGACTAAGATACATCAAATTCACTGTTATTTGGGGTGCTGGTTTGGCGGAGTGGTTGGCAGCCGGGCGCCCCATGTGCTTGCTTCTGCCGGTCCGGGTTCGGGTCCCGCCTGTGGCCAGTTTGCGGAGTGTCTGCCCCTGCTCTCCCAGCCCCTTTCACGGGTCTATCCACTGTCTCTTTCCTATCAATAAAGGCACAAAATGCCCAAAACATGCATTTAAAAAAAAAAAAAAAAAAAAAAAATTCACTGTTATTTAAAATGCATTAAAGAGTCGTAGAATTTTGATAGCATAAATGGAAAATCAGTAAGGATGCAGTTTTTTATAAAACAGTAATACTGCTGTAAATTGAAAGAAAATAAAGATTTCTTGAAAGAAAATGCAGGACTAAAACAATTCATAGAAATTACAATAACATTCCTGTTAATGTAAATAGAATAATTCTACCGTAAAGACATTTACCATAATTAACTGGCATCTTTTTGCCAGTTAATTACTGTAATATTTACAACAACCTTTTTACAGTGTTTCTATCTATCTATCTATCTATCTATCTATCTATCTATCTATCTATCTATCTATCTATCTATCTATCTATCTATCTATCTATCTATCTATCTATCTATCTATCTATCTATCTGACACAGTTTTGTATAAATTGCTTCATGTCTGCTGATTGTCTGATGTGGTCTCTGTGCAGACATGTGGGACAGCTTCAGGCCGGTGCTGCCCTCCACCCCCTCCGCCCGGACCGTCCGGTAGGACCCCGGTGGCCCCTACGACCTGTTGTGTTCCCTTTCAGCCTGTGAGGCCCCGCCCCTCGTTTGCGTCACTCTGCCGTAAGCTGGGGTCTGATTGGCTGGCTGCAGGGATGCCGCTCTCCCATTGGCCCAGAGACACGTCGTTCACGGTGAGATAACGTAGTGACACGTGTGGGAGTTCCCTGGAGCCGGAGATGGAAGGAAAAAGGCTGTAAAGAAGAGGAGAGGAGGTAAGGAGAGTTTTCTTCACCTGATCTGTCCATCATCAGTCTGTCTGCCCGTGTGTGTGTGTGTGTGTGTGCGTGTGTGTGCGTGTGTGTGTGTGTGTGTGTGTGTGCAGGACATGGGTGTGGGTCCTGATGGAGGTGTGATGGAGGAAACATCCTGATCCTCCATCTGAATTCTCCATCTGGGCGTGAATCAGCCTGCTCCAGTGTGTCTCCATCTTTATTTTATAACCATTGCTCCATCAGCTGCTGTAGGCTGTGGTCTGCCTCTCCTTTCTTTGGCTCTGTTTCCATGGAAATCCCGACCCCACCCCACCCCACCCTCCTGCCTTTATTTTTAGACCCTCTGTCAGAGCACTGGGGGGGTGGGGGGTGGGGGGGCATGATGGAGACCGAAGACTGTCAGGGTGGTGCAACCATGTTCATTCAGAGAAACATAAACATTAATATATTACAAAGGGATTAATGTGTGTCTTCCATTTGCATGTGTTAACATCACACCAAATAATATTTTTACAAAGTGAAATTCAAATTAGTTATTTGTCCAAGTAAGTCCAAATTACAGTGCCATGAATGACTTTATTGACTGTTAGGATAAATGTGTTCTCTGTGTTTTTGTGCAGGTTTGTATTTGTCAGTGTGAGTAACTGGACAGGAGCATGGCTGCAGGTAAGCACCTGACTGACAGAGGATAAAGTCTGCATAATATATACTCTGCATTAAGTTTGTTTAATATAATTAAAGTGTATTTATTATGGTGATTTGAGAAAATAATCTAATTGCGATTTTTTCCCCAATATTGCAATTTACTCTGTAATTGTTTTAATGTTCCTCATCTTATGTATTCTTAAACAAACATAAGCAGTAGATCTTTTTATAGTAAAACCAATATGACATTAAATTAATCTAAGGATAAAAGATTTGAGAAAAAGTGGAGAAGTGAAGAACAGAAGCAAAATAGGTATGAAATTGTAAAAACTGGGTAAAAATGGTATGAAAGCGGAAAAAAGGTTAATAAATAGGTGCAAAATAGGTATGACATTGCAAAAAATAATGGGGAAAAATTGGCAAAAAAATCCAAAAGTGTCTTTGGAATATTGATTATGGCAGTAAAATTGAGAATTAAATCTGAAATTAAATTTCAAAAACAATGTTCCAAAAATGGTTCTGACAGTGACCAAAAAAAGATTATTTTCTGAAATAAACAGGGGCGTCCATGAAAAAGACGTTGCTTGGATGGCAACATATGTTGCTCCAAAACCTGTATGTACCTTTCAGCATTAATGGTGCCTTCACAGATGTGTAAGTTACCCATGCCTTGGGCACTAATACACCCCCATACCATCACAGATGCTGGCTTTTGAACTTTGTGCCTATAACAGTCTGGATGGTTCTTTTCCTCTTTGGTCCGGAGGACACGACGACCACAGTTTCCAAAAACAATTGTAAATGTGGACTGGTCAGACCACAGAACACTTTTCCACTTTGCATCAGTCCATCTTAGATGAGCTCGGCCCAGTGAAGCCGGTGGTGTTTCTGGGTGTTGTTGATAAATGGCTTTGGCTTTGCATAGTAGAGTTTTAACTTGCACTTACAGATGTAGACCAACTGTAGTTACTGACAGTGGTTTTCTGAAGTGTTCCTGAGCCCATGTGGTGATATCCTTTACACAGTGATGCCGGTTTTTGATGCAGTACCGCCTGAGGGATCAAAGGTCACGGGCATTCAATGTTGGTTTTGGGCCTTGCTGCTTCCGTGCAGTAATTTCTCCAGATTCTCTGAACCTTTTGATGATATTACGGACCGTAGATGATGAAATCCCTAAATTCCTTGCAATAGCTGGTTGAGAAATGTTGTTCTTAAACTGTTGGACAATTTGCTCACACATTTGTTGACAAAGTGGTGACCCTCGCCCCATCCTTGTTTGTGAATGACTGAGCATTTCAGGGAAGCTGCTTTTATACCCAATCATGGCACCCACCTGTTCCCAATTAGCCTGTTCACCTGTGGGATGTTCCAAATAAGTGTTTGATGAGCATTCCTCAACTTTCTCAGTCTTTTTTGAAAGATGTTGCAGGCATCAAATTCCAAATGAGCTAATATTTGCAAAAAATAACAAAGTTTACCAGTTTGAATGTCAAGTATCTTGTCTTTGCTGTGTATTCAATTGAATATAAGTTGAAAGGGATTTGTAAATCATTGTATTCTGTTTTTATTTACGATTTACACAGCGTGCCAACTTCACTGGTTTTGGGTTTTGTAGTTGTAGTTAATTTAAGACTGAAATATGCACACAAAGTTTTCTAGACCAAGATTTCACTTAATTAATTCTGCGCATTGAAATAACAGGTAGCATTAAAAAGACTTAAAGATGAGAGAGCCACATTTGATGTGTTAAACTGAACGTTTCCTTCTTCGCTGTAGCGTTCCTCGATGGTTCAGACGCACACTCGGTCCTGAAGCGAGTCCCTCGAGCAAACGGCTTCCTGGAGGAGTTGAGACGGGGAAACATTGAGAGGGAGTGTGGGGAGGAGAGCTGCAGCTTTGAGGAGGCCAATGAAGTCTTTGAAAACAAAGAGAGGACGGTGAGTTCGAGCAGACAAAGGGTGAAGGTGTTCGTCATCACCCTCAGGTGCTGCGACGCCGTGCCGTTCAGTTCAGTTCAGGAAAATAAAGTAAAATAAAAATGAGTGCACACTGACATGCTGAGCACCATGATGCAGTTTCTGTGTTACTGATGCTAATGAAAAAAAAGATGCAGTTACAATAGGCTTTGTTTTGATATCATATCCCACATGTTACTAATGATTAAAACCTTCCAGCTGGACTTTGAACATAAATAAGAAATAAAGAGCCGGTTTGTTGTTCAGAACAAAATGCAAGAACAGGAGCAAACTTATGAAGTTGCTCAAGTATTCAGAAAAAAAATACTTTTTATGGATATCTTCTGAATGAAACACCTTTATATATGTTTCCTTATCCATCAGTCTAATTATATATGTAAGAAAAGTAAAAGTTCATCACTAAAGAGAGTTAAAATCCTCATTAAACAAAAGAGACCCCTGTTTTGATTGACACTAAAGACCCACCTGAGGAGTTGGTCACACCTGTCCAATAGCAAACAGCCTGGGTGTGGCCTTTAAAAGCCCAGTGCATTATGGGTGTTGAGGTATTTGTAACATTTGGACCTAAAAACACCTTTTCAGGAGTCATCAGTTCATTAGATTAAGGGTCCGTCCCAGTACTACCCCTTACCCCATGGCTTCACATCTAGTTAAGTGGTCTCCCAATACTCCATAGGGCTAAGGGGAAGGGCTAAGACCAAAGGCCCCCAAAGCAAGTCAGACTGGGCCTCACTTGAAACTAGGAGGTAAGAGGATTTCCCATAATGCACCACGCCTGCCGACAAGAAGCAGAGTGGAGACCGCAGGAAGAGCTTAATTATGTATAATTATTTTACCATCAGGTAAATATTAAACAGGTTTTTAGTTGTTGGTCTCATTTTCTCGTTATAGAAGAGAATAGAATAGAATAGAATATTCTTTATTGATCGCCCTTGGGGGAAATTTTTTTTGTCACAAGCTAGCTCTCAAAGCCGTGGCTACGGTTATTGTCGCATCTGCTTACGCCACAGCGAGCGGCTCTGGGTGATGTAGCGGGAATTGAGTGCCATCTTGTTTTTCAGCAGTGTGTTTCACCCCTTTACCTCGGCCTTAAAACCGAGGGCTAAGGGGAAGGGTAAGACGAAGGGGAAGAAGGGCTAAGGGGTAGAACTGGGATTCACCCTAAGTCTTCCTGTAAGTATCGACCTGGTCTCAGTTCTGGTCTCAGTTCTGGTCTCAGTTCTGGTCTCAGCTGGTCTAAGTCCAGTGTTTCTGCTCTGTGCTCTTTAGATGGAGTTTTGGAAAACTCGTGGCATCTACACTGTGAGCAGCAACAGCGAGGGGAGCTCGGAGCGAGCGGACACGGTCTTCATGGTGGTCCCACTGCTGGGAGTGGCCCTGCTCATCATAATCGGCCTCTTCCTCCTCTGGAGGTGCCAGCTTCAGAAGGCCAACCGCCGTCAGCCCACGTACACCCAGAACCGCTACTTAGCCAACAACCGCAGCAACCGTAGCCTACCGCGCATCCTGGTCCACAGGGACCCCGGCACGCACAGCGGGGGCTCGCACCACGAGGCCAGTACACGTCCGACTGTGGGCGATGCCGAGAGAGGAACTGGCCCCCAGCTGGGCCCCCACAACAACCACGCCCTCTACGTCCAGGACCCCTTCCTGTCTGTGGCCTCACGTTTGTCCGGCGCCACGCCACCACCTTCTTACGAGGAGGTGACGGGACAGCTGGAGAGCAGCGGAGATGAGACCTCCGCACCATCCTACAGTGACCCCCCACCCCAGTATGACGAGATCATGAAGGAGAAATGAGAGGAGTCACTCCGATGCTCCGATGGTGCTGCTGACCACGGGTCACTCCGACCGTTTTTCTACAGACACAAGCCCGTCGTCCAACCAGAGTTTGTGCCAACTGCTGTGATCCGCCTGAACACCGTCACAGTCTTTGTTTGTTTGTCCTCACCTGTCCTGGATCAGTCTCAGGTGCAGGACCGACGCTGACCCCTCACCACCGTCCCTCTCAAACCACCGACGCAACAGCTGATGCACACACACTCAAAGGTCCAAGGTTTGAGCTCAGCTCTGGTGTCACATGTCAGTGTGTCCTTGGGCAAGACTCTCAATCCCAAGTCGCTCCCACCTGTATGACAGTGATGTGTCATGTGGATAAAAGTGTGCGGATGTGTTGGCTGATGCTGATGGAGGCCGACCCAGAGTGAATGTGAGAGTGAATCAGTGTGGATGGTTGGATGTGGCTGGTTGGATGTGGTTGGTTGGATGTGACCTGCAGTGTAAAAGCGTTCACTTGGCTGTTGGGCTGCACTTGTGCGTCTCCACTCAGACCAGAGAGCAGACACAGAGAGGATCTGTGAGGTGAACAGGGTGAGACTTGGATAATGTTCCTCTTTATCACGTTCTGCTTGTAAATGAATTATAATCAGAGTTTCCATTAAGGTGGACTGATTTGTGTATCTTGGATTTCATCACCATCGTTTTTCACCACACAGCATCATTAGCTAACTTCAAACTCTGAGGGCCTGATCTACTAAGATCCAAAATAACAAGTGCTAAAACGCATGTGCAAACTAAAAATTTGCATTTGGTTTTAGTGGGCTTGTTGCAGGTGATCTACTCTGACTGCATGTGCAGTTGATAGCTGGCACTAAAGTGGTGCAGACCACCTCTTTTGAGGAGGATTTTACATGCACAAGTTTCTGTCCCCATGGAGAGTTTGGGAGAGCAGAGTGGCGTAAATGAAAATGAAGTTTGATGTCATGGAGTTGGAGGCAAGTAAACACACTCACAATAACCTTTTTTGTTGTCATTGAGACGGACAAGATCGTCACTTTCCCCCTCATGCCATATCTGTATCTGTCATTTTAATTTTACTTTTCTGATTCCAGTTAGGATTATTCTAAATGACAGAATTCACATAGTTACAAAGCTTTATTATTAATAACCTCTAATGTGAAGATCAGTCTTACAGTTACGCTCTCACAGACTGTAGATTTTGTAGATTTGTAGATTTGTTTATTTTCAAAAAATGGGACAATACATGTTAATGAACATATAAATATAAACAGGTGAGATTATAGCCATGTGGCTAATTTCCATCTCTAGTCCCACACAAAAAAAACAAAACAACACAAAACAAAACAAAGACACGCGAAACAAACAATACGAAACAAAGCAAACATAGTTGATCACCAAAAAACATTTTGGCTAAGGGGCTGGTTAAAGTGCAGAGTGCTCAAGTGTAAAGTGCATCATTATATTGCAAATCGCCCAAAAATGTAAAGTGCTAAGCGGGTACTCTTGCCCTTTACACATTAACAGCCCCTAAACTCTGTCAGTGTGTGGAGAGTGTGATGCAGTCAGTTCTCAGGTACAAACAGAGTGATTCTGGCTATGAAGGAGATCTTTTTAACACAGGTTATGGTACTCTGCATGAGTATGATGGCACACTGGATCATTCCTCTTTTTCCAGTCCATAATGACAGACTGCCTCCAAATCTTTCCGTCATTCATCAAAAAATTCAGTCAATGATGGAAAATATTTAGTTTCTCGCCACAATAACTGCAGCCCTCTGTGTGTAACACTGTGCCTGTTTTGCACCTGCCTTTCAGACATGCTAAATTTAGAATTAAAAACAGCACACAATCAGTTTGGGGTTTGATAAATCACTTATTTAATGATCACATTTGCATCTCCTCCTCTCAGTATTTTGAACAGTCTGATAATCTGCATATTCATGAAGGCAAACACGCTAAATGGCTTATTTATTTTACTGATTTAACAGACACAATACTCAGTGCACCCTGTTAGTAGATCAGCTTTGCGCACGCCTATCAAGTTTGCACGTTTTTATACATGCAGACCTTTAGTAGATCAGGCCCTCAGTTAAACAGGATCTTTCTGTTTGTGTGGACTATCTGGATTTAGATATTTATAAGTCTGAACCAGGACCAGCTGCTCTTCCAACGGTCAGAGTACTGAACCGGATCCCCTGGTCACTGTTCAAGGAAGTGGATCACCAAATCAAGATAATTATTTAAAGAAATCAAACTTTTTGAAGAAGTACGACCTGCTCTGTTTGATTAAGTGAAGAGGAAACTCGAGGTCATTATGAGACTGCGGGGATTCAGCTTAGAGAAAACTCTCAGCCAATCAAATGAGCCAAAGAAATATTTTTAGGTGGCTGATTTAAAGCCGAAAAACAAGAACTGCAAGTGTTCCATCATTTAGAGAGGATCTGAAGGCCCACACATCATAAAGCCAAATCTGAAGCACTCTGTTAGCCAAGGTCTCTTGATATTTTAAATACAACAGCTTTTTTAAAAATACATTTTAGGTTATTTATCGACTCAAGGACAGTGGATAGAGTCAAAACCTAAAGTTCACTAAGCATCGAAGGGTTTGCTCATTTTATTTCACTTTAAGGTGGTTCTCATTGGTGCCCTGTGGTTGGCCGAAAAATGATTTGATAGTAAATTTTTTCAGTTATTCTTTATTCAAGAGTCAGAGTCACGCAACTATGAGCACAGGAGAATAAAATATAAGGGGATAAAACTCAACAACCGAGGTGAATAAAAATGAGTGACGGATTTAAAATGTGGGTTAGGGTTAGGGTTAGGGTTAGTTAGGGTTAATTAGTGACATAAAAAGAATATATGCGCTAATCAAAGAAACTGATGGCTATTTTTAATCAAATCAGTATTTTAAATAAACTAAAAGTTTACAAAGTGCTTTAACAGACAAAACAAAGGCAGAAAAAGGAATTATAAAATCATCGATCAGGAAAAGGCAACTAAAGCAACTAAATGAAAGAAAACAGAATAAACTGGTAGGATTGAAACAGCTGGTATGCATAATGACAAGGAGATGACAAGACTGTAGATAGATAATAGATTTGCAGATACATAGATAAATTTAAGACTGTTGAAGGTTGACAACATCACATAAGGAAGATAGAAAAGAATAGGGCAGATAGAGGACTGGTATAAGAGAAAAAATAAAATAATCATAATAAATACTACTAATAAATAAATCATAAATCACTTAAAATCTTGTATTTTAAAATTTAATTTTCTAATTAAGATTCAAACACAGTTTTATGACCTATGTTTTTATCATTTAGTTTTTTTATCTTCTGCACACATATTCAACAACTATGTCCTGATTATTGCTGAGCTTGATTGATGACAGTTATTAAATCAAAAATAATCAGTGGACCTGCTCTCCTGTCAAAGACCAGCTCTTTACAGTTTATTTGCTTTAGGATTTGCTGCTCAGCTCTGTTTTATTTCTCTTTGAATAATTATCTTTTCAATGGATGCATTTTTACGTCCAATAGTCGAAATCTTTTTTTGAGCTTTGTGCTTCAGAAGGCGATGAATATGACGCTAAAACAAACATGCAGTTCTACTTTCCACAGAGAGGGTGTCCTCTACATGACCTTGCAGCAATAAGGCCTCAGCAGAGTGGTACAGTGGGGTCAGCATGTTTGTCACAGAGCAGGTCAGCGGTGCAGCTCCGCCTCTTTGTTTAATTCAGTCCTCAAACTGGATTAACAAAACCAAATGAGTCTGGTTCAGACCTTCATGCTGTGCCACTGAGGATGAAAAACCACGAATCAGCCAATCAGTGCTCCAACAGGAGGCCTCGTCCTGCACTGAACACGCTCCTGCAGGGTTGATGCTCCTGCAGAGTCGACGCTCCTGCAGAGTCGACGCTCCTCCAGAGTCGACGCTCCTGCAGAGTCGACGCTCCTCCAGAGTCGACGCTCCTCCAGAGTCGACGCTCCTGCAGAGTCGACGCTCCTCCAGAGTCGACGCTCCTGCAGAGTCGACTCTCCTCCAGAGTCGATGCTCCTCCAGAGTCAATGCTCCTCCAGAGTCGACGCTCCTCCAGAGTCGACGCTCCTTCGATAGCCGAGGTTTTGTGGTCAGGAAAAGACTTCCTCCAACAGGACTCTGACTGATCACTGCCTTTAGCCTCGACCACATTCCTCCGACCGATGCTGAATCACTGCCTGAATCTTCTGCCTTTTTACATTTGAAGTGTTTTCCTCTTGAATTTCTTCCACTGCTCTTTTTAAAATTTCTATGATTAACAAACGTAAAGAAACTTTTAGCCAAAGCTTTTGGACGATATTTTGTACCAAACCTGTGCAGGTCTGCTTCTCCAGCCTCGACAAACTGCTGCATGACCCACTCTCTATCCTCCCAGCATCATCACTTAGTGGATGTGTCTGACTGTCTGTATGCACAACTGCTGGTGAGGCGCATTTGCACCTGCTCCTGCTCCTGAAATTCTGTCCAAGGACACAGATGATATGAAGTGGGACCAGTTGTCCCCTCTCTGCTGAGAGTTTAAAAAAGCCAAAGAACAGAAATGTGGTAACAGTGTTCCCTGGTTTAACTTTGGCAGAGATTCAGAACAGCTCGAATAAATTATGTGTAAAAGAGTGATGGTGGAGCAGTGGTAAAGTTGACCATGTGTCCTGAGCTGCGGTTGAATTGTCCTTTTTGCTTAGAAGGTTCCTGATCAGAGCTGTTGGAATAGTCTAAGTGCTTAGGAAAGGAAGCTCAATGCTTCCTTTAGCATCTCCTTTAGCATAGGATACACTGGAGCATCCTTTAGGAAAGGAGAGGAAATTATTCTGTCCCACAATTCTCTGCAGCAGCAGCTTTTATAAACAGCGAAGAGAGCAGGATATGAGACATTTGATGTTGATTCTGTTTTAAACTTGGTTCAATATGAATCATTTGTACTCTATTAGATTGTGGTCTTAACAGTTTGTGCCTTTCTTTCCTTCAGTTCATTTATTTTCATGCACTGATTGGTGTTCATGTTGATAATGAGAGGACAGATTTATTTCCATCCTCACCTCAACATCAGTTATGCACACCTCATTTTTACCGGGTTGTTCATGTTCAAATTGTCTAAAGGAACAACATTGTCATGATACACCAGCTCTTCTAAGATGAGCCTTTTGTAGTCCATCTTCAGAAAATTGTAGTTTCACTGCAGCAGTAACATCCGCCGTCACATGATGACGTAGCGTAGAGAAAGTGTGGTCAGATTCTCTCTGCACGAAGTCCTTCTGAAGTCTCCTTTCTCCTTTCCTTAACCTCATGACATTAAGAAGAGGCGGTTAGGAAAGGACTTAGGAGGCGACTATTCGACCGCAGCCCTGGACATTCATCTGGGGCGTGAATTTGTCACAGTGTAAAAAAATCTTTGAGAAGTTTGACGAAAAGCTGAATTTAATCTGTGATTGAAACAGACTGTCTGCAGGTGTTAATAATGATGTTGATCATTCTCTTTTTTACTGTTGCTGACTCCACTTTGCTGTGCAGTTTTGAATGAATGCACTTTATATTTTCAGTTTTGCACCGACCCATCGCTCACTCACTTTGCTTTGCTGCCTGTGCCGTGACACCCCCTCCCTTTTCTAAAAGTCTTGTAAAGTCTTCACAAAGTGTGGACGTCTTGCACTAAATCACCATGCCATGATTATTTTTTTAACATTGTTAAGTATTTGCTGCCACCTAAAGAGGTTGATTTTCTTTGTGGATCAACATTTATCTCACAGAGTAAAGGTGAGGCTTACCTTCTCATATCATGCTGTGGTTTCTGCCGTCGTGTTGAAGGTTGTTGTAAAAAGAAAAAGGTCATGTTTCAACATGTGTGTACCTGTTCCTGAGGTCAGTGTTGATGGTGAGAAGTGTTTTACTTGGTGTGACATCACAAAGGTAATATTATTTGGTTTACCTTGAAATAAAATATCGTAATAAACACACATTCTGATCTCCTGTTCATCTCTCTTCATCCTTCTGCAAGAACTGTTTCATTATTTGTCTTTTTTGTGCTGTTGATGAAGCTCCAGGTTTCAGAGCAGGATGATTTCATGCTCTCTAACCCGACAGTTGGTCCAAAGATTTGGATAAAAGTTACAGAAAAGTCTGGAGCACAGGACAAGCATTGTATTTAATTCTTGTTACCTCCACCAAGGAGGTTATGTTTTCGGGAGAGTTTGTCTGTCCATCTGTCTGTGAACAAAATAACTCAAAAAGTTATGGATGGATTTTGATGAAATTTTCAGGAAATGTTCAGCATGGGAAAAGAAAGAACTGATTTGATTTTGGTGTTGATCCGGATCAGTGTCTCGATCTGCCATGGTGAAAAATGTGATTTTTGTGAATAACTACTGAACTAAAATAGATATCATTATGAATCCAGTTGCTAATGGTGTTTTTTCATGGTCAAGGAATCTAAATATTTAGATGAAATAAAGGTAGGATTAATATTTATGGTGAAAATCACAATATGGGTGAGGACTGTGGCGCTGGCGGAGGTCTGCGCTCTCTGAGTGCTTTACTAGTTTTGTGTTTGATGACTGCATGTGTTTGTGTAAAACTGTTGAATGAGCAGCTGTCTTGACCAGGGCACTTGTAAAACAGATTTTTAATCTCAACGAGGTTTTCCTGGTTAAACAAAGGTTAGATAAAATAAACAAATGAAAAGCAGGAGAGAGGCCTTAAGGCTGCAGTCCATTCAAACACCTCTGATCAGCTGTTAGTTTGTTGTTGTAAGTTTTTGTTCGTCAGTCTCTTTCTTCCTTTTTTCTTATTTTCTGTTTTTCTTTCTATCTGCTTTTGGCTGGCGTGGCCCCGTTTCTGTTGTAGTTTGAGCTGATGGTCCAAAAATCTTCAGACTGTCAGGCTGCTGTAAACACTCGTCCTTCAGTGGATTTGATCAGCTGTGTTTTCACAGACAGCCCAAACTCCAGTTACTCTGACACACAGTGTCGTGGTTTGTTTATTCTTTCTTTGGTTTCACTAATTTTCTATAATATTGAAAACTGGATTAAAGACAGTTGACCCATAATCCTCAGAAAGAGAGATGACAGCACAAATGTTTTTAAATAAGTTTTTATTACAGCTGGTTATTATTTATTGTGATTTTTATTAAGATTTTAATGTATAGTGACAGTATTTAAAACTAATATTTCTCTTCTCTTTAGCTGAAGGCAAGGCAGCGGCTAATGACTTCCTTTCAACCAGACAAAACTTTGATCATCCATTTCCCTTTGTGTGGCAGAATGAACCCACAAAATTCTTCTCTGTCCCATTTCAGGCCCCTCTGACCAACCTCCACAGCTCAGTCCCAATCCAGGGGAGTATCTTGTCTGAGGGAGGTTCTTAATGACCTTAGTATGGTCAATATGATGTTAGTCTGGTTTTTAATGATGTTAGCATGGTCAATATGATGCTATCCTGGTTTTTGATGACATTAGCATGGTCAATATGATTTTATCCCGGTTCATAATGACAATGAAAGCTGTGATGGACATTGTCATAAATTATCCTGGTTCTTAATGACGTTAGCATGGTCAATATGATGCCATCCTGGTTCTTTAATGACATTAGCATGGTCAATATGATGCTATCCTGGTTCTTTTAGCATGGTCAATACGATGTTATCCTGATTTTTCATGAGACATTTTATTGCATCATGCAGCATCACATACCCACTGCCCACACTGCTTTATCTCATTATTTATTATTTCAAAAGTAATCACAGGAAAAAAAAAGAAAAGAAAATAGGACATTTATCTAAGAACAATGTAAGGCCTGATCATTGGCTGTGCACAGACTCATGGGACAGAAAACTTAACTCATACTGACAGATGTTACTGTTCTTTAAAACATCCTGTGCTGGTTGATATAATAATGAGGCCTACATGTAATAGGCAGGGTTTGGGTACAGCAGGTAAGGGTGGAGCTTATGCTCTGGTGATGCAAAGCTGCTGCTCTCCTGGGCCTGGCGACGGTAGTATCTACGAAGAGAGGGGCTCCCGGGATGGCACTGCCTCACGTGAAGGAAGTACTCGTCCGGGCGGCTGGAGGTGTAACCACAATCCTCACACACAAAGATCTTGGAGCGTCTCTGCCTGTAGGCGTACTGTTGGTGAACGCCGTGAATCTTCCTCATGTGGGACTCCAGAGAGCAGCGCTGCGTGAAGGCCTTCTCACACAGCTCACACTTGTAGGGACGAATACCTGCAGAAACACAAAGACCACGAACAGGACCCTGGTTAATGTCTGAGAGGAGATTCATTTACAGCAGTGGAAGATAAAAACAATAAAAGCTGAGATGGACAGACAGAAAAACAGCTGCAGTTTATCAGGACAGTTTGAGTTTACAGGCTGCACGCGAACTTATTTTTATAAACTTAACAGTATTTTACTGTAAAATCCACAGCTACCTTCTGTAAACAGAGATGCAGTTAATTACTGTAAATGGCAAAATTTTGTGGAAAACATTCAGATTTTTGTAAAACATACAGCATTTACTATAAAATCGACGGTTACTTACTGTAAATGTTCATAAAGTCAATACTTAGAATGGAAATGGATCAGGAGAAAAATTCACTGACCAATAGCAGGTAAGATTTTTTTTTTTTTGGTATTGTTTCACACATTTGGGTGAAACCATTGTTTGAGTAAATGTATTTTGTTGCATAAAAAATTATGTGATTTTTTTTTTTTTTTTACAATATTATATCTTGCTAATACATGGTCAGTAAAGTTGTTTGAGACATTATATAAATTAAAATACAGCAAGATCACTGTAATTTAAAATTCATTTAAGAGTGGTAGAATAATGATTCTGTAAATGGAAACAGTAAGGATGCAGTTTTTGATAATACAGTAATAATGCTGTAAGAAGAGAGACAGTAATGATTCCTTGAATGAAAACAGAGGACTAAAACAATCATAGAAAATACTGTTATCTCTGCAGGTGTGAGACAGACAGACAATAAGACATCCTGACCTGTGTGCGTCCTCATGTGCCTCTTCAGGTCGAAGGTGTCGTTGAACCCTTTGCCACAGTATCTGCAGGGATGCCTCTTCACCAGGCTGTGGCACTTCAGGTGTCGTGTCAGCATGCGCTGCAGGGGAAACACTTTATGGCACACCGAGCAGACGAAGTCTCCAGAGCCCGGGGTGGAGTGTGGACGGGCCTGGAGGGGAGACCCACAGAGAGATTTAAAACATTTCTGCTTCATAAGTCCGAGGATGAAGAGCTGTCCTCACACCATAGTTTTCACCACAGGGGGCCATCAAGGGGCCTCATTTCTCATAGAGGGGCCAAGAGTCTGTCCAACATGGATGCAGTTTCTTTATGATAAAGCACAGTCGCTCCTTTTTCAAACATTTTACGCAGGTAAAAAACATCCAGTATCCAGTTTGTCATTACCAGACAAACAAAACTAATAATACTAATAATAATATAAAAAACATCTAATAACAGTTAACAAATGACTAGCCAAAAAATATGTATATATTTATATATTCAACCCCAAAAATCAAACTAAAATTTATTATAAGACAGCAAAATGCAGCTAAATCTAACAACACTTTGAATTACTCCCAAATTAAAATAAACCACTATATACAAATATAAACAAATAGCTCCAACATACTTATCATCATTAAGAAGCTTAACAAATGAAGACAGATTACTTACAGAAGGCTGCTTAAGCAGTGAGAACTTAAGAGAAAATTTAACAGATAGGAGACAATTATGGAAGTGAATTGATGGAAAATAATTATAAATTTATATAATAACATGACATCAGATTTTATCGATGCAAAGCTTTTACAAGGTGATGCATCAGGGTTTCAGCCCAGTTTCTAAGCTGATGGACACCACTTCAACTGAGTGCATCGGACAAAATGCCCATCCCTACTGCAGGTCTCTTGTGAGCATGGATAACATCTTTGTGGACTGTGTTGGTCTGGTGCACAGAGTCTAGCATGGATAACATGTTTGCCACCTTGTGTTTGTGTTGGCCTGGTTTCCAAAGTCTTAATCCTTCAAAGAGACAGTTGTGACCTTACCTTGGCCCTGCTGACCAGTGCCAGAGCTCGGGGATGGTAAAGGGAGCTGCGAAGCATCAGCGTGGACCAGTCCGCCCTGGTGTCGCTCGTCGGGGCTCCAGATCCTGATCTCATCCCTGCTGTGGTCACATTCTCCATGAAGGGCGCCGGACGAGACACGGGGGCAAACTGCTGTGCATCAGGGCAGCAGGAGTCCAGCTGTGTGTCATTTTCACCCTCTGCACAGAAGAATATCACCTTAATATTTATTACTGACTCTTAGACTGTAACCCTGCAGACTTTTTCAATCTTTAGTTAGCTTTTTTAACACCAGTGAAAAGATGAACAATGATGATGCCTACAGACTATATCAGGAAAAATACACATCACATGTGAGTCTGTTTTTAGGATTTATTCAGTAATATATTTTAACCAGCTGTTTATACTCTCTCTTCAAAAGACTGGACTGCATTTAAAAGTGGATTATTAACACAGACCAACATGAAGCAATTACATTTGGAAAAAAAATCGATTTAAGAACAAAAAAAAGGCAAACAAAAATTCTGATGTGGTCTCATGACCAAGGCTAGTCGCCTCCTAAGTCCTTTCCTAATCACTTCTCCTTAACCCTGATGGAGAACGTCATGAGGTTAAGGAAAGGAGAAAGGAGACATCAGGACTTAGGAAAGGAAAACTGGCGTGCAGAGAGAATCTGACTACACTTTCTCTACGCTACATCATCATGTGACGGCGGATGTTACTGCTGCAGTGAAACTACAATTTTCTGAAGATGGACTACAAAAGGCTCATCTTAGAAGAGCTGGTGTATCATGACAATGTTGTTCCTTTAGACAATTTGAACATGAACAACCCGGTAAAAATGAGGTGTGCATAACCGATGTTGAAGTGAGGATGTAAATAAATCTGTCCTCTCATTATCAACATGAACACCAACCAGTGCATGAAAATAAATGAACTGAAGGAAAGAAAGGCACAAACTGTTAAGACCACAATCTAATAGAGTACAAATGATTCATATTGAACCAAGTTTAAAACAGAATCAACATCAAATGTCTCATATCCTGCTCTCTTCAATGTTTATAAAAGCTGCTGCTGCAGAGAATTGTGGGACAGAATAATCTCCTCTCCTTTCCTAAAGAATGCTCCGGTGTATCCTATGCTAAAGGAGATGCTAAAGGAAGCATTGAGCCTCCTTTCCTAAACATTTAGACTATTCCAACAGCTCTGATCAGGAACTATTTAGGATCATTTCACTCCGTTAGGAACCTTCCTGAGCAAAAACAACTATTCAGCTGCAGCCCAAGACCGCTCTGGAGTTACACAACACTAGTATTGAGTATAGAAGTATGTGATTTGGGACACAGGATTAGTGTTTGACAGTTTGTGGATTAAGTGTTGTCCTTTTTCACTTGAGTTCAACAATTTTCCCAGGGGATAATGATAAAGTTGAAGTTGAATTAAAGGTCCCATTGACAATGCCGGTGAGGAAGCTTACCTTCAAATCACCTTAGTTTCAGATAGTTAAGCTCTTACCTGGGACCTGGGCCTCTGTCCACCCCAGCTGCTCCGGCTCTTTCCACTGCCATGCCCCACACGCCCCTCGTTTCTTCTTCACCAGGAAAGACCGTGGCATCCTCTGAGTTGTCTTCTTTTCTGTTCTCCTGCCTCGCTGACCATAACCATGAACAATTCCTCTCTGATCACTTGTTTGAGTTTGAGTCCTCCCTGTGTTAATGCACCCTGCTGTTCCTGAACAGAGACTTTCAGGTAAAACTAAATCACAGCGCTCATTTCCATAAGTCTGGAGAGAGAGCTGTGCAGGTGGAGGCAGGGCCTGGACTGTGCGCCTGCGCCACTTTAACTGGTCCCCCGCTGGTTTTGCATGTCAGGTAGAGAGAATCCGGGCAGATTCACATCCAAGTGGCCCTCGGCATGCAAATGCTCGGCCCTACCAATCCCTGGCCCCAGACAAAGGGCACGGTCGGAATAACAGGAGCAGCACAAAGAGCCACAGCTTTAACTGCTAGGAAAATCAGCTCTTTCTCTTTCTGACATGATTGTTTAGTGAGATTTAAGAGCAGCCATCGACGCACACAAGAGCCATTCACACATTCTGGATGTTTGTCAGAGGCTTTATGTCTGTTGGATCGACACTGTAAAAAGTTTTTATTGTTACAGTAACTTACTGGCAACAAGATGCCAGTAAATTACTGTAAATGTCTTTACAGGAGCAAAACTCTGCTTTAATTTACAGCATTAGTCTGTAGTTTCTATCATAGTTTTACTACTGTATTTTTTTATTCAAGTTATCATTGCTGTCTTTCAATTTACAGCATAATTACTACATTATCAAATGCAGCATCCTTACTTCTTTGTTTTTCATGTACAGTATTGTTATCTTATTTTAATAATAATAATTATTGATTTTATTTATAACACACGTTACATTTGTAAGCAAATCTCAAAGTGCACAGTCATAAAGAAAATGATAAAAACAATGATCAAGACAATAAAAACAGTAAAGGTAGTCAACAATAATATCAGCCAGGAAAAGCAATACGAAATAAAAAGGTTTTCAGTTCGATTTTAGTCGACAACTTTCTAAATGTATTTTAAGTTATGGTGAACTTAGTGTATTTTAATATATATTACTTTATCTTTAACTATTTAACTGATAATTTATTAGGAAGATTAAAATAGAAATGCGCAAGAATTTTTTTAAATTAAATTCTTTTACTCAAACATTTGTTTTACTCAAAGATATGAAACATTTACAAAAGTTCTTACCTGCTATTGGCCAATTTTTCTGGGGAAAAATCATTTTATCTATTTCCTTTTTCAATAACTTGAAGTGTAGACATATTACAGTTGTTGACTTTAGATTTTATGGTTAAATAATGTTAACTTTACAATAAAAACAGTGTTTTTCCCCCAATCATTTTGCCATTTACAGTAATTTACTGTATAGATTTTTACAGCAGGTAGCTGTAGATATTACAGTAAAGTACTGTTACATTTACAAAAATCAGTTACAGTGTACAGATGTGTTACAAACCTGAACTAAAGTCGTGGTGTGAGAATAAAAATATCGACTATAACTTTACTCAAAAGTTTTTAGTCTCATTATTTTATATTATTAATATAAACTCAAACATTCCCCCAGACGGTGTTATTGAACCCAAAAGGTTTTGCCATTGTCAGGAAGTACACTAATTCAGGGGTATTCATCCACAGTAGTGCAGCTTTTTTTAAATTTAATTAATCTTTTATAAACAGAAATAAAGGGAATATACATACATACATCTCATACCTCATAATTCATGCTTCCCACAAAAAAAAGAAAAAACTGAAGCAAATAAAATAGAGCAGAAAAAGACATCATACGGAAAAAATTACACTAACACACAAAAACAAAAACACAGATAATACAGTCCACACTGTTATTGTAGTTCCTTGATAGTTTAAATTATATTAAAGTCAAAACTCATCGGAGAATGCCACATTTTTGTAAAGTCAGGTGTCCATAGAGGTGATGGTGTTTTTGATGTTTTCAGTTTAAAGCTACATTTCTTCACAGCTAACAAGGCAAGATCTATATTTCTACATTCATAATTATTCCATATGTCAGACATCTTAGTTTCAGAGCTTTTGTTTTTTGTTCAGTGAAGGCATCACCACGTGGACTCGCCCTGCTCAAGGTTCACAGTGGTTTAATGTCCGTCTGTGACACAAAGACAAACTCTTGTTCAGTCTGTTTAAGGTGCAGAGAAAAGCCTCGTCCCCTTTACTCTGCACAGCTGGGACAGAAAAACATCCCAGACTGAACCTCATCATGCAAATCACAGGAGAGAGGTCACTTCAAGAACATCTGCAGGATCAGGAACATTAGCTTTACTCTGTAAGGCTGAGTTTCCAACTGCTTCATCTCAATATGCAAAAAGTTCATTTCTCTAATGATACAGAAAAGTTTCCAGGGAGCAGTCGTGTTCATGAGTAATGCTTCAGTTATTCTTTATTCTTCTTATTCTTATTTGGATCCCCGTTAGCTTCCATTGTCGTGGTCGCTAATCTTCCTCATAAAACATCACAACATAAACGACATACAATAAACATACAAACAAAAACAGACACTCGTCAGTGTGAATCTAAGTAACACCAATAACAAAACTAAACAAAAAAACATTGATCATTCTAATTGTGTGGACTCTCTCTTTAATATTTGTTTAATAGACCATTTGAATAAGTATTTACTTTTGATTCTTTCATACTTTAAGGTAATAAGTTCCATTGCTGATGGCTCTATAAAAACAGTTTCTTTTAAGTAATTCTGAATTTGGTTTTGAAAGTTTCAAATAAGCCAACTTGTCTAGTTTTGTGACTATGATTTAGACCTGCATTAATTAATTGTTCACTAAAGAAATCTGGCTCTCCCTCCTTGACGATGGAGGATTAGGGCCACGTTGAAAACTAAAAATATATGGAAGGTTATGAGAATAAAGTCGAAATGTCACAAGAATAATATCATAAATTTTCTTTCACACTATTCCTCCGATATGGTAATTTTCTGATGCTCCATAAACCGCCGAGCCATCAGCTTCAGTGTATTGAAGGCTCGTTTGGAGGAAAACGAGCTTGTAGCTCACAGTCTTCATTACAGTGATCAAAAAGAAAGGTCTGGTTTGGAACTACGTTCTTTTGTAGATGAGTTATTGAGCCACAGAGTCCGAATCTGTGAATATCTTTCTAAGTAAATGGGAGACGTTTCCTAGTTTGATCTAAAAGATGACTTCTCATAATTCTTCAACTTTACTCTGGTAATTTATGAGATTATTCTCGTAACTTTACGGCTTTATTCTCATAACCTTCCTTTTTTTTTAAGTTTTCAAAGTGGCCCTAATCCTCCGTCGTACTCCCTAACTGCATTTCTAGAAAATTTTATGATCCTCGATGTTAGCTTAGCCTCGACAGCTAACCATGCCAAAGTGTGATGCATTGGTTTAAAGAGCAGTTAAGTACTAATCCTGCAGCTCTATTTTGAGCTAATTGTAGTTTTTTTTATATCCATTTTAGCAGCAGAGGACCACACAACCATACAGAACTCCACATGAGAGAGAACTAAAGCCTGCATTACCTCCTGTTTAACTGATGGTGTGATATAAAAAACATCTACACGTGACAGCAATGCCCCATTTTAACAACAATAGCACCAATATGATCTGCATGTCAAGTGCTCATCACTTGTGACGCCCAGTAACTTAATTTTATTTTTTACTAGTTATATAAGGTTATTCTCCTTCATTCCTGTAGGTTCACGTTCACGTTGGGCTGTTTTGAGGAGGAATGTTATCGATGATGTTCGTCGTCCCTCTATGGTTTAAACTTTGGATGGAGTAAATCCACCTTTGGCTTTTCGTCTCCTTTGTGCTCGTCTTCGCTGACGGGCTGTGTTAGTGTTGCAGTAAACTGTTGACTGTACTGTGTGTTGTTGCTGCTGTGCTCTAACTGTATGCAAAGCAGCAGCTTGTGTGCTGCAACATGGAAATGGGATGGTGAAAAGGATGCTCCACTTTCAGGAGGAGAGAGCTGGGAGTGTTTCAGTTCAGCTGTTAGCTAAAGGAGCTGCAGATGATCCTCAAACCTCCACACATGGACAGGTGTAACATCATGAGACTTTAGATACTCTCCTCTCACAGTCAGAGCTCCTCCTGCCGTGAGATCTTTTGTCTCAGCGAGCCTGCAGGTGAAAGCAAAGGCATGTTTACCTGTGGATGAAAACTGAATGGTGCTTCTGTTTGCTCAGTAACTGCTGCTCTGCTGGAGCTTTTGCAGACAGAGCTCAGGTGTGGATGATGACAGAGATTCATGGAGCCTCTCCCACAGCGTCAGGCGCCTACAGGTGTGTCTACAAAACACAAACACGAAAACAGACTAGTGTCTTGTTGGGTGAAGACTCTACTGTAGTTCACATGGCTATCATCTGCACATGCTAACAGAGTGTTAGCCACGTCGTTAAATAAATAAATAAGAAATATTTACTGTACAGTCAAAGCACTCAGGCTCTCATGGAGCATTTAAGCGCCTGTTCACTGACTTAAAAAAACAAACATATTTTAACTGATCATATTTGTTGGAAGTGGTGGGGAGGGTGGTTGGAGTCGTGCAAAAACAAAGACATAAACTGGAGTTAAAAACATGAATTAGCTTGAATTTGACCGCAAAACTATTGGGAACATTTGAATGAGCTTCATTTCTTGTTGTGAACACATTTATGTGCTCACACAGGATTTCTTATAACAAGAAGAGCTTTAAAAACTACTCTAAAATCAGAATTTGAATTTGAGATTTAACACAAAAGTATCAAAACAGTTCACATGAATATGTTTAACAAAGGGTGTGTGTGTGTGTGTGTGTGTGTGTGTGTGTGTGTGTGTGTGTGTGTGTAAAATGTAAATGCTGATCCACCCAAAAAATATCAAAATTCAAAAATAAAGAGCAACAACTTCATACAAAGAGTAACTGTTAGCATGATGTTTAAAGTCTTGGACCTGTCCTCTCAAATCTTCCATGTATCATTTAATTTAAATTTGTTGGATGTATATATTTGTATATATATGTATATGTGTATCTTTATATGTATATATGTATCTATGCATATGTGTATCCATAAAATGAAGAGCTTTATGCTCTATTGTAAAGTGTCTTGAGATAACACTTGATATGAGCTGGTGCAAAGATTGATTGATTTACTGTTTTTATGTACTCTCTGTGCCATTGGAAATGATAGCACGCTCTCAATGGAATTTCGAGATTAAACAAAGAAATGAATGAATGAAAATCTGCTCTACATATTTCTGTTTCCTACCTATATTAAAGTTATCTATGTATCATATGTACATATGTCCATTTGTATCAGGTTTCCTCTCTATCAACAGTCTGCATGGCTGACCAAACGAACACGATGTGTAGAGTTAGTGCCCATATAAAAGATCTGCAAACACCTCTGTGAACACAGATAAATAACTGAATCACATCACTGTGCCAACAATAATAATGCCAATAATAATCAGGTCTCAAAATACTTTATATCTAGCATTTGATGAAACCTATTCACTCCCAGCAACAGAACGAAAGAAGAAAAGTGGAAGAAATGATAAATACATTTATATTTATTATTTTTTATTTTATTTATTTATTAATGAATTTTTATTTTGTTTTAAATTTTATTTATTTTTAAAACATTTTTATTGAGATGTGGCTTCTGCTCCAGTTCATGTTCAGGCCATCAAATTTCCTTCATCTGTTTTTGTGCACAGGAAACTTTAAAATTAAAAGATCACAAGTTATCCACGAGATAACTCCCTGAAATTTGGGGTAAAATTAACTAATAGGCTGTTTCATATAAGGGGACATAAAGATCGTTTGATTTCAAAAACAAAGAAATATGAGTTCTGATTTACAAAGTAAGATATTAAAGATGAAAATACATATTTGATAAATTTTACTGACAAAATATACTTAACAGCAGCAGTTTGAGAAAAGAGGTGCAGTTGGTGCTGAAGTTAAGTTCAGGTGCTAAAGCTGCATGATCATCCTGCATCATGCCCCTCTGAGTGTTACCAAACAGTTCGTTCTGAGGAAAAGTTTTTTCTGACTAAAGAGTTTTAACGAGAGACGACCAGCAGGCGTCACTCTGAGGCCTCTCAGCTCACCACATCACTAACAGTTTATCTCTACACATGTGTGAGGATTTTGTTTTTCTAAATCTTTTTATCTTCTCAAAACCTTTTCAAACTATAATGTTAAAAAAGAAACAAAAAACATTAAAAAGGGAAAAAGAATTATATATTTACTCAAAATGTGACCAACAATCCTTTAACCAATAATCCTTTAATTCACCACAGAACAAAAAACAATTTAAAGCTTCAAAAGCCAAAAATTAAAATCTATTTCTAATCTCTGTATCTATGGCCCCGTTTACATGGGTCAAAAAATCCTATTTACAATCAGATTAGAAATGTCTCATGTAAACACCTTAGCCAATCGGATTCACTCGGATCTGATTGTATTTCGGGTCAGATTGTAAGAGGTAGTCTATGCCAATTGATAATCCGCTCCATGCTTCATGTAAACGGCTGAGTGGAGCGGATTGGGTTGATAGAGAGGATTGTTCGGTCTGTAGGCGCTCTGTAGTACATAAGAGGCACGTAGTGACGTACGCAGAGCGTGCTCAAACAAACAGAAGAACAAACAGAAGAACTGGATGTCGGAGGAAACAAACTTTTCAATAGAAACCCCAACAAAACAGGACATGGATCCATCTTTCTAGAGGTGAACAGGAAGCAGGAAGTGCACCTCTTCTTCTCTTACACATTTGCAGGTAGTGTCAGAGTGACCTTCTGCACATGTTTAAAAAAACAATCCAGTCAGATTCAGCTTCATGCAAACACGGACTGAACGTGGATCTCTTTACTCAAAGTTCATGTAAACAGATCGAATCAGATTCACTTAATCCGATCCATTTCAATCAGATTGAGGAAAACTACCCATGTAAACGGGGCCATTGTGTCTGTCATGTTTTCTACTAAAGTAGATTTTGTCTGCTCCAAGAGAAAATGAAAAAGCTGACATTTTTATTTCCTTCTGTTGTTCCTGCTCCAAGAATGAACACCAGGTCTGAGAAACAGCTCAAGGTGGTGTGACGTGTTTCAGTTGTTGTTACATTTACCTGAAATGTGCCTCACAAATGAAACTGAGGTGGATATTTTCAGCTGCATGTTTGTGAACTACAGTCTTATTTTTAAATAAACAGAGTCTGCACAAAGGTGGCAGCCCTAACAGAAACTGGCAGACATATTCTGTTTAGATATCACTCACACTTCCTTAAATACACACGATCAGACCTGTGATATTCAGTATACACAGTCCAGGCCAAAAGTTTGGACACACCATCTCATTCAATGTGTTTTCTTTATTTTCATCACTATTTGCATTGTAGATTCTCACTGAAGGTTTCAAAACTATGAATGAACACATGTGGAATTATGTACTTAAAGGGACTGTGAGGAGTTTCTAAGTAATAACAAAAAAGTCTCCCTTTTAGATATCTGCCTGATGGAAATACACACTTTAAGATGAGTTTTATAGCATCAAAATAGGTTATCTATAAATCCTATTCCTTAGCTTCGTGGTCAGGTCGGACAGGGCTGGACTGGCCTGGATACTCAACTTCAGGAACAAGACAATTAAAACTAGAGCAAATTTATATTATTCAGACACGTCTTAGAGCACCGGGCTGTAAGTAGAGATACAGTCATGGAAAAAATTATTAGACCACCCTTGTTTTCTTCAATTTCTTGTTCATTCTAATATCTGGTACCACTAAACGTATAATACAATGAACACAACAAAAAATGCAGCTGGTCACATAATACTTTATGTCCTATTTGACATTCTTAAGCTTAATTGATTCCCAGGGTATATAAGAGGCCATTTCATGTCACAAGCAGCACTGCACATGCAAAGGCCTAGAGTGGTTTCCTGCTTACATTCAAGCCGTAGCACAACTCAGAAGTTGTCAGCTCTCACATAATGCCTAAAACAAAAGAATTATGTGAAGCCACAAAGGCAGCCATCTTTGCACTGCTGGAAATTGGCATGAGTGAGAGACAGGTAGCGAAAAAACTGAAGATCTCCAAGACAGCCGTTCATTACAACAAAAAAAAACAAGCTGAACATGGCACTACCAAATTGCTACCTGGCGCTGGGAGGAAACGTGTTTCTACCCCACGCGATGCCCCTGCACTCATCCGTTCCTGTGTCAGGAATCCTCGTCAGACCTCCAGGGACCTTAAAAATGAGTGGGCACTGTCGAGAAATGTGACTTGTTCAGCAAGGACAGTTCGAAACCGACTTGTTGAAGCTGGTTTGAAGTCACAAAGAGCACGCAAGAAGCCCTTCATCAATGAAAGGCAGAGGAAGGCCCGGTTACTCTTTGCTCGAGACCACAAGGATTGGACTGTTGATGATTGGGCTAAGGTTCTCTTCAGTGATGAATCCAATTTTGAATTGATGCCCACTCCAGCCAACTTACTGGTTAGGAGGAAGCCTGGAGAAGCTTACAAGCCAGACTGTCTTGCCCCTACAGTAAAACATGGGGGTGGATCAGTCATGATCTGGGGTTGTTTCAGTCTGAGTAGAACAGGGCAAATGCAATTGTGTGAAGGCCGAATGAACCAGGTCATGTACAGGACTACCCTTGAAAACAGTCTTCTTCCATCAGCTGGAAAACTCTTTCCTGCCTCGAATGACTGGATTTTCCAACAAGACAATGCCCCTTGCCACACGGCAAGGTCAGTTTAAGCCTGGATGGAGAACCACAACATTCAAGACCATGCCTTGGCCTGCTCAATCACCAGATCTTAATCCAATTGAAAACCTGTGGAAAATCATCAAACTCAAAATGGAGAACCACAAGCCCAAAAACAAAGAAAATTTGTTTGAATTTGTCCAACAGGAATGGGCTGCTGTGACAGCAGAACAATGTCAGAAGCTGGTGGAGAGCATGCCAAGACGCATGGCTGCAGTCATCAAAAACAATGGTTATGCAATCAAGTATTAACTCTTGTGTGTATCATGTGTTTAAAGCAAACAGAAAAGAAAACATGGAATGCTTAAAAGTAGTGTTTTTGGCGGTACAATGCCATAGCTATTGATGTAAGAATTTAAGTAATTTTGGTTATTATCAAGAAAACCATGGAAAATGAATAGTTCTTAGTTCTTAAATTAAACTCTCATGAGCTATTTTTGTTGTTATCATTATAATTGTCCAAACAAATGTACCTTTAGTTGAGCCAGGCATTAAAATTAACAAGAAATTCAAGAAAACAAGGGTGGTCTAATAATTTTTTCCATGACTGTATATAGCCGGCTACAAAACTATGATACTAAGTTTTCCAAAACTTGCTTGTTGTCACACATCAAAAACTACCGCTACGTAACTAGAAAGAGATACATTACCTCGTGGCTTTGCATCCTGTAAGTTGTTGAAAAAAGAAGTTGTAAAGCAATGCAGAGTTCTGAGGAAGCTGCATTCATTAGCATCACAACAAACACACGCTTTGGATTGGGTCACGTCTTGTGGTGCGTTCCAGTTGTAGTCGGAAGTAGGAATTTCCGAGTTCCGAGTAGGAAACTGCAACTGAAATGTTCCCTGAAGTCTGAATTTCCTACTGGGAACTCGGTGAAAACTCGCCACCCCTGAGTTGACAATGGAAGATGGATGCCCCCAGTGTGAACAGTTATTTAGCTCCTGTAATAATCCATTTATTTGCACTTCTGACTGGGGTGTGTCGCTCTAGATCAGCTGTATACATAGTATTGTTAGACTTATATTTACAAAAATGCTGCCATAGTGATAATCACATTCTTCATGTGATATTTGTGAACAACAACACAGGGCGTGCTAACAACAGCTAACAATAGCCTGGTAGATCGGCATGTTTTTTTCCGACTTCAACTGGAACGCCGATAAGTCGGAGATGATGTCACTCCCAGTTCCGAGGTTACTGGAACGCAGCATTACGACAGTCGCCGCGCGTGCTCATGGGTAGCAGAGTCTTTATGTCGCCGGTAATAGATTCTCCTCATAGCACCTTTAATCATTAGGAGACCAAAAGTTGGTGGAGACAAGGAGGAGCTTTAATGAAAAACTTTATCCCTCAGAATCCAGCACATCACCACGTTGTAAACAGATGTATGTAGCGTACTCTTAAACTGTGGTATTTTTGATTTGAGTTCTTGTAGGAGGAGAAAATAGCCTTTGTATTTGGTACAGCACTTTCCTGTTAGCATCTATTTCTTCATCACAGACTCTTACAGACTGTACTGAAGTACAGAGGGAGAGGAGAGAACTTTCTTCTTCATCTAATGGACTTAGTGACCACATGGAGCTCATACAGCCACACTTTAAAAATACTGAACTGGCCCTTTAGTCTTGAAATTTCCACTTTAACATCATCTTTCTTACACGGCCCTGATACTCTTCCGTAAAACACACCCGCTTCACCTTGAACTTCCTTTTTACTGAAGTGATTTTTTTTTTACCATCTTTCAAATACAATGTTGAATTTTTTAACCATTTCTTTTTTTTCAACATTTTTCTTTCGTCTGTTTCTGTCTGTGACCTCAACACTCTCTTTGTTTTTTAACTCTGTGGTTTCCAAGCCTGACCTTGATTCTGATAACACAGTTTTGGGCTTTTTTGCTGTATTTTAATTACCAATGAAAGGATGTGCTGTGGCAGGATTCTGGTCAACATTAACCAGGACGGTGTGAAGGACAGACACAGGGAGTCAGAAAACAGAAGAAGTAAAAAAGATAAAAACAAGGAAGTCGTGAAAGAGCAGTTTGAGAGACATGAGAACAGGAAGAGCAGAAGAACCTGCCTATAAGTGAGGAAACACGAGCAGAGGCATACGTGGTTAAAGTTTTACAGCCTCCTGAGCCGGAGCAGCAAAGAGCGAGCAGGAGATCAGACACATGACAGCAGTAACATCCCATCTGCCTCCAGCTGAACCATGAGGTGAGTCCTCTCCTGTTCTCAGTGCAGTTTATCATTGGCTCTTTTAACCTGTGTGAAGCTGTGCTGGAGCTCCTCCTGACCGAGCATCAGCAGGTCACCTGTGGACCAGGTCTGAGCTCTGATCCTCACAGTGAGGCTTTCTGACTCTACATGCCGATTAAACAAAACCCTGCAGACCAGACCGTCCCAGAAACACCGTCTGGAGTTCATTGTGTAGTTAATAAAATATTACAGTCCACAGCAGACAGCGCTGTCTGTGCAGGAAGTCGCAAACATGAGACATTTCTAACAGGAAGCAAAACTTTCCAACCGCAGCAAACTGCAAAAGCTCCACTGAAAATAACCGAGCGTCACGGTGACCTGCAGAGAACATCACACCTCCGCTGCTGCATCTGAAAACCCACCTGTGAGAAAAGGGCCTGAGAAAAACTGAGAGGATACTATGATTTATTTCAGACAGACTGGTGGAGGTTTACTGCAAAAAAATCATCATTAGAGTAAAGAAGATGTTCCTGCAGTGTTTGCACAGTCTTGATCAAACCTCAAAAGTTGAAATGTTGACAATAAAGTTGGAAAACAATTTCATAATAAAAGTCTAAATTATGAGATTAAAGTTAAAATGTCGAGAATGAAGTTGAAATACATTTCTCGACATTTCAATCACACAGTTTAATAATTAACAAGTAATCGCTCCTCAAACTAAAGTAAGATCGTCGTCATCTCTGTCTCACCTCTGGTTTGACACTTTTCATCATGTGTGCTCCATTTAAGCTGCAACTTCTCATGCTCAAAAAGCAAAAACTTTGCAATTATGGAGAAAGTTTTCAATAGAATTGAACTTTATTTGTCATTGCAACAAGTAAAATGAAATTGCAAAAGCCCTTCAGTAAGTGCAAAACAGTGTGAGACAAATACGATAAAGCACGGTGCAAACATAATAAGATAAGAAATAAAAATAAAACAAAATAATAAAGGTAAGGGTGCAAAAGAGAATAACAAAGTATGATACAGTGAGTAATAAGAATAAGATGCAAGAGGAGTGGAAGGTGCAGAACAGCTGCCATGTTCAGGTGCATTAATGACATGAGGAAATTATTATATTATAATTTTTATGAGGTAGTGAAATTAGCCTTTGTTCAGAACCCTTACTGCTACTTCAAGACATTTCTCAAACATTAAACATTAACAGTCTGTGAGAAATACAGCCAGCACATATGTGGACCATTTAAAGACTCAAAACTTGTAGGTGAACACTGCAAAAACTCACTTAGCAAGTTTATTTCTCTAATTTCAAGTCCAAAATATCCACAATACTTCATGGTATTTTTAAAATTCATTAAAGGAGTGCAGAAAGATATCTAATTACAAGGGATTAAAAACAAAAAAAACACTGATTAACTTGTATTTGTGAGGAAATATCTGCCAATGAAACAAGAATATCTTACTGCTTTTAACCAGCTATATAAACTTCTTAAGATTGCACATCTTATTTCCAAAACATCATACAAGTAAAATGTGTCCTGCCACATTGGCAGATTTTTTAACTCCTTACAAGCAATTGAAGTTTTATTTTTTTTAAATACTGAAATAAGATGTGTAACAGGACATGTCAGGGAATTTCAGCTTACAGTAAGTCTTATGAGATGTTAAGAATATAAAATGGATAAATAAACTTCCTTCAGAGTCTTTTCTGTCGTATAAGGAAATCAAAAGTTGTCCCTTAACGAGGTCTTCATCTCAAATCTGAGGCCTTATTATCTGTAGGAGCTTCGTGTCAGTGTGATAAAAACATGATTAAATATTAGAATAATTTCTCTTTTGAAGCTAATCCAGGATTTTTTTCACTTTGTTAAAAATGTTTTCCTGTTCCACTGCCAAAAAAAGAGTATTCAGTCATCTTAACATGGCCCGACTCAACTAGAAAGAGGCCCTTAAGAACAGTTATTATAGGATGTTAGTTTGTTTTTGCATTATTTGACTGTCTGGGTGGAATATAAAATAGTCAGATTTTTAAATAAATGTTTTAAACATTAAATGGGTCAAAAGAGTCTGGATTCCTCTAATTAAGTGAAAATATTTTAAATGCTCAAAATGGATCAAATACCCGGAAGTTTCATGTAGAATTTATTAATATAATCTTGATTTTTGTTTGAGTTTTTCTGCTCTAGTTAAAGCTTCTTAGTTGTGGAAGATGGATGGATGGATTATCATTTTATGATAATTTTATTCTTTGTTCTTTTTCTATCTTTCAACTTTTTCTTCAAGTCCCTTCTTAGATTACTTTAAATAAAAAGTTTTCCATTCCATTGGGGGTTAATAAAGTTTTTATCATATCTTAAACAGAACATCTCAGCTGCAATGATTATTAGCGATCATTTTTTGAGTATTTAACAACATTTATTTACTGAAGTTTGTTGACTGAGACTGTGCAGACCTGGGATGGGCCTAATCTAACGTCGTCCCACAGGCCTGAAAGTTTTAAGCAGTGACGTTGATCATGACAAACAAACTTAAACAGCAGGTTTGACCAAATGAAGGTTTTTGGGAATGTGGCCATTGGACCACATTGGTAAATACTCCGAGAGGGAGTCACAAGCACGATGGACGACTTTGTCGTGTTCCTCTTTACATCAGAAGTTTGGAATAAATAATATTTAACTCAATGTTAGCTCAAAGGTGTTTTTGTTTCCTCAAATGAGCCGTTGTAATGTGATCTTATGAGCTGAAACTTTTGTGGCTGCTTATCAGTCAAACTGGCCGATTGTAGCTCCGTGACAGTTTGGTGTCTTTTTAACTCTCTGCAAAATATGCATTAATAATTCAGTAAGGTAAGTATGTGAAAATGATCATGATAACAAAACATGTATCAACTTATTTTAGTTTTATCCATGGACCTTATTGTCTAGAAATATCTGAAACAGAGTTAGAAGTTTCACAGGATTTAGTCAAGATGTTGTCTTCTTTGTTTGGCCCACAAAAATATTCAGTTTATCTCTGAACCTCTCTGTTGTAAAAAAGAAAAATGACAAATGAGTTACTGAGTATTTAAGACCCTGCCTTTTCCACCTCGATCAACACACTGTTTGTTTGCTTATATATGATGGCATATTAGAGCCACTTAAAGAAATGTAAAACATGAATTAAAAAAGTGTGGGTCAAAAAGGTAGTCGAGCCAGCTCTCACCAACTTTTTCAGTTCTCCTTGAGTACATACATTACGGTAAATGCAGGAGTTAAGAATGAAGGTGCACTGCTGGCATGACCATAAATGGGCTTAATCACAAGTACAGTGGCCAGAAAGGCAGACAGACAGACAGACAGACAGACAGACAGGCAGGCAGGCAGACAGACAGACAGGCAGGCAGGCAGACAGACAGGCAGGCAGACAGACAGACAGACAGACAGACAGACAGACAGACAGACAGACAGACAGACAGGCAGGCAGATAGGCAGGCAGGCAGGCAGACAGGCAGACAGACAGACAGACGGACAGACGGACAGACGGGCAGACAGACAGATGGCGGCAGTTAAAGTGCACAGAGGAGAGAAGCAAAGGTGGGAAACAATCTAAGCTGAAGCTTTACCTTCTTAACATGTGAGTTCATGAAAATAACTACTAAAAATAATGCAAAATGAAGGAAGAAGTAAGAGGCCCACAGAGCATGTCCTCATATCCTAACTGATACAGATTCAGCTTAAAAGTCATCACATGTTACTATAAAAAGTTTTAATGAAAATCTTCAGGCGTGTCGAGAAACAGAAACACAAACGAGAGCAGTTTCTGTTCCTGTGACTTCAGGCAGAGGCAGAGAGACAGAGAGAGTGCCGCAGAAGCTGTGTCTGAAAATAGGATGAGTTATTAATAAAAGGTAATTATGATTAATTAAAATAAACAAAGTGTAGAGCAACTTTGAGCAACACTTTTCAGATTCTTCTGAAGACCCCAACACAGACTGTTGACACTCTGGAGGTTCAGGAGTGTTAAAAAATCATACCAAAACAAAAAAAACCTCTCTTTCCCACTGCCATTAAACTCCTGACCAGGCGACATGAGTCTGCAATTAACTTAACCACACAGCTCATTTGCACCAATAAAACTGCTCTTGCACTTTATGTCGGATCTTTGCACAATAAACATGTTAACAGAAATGAACAAATAGACTGAATCCATCTTCATCTTGTTTATATTTGGACAGTACTCTTTTTAGTTTAGTTTATTTCTCTGCTGCTATTATTTAGTCTTATATAGTATCTTTTTGTGCTACTATTTACATCTGCTATTTTTTTTATACCTCTACCTGGCATTAGTTGTGGACAGCAGTGTAGGAATTTAATGTGCAGGAAAACATGTTTATGTATTTATTTTTATTTCATTTTACCTTTATTTAACCAGGAATTCCCATTGAGATTAAAAATCTCTTTTACAAGAGAGACCTGGCCAACGTGCAAATGACAATAAACGAAATGAATCTTTGAATCTTTAGATGTTAATTTAGTGTTTAAAAGCATTAAAAATATAAAGACAAAACTTTGAAAAATGAAATGCTGACATGTAAAGTGATGCACGTTGGTGAGATGACTGGAGATGCTGTTATAAAAGAGGGCAGACATTTATTGAAAGTCTTATTAGCAGCCTGTAAAAAGGCCGTCACATGGAGATGGTATAAGACTGACCCACCAACACAAGAAGAGAGGTTAAATACTGTAAAGGAAATATATGCTATGAAACATTTAACCCTCTGTGTGAGGATTCAGGAGGATCGATTCCACGAGAAATGGAACAAATGGACGATGTTTAATTTGCAACGACAAGAAAGAGACTGAATTAATAAGAAAAAAAAGGTCATGTAACAGAATTGTTTTAGAGACAAGGCAGTCAAAAACCCTTTCTGTATTTTTTTGTTTACTTTGGTTGGTGTGGTCTTCTGAAAAAAACCCCAAAACAAAACAATAAAAAAAGTGAAAAATGATGATCGAAACAGTGCTGTTTCATTCCCATTTATTCCCCTTTCTTTGTGTTTACGTCTTTATTTTTATCAGCTCAGAGTTTCTCCTCATTCTGGTGTCCATTGCAATGACAATAACGTAATTGATTGAATTTATTTATTTGATACGGAGCATGCAGTTTAACATGTTTCCTTCACTGAGCATGAATCTGATGTGCTGCACAGAGAGTTTATAGCAAATGCTAATTTCCAACTCTTGTCCCTAGTTGGGCCTTTAAATATACAAGTCAGAAAATATACATACAATACAAAATTGATTTCAGTTGGTAATGAATCCAGAGTTTGGAGCCTTTAAAAGAGAAAGCTGACTGATTTGTTGATTGATTGATTGATTGATTGATTGATTGATTGATTGATTGATTGACTGTTCCCTCCAACAGTGAGACCAGTATCTGCGGGGTGAGGGCCACGGTCATGCTCTACGATGATGCCAACAGGCGATGGGTACCTGCAGGATCGGACACCTCCTCCGTCAGCCGAGTCCAGATCTTCCACAATCCCCAGGCCAACACCTACAGAGTGGTGGGACGCAAACTGCAGGCAGACCAGCAGGTACCTGATATCCCTGCACACTTAGACCAAAAAGCATTAACCCTTCAGTGTCCTAGGTGTTTTGGAAGATCTCCGTGCAGCACCCAGTGGGCCTGTTTTTAAAAACAGTCATCATATTTTTAAAGACTCAACAAACGCTGTGAGGTAATACCACCTGCTCAACAGGAAGGAAATAGATCTGCAGTTAAAGAGTCTTAATTGGACTCTTTAAACCTTTTCTTTGCTAACAAAAATGCGTCCTATGAGGTAGGGATGGGATGAAATATCGTTTGGCAATATATAGCGATACAGTACGTGACGAAATGCATCGAGTTTGAAAAAAATGGATCACGAAATAAAGACGTCACGTCCAGTAAAAGCACATGTGACCAGAAGTGACGACAACAAACATTAGCACCAACTACCTTGCCTTCAAAAAGCCGAATGATAGAGTCGAATGAGGTCGAAATTGAGGACGCTCCGCCTGGATACAAGTCATCTGTCTGACAGTATTTTGGCTTTCTCATTAAAAAAGACGAAGACGGCGAAAACGGGCCTACTGCTCGTTAGCATACACTCTCTGACCTCTCTAGGGTTAGAGAGAGTGTTATTGTCTGTGTTTGGCCTGTTAGGCCTTGTGTTTTCCTGTGCGCAACTCAAACAAAAACTAATAAGTTGTAATTACACAGTAATATTTTTTCTTTTTTACTTTTTTGATATTGTACCGTGACGTATCGTATTGTGACTGGGCATATCGAGGTGCAGAGCATCGTGAGTTTAAGTGTATTGTCCCATCCCTACTATGAGGTGACTTCTGCGTAAGGCTACATATCGTTCATGAGGCCATTGGACTAAGAAAATCCTCAAATGAGCCATTTTAACGTGATCTTATGAGCTGGAAGTTTTGTGGCTGCTTATCAGTCAAACTGGCCGACTGTAGCTCCATGATAATTAAGTTTCTTTTAACTCTCTGCAAAATATGCATTAATAATCCAGTAAGTTAGGTCAGTATGTAGAAATGATCATGGTAAACAAAACGTGTGTGGACCTAACGTAGTTTGATCCATGGACCTTATTGTCTAGAAATATCTGAAACAGAGTTAGAGGTTTCACAGGATTTAGTCAAGATGTTGTCTTCTTTGTTTGGCCCACAAAAATTTTCAGTTTATCCCTGAACCACTCTGTTGTAAAAAAGAAACTGGCCCTAATAAGTTATTTAGTATTGTAAGACACTGCCTTTTCCACCTCGATCAACTCACTGTTTGTTTGCTTATATACGACGGCGTATTGAGCCACTTAAATTTTTTATTTAATAATAAAAACCCAAAATTTTCTTGAAAAAAATCAAAATTTTTGAATTTATAAAGCCACGAATTTTCAACTTTATAAAGTCGCAAATGACCTTAGATTGTTCATAGTACAGAAGTGAAGCTGTCTGGCTTGTTTGGAGGAACACGAGGTTGTAGCTCAGTCTTTATCACATTGATTACAATGAGGGGTCGGGTTTGGAGCTACGTTGTTTTATTGAAGAGTTATTGACCCGACATATGGGTTCATCGCAAATTTTCAAGTATATAAAGTCACAAATATACAACTTTATAAAGTCGTAAATTTGCGACTTTATGATCTCGAAAATTTCGAATTTTTCTCGAAAAATGTCAAGTTTTCATGAATTTTAAGTAAAGATTATAAGATATTATGTGGATGTTGGTTTTTAACTTGTTTTATGAACCTTTTTCAGCACCATCTTTATTCTCGTATATTTTCTCTGTCTTTAGTCTTTCTGACTCAGAGCCTCAGAGTTTAAAAGAGGACGTAAGCTCTTCTTTAATGAAGTCTTTCTGCATGATTGTCCATTTTTAAAGGCCTTCACTGTCCTCCACAGTGTAAAACGACATTACCGATTTCTTTCCGATTTCTTTGACTCTTATATCAGCAGATCTTCAGCAGATTGCTGATCCTGGTCTTCTTGTTCTTGTCAGGTAGTGATCAACTGTCCCATAGTCAAAGGGATCAAGTACAATCAGGCCACAGCAAACTTCCACCAGTGGAGGGATCCCAAGCAGGTGTGGGGGCTCAACTTTGGCACCAAGGAGGACGCCGCAACTTTTGCCAGTTTCATGATGCGTGCTTTAGAAGCCCTTAATGCACCTGCCAACTCAGGTAAGCATACAGAGCTGTAACAATGGGCTGTTAGCCTTTAGCTAAGGCAGGGTGCTTTTGTTCAGCTCATGTTGTCATCTGTTTGTGTTTTGTATGCTAAAGGTGCGTTCACACCAAATGCAACCTTGCGACCAAGATCTCGTTTCAAATCCAAGTCCTGTCGCCTCTACTTGGCTCATTTCGTCAGTGACGCCCGCTCGAGTCTCATCCCACATTCATATCATAAGATGCATCAGGCCCTGTTTACACAAAGACTCTGTGACCTAAGATGCAAAGGCTTTCATTGTCATTCAGATGGAGATGCTAAAAATGACAGAAAACATTTTAGCCTGCATGCTAGATCAGTAGATGGCGGTGTAGGTTTGCAGAGAAACAGCACTGCTACAACACATTTACAAGAAGAAGAACTTTAACAACAGTGGTGAGTGGACACACAAAGACGCAGGAGTTTCTTTTCTGGACTACAAATCTGTGTGGATAGTTTTGTGTGGATAACAAAGCGAGCACGGTAAGCAGCTCACATGTTACTCTGTAGACGGTCAAACATAAGTGTTTCACCCTGAAACGCTCTGACTCTGGTTTACACGGAGCTGCATGGAGGAGCGTTTAGAAAACTCTCCACCCTGGACCCTGGTTTCAAAAGTTTGTGGTTGAAGCACTCCAGGTATTGTTCTCATGTGAACAGGAGGCCAAAACAAAGAAAACTCTTTGGATTTGGCCGAATTAGGCCTCGTGTAAACAGACCTTTAGCTAACATTATTCCAGCTGTTTCCTTTGCACTCATCTACCAACCACAAAACACTGCAGCTGATGCCTGCAGCAGCATCGTCTGGTTCTCACAGTCCGTCTAGGAGGAACTAATGTCCTCACTGACTGATGTTTCCACAGGGACATGGATTGTCACTCTGAACCCGAATAAAACAGTATGTCACAGGTGTCAATAACGTACTCACACAACGCTGATTGGCTATCACTACACGACATCGCCTGAAAGGTTCAAATATTTCAACTTTGTACAGCTTTGTACTTTGTACCTATGACGTGCACCGTGTCCAAAGTGACCCCAGAGTTCAGTCTGCAGCAGCAACAGTGCTGCCTTGTCACGTGAGATCTGGTCGTGCGTGGTCGTGGCTGCATAGAGAGCGATCGCCGAGGTCGGCAAAGTTGCGTTCGGTGTGAGCACACCTTAACAGCTATACAGCTGGTGAACCCTGTAAGGCCCAAGAAAATTCTAATTTTTGGAGATTAAATTTTTGTTTTACTTTCTGCTAAAATTCTACAAAAATCAAAATGTCCATAAAATTCAACATATAGATTTTTCGTATCTCATTTGATACATTAGGTGTTTTTGGCAACTGATAATCCATTTGAGGACATTTTTATCATTTATCTGATTGTATTCAGATGTTTTTTTGTAATTTGTTGATCATATTGAGTAGATAGAGGTATTATAAAAATATGTATCAAATATGATACAATTGGCATTATAGGGTTAAAAATAACAGTTAATAATAAAAACTGATAGAAAAAAAGGTTTTAAAAACAAGAAATGAAAGAGAGATTCTTTAAAATCTAAGCAGTTCAACTTTGAGTCAGAGCAGCCATTTTATAATGTTGTGATCTTTTTTTAGACCTGTGATGTGTTTAACACAGTAACAGATAAACCGCTGGTTAAAAATAACAGTTCATAATAATAACTGGTACAAAAAAAGGTTTTACATGCAAGAAATGAAAGAGAGACCCTTGAGTTTTAAAATCCAAGCGTTTCAACTTTGAGTCAGGGCAGCCATTTGTTCAAGTTTAAAGAAAATTATTTTTTTGTGCATTTGAGAAAAAGTTGTATCGGGACACCCCTAGTAACAGCAACGCTGCCCCCATGGTTTTCAGTGTTGCTGCTCCACTTGGCTCATATCTGTAAGCTTTAAGGAAACGTGCAGAAATACAGAAGAAATAAAAGCAGAGCACAGACAGGAGGCTCCGTCTGTATCCTGATCCGTCTTTAACATTCAGCATTAACGGGCCTGAAAGAAGTTTCTCCTGCAGCTCACTGTTCAAGCCTCCAACTTACTTTTAAGATTATCTTTCTTCATTTTATTTATTTAATTAAGACTAACCTCTGCTTTTCGTCAGTCCCTCACGAGTTTCTCACTCACTCCAAACTTAATTTCTGCTCGATCACTGCTGCATATTTTACTACCTGCAGTTTGTTAGAACAGGATTTTCATTCTGGGGGCATTTCATTTATGTCTAGCCGAGAACGCCCTCTTGTGGCTGTAGACGGTAATGTTTACTCCATGGTTCATGTCTGTCAGTGTGTTAAATGACGTATATTTTAATATATAAGTCACACCAGACTAAAAGTCGCAGGACCAACCAAACTGTGAAAAAAGTGTGACTTATAGTCCAGAAAATCCGGTGGAGTGTAAAACATACTGGACAGCCTGTTTTATTATCTGTGATCATAATTACCAGTGACATGCATGAGCGTGTTTTAGGGCTGAAAGATATATCATTATTGTATCTATATTGAGATATAAATATATCGAAAAGGCAAAAATATAAACAATATATATTTCTTACAAATAAAATTGCACTTTCCACATTATTTTGTATAATGTCGTTTTTATTTTTCTGAAAAATACTTGGTTTTCTACGGTGGCGTATTGCATTCACATGTAAATAAAAATCCGACTGTTTTTATGAGATACTAAAAACGTAAAAACAGGAATTTATTTATTTTTGATTTTCCTGTTTTTATGAGATACTATCTGGTAAAAACAGGAAAATCAAAAATAAAAAAATTCCTGTTATTACGACATAGTATCTCATAAAAACAGGCATTTTTTAAATTTATTTTCAAGTGAATGCAATATGCCACCGTAGTTTTCAATGAACTTGTAATCATATTGCATCGATATTGAGATAGCTGGCATGAATATCGAGATATGAATTTCTATCCATATCGTTCAGCCCTCATGTTTGCAGATATTAGAAATGTAAGTCCATAACGAGGAGAGCTGCATAAAGGCCAGGCTTCCTCTCAGCTCTTTGTCCCATCATGAATGTTAAAAATTAACTTCTAAACTGATGTTCTGATATTTAACCGTGGAGATGTGCTGCAGTGTGAGCGAACAGGCTCAGTGACGTGTTTTCATATCACAGATGTGTGAAAATCTTTTTAAAGCATCCTCAGATTAGCAGAAGTCAGAGTTCAGTCATTTTCTGTTTTCTTAAGATAGCAACATGCCAGCTTTGCACCTACTGACCCTCATTTAGACACAGTAAACACAGCGGTACAGACTGTTCGTGTGGTGTAAACAGTGTTGCCGTGGAAATAACACCTGCATCATCGAGCAGAATTTAGAGAAGACACCTGCATGCCAACAAAAGCCCAAACTTGCAGATCTGTTAGTTATTTAACCAGTTATTCAGCTTTTCTCCTTAAAGTAAATTTAGTTTCAGAGGAACAAACTGATCAAACGCATGAATAACTTTTTTTTTTTTTCATTCCCAGCTCAGCACGCACCGCCTGCACAGGAACAACATAGAAGGTACTTGGGATCTTTTCTTATTGTCTGTCCCAAAAGTAAGAACTGAGCTGGAAAAAAAAAGGCTTTGCAGCTCTACGTGTTTGGAATGATCCACAAAAAGACCTGAAACTAAAGATCTGGTGTCACTGGACACTTTTAAGACGATGTTGATCTGCGGCCAGATGTGTCAGACTGATGCACTTTATCTTTAGCTGTTTGAAAATGTGACTTCTCTTTCTTAATATATTTAATTCTTGTTTCATGTGTTTGATGGCTGCACGTGTTTCTGTAAAACTGTTGAATGAGCTGCTGTCTTAGCCAGGACACTCTTTCAAAAGAGATTTTTAATCTCAATGAGGTTTTCCTGATTAAATAAAGGTTAAATAAATAAAATAAAAAATGTAATAAGAATGAAGATGAGGGATTAATGTAATTTTCATACGCATCTGTAGTCTTTACCTAAAATTAGATTTATACAAATGGCAAAACTGACAATTTAAGAGTTTAACATTGGTGATTTTAAGAGTTGCAGGGCTTCATGTTTGTAATGAAGCTTAGATATTTATCCCAACCAGTGATAATTTTTACACCTTAAAACACTTTTTTAGACTTGCTTTTGCATGATCCTTTTATTGCTCATGTTTATCATCCATGTTAGATATTAATTTTATCTACATAGTTATTTTACAATCACCTATTTAACTACAGTATTTTAAGCTCTCCTGTTCTTTCTCCCCTCACCAGTTTCTCATCGATTTAGTCCTGCTTTTACCATCATTTCTTGTTTTAATATACTCCCTTTTTTGTTATTGTTCTTATTCTTTTATTTTATGTATTCTTTTACTTTTTCTCTTTTACCCATCCCCAATCTTCTTCTTCTTTGCCTTCTTCTGGATGTGATGTCATCACCTATCAACTGTTAAAATGTGTCTATCTATAGATCGATGATCTGTTTATTGTCTTGTCTCCTTGCAGTTGAACATAAAACAAAATACCTTTTTTCTTCTTCTTCCATACGTGTTGTAAATCCCCAGTCCTCCTTTTGCTGCTTTAGCGTTTTCTCCTCTGACTCTTCTGGTCTCTGTTTGTACCCAGAGTTCATGGTTCTGTCTGTTAAAGCACTTTGTAAACATCTGTTTTAAAGGTGCTGTATAAATAAAGTTATTATTATTATTATTACTATTATTATCATTATTGTCATTATTAATGTCATTATTATTATTATTATTATTATCATCATCATTATTATTTTCATTATTTTCATTATTGTCATTATTAATGTCATTATTGTTATTATTATTATCATTATTATTATTATTTTCTGACTTCTCTGTCCAGGCATGATCAGCCCGACAGCTATAACAGGCAGGCCCCTCCTGCTGCACCTGCTGCTCCTCCTGCAGCATCTCAACCACCTCAAAACCCAAACTGCCCCGCTGCACCTCCAGCTCCACCTGCACCTCCAGCTCCACCTGTTCCAGCAGCACCTCCTCCACCTGCAGCACCACCTCCACCCTCTGCCCAGTCCAGTCAGAGCAGCGGAGGTGGAGGTGGAGATGGAGGTCTGGCTGCTGCGCTGGCAGGAGCTAAACTGAAGAAAGCTGCCACGGTAACTCTGACACATGACTGTGGGTGACAGAAGAGAGAAAAACATCCACTAAATACTGACCAAAGTGTCTCTGTGCACAGAATGAAGGTGGAGATGCAGCTCGAGAACCCAAACCTGCACCGCCATCTGGTGGAGGGGGTGGAGGTGGAGGTCTGATGGGAGAAATGAGCGCTATTCTGGCCAGGAGGTAGGTTCATACTGACGACTGCAGAGAGGAAAACTCATGTCTTTTTTATTCTAATGGCTCCTGAATGTCTTTGCTACAGGAGGAAAGTGGCTGATGATCCTAAAGCAGTGAAGAAGACAGAAGTAAGTGTGAGGGTCCATTAATGAACCCATGAAAAGAGACTGCCTCACATTTACGTAACCTGTTCAGCCCCTTTTTAAGCCTTCTGCTCAAAAATGACATGACAAAGAGTGCATCTCTGCAACCACAAGGTCTATTTGGATTATTTTGGTGTCTAGATGTGGAATCACCAGTGCATGTGGGATTTGTGCAATATAGACTGGGTCTGTGTAATATAAATTTGTGCAATTACATTCAGTGCAATAGGGGCTGGTGCAATAGAAGTTGCATTTGCTAAATGTCTGATGGACTCTGATGGAGGATGCGCAATATATATGTTTCAGTTTATTTTTTACTTGTCTACTGTCTTTGGGTTCGTCCTACTGTATTTAGTCTGCATAGTGTCTTGTGTGTAAATGTTACCATCAACCTGCCAGGGGGTCTGCAGATGGGAATTAGCCCAAGGCTATAACCTGGCATATTTACATTTGTAAAAAGTTCATTAATATGCGCTGTTCCCTCTTTAAAATCTGTCAATAAGTATATGTGTTACTGGGACAGATTAAATGAAGATTGAGGTTAAATCATTAGAAAATGTCATCCTCGCCTAAAAAAAAATTCTATATATTTTTGCATCACCTGTGCAAAGTTATGAAGAGATACAGAGCAAAATAAGAGAGGTGTAATAACAACATGGTCAGGTGAGGATTTTGAAAACAGTTCACTTTTTCTGACATTTTTTAAAGAGCGTGCAGGCATTCCCCAAATCAGCACTTTGGGGCTGTAGAGGTTAAAGGAACACTACACCCAAACAACGATTTGGCCTCATTTTCTACTCACCCTCATGCTGAACAACACTGTGGAGTAGTTTTGGAACATCTAGGATGCAGCCGGAGATCTGGGGGGATCCTCGCTGTCCACTGACATTGATATCATGACTTAGATAAGAGCCCGAACAAAGTGTCCTTAAAAGTCCACAAAAAGTCGGCAATATTCCTCCATACTGCTCGTGCGCTGTAATCCAAGTGTCCTGGCGTAATGTCACCATTTACTCGACGCGACATCGTTTACCACATGTTTATAGCCTAAACAGTACTACTGCATTTCTATGATACACTTACGGGTGACTGACAAACCAAAGAACTCTGCAATAACTAGGAGCGTAGAACAAGAAATCCCACATTCTGCTGACCCCTCTTGTGTCTGTCCACGTCGCTCACAGCAGAATGTGGGATTTCTTGTTCTCGCTCCTAGTTATTGCAAGAGTGTTACTCAAGTGTTATGCAACGTGTTTTGTAAAATTTAATGTCTTGAATATCTCTACAGGAAGATTCAAACTGCTCCAAACCAAAGTTCTCAGAGGCAGGAGGTAAGAAAATTGTCTTTAACACATTGATAATGAGCTATAAATTAATTTAACTCTTACTGCTGCTGAAAGAAAAGTGTTTTAAAATTAAAAAGTGATCCCTGATTGAACGAAAAAGTCAACAGTCAAAAAGTCAACAGTGTGCAGGAACAGTAAAAACACAAGATAAACAGAACTGCACAAAGACACGTGAGGAATGAGTGACGTACTTTTAAATGATAAAAGGTTTGAGGACCTGTTTGCATGAGCGTGAGTTTTGGTGATTGTTGTGTGAGTCAGGATCAGGATTTCTGTAAAGAAAAAAAAAATTAGTACTGTACATAGTAGGGCTGGGACGATACACTTTTCTTCTGATTCCATTTTTTAATGTTTTTTTACGAGCCAATTTGATTCAAATTGTGATTCTACGATATTGCCAATTTCTGCAATCTTTAGTTAGTTTTTTTTAACACCAGTGAAAAAGATGAACAATGATGATGTCTACAGACTATATCAGGAAGAATACACATCACATGTGAGTCTGTTTTTAGGATTTATTCAGCAATATATTTTAACCAGCTGTTTATACTCTCTCTTCAAAAGACTGGACAGCATTTAACAGTGGCTTATTAACACAGACTTAAACGATGCATTTAAATCCTGATACTTATGTGAATTGATTTCTTTCTCCCACCCCTAGTAAATAGAGATATAATTTTGCCCAAAATATATTTTAAAATGGATAAATCAAAAATAGACCAGAAGAGAAATGAGGAAAATAAATAAATGAATAATAAAGTTTCCCTCCTGCTTTGACTCCCTTGATGGTGCCTTATTGTTCTTCTCGGGCATGTTTTAATTTCTATAATTAGCATTTACTACTCTCTAAATTACAAACATCATGGTCACTCTAACCCATTACCTATTTACCTTTTTATTTTTTGGCTTCGTTGACTTTTAGTCAATTAAATCTCAGTCTGAGTCTGTGAGGGTTAAGAAGTCTCAGATTAATGATCCCTGCACTTTTCCCCTTTTCATTCTTCTTTATACTGTTCTGTCTTTAAATTCATTGTTATTGTAATTATTATTGTTCGTTATTGTATTAAATAAATGGAAATGAAGTCTATATCTTTTAATCCAATCATGTTTTAAGCAGAAATAGTCGGGAAGGTGAAGGAGAATTCATCCAGCCCTCTAAGGTAAGACTGTGACACGTTATGAATGAAGTGTTTGTCTTTCATCAGTGTCCACGTTACACAGAAATCTAACATATTTACTGCTGCATGAGTCCAAGTCACACACAGAAACTCAAACCTGATGATCAGTAAGCTTACAAAGTCCTCAGTAATGATGCTGCACATATGCAGGAGGGAGAAGAGCAGATTTTCTTTGTCATTATCCGTCCTCAAACTGATTTATTTTTTTGCATGAAGAGCCGGTTAGTTTCCACAATCAACAGTTAAAGATGGTAACGAAGCCCACATTTATAATGCATTATAACAGCATCCATAATGCATTATAATGCATTCATAATGCCTCATAACTGCACTTATAAGCAAACATAATGCTTCATGATGCTTTATATCAACGGCCATAAAAAAATTCGGTAACACTTTACTTAGAGGTCTAGTTTATAATGCATTAGAAGCACATGCATAAGATGTTATAATGCATGTATAATGCTTCATAAGTGTCATTATAATGGTGTATAACCATGTATAAGAACTTGTACCAAGGTTTATAAAGTATTACAAGTGTGGACGTAATGTATTATAATCAAGCCTTTATAATGTTTTATACCTGCATGTATGCAGCATTAGACATGTATTATAACGTCTTATGCTTCTGATGCATTATAAACTAGATCTTTAAGTAAAGTGTTACCAAACATTATAATGTCATTTATAAGGAATTATGAGTTGTTCCATGGATGCTCATGAATACTCATGAACACTACATCCATAATGCTTCATGAGGTATGAAGCCCCGACAATCACAATGCATTATGGGGGCATTCATAATGCTTCATAACTACACTCATAATGATTTATGATGCACTATATCAACAGTCAAAAAACATTATAACACTTATAATGACAGATAGAGCTAGTCATAATAGTATACTATAAGTGATATCATAATGTTTTATGACTGTTGATGTAGTGCATTATGAAGCATTATGTTTGCTTATAAGTGCAGTTATGTGGCATTATGGATGCCAGTATAATGCATTATGGATGTGGGCTTCATAGAAAGTGCTACCAAGATCATTTCTGTGTTGGAGAACTTTACTGACTGCTGCTGGCTTGTTAAATATGTTAACATAAATGTTCCTCCTCATTTTAAATGACCTGTTTGTTTTTCCAAAGGCCCAAATCTTTTACTTCTAGCCAAAGGGAGCCATCATCTCCCTCCTCTGCTCCCTCAAATGCATCCAGGTATTACTCTTTTCTTTTCTTTACCTGCTCCAGGGTTTTCTGCAGCCTGGTGGTGCTTGGCTTCATTTGCTGAATATCAAACTCATCACAGCTCTGCATTGGCAGGTTTTGTCCAGTCCTCTGCCTACAGAATTATAATAATATGGAAACTTATGCAGATATATCTTTTATGATGATTTAATATTTTAGGTTGATTTTACTGTTACACCAGGATTATACTTTATACATAATGACAGGGTTACCCAAAAAAACAAACTTAAGTAATTTGTTTACCAGTCCATTAACCCTTTAACTCCCATCTTAACTGTTTGGCAGAAGTCAATAAATGAAGAAATATTTTATTTGTTAGAAAACACAACACATCCTGTCAGTGATTTAGGACACAGAAATAACTTCAAACAAACCAAAAGAACTCATGTTTTCTACATGTAGGACTTAAAACCTAAAAGCTGTTATTACTACCATCAATATTTCAATATTACGGTATTTAAAATACTTATCTTATACATTTACTCATATGATGATTTATATATATATATATATATCATCTGTTTTCATCTAAAACAGTATCATCTATTTATTTTTTTATTTTTTTTGCTATTTTATTTTCAAACATTTCTGCCTTTTCTAATTTATTTTGTTCCAAATTTTCCCTCATTTTATGTCGTCACCTAATAAAGTGTTAGCTTTTAAAACCTTTAAATCCCACACCAAGAAAATTTCTGGTTATTGGCTTTTTTGGAATTTTTCTTTGTTCTCTGAAGTGAAACAAACAAGGATTTTAATTATTCTGTTTTTAAAAACAATAAATTCCTCTGAATTTATCGATGACTTCTGCCAAACAGTTGAGCTGGTACACTGTAACAGATTTTTGTAAATGTAAAAGTACTTAACTGTAATATCTACAGCTACCTGCTGTAAAAAAAAACATACAGTAAAATACTGTAAATGGCAAAATGATTGGGGAAAAAAAATAACATTTTACCATAAAGTCTGAAGTCACCAACTGTAAAATGTCTACACTTCGAGTTACTGAAAAAGGAAATATATGAAAGTATTTTTTCCCCAGAAAAATTGACCAATAGCAGGTAAGATGTTTTAGTAAATGTTTGATATCTTTGAGTGAAACAAATGTTTGAGTAAAAGTATTTAATTTGAAAAACAAATTCTTGCACATTTCTTCTATTAATCTTCATAAACAGTTAAAGATATAGTGGTATACATTAAAATAAAGTAAGTTCAACGTAATTTAAAATACATTTAAAAAGTTGCAGACTATAATATGATCATAATACTGTAAATAAAACAAAAACAGTAAGGATGCTGCTTTTGATAATGCAGTAATTCTGCTGTAAAGTGAAAGACAGTCATGATACCTTGAATAAAAATACAGTAGTAAAACTATGATAGAAACTACAGACTAATGCATAAATTAAAACAGAGTTATGCTACTGTAAAGACATTTACGGTAATTTACTGTAAAAATTACAACAACCTTTTTACAGTGCAGTTAAAGGGTAAATAATCAATCTTTATGTCTTAATCATTTTCAAGACCCTTTAGAGTATATTGTCTTTATTACTGATTCTTTTTATTGATATTTTCATTCTTTTTTCTTCTTTTATTTGCAGCATTTTTCAAGGTATACATGAAAACACAAAAAACAGAACTTCAACCCCCTCCCAACCCGCCCACTAACAACTTTAGAGAAAGAGAGAGACAAATAAATAGAAAGCATAAGTAATAAATAAATCAAAATAAAAGCAAATAAATAATATGAATAATAATAATTAATAAATAATTAAGTTAAATACATGACATAGTCAAGAGGCATGGTAGACAACAGAAGCACTGACTTAAAATAGGTTGTAAATCTACAACCCGTCTATCATCACAGAGGCCGACGATGTGTCCTTACATTCTGAATAAGGCTGCCACATCTCTGTGAAAGTACCAGAGTCTTTTCTGAGTCTATAAGTATTTTTTTCTAGTGGAACAAAGCTATTCTTTTCTGAAACCCATCTTAATATTTTCATTCTCATAATCTTTTGCCAGTTTAGATTCATGAGAGATAAACTCTTGAGATGTGGCGTCTGGTTTTGAAGAGGGTCGTCATGTAAATGTGGTCATAAATGTATTTAATATGGTGTAATAAGCAGTGACAGCCGCAGATAGAAAGCTCGCTCTAATACGAGTATTAATATCTATGATAATGACGAGATAGAGAGGAACATCAAACATTTCCACTGACTGAATATCAGGACTAGGAATGCACAATAAGAAAAATTAAACCGATAACCGATATTTAACCGCTTCTCATGGCTGATGCCGATAACGGTTAAGTTAAAGATTTTATATGTAATATAATCTTTATATAGTCTGTAGTTTTGCACCTATGAAAATAAAACTGTAAGAGTGATGATTTTAGTAGCTCTGACCTAAAAATTACAGGAACAATAGTCCTGGCTCTTCGAACTTGAATTTACTTTTAGTGTGAGTATAGCTCATAAACAATAATGCATTTTGAGTACCTTAGGATGTGTCGTACTACACACATAGACAAGTAGTTCAGACACTAGTAAAATCAAAATAAAATCTACTGTGATTGCACAGTAGATTTACTTCAGTATGGGCTTTTCAAAACTGTAGGCATGTGGTCAAGTGCTATAGACTGAAAAAGAACAGCAGCAAGGCATCTTACATATTAATTCAGTAAATAAAATGCACTGACATGTCAAATCACACAATTAAAACAAAAAGTGCATCCCTTAAGAGAAGGGTTTAACAGAACTATGACTCATATTCAAGTTTTTTTTGGTATTACGAAGGTACAGGTTTTTAAAATATGTAATAAATTAAATGCAACTGTAAAGGCTGGAGCTACTCAGAGTAGATCTAGACCAGGTCCTGAGCAATCTTCAAGACAAAAAAACAGCTTAAACCAGGTTACAGCTGTCAGAAATCAGGGGAAAATAATTTTGTGCTTTCTGAAGTACAACTCGTTTCAAATTTGCAGTTTCTGCTGTGGCGGCTTGTGGTTAAAACACTTCGCTGCTCATGTTTGTGAGAATGCTCTCAGTGTTTGGTGTGATAATGAACATTTTCTCAGTGATTATATCCCTGCAGCTTTGTGTTGTCTTTGTCTGCTTGCTTGGCTTTTCTTTGCATTAATATGAATTTCCTCACTTCAGGATCAAGATCACAAAAAAGGCCTCAGAAGATAAAGACAGAGACTCTGCTATGGAACAAATAAAACAGGTTTGTTCCTCCTTCTCCTCTATCACACAGCTCAAAAGTTTTTTATTACATAAAACTAGGGATGCACCGAAATGAAAATTTGTGTCCCAAGCCGAAGCCGAAGAAAATATAAACGCCGAATACCAAATATCCAATGTGGAGGCTAAGTAGTTCATGATATTTTTCAAAACGTGCATAAATAGCTTAGAATAAATTTTTAAGACATGATTTTAAAAGAAAGTAATTGGTTATTGAATATTATGACATTTTTCAATATCCCAGTAGCCTTTGCTTTTCAATAAAAGCACAACAAAGTTTTTCATTCATATTAAGCCTTCAGACAAACAAAACAAACCATGCATTAAAAAATACTAAAGTGCATTGAAGCTGATAAACCTGCAACAAATAAATAGTTTTCCTTTTGACACAAGTCTGCTGCTGAGCCACAGTCACACACAATGACATGGTGGATTTCGTCATTGCCTCACACGGCACTATTCGGCCTTGCTGTTACCTCACTCCACTGAAGGCCAAATATGGCTTTTTTTGCAATATTCGGCCGAATATATCCTTATATAAGACATATTACACATTGGGCCTCATGCAAGAACATTTTCGTATTCTCATCCTAAATTTTTCGTACCTTTTTCCTTTTGTTGCGTTTGTACGAACATGCTCCGTCAGATTCAACAAACACTTCTATCTTTAGAAAAGTGTCTAAATGACCCTCGGAAACATGATGAATGCCACCTGTGCGTACTTAAGCGTGCATGTACAAGGATAGCATATTTGCACACGTAACACCCCAAGAATACCATATAAGGATGCGTTTCCCACACCATAAAACAGGAGTGTTCATTCATAAAGATGGCACCAAACACATGCTCTCCTCCAAGTGCCTGGCGTGCCACGGCATCCAAAAGAAGAAGCTCAGCCATGAAGCAGCTGGTTACTCTCTCATCTAATGTTATATATTGGCCAGTCTAATAAACCTTCAATTAATAGATTTTAATGTATTCTCTGGTTTGAGATCTTCAGATTTATTTCGTCTTATGCTATATTTGATTAAAAACGCTTGAAATTAGTTAAATGTATAATCAGTTGTTGTGATTTTTAAGACAAGTCTGGACCACTCGTGATTTGTGTTCGTACTTGAAAGAAAATTCTAAATACGAAAAAAATGCTGAATGCGACAAATTCTCCTAAATCCTTCGTATGCAACAATATGTTTGTACGAACGGTTCTTGCATGAGGCCCATTGTTTTATGTTAATTTTCTTTCTTTATATTTGATTTTATTATATATCATTATATATTTATTATATATATATCCCTTTATATACTTTCAACATTTTTACAGTGATTCTACTAATTCAGGTCATTATATTACACTTGTTTCCCTTTAGTTTGAAGATAAATGCATTTTTGTTTTTTCTCCGTTTACTGAAATGCATTGGTAATAATGCCCCCAAACATTCACACTAATAAAGCTTTTAGAAATAAAGTGGTAACATCATTAACAAACATCAGAGCATTACGCACTGACATAAGGAGCAGATGAGTTTGTTATATTTCTGAGACCTGATGAGACGGCTGTTTGTTCTTGTTTGTTAAAGGAAATTGTGGAGGAAGTGAAAAAGGAACTCAACAAAGTGAAGGAAGAGATTATCAGCGGTGAGTTCTTCATTGAATGTCGGCCTGTTTCTGAAGAATCTCTGAATGCTGTTATAAATGTGACTGTTTTTCTTCTGCAGCGTTAATTAAGGAGCTGCAAAGTGCCCAGCCAGAGTGAAGAGAGAAGACTCAACAAGACAGAAAAATGATCCAGATAAAAAAAAGAAGAGTTTGAGTTCATGAGACGAGTCGCTCTGCTGTGAGCCGGCTCAACAGAGCAGGGGAGTCTTTCCTTCCTCTTAAACCGAATGTATGTGCTTATATGAAGAAAGAAAAAATATTTAACTACAAATGAAAACGATTCAAACTTTGAATGTCATTTTAGGAAACTAAAGCTTACATGCACTGTCTGCCATTGCTCTACAGCACAATAAAAACAGGCCAAGATGAGCCTTCACTCTAAAAGAGGAAAGTATTGATTCTTTAAAGGTCATGTGATCAAGGAGGGGGGTGAAAATAAAGTGTTTAACTTCCTAAAAGCTCTTTTTATTGAAAAATAAAATGATAAAAAGCTGCATGGTTCTAAGGTTCAGTTTTCTATCCATTCAAAAACATTTCTATCATGACAGAGTTAAGGATGGCCAAAATGCAAAGATTTACTCCATCATCCATCCATCCAGTATCTGTACCACTTATTCCCTTTGGGGTGAGACTACACCCTGAACCAGTCACCAGCCAATCGCAGGGCCACATAGAGAAACAGACAACCACTCACACACTCACCCACACCTGAGAGAATTGTAGAGCCACCAGTCAACCTATTGAGCATGTTTTTGTTCTGTGGGAGGAAGCTGGAGTGCCTGAAGAGAACTCATGCACGCACAGGAAGAAAATACAAACTCCACACAGAAAGGATTTGAACCAGAAACCTGCTGTGAAGCATGTGCACAACCTGCTGTTTGAACAGATTAAGTCAAAACTGTTTAAAGATCTTTGTGGTTTATAATCCACCTGCAGCGTCACTTTGATTTTTTACATCTGTTTGTGTTTCTTACTTTCTAATTTTACTCAGTACCTTTGAACAGGTGATCAGATTTTGCCTTCAGGTCATCACTGAGGGTCCCAGCTCTGGTTTCCTGCAGCTTCCACACGTGCAGCTTTCTAACAACACAGGCTGACAACAAACAAACACAGAATATTTAATAAATACATGAAGCATTAAAATAAGATATTTGAATAACAAGGGCCTCCATAAAGATGCCATCAGCTCTACAGGTAGGAGAAAGGGTTAAAAGAATGATGGATGAAGCAGTTTAAACAGTCGGCCTGTGAAAAACCAGAAAACATACATGTAGGAGGAGCCTGTATAGCTATGACATCATAAACCAGGAAGTGTGAAACAGCGTTTTAAGGATTATTTTAAAGAGTGACAGAGCATTTCTCTGCAAACTGAGAGCTTATGCTTTTTTGTAATTCTGCTTTAAAAGCCCCTTAAACAATGTTGAAGCACAGAAAATTTAGACCTTTACGTCCATGTCGTCAGTCCAAGTGTTCCTCACAGCTGTGATGGCTCCTTATATGCAGGTAAAGAGCACTACAGGTTTAAAGGAGTCACAGTGGGTAAACAACAGACCTCCTGCTTTAAACAGAGTGTCATCAATCTGAGCCTTTTCTCTGCAGCTTCTCAGATCTGCAGGACAAGAGTCTCCACGGTTTAGGCCCTGTATGGAGACATTTTCACCAGAAATGTAAAGATTTTTTATTTGTGTTTTCAAAAGCACAAGCCCTGAAAGAGGAGAAGACCTCTGTATTATAGCTGTCATATTTCTGTATATAAAAAAAAGATTTTATGCTTCTATTTGTTTTTTGAAGGCATGAACCTTCTACCACACCTTAATTATACTAAAAGCATTCATTTTCTATTCTTATTGTGTATAAAGTCTGAAGACCACTTTATACACTTATACTGTTTCTAAAATTTACATGAACACTTATATGTCACTCTTAAAGTGTCTGAGTACGATAAAAAAGTATTTTTTTTCACTTTAAGAAAAGCTAAAAAAGTTAAGTATGATTAAGACATACAGACTGATTATTTAACCCTTTAACTACACTGTAAAAAGATTGTTGTAATTTTCACAGTAAGTTACTGGCAACAAGATGCCAGTAACTTACTGTAAATGTCTTTAAAGTAGCATAACTGTTTTAATTTATAGCATTAGTCTGTAGTTTCTATCGTAGTTTTACTACTGTATTTTTTATTCAATGTATCACGACTGTCTTTCAATTTACAGCATAATTACTACATTATCAAAAGCAGCATCCTGACTGTTTTTTTTATTTACAGTATAATTATCATATTTTACTCTACAAATTTTTAAATGTATTTTAAATTACGGTTAACTTACTGCATTTTAATTTATATTATAATATCTTTCACTATTTTACTGATAATTTATGAGGAAGATTAAAAAAAGAAATGTGCAAGATTTTTTTTTTTTCAAATTAATTACCTTTACTCTACTGCCACTTCAATAAAAGAAAGAATAAAGTCTTGAGGAACCATGTGGTCCATTCATAAAACTCTAACAGGTTTTTAGAAGCTCTGAAAAGAAAAATGCCTGAGTCAATGAATAAAAAGCACAAATGTTCAGTATTAGGGCTCCGTGACCACACAGGTCTAAAGCACTGAAGAGTTTTCATCCAGGATGTAAGATAGAACAAAAGTAGACCACACTAAAACTAACATTTTGTTTAAAACTGATGATCTATCGTGCTTTAAATTACATTTTGAATTTTATTTAAGCGTGTTTGTAAAATGGTCTTTATTAAAATGCCAACTGCAGCTTCCTACCTGTCCATTGAGCTTCGATAAACGGGAGAAACATACCTGGACCACAGGAATCCTGCGGCTCAAATGATCCGCCATTGCTGTTAAATGATTGGCCCATTGGCGTCCACGGAGATGACGTCATTCCGTCTTTCACCTGGCGCCCTGCTGCAGGTAATTTCAGTGTGCAGTTAATGCACCAGAAAACAATATCTAACAATTATAAAGGTAGTCCCTGAGGGAAAGATAAATATGACAAAAGGCATGCTATTATATGATCAGGTACAGCTGTTTTTGCTTTTTTATAAATTAATCAGATTCAATCAGAAACCATTTTCTCCCTGTTTCACCAAAAGCTAAAGAGACTCATTTTAAAACAATAAATGTTGATTTAATGTTGGAAAAAAAATGATTGCGCATTTTGTGAACTTCAAGTTGAAACTTTAGAGCATTTATTTTTTAAGTGTGATTACCTGAGATCTTTTTGGAGATCTCTTCAAAACTGGGAATCTGAAAGAGATTTAGAACCACCAAACATATCCTCACCTATAAAGCTCTCCATGCCCTAGCCCCACAGTACCTGTCAGATCTCCTTGAGGAACCTGAGATCTGCAGACCTCGGGCTCCTCTCAGTACCCACAAGCACAAAACGGACCCTTGGAGACAGAGCCTTCAGTGTGGCTGCTCCATCCCTCTGGAACTCTCTCCCCTTGGCTATTCATCAGCTAAAAACACTGCACTCCTTTAAGTCTGCACTGAAGAGACACTTTTTCATGGAGGCTTTTGGCAATTAATGTGTTTGTTTCTGTTTGTTAAGCGCCTTGGGTTTTTTGAAAGGCGCTATATAAATTCGAGTTTTTATTATTATTATTATTATTATTATTATTATTATTATTATTATTACATCCTACGATCTCATTAAATTTGGTGTGTTAATGGAGGATAGAGAAAGGAGAACGTGTACAACACCATAGTTATCTTGGCCAAACAATACATACATAAATGTGGTTTACTTAAAATGAGACCTTTGTTTGTTGTTTTCATGAATTAACTTAACTGTTTTGAAAAATCAATTAAACATGTTTAAACTAAACACGTATTGGATGTAAACAGCTCTATACATGTATTAATTCAGGACTATACCTCTGCTTCTTTTTTCTTTTTTTCTTTTCCCTGCTGTTTTCCCAGTTCTCTTTGTGGAGTGTTGAAATGTTGCTTGGTCTGAAATGTTTGCATTACTTTTGCTTCATGAATTTAACTCTTTCATGCATGATGTCCGCTACAGTAGACAGCAGCTGAAATAAAAGTTATATCCTTTAGGTTGCAGTACAATGCCCGACTACCAGGTAGTGAACTCCCAAACACTTGTAAAGTTCCATAAAATTTTAACTTTGCACTTTTTTTTTTTTTTTTACCATATTGAGATATTGCATCATAAATCCTAAACAGCTGAAATAAGGCAAATTTGATGTTATATCTATTTAGATTTTACATTATTTTTTATTTTTATTTTAAATTTTGGTATAATTCAAGTAATTAGTCTGACTGAACAGCAATAATAGATATACTTCAGAATTTTCTTTTATTTTTGTTTGCTCTTAATAAATCTTTGTAAAAGACATGTTTGTGAATCTATATTTGGTTCCAATAAATTACTATTTATACAACTGATGCATGGTGAAGTGGACAGATGCATAACTCCCTCAAAATATAACACTGAAGAAAATGAGCTTGATTTTTAACTTGTTTGAAAGTAGAAATAAACAGTGAAAACAGTATCCCTTTGTGATTGAATAATTCATGCATGAAAGGGTTAATTGCCAGATTTGGTTTATGAATAAAAAAATATAAATCCGTGTGCAGTACCGCAGGCGGCCACACGCGGCGCTGCGTGTCCCGACAGCAGCTGCTCCTGCGTCTCCCGGCGCAGAAGAAGAGCTGGTGTTTTCCTGGTCGGGTGGCCTTCTCTGGATTTAGCCTGTCAAAACGGCTCCAACATCAGAGCAACGTGGGATCAAGAGCCTCAGATAAAGTCCTGCTGTTCTCCTGACGAACGGTAATTAACCCGATGACGACTCAAACGACGAGCTGGTGTCCCGAAATGTCCCGAGACTGAGCAAAAGTACTTTAGTAACTCTGCTCGACAACAACAGTGCATCTGAAACTGGGACAACAACGACCCAGGGAGAGCGAGTGGACTCATGAGCACGAAAAATGACAGATAAGTGACGGAAATAAGAGCCTAGGAACGAAAATGTTACAGATAAGGGACGAACTGAGACGCAGATCGTGAAACTGTGACAGAAAAGAGAGGAAGTTTTAACAAATCTGAGAAATAAGTTACAAAAGTCTTCGAGACAAGTAACCAAACTGTGACGGATTATAAGTAACGAAAATGTGACGAATATGTTCTAACTGACAGATCAGTAACGAAGCTATTTGTCCTGATATTCACGTCTTTATCAGAATGTCTCCATGTTTGATCTGTTTATGGAAACTCACCTGTCCGTCAGTACAGGACCAGGAGTAGGGGTGGGTAAAAACATGGATTCATCGATGCATGGCAGTATTCCCCTCCTCAATATAAGCATTTTTCTAAATAGGCAACTTTTTCACCTCAGATACGATACCGATATCGCAGCTTTGAGTATCGGCCGATACCGATATTGATCCGATACGATATCAGCAGGAATCAAACAGACTTTTATTCCTTATTTTGTAGTCTGGACTGTAAGAAAAGACTTGATCAGGTCAGATTACTCAAACAGAGAACAGTAGTCAGCAATAGCAGGTAATAGTAAAACTAACCCATTTGTTACAGGGCTGCTGCGGATCCTTGAAAAGTCTTAAAAGGCATTGAATTTATTATTCTAAAAATCAGGCCTTAATTGGCATTAAAATGTCTTAAATCCAATTTTCGAAAGTCTTAAAAATTTGAACACATTAGTAAGATTTATGTTAGTTTGAACTAAAAAAATATTTCGTAACATTTATCTATTTTTCAAAAATAATGCACTAATTTACTCTCGTGGCACCATCGTGTAATCGTAAGAGCGGAACTAACAAAACAGTGATGTGGTTGCACCAGGATCTTTTAGAGCAGACGCACGTCTTGGTTCTACCTACAGTGCCTGGAGAGAGAAAAAAAATGGGGAAAAGCTAGCAAAAAGAAACAAAAGTGGCTTAGGAAAAGTGATTATGGCAGCAAAATTGGGAATTAAATTTGAAATTAAACTTCAAAAACCATGTAAAAATTCCAAAAGTGGTTCTGACAGTGACCAAAAAAGATGAATGGGGGCAAAATAGGCACAAAGTTTAAAAACGGGGTTAAAAAAAGATTAAAGTGATGTTTTATTTAAAATAAACATTGGGTTAAAATCGCCGCTGACCCAGGTAATTCATGTGGTGTTTTTGTTTGTTTGTTTCAATTGTGGTTTGTTGTTGACTTGGTCTTAAATTTGATTTCAAACGGCCTTAAAAAAGTCTGAAAAAGTCTTGAATTTAACTTGCCCTGAGCTGTAGGAACCCTGTGTTACTAACCAATGGGTTCAGAATGAGCAAACAAGATTTCAGACACTACACTGAAGTTTTCTAAACATCATAGCGTCAGTAGATGAGCCGGATCTTCTTGACAGAAATGGATGCACCAAGAATCATGTAAACAAACCGAGCACTCAGGAGGATAAGAAGCAAATTTTGCAGGTGTTCATAATCATTAAAAGACATAAAAAATAGCTACGCTGCGAATGTGTTAAAGATACTTTAACATTTCTTACATTTATAAATAAAAGCTGTGCCAGTTTGTGCCTAACAGCCTTCTTTCTCTTCTTCTCTGGAAAAACATGACTGCATTGCATCGTGGTATACGGGACATTATAGGGTATATCATATGTACACTCACATTTGCAGTGCATTGTGGGTATTTTATAGTGCACTATATGGTGAATGAAATTAACCGCTGAGAATTCAAACAACCCAACAAAGTGGTGAACACATGATAGTGCAATACATCTGTGACAGGATCGATTTCAAACACAGCTATAGATATTGATTCACCTCCTGACCAACGGGCCACACTGTGACTTTTTCATGTTTAAAGAGACTGTGAGGAGTTTCTAAGTAATATAAGATATCTGCCTGATGGAAATACACACTTTAAGATGAGTTTATAGCATCTAAATAGGTTATCTATAAATGCTATTCCTTAGCTTCACGGTCGGGTCGGACAGGGCTGGACTGGCCTGGATACTCAACTTCAGGAACAAGACAATTAAAACTAGAGCAAATTTATATTATTCAGACACGTCTTAGAGCACCGGGCTGTAAGTAGCCATATATAGCCGGCTACAAAACTACAATACTAAGTTTTCCAAAAATTGTTTGTTGTCACACATCAAGAACTACCACTACGTAACTAGAAAGAGATACATTACCTCGTGGCTTTGCATCCTGTAAGTTGTTGAAAAAAGAAGTTGTAAAGCAATGCAGAGTTCTGAGGAAGGTCAGAGCTGCATTCATTAGCATCACAACAAACACACGCTTTGGCTTGGGTCACATCTTTGGTGCGTTCAAGTTGTAGACGGAAGTAGGAATTTTGAGTTCTGAGTAGGAAACTGCAACTGGAACGTCCCCAAAAGTCTGAATTTCCAACTGGGAGCTCGGTGAAACCTCACCACCCCCGAGTTGACAATGGAAGATGGATGCCCCCAGTGTGAACAGTTATTTAGCTCCTGTAATAATCCATTTATTTGCTCTTCTGACTGGGGTGTGTCGCTCTAGATCAGCTGTATACATAGTATTGTTAGACTTATATTTACAAAAATGCTGCCATAGTGATAATCACATTCTTCATGTGATATTTGTGAACAACAACACAGGGCGTGCTAACAACAGCTAACAATAGCCTGGTAGATCAGCATGTTTTTTTCTGACTTCAACTGGAACGCTGATAAGTCGGAGATGATGTCACTCCCAGTTCCGAGGTTACTTGAATGCAGCATTACGACAGTCGCAGCGCGTGCTCATGGGTAGCAGAGTCTTTATGTCGCTGGTAATAGATTCTCCTCACAGTCCCTTAAATGCAGAACTTTTGCTTGGACACTGGACTTCTTTTGCCAGCGTAAATCACATCCCCACGGTGCATCAGTGATCCTTTAAGTTTGATTAAAGTTTCAGTTTGATGTTTCGATTTTTCTTCAAGCTTTTTACGACAAATGGTTTCTCTGTGTGATGGTCCTCCTCTGATTTGTGGTCTGGTTTTTCAGCAGGTGCTGTCTGGACCCGTGAGCTGAGCGTTGATTGGGAGATCTGCTGTTCCCTCGCAGACCTGCTGCTCGTGACCCTCTCTGACCATGAACGAAGTAAACCTGGTCAAAGAGGGCTGGCTTCATAAAAGAGGTAAGAGCCTTCAGATATAAACCCTTGACCACAGCTGCAGCGAGGCTCCCGTTGACCTGCGTATGTTCTCCAGGTGAATACATCAAAACATGGAGGCCGAGGTATTTCATCCTGAAGAGCGACGGCTCCTTCATCGGCTACAAAGAGAAGCCGGAGCTCAGCGACCAGACCTCACCGCCACTCAACAACTTCTCAGTCGCAGGTCGGTCCTCCACATTGAAAAGTTAACCTCAGAAAAAGTCATGTAGGTGCACACATTCAAGTTTCAACCTCGTTTTTCCAACTTTCAAATACACTACCTGGCCAAAAAAACATCACACTCTAATATTTCATTGTCCCTCCTTTAGCTTTGATCACAGTCTCATTCTCTGTGTCATTGTTGCTTTAAGCTGCTTAACAGAAATGAACAGAAAATTATCCAAAGTCAGTCAATCTTTCTTTTAATCATTTATTTATTCTATCTGTCAAACACATCCTGCTTCAAATGATCAGTATCATCACAGTTAAGATGCTAAACCAGTGTTTTCCAACCATGGGGTCGGGACCCCACGTGTGGTTTTTTAAATCATCATATTAGTAAGTGGTTCAGGATTTAAAATAATAATCTTAGTAATTCTAATAACAACTTTTAGCTTTTTAAACCTTTAAATTCCAAACAAAAAGAATATCAGATTTTTTGTTTTGCTTGAAGTTTTTTCTTTATCCTAAAAAACACAATGACTTACTTTTTTCAACATATTGTATTTCCGGAATTTATCGACCTCTGCAAAGTCCCTGAGGTCTGGTTGATAAATTTTCCTCCATTAAAAGGTCTGAATCGAAGTCCAGTTTGTGTCTTAAAGCCTCTCCACATGTCCACATTTTCATGGTTTCAACAATATTTATCGTCAGGGGTGCTGGTTTGGCAGAGTGGTTAAGAAACCATGCACGTCCCATGTGCATGATTCTGCTGGTCCACGTTCGAGTCCCGCCTGTGACCAGTTTGCAGAGTGTCTTCCCCTACTCTCTCACGTGTCTATCCACTGTCTCTCTCCTGTCAATAAAGGCACAAAATGCTCCCCAAAAACCCCCAAACAAGCAATATTTATCGTCAATGTTTGTAATGCAGGATATGTTTTATTGAGTGCACTTCTAGCTCCTTTACTTTAAATAAATAAAAATAGTCCTAGGAAAATGAATTTAAGGCCTTTATTCCAAATTAAGAACAGAAAAACCTAAATTTAGATTAAAAAAAAAGTGCAAACAGAGCCAAATAACCATTTTTTCTCTTAAATTAAAGATGTCCCAGACCAGAATTGAAGGCCTACACACCAAGTAAAAAAGTTACATCTTCAGAAAACAGTTGGCTGAATAAAAGGTGGCTCTTTTAAGGAAAAACAAGTGCATACAGAGCGCTGACTAAATATTTTACTATTATTTTTTCCTTAAATAAGAGAGGTCACAGCCTAAAACATATGAAAACCTACACTTCTGGTAAAAAAAGTTAACATCTTTATAGTACCAGAAATTAACTCTCTCTCTCTGTCTTTCGGTCTTTTTCTCTCTTCTCTTTATTTCTCGAACACAAACAGCGCTACACGGTGATGCTACAACTTGCAAAATGTGAAACGTTCGGAAGCAAACTAGTGCTAAAAACACTGGAACAATGAAAATAACACAAGCAAGTCAAATAAGTCGTTCCTGACTTCAGGAGCTCGTCCCACTGGTGAAGCTGTTGACAGGAGAGCAGGGTGGACCTGCAGAGTCCTGCAGGGACCAGGTTTAGACAGTTATGAGGCTCCTTTGTTTGTCACTCTTCATATCTGTTATCAAAGCGTTGATTATTTTATTTGGTAAATCTCTGCACACAGACTGAAAGCCTGCAGCATCGTCCTGCTACACTCAGAATTTTGATGTTGTTTGTTTTGCAGAATGTCAGTTAATGAAGACGGAGAGACCTCGCCCAAACACGTTTGTCATCCGCTGCCTGCAGTGGACCACGGTCATCGAACGCACCTTCCACGTGGACAGTAACGATGAAAGGTAAGGTCAGCGCGAGTCAGTCTGATGAGCAGGGACGAGAACCTTTAAGACTTACTCATACAAATAAATGATGAATGAATGTTTATTTCAAACTTCGATGGAAAACATACATTTGGGCTGAACCATATGGACAATATTTCATATCTCGATATCGATACGAAATGACTACAGGTTTGGTGAAAACCAAGCGGTGCATTCAAGGGCAAATGTAAAAATGGATTTTATTGTGACTTCCAGAGCTATACATGCAGGACGAGCATGGGGGAAAACTATATCGTTGCTTTTTTGATATTAATACCTTGAATGTTCATATCTCTATATAATATAAATTTAAATCACAAAATTCTATTTCGACTTTGGTGACATTTCAACTTTAATCTTGAAATTTTGACTTTATTCTCGACTTGTCGACTTTTTTTCTTGACATTTGACTTTTTCCCGACTTTTTGACTTTTATCAAAAAATTCTATTTCCACTTTATTCTGGAAATTTTGACTTTAATCTCGACTTCTCCAAAATCCTTTTTTCCCTCTAACATGGCCCTAATACTCTTCCGTAGTGAGACATAACCCACTTTAAGAGATTTTATTTGCATGTTATACATACTTAACCTCTGGGTTAAGTGATATTGAGTTCTTGGGATTGTTGTTTTTGAGTCTGGAGGTTTTTGAGTTATAAGCATTTAGCAGAGTCTAAAATGTTGAAATGCTCAGCAGTAAAAAGGTTTTTCCTCGTAGAGAGGAGTGGATGCGGGCGATCCAGTCGGTGGCGAACAGTCTGAAGATGAGAGAGCAGGAGGAGGAGGAGTCGATGGACGTGTTGGGCTCACCGAGCGAGAGCAGCCTGGAGGAGATGGAGGTGGCGATCTCCAAGAGCTGCCCCAAAGTGGTAAGAAATCAGGAGCAGTCATAACAGTTTTAAATGCATTTGTACTGATAAGATTATTGACGGCACTGCAGGAGAAAAACATGTTTTTTCAGCTCAGCTCTGTTTTGATGAGTCAGTGTTAAAATCTGTTTTACTGCTGCACAGTTTAACTCGGGGTTAATTATTATCGTGCTGCCCTCAGGAGTATGAAATAAAGTACAAATCCATATGTGGGTTCACAGAATGCCGAGTTAGCCTTACAAAAATATAAAGATTAATGTTAGGGATGCACCGATTATAAAATTCTGGGCCAATAATGATACTGATGTTTAACATAACATTACATTTTTATTTATTTCTTCTTTTGTGCCACAGAAACATACAAGCTCTTCATCACACTACCCTTGAATTAGCACAATTAAATCAAACCAATTTATGAAACAAAAACGACCTTTAATGTCACTTTTTGGTTGACATTTGTTTCACATGCCAGGTTCTTTTCTGAAAAAATAACTTTCTAAAACCCTCTTGGTGTGCCAACTAATCAATGAAAGACTGTTTCAGTACTTACTTTGCCCAACAACATGAGAAGCAAAAATGTACTCAATTAGAGGATTTTTTTATGGCCCAATATTTTTTTTAATGAAAATAAAAATAGATCAAGTGTAAATATAAAAATGGGTGGAAAATAAATAATGTTAATAATAAATACAAACTTAAATAGGGCTATCTTTCACCTTGTGTATGTACCATACAGAATAAAACAAAAAAATTACTCAACAAGAGAATATTTTTCATGGACCAATTAAAATATATTTTTATAAAAATTTTAAATACATCAAGTGTAAATATAAAAACAAGTGGAAATAAATAATGTTAATAATAAATACAAACTTAAATAGGGCTGTCTTTCACCTTGTGTATTTACCATACAGAATAAAACAAAAAACTTACTCAAGAGGATATTTTTCATGGACCAATAAAAAAGTTTTTTTTTGTTTTTTTTTTAAATAAAAATAGAAATACATCAAGTGGAAAATAAATAATGTTATTCATAAATACAAACTTAAATAGGGCTGTCTTTCACCTTGCGTTTCTTCCAAACGGAATAAAACAAAAAACTTTCCCAATGAGAGGATTTTTTTCATGGCCCAATTAGAATATATTTTTATAAAAAAATGAAAATACATCAAGTATAAATGTAAAAACAAGTGGAAATTAAATAAATTGTTCATTCAGGCTCTGTTTGTCCCTGATATGAGAAACCAGTAAAGATGCTCGTGCACTCCTATCTCTGGTAAACACTTCTGAATCACATTAAAATCTTAATTTCTCATATTAATTAAACTGCACGTCTTCTTTGTTTCAGACGATGAGCGACTTTGAGTACCTGAAGCTTCTTGGCAAAGGGACGTTTGGGAAGGTGATTCTGGTCAAAGAGAAGTCGACCGGGGTTCATTATGCCATGAAGATACTACGCAAAGAGGTCATCATAGCAAAGGTGAGAAGCTGTGATTGTTTTAAATGTTGTTCGGTCATGTTTCAGTGGTTACCCGCACATCTTTTGTTCTGTCATTCCCTTTACACGTTTAATTCTCTAAATAAATATGGAGGTCGTTCTGATCTGACGTGTAGATGTTTTGGATTTGGTTCTTGTACTGAGGGACACTTGAGGCTGAGCTTTAGGATGGGGAGAGGCTCTCAAGTGTGACCATAGACTGTAAAATATAGTGGACAGCGTGGCTCCGCCTTCTACCATTTAAGGTTTTGAAGCCATAATATCCCCCGTCAGGACGCTGCCATTGTGCAGCCAGTAGAGAATCTGGACCATATCTGGACGCAGCTGTCGTAAACAGTCGCAAAACTCCGCAGCATACAGCGTACCGTCCTGGAGCCCTACGTAGCTGCTCTACGCACGTAAACTTTCGCCCTTCCTGCTAAATTATGAGTTGTACAAAGCTAAGGGTAAGTAGAGTTTATAGCCTTATCAAAGTTAAATATCTCAAGCTGTCCACTCTAAATACAGTCTACGTTCACAACGTGTCTTACGCAAGAACGGCAGCTGTCAATCATTTTGAAACTGCCGTAAACCGCGGTTATTTTTAAACTCTAATAACTGATGAAAAAGAAACTTTTCAGAAAAAAGAGGACTTGGAAAAAACGCAGCCCAATAACACTTTAATGTCACCACAGCATACGGATGGGAAAAATATTTCTACGAGGTGTATTAATTTTTTTGAAGTTTCACTACGGCCCATTCAGATGAATGGGGGAGACGGAGATTTGACCTATACTGCAGCCAGTCACCAGGGGGAGCAGTTTTTGTGGCGGCTTCAATTCAAGCCCAGCGACATGACGTCCATGTTTTTTACAGTCTATGGTACCCCAGTTTGGGAATCAATGGTGTAGTGGTTTAATAAGCTACCATGCCAACAGATGACTGTTCCTAATTGTCATTGTTGATCAGCTGATACAGACAGAGTGAGTCCTCATAGATGTCTCTTTATTGGGGTTCAGAAAAATGAAGAGTGACTAAAGAACAACACAGAAGAATAAGTTTTACCTCTTTGCTGTTGTTCACATTAGTCAATAGATCATCAGGTCATTAAGTCATACAACAGTAAATCTTTTCTATTTTGTTTTCTCTAATGTGATGCTGCTGCTCCTGTGGGTGAAGCTCTTCTTGTTAACCAGATTTTTTTTTACTTTGTTTTTCAGGACGAGGTGGCCCACACAGTTACAGAAAGCAGAGTGTTACAAAACACACGTCACCCCTTCCTCACGGTGAGAAATTTGACAAATGATTCACTTGGTCGGATCAGGGAGCATGAAAGAATGTGGCGTTATGGTTTCAGGTGATAAATAAGTTACATCTCAGCAAAGACAAAAAGGGTCATTACTGGAAACTGGCAAATAAAAAGTAAAAGTTAAAATCCAAACTAATGGTATTGAAAACAAAAAGAGTAAATTAAATTATATTTCTTGGTGTTCTGACCCATAGGCTCTGGGTTTGGCAGAGGAGCCTTGGAATTATATTAAAACTAAAGTGTGAATATGATTATGGAGATTATTGTCCCTTCTGAAAATCCCAGAAGCTGCTGCCATGTGATTGGCAGACTAGCTTTATAGGTTGGTTGACTTTTTCTGTACCAGCATTGTGAGCAGGTCCTTAGTTTTTATTTTTTAAAATTATATACTTTTTATTGCAAAACTTGCAATAACATAATTGAAATATATTGCTGCATAAATCCTAAAAACTGGCAACACTCATAAAACTAACATTTTGACATTTACACAGAACAAACAACCAAATGGATCAGTTATTTCATATAATTAGAAGAAAAAGAAAAAATAAGTAAAAAGATAATAATAGCAGGTCCTTAATTTGAGATGAAGTTGTTCACAGTTCTGATTCAAGGGGATTTTTTTTTCTCTTCATTTTTTTAAAATCTATTTTATTGAACAACATTTAAAATGAACCAAACAGTGAGAAGAATCACATTTTCATTTTTTTCAATAAGAACCAACACAACATTCCCCATCATAAAAACATATACAGAGACAATAATAATAATAATAATAAATGGTATTTCTGTTGTAATTTTTTCACAATCTGAAAGTGCTACAAGGTAAGACAAAAACTATTAAAAGCAATTTCTATAAAGAGCCGAGATAAATAGATTCTTTAAGGAACGGAGAACCCATAAAAGGAATTTATCAAAATGCTTTTTTAAAAAGATATATGCATATCATATTAGGGCTGGGTATTTCCAGCAACTTTACGATACGTATTCGATACTAAGGCCACGATACGATACGTATGCCGATACACATAAATTGCAAACATTGACTGCGCTTTTCACAGAATTACCAGCAACTTCTGTTTTTATTATAAGAAGAAAAAGAGCAAGGATGATGGTTCTACAACTTGAGAGACATAAATTCAGATCCTCAAAGATGGTCGACCTAAGTTCAAATTTAGAACATATGCTTCATTATGTAGCTCGTCTTCTACCTTGAACTGTGCCACTGTTAACATTACCCAAAGTGTATTTACAACAACTGTCAAAATATTTAGGCCGTATCGATATTGTAGAATCCATATCGATACACGTATCCCAAAGGAGTGCGATACGACATTTTGCCGTATTGATATTTTGAGCACAGGCCTATATCATACACAACCTTTTATGCATAAACGTACAAATACACTTACAGACAGACAGACACTTACACACACACATAGCTGCTTATGTGCACAAATAGCTAAATTAAAAGAAAGGATCTAAGTAGGGCTGGGACGATTTTAAAGGTGCAGATTCGATTTAAATTGCGATTCTACGATATTGCCGTTTTTTGCAATCTTTAGTTTCTGTTTTTAGGATTTATTCAGCAATATATTTTAACCAGCTGTTTATACTCTCTCTTCAAAAGCCTGGACTGCATTTAAAAGTGGCTTATTAACACGGACTAAAATGAAGAATTTACATTTGGAAAAAAATAAATTTTTGAACAAAAAAATCGATTTGAAAATTGTGGGTTAATGTGAGTCGAGTTTTTCTCCCACCCCTAGATCTTATAATGTTAATAGTACCGATAATAAAAGCAACAACAACCACAATGTCTTTTTATTTTTTAGCTGTCATACAAAAACCAGATTTTAGTGCAGAGAGTTTTTTAAGTATCACCTCGAGGTTTAAAACTCCAGTTTTTAAAAACTTTGATTGGTGTATTCATGATGCTTAGAAATAGTTTTTTAGGGAATAGTTCTGGCTGAACAACACTCTGAGATGTTTGTTAGGCTGTGCCTGAGTTTGTCATAGTGTGTAGTTTATAAGGACTTTTTTCATACATTCTGCAGGTTTAGAGCAGGTCTGCAGGATGGTCGTGCACAGTTTTGGTCTTTTATGTTAAAGTCTGTGATTCAGAGTAGCATCTTTATGAAAGTAAAGCTATCGCAGGTTTATTAAACTGATATTTTAAGATTTAATGCTTCAGATCTCTGACACATTCTGTTTGACTGTCCGTTAAAATAATTCCACACCTGTTGATCCTGCTTTGTTAAACGCTTTCTTCTCTCCACAGACTCTGAAGTACGCCTTCCAAACTCACGATCGACTTTGTTTTGTAATGGAATATGCAAACGGCGGTGAGGTGAGCGTCAAACACACACCATAAAATGAGTTGATCTTCTAATCTAGATCTTCAGTGTTCACCTGTCTGCTCTCACCTGTACAGCTCTTCTTTCATTTGTCACGGGAGCGAGTCTTCACGGAGGACCGAGCTCGCTTCTATGGCGCCGAAATTGTATCAGCACTTGAGTATCTGCATTCACGGGATGTTGTTTACCGTGATCTGAAGGTAAGAGCTTGTTTTATCGGTCAGTATAAGGGTGCCTTTCATGACACTCAAGGTCACCTTGCAAAAGATAGAAAGAGAATTAAAATAGGTGTAAAATCAGGTATAAAAAAACAAACAAAAAAAAACAATGCAACAGAAAGTGCAAAAGATCAGAGGGAGTAGGAGAGTTTGAACAGGTGGGTTTTGAGTCTTGTTTTTAAGAGGGGTGAGGACTCAGTGTTTCATCACACATGTACAAAACCCAAAACCAGTGAAGTTGGCACGTTGTGTAAATCGTAAATAAAAACAGAATACAATGATTTCCAAATCCCTTTCAACCTATATTCAATTGAATACACAGTAAAGACAAGATACTTAATGTTCAAACTGGTAAACTTTATTTTTTGCAAATATTAGCTCATTTGGAATTTGATGCCTGTAACATGTTTCAAAAAAGCTGCACAAGTATCAAAAAAGACTGAGAAAGTTGAGGAATGCTCATCAAACACTTATTTGGAACATCCCACAGGTGAACAGGCTAATTGGGAACAGGTGGGTGCCATGATTGGGTATAAAAGCAGCTTCCCTGAAATGCTCAGTCATTCACAAACAAGGATGGGGCGAGGGTCACCACTTTGTGAACAAATGTGTGAGCAAATTGTCCAACAGTTTAAGAACAACATTTCTCAACCAGCTATTGCAAGGAATTTAGGGATTTCATCATCTACGGTCCGTAATATCATCAAAAGGTTCAGAGAATCTGGAGAAATTACTGCACGTAAGCAGCAAGGCCCAAAACCATCATTGAATGCCCGTGACCTTCCATCCCTCAGGCGGTACTGCATCAAAAACCGGCATCACTGTGTAAAGGATATCAGCACATGGGCTCAGGAACACTTCAGAAAACCACTGTCAGTAACTACAGTTGGTCTACATCTGTAAGTGCAAGTTAAAACTCTACTATGCAAAGCCAAAGCCATTTATCAACAACACCCAGAAACACCGCCGGCTTCACTGGGCCCGAGCTCATCTAAGATGGACTGATGCAAAGTGGAAAAGTGTTCTGTGGTCTGACCAGTCCACATTTACAATTGTTTTTGGAAACTGTGGTCGTCGTGTCCCCCGGACCAAAGAGGAAAAGAACCATCTGGACTGTTACAGGCGCAAAGTTCAAAAGCCAGCATCTGTGATGGTATGGGGGTGTATTAGTGCCCAAGGCATGGGTAACTTACACATCTGTGAAGGCACCATTAATGCTGAAAGGTACATACAGGTTTTGGAGCAACATATGTTGCCATCCAAGCAACGTCTTTTTCATGGACGCCCCTGCTTATTTCAGCAAGACAATGCCAAGCCACATTCTGCACGTGTTACAACAGCGTGGCTTCGTAGTAAAAGAGTGCAGGTACTAGACTGGCCTGCCTGTAGTCCAGACCTGTCCCCCATTGAAAATTTGTTTCTCAGTTCAAACATTAAATATCTTGTCTTAGCTGTGTATTCAATTGAATATAAGTTGAAAAGGATTTGCAAATCATTGTATTCTGTTTTTATTTACGATTTACACAACGTGCCAACTTCACTGGTTTTGGGTTTTGTACAAAGCATGCCCTGCTGTTACTTGCCCTGGTATTAATCTGTTAATGATGGTTTGAGATGTAATCTACATGTGTTTGTCATAAAAACTTAATTTTAATAAGGTCTCAAAAGTTCTAATTCAACCTCTCAAAATTTAACATTTCTCTGTAATATATAAAGCATTTTTTAAAACAGCATTAGTTAGTAAACATGTTAAAACTGAAATAAATCACTGTGACTGTTTGTTACTTATTTATTAGACAGCCTTGACTCTTGGATCAGTAACCTGCGTTATGACTTCTGTCTGACTCCTGTGATGTTTTATTCTCTTTCAGCTGGAGAACTTGATGCTCGACAAGGACGGACACATTAAGATCACAGACTTCGGTTTGTGTAAAGAGGGCATCACTCCTGACGCCACCATGAAAACTTTCTGTGGGACTCCTGAGTATCTGGCACCTGAGGTAGGCAGCACTTTGATATTTAAAGAAATATTCCCCGATTTTCATGGCTAGAACTTTAATTTAACTCGTAGATGAACTGAACAAAACCTAGAGGTACTTGAAGTCATTAGTTGAGGAGAAGACTTTGTTTTTCCAGCAAAAAAAAACAACAACATGGTGCTGACCCTCATCCTATCTGATGGCACTCAGCTGCAAAATGCCAGTTTAACCTGTTCAGCCCGTATTCAAGCCTTATGCTCAAAAATGGCAAACTCGTACAGAAAGGAGTGAATCTCTGCAACCACAAGGTCTATTTGAATTATTTTGGTGTCATAATAAAGTAACACTTAGAGATTTGTTCAGATGTGAATTATCAGTATATGTGTTACTGGGACAGAGTAAATGAAGATAGAAGTCAGAATCATTGAAAATTTCATCCTCGCCTTAAAAAACAAACATTTTTTATTAGTAATATCTCTTGGAAATGATGCTAGAGTGGCTGTAAAACTCTAAAAATGAATATTAATTATTTTACATCATCTCTGCAAAGGATTATTGTAATATTAGAAAGGTTTTATAACAATATTACAGGCGTGAATTTTAAGAAATTGTCAGCTTTTTCTTACATTTTTGTTGGAGAGTGTGCGAGCATTCCTGAAATCTGGTACTTTCAATCAATCAGTCAAGCCTAATTTGTACAGCACCTTTCATACAAAATTTTGTAGCACAAAGTGCTTCACATAGATATGAAGAAAATAAGTTAAAATAACCAAAGGTAAAACATTAAATACAATCCTGAAGCTGATGCCGTGTCTCCTGATGACATCACCTAAAGGTATATAACGTATAAATATTAAAAAGTGTTGGACCTAAAATTGAACCCTGAGGGACGCCACAGTTTACATTGTAGAGTCCTGACTGGCATTCCCCCTTGTTCACATAAAACTTTCTGTCAGTGAGATATGATTTAAACCAATTAAAAACAGAGATTCTGATAAAACCATCAAGTCTATTTAAAAGAATCTGGTGGTCTACAGTGTCAGGAGCTGCAGCACAAGCACAGAGGGCATTTTCTGATCCATATTTGACCTGATAACTATTTTAACAAATAGTCAGACTGATAAATTTCACCAATGGATAAAGTTGTCACAAAATCCTGTAATTGGTTAAAAACAAGTTTCTCTAAAATCTTACTTAAAATGGCAGATTGTAACTTTAGTTATCTAAAATCAATGGGTCCAGATTGTTTCTCTTCAGAAGAGGTTTGACCACCACCGTTTTAAAAGCAGTAGGAAAAACACCCATCTGAAGAGAATAATTCAAAATATTAAGAAGATCTGATTTAAAAGAATTGTAAAATTGTTTAAAAAGGGACGTAGGGATGGGGTCTGAAAGGTATGTCGCTGGTTTTAGTTGGGAGACAACTTTGTCAAGCATTTCAAAATCAACCAGGAAAAACTTCTCCAGTGTTTCCTCATTAGAGAGTAAAAACTCGGGGGTGCTAAAAGTTTTAAGCTGGGTGCGGGAGAGATTTGCTCTGATTGCTTTAGTTTTACTGCAGAAGGCAGGACAGGTTAAAGTTAATTTGCGGAAGAGGCTGACAGATTAATCATAATTAAAAATCATCTTCAGAAAGCAGAGATGACAGTCTGAGATCTCCAAGCCTGACCCATACTCCCACTCCTCACCGGGGAACATGTCAGGGAGGTTCATGAGCTCCTTAAAAGTTTACTTCCTCCACCCAACAATAAATTGGGTTAGCTGTTTTTACCAGAGGAAGATCTTCTGCCGGTGGAGGCACAGGTAGGAGGAGGAGATGATGAACTGATGATACGGGAGATACTTTGTGCCACAGCTTCTCTGGACCTTCATCAGAGCTCTTAACTTTCTGTAAGCTGTCAAACTGCAACAGTTTCCTTTATTGCCTGGTTATTAAACAGGTTTTTATTGTGTGCAGGTTATATCATTGGTTTTTTGATAATTGTGCTTCTTGTGGTTGTTGAATTTCTTCCTCTGTCAAAGTTAAATAGATTACTTTATTGTCCCAATGGGAAGTTCGTTTTCACAGCCTGCCAAACAAGAAGGACGTGTACCACAAGAAAAGCATACAGTTAGGGAAACAGATACTACATGTAAAACCATGTAGAAACCATAGGAACTACACAGTGCCAGATCCACCTGGCCTGTTCGAGGGCCGCGTCTGGTCCATGTATCTGAAACACAAGAACTTCTGGTGCTTTGTTTTTATATTTCTTGGTTTGAACGTCAAAGAACTTTGGAAACCTTTTATTTAAAAGTTCCAACTTATCATTGCTGTTTATGATTTGGAGTATTCGAGGAGGGTTGTCAGAAAAAAACAATTATTTTACCAAGAATGTCAGGAAAAAAAATCCCTTATTGTTCACCTCTGACTGGTGGAGAGTAGAGCTGTTTTTAAAGTTTTACTTGTAAGGATGAAGAGTGTGCAGCTCTCTCATTGGAGCTTTCATGGCTTACACAGAATTAGGGCTGGGCGATATGGCCTAGAAATAAAATCCTCTTTTTTTTTTCCACAACACTTGATTTACGATTTTAATCGATTTTTCCCTCCCTAAAAAAAACAAAACTCCCAGTGACATAAAAATGAAACAAATCAAGTTTTGCCTTTATGTTGTCTAAATGTTTCCCTCTTAAAGTCAAAGTCTGGGTCATAAAAGGTTGATTATGTAGTATAAACGTAGGCAGGTTTGTCTACATAAACACTAAAAGGCTGAGGTATTTTAACAGTATTAGCATGAAACTCTCTGATCAATATTTAATCTACTTAAATAACAAATACAAGCCTATAAAAGTGCTTGTGTAAACCCGACAAGGCCGATCATCATGAAAACTGTAATTTAAAAAAAAAAATTGCAGCTACTTACAATTGGACTAAGACGAGAAAAAAATATGGATTTTTAATTTTTTAAATCTTCTGCAGAAAATAATTTGAATTAATCGATTTAATCGATTTTTTGCCCAGCTCTACACAGAACATAAATACACACCACAACCGGTATGACAGCTTGAGTGATTGCTTGTACCATAAAAGAACATGGGGACTTGGACAGATGTGTTTAAATAAAGCTGTCTTTGTAAAGGAGTTGTCTATGGGTGATTGTCCAGTTTAATTGCTGGGGATCCCCTTGCACATCTTCCTCGAGTGATCTCAACGAATTCCTTCACTGGGTCATGTAGAGGATGTTCAGAGACGATGCAAAATGATTGACTGTATGTGCATAACATACTCAATGTGTTTAAGGAGTAAGTAAGACATTCTTATGTCGTTGAGTTAACTTGGTAAACAACATATGGGTAACAAGAAGTCATGCACTACATGAGTTAGAACATCATATGAAGAATATTAAAGTAATAAAACATGCATATAGAGGTACGTATGTGTATGTAAATTATTAGACACAAACAGCTGATGTCTTAGTTAGAACTATGTGTTTGGACCAAGGACAAGGACATCTATGAATTGATTAATTGATTAATCTCATCTATGTGTGAGACTCTGCTCCTGTAAGGAAGATGTCATAAAATAACTTAAACCATTAAGATGCTGATGAAGTGAAGTGAAGGTCTTTATATGAGACAGTTGAAGTATGAGCATGTATCAGAATAAAATTTCCACAACACTCTTGAAACATCGTTAGCTCTCTCTCACAGCGTTGAGTTATAAAGTTCACGCCTCCTGTTGTTTCTCTTCAGGTCTTAGAAGACAACGACTACGGCCGCTCCGTGGACTGGTGGGGTCTGGGCGTGGTCATGTACGAGATGATGTGCGGTCGTCTGCCTTTCTACAACCAGGACCACGAGCGGCTGTTCGAGCTCATCCTCATGGAGGAGATTCGCTTCCCGAGGAACTTGTCACCAGAGGCCAAGTCGCTGCTCGCCGGCCTGCTCAAGAAAGACCCTAAGCAGAGGTACCCGACTGGACCGATTCACTTCTCTGATGTTTTTTAGTTTCCTTTTGTTTATCACCAAACCCTCACACACTCTCATTGGAACCAACAGGTTAGGCGGCGGCCCAAATGATGCGAAAGACGTAATGAATCACAAATTTTTCATCGCCATCAGCTGGCAGGACGTAGTACAGAAGAAGGTAAGATGTCCTGAGTCCGATCTTCACTGTGAATGCTCTCAGTGTGTGGAAAAACAAGGCTGTTGGAAAACTAACAACATCTTTATTATCATTGTTTTTATTTCATTTTATTTTAGGTATTTATTTTCTCTTTTACCAGTCCTCTATCTGCCCTCTTCTTTACTATCTTCCTCATGTGATGTTGTCAACCGTCAACAATCTTAAATCTATCTTTGTATCTGTAAATCTATTTACTGTCTTGTCATTATGCATTAAATGAAATACCTTCTCCACCAATGGTCTTCCTCTGTACATGTTAACGTAGAGAGCTGTAAAGATTTGGTTTATTCCTAAATTACATCAACTGTTTCAGTCCTACCAGTTTATTTTATTTTCTTTCATTTTGTTGCTTTAGTTAACTCGACCCTCACTTCCTTTTCCTTCGGCTCTCTTGGTCTCTGTTGACCTTATTGTTGACTTTATTTTGCCTTTTTCTGTCTTTGTTTTGTCTGTTAAAACACTTTGTAAACTTCTGTTTTTAAAGGTGTAGTGTGTAGAGGTTGGCAGCATCTCACCAAACAGAAACGGTGAATACAGGATATAATGTTTGTATTTCCACGTAAAGTCCGCTGAGATAGGTGAACGATCATCCCCATGAAACTTTGGTTTTCTTTTTATTAAGTTAGAAAAAGATTTTTATATCTATGTACCGCTGGTCTCCCCTCTGTGGAGGCTGACATAACGATCCACCATGTTGTGTACAGGTGGGTTTTGGGGACAAAAAGAGCAAAGTGTGATTTTTGAATATGAGTCCGGCCGCTTGAAATCTACCTGGATGGCATGTGGCATCTTAAGTGACCTATAATCTCTTAAAATAATAGTTATATCTCTCATTAGCTGACAGTTCCAGCTTTTACGTCAGACAAAGACTTTTATTGCACTGGAAGTCGAGGAAGGTCCCACTGATGTCTCAGTGGCCTCAAGATGTTTTTCCTGAAGTTAGAGAAGATAAAGGAGGAGCTGAAGGGCAGTTCAGAGATGTTTTTTTGAAAATGGCATATTTCAACTCCCAACAGACTTTACCAACAGACTGAACAGTAACTAGCACTTTTTATTACTCCCCTTCCATTTTTTATTTTCTCCTTTTTTATATAAATTTTTTTTAATTAATTTTGTTTAATTTAATTTGTTTTAAATTACTTTATTTTACTTCTTTATTTCTTAGTAGAAGTGTGGCTCCTACATGGTTCATGGGGGGGTAGGGGTGTTGACCCGGGGGGAAAAAAAAAAAAAAACAGTGAGGAGTGGGAATACCAATATTCCTTTTTTTTTATCTTCTTCACTTTGTTGGATCATTTATGTATTTTGCAATGTCTAGAATCAGAATCAGGTTTATTGCCAAGTAGGTTTTTACACTTAAAAGGAATTTTCTCTGGTGCTCTTGGTGCAAAGTACAAATAGACAAAATGGTGCATCATTGTAAGTAGGATAATCAGACATAAAGATATAGAATAAAGATAAAATAAAATAAGATAGAATAAAGGAACATTAAAATGTCATTTTTTTGTAAAATTTGCACTCTTTAATATAGAAATTAAAACACAAAATAATAGGTACAAATAAGAATGACATTTGTAATTTGATCACTCGGAGAAGTGTTGATTCTTACGGTTTTAAACGATCACTTGTTGCTTTCACTTCATTTGCTGCACAAAACTGGAAGAAGGGCTTTTGTTTACTCTGCTCCTTCTGCATGGAACATGTTGCAAAAAGACTGGAAATTGAGCTTATTTCTTTAAATGCATTTAAATCCAGACTGAGAGCACCTGAGACAGCCTCCTCAAACTGAAACTGTTCTTGTGATATTAATAATTGATTGTAAATTGCCGTAATTTTACTTTGTAAATTTGCTGCCTCTTGGCCAGGACTCCCTTGAAAAGGAGGTTCTTAATCTCAATGGGACCTTCCTGGTTAAATAAAGGTTAAATAAAATAAATAAATAAAATGAAAAACCCTTACTTGGTACCTGTTGTAAATAATGCCCTGTTCATGATCCTTTTTGGTCTTCACTGGCTCTTCTCTCTAATGCTGCGTTCACACCGCAAGCGACCCAGCTACCAAAATCGCGTCGCCCACTGACGTAGCGTCACGCGTCCATAAATACCTCATTTTGGTCACTGTTGCTGTCGGCTGTCGCTCGATGACGTCACGTCCGCTCGAGTTTCACCGTGATCATATCATATATCATATAATAGGATGTATAGTGGACATTATTCCAGCTGTATCCTTTTCATTCACTTATCAAACACAAAACTCTGCAGCTGATGATGCAGCAGCATCATCTGTGAGTTTACCACGGTGGAACTAATGTCCTCACTGACTAATGTTTCCACACGGACATGGATTGTTACTCTGTAGTCCGGATGAAAAACTGTCTGTCTAGGGTACCGTCACACGTGCACACACCGCTGATTGATCAACTTTTTTAAATTTCACATCAGCCCCATCGCGGCTGTACATTGACTTTGCATGGAGAGTGATCGCCGAGGTAGTACAAGTAGCATCCGGTGTGAACGCAGCATTAGTGATGTTTTAGAAACAGACAGGTTCATTCCAACATCTGAACACTAGATGTCACTAAAATGCCAATTTCTACACACTGCTCCTTTAACTGTGCTGTCTAAATAAAGTTATTATACTTTTATTCTCCTCTCCTACACCAGCTCACCCCACTATTCAGACCACAAGTGACTTCAGAGACGGACACGCGCTACTTCGACGAGGAATTCACGGCTCAGACGATCACTCTTACTCCCCCAGATAAGTGTGAGTATCCTCGGGCTGCAGGAGTGTTTGGGTCTGAACCATGTGTGAACCTGAGCCTCCCTGACTCCTGCTGTCCTGTCCTTACAGATCACAGACTGGACTGCGACGACCCGGGCCAGCAAGCACACTTCCCCCAGTTCTCCTACTCTGCCAGCATAAGAGAATGAAGCCTCTCTGCCCACAAACACAAACATGCAAAAACACTACACCAGGACCAACTCGGCCCTTTTAACCCTAGAATGTCCTTACTCTGCATCTTTGAAAAGGTTTTAGTCCTGTCGGGACCTTTAAGTGCCTCCTCCTGTGGCCATATTGTTTTAGAGAAGCTCCCTTTCTACACTACAGAAAAGCAACGCCACACTGGCTGTACTGTATTAAACTGAAGTACCTCACTTTAATGGATAAACCTTCTGCCAGCAAAAGTCAAAAACCCAGGATCTGTAATCTGTCAGGAATCTGCAGCACCTTGAATGGCCTTTAATAACCACCACTGCTTTTCAGGCTGTCCTTTTTTTTCTTATGAAAACTCTGTCTGGATGTTACATCTTTTATGTGTTTCCAGCTCTGTTGTGTTTCCTGAATCATTAACAAATCAGTTAGTATAGAAACCTACGTAATTTTCCGAGGTGAACAATCAGAATAAGTTATTCACTATCAGCCTCCTGCTGCTCTTACTGTCCAGGACATTTGGTATCACGCTACATTTCAGTTTATCTGATGCTTCAAAATCCTCCAGGGAGGAACAGACATCATGAACGTGTTTCACCTAAGGATCCTGTTTGCACATTATTGCCTCTTTGTTTTGGATTTTTCTCTCCATACATTTTTGCTGAGCAACAATAAACTGTAACCAGGTGATGCATGGTGAGGATGTGTGATGGTCGGTGTTAAACTGTACAGGCACCTCTCTGCATTGTTCTGGTGTTGCGCTGTTCAGTCCGTAATAAATGAAGCTGGTGTCGACGACCTGCTCGCTGTTTGATTGGCTCCAGCCTTTATCACATGTTCCTGATGTTTCCTGTGTCCTGAACCTCCTTTGTGAAAGAAATTTCTAATTATTAAAAGATGTCTTAGTATTTAGTTTGAAAATTGTTTTCAGATTATTTGTGTTTTAATATTTTCATGAGGTGATCAGAACAGTCGCTGAACTGTTCAGATGTAAATGTGGTAAGAAGGTGTGGAAGACGAGCACCAAACTGCACTCAGCAATAAATCTGACATTTTTAATTAACATAGTGGACCTACTGGATTAATAAATACTAGGGGTGTGGCGAAATGGTCAACTCACGAAACGATATGAAATACGAAACAGGGCTCACGATACAAAATAAAGATTATAGAAAATCCCCAACAGTAGGAAGTTGTGCAAAAATCAAATTTTCTTTCTTTTTGTTTTTCCTTTTTTTTCTTTATTTGTTTATTTGGCAGGGACATTGCAATTGTACATAGTCACAAAAAAAAAACTATTTGCAGCTGATGCCATGCAAGTGGAGTTTATAGCCAAGGCTAATTCTCCACTCCTGTCCCTGGTTGGGCCTTTCTACATTACATAAAACAAGAAACTACAGTGAAACATCAGTAAAAATCTATTTAATATATTTTATTAATACTCAAATAAATGAATAAATAGATAAATCCTTCTTTCCATGTGCAGTATTCTTTAAAAATGGGTACAGGATTGTTTTGTTCTTAGCCAAGACCTAAGCCTGGCGGTGAAGATATTTAACTCAGTGATGGTCTTGAGCTTAGATGGTAGCAAGCTCCACATCTTTGCTCCTTTATAAGAAAAGGAGGACTGACCAAATGAAGTTCTGCAGCGAGGAGGTATACAGTTCTTATGTACGGAACCTCCTAATGCAGACATACAAAAAATGTTGCGCATCAGTACAAAATAAATGCAAATACAAACATAAAATCTCAATAAAAAGTGCTTTGTTGTTGTAACAATCAGGATAAGTACATTCTTGAATGAAAAGGAAAACAAATAGAAGTCCTCAGAGCTGCAGTTTAGACCTATAAATGTCTGAACTGTGAACTATAATATTTAGCCTATAACAGTGCATATACTTCTGATCTTCAAGTATGATCAGATTCTGTCAACTCAACAGTAGATGCAGAAATCAAATATTGTTTTTTGTGCAGACTTACACAAACATACAGTTGCTGCCTGTCTCCAGTTCAAAGTAGTTGGTAGTTGTACTCGCCGCAGTATACAGTGAACTGTAGCGGCATATTTTGCACACGGTTGCTGTTCTGTCTGCCAACTTCTCACCGTTCTCTCGTCTTTTACATGGGAAGCCAAAATAGGTCCACACAACCGATTTATTTGACGAAGGAGCGTCAGCTAATTCCTCGACCTCGTCTTCCTCCATTTTGAAGCGAGTGTTTTGCTACGGTAGGCGAGGAGGGTAAAAAATCATCAGTCTCAGTGGTGCGTGTGCCCCTTCGCGTTTTTTATTTGGTGCATCTTTGAATTTTATTTCACGAAATTTCGTGGCAAGAAATGTCGTTACACCCCTGATAAATACTGATGAAAAAAGGCCTGAACATTAAACTGCTGCAGCTCTGGGTTAGAAATGACTGCGTCACAGGTTTATAAGACGTTTCTCTGCACTCTTGTGGTTATTTTAACTCACCTGCAATGACAGTAAAGAGAGAAACTCTTAATGTAGACCAACCACGTGTTCTTTTCAAAGAAAGAGACGGAGGAGGGTCATGTCTTCACAGAAGTTATGTCTCATTAAAGATGTTGTTTTAACCCTTAAGGCCCGTTCGATTATTAGTAACAGTCATACCACTAAGTACTATTTTAACTTTTTAAGGCTTGTTTTTCTTAAACCAACATCAGTCCCATTCATACACATCAAATATTTGATTTGTTTTTACAGATCCAGATGAACCCTTTATGTCAATAAAATAAATCAAAATACATTAAAAAAAAAAAAAAAAATTTGACTTTGTTGTAAATATTTGGAGTCGACGACCCCAGCACTCTTGACTGTATTCATACAGGTGAAACACACCTCCCGTGTTTTCTACTTTGGCCCACCTCCTGAGGTGGTCCTGGCAGTTTGGCGTGGCAGGATCTTCACACACAGGTAATGTTCTGTCTGTAGTCTCTGCTTTTGGCTCTCATGATCTGTGGCTGTGCTGATCTCTGCTTTTGTTTGTAGATGAGCCACAAATTAATTTGGGTCTGATAATGTAATTTAATTATAGTTGTACTCATTAAAAATTGAAAATGCAGTTTATTATAGGGATGCTGGTAATTGGGTCACCCCTTTCTCTTTTCTGTACTCAGGTTCTTGTTCTTCTTTCCCTTGGTTTGGATTTCTCTTTAATCCGGGTTTGGCTCTGTTGAGGCCTGCATGAACTTTGACCTTCTGCAGCATGCAGGCACCTATTCAAAGACTGGTGCCTACAGAGTTGTCTCTCTAATGTATGTTACTTACTCATATTTTGATTTGCGATTATCATTTTGTTCTTTGGGTGTGTTTAATTTAACTGTGTGCATCATTTTGTCAGTGTTTGACACTCTTTGTCGTTTTATTAACATTTCTCTCCCTGTGCTCAGGTGCTGAGGCCCTCAGTGACAGTCCAGTCATGCTTTTCTTGATTCCCCTCATTTTGCTGATGTGCGTCGCACAGGTCATTATTTTAAGGATCCCTTCCCCCCTTAGATCCCCCTGCTGCATGGTAAGCCTCAGCCCTGCATTAACACCCCCTCTTTGCTAAGTGCTAGTTTTTAACTCCTTAACTCTCAGCTCAACTGTTTGGCAGAGGTCATTAAATTCAGGAATATTTAATGTCTTCAAAAAACATAACATGTCTTTGTTTATGTCAGTGGTTTATAATACGGAAAAAACTGCAAACATGTTTTGAAATGTTTTAAAAGCTGAAAGTTACTATTATTTTTACTATCATCATTTCAAATACTTAACCATTTACTGGTATGATGATACATATAAAGTCTGTTATTCATCAAAACCTTTTTCTGTGTTTGTCAAACTCAATATCATCTATTTTAAGTCATTTTTTCATTTTTTACATACATTTCTGACTTTTCTAATTTATTTGTGCATTCTTATGTCACTCCACAATCAACTGTTGACTTTAGAAACCGTTCAATCCCACACCAAGAAAACATCTGTTTTTTGTGGTTTTATCTGTTCCCTGAAGTGGTAATGGAACCAAACAATGATTTGATTCGTTCTGTTTTTAAAAAACATTAAATATTCCTGAATTTAACAGTTGTGTTGGTAGTTAAAGGGTTAAGCATGATGCACCAGTTTTAAAACTTTTTGCATTTATTTGGTTATTTAAAAATTTGAGTTGCTTTTGTGATAATCTTGCCTTTGTTCATTGTTATAATTTAATTTGCTCTTTTAAGAAAAATTAATCTTTCTTTCTGAAACTGTTTCTGCCAGTGGTTGTTACAGATTTTATTACCTTGTGTAGTTTTCAATTTAAACTTCATAGTGTTTGAATTTCCTGGGGGTGAAATTCCTCCAGGTGGCATTGTTGCAATAAAATAATTCTAGTATGACAGTAAAACATCTTGAGCACCTGATTTTCAGCCCTCTACAGACTAAGCACCCATTTGGCTCGTCTTTTTTTCACTGAATAGCTGACTCATCTTAGTTTCTGTGAATGTGTCAATGAACGGAATGTAAAATGAATAACACCTCCAGATTTTCATAAGTGACAAGAACCAGCACCTCTCTCTCTCTCCTCCCTTAAGAACCTTGTTAATGTTCCAGTAATTTGGAAATCAAATATTTTAAAACGGAGGATTTGTTTACTTTTGGAAAAATGTGGGATCATAAAAGAAATCTGTTCTCATTCATTGACTTTTAATTATATGTTATATATTAGTCCTTTGCCCTGTTTTAAAGTCACTGAAATATAAGTATAATTACTTATAAAACTCAAACTCTTCCTCCTGCAGGAGCATGTGCATGCAAACCTGAGCACGTGCCGGTGTGTGTGATGGAGACAGAGGTAGACGACAGGTATGAGGCTTTGTGTTCATAATTGTTGCTAACATGTCTTCAAGAGCATCTTTAAAATGACAAATCACACTTATTAGTGACTTTGATGCCCTGTTCCTCTTCCTCTAAAATCCTCTGTGCATCTCTGCTCTTGACCGAGTTAACGGGACTATGAGGAGTTTCTAAGTAATCACAAAAAAAGTCTCACTTTTAGATATATGCCTGATGGAAATACACACTTTAAGATGAGTTTTATAGCATCTAAATAGGTTACCTATAAATGCTATTCCTTAGCTTCACGGTCGGGTCGGACAGGGCTGGACTGGCCTGGATACTCAACTTCAGGAACAAGACAATTAAAACTAGAGCAAATTTAAATTATTCAGACACGTCTTAGAGCACCGGGCTGTAAGTAGCCATATATAGCCGGCTACAAAACTACAATACTAAGTTTTCCAAAAATTGCTTGTTGTCACACATCAAAAACTACCGCTACGTAACTAGAAAGAGATACATTACCTCGTGGCTTTGCAACCTGTAAGTTGTTGAAAAAAGAAGTTGTAAAGCAATGCAGAGTTCTGAGGAAGGTCCGAGCTGCATTCATTAGCATCACAACAAACACACTTTGGCTTGGGTCACGTCTTTTGGTGCGTTCCAGTTGTAGTCAGAAGTAGGAATTCCCAAGTTCCCAGTAGGAAACTGCAACTGGAACGCCCCCCGAAGTCTGAATTTCCTAGTGTGCCCCCAGTGTGAACAGTTATTTAGCTCCTGTAATAATCCATTTATTAGCACTTCTGACTGGGGTGTGTGGCTCTAGATCAGCTGTATACATAGTATTGTTAGACTTATATTTACAAAAATGCTGCCATAGTGATAATCACATTCTTCATACAACAACACAGGGCGTGTTAACAACAGCTAACAATAGCCTGGTAGATCAGCATGTTTTTTTCAGACTTCAACTGGAACGCCGTTAAGTCGGAGATGATGTCACTCCCATTTCCGAAGTTACTGGAATGCAGCATTACGACAGTCGGCACGCGTGCTCATGGGTAGCAGAGTCTTTATATCGCCGGTAATAGATTCTCCTCATAGCACCTTTAACGGTTCAACCTCAGTCATCATGGTGAGGTACCTAATTGAGAATAATACCAACTGTTGAGTCAGTAAAAAAACACTTTAAAAATTTAATTCTCATTTTACAATCCTTAATGCAAACCCTGTAGTTCAGACCTATGGACCTGGAAAAACATTCAAAGCTTGAAACTTTGACAGGCAGTTTTTATTTTAAAGATCCCCTGAATAAATGTGAAATAAAGAGAAGGAGAAATACATGTAGTGTGCCTCCACTGGGGCTGAAGTCAGAATGTGAAAATGCTCCAAAAAGATTATGGGTTACCAATAAACACAAAATTCATATTGAGACAAATTGTTTATTTGAACAATTCTGAAAATATCTCATTTCACAAAATCATTTTTTTGATTTGTAATAACACCCACTCAGAGTGTTAAGATTTCTCACGTCTGTATATTAAGGATGCACCGAATGTTCTGTGACCGAATATATTTGGCCGAATATTGCAAAAAAAGTCATATTCAGCCTTCGGTGGAGTGAGGTAATAGCAAGGCCAAATACTGCCTTGTGATGCAATGATGAAATCAAATACGTCATTGCGTGTGACTGTGGCTAAGCAGACTTGTGTCAAAAGTACAATAATTCATTTGTTGTGGGTCTATCCACTTCAATGCACTTTAGTTTTTTTTAATGCATGTTTTGTTTTGTTTGAAGGCCATAGTAGGTCATAATATTCAATAAACTATTACTTTCTTTTAAAAACATCTAAAAATTTATTCTAACCTATTTATGCACTATTAAAAAAATATAATAAACTACTTAATTGGATATTCAGCTTCAGCCACAAATTTTCATTTCGGTGCATCCCCAATGTATATCTTGTTCAATTATTTTTGACAAGGCAAAAACATTAGGATAAAAAAGCATCAAACATGGCGACAAGTAAAACAATAAAGGAGATTCGGTCATGTCACAACTTTAGTACTTATTCAGCATATATTATATTTTAATATGTATGTGAAGGAAACCACAAGGTCAGGTTTGAAGAGGAATCACAAATAGTAAGAGGAAAGCCGTGCACGTTATATAATCTAAGCTGCTGATAAGTGTAAGCTATTTTACTAAAACACTTTAAAAGCCTAACTTTATAAACTTCTCCAAAAAAATGAGAACATTTCAAAAAGTGCAACTCCTGAACTTAAAAAAACAATTTAAAAATTCAAATTTCCATGACATTTGATCGATTATATGGAATTGATTATACATCCAAAAATACCAGAGGCTGGAGATCCCTACTTTCGATGCACAGTCTGGTGGCAGGCGCAGCAGCAGCCGTAGCAGCAGTGCCACAGCTGACAAAGGAGACCAATGTTTGTTTCTGAAAGAGCGTCAGCCTCCTCCACCATCTCCTGGGATATTATCGAAGAAATCTGTTTTGTTCCTTTTCCTCCAGTCACCTCCCTTTGTGCCGTTTTATCTGCCGTGTTGCGAGTGATCAGTGTCCGGCATCCTTTTTCACTCAAATGCAGTTTTTCAAGCTCACGGAGCATCAGGACCTTGAGTTGTTGGAGCTCTGTGCACTTTTCATGCAGAGTCTGATGGTCAATCTCAAAGCCACACTGACAAATCCTGACCTTGGTCATTTGTTTTGTCTGCTGCCTCTCTGACTGGGTGACAGCATTGTGTTGTAATGTTCCTTTGACAAACTGATTGACAACCTTTAGTCTCTTTTCCAGGTTTGTTCTCATATTATCACCTCTTTGAATCATTTGACTGATTTCCTTTCGTTCCTTTTTAGTGTCTTTCCACATTTGTCTCAAACTGTCCCTGTCCAGAATTTTGTCTTCTTTTAGATAACGTTGCTCTTCTGCGATCTTCAGTAATGCTGAGAACTTATTTTGTTTACGTGTGGCCTCTTCTTCACCGCCATCAACCGGGAGCAGAAGTTTCTGATGAATTCTGCAGGGTTCGTTTTTCCTTACAGGAGAACATGGATGAAAACTTGAATATGATTGATGATCATATCGACGTGGTTGTGATGCAGAGTATGATGGTTGAGAATCACTCTCAGGTTCAGAGTCTGCAAATATGTTCTGCTCCAAATCTTTATCCTTCATCCCTCTTTTTAAAGAATCTTCTGTTTGTACGGCTTTGTCACATTTCCATTTGCCTGAATATTTTGATAATCCATGGACATTATCTGCTGGAACCTGAATAGGGAAATTTTCAATCTGTGGTTCTTGTCCATGAATTTCGGTCCTGACCCGAATCCCATCAAACTGATGGTCTGCATCTTCCTTCATCTTCTGTATCTGGGCTTTTGTCATCTGCATGGAGTCTTTCTCTTCCTTGATCTTGTCTTTCTCTTCTTGCATGAAGTCAGTTTGTTGCAGGATGTCCTGTCTGAGGAGCTCCAAGTCCTGTCTCTCTTTGTTGAGTGTGACTTTCTCATGATCCAGATCTTCCCTGTCTTTCCTGAGCTCTTCCCTTTGCTTGTCAAGATCCTGTAGCTCAATGTCCAACGGTTGTTGCCTTGGCAGTTGTCGGTCTTTCTCCTGTGAACTCATTTCTGACACAAGACTCATCAGATTGTCCTTTTCTTCCTTCAACAGCTGAGTGTAAGCAGCCATGTTTGTTTTCTGTTCAGTGAGTGCTGCCAGCTTCTGCTCCAGTTGAGTGTACAGCATGTGCTGGTCTTGATTCTTCTGCTGCAATTTGTCCACTTGTTTGTTCAGGTCTACACACATCTTTTCATTGAGTTGTTGGAGTTTGTCTCTCAGGCCTTTGATTAGTTTCATTTGATTCATCAGGTCATCTTCTTTCTTTTGCAGCTCGGACCTTTGTCCATGGATGTTCTCCTTCTCATTGGCCAGCATTTCTCGTAGACTCTCCATTTCAATCTTCATGTGACTGAGTTGTTGTCTCTCCTCCCTGATGCTGGCCATGCCATCTTGAAATTCTTTTTCCTTCTCTTTCAGAGCCTCCTTGAGCAGCTCCAGCTCCTGTCTGTCTGACTGGGCATGGTGCATTTGCATTTCCAGTTTGTCTAAGAGGGCTTGGATCTCGGCTTCCTTGCGCTCTTGTTCTTGTTCTCTGGAGGCATTGGAGTTCATCACCTTATCCAGTTGATCCCTCTCTTTCCTGACCTGAAGGGTCATGTCTTGGAGCTGTGTCCTCTGTTGGTGAATCTCATCAAACTGCTGGTCTGCATCTTCCTTCATCTTCTGTATCTGGGCTTTTGCCATCTGCATGGAGTCTTTCTCTTCCTTGATCTTGTCTTTCTCTTCTTGCACAAAGTCAGTTTGTTGCTGGATGTCCTGTCTGAGGAGCTCCAAGTCCTGTCTCTCTTTGTTGAGTGTGACTTTCTCATGATCCAGATCTTCCCTGTCTTTCCTGAGCTCTTCCCTTAGCTTGTCAAGATCCTGTTGCTCAATGTCCAGCGGTTTGCTGCCTCCTGGGAACTCAAGAGACTCATCAGATTGTCCTTTTCTCCCTTCAACAGCTGAGTGTAAGCAGCCATGTTTGCTTTCTGTTCAGTGAGTGCTGCCAGCTTCTGCTCCAGTTGAGTGTACAGCATTAGCTGGTCTTGATTCTTCTGCTGCAATTTGTCCACTTGTTTGTTCAGGTCTACACACATCTTTTCATTGAGTTGTTGGAGTTTGTCTCTCAGGCCTTTGATTAGTTTCATTTGATTCATCAGGTCATCTTCTTTCTTTTGCAGCTCCGACCTTTGTCCATGGATGTTCTCCTTCTCATTGGCCAGCATTTCTCGTAGACTCTCCATTTCAATCTTCATGTGACTGAGTTGTTGTCTCTCCTCTTTGATGCTGGCCATGCCATCTTGAAATTCTTTTTCCTTCTCTTTCAGAGCCTCCTTGAGAAGTTCCAGCTCCTGTCTGTCTGACTGGGCATGGTGCATTTGCATTTCCAGTTTGTCTAAGAGGGCTTGGATCTCGGCTTCCTTGCGCTCTTGTTCTTGTTCTCTGGAGGCATTGGAGTTCATCACCTTATCCAGTTGATCCCTCTCTTTCCTGACCTGAAGGGTCATGTCTTGGAGCTGTGTCCTCTGTTGGTGAATCTCATCAAACTGCTGGTCTGCATCTTCCTTCATCTTCTGTATCTGGGCTTTTGCCATCTGCATGGAGTCTTTCTCTTCCTTGATCTTGTCTTTCTCTTCTTGCACAAAGTCAGTTTGTTGCTGGATGTCCTGTCTGAGGAGCTCCAAGTCCTGTCTCTCTTTGTTGAGTGTGACTTTCTCATGATCCAGATCTTCCCTGTCTTTCCTGAGCTCTTCCCTTTGCTTGTCAAGATCCTGTAGCTCAATGTCCAACGGTTGCTGCCTCGACAGTTGTGCACCTGTCTCCTGGGAACTCAAGAGACTCATCAGATTGTCCTTTTCTTCCTTCAACAGCTGAGTGTAAGCAGCCATGTTTGCTTTCTGTTCAGTGAGTGCTGCCAGCTTCTGCTCCAGTTGAGTGTACAGCATGTGCTGGTCTTGATTCTTCTGCTGCAATTTGTCCACTTGTTTGTTCAGGTCTACACACATCTTTTCATTGAGTTGTTGGAGTTTGTCTCTCAGGCCTTTGATTAGTTTCATTTGATTCATCAGGTCATCTTCTTTCTTTTGCAGCTCCGACCTTTGTCCATGGATGTTCTCCTTCTCATTGGCCAGCATTTCTCGTAGACTCTCCATTTCAATCTTCATGTGACTGAGTTGTTGTCTCTCCTCTTTGATGCTGGCCATGCCATCTTGAAATTCTTTTTCCTTCTCTTTCAGAGCCTCCTTGAGCAGCTCCAGCTCCTGTCTGTCTGACTGGGCATGGTGCATTTGCATTTCCAGTTTGTCTAAGAGGGCCTGGATCTCGGCTTCCTTGCGCTCTTGTTCTTGTTCTCTGGAGGCATTGGAGTTCATCACCTTATCCAGTTGATCCCTCTCTTTCCTGACCTGAAGGGTCATGTCTTGGAGCTGTGTCCTCTGTTGGTGAATCTCATCAAACTGCTGGTCTGCATCTTCCTTCATCTTCTGTATCTGGGCTTTTGCCATCTGCATGGAGTCTTTCTCTTCCTTGATCTTGTCTTTCTCTTCTTGCACAAAGTCAGTTTGTTGCTGGATGTCCTGTCTGAGGAGCTCCAAGTCCTGTCTCTCTTTGTTGAGTGTGACTTTCTCATGATCCAGATCTTCCCTGTCTTTCCTGAGCTCTTCCCTTTGCTTGTCAAGATCCTGTAGCTCAATGTCCAACGGTTGCTGCCTCGACAGTTGTGCACCTGTCTCCTGGGAACTCAAGAGACTCATCAGATTGTCCTTTTCTCCCTTCAACAGCTGAGTGTAAGCAGCCATGTTTGCTTTCTGTTCAGTGAGTGCTGCCAGCTTCTGCTCCAGTTGAGTGTACAGCATGTGCTGGTCTTGATTCTTCTGCTGCAATTTGTCCACTTGTTTGTTCAGGTCTACACACATCTTTTCATTGAGTTGTTGGAGTTTGTCTCTCAGGCCTTTGATTAGTTTCATTTGATTCATCAGGTCATCTTCTTTCTTTTGCAGCTCGGACCTTTGTCCATGGATGTTCTCCTTCTCATTGGCCAGCATTTCTCGTAGACTCTCCATTTCAATCTTCATGTGACTGAGTTGTTGTCTCTCCTCTTTGATGCTGGCCATGCCATCTTGAAATTCTTTTTCCTTCTCTTTCAGAGCCTCCTTGAGAAGTTCCAGCTCCTGTCTGTCTGACTGGGCATGGTGCATTTGCATTTCCAGTTTGTCTAAGAGGGCTTGGATCTCGGCTTCCTTGCGCTCTTGTTCTTGTTCTCTGGAGGCATTGGAGTTCATCACCTTATCCAGTTGATCCCTCTCTTTCCTGACCTGAAGGGTCATGTCTTGGAGCTGTGTCCTCTGTTGGTGAATCTCATCAAACTGCTGGTCTGCATCTTCCTTCATCTTCTGTATCTGGGCTTTTGCCATCTGCATGGAGTCTTTCTCTTCCTTGATCTTGTCTTTCTCTTCTTGCACAAAGTCAGTTTGTTGCTGGATGTCCTGTCTGAGGAGCTCCAAGTCCTGTCTCTCTTTGTTGAGTGTGACTTTCTCATGATCCAGATCTTCCCTGTCTTTCCTGAGCTCTTCCCTTAGCTTGTCAAGATCCTGTTGCTCAATGTCCAACGGTTGTCGGTCTTTCTCCTGGGAAGTCAAGAGACTCATCAGATTGTCCTTTTCTTCCTTCAACAGCTGAGTTTTAGCAGCCATGTTTGCTTTCTGTTCAGTGAGTGCTGCCAGCTTCTGCTCCAGTTGAGTGTACAGCATGTGCTGGTCTTGATTCTTCTGCTGCAATTTGTCCACTTGTTTGTTCAGGTCTACACACATCTTTTCATTGAGTTGTTGGAGTTTGTCTCTCAGGCCTTTGATTAGTTTCATTTGATTCATCAGGTCATCTTCTTTCTTTTGCAGCTCGGACCTTTGTCCATGGATGTTCTCCTTCTCATTGGCCGGCATTTCTCGTAGCCTCTCCATGTCAATCTTCATTTGACTGAGCTGTTGTCTCTCCTCCCTGATGCTGGCCATGCCATCTTGAAATTCTTTTTCTTTCTTGTTCAGAGGCTCCTTGAGCAGCTCCAGCTCCTGTCTCTCTGACTGGGCATGGTGCACTTGGATGTCCAGTTTGTCTAAGAGGGCTTGGATCTCGACTTCCTTGCGCTGTTGTTCTTGTTCTCTGGAGGCAATGGAGTTCATCAACTTATCCAGTTGATCCCTCTCTTTCCTGACCTGAAGGGTCATGTCTTGGAGCTGTGTCCTCTGCTGGTGAATCTCATCAAACTGCTGGTCTGCATCTTCCTTCATCTTCTGTATCTGGGCTTTTGTCATCTGCATGGAGTCTTTCTCTTCCTTGATCTTGTCTTTTCTTTCTTGCACAAAGTCAGTTTGTTGCTGGATGTCCTGTCTGAGGAGCTCCAAGTCCTGTCTCTCTTTGTTGAGTGTGACTTTCTCATGATCCAGATCTTCCCTGTCTTTCCTGAGCTCTTCCCTTAGCTTGTCAAGATCCTGTTGCTCAATGTCCAACGGTTGCTGCCTTTGCAGTTGTGTGTCTTTCTCCTGGGAACTCATGTCTGACACAAGACTCATCAGATTGTCCTTTTCTTCCTTCAACAGCTGAGTGTAAGCAGCCATGTTTGCTTTCTGTTCAGTGAGTGCTGCCAGCTTCTGCTCCAGTTGAGTGTACAGCATGTGCTGGTCTTGATTCTTCTGCTGCAATTTGTCCACTTGTTTGTTCAGGTCTACACACATCTTTTCATTGAGTTGTTGGAGTTTGTCTCTCAGGCCTTTGATTAGTTTCATTTGATTCATCAGGTCATCTTCTTTCTTTTGCAGCTCCGACCTTTGTCCATGGATGTTCTCCTTCTCATTGGCCAGCATTTCTCGTAGACTCTCCATTTCAATCTTCATGTGACTGAGTTGTTGTCTCTCCTCCCTGATGCTGGCCATGCCATCTTGAAATTCTTTTTCCTTCTTGTTCAGAGCCTCCTTGAGCAGCTCCAGCTCCTGTCTCTCTGACTGGGCATGGTGCATTTGGATGTCCAGTTTGTCTAAGAGGGCTTGGATCTCGACTTCCTTGCGCTCTTGTTCTTGTTCTCTGGAGGCAATGGAGTTCATCACCTTATCCAGTTGATCCCTCTCTTTCCTGACCTGAAGGGTCATGTCTTGGAGCTGTGTCCTCTGTTGGTGAATCTCATCAAACTGCTGGTCTGCATCTTCCTTCATCTTCTGTATCTGGGCTTTTGCCATCTGCATGGAGTCTTTCTCTTCCTTGATCTTGTCTTTCTCTTCTTGCACAAAGTCAGTTTGTTGCTGGATGTCCTGTCTGAGGAGCTCCAAGTCCTGTCTCTCTTTGTTGAGTGTGACTTTCTCATGATCCAGATCTTCCCTGTCTTTCCTGAGCTCTTCCCTTAGCTTGTCAAGATCCTGTTGCTCAATGCAGTTGTGTGTCTTTCTCCTGGGAAGTCAAGAGACTCATCAGATTGTCCTTTTCTTCCTTCAACAGCTGAGTGTAAGCAGCCATGTTTGCTTTCTGTTCAGTGAGTGCTGCCAGCTTCTGCTCCAGTTGAGTGTACAGCATGTGCTGGTCTTGATTCTTCTGCTGCAATTTGTCCACTTGTTTGTTCAGGTCTACACACATCTTTTCATTGAGTTGTTGGAGTTTGTCTCTCAGGCCTTTGATTAGTTTCATTTGATTCATCAGGTCATCTTCTTTCTTTTGCAGCTCGGACCTTTGTCCATGGATGTTCTCCTTCTCATTGGCCAGCATTTCTCGTAGCCTCTCCATGTCAATCTTCATTTGACTGAGCTGTTGTCTCTCCTCCCTGATGCTGGCCATGCCATCTTGAAATTCTTTTTCCTTCTTGTTCAGAGCCTCCTTGAGCAGCTCCAGCTCCTGTCTGTCTGACTGGGCATGGTGCATTTGGATGTCCAGTTTTTCTAGGAGGGCTTGGATCTCGGCTTCCTTGCGCTGTTGTTCTTGTTCTCTGGAGGCAATGGAGTTCATCAACTTATCCAGTTGATCCCTCTCTTTCCTGACCTGAAGGGTCATGTCTTGGAGCTGTGTCCTCTGCTGGTGAATCTCATCAAACTGCTGGTCTACGTCTTCCTTCATCTTCTGTACCTGGGCTTTTGCCATCTGCATGGAGTCTTTCTCTTCCTTGATCTTGTCTTTCTCTTCTTGCACAAAGTCAGTTTGTTGCTGGATGTCCTGTCTGAGGAGCTCCAAGTCCTGTCTCTCTTTGTTGAGTGTGACTTTCTCATGATCCAGATCTTCCCTGTCTTTCCTGAGCTCTTCCCTTAGCTTGTCAAGATCCTGTAGCTCAATGTCCAACGGTTGCTGCCTTTGCAGTTGTGCGTCTTTCTCCTCTGAACTCAAAAGACTCATCAGATTGTCCTTTTCTTCCTTCAACAGCTGAGTGTAAGCAGCCATGTTTGCTTTCTGTTCAGTGAGTGCTGCCAGCTTCTGCTCCAGTTGAGTGTACAGCATGTGCTGGTCTTGATTCTTCTGCTGCAATTTGTCCACTTGTTTGTTCAGGTCTACACACATCTTTTCATTGAGTTGTTGGAGTTTGTCTCTCAGGCCTTTGATTAGTTTCATTTGATTCATCAGGTCATCTTCTTTCTTTTGCAGCTCTGACCTTTGTCCATGGATGTTTTCCTTCTCATTGGCCAGCATTTCTCGTAGCCTCTCCATGTCAATCTTCATGTGACTGAGCTGTTGTCTCTCCTCCCTGATGCTGGCCATGCCATCTTGAAATTCTTTTTCCTTCTTGTTCAGAGCCTCCTTGAGCAGCTCCAGCTCCTGTCTCTCTGACTGGGCATGGTGCATTTGGATGTCCAGTTTTTCTAGGAGGGCTTGGATCTCGGCTTCCTTGCGCTGTTGTTCTTGTTCTCTGGAGGCAATGAAGTTCATCAACTTATCCAATTGATCCCTCTCTTTCCTGACCTGAAGGGTCATGTCTTGGAGCTGTGTCCTCTGCTGTTGAATCTCATCAAACTGCTGGTCTACGTCTTCCTTCATCTTCTGTACCTGGGCTTTTGTCATCTGCATGGAGTCTTTCTCTTCCTTGATCTTGTCTTTCTCTTCTTGCACAAAGTCAGTTTGTTGCTGGATGTCCTGTCTGAGGAGCTCCAAGTCCTGTCTCTCGTTGTTGAGTGTGACTTTCTCATGATCCAGATCTTCCCTGTCTTTCCTGAGCTCTTCCCTTAGCTTGTCAAGATCCTGTAGCTCAATGTCCAACGGTTGTTGCCTTTGCAGTTGTGTGTCTTTCTCCTGTGAACTCATTTCTGACACAAGACTCATCAGATTGTCCTTTTCTTCCTTCAACAGCTGAGTGTAAGCAGCCATGTTTGCTTTCTGTTCAGTGAGTGCTGCCAGCTTCTGCTCCAGTTGAGTGTACAGCATGTGCTGGTCTTGATTCTTCTGCTGCAATTTGTCCACTTGTTTGTTCAGGTCTACACACATCTTTTCATTGAGTTGTTGGAGTTTGTCTCTCAGGCCTTTGATTAGTTTCATTTGATTCATCAGGTCATCTTCTTTCTTTTGCAGCTCGGACCTTTGTCCATGGATGTTCTCCTTCTCATTGGCCAGCATTTCTCGTAGACTCTCCATTTCAATCTTCATGTGACTGAGTTGTTGTCTCTCCTCCCTGATGCTGGCCATGCCATCTTGAAATTCTTTTTCCTTCTTGTTCAGAGCCTCCTTGAGCAGCTCCAGCTCCTGTCTGTCTGACTGGGCATGGTGCATTTGCATTTCCAGTTTGTCTAAGAGGGCCTGGATCTCGGCTTCCTTGCGCTCTTGTTCTTGTTCTCTGGAGGCAATGGAGTTCATCACCTTATCCAGTTGATCCCTCTCTTTCCTGACCTGAAGGGTCATGTCTTGGAGCTGTGTCCTCTGTTGGTAAATCTCATCAAACTGCTGGTCTGCATCTTCCTTCATCTTCTGTATCTGGGCTTTTGCCATCTGCATGGAGTCTTTCTCTTCCTTGATCTTGTCTTTCTCTTCTTGCACAAAGTCAGTTTGTTGCTGGATGTCCTGTCTGAGGAGCTCCAAGTCCTGTCTCTCTTTGTTGAGTGTGACTTTCTCATGATCCAGATCTTCCCTGTCTTTCCTGAGCTCTTCCCTTAGCTTGTCAAGATCCTGTTGCTCAATGTCCAACGGTTGTCGGTCTTTCTCCTGGGAACTCAAGAGACTCATCAGATTGTCCTTTTCTCCCTTCAACAGCTGAGTGTAAGCAGCCATGTTTGCTTTCTGTTCAGTGAGTGCTGCCAGCTTCTGCTCCAGTTGAGTGTACAGCATTAGCTGGTCTTGATTCTTCTGCTGCAATTTGTCCACTTGTTTGTTCAGTTCTACACACATCTTTTCATTGAGTTGTTGGAGTTTGTCTCTCAGGCCTTTGATTAGTTTCATTTGATTCATCAGGTCATCTTCTTTCTTTTGCAGCTCCGACCTTTGTCCATGGATGTTCTCCTTCTCATTGGCCAGCATTTCTCGTAGGCTCTCCATTTCAATCTTCATGTGACTGAGTTGTTGTCTCTCCTCCTTGATGCTGGCCTTGCCATCTTGAAATTCTTTTTCCTTCTTGTTCAGAGCCTCCTTGAGCAGCTCCAGCTCCTGTCTGTCTGACTGGGCATGGTGCATTTGGATGTCCAGTTTTTCTATGAGGGCTTGGATCTCGGCTTCCTTGCGCTCTTGTTCTTGTTCTCTGGAGGCAATGGAGTTCATCACCTTATCCAGTTGATCCCTCTCTTTCCTGACCTGAAGGGTCATGTCTTGGAGCTGTGTCCTCTGTTGGTAAATCTCATCAAACTGCTGGTCTGCATCTTCCTTCATCTTCTGTATCTGGGCTTTTGCCATCTGCATGGAGTCTTTCTCTTCCTTGATCTTGTCTTTCTCTTCTTGCACAAAGTCAGTTTGTTGCTGGATGTCCTGTCTGAGGAGCTCCAAGTCCTGTCTCTCTTTGTTGAGTGTGACTTTCTCATGATCCAGATCTTCCCTGTCTTTCCTGAGCTCTTCCCTTAGCTTGTCAAGATCCTGTTGCTCAATGTCCAACGGTTGTCGGTCTTTCTCCTGGGAACTCAAGAGACTCATCAGATTGTCCTTTTCTTCCTTCAACAGCTGAGTGTAAGCAGCCATGTTTGCTTTCTGTTCAGTGAGTGCTGCCAGTTTCTGCTCCAGTTGAGTGTACAGCATGTGCTGGTCTTGATTCTTCTGCTGCAATTTGTCCACTTGTTTGTTCAGGTCTACACACATCTTTTCATTGAGTTGTTGGAGTTTGTCTCTCAGGCCTTTGATTAGTTTCATTTGATTCATCAGGTCATCTTCTTTCTTTTGCAGCTCCGACCTTTGTCCATGGATGTTCTCCTTCTCATTGGCCAGCATTTCTCGTAGCCTCTCCATGTCAATCTTCATTTGACTGAGCTGTTGTCTCTCCTCCCTGATGCTGGCCATGCCATCTTGAAATTCTTTTTCCTTCTTGTTCAGAGCCTCCTTGAGCAGCTCCAGCTCCTGTCTGTCTGACTGGGCATGGTGCATTTGGATGTCCAGTTTTTCTAGGAGGGCTTGGATCTCGGCTTCCTTGCGCTGTTGTTCTTGTTCTCTGGAGGCAATGGAGTTCATCAACTTATCCAGTTGATCCCTCTCTTTCCTGACCTGAAGGGTCATGTCTTGGAGCTGTGTCCTCTGTTGAATCTCATCAAACTGCTGGTCTACGTCTTCCTTCATCTTCTGTACCTGGGCTTTTGCCATCTGCATGGAGTCTTTCTCTTCCTTGATCTTGTCTTTCTCTTCTTGCACAAAGTCAGTTTGTTGCTGGATGTCCTGTCTGAGGAGCTCCAAGTCCTGTCTCTCTTTGTTGAGTGTGACCTTGTCATGATCCAGATCTTCCCTGCCTTTCCTGAGCTCTTTCCTTAGCTTGTCAAGATCCTGTAGCTCAATGTCCAACGGTTGCTGCCTTTGCAGTTGTGCGTCTTTCTCCTCTGAACTCAAAAGACTCATCAGATTGTCCTTTTCTTCCTTCAACAGCTGAGTGTAAGCAGCCATGTTTGCTTTCTGTTCAGTGAGTGCTGCCAGCTTCTGCTCCAGTTGAGTGTACAGCATGTGCTGGTCTTGATTCTTCTGCTGCAATTTGTCCACTTGTTTGTTCAGGTCTACACACATCTTTTCATTGAGTTGTTGGAGTTTGTCTCTCAGGCCTTTGATTAGTTTCATTTGATTCATCAGGTCATCTTCTTTCTTTTGCAGCTCGGACCTTTGTCCATGGATGTTCTCCTTCTCATTGGCCAGCATTTCTCGTAGCCTCTCCATGTCAATCTTCATTTGACTGAGATGTTGTCTCTCCTCCCTGATGCTGGCCATGCCATCTTGAAATTCTTTTTCCTTCTCTTTCAGAGCCTCCTTGAGAAGTTCCAGCTCCTGTCTGTCTGACTGGGCATGGTGCATTTGCATTTCCAGTTCGTCTAAGAGGGCTTGGATCTCGGCTTCCTTGCGCTCTTGTTCTTGTTCTCTGGAGGCAATGGAGTTCATCACCTTATCCAGTTGATCCCTCTCTTTCCTGACCTGAAGGGTCATGTCTTGGAGCTGTGTCCTCTGTTGGTGAATCTCATCAAACTGCTGGTCTGCATCTTCCTTCATCTTCTGTATCTGGGCTTTTGCCATCTGCATGGAGTCTTTCTCTTCCTTGATCTTGTCTTTCTCTTCTTGCACAAAGTCAGTTTGTTGCTGGATGTCCTGTCTGAGGAGCTCCAAGTCCTGTCTCTCTTTGTTGAGTGTGACTTTCTCATGATCCAGATCTTCCCTGTCTTTCCTGAGCTCTTCCCTTAGCTTGTCAAGATCCTGTTGCTCAATGTCCAACGGTTGTCGGTCTTTCTCCTGGGAACTAAAGAGACTCATCAGATTGTCCTTTTCTTCCTTCAACAGCTGAGTGTAAGCAGCCATATCTGCTTTTTGTTCAGTGAGTGCTGCCAGCTTCTGCTTCAGTTGAGTGTACAGCATGTGCTGGTCTTGATTCTTCTGCTGCAATTTGTCCACTTGTTTGTTCAGGTCTACACGCATCTTTTCATTGAGTTGTTGGAGTTTGTCTCTCAGGCCTTTGATTAGTTTCATTTGATTCATCAGGTCATCTTCTTTCTTTTGCAGCTCCGACCTTTGTCCATGGATGTTCTCCTTCTCATTGGCCAGCATTTCTCGTAGGCTCTCCATTTCAATCTTCATGTGACTGAGTTGTTGTCTCTCCTCCTTGATGCTGGCCATGCCATCTTGAAATTCTTTTTCCTTCTCTTTCAGAGCCTCCTTGAGCAGTTCCAGCTCCTGTCTGTCTGACTGGGCATGGTGCATTTGCATTTCCAGTTTGTCTAAGAGGGCTTGGATCTCGGCTTCCTTGCTCTTGTTCTTGTTCTCTGGAGGCAATGGAGTTCATCACCTTATCCAGTTGATCCCTCTCTTTCCTGACCTGAAGGGTCATGTCTTGGAAACTGTGTCCTCTGTTGGTGAATCTCATCAAACTGCTGGTCTGCATCTTCCTTCATCTTCTGTATCTGGGCTTTTGCCATCTGCATGGAGTCTTTCTCTTCCTTGATCTTGTCTTTCTCTTCTTGCACAAAGTCAGTTTGTTGCTGGATGTCCTGTCTGAGGAGCTCCAAGTCCTGTCTCTCTTTGTTGAGTGTGACTTTCTCATGATCCAGATCTTCCCTGTCTTTCCTGAGCTCTTCCCTTAGCTTGTCAAGATCCTGTTGCTCAATGTCCAACGGTTGTCGGTGCTTTCTTGGCAGTTGTGTGTCTTTCTCCTGGGAACTCAAAGAGACTCATCAGATTGTCCTTTTCTTCCTTCAACAGCTGAGTGTAAGCAGCCATGTTTGCTTTCTGTTCAGTGAGTGCTGCCAGCTTCTGCTCCAGTTGAGTGTACAGCATGTGCTGGTCTTGATTCTTCTGCTGCAATTTGTCCACTTGTTTGTTCAGGTCTACACACATCTTTTCATTGAGTTGTTGGAGTTTGTCTCTCAGGCCTTTGATTAGTTTCATTTGATTCATCAGGTCATCTTCTTTCTTTTGCAGCTCGGACCTTTGTCCATGGATGTTCTCCTTCTCATTGGCCAGCATTTCTCGTAGGCTCTCCATTTCAATCTTCATGTGACTGAGTTGTTGTCTCTCCTCCTTGATGCTGGCCATGCCATCTTGAAATTCTTTTTCCTTCTTGTTCAGAGCCTCCTTGAGCAGCTCCAGCTCCTGTCTGTCTGACTGGGCATGGTGCATTTGGATGTCCAGTTTTTCTAGGAGGGCTTGGATCTCGGCTTCCTTGCGCTGTTGTTCTTGTTCTCTGGAGGCAATGGAGTTCATCACCTTATCCAGTTGATCCCTCTCTTTCCTGACCTGAAGGGTCATGTCTTGGAGCTGTGTCCTCTGCTGGTGAATCTCATCAAACTGCTGGTCTACGTCTTCCTTCATCTTCTGTACCTGGGCTTTTGCCATCTGCATGGAGTCTTTCTCTTCCTTGATCTTGTCTTTCTCTTCTTGCACAAAGTCAGTTTGTTGCTGGATGTCCTGTCTGAGGAGCTCCAAGTCCTGTCTCTCTTTGTTGAGTGTGACCTTTCTCATGATCCAGATCTTCCCTGTCTTTCCTGAGCTCTTCCCTTAGCTTGTCAAGATCCTGTAGCTCAATGTCCAAGCGGTTGCTGCCTTTGCAGTTGTGCGTCTTTCTCCTGGGAACTCAAAGACTCATCAGATTGTCCTTTTCTTCCTTCAACAGCTGAGTGTAAGCAGCCATGTTTGCTTTCTGTTCAGTGAGTGCTGCCAGCTTCTGCTCCAGTTGAGTGTACAGCATGTGCTGGTCTTGATTCTTCTGCTGCAATTTGTCCACTTGTTTGTTCAGGTCTACACACATCTTTTCATTGAGTTGTTGGAGTTTGTCTCTCAGGCCTTTGATTAGTTTCATTTGATTCATCAGGTCATCTTCTTCCTTTTGCAGCTCGGACCTTTGTCCATGGATGTTCTCCTTCTCATTGGCCAGCATTTCTCGTAGGCTCTCCATTTCAATCTTCATGTGACTGAGTTGTTGTCTCTCCTCCCTGATGCTGGCCATGCCATCTTGAAATTCTTTTTCCTTCTCTTTCAGAGCCTCCTTGAGAAGTTCAGCTCCAGCTCCTGTCTGTCTGACTGGGCATGGTGCATTTGCATTTCCAGTTTGTCTAAGAGGGCTTGGATCTCGGCTTCCTTCTCTTGTTCTTGTTCTCTGGAGGCAATGGAGTTCATCACCTTATCCAGTTGATCCCTCTCTTTCCTGACCTGAAGGGTCATGTCTTGGAAACTGTGTCGTCTGCTGTTGAATCTCATCAAACTGCTGGTCTGCATCTTCCTTCATCTTCTGTACCTGGGCTTTTGTAATCTGCATAGAGTCTTTCTCTTCCATGATCTTGTCTTTCTCTTCTTGCACAAAGTCAGTTTGTTGCTGGATGTCCTGTCTGAGGGGCTCCAAGTCCTGTCTCTCTTTGTTGAGTGTGACTTTCTCTCATGATCCAGATCTTCCCTGTCTTTCCTGAGCTCTTCCCTTAGCTTGTCAAGATCCTGTTGCTCAATGTCCAACGGTTGCTGCCTTTGCAGTTGTCGTCTTTCTCCCTGGGAACTCATGTCTGACACAAGACTCATCAGATTGTCCTTTTCTTCCTTCAACAGCTGAGTGTAAGCAGCCATGTTTGCTTTCTGTTCAGTGAGTGCTGCCAGCTTCTGCTCCAGTTGAGTGTACAGCATGTGCTGGTCTTGATTCTTCTGCTGCAATTTGTCCACTTGTTTGTTCAGGTCTACACACATCTTTTCATTGAGTTGTTGGAGTTTGTCTCTCAGGCCTTTGATTAGTTTCATTTGATTCATCAGGTCATCTTCTTTCTTTTGCAGCTCCGACCTTTGTCCATGGATGTTCTCCTTCTCATTGGCCAGCATTTCTCGTAGGCTCTCCATTTCAATCTTCATTTGACTGAGCTGTTGTCTCTCCTCCGTCATGCTGGCCATGCCATCTTGAAATTCTTTTTCCTTCTCTTTCAGAGCCTCCTTGAGAAGTTCCAGCTCCTGTCTGTCTGACTGGGCATGGTGCATTTGCATTTCCAGTTCGTCTAAGAGGGCTTGGATCTCGGCTTCCTTGCGCTCTTGTTCTTGTTCTCTGGAGGCAATGGAGTTCATCACCTTATCCAGTTGATCCCTCTCTTTCCTGACCTGAAGGGTCATGTCTTGGAGCTGTGTCCTCTGTTGGTGAATCTCATCAAACTGCTGGTCTGCATCTTCCTTCATCTTCTGTATCTGGGCTTTTGTCATCTGCATGGAGTCTTTCTCTTCCTTGATCTTGTCTTTCTCTTCTTGCACAAAGTCAGTTTGTTGCTGGATGTCCTGTCTGAGGAGCTCCAAGTCCTGTCTCTCTTTGTTGAGTGTGACTTTCTCATGATCCAGATCTTCCCTGTCTTTCCTGAGCTCTTCCCTTAGCTTGTCAAGATCCTGTTGCTCAATGTCCAACGGTTGTCGGTCTTTCTCCTGGGAACTCAAGAGACTCATCAGATTGTCCTTTTCTTCCTTCAACAGCTGAGTGTAAGCAGCCATGTCTGCTTTTTGTTCAGTGAGTGCTGCCAGCTTCTGCTTCAGTTGAGTGTACAGCATGTGCTGGTCTTGATTCTTCTGCTGCAATTTGTCCACTTGTTTGTTCAGGTCTACACGCATCTTTTCATTGAGTTGTTGGAGTTTGTCTCTCAGGCCTTTGATTAGTTTCATTTGATTCATCAGGTCATCTTCTTTCTTTTGCAGCTCCGACCTTTGTCCATGGATGTTCTCCTTCTCATTGGCCAGCATTTCTCGTAGGCTCTCCATTTCAATCTTCATGTGACTGAGTTGTTGTCTCTCCTCCTTGATGCTGGCCATGCCATCTTGAAATTCTTTTTCCTTCTCTTTCAGAGCCTCCTTGAGAAGTTCCAGCTCCTGTCTGTCTGACTGGGCATGGTGCATTTGCATTTCCAGTTTGTCTAAGAGGGCTTGGATCTCGGCTTCCTTGCGCTCTTGTTCTTGTTCTCTGGAGGCAATGGAGTTCATCACCTTATCCAGTTGATCCCTCTCTTTCCTGACCTGAAGGGTCATGTCTTGGAGCTGTGTCCTCTGTTGGTGAATCTCATCAAACTGCTGGTCTGCATCTTCCTTCATCTTCTGTATCTGGGCTTTTGCCATCTGCATGGAGTCTTTCTCTTCCTTGATCTTGTCTTTCTCTTCTTGCACAAAGTCAGTTTGTTGCTGGATGTCCTGTCTGAGGAGCTCCAAGTCCTGTCTCTCTTTGTTGAGTGTGACTTTCTCATGATCCAGATCTTCCCTGTCTTTCCTGAGCTCTTCCCTTAGCTTGTCAAGATCCTGTTGCTCAATGTCCAACGGTTGTCGGTCTTTCTCCTGGGAACTCAAGAGACTCATCAGATTGTCCTTTTCTCCCTTCAACAGCTGAGTGTAAGCAGCCATGTTTGCTTTCTGTTCAGTGAGTGCTGCCAGCTTCTGCTCCAGTTGAGTGTACAGCATGTGCTGGTCTTGATTCTTCTGCTGCAATTTGTCCACTTGTTTGTTCAGGTCTACACACATCTTTTCATTGAGTTGTTGGAGTTTGTCTCTCAGGCCTTTGATTAGTTTCATTTGATTCATCAGGTCATCTTCTTTCTTTTGCAGCTCCGACCTTTGTCCATGGATGTTCTCCTTCTCATTGGCCAGCATTTCTCGTAGGCTCTCCATTTCAATCTTCATGTGACTGAGTTGTTGTCTCTCCTCCTTGATGCTGGCCATGCCATCTTGAAATTCTTTTTCCTTCTTGTTCAGAGCCTCCTTGAGAAGTTCCAGCTCCTGTCTGTCTGACTGGGCATGGTGCATTTGGATGTCCAGTTTTTCTATGAGGGCTTGGATCTCGGCTTCCTTGCGCTCTTGTTCTTGTTCTCTGGAGGCAATGGAGTTCATCACCTTATCCAGTTGATCCCTCTCTTTCCTGACCTGAAGGGTCATGTCTTGGAGCTGTGTCCTCTGTTGGTGAATCTCATCAAACTGCTGGTCTGCATCTTCCTTCATCTTCTGTATCTGGGCTTTTGCCATCTGCATGGAGTCTTTCTCTTCCTTGATCTTGTCTTTCTCTTCTTGCACAAAGTCAGTTTGTTGCTGGATGTCCTGTCTGAGGAGCTCCAAGTCCTGTCTCTCTTTGTTGAGTGTGACTTTCTCATGATCCAGATCTTCCCTGTCTTTCCTGAGCTCTTCCCTTAGCTTGTCAAGATCCTGTAGCTCAATGTCCAACGGTTGCTGCCTTTGCAGTTGTGCGTCTTTCTCCTGGGAACTCAAAGAGACTCATCAGATTGTCCTTTTCTTCCTTCAACAGCTGAGTGTAAGCAGCCATGTTTGCTTTCTGTTCAGTGAGTGCTGCCAGCTTCTGCTCCAGTTGAGTGTACAGCATGTGCTGGTCTTGATTCTTCTGCTGCAATTTGTCCACTTGTTTGTTCAGGTCTACACACATCTTTTCATTGAGTTGTTGGAGTTTGTCTCTCAGGCCTTTGATTAGTTTCATTTGATTCATCAGGTCATCTTCTTTCTTTTGCAGCTCCGACCTTTGTCCATGGATGTTCTCCTTCTCATTGGCCAGCATTTCTCGTAGCCTCCTCATGTCAATCTTCATGTGACTGAGTTGTTGTCTCTCCTCCCTGATGCTGGCCATGCCATCTTGAAATTCTTTTTCCTTCTTGTTCAGAGCCTCCTTGAGCAGCTCCAGCTCCTGTCTGTCTGACTGGGCATGGTGCATTTGCATTTCCAGTTTGTCTAAGAGGGCCTGGATCTCGGCTTCCTTGCGCTCTTGTTCTTGTTCTCTGGAGGCAATGGAGTTCATCACCTTATCCAGTTGATCCCTCTCTTTCCTGACCTGAAGGGTCATGTCTTGGAGCTGTGTCGTCTGCTGTTGAATCTCATCAAACTGCTGGTCTGCATCTTCCTTCATCTTCTGTACCTGGGCTTTTGTAATCTGCATGGAGTCTTTCTCTTCCTTGATCTTGTCTTTCTCTTCTTGCACAAAGTCAGTTTGTTGCTGGATGTCCTGTCTGAGGAGCTCCAAGTCCTGTCTCTCGTTGTTGAGTGTGACTTTCTCATGATCCAGATCTTCCCTGTCTTTCCTGAGCTCTTCCCTTAGCTTGTCAAGATCCTGTTGCTCAACGTCCAACGGTTGCTGCCTTGGCAGTTGTGCGTCTTTCTCCTGGGAACTCATGTCTGACACAAGACTCATCAGATTGTCCTTTTCTTCCTTCAACAGCTGAGTGTAAGCAGCCATGTTTGCTTTCTGTTCAGTGAGTGCTGCCAGCTTCTGCTCCAGTTGAGTGTACAGCATGTGCTGGTCTTGATTCTTCTGCTGCAATTTGTCCACTTGTTTGTTCAGGTCTACACACATCTTTTCATTGAGTTGTTGGAGTTTGTCTCTCAGGCCTTTGATTAGTTTCATTTGATTCATCAGGTCATCTTCTTTCTTTTGCAGCTCCGACCTTTGTCCATGGATGTTCTCCTTCTCATTGGCCAGCATTTCTCGTAGCCTCTCCATGTCAATCTTCATGTGACTGAGTTGTTGTCTCTCCTCCCTGATGCTGGCCATGCCATCTTGAAATTCTTTTTCCTTCTTGTTCAGAGCCTCCTTGAAGCTCCAGCTCCTGTCTGTCTGACTGGGCATGGTGCATTTGCATGTCCAGTTTGTCTAGAGGGCTTGGATCTCGGCTTCCTTGCGCTCTTGTTCTTGTTCTCTGGAGGCAATGGAGTTCATCACCTTATCCAGTTGATCCCTCTCTTTCCTGACCTGAAGGGTCATGTCTTGGAAACTGTGTCCTCTGCTGGTGAATCTCATCAAACTGCTGGTCTGCATCTTCCTTCATCTTCTGTACCTGGGCTTTTGCCATCTGCATGGAGTCTTTCTCTTCCTTGATCTTGTCTTTCTCTTCTTGCACAAAGTCAGTTTGTTGCTGGATGTCCTGTCTGAGGAGCTCCAAGTCCTGTCTCTCTTTGTTGAGTGTGACTTTCTCATGATCCAGATCTTCCCTGTCTTTCCTGAGCTCTTCCCTTAGCTTGTCAAGATCCTGTTGCTCAATGTCCAGCAGTTGTCGGTCTTTCTCCTGGGAACTCAAGAGACTCATCAGATTGTCCTTTTCTTCCTTCAACAGCTGAGTGTAAGCAGCCATGTTTGCTTTCTGTTCAGTGAGTGCTGCCAGCTTCTGCTCCAGTTGAGTGTACAGCATGTGCTGGTCTTGATTCTTCTGCTGCAATTTGTCCACTTGTTTGTTCAGGTCTACACACATCTTTTCATTGAGTTGTTGGAGTTTGTCTCTCAGGCCTTTGATTAGTTTCATTTGATTCATCAGGTCATCTTCTTTCTTTTGCAGCTCCGACCTTTGTCCATGGATGTTCTCCTTCTCATTGGCCAGCATTTCTCGTAGCCTCCTCATGTCAATCTTCATGTGACTGAGTTGTTGTCTCTCCTCCTGATGCTGGCCATGCCATCTTGAAATTCTTTTTCCTTCTTGTTCAGAGCCTCCTTGAGAAGTTCCAGCTCCTGTCTGTCTGACTGGGCATGGTGCATTTGCATTTCCAGTTTGTCTAAGAGGGCTTGGATCTCGGCTTCCTTGCGCTCTTGTTCTTGTTCTCTGGAGGCAATGGAGTTCATCACCTTATCCAGTTGATCCCTCTCTTTCCTGACCTGAAGGGTCATGTCTTGGAAACTGTGTCCTCTGCTGGTGAATCTCATCAAACTGCTGGTCTGCATCTTCCTTCATCTTCTGTACCTGGGCTTTTGCCATCTGCATGGAGGCTTTCTCTTCCTTGATCTTGTCTTTCTCTTCTTGCACAAAGTCAGTTTGTTGCTGGATGTCCTGTCTGAGGAGCTCCAAGTCCTGTCTCTCTTTGTTGAGTGTGACTTTCTCATGATCCAGATCTTCCCTGTCTTTCCTGAGCTCTTCCCTTAGCTTGTCAAGATCCTGTTGCTCAATGTCCAACGGTTGTCGGTCTTTCTCCTGGGAACTCAAGAGACTCATCAGATTGTCCTTTTCTTCCTTCAACAGCTGAGTGTAAGCAGCCATGTTTGCTTTCTGTTCAGTGAGTGCTGCCAGCTTCTGCTCCAGTTGAGTGTACAGCATGTGCTGGTCTTGATTCTTCTGCTGCAATTTGTCCACTTGTTTGTTCAGGTCTACACACATCTTTTCATTGAGTTGTTGGAGTTTGTCTCTCAGGCCTTTGATTAGTTTCATTTGATTCATCAGGTCATCTTCTTTCTTTTGCAGCTCCGACCTTTGTCCATGGATGTTCTCCTTCTCATTGGCCAGCATTTCTGTAGGCTCTCCATTTCAATCTTCATGTGACTGAGTTGTTGTCTCTCCTCCTTGATGCTGGCCATGCCATCTTGAAATTCTTTTTCCTTCTTGTTCAGAGCCTCCTTGAGAAGTTCCAGCTCCTGTCTGTCTGACTGGGCATGGTGCATTTGCATTTCCAGTTTGTCTAAGAGGGCTTGGATCTCGGCTTCCTTGCGCTCTTGTACTTGTTCTCTGGAGGCAATGGAGTTCATCACCTTATCCAGTTGATCCCTCTCTTTCCTGACCTGAAGGGTCATGTCTTGGAGCTGTGTCCTCTGCTGGTGAATCTCATCAAACTGCTGGTCTGCATCTTCCTTCATCTTCTGTACCTGGGCTTTTGCCATCTGCATGGAGTCTTTCTCTTCCTTGATCTTGTCTTTCTCTTCTTGCACAAAGTCAGTTTGTTGCTGGATGTCCTGTCTGGGGAGCTCCAAGTCCTGTCTCTCTTTGTTGAGTGTGACTTTCTCATGATCCAGATCTTCCCTGTCTTTCCTGAGCTCTTCCCTTAGCTTGTCAAGATCCTGTTGCTCAACGTCCAACGGTTGTGCACCTGTCTCCTGGGAACTCAAGAGACTCATCAGATTGTCCTTTTCTTCCTTCAACAGCTGAGTGTAAGCAGCCATGTCTGCTTTCTGTTCAGTGAGTGCTGCCAGCTTCTGCTTCAGTTGAGTGTACAGCATGTGCTGGTCTTGATTCTTCTGCTGCAATTTGTCCACTTGTTTGTTCAGGTCTACACGCATCTTTTCATTGAGTTGTTGGAGTTTGTCTCTCAGGCCTTTGATTAGTTTCATTTGATTCATCAGGTCATCTTCTTTCTTTTGCAGCTCCGACCTTTGTCCATGGATGTTCTCCTTCTCATTGGCCAGCATTTCTCGTAGGCTCTCCATTTCAATCTTCATGTGACTGAGTTGTTGTCTCTCCTCCTTGATGCTGGCCATGCCATCTTGAAATTCTTTTTCCTTCTCTTTCAGAGCCTCCTTGAGAAGTTCCAGCTCCTGTCTGTCTGACTGGGCATGGTGCATTTGCATTTCCAGTTTGTCTAAGAGGGCTTGGATCTCGGCTTCCTTGCGCTCTTGTTCTTGTTCTCTGGAGGCAATGGAGTTCATCACCTTATCCAGTTGATCCCTCTCTTTCCTGACCTGAAGGGTCATGTCTTGGAGCTGTGTCCTCTGCTGGTGAATCTCATCAAACTGCTGGTCTGCATCTTCCTTCATCTTCTGTACCTGGGCTTTTGCCATCTGCATGGAGGCTTTCTCTTCCTTGATCTTGTCTTTCTCTTCTTGCACAAAGTCAGTTTGTTGCTGGATGTCCTGTCTGAGGAGCTCCAAGTCCTGTCTCTCTTTGTTGAGTGTGACTTTCTCATGATCCAGATCTTCCCTGTCTTTCCTGAGCTCTTCCCTTAGCTTGTCAAGATCCTGTTGCTCAATGTCCAACGGTTGTCGGTCTTTCTCCTGGGAACTCAAGAGACTCATCAGATTGTCCTTTTCTCCCTTCAACAGCTGAGTGTAAGCAGCCATGTTTGCTTTCTGTTCAGTGAGTGCTGCCAGCTTCTGCTCCAGTTGAGTGTACAGCATGTGCTGGTCTTGATTCTTCTGCTGCAATTTGTCCACTTGTTTGTTCAGGTCTACACACATCTTTTCATTGAGTTGTTGGAGTTTGTCTCTCAGGCCTTTGATTAGTTTCATTTGATTCATCAGGTCATCTTCTTTCTTTTGCAGCTCCGACCTTTGTCCATGGATGTTCTCCTTCTCATTGGCCAGCATTTCTCGTAGGCTCTCCATTTCAATCTTCATGTGACTGAGTTGTTGTCTCTCCTCCTTGATGCTGGCCATGCCATCTTGAAATTCTTTTTCCTTCTTGTTCAGAGCCTCCTTGAGAAGTTCCAGCTCCTGTCTGTCTGACTGGGCATGGTGCATTTGCATTTCCAGTTTGTCTAAGAGGGCTTGGATCTCGGCTTCCTTGCGCTCTTGTACTTGTTCTCTGGAGGCAATGGAGTTCATCAACTTATCCAATTGATCCCTCTCTTTCCTGACCTGAAGGGTCATGTCTTGGAGCTGTGTCCTCTGCTGGTGAATCTCATCAAACTGCTGGTCTGCATCTTCCTTCATCTTCTGTACCTGGGCTTTTGCCATCTGCATGGAGTCTTTCTCTTCCTTGATCTTGTCTTTCTCTTCTTGCACAAAGTCAGTTTGTTGCTGGATGTCCTGTCTGAGGAGCTCCAAGTCCTGTCTCTCTTTGTTGAGTGTGACTTTCTCATGATCCAGATCTTCCCTGTCTTTCCTGAGCTCTTCCCTTAGCTTGTCAAGATCCTGTTGCTCAACGTCCAATGTTTGCTGCCTTTGCAGTTGTGCGTCTTTCTCCTGGGAACTCATGTCTGACACAAGACTCATCAGATTGTCCTTTTCTTCCTTCAACAGCTGAGTGTAAGCAGCCATGTTTGCTTTCTGTTCAGTGAGTGCTGCCAGCTTCTGCTCCAGTTGAGTGTACAGCATGTGCTGGTCTTGATTCTTCTGCTGCAATTTGTCCACTTGTTTGTTCAGGTCTACACACATCTTTTCATTGAGTTGTTGGAGTTTGTCTCTCAGGCCTTTGATTAGTTTCATTTGATTCATCAGGTCGTCTTCTTTCTTTTGCAGCTCCGACCTTTGTCCATGGATGTTCTCCTTCTCATTGGCCAGCATTTCTCGTAGCCTCTCCATTTCAATCTTCATTTGACTGAGCTGTTGTCTCTCCTCCCTGATGCTGGCCATGCCATCTTGAAATTCTTTTTCCTTCTTGTTCAGAGCCTCCTTGAGAAGCTCCAGCTCCTGTCTGTCTGACTGGGCATGGTGCATTTGCATTTCCAGTTTGTCTAAGAGGGCCTGGATCTCGGCTTCCTTGCGCTCTTGTTCTTGTTCTCTGGAGGCAATGGAGTTCATCACCTTATCCAGTTGATCCCTCTCTTTCCTGACCTGAAGGGTCATGTCTTGGAGCTGTGTCCTCTGTTGGTGAATCTCATCAAACTGCTGGTCTGCATCTTCCTTCATCTTCTGTATCTGGGCTTTTGTCATCTGCATGGAGTCTTTCTCTTCCTTGATCTTGTCTTTCTCTTCTTGCACAAAGTCAGTTTGTTGCTGGATGTCCTGTCTGAGGAGCTCCAAGTCCTGTCTCTCTTTGTTGAGTGTGACTTTCTCATGATCCAGATCTTCCCTGTCTTTCCTGAGCTCTTCCCTTAGCTTGTCAAGATCCTGTTGCTCAATGTCCAACGGTTGTCGGTCTTTCTCCTGGGAACTCAAGAGACTCATCAGATTGTCCTTTTCTTCCTTCAACAGCTGAGTGTAAGCAGCCATGTTTGCTTTCTGTTCAGTGAGTGCTGCCAGCTTCTGCTCCAGTTGAGTGTACAGCATGTGCTGGTCTTGATTCTTCTGCTGCAATTTGTCCACTTGTTTGTTCAGGTCTACACACATCTTTTCATTGAGTTGTTGGAGTTTGTCTCTCAGGCCTTTGATTAGTTTCATTTGATTCATCAGGTCATCTTCTTTCTTTTGCAGCTCCGACCTTTGCCCATGGATGTTCTCCTTCTCATTGGCCAGCATTTCTCGTAGCCTCTCCATTTCAATCTTCATTTGACTGAGCTGTTGTCTCTCCTCCCTGATGCTGGCCATGCCATCTTGAAATTCTTTTTCCTTCTTGTTCAGAGCCTCCTTGAGCAGCTCCAGCTCCTGTCTCTCTGACTGGGCATGGTGCATTTGCATTTCCAGTTTGTCTAAGAGGGCTTGGATCTCGGCTTCCTTGCGCTGTTGTTCTTGTTCTCTGGAGGCAATGGAGTTCATCAACTTATCCAGTTGATCCCTCTCTTTCCTGACCTGAAGGGTCATGTCTTGGAGCTGTGTCCTCTGCTGGTGAATCTCATCAAACTGCTGGTCTACGTCTTCCTTCATCTTCTGTACCTGGGCTTTTGCCATCTGCATGGAGTCTTTCTCTTCCTTGATCTTGTCTTTCTCTTCTTGCACAAAGTCAGTTTGTTGCTGGATGTCCTGTCTGAGGAGCTCCAAGTCCTGTCTCTCTTTGTTGAGTGTGACCTTGTCATGATCCAGATTGTCCCTTTCTTTCCTGAGCTCTTCCCTTAGCTTGTCAAGATCCTGTAGCTCAATGTCCAACGGTTGCTGCCTTTGCAGTTGTGCGTCTTTCTCCTCTGAACTCAAAAGACTCATCAGATTGTCCTTTTCTTCCTTCAACAGCTGAGTGTAAGCAGCCATGTTTGCTTTCTGTTCAGTGAGTGCTGCCAGCTTCTGCTCCAGTTGAGTGTACAGCATGTGCTGGTCTTGATTCTTCTGCTGCAATTTGTCCACTTGTTTGTTCAGGTCTACACACATCTTTTCATTGAGTTGTTGGAGTTTGTCTCTCAGGCCTTTGATTAGTTTCATTTGATTCATCAGGTCATCTTCTTTCTTTTGCAGCTCGGACCTTTGTCCATGGATGTTCTCCTTCTCATTGGCCAGCATTTCTCGTAGCCTCTCCATTTCAATCTTCATGTGACTGAGCTGTTGTCTCTCCTCCCTGATGCTGGCCATGCCATCTTGAAATTCTTTTTCCTTCTTGTTCAGAGCCTCCTTGAGCAGCTCCAGCTCCTGTCTGTCTGACTGGGCATGGTGCATTTGGATGTCCAGTTTGTCTAAGAGGGCTTGGATCTCGGCTTCCTTGCGCTCTTGTTCTTGTTCTCTGGAGGCAATGGAGTACATCACCTTATCCAGTTGATCCCTCTCTTTCCTGACCTGAAGGGTCATGTCTTGGAGCTGTGTCCTCTGCTGTTGAATCTCATCAAACTGCTGGTCTACGTCTTCCTTCATCTTCTGTACCTGGGCTTTTGCCATCTGCATGGAGTCTTTCTCTTCCTTGATCTTGTCTTTCTCTTCTTGCACAAAGTCAGTTTGTTGCTGGATGTCCTGTCTGAGGAGCTCCAAGTCCTGTCTCTCTTTGTTGAGTGTAACTTTCTCATGATCCAGATCTTCCCTGTCTTTCCTGAGCTCTTCCCTTAGCTTGTCAAGATCCTGTTGCTCAATGTCCAACGGTTGCTGCCTTTGCAGTTGTGTGTCTTTCTCCTGGGAACTCATGTCTGACACAAGACTCATCAGATTGTCCTTTTCTTCCTTCAACAGCTGAGTGTAAGCAGCCATGTTTGCTTTTTGTTCAGTGAGTGCTGCCAGCTTCTGCTCCAGTTGACTGTACAGCATGTGCTGGTCTTGATTCTTCTGCTGCAATTTGTCCACTTGTTTGTTCAGGTCTACACACATCTTTTCATTGAGTTGTTGGAGTTTGTCTCTCAGGCCTTTGATTAGTTTCATTTGATTCATCAGGTCGTCTTCTTTCTTTTGCAGCTCGGACCTTTGTCCATGCATGTTCTCCTTCTCATTGGCCAGCATTTCTCGTAGCCTCTCCATTTCAATCTTCATGTGACTGAGTTGTTGTCTCTCCTCCCTGATGCTGGCCATGCCATCTTGAAATTCTTTTTCCTTCTTGTTCAGATCCTCCTTCAGAGTTTTCAGTTCATTAATTGATTCCTTTAACAAATTGTTTTTCCTTTCCACCTTTATTTCTTTCTGCTGAAGGAGTTCCATCTTACTTATTACTTCATTCATAGGTATCATGCTCATCTCTTTATTTTTGCTTTCCATCATTTGTTTTTCTCTTTCAATTTTCAGTTTCAGGATCTCCAGTGCATCCCTTTCTTTATGAATGCGCTCTAAACATCTTTCCAACTCTTTTTTTCTTTTGCGTGTTTCCATTTGTAGTGCTTTTGCTTCCTCAGTGGCCTTTGCAGATGTTTTCTTTGCCTTTTGCTCTGCACAGATAGCCTCATGAATCATCCTTTTAAGGTGTTTTTGTGTAATTTCATAGTCGGACATCCATGCACCTTTGTGTTTTCTCTTTGATTTTAATTCATCATGTCCTTTCTTTAGACCTGGTTTTTGTGTTTGTGTTCTAACCCTTTTTTTGACAGTTTTTGCCTCCTCAATTTTTCCTTTCACATTTCCCTTTTTTACGTGCTTAAAAGCCCCAATTTTCCGTCTTTTAATTATTTTCCTTTTGATGCTGCTATCACCTTTAAACTCTGTCAGCTTCCCTTCGAATACTTCTGTTTCCATCTTACCAGTTTTCTTTCGGTTCATGTCTGTCCTGGTGTCTTCTGAATGTCCAGTCCTCCTCAGAATTGTTTTTTCAATGGATCTGATGTCTTTGGATTTTTGTTTTAACCTTCCAGGCCTTTCTTCAAAACTCAGTTCAGATCTTTTTCTTTCTTTTACCTCTCTTTTTGATTTCCTTATTTTTAGTTCTAGTTTTAATCTCTTTTTTCTTTCCTCTTTCCTTAGTGGATCCTGTCTGCTTTGGAGTTCATCGTACATCTTTTCCCCCTTCCTTCCTTTTTGCATGTTTTTTCTCAGTTGTTTTTGGTTTTCTTTTCTGTTTCTCTCTACTTCTGACCTCAGGATCTCCATTTCTCTTATTTCTCTCTTTACTTTTTGCACTTTGTCATCAAGCTCCTGGTTCTGTCTTTCAAGGCTTTCCCTCAAATGTTCCATCTTAATCATTTCCACCTCAGTTTGCTCCCTTGCTGTTCTAATTTCACTCCACTCTTTTTCAATTTGTTGTTTCAGCCATGTGATTGTTTCTGTCTCATCTTCTGATATCAAATGTTTACTCATTTCCTTCTTCAGTTGTTCAACTTCACAGTTTCTTTGCTCCAAGCTGACGGTGAGGGCCGTGTTGTCCTGGTTGAGGAGTTCATTTTCTGACCTGAGAGTTGTAATTTCATTTAACAGTTCCCCTTTTTCTCTTGTTATAGTTTTTATTATTTCATCTTCGTCTGTAGGTTGTTCATGGATCCCCATGTCTCCTCTTGGACTTTCCAAGGCAGTATCTCTGTATATTTGTTGCTCTGTGCTTTTGGAGAGGTTTTCAACAAGGTCTTCTTTTTCCTTGAGAATTGAGCGTAGGCCATGTTCAAGCTTTTCTTTGGTAGCCTCAATCTTTTTGTTAGCATCATTTAAATGTCTGAGTTTCACATCTGTCTTCATCATGATGGTCTGTAGGTCATCGCTTTTCCTTTGAGTCGTAGTCGCCACCTTCCTAACAGTGGCTTTAAGTTCTGCTATTTTTGCCATCTTCTCCTCAATTGCGTCGGTTTGTGTTTTCATCTTCATTTTGAGAATCTCCAGCTCATCTCGTTCTCTCAGAATCCTTTCCAGTCTCAGATCGAGGTCCCTCTGCTGTTTTCTTGCTGCAGTTTTCATTGATTTTGTGTGGCCTTTTTCTTCTTTCAGTTGTGTTTTGCTCTCCTGTATTATTTTATTGACAACATTCAAAAGCTCTTGAAAATGTTCTATCTCCTTGAGCAAAACTTCAAATTCATTGCCCCCATCCACTTGTTCCTGTTCAGTTTTGTGATCCTCATCTTGGTTTTCATGTGCTAGATTCACTAATGTCATCATTAGTTCTTGTGTTTGACATATTTCTGTTCTTAGTCTTTCAATATCAAGAACTGTGGTTGTCTTTGTACATGAACCTGCAGTTTCTTCTCCAGTATTTGTCTGTTGATCCTGACTTTGCTCCTTCTTCTTATCTCTTATCATGTCTTCATTTTCAGTTTCTCTTATCAGCCAAGTCTCCGTATCAGCAGTTTCCAGATCGTGAATTTGAATGATGGTTTCAGTCTCTGGGCTTTGGCTCTGCAGGTCATTGATTTCTATGAAGAGTCTTTTTATCTCTTGATTTTCCTCCTGGATTTCTTCCATGGCAGATGTTATTTGCTTGCTTATTTTCTCCTCCTCCCTTTTAACAATTGTCATCTCTTTATCTGCTTCTACTTTTTCCTTTAATTGTATCACTAATGTTGTCTGACCGCTGCTCGGTGTTTCTTCCTGAATTTCTGTTTGCATATGTAAGAAAGCAGTTCGCCATTCATTCGTGTCATCTCTCAATAAGCTCTCTTCTTGTCTCTGTTCACTCCCTGACGTCAAGTGCCTCCAATGTTGTATTTCTTCACTTTTATGAAGGTTCACTGCTGTTATGGATTGTTGAAACATGGCTCCCTGGTTTACAATTGCATCCTCTTCTTCAAGCTTGAATGAACGATCTTCAGGGCAGGCTTCATGGGTGTGGAGCTCCAGAGGTTCAGAAGGATTCATAGTAGAAAACTTTTGGAATGAAGATTCGATCAGTTTCAACTTGCTTGCCTGAACTTTCATTGCAGCCACCTTTACCTTCAGGGAGAAACAGGTTTTTGTTATTAGACTACAACAGGACAGTCATATCATTGTCATAAACATTTACTGATTAGTTTCATGTTTGCTTCCAAGAAGTGCACATGTTTGAGTAATAAATGTTCAATAACTTTCTGATTTATACTTTATTGATTATGCATCTAACACAAGGGAACATAATAAGGGGATTTTTTAACCAAATCAGCCATCACTGAGTCCCACACCAGACTGATGACAGCAAACTTAAATGGATGAACATTTCTCTGATGCACATATCAAATGTGGATTTTAAGTCATTTTCTGCCAAAATTTAAGACTAACAGACTGGAACTAGAAGAGGGAAAAGGGTAACACTGCATTGTTCTCATTAAAGATGGACTTCAGCTTATCTGTCAGTTTTCTGGTGTTTTTAAACTGCAGCTCACACCGACTTAATCACACCCATTCACCGATGGTTCTAGTTTCTATAAACTACATTCAGCTCCACTCGCTTTCTTGCCCATTTATACGACACTGATGCAGCAGCAGGAGCAACTTTGGATTAATTGTCTTGCCCAAGAACTTGTAAACATGTGACAGTCAGAGTTAGGCTTAGCATTGACTTTTGCCACATTTTCTGCCATATTTACTTTGTCAAAAGGTGTCACAGAGTATATTGTAATATTGTTCTTCCAGCACCAACATTTTTGCAGTTTACTCTTGTTTTGTGTCTGTGAAGACAAGCCATCAGTGTCTCCCACTTCTGCTGCTCAAAAGGTCATTCTTGCCCTCATTAGGTGTGAACCCAGTCATAGCTCGGGGTTACAAGGGCCCTTTGACAGGTGATAACCCACCATAACCCTGAAAACTTTTACTGAAATACACTAAAAGTGAGATGCAGCAAATGGCCCAGTTGTCAATGCATTCCTCTTTTTAAAAGCCTGGACACCCCTGTTCTATGTGGACACCACTGCAGATATGCTAGCAGTGCCTGCTACCTTAATTACATCTCTCCATTCTATAGATGCACTTAGCACTTTTCCTACATCATTTGTAACTCAAAGTGCTTGCAGAAAAGAAAACAGGAAGAGAGGAGAGGGGAAAAAACAATTCCAAACTAGGCACCTGTCAGGGGAGCACAGTGTGGGATTGGAAAAAAACACCTCAGCACACGAACAACTTATTACAACAAACACAGAGACGAGCACATGGGGTCACGAGGGGGGGCAGCCAACAGGGGCGTTGATTTGAAGGGAAAACCTGCAACCTTGTCTCAGCTCAGACCCCACAAAGTCTCTATCACTGACATCAATGCTTGAGCACAGCTCACTCTTCTCCCTTTTGTCATCTCACAGCGGCCTGATTGGTATGAATGGCACAATTTGCCTGCACACGTCTACAACTCCAATTTACTGTAGGGACACAGAGCCACATTCACAAGCAGTAGGACTCTGATAAACTGTGTTTTTTTTGCCGCCATAGATTGACCACTGCCTGATTAAAAGTGATCGAGTTAATTATTTTAGCCATGGTCTAATTATACTCGGTGTGCCTGATTTAGGACTTCCTTAGGTTATTTGATTAATAATCTTTATTTTCAGCTCCTTCAGTGTTATTTTGTTGTTTATAGTTGTTATCATCACATCTAATCCTCTGCTTACTTACTTAAAAGTGAGTCCTGTAATTTTGCATTCACATTAAAGTTAGGTTATGTTGTTTAAAGTATTTTTCTGCTGAGTATCACCCCCACTAATTTTCCTGTTTTCTGTTTGCCGAGAGCCAATGTGATACTCCCCTGGTGTCTGTGGTGGTTTCCTCCTGCGTTATTCAATGTAGTAATGAAGCATGATTAACATTTGAGCATATATTTTGGTTGAGTGGCTGCTCTTAAAACAGACTGTTCACTTCTCAGAGGCAGGCACACCATGCCAAATGTTTTCATTTCAAGTCCATGCAGGTATTAGAAGGAAGTGCTGTCTTCTGCAGTTAACATAGTGAACAGGTGAAGAGACAATAACTGTTCTGTCTCCACTGCTGATGAATGAGACTCCTTTGAATAATATGACCTGCCAGTTTTTTGCCAAATTTGTTAAATTAAATGAAGTTTTACATGCATAATTAAAAATTTCCCTCTAAATATTTTGTAATGAGCCATTTGTAAAATTTTATCCATCATCAGTTGACACCAAAACAGGATGAAACTGCTGACACATTACTCTTAGTTTTTAGAGAGTATTTGGCTCTGGTATGACCGTGACAGTGTTTGGTCAAAACAGTATAAAAGCCCTGAACTCTTTCTTGCTGACATGCCAAACAGTTTCTCAGTGAATTAATTGTGATTTGAATTTATGAAGAAAATATAAAACTGGTTTACTCACCATGAACTTCTTCACTTCCTCCTTGTTCTCTGCCATCATGCTTTTGGCTCTCTGCAGCTCCGTCCTCGTGATCTTCATCTCTTCAGTACATTTTTCCATACTCTGCTTCATCTTGTCCATACTCAGGACTGTAGTGGCTGCATCTTTTAGCTTTAGTTGAAGCTCTTCTTTTTGTCGTTGGATTTTGATCTTCATGATTTCCAGGTTGTCTTTCTCTCTCTTGATCCTCTCCAACCTTAGCTCCAGGTCTCGCTGCTTTTTCTTTGCTTGAAAATTGATCCATTTCGTTTGGTTCCTGCCCTCGGAGGATTCGGTCGTGCTTTGTCCTGCGTCTTCTTCAGCATCATCATGTTCTTCCTCTGTGCATGATTGAGCATGCTCAGTCTCATCTTTCAGGCCGATGCTGTTGGATTTGTTCCTCCTGCTCTTTCGCATCATTTTGATAAAGTCCCTTTTCTTCAGTTCGATTTCAGCTCTCAACACTTCCAGCTCCCTGATCTCCCTCTTTGTCTCGGCTAACTTCTTTTCCAGCTCTTGTTTTTCCCGTGCTTGTGTTTCTGCTTTTGCCAGCTCTAAGTCTCTTCTTATGTGTTGTATGTCTGCTTGTAGCCTCGTTTTCATTTGCTCCATCTCCTGTCGGTCTAACTCTGCCTGTGCTCGCTCCTGCTTCTTCACGTCTTCTTCTGGTGTTTGCTCCTCATTCCTCGACTCAAGCTTTCCCAAAGCTTCCTGACTGTCCTGCAGCACTTTCCAAAGTTCGTCCATTTCCTCCAGGAGTGTGTACAGATTTATCATCACAGTTTCAAAGGTTGCATCTCTTTCCTCAGTTTGCTGTCCACGTTCTTCTCGTCGGTCCATCCTCTCCTGACCTGGTTCCTCGTGATGTCTGGCTTCTTCAGGTCCAACATCTGTTTCAGAAGTGTTTTGCTCCTCTCTGACTCCATGATGTCTCTCTTCTTGAGCCTCTTTGTGTATCCCAGCCTCGAGTTTCTCCAATAAATGGCTGTTGTGTAGCCTGAGTTTGCTTATTAAGGACTGTTGCTCCCTGTTTTCAGATGTCAGTCGGTCAATGTCATCCTGTTGCCGCTCTGCCTTTCTTTCAATGCAGCTGAGCTCATTTCGGTCTTTTTGTTTCTCCTCCCAAAGTTGTTTGACGTCTTCTATGACCTGACATACCAACTGTCTTTGTCTTTTCAGAGCCTGTCTTCTGATCTGTGCCTCCATGTTTGGGTTTTTGTCTTCTAATTCCATGTTTTCTGTGTTGTCAATCTCTAATCTGGATGAGATGCTCAGGTGGTTTCCATCTTTAAACTGTTGGTTAGAAAAAACACACGTCACTGGACAGCCTGAAGTACATTATGAGTAGCCAGCAGGCCTCTTTTTCTGTCTGTAATGAATCTACAAAAACTGTGCAGGGACTTAATCGACTGACTACGACTGCATTCAACGACCAATGTTAAAAAGAGGCAGAGCAACAGTAAACATTCTCTATGTAGAAAGCAGTACTTCAGGTGTTGTCGTGGTGCAGTCTGAATTGGCCCTTTTCCATTAGCCCTACTCTACTCTAGTCGACTTGTGCTGCTTTTCCATTAGCCCCAGTCGCCTGCCCAACAGGGTGCAGTGTCGCTGTAAACAGCTGAGCAGCACTGTGGTGACGTCATTTTTAGCGCGACACAACAATCTGTGGCTTTTTGTCACAAACCGAGTAAAAAAGGAAAGCAGAAGAAGGCTGCAGGTGGTAAGAAGAAATACCTCTTGAGAAGCACAGGAGAGTTTTGGAAGCTATACAACAGAATGAAGCCGAGGACGAGAGCAATCCAGCTGCAAAGAAAAGACTTATAAGGGTAAGCTAATGGTAGCTACCGCTAGCATGCTAGGTTGTCGCGCTCATGACTCATGGATGACGACATTGTCTGACCAATCAGTAGCCGGCAGTCAGTGATGTCATCTTTTAGTATGGACTCAGCTCGCTTGGAACCAGAGCGGAGTAGGTACTAAAACTAGCTTGTTTTAGGAGGTACCAGGCTAGTGGAAACACGCTGCTAATCGAGTAGAGCCAAGGCGTGCTAGTGGAAAAGGTTCAATAGTGTGCTTGGTCAGCAGTAGCCTCAGTGCTTTAAATTAACAAAGTACCTGTAATATGAAAGATTTTGTTTCAACCCTTGTACTGTGTTATGCCCCAGTCACACATTCCCGTTTCTCATGGCGATTGTGCACGACTGTACTCGATTGACAAGGCTGGTGTGATCGCTATGATACGGGATGAAATGACTGTCTCTCCCTGGACACACCTCTTAAATACATCATTAGTCGAGCTTAATACAACGATATGATTAGGGGTTCTATGAATTTCCATCCCACTGACACGACCTGTAAGCCCCGACTGAGCCCCGTCACTTGCGCCGTGACGTGACACAGTCGGGGCACAAACGGATACATCCTTGTCAGTCGTCCTCAGAAAGCTTTCAGGATTGAGCAACGATCGGCCCGATTGAGCTCTGTACATGCCACGCTAATACCGTTCACCTAAAGCTGGGCATCCACTGTGCGATTTTTGGCCCTTTTTAAAATGATTTTTCACCCGTGTGACTATTTTGAGGATCGAGCCGAGTTTTGGCTCAATTGTGCTTCTCACATCGTGTAGCATACACGAGGTAACGAGAAGTGATTAACACCTCACAACCACCCGCCGTTCAATCGGATGAAATTGAAACCTGTTAGAAATCCTGGTCGCCCCTCCTGAGGCTATGTCACACTACACAACGTAGATACGGAAGAGAAAATAAATGCACAAGACGGAGCAGCATGGCAACACAGCGGACCTGGACCCAAACAATGGAGGGTCGACTTGTTGAGCTGTGGCAGACACAGCGGAGCCTATTCGGGCAATGAGTTTTTGTTTGTTATTTATTCCCATCAGTGAGCATCCAACCACTTCCTACTTCTTCCTCTTCTACTACTACTCTTTATGTTGAATTTCCGGATACAAGAGTGCGACATGTTGTACATGGACGTACAGTGTGAGCAGTCAGATCACATCCGAGCATCGGGTCATATAGTGTGAGAAGAAGAATGGTGAGCTGTGAACTGTTAACCCCTGCGATTCACTCGTACAGTATGAGCAGCAGCTGAACACCGCGATCGAAAAAGTCGTACAGTGGATGCCCGGCATTAGGACTGCATTTGGCTTCCACCCCGCTGTACTGAGAGCGGCAATTCTCCACAACAGTTTTGAACAGTTCAAAACTGTCAGGACCCTTCCACGTTCCCCGCCGTTCATCCACGACTATACAACACTGATCCAGACCAAGTAGCGCATGCACCACGACCATTTCACCAGGATTATGACAATCAAGCACAATCGGCATGAGAAACGGGAATGTGTGACTGGGGGACATGACTTTCTCTATACATGCTCCATGTTAGGGTCGGTTTTGACCCGTGCCTGAAACAGCTGTAAATTATACTAAAATTATTATCTGTCATTCATTTTTTTCCTTTATCCCTTGGTCACCTTGTCAGGCTTCATTATCTATGAAAATATTGATTTAATTTATTTTTTTATTTAACCTTTATTTAACCAGATAAATCCCATTGAGATCAGGATCTCATTTACAAGGGCGACCTGGCCAAGAGGTCAGCAGCACACGCCAGATATCAATAAAAATGAAAAATAAAATAAAATAGGTTCAGGCAATAAATTACATCCAATAAATACATCAGAAACAACAACTTGGCAATGGGTGAGCAGTCATTTTTTCAGGACAGCTACGATTAAAAACACAGGCGTTGTTTGTAGGATTCTTGCTGTCTGGTGAGCAGGATGGAACGAAAATCTTTGAGTTGACACCAGTTCAGCCATTTTCAGTTCAGTCTGAATCGTGTTCCAGGCTGTTGGGGCAGCAGAAGAAAAAACTCTTTTTCCAAAGTCAGTTCGGACTCTGGGCACGTGTAAATAATAGACTGCACAAGAGCGTAAGGCATAGGTGCTCCTTGACTTCTGCAGCAGTGAGCACAGATAGGATGGTAATAATCCCAAAAGAGATTTATAGATCAGCAGCATCCAGTGGGTATACCTCCGGGAGCTCAAGGAGGGTCACTCAGCTTTAACTTAAAGGTCACAATGATGAGTGAGACATCCACAGCCAGTAACAAAACGCAATGCACAATGGTATACAGTGTCTAGAGCCCGGAGACATTTGGTTGAGGCACTCATGTACAGAACATCACCATAGTCAATCAGCGATAGAAAGGTTGCAGAGACAAGATATTTTCTTGTCTGATCTGAGGGAAAAACAGGATTTGTTCCGACAGAAAAATCCAAGTTTTGCCTTCAGTTTACGGACCAGTTTAGCAATATGAGCCTGGAATGAGAGCTCCTGGTCAAGCAGAAACCCTAGATACTTATAGGTGGAGACCAGCTCTATCTGCATGCCATTTAATGTTGTAATGGCATTTACAGGCTCAATTAATTCATGTTTGTGAGAAAAAAACATAACTTTAGTTTTCTCTGCATTTAAAACCAGTTTCAGAGATTGAAGACGAGCCTGAACTGTATTAAAAACAGTCTGTAAAAATTCTAAAGCCCGTGAAAGTGAGGCAGAGCAGGTATAAATAACTGTATCGTCAGCGTAGAAATGATAAAATGCATTTTCAGGTTGATTTAATATCTTTTGGTGTGGGCCTTTGGGCCTTTCTTTGTCTGTTTACTCTTTTATTTCACCAAAAAATGCAAAATGAACCCTAAAGAGAATCATATAATTTGTAGTGATTATTTTCTGGATATTACTGGATATTAATTAAAGTAATTAATATTCATTTAATAACCAGGTTTGCTCTCGTTAATTAAAGGGGCACCATCCTTTTTATACAAAAAAGGCAAAATTAACTTAATTAGCTGATTTATTAATTTATTTCATTTAAATTAGATAAATCAATTAAGTCAAACTTATCAGTTTAATCAATTAAGTCAAACTTTATAGTTGTTTAATCAATCTCAAATCTAAAGACAGAACTCTCATGCAGTGATGTCAATCTTCCAAATAGAATACCAACAGACAGAACTTTAAATATATAAGGGTGATTTATTAAAATGAATATATAAGACAAAATAAAATAAAATAAACACTTAAGAAGGAACAAATGTCAGAGATGTACTAAATCAATGATGCTGTCAATCAGGAAAGAAGATATGAACCCTCAAGGAACATTTAAGCATATGGAGTGGTTATAGAGGATTAATTTCCGAATTAACCTACTTGTAAAAGGTCAAATCAAGGGGAAATTATTAGAGAATTGAACCAAGACACACTCAAGCCCATCTGAAAGAAGATAGAACTGCCTCTTACGAAGTGTTGTCTGGATTGGGCCTCATCTGGTCCGAGCTACTGGAGAATCTGAAGGACTGTTCTGGTTCTGGGTGTCGACCCAGAGGGTTGGTCCACACTCTACCCAGCGATGGATCCAGAGAGGTTGTTCAGACGTGAGCTGGTCCCAGGTTTCCCAGGAGAGAAGTCTCAGATTGGACTGGCCGGTTCTGCTCAAGATTTTACGCTGGAGCTTGGGCGTTGGTGTCTCGATTGTATATAAAAAAAGTTGATTTGTAACTAATTCCAAAAATCAAGAATTCGTCGGCCATACGAATACTATCCTGAAATTAATTAGAAAAAGTCAATTTACTATGAAGTAAATCTTTGAAGTCTTACTGGCTTATAAAGAAAGAATCGGCGGGCATGTCACAAAACTTAGACAAAAGAGTCTAGAAAAAAATTATGTGAGCCAAAAATCAAAAGTGGTGACGAAGACGAGGAGGAAGAAGGAGACGGACAAGAGAAGAGGAGCAGACGAAGAGGAAGAAGAGAGGAGAAGAACGCATGTTTCTCTGTTTTGTCTACTCGCAGGGGGAGGGCTTTTGGATGAGTTAACAAGGCTTTATCAACTAATACTTGGCCAATATTAAGTTGTATTTTGATTAAACATCCAATATAAGCACTCCAACTGGATAGGAAATCTCATGGTGATCAATTTGATACCAAATACTATATATCTGAAGTATAAGAAAGAATTAAACAATTCAAATCCTATTAAACAGTCAATTAAACACAATAGAGGTGGTTAACTTAAGATATATCAGTCAACATGCCCTTAAGATGGTTTGCAACCAAAACTTAAGGTGTAGAAATCCTATTATAAGCATTCTTCAATGAAACAGAATGATAACCTAACTTTCTCCTAACTTGGGGATCTTTAGGGCTAAAAACACACAAGTCACATCATTAGAAAGCATTTTTCATGACAGGACAAAATATTACATTGTTACACATGTCCATTATTTCATTTAAACAGTTTGAAAGTTTTGTGGTTTTCTGTGCTAGACAGAGACCACATCTGGAGTGGATGAGGGGTCCAAGATGTCCAGGGAGGTCCAAGGTCAACTTAGGTGTCACCGAATTGTTATTTATGACCTCAAAAAACGGACTCTTTTCAAACATGCTATTTGGTCTCAGCCAATCGCTGTTTAGGAAGAAGAGTAAACATCCACACCGATGTCTGTTCATGGTAGTTCGGAGGGGGCGAAACAGATTTAATGGCAACACATGTTTTAGGAGATTTACAGTCATTGATGCAGGGAGGCCCAGAGTCAGAGAGGAATGTTCTTTGTCCCTTTTGGAGTTTCCTTAAAGTTGATCAGTTTGATATCGCTACATATCCCCCCTTCGTCGCGTTGTCTTGATCCAAAGGTCAACGGGACGACCAGGCAAGATGATCAAACAGGAATTCTTAGACAGGCTTGGTGTCTGGTTCTTAGGGAAGGGCCTAGAACTAGTTCTTTATTAAAGAGGTACTGTCTAGTAACAATTAAGTGTGTAATAAAATTACAAATCTAACAATGTTACTTATTGCTTAACTGTAATCTATTATAAATTCTACCCAAGTTCAAGTTCTGTTGGTACTTAATTCAGAATTTAAAGTACAACTTAAAGATTTCTTGAATGTTACAAGAATAGATAGCTTTTAACATATAATCACCAGATAAGGTTGATTGTTTGGGTGCTGTAAAATTGAGAGTTTTAGGATTCACTTACAGCGTGTGTACTTGTCAAAAGCCTTTTGGGGTTCTAATTTGGTTTAGACTAGTTGAACATTACAATTAACAAACCAAGGTGGTTTGTGAGTGGGAGCATGGTCAGTTCGCTGAGGATAAAGATATTTTGAGTCCCAGGCTGAGTTTTCAGCAGGGATTTGGTCAGGTTTTAAGAGGTGGTCTTTTGAGACACCTTTCAATCCAAAGAGTAGAGGTTTCATTTTCAGAGCAAATAAGGAATCTTTGGCAAACAAGGTTTGGTTCTTACTGATAACATTGCTATGTTTGTTATGTTCTTCTGCCTTTTGGAGAACACAAGTTGGAATGACACTCTGGCCCACCTGAGTCATAGAGTCAGACTCGATTTTAGGTGTGGGTTCAGGTGACTTAGGTTTTTCAGGAGTCTGGTTTACATCCCCTAAATCAAATGTTATCTGATTGTCACAGGTAGGTTCCTGTGTCAGAGTGAAACACTGAGCTGTGTTGATTTGGGAAAATGACACAGGTAGAGGCTTGGGAACCTGTGACCATATCCTCAGTCGTTTGAAATCGATTAATGGGTCAAACCTGTTGAGCAGGTCTTTGCCAACAAGAAAGGGAATTGAATTCAGAGGTGAAATGTACACAGGGTGTACAAAGTGCATGGGACCAATGGTTAGGTCTAGCATCGTCATTTTTGTAAAGGTAGTGCTTCCCAAGGTATATGGTTGCACATCAAGATCACATGGGAGCAAGTTCAAGTCCCTGTTGGATTTCTTTACGTGTGCACGTAACCTGTGAAAGAGAGCTGCGGACATAAGGGTGATGTCTGCGGCGGTGTCAAGAAGGGCTTCTTGGTCAAGTTCATGCTCAAGAGTGATATTCAAGTAGAACTTTTGTGCAGTGCCTTTCTCAGTGAGGTTACCAAGAAACTGGCAAAAAGGTGGCACAACTTTGACGATTGCTGGATCATCAAAAGATGGATCACTAGTTGAGTCACTTTGCGAAACATGGAGTTCACTAGCCAGGTCTGGCATGGTTAGAGTCTCAGGTTCAGGTACTGACTCAAAGGGGTCGATTTCCTCCTTGTTGCTCTGTACAAGGGAATCTTGATGAAAAGGTAGGTCTGAATCAGTGGTGGAAATTGGAAGAAGATCCACCTTCTTGTCTCTTTGTCGACGTAGTTTTTGGATTAACTCGTTAAGAGTATCAAGTTCTTCATCACTCAGTCTTGACTCTATTGAGTCCCTTTCAGAGTGATGGCTCTTCTCTGAAGAGTCTGGATTTTCAGAACTTTTCATCTCCTGAGTGGAGGATGATGTACAGGGCGAGTTTGTGGACCGTTGCCTCTGGAAGTGAGGGTCATAACGGTCAGGCCCTTCAAGTTTCATACCCCCCTTGTAGGGTTGGTGTTTTCTTGGGTCAGGCCCAAAACGTTGGGGTTTTGGAGGAAAAAGTTTGGGGTCAAGTTTGGATGGTTGTCGACCCTTGTTTAACCATGGCGTTTGACGATGAGTGGAGGTGTGGCCAGAACATTTAGGCCAGCAGGGATTAAAATCCTTGAGTCTTCCAGTTGGGGTCTCATTGACATGTGAGAGGTTGCCATGAGAGACGCCTTTAAGTTCCATGGGCAGGAACTTTGCTTCCAGAGCCAATACGGAAGATGGCTCTGCTTTCTTAGCAGTGATTTGCCTTTGCTTTGCAAAACCCTTTAAGTTGACGACTGCCTGAGTTTTAGGGCATGCTGCAACTCCAAGATGGTAGCTGACTGTGGGATGGAGGTTTTGAACAAACAGAGTTTTGAAATGTTGGTCCTCCTCCATTCCTGGTTCGTTTGAACCAAAGTAAGCCTGAAGTACGTAGTGTAGTATTGGTTTGGAGATTCAGATCTCCCCTGTTTGACAGTTAGAGCGGCTGACAAGCCAGCTGGTGTCAATGGGTCTGTAAACTCGCAGATCAGAGCTTGACATAACGCACCATAATCATTTCTGATTTGGAATGGCTGACGTTCAATAAAGCTGCTTACCTCTCGATTTGAGGTTGCTTTAATGAGATAGATCTTGTCGTCGGTTGTAGCACCTGGAAATCTTCTGAGATAAAAGTCGATATCCTTCAAGTAGATTTCTACGTCATGAGTGCCTTGATGACCAGGCTCGAAGCGTGCTATGTTTCTAGCAATTTTGTCGAGGTCCCTGTCAGAGGGGCAAGGCAGGAGAGGATCATTAGAGAACGAATATGATCTCTGAAATGGTGGCGATGTGCCAGGGTCAAGAAATGTTTGATCGCGATGTTGCGATGGATAGTCAAGAGTAGTTGGAAATGTGGGCGGAAAGGCCCGTTCCAAAGGATGAGTGTCCCTTCTTTCTTTGAAGAAGCTTGGATCAAATTGTTCCCTCTGGTCTCGACCAAGTTGGAGGGAGTATTGTAGCTTCATTTGGGCATTAGCCAGCTTTTCTTCTGTTTCTTGTTGTTGATCTTGACAGAGGCTCAGCTGTCTCTGAGCTTCTCTGAGCTGATATTGCAGCATCGAAGTATGCCTTTCTTCAGCTTGGAGAGCTGTTGCGTACTTTAACTTGTGTTTTTAAGTGAGTTAACTCCCCAGCTGTATGTTCAAGAAGGACTCTGCCCTTTCCAGCTTATGGGTAGTTTTCAAGCTTTCTGGTTGTTTCCAACAGCTCGCTTTTCCTTTTTCAAGGTCATCATCAAGTTTCTCAACCTTTTCTTCGAGAAAAAGTTTCTCCTTGATGTCCATAGGTGCAGGCAGTTGAGCTGTTTTCAATTCAGCAATTTGTGTTTCTGCCTTGTCAAGAGATTGTTGAGTCTCATCCAGCGCTCTTTTCAGCGCGATGCCTTCTTCTCTTTGCGCCTTTAGTTTATCTGTGGTGTGTACAAGCAAATTTTCTTTTTGCTTTAACTGTGATGCCATCATAGAGAACATGCGTCTCAGGATGTGAGCAGGCTCCTTGTCTTGAAAAGACGAAAGAGAAGCCTTGACTAGAAATTCAGCCATAATGTCTTCCAGATTAGTGGGGTTTGTCTCTTGAGCTGTAGACACATAATCTGGAATCAGCTGATTGGTCATTTCTGCTAATATTGTGCCATTGTCCTCCAATGGGTTTCCATGGATGGACTCTCTGGTGTCTGTCATGGTTGGTTTGGTTTGAAAACAAAAGGGATTAAGATTGTGTGTGTAAGATGTTTGGTTCAATAGTTTAATTCTTTGTAGGTTCAATGATTACACAAAGTGTCAATTAAAGTTGTTATGAATCAATAGCATTGCTATGATCTAAACTTTGACTAGCAAACTGTCTCAGAGGACAGTGATCAGGCATGGATTAATGTTGAATAAATCAACATGAATGCTTAAAATCATTGAAAATAGAACTCTAACATAGTAGGCATAGCCACAAGTATGATGAATTTGTTAAAAATACCAAGGTATATTAGACTGGAGTTGCATCTGAGGATGAGTAAACTCCAGAGTTAAATCTTAGGAAAAGGGAAGAAATTATTCAAAATAGGATCAAATCGAAAATTGTTGATTAAGATCAAGGTTTTATAAAAGAGAAGGCGATCTGTAGTTTTAAAGTATAAAACCTGTACAGAAGATCGATCACAGAATCGAGTGATGATCAATTTTAAAGTTGTCACTGACAAGATATGATCAAATTAAACAGAATAATTTAGGACCATTAAGAAAGCTGAAAAGCAATCAATTGTAATTAGAACAATTTGACAATCCAAATGTAAGTTTGAATTAAAGCTTGATTAATTGTTCTGCAGTAAGATACAAGAACAAGATCAACTTGTAGAGTTAGAGTATCATTAAAGAATTAAAACAAAGAAGAACCAAAATCTTAAATGAAGATTTGGATTTGTTCTGATCTTAAATTAAAAATCACACTAATGTAGAAGAGGGAATAACTGTATAACATTCAATTAAACTCTGAAGGAAGCTTTGAAGCTATACAGACAACAAAAGGATGAAAACCCTTGTAATTGATTTAACAAATCTGTCAAAGTGCACAAATGTTAACCTAAGTTAAAATAATTGTTGAAGCAGTATTAAATTACATAAAGTCAATAAAGCATTGGAAGAAATTGAACTGGCACTGTTACCAGTGTAAATTGTATCAATGTTTACAGGCTGTAAGCTAAGCTTAAACAGTGGATTAAACCAAATTAAAGTCTATTAAACTTTAAATAAAGTCTTAATGTCATTCAAAGAACTGTTAATCACACTGATTGTTTTCAATGCTTACAGAATAAAGACAATTTAAGCTTCAATTTAAGTAATCGAAGAAGAGTGACTTTATGTGTCAATTAATTACTGCATGGAAGTTAGAATGATTAAATTCTAAACTTTAGTTTAAGTATGAAAGTTACAGGCAATTAAGTCTGCATGTTACACAATGTCGACTATGTCAACTTTTCGAAAACAATGTGTGCAGGGAAATAAGAGTTATGTGTGCATGTTATCAAAACCAACCAAGCAGGGCAGTGTTATAGGGAGGACTTGCGTCACAAAACACCAGAGGGCAAATGCAAAGGAACAAGAGTTGGTTGTCTGTCAACCAAAGCAGCAATGCAGTCCGTCTCACCACTAGACGGCGATAACAAGTAAAAAGTTCTCAGTTAGCCACAGGAAGAAGCTGGTTGTCTAGCAACCAGTCTGGTTATGCTATGTGTAGCACAATAGCATGCTAACAGCTAATAGAAATAGCTCAAAGGCTAACAGCTAGCCACTGGGAGTGACTGGTCACTTAAGATGCAGGATGTGGAGTTTGACTCCACCTCCCTGAAGGACGTCGTTTGTCGAACACAATACGACTCATTCACTTTTCAGACCTCTGAGGGCCAACAGCAGGCTGTGCGTGCAGCCTGACACACAGTGATGAACAAGACAAACTCTCAGGGGCCCAAGTCCCAAAGCAGCGGCCTCAGCCGACCACAAACACAGCGGTTTGTGGGGAAAAACACAAATCAACAAGCGCAGTGTTTCACAGTGGTCCAAGCGGACAATTTAGGGCTCACCAACACTTTAAATGTTGTGCGGCTACGAACAATCAATGAGTTAAACTCACATTAATCCTCCCGCTAAGAGCGGCCTCTCGAATCAGGTAGCTAATCTGAGACGGAGAGATGAGGGGTTAATTTTCTTTTATAGAAACCAGAGTCTCGTGGTAACTATTTTATCACTGATATCGCTTATCAGCTTTAGGCCTTTAAACACTGTAAGGACTCGTTCACGTGGTGCACGTTCAGCACGCAGAGTCACAGAATGCAGCCAGGACGGCTTTACACTTCTTTAAGTGATTAAACTCGAGTATAAAACAAACAAACACGGCTCACCACAACACAAAGCACAGTGCAATTTTGCAGAATAAAGAAAAACATTTAAACATAGCCCAACACGTTTCAGCAAGCACAGCAGCAAGATTAAAAGCAGGGATTGCTTTATTTCTATTCAAAGAGATAAGATTTTTGTCTTAAATATCAATTTATGTTTAGAATGTTTTCTATCAGTTGCACCCAAATAATATGTCTGGTGTTGTTTTGGAAGTTTCTATTTGCAGGGCCTCACACGGGCCGCGCCATAATATACTGTAGTGATTATTTTCTGATATTACTGGATATTAATTAAAGTAATTAATATTCATTTAATAACCAGGTTTGCTCTCGTTAATTAAAGGGGCACCATCCTTTTATACAAAAAGGTAAAATTAACTTAGTTAGCTGATTTATTAATTTATTTCATTTAAATTAGATAAATCAATTAAGTCAAACTTATCAGTTTAATCAATTAAGTCAAACTTTATAGTTGTTTAATCAATCTCAAATCTAAAGACAGAACTCTCATGCAGTGATGTCAATCTTCCAAATAGAATACCAACAGACAGAACTTTAAATATATAAGGGTGATTTATTAAAATGAATATATAAGACAAAATAAAATAAAATAAACACTTAAGAAGGAACAAATGTCAGAGATATACTAAATCAATGATGCTGTCAATCAGGAAAGAAGATATGAACCCTCAAGGAACATTTAAGCATATGGAGTGGTTATAGAGGATTAATTTCCGAATTAACCTACTTGTAAAAGGTCAAATCAAGGGGAAATTATTAGAGAATTGAACCAAGACACGCTCAAGCCCATCTGAAAGAAGATAGAACTGCCTCTTACGAAGTGTTGTCTGGATTGGGCCTCATCTGGTCCGAGCTACTGGAGAATCTGAAGGACTGTTCTGGTTCTGGGTGTCGTCCCAGAGGGTTGGTCCACACTCTACCCAGCGCGATGGATCCAGAGAGGTTGTTCAGACGTGAGCTGGTCCCAGGTTTCCCAGGAGAGAAGTCTCAGATTGGACTGGCCGGTTCTGCTCAAGATTTTACGCTGGAGCTTGGGCGTTGGTGTCTCGATTGTATATAAAAAAAGTTGATTTGTAACTAATTCCAAAAATCAAGAATTCGTCGGCCATACGAATACTATCCTGAAATTAATTAGAAAAAGTCAATTTACTATGAAGTAAATCTTTGAAGTCTTACTGGCTTATAAAGAAAGAATCGGCGGGCATGTCACAAAACTTAGACAAAAGAGTCTAGAAAAAAATTATGTGAGCCAAAAATCAAAAGTGGTGACGAAGACGAGGAGGAAGAAGGAGACGGACAAGAGAAGAGGAGCAGACGAAGAGGAAGAGAACAAGAGAGAGAGAAGACCGCATGTTTCTCTGTTTTGTCTACTCGCAGGGGGAGGGCTTTTGGATGAGTTAACAACGCTTTATCAACTAATACTTGGCCAATATTAAGTTGTATTTTGATTAAACATCCAATATAAGCACTCCAACTGGATAGGAAATCTCATGGTGATCAATTTGATACCAAATACTATATATCTGAAGTATAAGAAAGAATTAAACAATTCAAATCCTATTAAACAGTCAATTAAACACAATAGAGGTGGTTAACTTAAGATATATCAGTCAACATGCCCTTAAGATGGTTTGCAACCAAAACTTAAGGTGTAGAAATCCTATTATAAGCATTCTTCAATGAAACAGAATGATAACCTAACTTTCTCCTAACTTGGGGATCTTTAGGGCTAAAAACACACAAGTCACATCATTAGAAAGCATTTTTCATGACAGGACAAAATATTACATTGTTACACATGTCCATTATTTCATTTAAACAGTTTGAAAGTTTTGTGGTTTTCTGTGCTAGACAGAGACCACATCTGGAGTGGATGAGGGGTCCAAGATGTCCAGGGAGGTCCAAGGTCAACTTAGGTGTCACCGAATTGTTATTTATGACCTCAAAAAACGGACTCTTTTCAAACATGCTATTTGGTCTCAGCCAATCGCTGTTTAGGAAGAAGAGTAAACATCCACACCGATGTCTGTTCATGGTAGTTCGGAGGGGGCGAAACAGATTTAATGGCAACACATGTTTTAGGAGATTTACAGTCATTGATGCAGGGAGGCCCAGAGTCAGAGAGGAATGTTCTTTGTCCCTTTTGGAGTTTCCTTAAAGTTGATCAGTTTGATATCGCTACAAATTAAATAAAAGATTGTATTGTTGTCTCAATATCACTAGGGCTGTTAGAGCACATATTGTAGAGGTTAATGTAAATACTTATTTCTGTTCTAGTATTATCAACTAAAGTTACATCTATGGTGAGACCATATAGAGACAAAGTTATAGAAACTGTTGATGATTTAATGCAGAAATAAAATCATCAATCCAACGTTTGACTATCAAAAGCAGAATTTTTCAAGTTTATGCAACTATGAGGTTTATTTTAAATTTCTGATGCATATTCATATGGATAGCACAGTGATTTCGATAAAATATATAAATCAGAAACATGTAAGGATTTAGCAGGTAGTTTACAGGACTTTACAGAAAGTGTTTCTAGAATGCATTTATGGAATCAGGATTTAGGAACAGCAGATATCAAGTTAACATGGGGAATGTGGGAACAAGACAAAAAAATAACAGTTAAAATTCTGTTTAATCCAATATAAAATAATGTACAGAATATTCTGCACCAGGGAAAAAGTTAGCAAATTTGATTTATAAAACACCTTAAGAAATGTTTGAAATGTGGAATTACAGATTCACTGATTCATGCACTTAGGAATTGTCATAAAATCCAGAAAAATGAAATTGGACACATGGATAATAAAATATACTTCCAGATACTTTGATTATCAAATTGAGTTTTAATCCATCAATTCACCTGGTTCATAAATATCTGAGAAGACTGTGTGATTATTCTGTTCTCCTCCCTGATATTTAGGAAAATCCCTTTTAAACACTGGATAAAGAGCTGATACTTTATCTGACTTTGGAAAGGACAATAGCTTTTGACAAGAACAATATAACCCAGTTAGAGTTTATATAGGAGACTACTTTCTTTAAACTTGAGAATGAGTTTCTTATTAGTAAGAACAGATGGACGGAAACTGACATAAAGAACCAATGTGTGAAAAACTGTGTGTATGAATAAAAAACATTATTGTTTCCTTGAGGTAGAAAATCTTTGTTGATGTTTTTTTTTCTCTTATGGACTGAAAAATAAAGTTAGAATAAGTTAATACAAAGAAAATACTTTTTATCAGGCTATGAAATACGGATAGGAAAATGAAATAAAGGGGTTGAGCTTGTTAATTATTATTTTTATTTAATTTCAGTGTGGGTTCAGTGTCCATGTCGTCCTTGTTGATTTGTTTTGCTCGTCTTGTCTCATTTAGAGTATGGAACTATCATTTTTTCAGTTGACGTATCTTCGTTACTCAGAAATTAAAATAAAACATTACACAGCAATAAATAAATTAGCCATTGTGGAAATGCAGAAATTTGATTTAAGAAGTAAATACATTAAATCTTCATCTCTTTACAGCCTTTTCTTTTTGATCATTAAAGCATCTTAAAAACATTCAGATGGAGAAAACACACTTACGCTGGACTCTTGGTTGTTGTCATGTCCCTAATCCTGAGCTGGACAGTCCCATCATATCAGGAGTCTGAGAGAGAAATACATTATGGTTCAAAACAATTGTTAAATTAACAGGAAATAAATAAATGCTGCTTATATGACAAAGTAAAGAAGTGGAGTTTTTGGTGGTATCACAGGTAAAGGACTGCATGTTTTAAAGAAAGAATAAGCTTTTCATTTTCAGACTATAGCTTCGGACTTTGCTCATATTTCAATGTTTAAATTCAACTTCATTATTTATGTAACTCCTATTTATGTTGATTTATTTTACTATCCTGTTATTTAGAGTTTTTTTATATATATATATAATTTACACATTCATTTGTAAATTTGTTTGCACTGTTTCTGGACGTGTATGATACTGAATTTAAATTATTGGAAAAATAAAAAAGTTCCTATCAAAAACAAATAAATAAATGAGCCGAGTGACTAACTTTATTTACAATATCACAGCTCAGTCTGACGTTTCACTAACATCTATATCCAGACCTTTTTTTTCTCCTTTTTTTAAATGACCAAAAAAGTACACTGTATAGGTTGTTGTAAATTTCACAGTAATTTACTGGCAACGAGATGTCAGTATATTTTCTATTACTGTTTAACTTCTGTGTTTTTATTCAAGGTATCATCACAGTCTTTGAATTTACAGCATTATTACTGTTTTATCAAAAACAGCTCCCTCGCTGTTTTTCCACTTACATTATCATTATTCTACAACTTTTTAATGCATTTTAAATTACGTTAACTTGCCATTTAAATGCATTTAAGATTACTTTAACTAATTTAAGGACTCGTTTTTAGAAAGACATAATTTTGTAAATAAAATAACATCATTTTTTATCCAATAAAATAAATTTTCTCAAACAATGGTTTCATTCAAATATGTTAAACATTACCTAAACAATGTAAAAGTTACCTTCTACTGGTCAGTTTTCCTGAAAAAAGTGTTTTTCTCCTTATCATTGCCATTTTCAGTGTTTACGATATGGATATTTTATTTTAAATAACTGTAGATTTTACTGTAAATGCTGTAAATTTACAAAGATCTGATTCTTTTTCACTCTATGTTGCCATTTACTGCATAGCTGTTTACAGTAGGTAGATGTAGATGTTACAGTAAAATGCTGTAGAGTTTACATCCCATCCCTAGTTTATAAATTAGGGATGAGATGAATTATCATTTGGCAATATATCGCGATACAGTACGTGACGAAACACATCGAGTTTGAAATAAATGGATTGCGAAATAAAGACGTCACGTCCGGTAACAGCGCATGTGACCAGAAGTGACGACAACAAACATTAGCACCAACTAGCTTTCCTCCAAAAAGCCGAATGATGGAGTTGAATGAGGTTGAAATTGAGGATGCTCCGCCTGGATACAAGTCATCTGTCTGGCAGTATTTTGGCTTTCTCATTAAAAAAGACGAAGACGGCGAAAACGAGCCTACCGCTCATTAGCATACACTCTCTCTAACCTCTCTAGGGTTAGAGAGAGTGTTATTGTTTGTGTTTGGCCTGTTAGGCCTTGTGTTTTCCTGTGTGCAACTCAAACAAAAACAAATAAGCTGTAATTACACAGTAACATTTTTTCTTTTTTACTCTTTTGATATTGTATCGTGACGTATCGTATTGTGACCCGGGCATATCGAGGAGCAGCGTATCGTGAGTTTAAGTGTATCGTCCCATCACTAGTGTATACAAGAACAGCACATAAATTAGTATAAATAACATAAACACAGTCATGGGTTATTTGTTGCATTAAATCAGTTTTTAGATTATAATTAAATAAAGTTATATTTGCACCAGACCAATGGAAACACTCATTCGGTAACCTTTTCTTACCTCAGCTTCTTCAGTCTGGAGTTAAAAGCCGCTGTGATGACAGAAGTCCAGGCTGTCAGGGTGCAGCATGTCAGCTGTGACGGGCTGACGACCCTCCCTGCAAAACACCTTAATCTGCGTCCACAGTGTCAGATAAATGAAACACCCTCTGCGTGCAGGTCTGTGATTGGATGAGCAGAGATCTCTGAGGCGTGGGCTCTGAGGTTCTGGTCTCAGTAGATAAGGTGGATCATGTCTGTGGGTCATGGCTGTGGGTCTGGGCTGTGGGTCTGGTCTGTCCTCAGCTGATACTGAAGAATCAGAGAGTTCAGGGCTTCACTGCATCCAAACACTCTGAAGTGGATGTTAGCTTCAGGTGCAATCAAACACACACACCATCAGAACAGGGCTGCTCCCACACCCACCCTCTCAGACTCTACCTGGAAAAGGAACATGTGGAAAGTTTATGAAGATTTGCAAATGTACAATTATGCAGAAATGGAAAGTTGCCCGCATGGTACATTTGTCAAAAAGTGGATTTTTAACCCTTTAACTCCCAGTTCAGTTCAGCTGTTTGGCAGAGGTCAATAAATCCAGGAACATTTAATGTATTAGAAAAGTAACACATATCCTGCGTAAAAGAAATGTTATCTCTTATCCCACTGGAAAAATTTAGATGTAACAGATTCAAATCCAGAAAGAAATGTATTAATACCTGGTCTCCATTTTTAGAATTCACCATCACTCTCTCTTTTCTGTCTAATCCATTTTTATATCACTGTTTATCGGAGCTTGTATGAGCTTAAATGAGCCTGTGTTTATACTTACTAATTAATTAATTAATTTATTTCTCTTTCTTTCCTTTGTCTTTGTCAGGTGTCTTGATGTGGGTTTGTGGGAAGAGGGGGTCCATGTTTTGTTGTATCTCTTTTAGTATGTTCTCTCATTTGTTTGTAAAATGTGAAGTACTATATTTAAAGTCTTTAAAAAACTAACACATTTTTACTGTCAACTTTTTAGGATACAGAAAAAACTGCAAACAAACCAAAAGAACTGATATATTCTTTGTGTGGGAGCTTAACCCTTTAACTCCCGGCTCAACTGTTTGGCAAAAGTCATCAATAATTTCAAGGATATTTAATGTTTTAAAAAACAGAACAAGTCAAATCATTGTTTGGTTCTATTAACATTTCAGGGGACAGAGAAAACTACAAACAACCCAAAAAACATTTTCTTGGTGTGGGATTTAAGATTTTAAAAGCTGAGGGTTGATAACATGATGACATAAAAATGCTCAAATACAAGAGAAAATATTAGAAAAGGCAGACAGTGTTGATCAAAAGCATCATAAATAAAAACAATAATAAAACACACTGCTGTATGTACTGAGGGAACACCATCTTAAAGGGTTAAAAATGAGAAAACACTGGAGGTTAGGTTAAAGTGTAAAATTAAAGATATCATAAAATAAAATGAGAAAAAATAACCACTAGTAATAAATAATAAATTTAAAGGAAGTAAAATAATAGAAAAACTAGAAAAATAAAATAAGAAAAGATAAAAAATAAAATAAGATCAAATAATAAAAGTGAGCTGTAATTAGAATAAATAAAAACACTAAAAGGTACTTCAGGTAAAAGCTGGACTATAAAGGTAGGAGTTTGTTTTTAAAGACATTAACAGCAGGTGCAGCCCTCAGGTCTTCAGGTGGGTCATAAGCGGGGTCGTAGTAGTAAAAAGATGTGTAACTGTAAGTTTTTGTTTCTGAATGAAGACCTTTGCAGACTCAGGTCACACAGTCCTGTCCTCAGACTGAAGGAGTCCAGCAGAAACAGTCTGTTATACTGACTGCAGGCTCCCTGAAAATTTCAATTTACAATTTCAATTTAGTTTATCTGATACAGAGGGACAACGTACATTCATACACACTTTAAAAAAAAATAAAATGTAAATGTACCCAACTCTAGCTACCAAGCTAATTTCCATTGGTAGTCCCCCCAGCTAAAATATAAAAACAAACAGGTTAAAGGAAGAAAATACAAATATAATATTTAAAAGGTTCTGTTCTTCTTGTTTTGCTTCTTTTTAAAGAAAGAACAGAGAAACATTATCATAATAAAACATTTTACAATACATCACAATCATAGTTTTTATTGTACACAGGTGGTCAGTAGCAGATGTTAAAGAGCTAGATTTAGGCACTAAAGTGCTGGAGTCCAGTATAAAGTGCTAGAGTTACTAATTAAAGTGCTAAAGTTGATATTTAAAGTACCAGGTCTCTTGGAAAAATGAGCACTAAAACATTTTCAAGAAAGGAGAGAGAGAGAGGAATTAAAAATTTTTTTTTAAAAAGGAGGTAGGTGGAGGTGGAATGGGGCTGCAGCAATGCAAGTGCAGGTCATATGTATTGATTTAATTATGGTGTTTAAAGGTTAATGCCAGTTATAGTGTCATCAGACTGTGGGGATGGGGCCAAAAAAGGAGAGGAGAGGGGAGGTAACGAAAGAGAGAGAGAGAAAAAAGAAAAATAAATAAATAAAAATAAATAAATAGAAAAGTAAATAAATGGAAGAGAGAGAGAAAAAAAAAAATAAATAAATACATTAAAAAAGGTGATAATAAAATGGATTTGTCACATTTTTGAGCATAAGAACATCACCACTATGGAGACCAATAACTCAGAAACTAGAGAAAAAAGGTCCTTTTTCTGATGAGCCTGGGCCTAAATGACCCTCATTAATCTTCTGCAGCCTGTTTCAGAGATAATGGCATTTAAAAAATGCAGGAACAACAGGCCTAGAGTTCAGAAAGCCTTAAAATCCTCCACCTTAAACTTTGCACATGTTAATTTTGACCAAACTTTTTATTATTTTTCAATATCAAACAACACCACCAGAATAGATGGTAAATAAAAAAGGTGAAGGGACATGACATACCCAAAATTTTAAATATTGGGGAAGTAGTCAGAGAAACGAAATAGGAAGAGAAAAAGACAAAAACAAAGTGCAACATTAGAGATTAAAAAAATGATTAAAAAAAAAAGAAAATTAAATTGAAAAGAAAAACATCCAAATTAAACATAACTAAAAACTGTACTGAGAGGCGGAGTTGTCTCCGTCTGGAGGAGGCTGCCCATCGGTCACATCGAGGTAAGAACATACTGTTTGTGTTTTGCTAATCTATAATTGCACAAGTTCATTTTAAATGTGGAGGCACCACAAACATTTGAAGCCAAACCTGAGTCGATGCCTGGGGGGATTTCTGGACTTTGAGTTCATATGAAATGACTCAACAGCTTCTGCTGCTGGAAAAAGTCCATGTTTGAACTCTGTGTTGACTCTGTGGCACATTGACCTTTAACTACCTTCATTTAACGGCTAATCACTGAACTACTGTCTGTTTATGTACCTGTATGTATATATAAATATATATACACATAAATTAACTTTACTCTCTTATTCGATTACAGTTGGAGAAAGACAGTCTGGTCACCTTCATCAGCTTTGACTTTATGGTCATTTTTTATTGTTATTCAATGAAATATTTGTATTTTAGTAGCCAGAATTGTGTTTTGATAAAACATCCCTAAATGCTGATTAAACCTACAAAACAAACTCATAAAGTTCCCAAATGATGACCCGAGGCTGCAGATCTTACCTGAAGAAGAAAACCCAGATATCGAAGAGACATAATTCTGTATAATCTAGATTATCTTAAGTAAATTATTGAATAACTCTGCTATGACATTGTCTCTAAACGTCTTTTATAAAGTGTCAGAACATTATATTATTATTGAATACCGTATTTAGAAAATTGCAGCAGTAAAATATTTGCGCTTTAAAAACTTAAAAAACAAACTGGTAACACTTTACTTGAAGATCTAGTTTATAATGCATTAGAAGCACATGCATAAGATGTTATAATGCATGTATAATGCTTCATAAGTGTCATTATAATGGTGTATAACCATGTATAAGAACTTGTACCAAGGTTTATAAAGTATTACAAGTGTGGACATAATGTTTTATAATCAAGCCTCTATAATGTTTTATACCTGCATACTCTATGCAGGTATAAAACATTAAAAAGCCTATAGCCTTATAAAGCCTACATAATAAAGCCTTAATAAAACATTATAAAGGCTTGATTATAATACATTATGTCCACATTTGTAATACTTTATAAACCTTGGTACAAGTTCTTATACATGGTTATACACCATTATAATGACACTTAGGAAGCATTAGACATGTATTATAACATCTTATGCTTCTAATGCATTATAAACTAGACCTTTAAGTAAAGTGTTACCAAAAAACTTAATTGGCTTTAATTCTGTGTGCTAAATTAGCTTGAATTCTATGTCAAATCAATTTAATTATTCATTAAAAATAAATGATATAATGAGAATTCTGTATATCTGTGTGAAATTATAGTTACTATTGTGGATGGAAGTTTTCTGTTGCAACGTCCAAACATGAAATAAGGGAGCATGGACACAGCTGTCTATGAGCATATGTACAGTAAGAGCATCACATCTGCATTTGTTCATAAATAATTGTTTGGTAAAGGGGTGGGAGTTAATATGTTTTTACTTCATCCCACTCCTTTTCGATTATGTGATTGGATAATGTCTGTTTGTTTTGTTTTGTATTTTTTCTGTCTTTGACAGTGATTTTACTTTAACCTCATGTTCAATATAAATGTCAGTCAAATCAATTATAAGTTGTATTTGTGTTATAATATATGAATATGTGTGTACTATACTTATCACTATCAACCAAAACAAACTTAATTCTTAAAGCACTTTTCATCCACAAGATGTAGCAAAAAAAAAGCTGAACATTCAAGTACAAAAGCAGATAAAAATAATGATTAAAATACCACAATAAAATAAAATAAAATAGCTAAAAATATGAAAGCCCACCCAGCCTACACTTAACACAGACAGACACTCACTCATATAAACTGCAGTTTATATATCAAAGCTAATAAAGCACTAAAAGTTGATAAAATAAATAAATAAATGAGTAAAACTGTTTTAAACCAAACATTACAAGGAAAAGAGTAAAAAGTGGATAAACATAAAATCGTAACTCTGAATTTAAATGGAGTAAAACATGTAAAATGCAAATTAAGAGAGTAAAAACAATCAGTTAAAAGCCAGATTAAAAAGGCAGGTCTTGAGTTTGCTTTTAAAAAAAAATGAACAGTAGGTGCTCTCAGGTCTTCAGACTGATCCACAGATGAGGGCCAAAATAATTAAACGATGCTTCACTGAATGTTTTAATTTTAACTTTTGGGACTTTTAAAGAGCTGAAGACCTGAGGGCTCGACTAAGGCAAAAGCAAATCAGATAAACAGGAAGGACCAAGACCATTAAGAGATTAAAACACCAATAAAAGAACCTTAAAATCTTTTCTAAAGATACATCACTTTATGTTTGATTATTTTGTTTATCAGACATGATTTTTCCATCAATATTTGGTTTATTAAAGAACAATGCAAATCATGTTTGAAGCAAATAATAAAAAACTACCAGATAACATGCAAAATCTTTTTATAGTGTCTGAGAGTAAATCTGAGAGATGGAAGCAAATAGCAAGAAGTTAATACGATAGGATACAGAACGATACGGAACGATACGGAACGATACGGAATGATATGGAACAATACAGAACGATACGGAACAACACGATATGGAATGATATGATACAATATGGAACAATACGAAATGATATGATACAAAATGATATGAAACGATACGAAAGGATACGATACGGTACAGTACGATACGATATGATAAGATACGGAGCGATACGATACAATACGATACGATACGATACGGACCGATACGATACGATACGGACCGATACGATATGGAACCATACGATACGACACAAAACGATATGATACGATACGATACAATAGAACACGACACGACACAACACGACACACGGCACGAAATGAAATGAAACGAAACAATACGATACAATACAATACGATACGATACGACACGACACGACACGAAACGATATGACGCGATATGACGCGATACAATACGATACGATATGATACGATATGATACGATACAGTACGACACAATATACTTTGTTGTCCCCCTAGGGAAATTTGTTTTGGACTCGCCTGCTGCTTACAAGTCTCCACAGTCTGATAAAACAAACAACACGAAATTGCACATTGCCAGTATTGCCTGTATTGCACATATTGCACATATCCAGCTATAAAAGAAAGAAAACCAGGTAAATATTGTACAATCCCTGCAGCCTTAAAAAGCACCATTTAAAAGCTCAATGGAAGTAGGAACAAATGAGTTTTTAAATCTGTTTAGTTTACAGTGGGGGACTGTCCTGTAAACTGAACAGATTTAAAAACTCATTTGTTAAAAGAAAAGGAAAGTAAAAAGAAAATGTATTTCTGTTAAGGGGTTTAGCTGTAGAATAGAGCTGATCTCAAACTTAAGTAATGTTCTTCATTTGTTATGTTCAAATATCATTATGTGCATTTATATTAAGGAGTTATGGCTGTAATTAAAAAAGGGGAAATAGATATGTATGTATGCATGTTCAACCCTATAAAGCCAATTGTATCATATTTGATACACACTTTTATAATACCTCTACCCACTCAATATGATCAGCAAATTACAAAAAAAAACATCTGAATACAATCAGATAAATTATAAAAATGTCCTCGAATGGATTACCAGTTGCCAAAAACACCTAATGTATCAAATGAGATACAAAAAATCTATATGTTGAATTTTATGGACATTTAGATTTTTATGGATTTTAGCAGAAAGTGGAACAAACATTTCAGCTCCAAAAAATTTGAATTTTCTGGCTATGATCTATGGTCTTGGGCCTTAAAGAGATATATATGATATATTATATGCTTTTTTCTTTCTTTCTTTTTTTTTTTGTTAATTATCTCTTTTTTGGTTTCTCTCTTCCCTCTTGACTCCATAAATTGTGAAGCTTAAGCTGCATTAATAAGCTTTGCTCCTGCATGAGTCTTTTACAGTCAAACTTGTGTATTGTCTTTGGAGTTTTTTTTTTTTCTGCTCTAAAGTGTATACATGACTGAAATAAACTAAACTAACAAAAAAATAGTATGAATATTTTAAAGAATGGTTGGTAAAACAGTATCATGTGGCCTTCTGGGTAATTAAGACTGGAGTTTAATCCAAAGCCTCTTAATCCTAATTATCTGCTTATTTTATGACCTTAATACTTTAACTATCAGCTCAACTTTGTGGCAGTGGTCAAAAATATCTAATGTTTTATAAAACAGAACAATCAAATCAGTGTTTGATTCCCTTAACAAACAAACAAACCAAAACCAGATATTTTCATGGTGTGGGATTCAAAGGTTTAAAAGTTAAAAGTTGATTATCTAATAACTTAAAATGGACAAATATTTGGGACTTAATCAATCAGAAAAGACACAGAAATGTTTGCAAATAAAATGGCAATAAAATAACTTCAGTAGATGTTTCTTGATGAATAACTGTTTTATCTCATTAAAGTTCAGTATTTGTAAAAATAATGAGGTGATGATAATAAAATCTTTTCACTTTTTAAACCTTTAAATCCCACACACAGGAATCATCTGTTCTTTTGTTTTTGTTTTTTTTCTGTTTCCTAAAACTGACAAAAACAATGACGTGTTATTTTTTTGACTCATTACATTTTTCTGAATTTATTGAAGTTAAAGGGTTAATGTGTCAGTAACAGTCTCATCATCAGACCTGGAGACCCCTCGGGGCCCAGGACGGTCCGCCGGCCTCTGCTTGCCCCACACCTCTCTGTCTCTGGACCGGAAGTCCCTGCGGCCTCGGCCCATCTAACAGGACCATCGGAGCCTCTTCGCTCCAGCAGCGTCGCTCGTTTCCTGGAAAATGTTGCTTCATCCTCTCGATGACCCTCCTCCCGTCACGCTGCGTCAGGTCGGCGAGAACGTGGACCGGAAGTGCAAGAAGTAACCGTGCCCCTTCAAAGTAAAGTTTGTTAAAGCTCCTACTGTCGGACCCCTGCAGCATTGACCCCCCTCTGACCCCCCGGGGCGCCCTCAGAGCCCCTCAGGTAAGACGCAGACAGGTGAGGCTGCCCCCCCACAGACCGGGGAGGCCTCACTGACAGACCCAGGCTTTTATTTTGAAGGTGTACCCGGATGTGGCGGCGTCACAGCGCACACCTTGACTGTGTGTCAGCGCAGCAAACATGCATTACACAGCGCCCAGCTCGGAGGGACCAGGAGACCTCCACGGTCAGGCCCTTCATGAAGTGAGTCCAGAATAATAGGCACCTCTCCGCCGCGGACCCCGGACCCCCTGCCGCTCCTGGTCTGCGGCTCTGGGTGTGGATCTGGATCTTCAGGCGGTCTGAGGCGCTGGGTGAGTCCGGCTCCGTGATTCTGGTCTACTTTCTAAAGTGTCTGTAACAAAGGAAGTTGGTGGAGCTGCGGACCTGAAGGTGGAGGGGGTCCAGTAGCTCAAGGGGGTCCAGCAGCTCAAGGGGGTCCTGAAAGGAACAGTAGGGTCTCACAGCGGGGGGCAGCTCAGGACCACAACGCCCCACAGACACCCACGGGATTCCCGGGAGCTCAGGCAGGTCCAGGCAGGAGCCCCGGGACCGCATCAGCCCTGAAGGTCTCAGTTAGGTCCAGGACCGCATCAGCCCTGAAGGTCTCAGTTAGGTCAGGACCGCATCAGCCCTGAAGGTCTCAGTTAGGTCCAGGACCGCATCAGCCCTGAAGGTCTCAGTTAGGTCAGGACCGCATCAGCCCTGAAGGTCTCAGTTAGGTCCAGGACCGCATCAGCCCTGAAGGTCTCAGTTAGGTCAGGACCGCATCAGCCCTGAAGGTCTCAGTTAGGTCCAGGATTATCCAGACCTCCTCAGGTCTTTAATTAGAGCTGAACATGAGACCAGAACAACCAGACCCCAAAGCTCTGACCATGGAGGACCCACATCTGTTACCATGGTGACACCTGTGTGACAGACCATAATAAGTCCTTTTCAGGACTGACTCATCAGTCAGAAGAACCAGGACCAGAAACACTTTACTGAACCTTAGTACCAGACCAGGACTTTAAAACAGATCAGAGCAAAAAGATTTAAGTAAAAAAATGAAGTAGGAACCAAAAACCAAACTCCCTTATCCTCTTAATGTCTTTTTCTTTCTTTAGAGAAAACTAAGTCCAGAGTTAGAGGTTTTTCTGACAGTTTTTAACCAGATTTTCTGTCTTTTGTCGACTCTCTTCAGTCTCTGGATGACTAATGTAAAGTTTGACAGTTACACAGAGCAAATGATATCATTAATACTCGGTTATGTTGTGCAGCTCTATTTGTAATGGGAATTATTATTAGTATTTCTTAGTATTTTACTCAGTATTTGTGGAAAATATATAAATATATAATTTTTTTTTACATATTTCGGGGTTAGTTGTTCAGTATGTGTGTCTGTACTAGAGCTGGGCAATTTCCCCCCTCCAAAAAAAATGTTTGATTTAAAAAAAAAACAAACTCGATTCACAATTTGATTCGATGCCCTCGCCCCATTTAAATGAAATAATAACTCACTGTAAATTTATTTCCAAAATATACATTTATCTGTACTTAAAGAGACTGTGAGGAGTTTCTAAGTAATTACAAAAAAGTCTCCCTTTTAGATATCTGCCTGATGGAAATACACACTTTAAGATGAGTTTTATAGCATCTAAATAGGTTATCTATAAATGCTATTCCTTAGCTTCACGGTCGGGTTGGACAGGGCTGGACTGGCCTGGATACTCAACTTCAGAAACAAGACAATTAAAACTAGAGCAGATTTATATTATTCAGACACGTCTTAGAGCACCGGGCTGTAAGTAGCCATATATAGCCGGCTACAACTACGTAACTAGAAAGAGATACATTACCTCGTGGCTTTGCATCCTGTAAGTTGTTGAAAAAAGAAGTTGTAAAGCAATGCAGAGTTCTGAGGAAGGTCAGAGCTGCATTCATTAGCATCACAACAAACACACGCTTTGGCTTGGGTCACGTCTTTACCACAGTCGCAGCGCGTGCTCATGGGTAGCAGAGTCTTTATGTCGCCGGAAATAGATTCTCCTCACAGCACCTTTTAAAATCTACATTTAAAGTGCCTCCAGGTCAAAAAATCAACACATAATGGACACAAAGTGCCTGTGCACTGTAGTTTTAAACACTTGTTTGAATTAACTCTGAAGATAACAAAACGCCTGAGGTAACACTTGTTGTAAAAAAAATAAAAATCTTAATAGAAAACTCAACTCTCATAAAAAATGTCAAAGTGTACAAAGTAAAGAGAAAAGTGCCTCAAAGTGAGAATGTGAAATGAACGGGTTGAATAAAAAAAGAAAATCGTTGAACTCGAGTTTCAGGAAAAACAAATAAATTTGACTTGCCAACTTGACTTTTGCTCAGGCTTAGTTTGTACAAGTAAAAAACTGGATAATTTGTTTATTGTTATGGACGTGTGTGAAGCCAATACCCCCTATACCCACGCCCTAATAAGGGAAAACATAGAGCAAATAATATTATTATTACTATTATACTCAGTTATGTTTTAAAGCCCTTTTTGTCATGGGAATCATTAGAATATTTTTTAGTATGTTACTTAGTGTTTGTGGGAAATTATATCAATATTTGATTTATTTATATATTTTATTTAAACTTTATTTAACCAGATAAATCCCATTGAGACCAGGATCTCATTTACAAGGGCGACCTGGCCAAGAGGTCAGCAGCACACGCCAGATATAAATAAAAATGAAAAAAAAGGTTCAGGCAATAAATTACATCCAATAAATATATCAAAAACAACAACTAAACAATGGATGAGCAGTACATTTTCAGGACAGCTACGATTAAAAGCACAGACATTGTTCATAGGATATTCGCTGTCTGGTGAGCAAGATGGAACGGAAAGCTATAAATATAAAAATATACTTTTTTTTCTATATGTGTGTTTGTATAAGAAAAAAAGGCAAATTTGTACATTGTTATAAACATGTGTGATGTGTAATTATGAAGTAAACAGATTCTTTAAGCTATATTAACATCCTAATAAGGGAAATAAATAGAACAAGTAAATGAGAATATGAACAAGGCCAAAGAATTTACAGTATTAACATTACCAATATTTACAATAGAAATAAAATGTGACACCACATTTGACCTAAATTCAAAGTTTGTCAGTGGGGATGTTGCACTGGGGTTTTTATTATCTTATTACCAAATATCAGAAGTTTAGTCAATGGAAATAAACATTTATTCTCCATCTGATGGAGCAGTGATTTACGGATATATGGATTCTTATACTTTCTTTTTTTCTTGTGGAGCTCTGTGGTAAACTAACGGGATGAGTCCAGTGTAACTTTAGAAAAACTCCTTTCTTTACTGCAGCCTGAGTCTGAACGTCCTCTCTGTGTCCAGGACATGGCGACTGCACTCAGTGGTCGAAACGCTGGTGGACGAGGCCCGAACAGGAATAAGGGCCGAATCCTGGGCCTCATCGATGCCATCCAGGACGCTGTGGGACCCCCCAAACAGGCAGCTGCTGACCGCAGGACCGTGGAGAAGACCTGGAAGCTCATGGATAAAGTGGTGAGTAAACCCATACTGAAGTAATCAGGCTTAATAAAGGTTTAAACTCTGTGATTGTTTTTCCAAAAGCCTGCAGCGCACTTACACTTGGACCTGATTAGGCCTGTCACGATAATAAATTTTGCTGGACCATAATTATTGCAGATAAACGATATTATTGTCAATGTGATTTTGAAACATCATTTTTCTCATTAATGTAATTATATGTCATAATAAAGTGATTACACCATATCAAAAGCAATGAACTTTTATTTCTTAAGAGTATTTAACTGTAATTGGAAGGTCAAGGGCTTTTAAATAATAAAAAAAACAATATAATAAATTAAACAAACAAAAAAAGAGGAGTAAAACAAAGAAAATGAAATGGACTCTCTTTTGGGGAAAAAAATCATTATGATAATCAAAAACAAAAAGACCCTGTCTCTGTAAAGAAAAAAAATCCAATAAAACAACACACAACAGTAAAAACAATCAATAAAATGGAGTTTATACAGTTGCTGAATTGTTTGTGACATGTACTTTCTCCCAGTCAATTAATAAGTATAATATTCTGTCTGGGTGATGAGCAAAAAAATGAAAGAGAAAATGTGTCAATATTGTTTGAAACATTAAGACATGTGTTAATGTTTTAATGACAACTACTGACACAATAAAGTATAAAGAAAACATGAAGATTGAAAATCTTTTTATGCTCATAGATATTATTTCATGGATGAGGAGACATATAAACTGATAAACTGATTAACCCTTTCATGCAGTGTCCGCTACAGTAGACAGATATATGGAATCACTATTTTAAATATTTTTTTAAACGTTCTTTTTTATTCCCTTTCCGTTGCAGTACTTTGTCCAACCACCAGTTGCTGAACTCCCAAATCCTTGTCTTTAAGTTTAATATAAATATTATCTTTGCACTTTTTTTCCCCTACAATATCGAGACATTTCGTCCAACATCCAAAAACCACCAGGGGCAAATTTAGTATTTAGATTTCACAAAGTTTTGTATTTCTTACTTTAAGTTTTGGTGTCATTCACAAGTGAGAAGTTTGATTAAACAGCACTGAAACATTTATTTCAGACTAGGGCTGGGAAAAATGGCCTAGAAATAAAATCCAAGATTTTTTTCCACAACACTTGATTTACGATGTTAATCGATTTTTCCCTCCCTAAAAGAAACAAAACTCCCAGTGACATAAAAATGAAACAAATCAAGTTTTGCCTTTATGTTGTCTAAATGTTTCCCTCTTAAAGTCAAAGTCTGGGTCATAAAAGGTTGATTATGTAGTATAAATGTAGGCAGGTTTGTCTACATAAACACTAACAGGCTGAGGTATTTTTGCAGTATTAGCATGAAACTCTCTGATCAATATTTAATCTACTTAAATAACGAATACAAGCCTATAAAAGTCTTTGTGCAAACCCTACAAGGCCGACCATCATGAAAATTTTATTTTTTTCAAAAATTGCAACTACTTACAATTGGACTAAGGCCAGAAAAAAAATCTTGATTTTTAATTTTTGTATCTTCTGCAAAAAATAATTCAAATTAATCGATTGAATCAATTTTTTTGCCAGCTCTACTTCAGATATTGCTTTTTTATTTGTTTACTCTTAATAAACGTTTGTCAAAGATGTATTTTTGTATTTATACTGTTGATGCACGGTGAAGTGGACGAATGTAAAACTGCCTCATAATAACACTGCAAAACAGTGACTACCATTTTTAACTTGTTTAAAAGTAAAAAGAAGCAATTAAAAGTTTATTTCTTTGTGATTTAATAATTCAGGGTTAAAAAACTCACCTTCTGTCAAACATGAACTATATTAAAGAATTTGAGGAAATGCATTTAGTTTCATTTTGTTACTTGATATAAGATATATAATAATAATAATAAAGCTTTAATCAGCACAGCACAGGGATGTGAAGGGGCCCAATGGCTGGGTTTGCCCTGCGCCCTTATATGACTAAATACGGCCCTGCTCCTCTGCACAGGTCCGCCTCTGCCAAAACCCTCGACTCCAGCTGAAGAACAGTCCTCCGTACATCCTGGACATCCTACCTGACGCCTATCAGCACCTGAGGCTCATTCTGAGTAAATACGAGGAGAACCAGCGGCTCGCTCAGCTCACCGAGAACGAGTACTTCAAAATCTGCATCGACAGCCTGCTCAAGAAATCCAAACGAGCCATTCGCCTCTTCAAGGAGGGCAAGGAGAGGATGTATGAGGAGCACTCACAGGACAGGTGAGAGCTGTACAAAACCCAAAACCAGTGAAGTTGGTCCGTTGTGTAAATCGTAAATAAAAAAAAAAAAACAATGATTTGCAAATCCTTTTCAACTTATTTTCAATTGAATACACAGCAAAGACAAGATACTTAATGTTCGAACTGAGAAACTTTATTTTCTTTTGCAAATAATCATCAACTTAGAATTTAATGGCAGCAACACGTTGCAAAAAAGTTGGGGGACAGGTCTGGACTACAGGCAGGCCAGTCTAGTACCCGCACTCTTTTACTACGAAGCCACGCTGTTGTAACACGTGCAGAATGTGGCTTGGCATTGTCTTGCTGAAATAAGCAGGGGCGTCCATGAAAAAGATGTTGCTTGGATGGCAACATATGTTGCTCCAAAACCTGTATGTACCTGTCAGCATTAATGGTGCCTTCACAGATGTGTAAGTTACCCATGCCTTGGGCACTAATACACCCCCATACCATCACAGATGCTGGCTTTTGAACTTTGGGCCTATAACAGTCCGGATGGTTCTTTTCCTCTTTGGTCCAGAGGACACGACAACCACAGTTTCCAAAAACAATTGTAAATGTGGACTGGTCAGACCACAGAACACTTTTCCATTTTGCATCAGTCCATCTTAGATGAGCTCGGCCCAGCGAAGCCGGTGGTGTTTCTGGGTGTTGTTGATAAATGGCTTTGGCTTTGCATAGTAGAGTTTTAACTTGCACTTACAGATGTAGACGAACTGTAGTTACTGACAGTGGTTTTCTGAAGTGTTCCTGAGCCCATATGGTGATATCCTTTACACAGTGATGCCGGTTTTTGATGCAGTACCGCCTGAGGGATCGAAGGTCACGGGCATTCAATGTTGGTTTTGGGCCTTGCTGCTTCCGTGCAGTAATTTCTCCAGATTCTCTGAACCTTTTGATGATATTACGGACCGTAGATGATGAAATCCCTAAATTCCTTGCAATAGCTGGTTGAGAAATGTTGTTCTTAAACTGTTGGACAATTTGCTCACACATTTGTTCCCAAAGTGGTGACCCTCGCCCCATCCTTGTTTGTGAATGACTGAGCATTTCAGGGAAGCTGCTTTTATACCCAATCATGGCACCCACCTGTTCCCAATTAGCCTGTTCACCTGTGGGATGTTCCAAATAAGTGTTTGATGAGCATTCCTCAACTTTCTCAGTCTTTTTTGACACTTGTGCCAGCTTTTTTGAAACATGTTGCAGGCATCAAATTCCAAATGAGCTAATATTTGCAAAAAATAAAGTTTACCAGTTCAAACATTAAGTATCTTGTCTTTGCTGTGTATTCAATTGAATATAAGTTAAAAGGGATTTGCAAATCATTGTATTCTGTTTTTATTTACGATTTACACAACGTGCCAACTTCACTGGTTCTGGGGTTTGTAGGTCTCTATAACTGACTCGGCTGAACTGCCTTTATTTTACCTGTTCACCCGCGGGACGGAGCGATTCATCAGCCCTCAGTATATTTATGAACGGTGTGACCACGACAGTTTTTGGACATTTTGATTTGATATCCTCAGGTTACACAGGTCAGAACAGTGTTTTCCAACCCCGGGGTCGAGTAGATGAAAAAAAGAAACAAAATTAGGCTACTGATAAAAAATATATGTTTTAGCTAAATATTACTCTTTATAAAACTAAAACACCACACACAATCTCAAACATCTGTGTTCTTTGTTGTCACTTTCTCAAACATAAATGTAGTGGACGCTCAGTCTGATCTGCAGCAGGTCGTCTGGTCCATGTCTGCATCAGAATCAGAATCAGAATCAGGTTTACTGCCAAGTAGGTTTTTACACTTACAGGGAGTTTGCTCTGGTGCTCTTGGTGCAAAGTACAAACAGACAATAAGTAAATATATAATAATAATAATAATAATAATAATAGTAGTCATAATCATAATCATAAACATAATAATCATAATAAATGTATTTATACAGCACCTTAAAAAACAGAGGTTTACAAAGTGCTTTAACAGACAAAACAAAGGCAGAAAAAGGTCAAATAAAATCAACAATCAGGTCATCAGAGACCACGAGAGTCAGAGGAAAAGAGAAAGAGGGTCGAGTTAACTAAAGCAACAAAATGAAGGAAAACAGAATAAACTGGTTGGATTGAAACAGCTGGTGTAATACACAATGACAAGGAGATGACAAGACAGTAGATAGATAATAGATTTACAGATACACAGATAAATTTAAGACTGTTGAAGGTTGACGTCACATCAGGAAGATAGAAAAGAAGAGGGCAGATAGAGGACAGGCAAAAGAGAAAAATAATAATAATAATGCTAAATACTACTAATAAATAAATCAATACGTAAAATAAAATGGAAAAAAATAATTTGAATAAATATTGATTACATAAAAACAGGACTAAAACGGTGAGAAACCGTGAGGAGGATAAGAACAGTGGATTTTAAAATAGTAAAACAAGTAAGTAAAAAAGGATTAATGTAAAAGCAAGTCTAAAAAGGTGGGCTTTGCGATGTGATTTAAAAGATGTAAAACTATGGTGCATGCATTGTTCATTGGAATAATCAGGTATAAAAGATGAAAAAGATTAAAAAAGAAAGGCTGAAGATTATGCACAGTTATTTCCACATGTATTTCTAGATGACTAAGTGCATATAGTTGCTGCCATGTGATTGTCTAGTCAGCGTTGTGCATGAGCTCATGCTCCTGTTGATCTCGTGCTCCTGTGGTGGTCATACGTGCAGATCAGTGGGATGTGAGGACAGGAAGTGTTTCCTGCTGCATGAGCTCAGCATGTTTTAGAGCAGCATCACGGTGCAGTTCTGAGCATGTGCAGAAACACATGCATGTGAAGCTGACGATCCTGATGAAGCCACATGGAGGATCTGAAGCTCGGCTCGCATCAGGAAGCGTTTGTTAAGTAGAACCATCTGGAGAGGAAGTTAAAGCTCAGAGAGGCAGCAGCATCTGTCTGTGTGTGATCTCAGGTCAGCGTCGGCCTGAATCACCGCGCCACAAATACATCCAGACACATGACGCCAAGAGCAAAGCCTCCATGGAAAAGAGAATAAACCCAATTACAGTCCTGCTCAGTATTATTGGCACCCCGTCATTATTTTCATTACTTTAACAATATCTTCAGAAATAAATTGAAATGTACCAAATTTATGTCATCAGGATCTTTTAATTGAAGGTCCAAAATACTTAACAAAATAAACTATTTGTACAAGTTACATATAGTAATTCCAAAGAGAGAACTGAATAAAAGCATGTGCAGCAATAATGGCATAGTTTTTTCTTCATTGGACTGTCCGAGGAGCAGCCTGTGGTATCAACTCTGCTAGTCTCATGGTGGAAGCGAGTAGCACTATATGGATACCACCGGAGAGTTTAAAGTTGACGTTTGGACATATTTCAGATTTAACAAGCACGAAAGTAAAGACAAGTTGGACAACAAACAAGTAACTTGCAGAATATGCATTAATGCATAGCATTAATATGTGATTAATGTAACTGCTTTGGGTTCAGTTCTTAATGTAAAAACAGTTTTGATAATGTACCAGGTCAAAAAGTCATTTACAGCATTATTTTTACTGAGATAACCCAGACTGAACACATTTCAAATCGTGAATCGAATCAATTTGAGACCTCTGAACATCGATTTGAATCGATGCAGAAAATCTGAATTGATACCCAGCCCTAATTTTATATCTATGGTTAAGTTAGGAGTTGTTGAAAAGATTTAATGCAGTGAAAGTAAAAATAAATATTAAGATTTCACTTTTTTATTACACTTTTATAAGAGGAACCGTTTGGGCCCATGAGGGACTTAAGTGTGCATAAATCTTTTGGTGCCTCAAGAGTTAAAGTTTGTTTTCAGTGTTGAGCATAATGACACTAAAGTTGAAATCAAATCATCACTCTTTAAAATACAGTAGTTGATGGAAAACTTTATCTTTTATTTTCTCAGCACACAGATGTCATGATGCTTTGTAAAGTAAAAGTCAAAGCGCTGGTTTGAAAAATTACTCAAAAGTAAAAGTGCACAGAAACATCAGTCACACCTGAGTGCAGTTAGAACTTCCTCCTCTGGTCGTTTCAGTTATTTTTGTTGTCATGCTGACGGCTGAACCATGTTGGGTTAAAATGATCCGTCATGTGAAATGTCTGTCGAGTGTTTTTAAAGGAACTTTCCAGATTAAAGTTGTTTTACTCAAAGCAACAACAGACTCCTACCTTCAGCTCAGCAGTGTAAAAACACTCAGACTCAGTGGAGCGTGTACCGACATGCTGCTCAGACTTTACCAAGAAACTCCTCGCTCACTGCCGTGTCACTGCTCACATGACCGTAAACATTTCTGACATGTTTTCAGCAAACCCACGCTCGTCTGTGACTGCAGAGAGAATTTTAAATATGCAGTGTCCCATCGACTGTTTTTGTTTGTTAAGATCTTTTCTAAAAACTGTTTTGCATGATTTAAAGCCGGTGTGCAGGTGACATGGTTATAAAGCCGGTGTGCAGGTGACATGGTTTCTCCTCAAACTGTAACAGAGCTTAATCTGCAGGAAAGTCAAAGTCTACACCAGGTGAATCTGTTTTCCCAGCATGCCCACTGAGCTGTGATGTCATCTGCATTTGCACCATGTGATCTGAGCGTGCACATGCTGCGCATAACTACAGCGCACATGTTAAAAAAACCCTGATGAGGATGGAGAACTGAGACCTCCAGCAGCTCCAAACATTTTCTGTTTTAGACTTTGTGTTGAGTCTGTTAGATCGGCTCTGGGAGGAGCCTAGAAATCAAACACTGGGAAATAAGGGAAATTATTTAACCCTTGAGTGAACCTTCAAAAAAGTTACACACATGACCCTTCGAGTGGACATTTTTGTCCATTTCTAGAAAGTGTCCAGTAGGGGTGGGCGATATGGCAAAAATATCATATCATCATTTTTTAAAAATAAAATCACAGTCTCGATTTTATCACAATTCTTTTTTACTTTGATTTTCTAGACTAATTTGCATGTTCGACCATTTTTCCCCTATGTTTAACATATAAAACATGTTAAACCCTAAAAGAAAAAAAAGACAATTAAAGCCAAAGAAACTTTCTGAACAGGTTTTAATTTAAATAGTGCCGTTTTTATAAAAATGTGCAATAAATGTAAACATAAAAGGTAATGAACAACAATATCAACATTATCTCTTAAAGTGCAACAATTTAGAACAAATGTTATCTAACTGTAATGTCTATAATCTGAGTGAATAATACAGCTGCTTTAGAACAGATTTTTGTTCAGACATCTTCAAGCTTTTTTTTTTTTAAATGTATTTTTTGAGCATTTTGTGCCTTTATTGATAGGAGAGAGACAGTGGATAGGCTTGTGAAAGGGGGAGAGAGAGTAGGGGAAGACACTCTGCAAACTGGTCACAGGTGGGATTCGAACCTGGACCGGCAGAAGCAAGTACATGGGGTGCCTGGTTGCTAACCACTCCGCCAAACCAGCACCCCATCTTCAAGCTTTCATCTCCTTTTCTCTTTCCACCATGGCTTCACGCTACATAACCAAACAGGAGATCCCACCATGCTCTGGGGTAATGTGCTACGATTGGCTAGTCGGGTGCGCGTCAAAGTCTCTGCGCCCACACAGACGATCTGACGATCTTTCTGCTTTATGAGATCATCCCCACATTATAATCCTTAACGATTTAATTTTGTCTTATCGCACACCCCTAGTGTCCAGTAAAAGGTCACAGGGGCATGATTTTTGGCAAGTGGGGGTAATTTGGGGTTAAATTTGAGGATGCCAAGTTTCAACATGAAGATCCATCATTTGATGGTGTAATGCAGTTTTCTCCCGTCCATGACCCTTCCTGGACAAAAATGTCCACCTGTAATTTAGCCATTTGTTATTGTAGATACTTATTTTTCTCAAAGTATGTGAGGTGACTCGGGGCGCAGATGGCCTAGTGGTCTAGGTCATGCCCCATGAGGTTTGCCCTCGAGCAGGTGGCCTAGGTTCGAGTCCCGCCTGTGGCCTGTTTCCTGCATGTCATTCCCCCACTCTTGCCCCTTTTCCTACTCTATCCACTGTAGCTCTGCCACAACAAGCTGCACCTCAACCACCAGCTGTCCACGAGCACACGATGCTGCCACTGCTGCTGCCACTGCTCCAACCCCACCCACTAGAGCTGCTGCTGTATGAGCCAGGAGTCTCTGCAGGTCCTGCTGCAGGAGTAAAAGGGCAAAAACAGCGGCTTCTTGCACTGGGTGCAAGGAGTTTCTTTGCAAGAGATGCATTCAAGAAATATACTGTCTAAAATGCAGCACTTGAACCTCCCTAGCCCTTCTTGGATTAAAGCGTTTCAAGGCTCTGCAGACTCGTGCATTTAACTTGGACCTTTTTTCTTTTCTTCTACAAAAGTTTAATTTCATGTAGTGAAGGTGAAGGACTTGGAGACTTGTTTTTAACAGTTCTGTGAAGGAAAGTTTTTCTTGAGTGATCGATTCAGTTTGTCTCTGTCCGTCACTAACAGCCCTTTGTTTTGGTCTTTTTCAGGAGAAACCTGACCAAGCTGTCTCTGATATTCAGCCACATGCTGGCCGAAATCAAAGCCATTTTCCCAGGAGGACAATTCCAAGGAGACACTTTCAGGATCACCAAGGCCGACGCTGCAGACTTCTGGAGGAAATACTTTGGTGAACGGTGAGTTATGTTTAATGTTTCTGTCTTTAGAGAGAGAAAGAAGAAGCACACACGTCCTAAAAGCTGTTTAAATCAGGAATCAACAACTACATTTGTGCACGGGCAGCTTTTTTCTTTGCATATGCTTCTGGGGCCAGATTCAAGAAACCAGTAATAATTAACACAATTATACACAAACCTTTATAATGAAATTATTGGTGCTGTAAAAAAATGTAATTAATCACCAGTCCCATTCCTGAAGCAGCCACATGTGGTTTCCATTGACAGCTGTAGGTATTTAACAACAAAAAACATCCATAAAACAACACATTTTTACCCTGCACATTTTCTAATTTTGCAAACACTAAAGACCTTAAGGGCTAAAAAAGACCAACAGAAAAGAAGAAAAAATCAAAAGTTAAACTTGCTTTAAAGTCTGTGAGAAAAGACCAAATTTTGGGTTTAAATTTAGAATTATGAAAAAAAAAAAGAAGTCAGAACTCTTAAATTAAAATTTGAATAATGTAGAGAAAAGTTAGAAGTCCAAGAATTAATTTATACTTTATTTGAGATTTCCTACTTTAATATCAGAATAAGATTTTTCTTAAAATCCTGATGTTTTTAGTCATACAAAGTTTCATCTAAATATTAATATCTATATTTAGTTGCAGTTTCCCTGATCTTTTTTTGTTTCACGATTATCTGGTTTAAATGCCGTATGCTAGTTCGACATGTCAGGTCGTAGGGATGTAGCGGTATAAAAATTCCATATCACGGTTACTGTGACCAATACAGAGGATTATTAGGGCCGTGTTGATGGAGAAAATAAGTTTGTTTAAGTCGACATTAAAGTAGAAATTTTTAGATTGAAGTCACTAAATTGTTATTCAACGTTATTCTCGTCATTAGAACATTATTCTTGAAATTTCCACTTTAATGTTGACTTTCCCCAAATTATTTTCTTTATCTAACATCAACCAAAATGATCACAGTTATCATTATTATCGTGGTATTGTTGCAGTGTGCTCAAATTGTCAAAAAACTACTTTTACACACTCTTGAAACCCTTTAATATAATTTTACAGGTCTTTTTGTATTTTTTGTCATTTAATGTGTCAGGAAATGTCCTATAAGTAAATTTTTTTACCCTTTTTTTCATCAGAAATAAAAGTAAAAAATTCAGGAAAGTATTTGTCATTACTGTGTTATAAATTCTTAAACTGTGTGTAATTACAAGAAAAGGAAAACAGATTTGAACTTCTTTTTAAAACTTTTTATTTGGTTGTTTTAAGAGTGTACACAGGATAAACCTAAATTATGTTGATCTAAATAACATTGGCATTACAGGTTAAATGTACAATTATACCTTCTAGTGAAATAAAAGTATAGGGTTACATACACAAACAAGAGTTAATCAACCAAGGAAGATTTTTGTACAAGTTACACACCAGTTCAAAACAAACAAACAAACACTGGACAAAGAAAAAAAAACAAAGGAAAAGGTTACAAAAAACAAAATGAACAGAACAGTTCTGGCAATATGGATCTTCTTTTATATTTTTCTGGATTTTTTTCCCCCTCCATTTCAACCTGTGTTCTTAAGTATTATTATAATTGCATTAGTTCATTTTATCTTTTTCCATCGTAACTCAAGAGTAAGTTTTGGAGGCCTAAAGAAAGGTTGCATTTAAATATCTTTCCCATTTCCTCTTTAACTGCGGACCAATAATCTTCCAGATCTGGACATGAGTATAGGATATTAGTGTGGTTAGCCTCACAGTTACACCAGCATCCTGGTGTGATTTTACTATTGATTTGAACTTTAAACAGGATTCTATTGATAAACAGTTGTAAATAAACATGTTAGTTTTTAGATGGCCAGAAGGTTTATCTTTTTACCGCTAACCGTTACATCCCTATCAGACAGACAAACTACAGTCAGCAGGGACTCAAATCTGATAAAAAACTCTGCAGAGGTTTTCTTAGCTGGTCTGATGAGACCTTCTGAAGCAGACTTTTCTGCTCGTTTACTGGATTGCACATCAGCAGTCTGTGGTCTGTGTTTCTCTCTCGTAGGACCATCGTGCCCTGGAAAGTTTTCCGGCAGTGCCTTCACGAGGTGCATCTGATCAGCTCGGGCCTGGAGGCCATGGCCCTCAAATCAACCATCGACCTGACCTGCAACGATTACATCTCTGTGTTTGAGTTCGACATCTTCACACGCCTCTTCCAGGTAAGCTCACGGGAAAGATTTTACACCTGACACACACTTTGATTCACGTTTGAGAAATAATTTCACTTCTTTGTAAAGCTCTTCACAGATAAGTGTCACTGATTCTGCAAAGTTCCACCCAACGTTCACCTCAGTATTTTGTAAAGCCTGAAATTCTTTTGTAATGTGTCAGAGATATGATCATCTTTTTAATATCACCCATGTTTTCTGTGCAAGGATATGTTATTTCTGCTTTAAATGTGTTTTCTCTTCTTGCATACTTACTTGTATACGTACATGTCAGTGCACAGATACTAGGGGTGGGAGGAAGAAAGTCTTCTGATTACCAGCCCCTTTCTCAAAGTAATAAAACAACAAATAATTAGATGGTCTAACCGTCTGATATTTAACGACTACTGCTTATCAAAAAAGCAGAAAAACAAAAACAAACCAAACAAGTCTGTCCATGTAAACTCCATCTGTCCCTAAAGAGTAAATCCATGAATAAAGAATCTGCCCTGTTGGTCTGTATTAGTGGTGGGAGAAAAGATGGTTTCACATAAGTATCAGGATTTTTTATTTGACAATTTTGCTGAGTCATTGTTTGAAGGATTTTTTTGTAGGTGCCCGTCTGTGGAGGAGGCCATCTCTCCAGTGATTATCTTTTCTTTATTGAAGGCCTGAGGATGGATCTCATGGCTCTGATAGATATGGGGTTTGAACATGGGGTCATAAAAGTCTTATTAAATCTTAATTTAGTTGACTTAAATGTCAGATTTCATGCTAAATCAGATCTTCTTTATCAAATCTATTATGCAATGAATCACAGTGATGTTGCACAATTGGGAAAAAAATAAAGGTTTCAAAGGTTCAAAATTATAAAATAAATAAATTAAAAAATGTAAAAATGCTATCAAATGTACAAATTAAATATGTTTAAATTGATCTTTTGCAGCCGTGGAGTTCGATTCTGAGGAACTGGAACTTCCTGGCGGTGACACATCCCGGCTACATGGCGTTTCTCACCTACGACGAGGTCAAGGCTCGGCTGCATAAGTACATAAACAAGCCAGGAAGGTGAGGTCTCCGCCGTCAGGGTGCTGTAGCAAAACTGTTTTTTACTCAGGCAGGCATGAACCACGATTATGATCACGAGCAGTGAGGGCATGGTGCAGCATGATGGATAAATACACCCCATGTAGGTGGCTTTCTCATTATGACTGATGGTGTTGCATTCACTGACTCGTGGATTGAGCTGCTGCCACACAGATGATCAACAAACACTCCTACTCTTCATCAGATGGAAAAAAAAGATGTTTCAGTATAAAGAGTAGACCTGTTGTGTGTTTGGAGGAGGTTAAACTGAGATGATTCAATCGTCTGCATCATCTGTTTCCTTTAACGTCTTTAAAACAAGAGTCCACACAAAGCAGATCTTTACATGTCTCATATGGACCAGGCTGTCTTCTGATGGCGCGGTCACATTTTCCAGGAGCTCTGTGGTGTTGGTGTTTTCTGAGTCCATTAGCTTTTCAGTGCCTCAGCTATTTTATTGATGAAGTAGTACAGAAGCTTTCAGACCAAACACATTCCCCATCTAATGCCGCTGCCACACCGGACATGAATTGGCGTATTTAAACGCGCGTAGTGCCTGTGACGCACCTTGCGTAACGCCGCAGGCTGGACGTTGGACCATTTTGACAAGCTGAGGGGGGACGCGTGTCACTGCACAGGCGCAGTAGAGAGCCGGAGCTTGTCGGACTCAGTGATGACCTGTGCAGGCAAATCCAGCTGGAAACGAATATTTACAGAACTTACCTTCAAAACCTGTCTCCTCAGAGACTTTCACCCAAGCCTGCTCCTTTTTGTTCCGGTCTCTGTAGAGCACACACTTCCAATCGTATAGCTCCGGATGATAGCAAACACCGCAGAGCAACCTCTCCTCCATCTTTCAGCGGGGTTTGAGCTGGAGCAGGAGGCCAGAGCGTCACACGTCATAAAATCAATGACATCCGGGGGAATGTCATCGCTGATTGGCTGCCACGTCACGTGAATTTGCGTCGAAAGTTTAATATTTTCTACTAGAGCGTAGAGGCGTTTGATGCCCCAAACGCGCCGGATGCTCCAGACGCGCTGCGCCAAACGCGTCCAACTCGCCGCCCAGGGCGAATCTGTGTCCAAACGCGCCTTTGCATTGACTTTGTATGTAATCTCTACACGCATCTTTGCGAATTCGCGTCCGGTGTGGCCACACCATAAGAGGGAGAGCAGCTCTGTCAGAGTGCAAAAACACACTTTAAATGGGTAGTTCGGTATTTTAGTGAGGTTGTTTCAGATTCACGACATTTTAGCTACAGTGATTCTGATCAGCTCTGCCCCAGTGAAGAGAGAATAACTTTGTTCCCATAAAAAATGCCAAATGAAGCAGAGTGCTCGGCCTCATTTGAAGCTAAACTCTGTGCTGATCAAGATTATTGTGGCTTATGTACTGTTTGAATAAACTTTAAACAACAACACTTAAAATGCTGAACTGTCCCTTTAAGGAGAAGTATTTGATTAAAATAGTTTAACTGTGGTTAGAAACCTTTGTGGTGTTGCTCCAGCATCTTTAGTGAAGCTCGTCTGTTTCATGAGTAACTAAAGAGACTGATGTGAGAATTCAGGAAAGACAAATTCATGGATGCCCGGGCCATAAAACTGTCCTCATCATTTTATTGTCTGAGAGGTTAGATGAGAAACACAGTCATGTGAGTAGTGTGACATGTAAGTTGCTCATGTTGGTGCAATAAGGATTTGTGCAATATAAACTGGGTCTGTGTAATATAAATCTGTGCAATAACATTCAGTGCAGTAGGGGCTGGTGCAATAGAAGTTGCATTTGCTAAATGCTTGATGGACTCTGTGTGATGGGAGGATGTGCAATATCTAAGTTTCAGTTTCCTTTTTTACTTGTCTACTGTCCTTGGGTTTGTCCTTCTGTATTTAGTCTGCATAGTGTCTTGAATGTATATGTTACCATCAACCTGCCAGGGGGTCTGCAGATGGAAATTAAGGCTATAAGGCTATAATCTGGCATATTTACATTTGTAAAAATGTTCATTAATATGAGCTGTTCCTTCTTTTAAATCAATCAATAAATAAAAATAAAACATAAAAACAGATTAGTTTATTAAGCATCAATGTGCTGCTCGTTCTATATGAACATTTCAGAGCTATACGAGCAGCTTTTATAAATTATTTAGTGTTGTGTTTGACCAGATGACTGCACAATAATCTAAATATGAAAGAATTAATGTCTGAATAAGTTGTTTGATCAGGTAGCTTAGCATACATTTCTTTCCAATATTAACACGAACACCCCTGACGACAGTGAAGTGGACACGACTGATGGAGGTGGACACTGCAGAAACAAATGCTAAAAACAAAAATAACATACAATATACATGTTGAAATAACATGTTAAATAAGCCGTCACAGCAGTGGTGTCTCAGGAGAGGAGTGCTCCCTGTTTCTGATGTCTTCAGCTCTTATTCAACATGTTGGTTTGACTTTATTATTTCTACTTTTACCTGGAAATGAAACTGAACCTTGGTGTGTGACGTGAGGTGTTTAGGAGAAGACGAGGGGGCAGAAATAATTTAAATGTCGCTGGAAACACGAATAGACAGTCAGAGCAGAAGTGGTTTGATTTTCCTTTCTCAGCTGGTTTTTATGGTCTGAGTGTCATTTCCTGTCGAGCTTGGTGACAAAACTCGGAGTAAAGAAGAAACTTTATCTCAGCTTACACTGCAAAAACTCAGAACACAGAGGGGGGAGCTTGTAGCTTGTATAAAAGCAAAAACAAATATTTTAAAAATCATTCCCATGTGATTTAATACATTTACTCACGGAAGTGTTAATAGTGGGGTGTCCCAATCTGATATTGACATCAGATATCCGTTCAGTATCAGCAAAAAACAAATATGGGATTATATCGGCCTGCATCTAAAATCTCTGATAAAAGCACTTCATTCTCATTTATTTTGTATTTATTTATTTCACCTGTAGAATATGCTTTTATTAAGTTAAAAACAGTGATTGTTTTACGATTTAAAAATGTGTGTTTTCATTTTTACCGGAATTTTTTGTGGTTACCTTTCAGGGTCTTGTAAAGGTTAACATTTATTGAGCCTATTGGTTAAAAACAAATAGGTCAGTTTTTTTCTTACATAATATTTATGACTACTGTTCTCTGTTGAGTATCTATCTATCTATCTATCTATCTATCTATCTATCTATCTATCTATCTATCTATCTATCTATCTAATGTTTTTATATCTATATACAGTACATATCTAAATCTCTCTCTGGATATATACATATTTGTATATATATACATATATGTATATATATATGTACATATATATATGTATATGTTATTGTTATTTTTCTTTCTCCTTTCTTTCCATTTTCTTCCTCTCTCCCCTTCATCCTTCCTCCTTTCCTCCTTTCCTTCCTCCTTTAACACCATGTCCAAAAAGCCCAACTAACTCATTTGATTGAAACATTTGGTAGAAAGTTGCCAAATTGTATAAAATTTTTTCTCCTGTTTTTCAAGGATTTTATTTTCTCGAGCTCCAAGTGTGCCGTTACATCTCCCATAAGATTTGTGTGTAAGATATGTTTGTGCAGTCTTCTGCTTCAAATTAAGAAGATTCAATCTTATTACAGTCAAGCAGATAAATGAAACCATGCTATGTTCTGCATTATTTTTTAAAACACCAGAATCGACAATTGTGTTTTGGATATTTTTAACTTAAATAGACAAACACACTCGCCTGTGTCTGAGTTTTTGCAGTATGATGTTGTAAGTCGTAGTTATTAATTGTCATGTTTTGAACAGAAATGCTTCGATGTGAGGTGGAAGAGAAATGCAGTAAACTGACCAGTTAATTATAAAAATAAAAGAGAAATGCAGTAAACTGACCAGTTAATTATAAAAATAAAAGAGAAATGCAGTAAACTGACCAGTTAATTATAAAAATAAAAGAGAAATGCAGTCAACTGACCAGTTAATTATAAAAATAAAAGAGAAATGCAGTAAACTGACCAGTTAATTATAAAAATAAAAGAGAAATGCAGTAAACTGACCAGTTAATTATAAAAATAAAAGAGAAATGCAGTAAACTGACCAGTTAATTATAAAAATAAAAGAGAAACGCAGTAAACTGACCAGTTAATTATAAAAATAAAAGAGAAATGCAGTCAACTGACCAGTTCATTATAAAAATAAAAGAGAAATGCAGTAAACTGACCAGTTAATTATAAAAATAAAAGAGAAATGCAGTAAACTGACCAGTTAATTATAAAAATAAAAGACAAACGCAGTAAACTGACCAGTTAATTATAAAAATAAAAGACAAACGCAGTAAACTGACCAGTTAATTATAAAAATAAAAGAGAAATGCAGTAAACTGACCAGTTAATTATAAAAAATAAAAGAGAAATGCAGTAAACTGACCAGTTAATTATAAAAAATAAAAGAGAAATGCAGTCAACTGATCAGTTAATTATAAAAATAAAAGAGAAATGCAGTAAACTGACCAGTTAATTATAAAAATAAAAGACAAACGCAGTAAACTGACCAGTTAACTGTAAAAGTAAACAGATGAACAGGATGGAGCTGTAAACAGACTCACGCCTCTTCAGACTTTTGTGGTGGAGTATGCAGGACATGCAGATCCTGTGGCTGATGTGTTTTCTCATGTTTTTATATCGAGCTTGGTTTTATATCAGGAAGTAAACCAGATCTTTTTAGCTAAAGTAATAATTAACCCTTTAATGCACAGTGTCAACTGCAGTGGACAGATATTTATTTTATATTTTGGACCATTAGGGCTAACCATGTCCTAACTATCAGGAGGTAAACACCAAAACTACATCCTCAAGTTTCATAAAAATATGATCTTTGTGTCTTTTTCTTCATTTTGAGATATTACATCATAAATCCAAAATGTCCAACAGAGGGATATGCAACACACCCCTCAGGATTAAGTGTTAAATCCCTCTAATCTCAAATAGTTAGTCAGGAAAAAACAGGTACTCTAATTCAATCAGATGTAAGGAACACTGTTATGCAGATTTTTTTTTATCTGTCATCAAAAATTAATCTCCAGAGGACATTATGCAGTAGAAAGTATATTCATTGTATTAAGCCTGTATTCAGGTTTCACCTAATTTCATTTTTTTTTTGTGGAAAGTCAAATGTTAATAGTTTAATTAAACTGCAATATTAAATATAATTCATATTTTGCATTTTCTTCTGCATAATTTTAGTGTATGTGGTTACAGATCTACATTAAGTTCCATTTAATTATTATTTAACTCATTCAAAATGTAACATACTAAAAAACTGCACATGATTTTTAGCTTGTTTAAAAGCAAAAACAAATATTTTAAAAATCATTCCCATGTGATTTGATACATTTATTCATGAAAGGGTTAATAGTAGGGGTGTCCCGATCCAATATTGATATCGGATATCGGATCAATATCAGCGAAAAAAAAAAAAAAAAATCAGATTATATCAGCCTGCATCTAAAATCGCCTATGCAAGCACTCCATTCTAATTTATTATTTATTCATTTATTTCACTTGTACAATATGCTTTTGTTTAAGTTAAACACAGTGGTTATTTTACAATTTAAAATTTGTGTTTTCATTTTTTACTGGATTATTTCAGGTCACTTTTCAGGGTTTTCTTATTTATTTTTCATTTATTTAATTTAATTTAATTTAATTTTAGTATATTCTTATGTGTAAGGTTAAATTTATTGAACTCATTGGTTAAAAACAAATGGGTCCGTTTTCTCTTACCTAATATTTCTGACTACTGTTCTCTGTTTGACTTATATCGCCTGGTCAAGCCTTTTCTTACAGTCCAGACTACAGAATAAAGAATAAAAGTCTGTTTGATTCCTGCTGATATATCAGATTGATATCTGTATGGGCCTAGGGCTGAACGATTTGAGAAAATAATCTAATTGCGATTTTTTTTCCCCAATATTGCGATTTACTCTGCTATTGTTTTAATGTTCCTCATCTTATGTATTCTTAAACAATCATAAGCAGTAGATCTTTTTATAGTAAAACCAATATGACATTAAATTAATCTAAGGATAAAAGATTTGAGAAAAAGTGGAGAAGTGAAGAACAGAAGCAAAACAGGTATGAAACTGTAAAAACTGGGTAAAAATGGTATGAAAGTGAAAAAGGTTAATAAATAGGTGCAAAATAGGTATGAAATTGCAAAAAATGGGGAAAAATTAGACAAAAAAATCCAAAAGTGGCTTAGGAAAATTGATTATGGCAGCAAAATTGGAAATTAAATTTAGAAAAAAACATGTAAAAATTCCAAAAATGGTTCTGACAGTGGCCAAGAAAAGGTGAATAGAGGCAGAATAGGCATGAAATTGTAAAAACGGGGTTAAAAAAGGTAAAAATGGTCCAAAAGTGGGAAAAAAGTGTATGAATAGAGGTAAAAAAAAAATAGGCATGAAATTTCAAAAAACTACATCACAATGCCAAAATGTTCAACACATTTTGGGCTAAAAATATTGAACCTTCTGTGATTTGAAAATTGCAACAAGCCCTGTTGCGATTTAATCTAATTTGTAATTAATTGTTCAGCCTTATATGGGCCAATACTCAAGGCTGTAATATCAGTATCATATCAGAGGTGAAAAAGTTGTATTGGGACACCCCTAATTAATAGAACACCAAAGTTATTTAAATAACAACGACTCCTCCTTTTAGTGAAAATGTTGAATAATTAGATTTATTTTTAATGATGTGATTGAATGTTAAAGACAGCTCTTGAATCAGAGAAAGTCCTCCTGAGTCTCTGGTGTAATTATTCTGTGTTTTTTCCTCCTCAGTTACATTTTCAGACTGAGCTGCACGCGGCTCGGCCAGTGGGCCATCGGTTATGTCACCGGTGACGGGAACATTCTGCAGACCATCCCCCACAACAAACCGCTGTTCCAGGCCCTGATCGACGGGTACAGGGAGGGCTTGTGAGTATTCAGGGACACACCCACAGACCCTCAGACATTAAGGCAGCGCAGCAGAGCAGCAGAGTCACCGAGATCAGGGATGATTTATAATAAACATGGAGGTTTTAACAGCTGATGTGTCAGACCGAGGAGGAAAAACATCCTTCAGCATGTTTATGAGGGGCTCATTGATTCATTGTTACAGTACAGAGACACTCAGCTTCATACAGCTGCCTTAAAACATAACTCCTGTTTCTTCATATATATCTATACCTACATATAAATATATATGACATTTTCAGAGCAGTTATTGATGAATATGTCGAAGTCTATGCTGTACAGATCTACAGTGAATGTGTGCATGTTTTAAGTCCTTAAATACAGACTGGAGTCTTTATATGAAGGTGTTTGTCCGAGTTTTATTCTGTTTAAGTTTAAACAATTTCATAACAACAACAACATTAAAAACAAAATTATTTCATTCATTTTCTATACTGCTTATTCCTTTTGGGGTCATAGGGGCCTGGAGCCTATCCCAGCTGTCATTGGGCAACTGGTCGTCAGCCAATCACAGACCAACATAGAGAGACAGACAACCATTCACGCTCACACTCATACCTAAGGGCAATTTAGAGTCACCAATTAATAGGGATGGGAACTGATAAGATTTTATTGATACCAGTGCTGTTAACAATCCTGCTAATCAATCTAATTCTTTAATAATTCTCTTATTGATTCCTGTAGATTTTCAGTGTCAACAATGTCAAACACACGTCACAGCGTAGATAACTGCTTCTACAAAGTGTTTCCACTCTCTTAAGGTTGTGCAGTAAGCACCTTTTGTAAAAAATTAAGCCAATACTGACGCTTCTGAACCGTAGTAGTGAAGGAACTGATGAGCAAAAAGACTCATGATATTGACTCTTTGATGGAGCTGTTAACGATTCTCAACTGGAATTGGTTTTTGATTCCCATCCCTACTAATTAACCTAATGAGCATGTTTTTGGTCTGTGGGAGGAAGCTGGAGTGCGCAGAGAGAACCCACACATGCATGGGAAGAACATCTGGACCCCAGGAAGACTAGCTGTCATCTTGGCGTCAGCTAATGGGGATCCTTTTAAATAAACAAATAAACAAATAAACATGCAAACTGTCCGACCCACGAATCAAACCAGGAGCCTTCTTGCTGTGTGACACGTGCACTACCTGCTGCTCCACCGTGTACTAAAAATAATCTTAATCATAATAATGATAATTATTATTAGCATTATTATAAAAATGATAAAAAATTATAATAACAAAAAATAATGATAATGATAATAATGATTATAATAATAACAATAATAATAATAATAATATTGATAATGATAATAATAATAATAATGATACTGATGATAAAATTAATTACAATAATAATTAAAATGATAATAATGATTTTAATAATGATAATTATATAAATTATAATATAACAATAATAATAATAATGATAATAATGATTTTAGTAATGATATAATAACAATAATAATAATAAATAATCCTACAGATTAGCTTACGGCTGATCCGGGGGATGAAGCTGTGTGTCTCTCTTATGATTGAGAACAGCTGAGGAGCTGCGTAATGCCTCTTTTTTTATTCTAAAAAGAGTTAAACATGTATTTTAAATGTTCAGTAAAGAGATGGTTACCCATAGCACCACATCTCTTTAATTAAAGGGAACCACATTGTTCTATAATGTCTTACCTATACACTAAATTATTTTGCACCCATTGGTCTTTTTCAGCGTGCGAAGCTCCGAAGTGTTTTTCTGTCTATTTACCTTTTCCTCACACCGTCATACATTTATTTATTTTTATTTATTGTTGTTATGTGATGTTTCTAATGAATGTTCAGTGTTGGGCTTTCTCCATGTTTGTCCAAAACAGAATAAAATAAAGTTAAATAAGTAGAGTGTTCATTGTAAATGTGTGTGGCTCCCAGCTTTATTCTGACCTCAGCTCTCCTCCTCAGCTACCTCTTCCCTGACGGTCGCAGCTACAACCCCGACCTCACAGGTTTATGTGAGCCCACCCCCCACGATCACATCAAGGTGACCCAGGTGGGTGTGTTATCTACTACAGAGCGTCTGCTGCTCACTGCTGCTCACTGTTTGGATTTTAAAGACGACTTTTTGTCTTTAGGTAGAGCAGCTAATAGGGACAGTGCACATTAATGAACATAGATGTAAATATGCTGGATTATAGCATCAGTGCTAATTTACATGCACAGTCTCAGGCAGGTGAAACACAAACATGATGCTAAAGACTCCACACACACAGAACAGGACATAGACGAGGACTAAAGATCACAATAAGAGCCCGTCACAACACAGTTCATCTCTAAAACCCAAGGTGTTAATGGTTACAGGACTGGTTTGCTGTCGGCCGCCGTTTAACGTGTGTTTTTAAAGTCTGTAATGTAAAATGAATAAAGGTCTCGAAGCTCATGGAGTTATTCATTTTTAAAATGCTGCAAACGTGGAATGATACTGGTTTTCTATAGAGGATTTTAAGAGATTTTTTTATGGAGTGGTTCTATGATTTTGCACGTATTTACACCAGCTTAAACACTTTAATTTAGTTTATTTTTTCTGTTGTGTGCTGTTCTATGTAACTGCAGCAGAGACACTGGGCTGAAGTTGACTGTAGTTGTGTGTGTTTTTGTTTTTTTATATCATGTTTATCTCCTGATACATGTATGTTGTGTGTTTTTAATCATGCTTACCTCCTCTTACATGCATGTGTCTGTCTGTGCAGGAGCAGTATGAGCTGTACTGTGAGATGGGCTCCACCTTCCAGCTCTGTAAGATCTGTGCTGAAAACGACAAAGACGTGAAGATCGAGCCCTGCGGTCACCTCATGTGCACTTCTTGCCTCACAGCCTGGCAGGTACAGTATCACTGTTGTCCTGGGTGGGGGGGATACCTTGCAGTGCAGCTGGATCTGCAGCTTGCTAACCAATCAGTGCCTCTAAGGAGGAAGAGGCGGAGCTTGGTGGTCACTTCCTGCTGTAGTGGCGTTTGTGTTTTAGAGCTGGATGACATTTCTTCAGTAAATAACAACAAAGATCAACACTGAGAACGATGCGAGGTGAAACAGGTACTTCCTTACTCCTCTGCAGAAGCACCCGCCCTCTACAACATCTGATTGGCCAAATTTGATGTGATTGACAGAATGATTGTCCAACACATGAGGACAGCGAGAGTGTGAAGAATCCTTTGCCGTCTTCTGCCTCTTCACCCCAAAGAGATAGATACTCAGCTGTGTTTCACTGCAGTCTGTTTATTGGTCATAAATATCGTTCATCCTCCTGTGACAGCAGCAACAATAAACGCAGACTTCTCCATGTTCAGATTCACCGTGGATTAAAGGGATTTATTCACTGCTGTTTTGGGTTAATCCTCCTGAAACAATGATCATGGAGATGTGGAGGTGGTCCATCCTGCTCTCTGTTTATCACCTCGCTCTGCTTCAGACCGTCGCACAGTGTCTCACATCCCCGCACTCGAGTGTTTAATACTCGAGGCCGGTCTTGGTCTCCAGACCACATTTGAAGGTCTTGAATGAATGAATATTTTATTTTGGTTACAATATACAGTACAGAACTTAAACTTTCAAAAAAAAGAACATATAAACATAAACAAAGCAAAACATTTTCTCAATAACAAAAAAAGAAAACGATGAAAACAATTCAACAAACAAACAAAAAAACAATTAATAAACTCTGTAACCATAAAGGAACAGGCTGAAGCCGAGACTTATTTTTGAATATCCATCATACAAGGAAAGTCAAAACATAACAAGTTTTACTCTTAATTATTCATCATTTTAAATTATAATCCCTTATCATTTTACCTTTTAATGTTTTTTGAAACTCAATAGAGATATACACAACTTTAACTCATCCTCTACTCCATAATTTAACTCCCAAAAATGAAACACATCTGTATTTAACATTTGTTCTAACATTGCTTTTTTCAGACACTCAACCCCTTTAAATTATATTCTTGTCTCTTAATTTAAAAAATTGAATACTGGTAGGAAGACTTTTATTTTTCACTTGAAATATTTTTTCTAATGTCTTTCCCCTTTATAATTTTAGAGACATCTGTTTTAAAACATAGAACAAATCAGATCATTGATATGATTCTGTCAAAATATCAGAAAACAGAGAAAACTACAAACAAGCCAAATCCCAGATGTTTTCTTGATTAGGGATTTGAAGGTTTAAACAGTTAATATTTGATAATGTGGGGACATAAAAATGCACAAATATTTGGGACAAAATCCATCAGAAAAGGCAAAACATAAAGTAGCAATCAACAATAAAACTTTAAATAGATGATACTGTGTTTGACACAATTTTTTAGATGAATAACAGATTTTATATAAATTAATCATATCAGTTAGTGGTTCAGTATTTAAAATAATAATTATGGGAATTCTTATAAAAACTTTCACAAACTCCACACAAACAGAATGTCAGTTATTTTGGTTTGTTTGCAGTTTTTTCTGTGGCCTAAAAAACAATTACTTTTTTTTTTCTTTAACATAATAGACATTCCTGATTTTTTTTATCTTTGCCAAACAGTTGAGCTGGCAGTTAAAGGGTTAATGCCCCATGCTGGGCTGAACTGAACCAACCAGGTCCTGCTTCTGTTTTCTGTTCTTTTATTTATTTATTGATCCAGTTTGGTGTTGAGTCTCTGTATCGTCATCCTGCTGTACGTGACACGCGCTCCTCCTGCCTCTGAGTCACGACCACATGTCCGTGTAAAGTCTTCATCGTGTTTCATCGTGTTTCCTCCCCACGCAGAAGAAGTGAGTCAGAGCAGGGGAAACCCTCCTGAGGGGAACAGCTCAGTCAGCTCTGTGACTCTGCAGCACTCGCCTCAAACCACAGCTCAATTACTAATACTTATTCTTTATTATTTTCCAGACAGACATATCAATAGTGTTAAGGACAAAAATATTAAGAACAAAAGGGCATTGTCAGACATTAAAAAGGTAAAATATTAGTTACAGGAGTTTTAAAACATTATTCCAAGACTATAAAGTAATCACAGTTCATAGTAAGGAGTAGTCCAACAGGGGCATCTGTCCCCATCAGTCCATCTTTTAATATACAAATCATATCTCAATCAACATTGCTAACACATGAATTTCTGTAACAATCTCAACCCAATCATTTATTGTCGATGGATCTACCTTCATACACCTCCAGAAAATATGCAGGTGATCTGCCTCATCACATCCACAGTCTCTCCAACACTTACACGTCTCAGTTCTTCGACATTTCTGTAAGGTGGAAGTCAGTTTTCATAATATGATGGCAGCAGAGCTACAGTATAGTAGGGATGGGCATTTTATCGGATATGCAATCAGTGCGTCAATGCAAGGGTCGATGGTTAATTGCATCTGTTGGAGTGGTGTCGGATTAGAAACTGGGCTGAAACCACGATGCATCACCTGGTAAAAGCTTTGCATCAGTAAAATCTGATTTCATGTTCATGTTATTATATATATTTTTTTAATTATTATTTTTAGTCAATTAGAGCCTGACCAATTTATCGAAATGAATCTGTGAAGAATGTTACCTTAGTGTTTTTGTTGCTTTCCTTCACAGTTATCTGTTCACACCTTTTTAAGAAGTTGTTCCACCTTTACTATAACCTGCCTTTGGTTTTCATTAAAAAGAAGTACAACATACAGAGCGACTCTTTTTTAAGGTTATAAAATGAATGTCCCAGATGTTCAATGCTTTTTGCATGTTATTGTACTTTAAATTTGTCCTCTCGTGTAAAGTTAAACAAATACTAAAGGGCCAAGTATTGTTAAGCTATAAAATGTTCTGCCTTTAATTCATATATTCATTGTTGTGTGTTGGGAAGAATTAAAAAAAAAAAACATTTTTAATATTTATTTCAATTAATCGGCCGATTAGTCTGTAATCTGTATTTTTTTCTGCCAAACATCGGTATTGGCATCGGCCTCGAAAAATCCATTTTGGTTGGGCCCTACAGTCAGTTCACTTCCATATTTATCTCTCAGCTATTATATTATGTCTTCATTTGTTACAGCCTCTTAATGATGATAAGTCTGATGCTGCTTATGTTTTTGAAGGAACAATAAAGTTGAGTTGAATTTGCACAGATGTGCAGCGTGATTGCATCGTGGTAGGAGGATAAATGGTATCATACTGAGTTGGTAGATGCTTCATGTGCATCGTTAGTGTATCGTACCATGGCCTGCATATAGAAATGCATATCGTATCATCCTGGTGATGGAGATTTCCATCCCTACTTTGTCCTAACTTTATTGAAATATGTTAAATGTAGGGATGTCCTGACCAACACTGATATTGGATATTGGTCCAACATCAGCAAAAAACAAATATTTGATTATATCGGCCTGCATCTAAAATCTCTGATACAAGCAGTCCATTCTAATTTATATTTTATTTATTTAATTCCGTTGTAGAATATGCTAAGTTAAACACAGAAGTTATTTTGGTATTTAAAAATATATGATTTTGTTTTTACTGGATTTTTTAAGGTTACTTTTCAGGGTCTCCTAATTTATTTTTCATTGATTTTATTTAATTGTTCTACATTCTTATGTTGAAGGTTAAATGTGTTGAACCCATTGGTTAAAAACAAATGAGTCAGTTTTTCTCATACCTACTATTGCTGCCTACTGTTCTCTGTTTGAGTAATCTCACCTGACCAAGCCTTTTCTTACAGTCCAGACTACAAAATAAGGAATAAAAGTCTGTTTGACTCCTGTATCGAATCTAGAAACTGTATAATTGGGTACATATCTCTGTTTGTAATATATATTAGTGTGTATATATCTCTGTGTTTTTAATTTATTTGTGTGTATATAACTTTGTGTTTGTAATATATTAGTGTGTACATGTCTCTGTGTTTGTGAGACCTCTCCTCTTGACACCATCTGACTGATTCTGTTGCAGGAGTCGGACGGTCAGGGCTGCCCGTTCTGTCGGTGTGAAATTAAAGGTACTGAGCCCATAATCGTGGATCCCTTTGACCCACGTAACGAGGGCTCCAGGTGCTTCTTCCTGGACCAGCACAGCTTCCCCTTCCTGGAGCTGGATGAAGATGAAGACAAAGACGACTGCCTGGTGATGACCGGACTGGCCAACATCAGAAAGGTGAAGACACGAGATTCAAACCGGGCTGGAAGTCGTGGTAGTAGTGGTACTAGTTTATTTCAAACATGCAAGAAATAAAAGTTATATATATCATTTATACAAATTAGAGCTGGGCCATTTTTCCAGCCCAAAAAAATCTTCTACTTAAAAAAAAATAAATTTAAAAATTCGATTCGATTCGATTCAATTCCCCCGCCCCATTTAAATTAAAATAACTACTCACTGTAAATTTATTTCCAATATTTACATTTATCGATACTTAAAAATAAACATTTAAAGTGCCTCCTGGTCAAAAAATCAACACAGAAATGGACACAAAGTGCCTGTGCGCTGTAGTTTTATACACTCGTTTGAATTAACTGTGAAGAAAATAAAAAAATGCCTGAGGTAACGCTTGTTGTAAAAAAATAAAAATCTTAATAGAAAACTCAACTCTTAGAGTAAAAAATGTAAAAGTGTACAAAGTAAAAAGAAAAGTGCCTCAAAGTGTTTAAGAAAAAACGAATCGATTTGACTCGCCAACTCGATTTTTAAATCTTTTTGTCCAGGCCTAATGCAAATGTAGCACAATACCAAAACAAAAGTAATTAATGTTGCCTCAGTAGAAAATAACCCTGATTTATTTCACCAACATGCTCGAAAAGGAAGAAGTACAAACTTATTTAATCCCACTCCTTCTCCATTAGGTATCAGAAGTCAATTATTCCACGTCCTGTTTGATATGAATTCAATTAGTAAATTTTATTTTGTTTTAAAATAATGTTACTAAAGTTTACTGCTAAACTAAACTCTCTTCCTAGTGCTGTGCAAAAGTTTTTCTCAATTCAGGAGACTCAGTATGATTTCAGAGGTGTTTGTGTTTTCTGTTCAGAAAGTTAGAAAAGGTATTAAAAGGAGATGTGTTTCTGTTGTTGGGGTTAAACTGTGGAATGATGCAAATATAAATTTAAAAAACCTGCAATTCATGTTATATCTTCAGAAAAATGGTCTCCAAAGTTATTTTTGAAATTATAAGTGCTGATCATGTAATGATGTTGTTAATGTTGTTTGATTTCTTTATCTTTGATTCTTGGTAACTTATTTTTGTTAAATATGTGGGCTAGGCTCAGAACAGCATTTAACTTCTGCCTTTGCAGTCACTACTTGAAGATGCTATGAGGAGTTTCTAAGTAATTACAAAAAAGTCTCCCTTTTAGATATCTGCCTGATGGAAATACACACTTTAAGATGAGTTTTATAGCATCTAAATAGGTTATCTATAAATGCTATTCCTTAGCTTCACGGTCGGGTCGGACAGGGCTGGACTGGCCTGGATACTCAACTTCAGGAACAAGACAATTAAAACTAGAGCAAATTTATATTATTCAGACACGTCTTAGAGCACCGGGCTGTAAGTAGCCATATATAGCCGGCTACAAAACTACAATACTAAGTTTTCCAAAAACTGCTTGTTGTCACACATCAAAAACTACCACTACGTAACTAGAAAGAGATACATTACCTCGTGGCTTTGCATCCTGTAAGTTGTTGAAAAAAGAAGTTGTAAAGCAATGCAGAGTTCTGAGGAAGGTCTGAGCTGCATTCATTAGCATCACAACAAACACACGCTTTGGTTTGGGTCACATCTTTACGACAGTCGCCGCGCGTGCTCATGGGTAGCAGAGTCTTTATGTCACCGGAAATAGATTCTCCTCATAGCACCTTTAATATAAGAATTCTGGTTTGTTTAAAATATTATACAATGTTTGCTGTCTGAATAAAAACCCTACCTACCTAAATCTCATACAAAGTAATCAACAACCATATAAGCCTTATGAGTATATGTGTATGTATATATACACACGCACACATACCACTTACAAAAAATCATGTTGACAAAAAATAAATCGACAAAAAATAAAAAGTGAAAAAGTCCTCATATTATCTGATTAAAACCTCACTTGGAGGAAAATTTGTCCATTTAACACATCACCAACCAAACTATCAGAGTTTGACCCATTTTGGAGTTACTTCATTACTTCTGAACAGAAAAGATGCATCAGCTGATTTTCAGCATGAAGCTCTTAGAGACTTTTCTTATGCCCAATTTAAACATGCTAAAGAGATATTGAATATGGGAAGCTATGAACTTTAACACCTTAAAGAAGAGTAAAAGTGAGGCTGTTAGACTCGTCCCTGCCAAACTGTGAACTGCATCATCTGCTCATTTTACAGGTTTTTCCTGATGTGCATCACAGCTTCCTAGAATATTTAAAGGCAGTTGCTGCAGAATCTGTTTATTTAAAAAGAAAAATTCCACTTCTTCATGGAGGAATTTGTGTGTTTTGACTATTGTAGTCTGAAGTGTTGCTTTAATTTTATGCTGTGCATTAAGTTTTTCTAGACAAACACATTATTTAGAGAGATCAGCAGTTGTGGTTTTGAGTCGGTGAAACTTTCTGTTCCTGTTTCTCCTCCAAAGTCATTCAAGCTCAAACCAGAACATCCACAGAGCCTCCTTGTCTTTAGATGCATGTTTGACTCCTTATGAAACAAATCATATAAAATTTACTATAGGTTTTAAAGTAGGGAAGTTTTACACAATACAAGACATGCCATTAAACTTCATCCTCCCTTTAGCTGTACTTCACAGTGTCAGTTTTCTTTAACATACAAAGGTTCATTCATTTTGAATTCATATTATCATTTAACAAAAACATCTCTGACCAATTTTAACTTCAGACTAAAGTCATATGTAATACATTAAGATCCCAAAGCTTCTTTTGTTCTCATTCATAATTAATTCATTTGCTTGTTGTTGAGTTATTTTGAGTTTATTTCATTTTATTAAACTTTATTTCTTCTTATATTTTTATTATTAACTCTATTTGGGGAGATATCTTGGATAAGCCCTCTTTTGGTTTTTTCACCTCTCCAGCACTTTCTTGCTTTTTTTTATTTCTATGCCGATGTAACTGTTTCTAATTTATGGTGCAAATCAAATAAATAAATAAAATAAAATAAAAATTCTTTAATTTCTTTAATTCTGAAGTTCACTGCAGCTGTAATGAAGGACTTCACTGAGCTAATGCTTCTTCTCTAGGGATGGGAATTGAAAACCAATACAGTAGAGAATCGTTAACAGCACCAGTAAAGAATCAATATCATGAGTCTTTTTGCTAATCAGTTCCCTTATCAATTCCTTCCACTAACAGGGTTCAGAAGTGTCAGAATTGTTGATTAATTTTTTACAGAAGGCTCCTACTGCACAGCCTTAAGTGAGTGGAAACACTTTACAGCAGCAGTTATCTATGCTGTGATGTGTGTTTGACATTGTTGACACTGAGAATCTGCAGGAATCAATAAGAGAATCGTTAGAGAGCTGGATTGATTAGCAGGATCATTAGCAGCACTGGTATCGATAAATCTTATGATTTCCGCCCCTATCTTCTCTGTTAGCATTGTGCTGAGCGGCAGAACTCCCCGCTGGTGTCTCCGAGCTCTTCGCCCGTCAGCCAGCATCGAAAGGCTTATGGAGGAGACCAGAGCCACAGCTTTCAGCACCTCAGCCTTCCTCCTGTTCCACCCCGACTCGACCTGATCCAGAAGAGCGCCATCCGCTCCCCGGCCTCCAGCCCAACCAGCTCCCCAAAGGTAGATACCTACCTGTTGTTTTTGTTATTATAAAGGGTTTAACCTGTTCAGCCCCTTTTTGTTAGGCCATCTGCTCCAAAATTACATCCTCATTATTTTTATTATTATCATTATTCTCTTTTTTTATTTATCTATTTATCCCTGTGGTTATATTAAGTGTCTGTATGTGTTATTATATTATCACTATATATTACTATGACGGTAAGGATAAAAAAATTACTGTCATAACCTTTTTTTTATTATAACCAACTCTTTTTACGCTATCATTCTATTTTGTTAGTTCATTTTTATTTATCATTATTATCGCTTATACTGTATTTTTTATTTAAATATATTTTTGAAATTGATTTATTATTACTTTTTAAAAAATGGTTTTATTATCTCTTTTCCACTTATTTATTTATTTATTTATTTCTACTTTATGCGGGTATGCACGTATGTTTTCCTCCGTTTGTTTTTGTTGTTTTGGAGGGGGGTCTTATGTACATATATATGTATATATGTTTGTTTATAGATGTGCATACCTATGTTTTGCATTATGATTGCATTTACTGCCCTTATGTTGTCCATTGTGACCAACTTCATAGCTTTTGTCCGTGACATGATTTGCCGATGTCAACATGAACGCATTCATTGTAGCAAAATTCAATAAAAAAGAGTGTTTAAAAAAAGAAAAAGACATCCTCCTAAAGAAAAGAGTGAATCTCTGCAGCCACAAGGTCTATTTGTATTATTCTGGTGTCATAATAAAGTAACTCTTTAGAGATTTGTCCAGATGTGGAATTATCAGTATATGTGTTACTGGGACAGAGGAAATGAAGATAGAAGTCAGAATCATTTGAACATTTCATCCTCGTCTAAAGAAAAAAGTTTTTTATTGTGAATATCTCTTTGGAAGGATGTTGGAGTGGCTGTAAAATTATAAAAATGAATAATAAAATATTTTTACATCATCTCTGCAAAGGAATATTGTTATAAAGTGATGCAGAACAAAAGTAGAGAAGTTTTATAACAACATGGTCTCACAGATTTCTTAAATTATGTGGAGTTGTCTTGAGTGGCCTCTCTCAAATGTAAAACGTTTATATGGAGGCTGTCTTTGTTTCTGATATTGACCTGTCAGTTAGGTTTTATATGTTTTATATGTGCAATCAGCAAAGTCCATTTCATTCTTAAAAATCACTGATTTCTAAATGTAGACAGTCTTCAGTAATGAGGTGAATCCTTACTCTACATTTAATCAATCAATCAAACTTTATCTGTACAGCACTTACACACAAAATTTTATATCACACAGAAATGAAGAAAATAAATTTAAATAATAAAAAGTAGAAAATGGAATTTAAAATACTCACTCATTCTAACAGAAAACAGAGGAAGAGGACTGAGGACACACCACCTAAGGTTAAAAAATGAGGGAACACCAGCTAAGACTAAAATAACAATAAAAAATCCTGATAAGAAATAAGATTAAAACAAATTAATAAGCATACTTTAAGAAAATAAATAGGTAAATAAAATACAATCTTAAATAATCATATGGTAAAATGAGATAAAATGCACTGAAGTAAGAAAGTGGAAAAAAAAATAAACACATAGTAAAGATTCCAAACAATAAATTTGAACTAAATTTAATACTAAAACATACTAAGGGAGTTAAATAAGATTAAATAATAAGAATAAGAATAAATATAATCAGCTAAATCAGCTTGAGTTTGCTTCATTCGTGCTGCTGATGTTTCAGCCATAATAAAATAAAAAGAAACATGGCTGTTAATATCTGCAGACTCTGACTTTTAACTTTAAGCTGTTTTCTACAGATACCAACAGTATCAGGCATCAGGATCAGGCTTAATTTGCTAATTTATTTATTTACTCTTTCTGTCCAGGTGAGCTCAGCCTGCAGTTTGGTTGATAATGTGAATATTAATGTTGTTGTGAGTGTAGTGCAGGTGTGACACCAGCCTGTCCTGATGATAATCTCCAGCTCCTCACTTTAATAAGTCTGTTTGTCTTTAGTCTAACTAACAGAAACTGCTCCTGATGGTTAAAAAGAGTCTCTCCTCTTCTCCTCAGTCTTCACCGAGCATGTCCAGGCGGCAGGACAAGCCTCTTCCAGCCCCGCCCCCTCCCCAGAGGGACCCGCCCTCTTTACCTGTACCTGAGCGTCCCCCTCCCCTGGCTCCAGAGTCTCGCTGCTGTTGGCTTCCTGCTCCGTCGTCTGCAGGTGTGGCCTACAGCCTCTCCGGTGAATACACGAGCACACCTGAGCAGCTCCAGGGACCAGCCGCCCCCCCTCACCTGAACGAAAGGCCGCTCAGCTGCACCTCTGCAGAGTTCATCAGGTCACATGACCAGGAGAGCTCACAGGTGAGACCTCTGCGTTAAACTGTGAGCCGTGATTTTCTCCTGTGCATGAAAAAGTAGATCAGCTTTTGTGTTTTCATAGGTGCAGCTTTTCTGACCTTTACCACAGTCTGTCAGTGTTTATCAGCCCACCTGAGCTCACCTGGAATTTAAATTAATTTATTTACCATAATTTAAACGGCCTGAAATGTTGAGTACTTTCTAAAAACTAAATTGTACTGATAAAATATGTGTTTTTAGCTAATTATTCTTTTTAAAAGTGAACCTCCACACACAGTCTTGAACAACTGTTTTATATTTTCACTTTCTCAAATATAAATGTCGTTCAAATCAAATGCAGCATTTAAAAATATCTGAGCTGGTGATTTAAAGCTGTGATGACGTGACATTTACTGCTGCTTCAGTTCAATTCAGCTTATCACACTGACTTACAGTCAGTTGGAAAAAAACACTCAAACTTAAGGATGCACCGAAATGAAAATTTGTGGCCAAAGCCAAATAAAATATAAACACTTGGCCGAATACCGAATATCCAATGTGGAGGCTAAGTAGTTCACTATATTTTTTAATAGTACATAAATAGATTAGAATACGTTTTCAGACATGTTTTTAAAAGAAAGTTATTGTTTATTGAATATTATGACATTTTTATATAGTTTTATATCGCCCAGCCCTAACAACCCGGAAAAAATGAGGTGTGCATAACCGATGTTGAAGTGAGGATGTAAATAAATCTGTCCTCTCATTATCAACATGAACACCAATCAGTGCATGAAAATAAATGAACTGAAGGAAAGAAAGGCACACTCTGTTAAGACCACAATCTAACAGAGGACAAATGATTCATATTGAACAAAGTTTAAAACAGAATCAACATCAAATGTCTCATATCCTGCTCTCTTCAGAGAATCAGACTGCTGGAAAGTTAAGGCAGGTTTTGGTAAACTTTAGAAAGGATGAACAGCAGAGGGAACTCACATGGTCTGAGGGATTTGTTCTTATTATTCTGTTTAATTCTGAAGCAGTCTGATAACACGCTGTTTATAAAAGCTGCTGCTGCAGAGAATTGTGGGACAGAATAATCTCCTCTCCTTTCCTAAAGGATGCTCTGGTGTATCCTATGCTAAAGGAGATACTAAAGGAAGCATTGAGCCTCCTTTCCTAAGCATTTACACTATTCCAACAGCTCTGATCAGGAACTACTTTAGATCATTTCACTGTTAGGAACCTTCCTGAACAAAAAGGACTATTGGACCGCAGCCTGAGATTAAACATTACAGTAATGCCCTTTCCTCTGACCTCTGACCTCTGACCTGGCTAACCTCCTGTCCATGTCTCACACACAGCCCTCCTCCAATGGAGCTCAGCCCTGTGATGAATATGACCTCCTCCCCTCACGGGACGGGCCGGGCCCATCCTCGGCTGCCTGTAGACAAAAGTAAGTGGACACTCACACACACTTACACACATGCACACACTTACACACATGCACACACATGCACACACACACACACACACACACATGCACACACTTACCTGTCACACTGACACGCCTGTCCATCAGTGCATCCTGCTAAACGACCAAACTCTCGTTCTCATCACGTCATTTATTTTGTTTTCTTCTCTCTGTGATCAGCTGCTTTAGGATAACAGATAAAATTAGCTATTGTGCTCAATCTGGAATATTTACAGTGACATGTATTATGAAAATGTTGATTAATGAGCACGGTCCCAATCAAATAAATAAATAAATTTAAATTAAATTAAATTAGACCTCAGATATTGATTTAAGTGATTTACTCTTGGACGTCCGTTTGAAAGTCTCCCTGAACTTTGTTAAATTTTATTTTGAATCAGTTTAAATACTCAGTTTTGAAGGCTGTTAGAGTTTGTTCACATACTCATATATACATGCAGCCCAAAGTGCGTTACATCGCAGCAGAACCTAAACATGACGTCATTATGTGAGAAGAGTAAAAGGAAACAAAAGTCAAAACAAACTGTGCAACAAAATCAGTAAAATTTAAAAGAACACTTAAAAGCAAAACAAAACACATTAAAAAAGTAAAAATAGTTTTTCTTAAAATAGAAAATAAATTAGAAAATAAATAAAAATGTAATATTAATGTTAAAAATCAAAATAAATAAATATAAAAACACAAAACCCATTAAAACAAAGATTAAAAACTTGTGATAAAAGCAATAATGGTGTTAATTGTATTAATAATAATAATGGTAATAATGCAGTCCGGGTCTTGAAGAAGATAATTCCAGATTAAAAGCTAGACCCCCCTCCTAAGAGCTTCTTATGATTCTGTTTTATTTTTGTGAATCTGCTGCTGTGAATCCATGAAACAAAATCTCTTCAGAGCTCATGAAGAACTCTGTCTGGTTATTTTTCCAGTTAAAAACTTTGTTATTGCTCCTTAGTGTCAGATAAACTGTGGGAGGAGGGCTTGTCTAGTATAAAGAGCTGTTCTATAATCTCGAGATATAGGATAATTCAGTTTAAAGATATTTATAGACTGCATTTTTCCAAAAGTAGACTAAGTAAAATTATTGATTCAGCCTCACCCTGTGTGAAGGTGTGGTGCTGCAGAAGGCTCACTATCACATTTACACCGGCATTGTTCAGTACTAAATAATTTCTGGAGCAACATTTTCAACTGGTTTTCCAAACAATTCGAAATAAATATTCAGCCAGACTTTAATTTAGCAATCTTCGGCAGTTCGGACTCGACAAGGCCTCTTCCCTCCCACAAAAACATTCTTAATGCAGGCATGGCCGCAGCTAAAAAATTGATATTGCTCAACTGGAAGTTTCAAACATCCTCATGTTTTAAAAAGTGGCTCATGAGATGCTTCTTGTTGCTAAGATGGAACGGATCCGTTTTAGTAAGCAGAGCTCTAACAGGTATTTTATGAAGGTGTGGAAACCCTTTAGGCTTTGTTGGATATAATTTAAATGTGTTTATTATGATCTGTGCCGCTATATTATGCCCATATTATGTACGAATTCTCTCATTTGTTTGTTTATTTATTGAAAAAGGGACAGTCTCTTCCTGAATCAGTTCTTGCAGGAAGCTTTGGACATTTAGATTGTATCCTCGACCCCTTTTTTTTTTGTTATCTCCATCACTGCTGGTGATGCTACCGGGTGTTCATGTTTATCATGTGTGTCTGTATTATAAGAAAAGCCTTAAATGAAGTATTAAAAAGAAAAAACCCTTGTTAATGTTCGTCTCACACAGTGATACGTCCATCACAGTTTCTGATTACTGCACACTCTTTCCCCTGCAGCAGAGCTGTGCTCGAGGCTGAGAGGCTGCAGGACGAATACCAGACGCCCTCATCAAACCTGTGCCTGAGTCAGCCTCCTGTCAGCCTGTCGGTGCCCAACAGGTATCAGCAGAGTGACGTGAAACCCAACCACACTGAAGCTTTGTCATCCAGGAGCCCTGAGAGCAGCTCTGCAGAGACCCCAGCCCCTCCAGAGCCCAGTAAGACTTTCACAAGTCATGGTTTAGTTTCAGAATCATCATAAACCACACCCACAACGGGGGAGATTAGCATAAGGCCACATCCACTGGCAGAGAAATTAATATAAACCACACCTATTTGGGAATAAATTATCATAAAGACACACCCACAAAGGAAGAGATTAGCATAAACCACACTCACTGGTGAATAAGGAATAAAAATTTAGGAATATATTTTTATTCCTGAAGCCACAACCACAATGGGACGGATGAGCATAATATATATCCACTGATGAATAAAATCAACTTTTCTAATGTCACAAACTACTCCAATTACAGAATTCTAAGGTATAACCCACACCAAGTAATATATTACTATGAGCCATACCTATCACAGAGTAGATTAGCATAAACGCTCTCTAACTAAGGAATTTAAAACAATTCATCTCACTTGAAGATGAAAAGAACAGGTGAGAAAGAATATATCGTCATAAACCACAAGCATTCAGAAATTATTATCATATACCACACTCACAAAGGAAGAGAGTAACATGAAATGGCATCCAGTAAAAAACAAGCACATATAAACCACACCTGCTGGTGAATTTAACACAATTTACCTCCATCACAAACCGCACCCACAAAGAATATGTTTGCATAAACCAACCCATTTTAGGGACATATCATCATTGGCATAACTCAAGCTGACTTGTTGATCTACATCTACACTTATAGATAAAAACATTATTCTAAACCAAGCTCATTGAATAAAAGATTAGCAGAAAACACTCTCATAGGAATATATCATTTTAGACACTCCCAATTAAATAATTGTGAAAAACTGTCCCAAATAAAGAATAAATCATAATAAACCATGCTCATACAGGATGAATTCTCTACCCAAAAGGAAGAGTTTGATATAAACCAGGCCCACTGTAGGATATATGAGCATAACCCACATTTAGCAATATACACCCACCAAGAGTATATGACACAGTTTAGCACAATAAAAGATGAATATATTATTGCATACTAGGCCCACTTAAGAAAAGATGATCACAAACCACACCCACTGGAATGTTTTACTATTAACCACACGCACTGAGGAAAATAACTCCATAAACACACTCACAGATTTTCACGAACCAACTCAAAAAGAAAACATTATCTGAAGCCACGCCAACTATATGGAAAAACCACAGCTAACAAAACAATGTCATAAACAGCACCAACCGAAGGAAAAATTTTCATAAACCAATTATTGAGTCCGAGTGGGTTTTTTTCAATCCTGAATTGAAAACAGCAGGTAGATGTTGGAATTAACCATGTTTAAAAGAGCACTTAAAAGCAAATTAAAATACATTAAAAACAGTAAAAATAAAAAGTTTCCTTCAAATAAAAAATAATATAAAAATAAATAAATGAAAATTTTAAATTGAAGGTTAAAAATCAAAATAAATAAATATAAAAAAACTCAATATAAAAACACAAAACCCATAAAAGCAAAGATTAAAAAAATTGTGAAAAGCAATGATGGTATAAAATTAACCGTGTCTAAACTTTTATTATTGTCTTTTAGGAAGGCATGTCTGTTCTAAAAGTGTGAAGCAAGCTGAGTTATAATATTTTTCATTCGTAAAAGAAAATATTGGCCAAAGAAAAACAAAATTCATATTTCAGTGGTTTGCATATAAAATAAAATATGAAATAATCAGTGTGATGTAGATTGGAGCGGCTCCTCCCTGCCAGCAGGGGGCAGCGCTGCATGGAGCTGGTCTGTAGGTGATCTCTGCCTGTTTACAGGAGGACTCTCTGATGGCCACAGGGTGGCGCCGCTTCCCACCATCTGCCTCTCCAGCGTGTCCTCTGACTATGACATTCTGCTGCCTCCTCAAGGTACCTTTTAAAATCTACTCCTCACCTACCTTTGAGTTTTTTAAAAGTTATTTTTAATGAACTCTGCTTTTGTGAAATAATCTAATTCTCTGGCTATGATTTCTTCCTCTGTCCGTTTTAAATCTTTCTTAGTTGTGCAGCACTTAAAGATGTCTGCTCTTGAATATAAAGGTTTGAACTCTTCTTACATTTTAATTCACGTGTTTGTGAACATTTTTAGAAAATCACTGTGGTCAGACATCCGGTAATGGCAGCCATTTGAGAAGACATTTTACATTTCTTAAAATACATATTACCAAATATCATTAACAGAAAAGCTTTTGTAAATTAAAACAAGGCCTCCACATGTTAGAGAGAGTGTTTAATGAATGAAACAATGAAACATCAAACTCAGATAAAGTTGAATGGTCTCATCGCTTCAAAATTTTACATAACTTTGGATTTGGAAAGAATTGTAAAATGGATTAATGATACTACAGCTGCAATCCTAACAAATAAGAGCATCAACAACGGCTGCCACCAAGCATGTCCGCTCTCACCTTCATTGTTCACTATTGCAATTGAACCTTTAGGAAGGTAGTAGGGATAGGACCAGATAAGTTTTACTTCTTCCTACTCCTTTTCGAGCATGTACATTGTAACTTCTGATGAATATTATAAATTAGTTATCTGTTTTCTTATTATTTCCTCTTATTATTATTTTTTTTGTGTTGTATATATTTTTGTTGTTATATGTTCAAAATAAACAAATAAACAAACAAAATGTGGCTACAGCCACAATGATATGAGTAAAAGCAGTATCAACAGAAGATTAAATAGCCTTGTATGCTGATGACATTATTCTATTCATATCCAGCCTCAAAAAATCTGTTTAACTTTACTAGAAGTGATAAAACACTTTTGAGACACAACAGAATATAAAAAAACAGCTTATCCATGGCAGTTTTTGACTGTGTTTGGAAAAAAATAATAAAAATAAATAAATACAGTTTCTTTTTGGAAAAATCAACCAGAACTCTCTGCATTCTCCCATTCAAAGAAATCCATACAAACCAACCCCAGTTTGAACCAAAGTGAAACAGATTTGGATATTTGATAATTCATTAGCTTGGTGTTGACACTGTGTTTGTTGTGTGTAAAAATGGCTGATATGGTTGTGCAGCTGAAATGTCCTTTTCAATTTGATGTGCAGCATGACTATATTTCTGCATGAATAGTTCACTTTTGATACGTTTTTGTTGGAGAGCATACAAACATTCCTGAAATCAGGTACTTTGGGGCTGAACTTGTATATGAATATATTTTTTCAGCTTATTTATTGCCACCAGTCACTCATCTGTTATTATTATTCCACTTTTATCCATGGTTTTATTTCTCTAATTGTTACTAGATATTTTAACTTGTTTCTACATATTTACTTATTATTTGTTTCCACTTGTTTCTTATCTGTTTTTATTATCCGGCTTTTATCCATGTTTTTATTCTTATCGTCGTAACTCGTTTTTTAGCTTATTTCTGCTGATTTTCACTTCCTATTGTGACGAGCTCTGCACTTTAACCTCCTTGTGCAATAATTTCTGACCATGTTTGTCGACGACCTCTTGCTTATGTTACTGTTGTATGATGTCTAGTGTTTTTTGTTATTTATTATATCGCGTCCTTGGCCAGTAGTACTGCTGTCTAAAACAAATTTCCTGCAAGGAACAATAAAGTTGATGTATCCATCCATCCATCCATCCATCCATCCATCCATACATACATACATACATACATACATTCATACATAGATACATACATCCATACATAAATGCATACATACATACATACATACATACATACATACATACATACAAACATACATACATACATACATACATACATACATACAAACATACATACAAACATACATACATACATACATACATACATACATACAAACATACATATATACATACATACATACGTACATACATACATACATACATGCATGCATGCATACATACATACATACATACATACATACATACATACATACATACATACATACGTACATACATACATACATACATACATACATACATACATACATACATACATGCATACATGCATACATACATACATACATAGATACATACATACATACATAGGATGTTTTTGGACTGGGACAGAGCTCTGCTGCTGCTCTCGCCCTCGCACCACTTCATCAGTAAAATATTTAAGCTTCAGAAAGCTTAGTGACTCAGAAAACTACACTGATTGCACAAAGCCCGTAGAGAATGTAGCTAAACTGCTAATGCAGGAATCTGTGGTGACGTTACTGCTCATAGTTGGTTTAAAAAATCTGAGGAAAAGGTTTCTAAACAGACTCAGCTTATGAAAAAGAAGAATCCATGTGTATGTGTTATCTGTTGAACGAGGCGAAGGTGAGCCCTCCTGTGATGATTATGGGTAAGTTTGATCAGAATAAAGAGTCTTTTGTTTTTCATTAGATGGTTTTACTTCAGTTCACTTCCCACAGGCTGCATGCCAACCACATCTTTGCATGAAGTGACAGCAGCATGAGTGAATCACATCAGAGATTTCATCTTAATGAAGTTAAATGTTGTTTGTGTTGCAGCGTTTAAAGACATGCCTCCTTCTGAGCCTCCTCCTCCTCCACCAGCTCGACACAGCTTCACCGACCTGTCCTCCTGCTCCTCCTCCTCCGGCCCTCCTCAGCCTCACAGGCTCTTCTCTGGACAGGACCTCCTCTTGTTGAACCCTGGTGAGCTGCTAAAATAGTCAGAGGCTACGCTCACACTACAGTGTGCGTGATGTCGTTAATGTTCATCTGAGTCACTTCTGAAGGCTGACCTGTTCACAGCAGTCTGCAGTCAGGCCACATTTACAGGTGTAATCTGAACAGACAAACAAATGTCAGATATGAGCAGTAAATCACAATTATTAATGATAATAATAATATTACATCAAATGTTTATGGCGCTTTTCAAAAGACTCAAAGATGCTTTACAACAAAACAACAAAACAAACAAAAACCTATGAGTGGTTAGGGGTCTGAACAACATGGACAAAATTTCACATCCTGATATTCATGCCAGATATCTCGATATCGAGTGGACCGTATGAATGTTATGAGTGCAGTGTATATCAATCAGGCTCAAAAGGATGATTTGTTTTTGTTGAAAGTGTAATATGTGGACCCCAGGAAGAAGAGTGATTTGCTGTAACTAATGGTGGATCCAAAATTATTTTCTTTTTTTCTTTTTTTTTTTTAACATCTTTTTAACGTTTTAACAAAGAATCCAAAACATTATTGTGCAATTATAACAATTACATAAATTTTGATGAAATGAGACTAAAATAATCCCATTCCCCCCTCCCCTTTGGTACCTTTCCCCCGCACAAAACAGAACAAATAAAAAGAAGACATGGGACAAGCAAAGCACACATAGACAGAGTATACATGAAAAGTTAAACAGAATAATTATAATATTAAATAACGAAAAGTAAAGTACTTTATAAAGTACTTTGTAGCGTTACCTTAGTAAATCATGTTATATAAATCAATCCATCACAGCTCAGTCTGGTATAAATGTAAATTGTGTGCTGTTAATTAAGACAAAAAATAGGTTCCAGATCTTACTGAACTTTCCTGATTGTCCATGGATCGACAACTTAATTTTTTCAAGTTTTCCAAAGTGTAAGACATCCCTAAGCCACTGCATGTGTGTGGGAGGTAGAACAGATTTTCATCTTAATAGAGTTAGCATTCGGGCAAGAAGGGTAAAGGCCAAGGTGTCTGTCTGTGAGGAGGAGAGGCTGAGTGCAGGTAATGGAACTCCAAAAATAGTTATGAACGGACATGGTGGAGTCAATATACCTATAATTACAGATAAAGAGGAGAAGATTTATTGCCAGTATTTAGAGAGATATGGGCATTGCCAAAACATATGAAGATAATTAGTGGGGGTGTGATATTTAGGTATGTTTCCTTACATGTCCTCTCCTTTCTCTCCAGTCTCAGGAGAGGGTTTGCAGGCTCCTGCCAGACCGCCTAAACCTCTGCCCAGGAGGATCCCTGCAGACAGCCAGGCAGGAAAACCCCACAGCCTGGACCTGGAGACCATGGACGCCAAGATCGCCAAGCTGATGGGGGAGGGTTACCCCTTCGAGGATGTGAAGAGGGCGCTGGTCATCGCCCAGTACAAGCTGGACGTGGCCAGAAGCATCCTGCGTGAGTTTACCCTGATGGCCCCGAGCTGAGGCTGCAGAGCTGCAGACTGATCTATGTGACGTGCTCGGATATCACCTCACTAACAGAGTGACCGACAGAGAGTCACTTTTTAGAGAAGATGCCTTTAAATGATTTGGACCTGAAATGAAGCAGGCTTGTTCACGCCATGCTCGGCCAGTGCTGCTCTCTGCTTTCTGTTTTCAGTGCTGCTTCAGGCCCTGGACCTCGGAGCTCTGATGCTGCTGCAGACCTCCTCTCACGTCCCACAGGCCTCAAAACTTTAAACTAGACTGTGGACCTAAAACAGAGAGAGACTTTTGGACTCAGATTCAGCTTACATGCTTAGCAGATGATAGAGACCAGAGCAGGAGAGTCCAGGAGAGTCCTCACTGTGACTGCTCTGCATGTCTCGAGTTAAAGCCAAGTCCTTCTGCTCCCTTCACGCGTGTGAGCTCTCAGTCAGGATGAGCTCTGGAGAAGCCTGAGGATGCCTTACTGCCTCTAAAGAGGACTTACCGAGAGTCTTCTGTGGACTGGAGTGACGTGAGCAGGATGAAGGGGTTTATGTTTGTGTTTTTTACTGTGCAGGACCGGGGCCTTTCCGAACTGTTTTACCTGTGAACAGTTAGCCTTAAAGAGGTCTGTATGGATCAGCTTTGCCTTGACACATTAAAGTCTGCCTATAAGAGAATAAGCAGAAAACGATTTTTGTAAAAGACGAGTAATGTTCCAACACTAGGGGTGTCCCGATTAGGGATGTATATCATTATGATTTTATCGATACAGATGCCGATACTCCTTATCGATACAACATGCAATTTTGAGTAAAAAATAAAGACTTTACCAGGTATTAAAAGATTCAACCTTTTTTTATTACCACAAGATAATACAAAAGCTTCAACAGAATAGAAGTAATGCATTACAAATGCTTCTCAGAGGCAAAATGAAAGCTAAGGAGATGGTAAAACCACTTCATGCCGCCCAACAGACGGCATGTACAGACAGACCCATATATCAAACAGAACAGAGCGAACAGTGTTCATGCTGCCTACAGGATTAACGTAATATATCAGTGGTGCTAAAATTAATGCTGTAATGATGAGTACAAACTAGACAAAAGACTTACCGTGACTTGACACAGCAGAAACAAAACCAGGTGCTGCCACCACGGTGCTGCAGTCTTTAGTGTTAGCTGGGCTGCTAACTTTACTCATGTTGCTTTAGCAATCAAACAGCCCGCTCTCCTTTAGCTTTGTACTATGCACGCGCTCCAAGTGTTTGGTGATGTTGCTAGTATTTCCCCCTTGGACTCAACTTCTCTCTGACAAAGATTGCATCGGGCCAAGTTTTCATTAACTTTACTAAAGTGAGCCCAAACCTTCGAGCGCTTAGCCCTCACCGACATGCTTGAGCCAGCTGTGTCATCACCTGTCGACGGCGGTAGTGTCATAACTCTGTGACAGTTTAAGAGACGTTCAAGTACCGATAACAGTACCGTTTTTCCAGATTCTTAACGGTATTCCGGTACCGACCCAATCAGGGACCAGTACATTAAAGTACTGGTCCGCGGTATACATCCCTAGTCCTGATGCAACTCTTTCATCTCCAATACGATATCAGCAGGAATCAAACAGGCTTTTAATCCTTATATTGTAGTCTGGACTGGAAGAAAAGGCTTGATCAGGTGAGATTACTCAAACAGAGAACAGTAGGCAGCAATAGTAGGTATGAGAAAAACTGACCTATTTAACTTTAAACCTAAAAATATAGTACAATAAAATAAATAATAATAAATTAGAAGACCCTGGAAAGTAAACTCAGTAAATACAAAAAAACAAAAACGTACATTTTTAAATTGCAAAATAACAACTGTGTTTAACTTAAACATAAGCATATTCTACAATTAATTGAATAAATAAAATATACATTCGAATTAGACTGCTTGTATCAGAGTGCTTATATCGGAGATTTTAGATGCAGGCTGATATAATCAGATTTTTTTTTTTTTTTTTTTTTTGCTGATATGGGACCAGTATCAATGTCAATATCGAATCGGGACACCCCTATCCAAAACTAAGTCAAAGGTGCCTACATGTTAGCCTCAGCAAACTCACAGACATGCATGTCTCAAACAAAGCCATAAATCACCAATACTGTGGTTTACATGTTACATTTATTCTATGTTCCTGTATGTCCGTCTTGAGTTTGTTGCTTGTTTGCCCTGCAGCAGCTGCGTTAACGATCAGTGTTGATGCAGCTGCTGCAGTGTGTGGAATAAAAATCCTATCTTTATTGGAAAGCATGCTCTGATGTTTGAGAGCAAAGTGTCAAGATCATTTTTTACCTTTGAGAGCAGATCTGCATGTTTGAGAGCAAAACTTTGTCATTTTCTGCTCAGATTTTTCCTTTAACACCTTGTTTGTGCGCTCAAATCTGAGTTTGTCTGCACACATACAAAACAAAACTGCTCCCAGCCAATAGGAAGTGAGTATCTGTTTAGCCAATCATGTTAATGCGTCCTGCACGGGCAGCTCCTCTCCCATGACCATCCTGCTTTTCGGGACAACTTGTTGGCAAAATGGATAAAGACGAGAGTCAAAGGCGTGAAGCAGGTTAATGAGAGAGCGCTAATAATGGCATCAACGGTCAGTAGGCTCACCTCTTTATTAGTAAAACTGTGAGCTGGGTAAGCTAGTGTGGTTAGCTATCAACTTAAACCCCTTTTCCAGCCGCATAACTCTAAATTTCACTTGTTTTTTGGTTTATAGGAGACGGACTCCCAGGATCTTTTTTAAAATTTTACTCTTATTCAAAGCTGCTATGAGGGGTTTCTAAGTAATTACAAAAAAGTCTGACTTTTAGATATATGCCTGATGGAAATTCACACTTTAAGATGAGTTTTATAGCATCTAAATAGGTTATCTATAAATGCTATTCCTTAGCTTCACGGTCGGGTCGGACAGGGCTGGACTGGCCTGGATACTCAACTTCAGGAACAAGACAATTAAAACTAGAGCACATTTATATTATTCAGACACGTCTTAGAGCACCGGGCTGTAAGTAGCCATATATAGCCGGCTACAAAACTACAATACTAAGTTTTCCAAAATTACCTCGTGGCTTTGCATCCTGTAAGTTGTTGAATAAAGAAGTTGTAAATCAATGCAGAGTTCTGAGGAAGGTCTGAGCTGCATTCATTAGCATCACAACAAGCACACTTTGGCTTGGGTCACGTCTTTACAACAGTCGCCGCGCGTGCTCATGGGTAGCAGAGTCTTAATGTCGCCGGTAATAGATTCTCCTCATAGCACCTTTAACCTTAATTTATTAAAAAAAAAACACTGAGGTCATTGAGAGCACAAAACGACATAGTTTTGCTTGGTCTCAAAATGAAAATGCTTCACTCTCAAAACTTGAAACTTAGCTCTCAAACATTCGAGCATGCTCTTGAATAAAGATTGTATTTTTATTCCGTAACAGCGTAACAGACACGTGCACTGAGCTGTTCAGGTCAGGCCGCCTTACCTTGACATCTGGAAGCTGTAATTCTGCCTTAAGACTGCAAGACATCACACATGGTTTGTTTTTATGACATGAACATGAACATACTGGGCTAAAGCAGAGAGCTGTTCATTGAACATGATGTTTAAAATGAAACAGACCATCACTCACTTTCATGGCCAGTTTTGACTCTTGTTAGTGTTAAACATGGATCATCCTGGTTTATATCTCATATGTCAACATGTGAGAACATAATAATATACTCACAACAAAGCCTGATGTCATTCAGACCTGAGGTATTCAGGCTGTAAAACAGTCTAATAATCCAGACTAACTGCTCTTAAATCTCATCTGTCTTAGGCCCCATCCACACGAAGACAAACCGAGGTCTAAACACATACGTTTTTTGCAGAATCTGTGTATCATCCATATGAAGACGGCGTTTTGGGGGTCTGTAAACGATCATTTTAGAAACCAGGTTCCAGAGTGGAAAGATTTTGAAATGCCATATACGCAGCTCCGTGATTACTGGCTCTCTACAAGTTTTCAGATACACTTACGTCATAGTTTCATATCTTCACTGACACGCATGCACCACTCGCGACAACAACAATGGCGGTGTACGGTGTAGCATATGTGCTGATGAAGCTAGTGACCCTACTATCCCTGTTGCTGCAAAATCTCCTTCTTCTCAATCACCACCGAGTTGAACAAACAATTATCGAGGACACATTACAGCACTTTATGATCACTTTATCACAATCTCTGTTTACAACTTTTGCCGCAAGTGCACATGCCCACTGTTTTTTCATCTGTTTCCACTTGTTTCCGTCATATCGTTATAGCGCCCCTAGAGGTCTGGCATGTGTTTTACAGCGTTTTCATGTGTATGGAGTGCATTCATGTAGACGCACACGTTTTCTGAGACGCCTTCGTCTTTATGACGATCGTTTTGGAAACTGTTAAGCGTTTTGTCTTCGTGTGGATGGGGCCTTAGTTTAGCCATGAACAAACACTCGTTTGTCAGAGCTCTTTACCTCTGCTGAGTCTTTTGATTAATTTATTTTCCTTTTTAATTTTATCAACACTGAAATGAACAACGGCAACAAAAAAGATCCAACCTGTAAAAAAGTGATGTTTAATTTAGTGCCAGTGCCTCACAGCAAAGAGGGTAAGGGTTCGACTCCCGGGTCAGTTAACCTCTTCAGCCCTAAAGTATTTGATTTTAAGAAATTTCCAACAAAAACGGAAGAAAAGTGAACTTTTTTTCAAAATCCTCGCCTGACCATATTGTTAAAAAACCTGTCTAATATTGCTCTGCATCACTTTATAACAACAGTCCCTTGCAGAGATGATGAAAATTATTTTATTATTCATTTTATAGTTTTACAGCCACTCCAACATCATTCCAAAGAGATATTCACAATAAAAAATGTTTTGTTTTTAGGCGAGGATGCCATTTTCCAGTTTTTCATACATCCATCTTCATTTATTCTGCACCAGTTTGTATGGATTTCTGTGAATGGGATGCCACGGATAAGCAGAAGAAGAATAAAACCTGTTGTAATTTGGTGTAACGAACACCAAAAGTGGCATAAAAGTGAAATCTAAAGTTTGGTATATCAGAAATGTCAAATGGGACCAATGGAGCCAAACTGTGCCAAGATTGGGCCTGACCACTCTGTAGTAAAACCTCTCTAACTTTGCTCTGCATCACTTTATCAGACTCAAACTTGGCAGAAGTAATGTTCACTTATTTTCACATTCATTCATAGAGTTCTAAAGCTGCAGCTGCATCATTCCAAAGAGAGATTCACTATAAAAACTTGTTATTTTTAGGCGAGGATGAAATTTTCAGATTATTCTGACTTCTATCTTCATTTCCTCTGTCCCAGTAACACATATACTGATAATTCACATCTGGACAAATCTCTCAAGAGTTACTTTATTATGACACCAGAATAATTCAAACAGACCTTGTGGTTGCAGAGATTCACTCTTTTCTTTATGAGGATGTCATTTTCAAGCAGAAGGCTTAAAAAGGGGCTGAGCAGGTTAAAGCCATCTTTTCAGTTTGCATGTCCTCTCCATGCTCGGTGACTCTTGCTCTTAGGTGTTACAGTTGTCAGCCCTGTGATTGGCTGGGGTAAATCCTCTGCCTCTTGGCCCACAGTAGCTGAAAGGCTCCCTCTCTGGTTTGTGTATTAATCATTAACGTCAACAAGCACTAAGAAAGCAGAGCATTAACCCATCATCATCCTTACATATGTCAGCGTTAATCTGAGCTCAGTGTTCAGTAAACTCTGTGGGTGTTAATTTCATAGATGAGACCGTGGGTCAAGCTCTTTGAATGTTTTTCTCGTCTGCAGACCACCTGATGCCTCCTGTCCTTTCAGCTTTGCACCTTTCCTTCTAACATTGTCCTTAGTTTGAACGCCGAGCTCAGAAATAAGATCTGAATCTTTTTTTAAAGGAGGATTACATTAAGACTGTTTATACTTAACACATCTTTAATTAAGTTATACATTAAATATGTTTTTAAAGTAAGTTATTTTCATGAATAATAAAGTCAGAAGTTCTTCACCCTGTTGGTTGTGTGTTGTGATGTGTGTTTTACACTCTGGCTTTGGTTTAAAGTAGGAGCAGACAAACTTTGCAGAAGGGAGAGACATACACAACCTGCCTCGACTCACATATGAACTTAAGTGCCATCCCATTCCTAATCCACAGGGTTCAATCTGATGTGGGTCCACCCTTTGCAGCTATAACAGCTTCAACTCTTCTGGGAAGGCTGTCGACTGTCTAATTCACCCCAAAGGTGTTCTATGGGGTTGAGGTCAGGACTCTGTGCAGGCCAGTCAAGTTGATCCACACCAGACTCTGTCCTCCATGTCTTTATGGACCTGCTTTGTGCTCTGGTGCACAGTCATGTTGGAAGAGGAAGGGGCCAGCTCCAAACTGTTCCCACAAAGTTGGAGCATGGAATTGTCCAAAATGTCTTGGTGTGCTGAAGCATTCAGAGTTCCTTTGACTGGAACTAAGGGGCCAAGCCCAGCTCCTGAAAAACACCCCCACACCATAATCCCCCCTCCACCAAACTTTACACTTGGCACAATGCAGTCCCACAAGTATGGTTCTCCTGGCAACCCCCAAACCCAGACTGGTCCATCAGATCATCAGATGGAGAAGCGTGATTGGTCACTCCAGAGAATGCATCTCCACTGCTCTAGAGTCCAGTGGCGGCGTGCTTTACACCACTGCATCCACGCTTTGCATTGCACTTGGTGGTGTGAGGCTTGGATGCAGCTGCTCGGCCATGGAAACCCATCCATGAAGCTCTCTGCACTGTTCTTGAGCTAATCTGAAGGCCACATGAAGTTTGGAGGTCTGTAGCGATTGACTCTGCAGAAAGTTGGCGACCTCTTCTCACTATGCGCCTCAGCATCCGCTGACCCCGCTCCGTCAGTTTACGTGGCCTACCACTTGGTGGCTGAGTTGCTGTGGTTCCCAAACACTTCCATGTCTTATAATCCAGCTGACAGTTGACTGTGGAATATTTAGGAGTGAGGAAATGTCACCACTGGATTTGTTGCTCAGGTGGCATCCTATCACAGTTCCACGCTGGAATTCACTGAGCTCCTGAGAGCGACCCATTCTTTCACTAATGTTTGTTAAAGCAGTCTGCATGCCTAGGTGATGATTTTATACACCTGTGGACATGGAAGAGACTGGAACACCTGATTCTGATTATTTGGATAGATGAGACCTGACTGCTGTGAGATCGAAGCTTTAGTAAAGCAAATATCAGGGTTCCCACTCTTTTATAGAAATCATTTTCCAGGACTTTTTCCAGTGTCACATAACCAACTGAAGTTACATTGTTGCTGTGGGCAGTTTTCAATTCTAGTTAGCCTTCTAAAAAACAAGATTAGAGTTTGATGAACAATATCTCTAGCTATTGATCATATTGATCTTAGAATTTCTTAGTTTCAAACTCTCCAGCATTAGCTTTCTGTTTAGTCTGGCTTTTATGTGTCTGATTTTTATAAATTTATGGTTATACGTATTTTTTAATCTATATTTACCGTGCTTTTTTATGAATAGATTTTGTTAATTTAGCGTAAATTTTATTATTATTTTTTTTATTAGTTCTTTTTGTCCCCATTGTTTTGAGTTTTTATAGTTTATGCCTTAAAGGGACTGTGAGGAGTTTCTAAGTAATTACAAGAAAGTCTCCCTTTTAGATATATGCCTGATGGAAATACACACTTTAAGATGAGTTTTATAGCATCTAAATAGGTTATCTATAAATGCTATTCCTTAGCTTCACGGTCGGGTCGGACAGGGCTGGACTGGCCTGGATACTCAACTTCAGGAACAAGACAATTAAAACTAGAGCAAATTTATATTATTCAGACACGTCTTAGAGCACCGGGCTGTAAGTAGTCATATATAGCCGGCTACAAAACTACGATACTAAGTTTTCCAAAAATTGCTTGTTGTCACACATCAAAAACTACCACTACGTAACTAGAAAGAGATACATTACCTCGTGGCTTTGCATCCTGTAAGTTGTTGAAAAAAGAAGTTGTAAAGCAATGCAGAGTTTTGAGGAAGGTCTGAGCTGCATTCATTAGCATCACAACAAACACACGCTTTGGCTTGGGTCACGTCTTTTAGTGCGTTCCAGTTGTAGTCAGAAGTAGGAATTTTCAGGTTCTGAGTAGGAAACTACAACTGGAACGTCCCCTGAAGTCTGAATTTCCTACTGGGAACTCGGTGAAACCTCACCACCCCTGAGTTGACAATGGAAGATGGATGCCCCCAGTGTGAACAGTTATTTAGCTCCTGTAATAATCCATTTATTTGCACTTCTGACTGGGGTGTGTCGCTCTAGATCAGCTGTATACATAGTATTGTTAGAGTTATATTTACAAAAATGTTGCCATAGTGATAATCACATTCTTCATGCAACAACGCAGGGCGTGCTAACAACAGCTAACAATAGCCTGGTAGATCAGCATGTTTTTTTCCAACTTCAACTGGAACGCTGATAAGTTGGAGATGATGTCACTCCCAGTTCCGAGGTTACATGAACGCAGCATTATGACAGTCACCGCACGTGCTCATGGGTAGCAGAGTCTTAATGTTGTCGGTAATAGATTCTCCTCACAGCACCTTTAACAAGCATTACTTTACCTACTCACATTTTCTGGCTACGTGTACATTAGTTACCTATTACATTTTTACTTCATTTCCTATGTTTCAAGCTAGAAGGAAGACAAATAATTTTTTTAAATCCCAAAAATTTTTTTCCAGGACATTTCACTTTTTTCCTCATTTTCCATTTGTTTTCCATGACTGGAAAATTGGGCAATCATTTTCCAGGTATTCCAGGACGTGTGGGAACCCTGAAATATACTTGGTTTGTGATTTGAAGCCATAAACTCACAAAAACAACATGCACTTTTTTTAATGTACACTTTATTAACAACAGTAAAAAAAAAACTGTATTTACAACCCCACTAAAGCCATGTCTTCTCTGCTCTCTTTGGTTTCACTGTTTCTGATTCAAAGCAACAAATGTGAGGAAACATCATCAGTGTGACTCTCTGGAACATCAGGTGGAGGTCAGTAACTTCTAAACAGTTAAAAAAAACTGAACGACAGTGAAATGTCATGTTTGCTTCAAAAGGAAAAAACTTCATCCAAGAGAAAATAAAATCTTCCAAACAGGCTTCAGCTCACATTAACACTGAGGATCCTGACACCTGCCACAACACCTCAAAGAAAAGCATGTCTCATAAATATGTGATTGTGCTTAAACTGTACAATACTTAGTAAATTGAGAATCTGAACAAGCTTCATTTCAAACTGTCCCGACTGCGTCTGTGTGAGATGAAAAAGCTGGAGCAGGCAGGTCGTGTCTTCAGTTTGTCGTCCTTCACACGGCTGAGCCTAAAGTCCTGTAGTAATAACACACTGAGCATCATCCACTCTTCTGTAACATCTACAACTTCAGTAGCTTTTTGAGACCTGCCAGGCATCGGCCTAATAATGGGTTGTGTTCTGTAGTTTTCCATCGAAGGACAAAGATTATAAATATTAAAAAAAAAGAAAACGGCTCATTCAGTTTACAAAAGACGACATTCAAGAGAAAAGAAGTGAAACAGATGAAATCACAGGTAGTGTATCAAACTAGTCGCTACGTGGACACATAAAACATGTTATTAAATCACATTTCTAAAGTCTTCCTCTTCACCTCACTGTTGGAAACTCGAACATCATTCCTACTTAACAAAAGGTCATTCAGAGAAGATCTAGAAGGCACGTATCTGCTCACGGTGCTCCAGAAAACTGATTAATACGTGCACTAAAGCGTGAGAAAGGCTTAGTTAGACTGTCTACATCAGGACTATCTCAGTGTTTCAGACCCGCTCCACTTCCATCTGGATGATTGAGGTTGTTTGTGGTCGATGTGAGGACAGATTCAGCAGGGTTATACAGCAGTAGGGTGTCTATTTCTCTGAGCACAGGAGGTACGAAGTCAAACTTTGGCTCGCCCAGCCAGGACAGACACAGTCCTAACGTAAAAGTGTACAACTCACATTCATTTAAGGACAAACAAAAAGGGAACTGCAGCCAAAGTCCAAGCCGAGCAGCCTCAGAGAGCTCGGACACACATCAGAACAAAAACACAAATGAGGCGGCGGTGCTGCAGACGTCAGCGCGGCGGGACAGCAGGAGGTCTTCGGACGTGGAGGCTGACTGAGGGATCAGCAGCCAGCTGGAGTCTGGATGCTTTCTGTTCCAAGGTTTCTGTCAACTGTTTCTGCACACACACACACAGACACACACAGACAGTTCAGACTTTATTTATCACACAAGAGTCAGTTCATTTGTCATGCATACGGTCAGTCAAAAACATAAAAAAATATTCTATTAAGGAAGCATATTTAACCTGTTCAGCCCCTTTTTTAAGCCAAAGGGTTATCAACTACATTTATCCAAAGGCCAGTTGTTTCCTGACATACCTAATGGGGCCAGACTCTAAAATAAATCTAATTAAGTATTTGTGAGTAACATAGTTGGATTTCTTCAGAACTGTTTCCACTCCTTTACCTTTAAAAGTGAGATCAGTCCCTATCACCTATACTGTTGCAACCTGAAAGGAGATACTCTAACTACCTCTGTAATGGACTTTCATGTTTTCCAAAATCTATGTTTGGCTCCAGTGTCTTTTTTTTGGGTTAAAAGTTTCAGATCAAAAAAACTATCTTAATGTGGAGTCATGCCTGATGAAACAGTTTCAATCAAAGATGTTTTGGGGAAATTCATCAGTAGTTTTTGGGATTTAACAGCAGAAAGATGCCTTTGAAACCACAACAAAACTTTTGCCCTGGATATGTTTCTGAATTTGATAATCATACGGGGGCCATGTACAAAGCTATGGGGGGGCCAGATGCGGCCCCGGGCCGCCAGTTGGTCATCACTGTCTTAAGCCTTCTGCTCGAAAATGACATTCTCATAAAAAAAGAGTGTATCTCTGCAACCACAAGGTCTATTTGAATTATTTTGGTGTGATCATAAAAGTAACACTTTAGAGATTTGTCCAGATATAGAGTCATTAATATCATAAATATTTTTATGCAGGTATAGGGAAAAATATTTTTTCAAAAGTCAGTGCTTTCAAACGTTTAGCCTTTGGTTCATTTATTTATTAATCACTTCTAACATGGTGGACCGATAAAGACTTAAATATTTTAATTTAAAAAGCACTTCAATGTTTTTTTAAGAATAATAAATAATTGTGGTACTTGTTTACTAGATTAATTTTATAGATCAGTTATGTTTCCATCAATCTCCATTTATGAAGTGAATCATGCCGATAATGAGACAGAACAATGGATTGTTCATGTTAACAGGTGAAACCAACACAAAAAACCCTGTGAGGTGAAGCAGAGGAGAAAGACAAACATTGTAGTTCATTTTCAGAACACTGTAGTTCATCATAGTTAAACTACGTCACAAGAAACTGTCGTTGCATAAATATGACAGCAAAATAAATGTCGTTAAATTCCTCTTTTACCGCAGTTCTCCTTTCTTTTCCTCTTATTCCCTCCTTTCCTCTTATTCCCTCCTTTTCTTTCCTCATACTCCCTCCTTTCCTCTCCTCTTACTCCCTCCTTTCCTCTTATTCCCTCCTTTCCTCTCCTCTTACTCCCTACTTTCCTTTCCTCATACTCCCTCCTTTCCTTTCCTCTTATTCCCTCCTTTCCTCTCCTCTTACTCCCTCCTTTCCTTTCCTCTTATTCCCTCCTTTCCTTTCCTCATACTCCCTCCTTTCCTTTCCTCTTATTCCCTCCTTTCCATTCCTCATACTCCCCCCTTTTCTTTCCTCATACTCCCTCCTTTCCTTTCCTCTTATTCCCTCCTTTCCTCTCCTCTTACTCCCTCCTTTCCTTTCCTCTTATTCCCTCCTTTCCTTTCCTCTCTCTCCCTCCTTTCCTTTCCTCTTATTCCCTCCTTTCCATTCCTCATACTCCCCCCTTTTCTTTCCTCTTACTCCCTCCTTTCCTTTCCTCTTATTCCCTCCTTTCCTCTCCTCTTACTCCCTCCTTTCCTTTCCTCATACTCCCTCCTTTCCTTTCCTCTTATTCCCTCCTTTCCTCTCCTCTTACTCCCTCCTTTCCTTTCCTCTTATTCCCTCCTTTCCTTTCCTCATACTCCCTCCTTTCCTTTCCTCATACTCCCTCCTTTCCTTTCCTCTTATTCCCTCCTTTCCCTCAGATGTTTCCCATAAGGGTGAAGGAAAAGTGTAGCCAATAGGAAAGGACTTAACCAATCACAGGTGCCAATCAATCAACCATCGTCAGTGAGGAGTATCAGGTCACAGCACACAGCTGCACGTTTCCCTCTCTGTCTCTGACCGTTGCTCATTACTCTGAAAGGTAAAATCTCTTTTCCATGAACTCTGTATTTTCTGATGAAACTGCTTTTATGTTTCCTGAAGTCTTGTTGGATCCTGCTGCTCTGTGACTGACTTATGCTTCTTTCTAGCTTGTTTCTGAACCTTGGTGTCTTCTTTTCTCATGTGGTGATGCCTTATCTGTCACTTTTTATCATGTTAGTCGTATATTTAAGCTCCAAAAGTTTGATTTATGTCGGAAAGTTGAGCTCCAATTCACGCCATGTTAGGGACCGTCGTCAAGTAACTGGACTCTCCCTTTGTGTGAACTCAGTGAAAGGGCACACATACAGCTAATAATCTGTTAGTTAGTGACACTCCCTTAAGAGGCCTTTCTGTGTTATCATGCGTATTTGTTGTACAATAATTTTCTATTTGAGAAATAAGATGCATTATTTTTTATTCATACAGGCAACATCTGTTAATTAATCACATCAGCCCTACACCTGAAGCTCTGTTGCTCTGTTCACAGATAGATGCCCAAGAGCCAATCACAGTGCAGAGCACAGGTGTGGATCACTCTCCATGGGGTGTAAAGACATTCAGATATGTATATGTATATATGAAGGAGCTCCTTACCTCTCTTATCTCGTGTAGTCTGAGCTGCTTTACACCACGTGGTTGTTCTCCTCTAACTTCTTGTTCTCCTCAGGTGTGCCGTTGTCCTTCTCACCTGTTTTCCAGCTTCCTTGTCTGAAGTGAACACAGAAACACGAGGGTTACTCCAATAACAGAAACCATAGACCTGGTTAATGGACTCGAGCTGCTCTGAGTGCAGCAGAGGGTTTATTTCATGCCCAAGGAGACGTCAACATGTGAGAGTAAGAGCATCAGATACACAGAAACCAGGTAGGCTGTAGGAGGCATAACAAAAATATGAATAAATACTTTATATTTCAGTGTGGTTAATATCTACTGTTATAATATATTTATTTTCTTTTAGATTGTACGTCATCCTCGGCCTCTGAGTGGCATCAGTCCCTATCACCCATCTGCTGTCAGCCACATGGAGGCAACGATGGGTTTGGCTGCTTATTTTTGGAGCTCTTATCAGTTTGTTAATGAACTGATTTAGACCACAGCTGACTCTTCAACAAACACTGAAACCACAGCAGTATGAATGGTTGAAAGACAATAATACAGGCAACAAATAAACAATAGTAATTATAATAACACAGGTATAGGCAACAAAGCTATGTCAAGGAGCAAAACAAATCAGCTTCCTGTACATTTATGTCCTTCACTGAGTTTGCTTGTAAGGTGGATTTTTATAAACATGTCAAGCACACAGACGTTACTAAAACTGTTTCATTCTCGGCTGTTCTGGGGTTTGCTTTAAAAGTTTTAATGATTTAATGAAAAATGGACCCCTGAAAACCACCAACTGTTACATCTTTAATCATTTTATTATATACTGGGGGCAGAATAAGAGAATGCTTTTTTTATTTAATTTATTTAAGTAGAGGAAAGTGCACATTAATGAACACTGGAATGTAAATATGCCAGATTATAGCCACAGGCTAATTTTTTTTATCTGTAGTCCACGGCAGGTTAACGTAATGCATTTGTAAAGGTATGTACAATTTTAAAATACATAAAGTCCATAAAACAACAATAATGAGCAGCAGCAGGATGACAGATAACCATAGCATACGCATAGATACAGCATTATAGATGACGCTCAAGACAAACCATAACAAAGAAACGCTCAGAGTTAAAGTGCATGAGCTGTTTAATGTGCAAAATGCTGTATTAAAGTGCTAATGCATGACAGCACACTTGCCCACAACAGTTGTACTGCACAGGTTGTGCAAAGGAGACCTGTTTATGCACAGCATTGCATATGGTTAGCATACGCGTATGTAATCAAGCATGAAAAATTGTACTTAGATTACAGACATAGAGGTTTTTATGTACGCACATTAAGGACAGATGTTTCTAAATGGTCACAGGTCTGGTTTGTCCTGAGCCACACCTTCAGATGACCATTAAAAGCTGCAAAGCTGGATCATTCTCCGACTGATGGTGGTAAACTGTTCCATAACGTGCTACCTTTGAACGACAGAACATTTTGACCAAAGCTGCTTCACCTGAGGAGATCCTCACAGTCTCCTCTGACAGTGGCTCTTGTGACTCTGTTTGAAGAGCCAGTGGTTATTTTCTGTTTGATAAACTCATTAACTTCAGTTATTCCTGCAGTCCAAACAGGAGAGAGCTTTATCTTCACCTTTGTGGTGCACCTTAGACGCCTGTTTGATCCACTCCTATCTCTGATTTTCCTTTTTCTTCAAATACAAACATCACACTGGGGCCACGTGACCTCATGTAGGACCCCAAATGAATTCCTCACCTGTTTTTCATGTAGAACCAGTAAATGAGTCCCACCACAGCGGCGGCAACGAGAAGTCCTGCTACGACTCCTACGATGAGCTTTGCCTGGTCTCCTGAGTCCTCCTCAGGCTCTGAAACAGACGGCAGCAGTCGGCGAGTCAAGAGCAGAACACAGTGATCACACCTTCATGCACAATTTTTCTGAGGAACTCTCAGGAACTTACTATCCAGAAAAAAATCTGTTTTCAAAGCATACTTAAAGGTGCAGTGTGTAGAAAATGGCATTTTAGCGACATCTAGTGTTCAGATGTTGGAATGAGCCCGTGTGTTTCTAAAACATCACTAAGAGACGAGAGCCGGTGAAGATTTTTCATTTTTATTTATAACTATTATTTTAATGGATTATAGGTCAGTTAAGATGATGATTATAGGTTTTGTAAACTTTTGTAGACTCATTTTCAAAAATCAGGGTTTGCTCTGTTTGTCCCTTAAACCCACCCGTAGACAGCATGGTGGATCGTTATGTCAGCCTCCACAGAGGGGAGACCCGCGGTACAGAGATATAAAAAGATTTTTCTAACTTAATAAAAGGAAAAACAAAGTTTCATGTGGATGATTGTTCACCTGTCTCAACAGACTTTACATCCAAATAGAAACATTATGTCCTATATTCACTGTTTCTGTTGGATGAACGCTCCACCTTTAACCATGACACCTCTTTATACCTTTGACTCCACTAATCTACCAAAAACATTTCACAGAAGAAGAAACAAAACAAAACGAACTAAGGAAATAAGTCTTACCTCGTTGCTCATTTCTCTCTTGAACAACTGAAATCAAACAGAAAAGAACTTATAAAAATAAATTCAACAGAAAGAAACACTTTTCTAAATATATTAGGGCAATAAATAATGAGACTTAAAAGGCCAAAGGTTTCTAAATGATGAATTTCCTAACATAGTAGGACAGGTAAAGCCAGTAAAAAGACAGGGCTGGTATACATGAATAAATAAATTACTGATTTGGGGCTATAAAAGACGGGCTGGCTAATTATCTGATTGACTGGAGCCACTCCAGGGTTACAGTGTTTTCACATTAGAATGATGACAAGATGGTGAGCGTGCATCCTTACTCGAGGACACGTTGATGGTCTTGACGTCCACGCCCAGCTTGTTGGTCACGGTGCAGGTGACGGTCAGGTTCACCGTCGGTATCACAGAGATCTTATGGGTGGCCTTTCCGTCCACGTAGGAGCTCCCCTCCTGGACAAAGACACACAAGAGAGGGAGGTTTGAAAAGATTTAAAAACAAAATCAGCGGTCCACTGTTTGGGATATTTTGTATGAAGGAAGGACGGGTAATAAGAAAAGACCGGGTCACAGTTTGTATGAATTTAACAGGAAAAAGCTGAAAACACCCTCCTGAATAATTCTGGTTTACTAAAACTGACAGAAGGGAAAGTTTATTTTGTATCTTCATCTGTTTCATCACTTCCTGTTCGTACGGTCAGCGGTGGAGTGACTATGACACAAACAGAGAGACGAAGCAGCAACACTGAAATAAACATCACAACCTGATTTAAATACACTGTAACTGATTTTTGTAAACTCAGCAGCATTTTGCTGTAATATCTAAAGCTACTCACTGTAAAAACAAACACTAAACTGTAGTAAATATACAGGTTTATATAAACTTACCAGCATTTAACCGTAAAATCTACAGTTACCTGCTGTAAAATGTCTACATAGTAAGAGAATCAGAGAAAATTCCAATTTGCCCAGAAAAACTGGTAAATAGCAGGCAGGAGTTATTTTAAAGTTTCACATTTTTGGGTGGAACAAATACTTGATGAAATGTATTTGATTGCTTAAAATTTGATTCATGTAAGTTTTTCTTTTATTACAAAATGGTATCTCACTAATAAATGACCGGTGAAATAGTTAAAGATAAAGTGCTACAAACTAAAATATAGGAAGTTCAGTTTTATTTAAAAGGCATAGAATAAAATACAACCTGATACTTTGAATGAAAAAACAGTATTTCAAGTATAAATCATGTTACAGTCATGACAAATTGAATATACAGTAGTTATCCTGTAGTTGAAAATACAGCAATTATTTAGCATATTTAAAAAGGTTATTGCTAATGTTAAAACATTTACAGAAACTTACTGGCATCTTGTTGGCAGTGAGTTACTGTAAAATCAAAACAGCCTTTTTACGATTCTTGGAATAAATGTGTTGATGCTTTAAGGATTTATTATGAGTGATGTTTCTGTCTGTCTGTCTGTGGGCAACAAAACTCAGAATGTTCCAACAGTTGATGCCCGCTGCCTTAAAGCAAACACTCACGTCGGTCCCATTGACGCTCCACTGGAAGCTGGGCTCGGGGACGCCCTCGGCCTTGCAGGTCAGGACTTTGTACTTCTTGTCGTCGGCGCGCTGTTTGGTCAGGCTGGTGATCGAAGGCTTTCCTGATCAGAGTCAAAGACAGAAGCAAATCACAAACGAGAATCTGATGATCTCTCCACACAGGACAACAAGCTTTTCTGAAAAGTTAATGCAGTGTTTGAATCTCTACGCCAACATCCTGAGAGTTTCTCTCCTTCCTCCAAACCAGATCTCCATATTTATCTCCTCATGTTCACACCGTCTTATGCCACCAGTCTACCTGCTGTGACTGATCTTTTCTTTCAAAGAGAAAAGCTGATGAAGCTAACGTCGTCTTTCTCACCTTCTACTGTCAGTGTGAAGCTCTGACGTCGTGACAGCGATCCCATGGAGACCTCACAGACGTACAGGCCAGAGTCTGCATAGGTCAGCGTGCTGAACGTCGGCTCCTCCACCTCCTCTCCATTCTGAAGCAGAATCACAGAATCATCCTGAAACCATCTGAGACTTCAGAGAAACAACAGGACTGTTCTGGAGCACTCAGATGAACCTCCTGACCACCACCTGATCTCAGCCCCTTAACGCCTAATAGTGCCAATTTGGCTCAAACTTCAGAATGTATTCAAGATAGTGCACGTGTTCCTCCAATTTCTGCTTCATAGATATTCAGTACGCACCTAGGAACCTTTTGCAAGCATTTGTTTCTTAGGGGAACCTTTTATAATTGGAGCTACATCCGGCCAAGCCAGTGGGCATCCCCATTTTTATTTACGATCACATATACAAGCCAAAAAAGAGGAACTGTCCTTTTTGAGAAAAGCAGCCCTAAGATAAAAATACCCTCCAGCTCATGGTTAGCTTCTCCAGCTAAAATATCGTTATGCACAACCTGTGATGGACATTTTTGAACTTATGTCAAGTTTTGTGTTTGTTGCGACAACAGGCCAGAATGATTTTTGCCGAAAGCCACACACACACAGTGTTAAGTGCAATGTTCATAAATAAGACTGCTGAACTGTTTGTTGCAAAAAAAGCAATGAATCAAACACCTGAGATGGAAAATGTGACATTACCATCCTATTATCTGTTCCCTTCAAAGATGAAGTTTGATTACTGAGAAAGTCCCAGGCAAACAAAAGTCTTACACACATGACATGACTTACCTTTGTCCAGGACACTTCAGCCTTTCCTGAAGAAGACGTCTCTGTCTTCACGGTCAAAGTGTCTCCGATCATCTTCCCGATCTTCCCAGTGGGACTGAGGTCCAGGTCCAGGTCTGAAAAAGACAGAGCAGGACTTGTAGTTATTTTTATGACTTAAAATTCTACAGAAGTTACACAAACAAAGAAACTCTCACCAAAACACATCATGAAATAATTCTACTGATTTGTGTGTCTTTAGCTCGACGTGTCTGAACAAACTCCTGAAAGAAAACTTTCTGTGTGAAACACTGTGAATCTTGTTTCATATAAAGATGATGTGATGAACCATGAGGCTCCAGGGAGCAGAAAGGTGACGATGGTCTCACACAAACTTAAGTTCTGGGCTTCGGTTGAATACGTCATGATCACGCCATGTTTCTGTAAAGTCACCTTGTCTGTCTTAGGCTATGTTTAGATTGTGGTCTTAACAGTTTGTGCTCTTTTCCTGAGCCTCACAGGACAAGTACAGTTCATGATCAGAGCTGAGGAGGCTCAGTTCCTTTAGTATCTCCTTTAGCATAGGATACACCAGAGCATCCTTTAGGAAAGGAGAGGAGATTATTCTGTCCCACAATTCTCTGCAGCAACAGCTTTTATAAACAGAGTGTTATCAGAATTAAACAGAATAATAAGAACAAATCCCTCAGACCATGTGAGTTCCCTCTGCTGTTCATCCTTTCTAAAGTTTACCAAAACCTGCCTTAACTTTCCAGCAGTCTGATTCTCTGAAGAGAGCAGGATATGAGACATTTGATGTTGATTCTGTTTTAAACTTGGTTCAATATGAATCATTTGTACTCTATTAGATTGTGGTCTTAACAGTTTGTGCCTTTCTTTCCTTCAGTTCATTTATTTTCATGCACTCTCTAGGTACTCTCTCATAGTTATAGTCTGTTTATGAACCTCTTTTTGTCATGACCACGTTTTACCTCTGCACCTCTTCTGACTGCCTTTTTGTTACCATCCTGTTTCGTCTAACTACTACCCTCGTACCCTCAATGCTTCCTTTAGGAGATACTAAAGGAAGCATTGAGCCTCCTTTCCTAAGCATTTAGACTATTCCAACAGCTGTGATCAGGAACTACTTCAGATCATTTCACTGTTAGGAACCTTCATGAACAAAAAGGACTATTCAGCTGCATGTTTGATTGGAGCAGCGTTGATTTTGCTCAGGCTTTCTGAGCCTGACAGGAAAACTTACAGTCCACAGAAATACTTTGGGCGTCCTCCATTTTCTCATCATCAACCAGGGAGCATTTGTACTCTCCTGCAGCATCTCTGCTGATGGATGTCACGGTGTAGGTGTCGGAGTTTTCCACCAGCACCTTTCGGCCCTGTGAAAAGAGAGAAGAGGAAAATGTGAAGCCATAATGTGTTTGAAGCAGGAGCCACATTTAAGCTATAAAGTTCAGCTGCATTTAATTTTTTCTTTTTCTGCTCATCACAAACTTAAAAACTAATGAAGACCATTCAGCAATTCATCAAGGCAACATAAACGTATGAACATCAGACATCTGAATATGTCAACAACTTAAACATGTGAGTACAAACACAAATGCTCTGTTTGAGGAGGATCAAAATGAAACTAAGAGTTTATGTAGTCCTGTCTTTTCCTTACAAATCAGATCCATTACAGACACAAAAACATAACAAAAATGTATTTTTAATAATATTTCGTAAGCACATGAGAGAAGTCTTACTGTTTATTAAATATATACCTATATTGATCTATACATCATAAACATATGATATAAAGTAGTATTAGCACATTTAAATATCATCTGTATTGTTTGCATGATTACTTATTTAAATGCAAACTCTTTTACTCTTTGAACATTTGTACAAGTTTATATATCTTTTGATGGGCAAGGTGCTACAGACACTTCATAGTTGCCTATTAACTCATGTACCAACAACCAAAGGGAACCTACTGAGGACTTTTGCAAATGTATCTTAGTACATACACATTTTTGCCCCTCAATGCTTTTTTTTTGTTTGTTTAGATATTTTTGTATTCCTTTTGTAAACTGTTCAAATCAAAATAAAAATGTATCACAAAAAAATGCACACTCTTGTATTTGTAATCATATATCTCATAATTACGTAAATACCAACATAAGCTTCTCCACAAAATATCTGTTCTAAATGAAAAATTGTGTTTTTTACAATTATTAATTGCATTTGTTAATGATCAGTATTAATATATAAACTGAAAATTAGTTATGTAGTTACAAATTACTTGGGTATAAAACCAAGTTATCCTTCGATTCATACTTGTCTATAATGTAATTTTAATATTTATTATTTAAACAGGCTGTTTCAGAGTTTGCCAGCACAAACAGAAATGCACAGACTTAAATAAATAAATAAATGAAATTATGCTTTAAAGCCCCGTCTGTCTGTGGCTGTGATGTTCATTAACAGTTTAAGGACTTAAATACAGAAATATGAAAGCAGAAAAACTTTAAAACCTGTTGCCTCAGTTAAGAGCTAACATGAGCATTAAACTTCTGATCAGCTGTTTGAGGTCTTCACTGACCTTCAGGTGGAAAAAGAAGGACTTTGGTGGAGGGTTTCCATCAGCCTGACACTTCATCGTCACATTATCTCCCTCCACTATCGGCCCTGTGGACAGAATCTGCAGGCCGACATTCTCAGAGGGATCTGCGAGGAACAGAAGAAAATTAAAGAAATTAGAATAATAACTTTATTTATTTAAACCTTTAAAATCAGATTTTTATAAAGTGCTTTAACAGACAGAACCAAATACTCTGGGTACAATTAGTTCAACAGTCGGGTCAAACAGAGACCAAAAGAGTCAGAGGAGAAGACACTAAAGCAAGTATGTCCTTGGACGGGTTTTACTTTAAAGAAAAATTTTGTTGCTCTGTACTTGTGACATGTGCAGTGACAAAAAAGTAATTGACTGGTTGATTGACTGTCTCATTACTGCAGTTGTCTTGTACCATGACAGCGGCAGTTTATAAATAGTTGTTTAGTGTAAAGTACCTGCTCAAAGTAATACTCAGAAATAAAAGTCCAGTGATGCGCTTTTGGCTCTTGAGAAGCTGCCCGTCATGACTGAAGGAATGTGCAGACTCAGCAATTTGTGAGCTCGATCGCAAGCTTGATGCGATTCTCGAACTGATTCACAAGCAGGACAACACCTCAACTCGGCTGATTAGGCCCACGGATTCAGAACATCATCATGAGAAACCAAAAGACCAGAAAGGCTGATAGAAAATTACAGTTGGTCTGACCCAAACTATTCCTTTTCTCTATCTGTTTTGGCTTCCCGTCTGTCCTTGAGCAGGCATACCTACTCTCCTGGAATGTTATGTACAACAGAGGCTCGATCCCTCCTCCACTCCCTCATCCTGTGAAATTTGCTCTTGATCAGAACTCTCTCTCTCTCAAGGTTGTACAGTCACCTTATCAGACTATAGAGACTTTGAGGGGTCTGAGCAAAGACAAGGTCGCAGGTTTTCCCTTCAAATCAATGCCCCGCTGGCTGCCCCCCCTTCAGTTACTTTCTTTACTCACAGTGAACGGGGAAGGGTCCCATGTCAGTGTCCTGGCTGCTCTGTTCCTGCGTGGACACGCAGGTGAAGACGGCGTCGATGTCGTCCTTGGTGGGGGTGTACTGCAGCGTGGAGGAGGTGGTGGACAGGCGTGTAGCTGGATCAACCTTCAGACTGGGGGTGATCACCACAGCTTTGAAAGAAGAGGACAGACATGCTCAGCATTCAGCCTCACATCATCTGTTCACTCAGCAGTAATAAAGCTTTTTTTACAACTCTCTTTTAAACTGTGTCATTAGTAAAGATAAATACCTTTTCCATCGGCCTCCAGGGGCTCGCCATTTCGTTTCCATGAGATTATGGCAGCAGGGTTTGCTTCTGCTGCAACACACGTCCCCAGCTACACCAGAAGAAAAATAAAAATACATTTGATCTTTTTCACAAACTCAAACAGTTTTGTTATCAGAGACTTGATTCAGTGGTGTGTCGGGCTCAGGGCTTTTCTCTGCTCAGAAATGGAAACATTGCTTCATCACTGCTGATGCTAACAAGACAGAACAAAGTTTAACCCTGAAGTAATTCCTCTAAAGTTGTCAGCTAAAAGAAGTAAATGAGTGTGTGCTATTGTAGGTGCAACCTGCATGTTGATTATCACTTTATGTGACTCTCCCCCAGCAGCAACTCCAGGTATGAAAAATAAAAGCATAAATAGCAAAAATAAAAAAATAAAACAGTAGTGAGAATAAATGTCTAATATAACATTTTTGGCCTAATCAGATGTGTTTGCTGTTATGATTATTAAAAGTTACTGACCACAGCAAAATGCTCCCAAACTGGACTCAATAAAAGGCATTAATCTCTATGCTGCTCCACTTTTTATACCGATTCAAATCACAAAAACATCAGAACAACATCTTTTTTTTAAACAGTTTCAAGCTCCAAAAATTCTGCAAAATCCCCGTCAGTGAACCAAAGTCTTTAAAAATGAACATATAGTTTCTGTTTTAGTTTCTGTTGATTTCAGATTAACAATAAGTGAACTCTCTCTAACAGGAGGTGATTTGTTCACAAAGCTCCAAATCAAACATTTAATGATTATGAGAAGCAGCTGATAAAGAGTATGACGCCCCCATGTGGACAAAAGATGAAGCTCAACTCCCTCCTCACCATCACAGTTTTTAGCTGATTATAAAACTATCCAAATTATGCATCACGTTAAAAATCACAAGTTACCAAACAGAATTCAAAGTTTTTTATCAACTGAGAGAAGACAAACATCTTTGAGGAATTTTTATGTTCAAAAACAGCCATGAGAACAAATGTTAACCTTGACTGTGTCTCAGTTTAAGGAGTTTCATTATGGAGCAGCTGCAGGGATGAACTGAGATCATGTGAAACAATAAAATAATCTTTAAACTGAAATATTAAAAACAAAGAGAAAATCAGTAACACCAGGGGTGTGTGTATCCAGTGATGTGTCATTATTGTCTTTGTTTTAGATTTGTTGTTTTTGTCATTATTTGTCTGAGCTTGTTGTTAAATATATATTATTGTTTATGACCTGAAGAAGTGAATTTAAGTAAGACATTTTGGAAAGGAATAAGGGCTGGGACTGGATAAGTTTGATACTTCTTCCCTTTTCAAACTTAATCAGTCTTAATCAGTGCAAAGATTAAAGATTAATGAAAATTTGAAATAAACCTTCATTCATATGCAGGTATCAGGAGGATGGAGTTTAAGCTACGGCCTGCTCGTCTACACTGAATCACATCTCTAACGTTAAATCCTTTTTCACTCCAGGCCTGATAAAACTTTACCAAAGGTCCAAACAGAGGCTCTGCAGCCACAGTGACCTCACAGTTTATAACCTGCAGGAGCAGAAACCGGTCTTACCGTGATGGGTTTGTCCTTCTGCAGGGCCTCAGGCTGGTCCAGGATCTGGACTGATGTCGGTTTTTCTTCAAACACACAAAGAACAGGAAATTAATTAAATAATTTTAAGAGACAAAACATGAAATGGAATTTTAGATTCAACAGAACTTTATAAAAACACACCTGGGTTCATTTAAGACTTAAAAAAATAAAGGAATAGAAAAAACTCATAAAAACTTCTGACAAAATGACATCGTTTCTTGGAGACGACAAAGAGGTTACGTTATTGCCAGCGTTTGTTTGTTTGTTTGTTAGCAACATAACTCAAAAAGTTATGGATGGATTTCAATGAAATTTTCAGAAAATGTTCGGATCAGAACAAGAAACAAATGATTCGATTTTGGGAGTGATGTGGATCACTGTCTGGATCCAGGAATTTTTTAAAAGATTCTTAAACATTGCGAGATAGGACCATTTTCAGCATTAGTGCATATTACTCCACCAAAATAGTCAGGACATTTGGAAAAAAATACAGGACAAGTTTCCAACAGGTTCTACAAGATACCAAAGACTGATCTGAATCCCAAGAATTCCAGATTCTCTGATCCAGAACAAGAAATATTCAGATATCCTTAGAATTTCCATCGTATCAAGGGAACAAATAAAGACATAGACTTTAAACAAACGCAAAATGTAGCCAAGATACTGTGGAATCTGGAGTGTTCAATCTGTTTTGTTATATCTTCAAAACTTTGGAGCTAGATCCAGAAGAAAACTGCCATGACGAAAAATGTGATTTTGGTGAATAACTACTGAACTAAAATAGATGTCATTATGAATCCAGTTGCTAATGGTATGTTTTCATGGTCAAGGACTCTAAATATTTACATGAAATAAATGTAGGACTAATATTTATGGTGAAAATCAGAATATATACAGATAAAGTTTGACTGATTGATATTCAGAGTTTCTGAAGACAGGCCTAAAGCGTCACACGTGTGTTGTGTTGATCTTACTGGAAACAACGATGGTGGAGGAGTGCTCCATGAGGTTGGTGTCCGACACCACCATGCAGGTGAAGGTCTTCTGGTCGCCCAGCGTCACCTGGCTGATCAGCAGGCTGTAGTTTTCGTCCGTGCTGATTCGCTGGGCGTAGTCGTCCGTGGCCTGGATCGTAGCCTGTTCGCTACGAGCTTGTCTGATCAACAGATCGCCAGGAGTGCCATCGTCTTTCTCCTGTAAACAAACAAACAAACAAAGAGCGAGACAGGTGTGAACACAGCTCAATATCTTTGACTTTAATGCTCCATCCTGAATCAGGAACACAGATACTGAAGAGGAAACAGATGATAACAAAGTGAAAGTGTAAATATGACTGAAATAAACTGAAATAAACTAAAATAAACCAAACTAAGCTAAGCTAAGCTAAGCTAAGTTAAGTTAAACTAAACTAAACTAAGCTAAATTAAACCAAACTACACTACACTAAACTAAACTAAACTAAACAAAGCTAAGCTGAGGTAAACTAAACTAAACTAAACTAAACTAAACTACACTACAATTCACTACACTACACTACATTACACTACACTTTATTAAACTAAACTAAACTAAGCTAAATTAAACCAAACTACACTACACTAAACTAAACTAAACTAAACTAAACTAAACTAAACTAAACTAAACAAAGCTACCCTACACTACACTACACATCGCTAAGCTAAGCTAAGCTAAGCTAAGATAAACTAAACTAAATCACATGGTGTCATCTCGACCTCTTTGTTCTGTTTTCAGGCTGTGTGAGTGAAGCTGAGGTACTCCGTGAATGCTCCGTGAGCTCATATCTACTCACGTATTTCCACTTGATGAACATCAGGTCCGTTGGTAGGGGGTCGCCTTTACTGCACGGTACCACAGCGGTCTGTCCGTACAGGGCAGGGATGCTGTCTGAGGCCCACACTGTAACACAGAGCAACAGGAGGGGTTAGCTTCAGAGACTTACAGGACTCCAGAGAGTTAGCATTTAAGGCTAACATGCTAGGTAGCTGAAAACCGACAAGACACAGCACCTGCTTTGTTTTCACGTATTTATTTAACCTGAGATGTTTGAGTTTGAAACATTACATTTCAGTAAAGCTCTTTAACCACAGTCACTTTTATTTGGAAATGTTTTATTCTGCTTCATGTTTTAGTTTGAATTTGTAAATTTGATTCAGTGAAGCTCTTTAAACGCTCTGATTTTCTTTTTATATAGAATTTTGATTCAAATAAAGACAAGTATTTCTTTACATCTTAGTCTTGTTTAAAAATCATTTACATTATATAGAAGTTATGTAAAGTGATAAAATGGTGACATTATAGCATTAAAGGTGACACTATGAAAAATTTGGGAGCACATTAAAAATTTTTTGGGTGCACCGTTGCAACCAATGCAAAAAGTTAGTCTGGAGCTCTGATAACTACCTGACGTGACTGTTCAGCATGTACGTTGAACATCAGTATCAGCTCACACATTCACACCCTGTCATGCCCATTTACACTCGTCTTGCCCAAGGACACATCAACATGTGACAGAGCTGCCTGAGCCTCAGTGACCAAACCAAGGAGACGACACACAAACCTGAACATCAACATTCATCAGACCAACTTAGACCTCTGCCTCTGCCCTCAGGCTACAAACCACATGTTTACACCTCACATTGACCCTTTAAGAGAAAATATATAATTATTTAAAAAAAAAAATGCTATCAGACAGATCTCTGTCATGGGACAGATCAACACAAGTAGGTAAGATAAATATCAATATTTTAAATGTTTACATCAAAATAACCGTATATAAAAATACATGCACGTGCATAAATATGTAAAGAAGCATATTTGATTGTTTGACTTCTGGTTTGGTTCTTATTTATACAGTAAAACTCGTCTTAAAACCCATTTTTATTCCTTGGCTTTCAACCCTGCATGAGACTCGGCTCCTGTTTAAGTGTTTTATGGTTTATTTTTTACTTATTGTTTCTACTGTTTTTAAATTAGTTTTTAAAAACATTGAAACAATTGTTTTAGTATTTATATCTGCTTTATTTTATCCATTGTTTTAATGAATTTCTTTCTGTTTTGTTTTGTCTATTTGTGTACAGCACTATGTTTCAGCTGTGGTTGTCTTTAAAGTGCTTTATAAGTAAAGATGAGTTGAGTTGAGTAAAACTATTAATTTTCATTATTGCATCAAAGCAACACTGCAGTTAGCACAGTTTTGTTCAGACTATAAACACATTAGCATGTGTGTAGAGGTGTGTTTGCATGCATTTAAATGATCACTGTGGTTTAACATGTTTTCAAATGTAAAGCACAACATAAATAAATAAATAAATAATCTATTATCATCATTACCGGTGGAATCGCAGGCAGAAGACACACATCATTGTCCCCTGCCCTGCAATAATTTAATATTAAAGTACATTAATTTAAACGTTGAGGATTTAGGAGTCTGATGTTTGACAAACAGATCAATTAAATGATGATGAATTTGCTGTTTTTATCCTTCTGTGAAATTGTTACGTTTTTCATTTGTTGTTTGTTTATTCGTTTGTTCTTGTTCCAATAATAAAACTTATTACAGGAGACTTTTGTGTCTGTTTGGGGGGAGGTTAAGGGGTCAAATTTAATAGTAGATGTCACTTTAGGGACCCCAAAGCTCCCCCCAAATAGGGTTAAAAATATTTAAAATATTATTTTAACTTGATCTGCAGGTTAGGATGGGAATGACAGAAGTGTAACCACACAGACATGATCCCAGGAAGAAGACTTCAGACTTTACAAACATGTACCGTGAGAGAGAGCAAAGCTCCAAAACCTGAGGCTGAACTGTGACGGCATTCATGGGCCGTGTGGGAGGGACGAGGGGGTGGATGAAGATGGATGGAGAAAGGTCAGAGCACAGTGAAGGACACTAAGGTCTTCACGCTTCAACTACTTCTTTGAGATTTGAGGGAAACTGGCCGGACCAGAATGTTTCAGATTGTGTTCGTTCCAGAGAGACGAGAAGATGCAGAGAAGCAGCTGCTGCTCACGCTGGAGCAGAAACATCAGCTTCTGTTTCACCTTTAGTTTATATCTATAATCTATGAAAAACTACAGACACAACAGGCCTAAAACCACATGATGGGAGGGGCCGCACTGCAAAAAAGGGAAGTCAAAATATAAGATAAAATATTAAATTTAAGAAGAAAATTAATTCAAACTAGTGAAATTATCTGCGCACTTCTGACGTAGACGGAAACACCCGCCAAGCGGACGCTTCGGTCTCCGAAAACAGTGAGACAAATTAAAAACAGTCGCTATTTCAAACAGCTGGGCTCATAATCGTGATGTAAATACTTACTTTCTCGCTAGGAAATGTATTATTACTTAATGAATTTGTAGTTTTTCCGGAATGCAGTCATTTTCTGTTGCTTGTTGTCGGACTATTTTAATTTCCCCGGCGCTGCTCCCGGCCGGCACGAAATGCATTCTGGGGTATTGAGTATGCATCTGTGTGTAAACGGTCGGGCAGCCGCGGCTACTCAGATCATCTTTGAGTATTCAGTATGCAGTATGTACTGATTGAGTAGGTAAGTAGGCAGTAGGCTGTAGGCCTGCACAATATATCGTTTGAACATCGACATCGGAATGTGCGCATGCGCAATAGTCACATTGCGCATGCCATGTGACTATCGCATTTCCCCCATTTATTGGGGAAATGAAAAAAAGCAACTGAAATTGAAACCTATTCTATTTTGTACAGAGACATGGCCTCCTGGATCCCTTTTATATACAGCAATCTTCATCATTCACAGATGAACCCCCTTAGCCTGGATTAAACTGTGTTATATGAATACAATGGTGTCATTGTGAGTCAACCAAATCCTTCCCAAACAGAGCTATTCAAGTCATCTGGTGAAAATTCTTCTATTTTTAATATTGCAAGATATATCGCAATATATCGCAAACCCCCCCAAAAATCGCAATGTCAGTTTTTTCCAATATCGTGCAGCCCTAGTAGGCAGTATGCCATTTCAAACGCAGCCTAGGTGTTCCTGTTTGGTCGTTTTGCTGTTGTCTTGTTCTCTTATTTCAGGTGCAGGTGAAATCTGGGTCATAATCAGGAGGATGAGCTGCACCTGGGCCCGGTGCAGCTTCCCCTTTAAGAGCTGCCTCCTGGATCAGTCCCTCGCTCTCGCACCCTGGGACCAGACCACACTGTGCACCGCAGAGCCAACATCGTTTATGTTGTATTGAACTTGTCAGTGTCATATTAAATTGTTGACTAAACGGCATATACCTCGTCTCGCCTGCCATTCTTGCTGCAGCCTTGGAGCCGGGTTGTAACACTCTACAGAGTAATAATCATGAAGTTTCAGTTTACTGACACAGAGCTAAAGTCTGAAGTTTTTCCACCTCCTGACTAAATCCTCCTCCTCTGGTGTTAACCTCGCTGCAGTCCTGCCCTCATATGTCGGAGGCTTCAGCCCTCAGTGCTTCCTCTTTGTCTTTAAAATGGCTGCAGGGAAACAAAGAGCCGCTGACATGTTTCTGTCTCCACCCCACCTGACCAACACCTTTGCCAAACACGAGGCTGCGACCCCCTCGGTCCTGCAGACGAGCAAATGTTTGCTCTGGTAGCTCTGACACAACCTGCTCCTCAGCCTCAGTGTTCAAATGAACACTTCTGACATCAAGTGTTGGCCAGTACCTGAAATCCTGTTTTAAAATATCTGTGCTCAAAAACATTAAGAAGTATTGGAGTAATCAGCAAAACTAAATATTTACTGCCACAAAGGCCATGATGCACACTCTCCTGCTCCATGATCCGGCCTCAGCTCTCCTACTGTGTGGAAGTCTGGGGAAACACATTTAAGACCAAAGATCTGCACATTAAAAAAAGTTACTAAATCACAAAGGAATACTTTTTTTAAAGCTTCATTTTACTGTCAAACAAGTTATAAATCACAGTCATTTCTTTTCAAAGATATATTTTGAAGGTGTACCTGTCCACTTCCCCGTGCATCAAAATAGTATCTCGTGGAACTTAATCAAGATCCACAAACACAAAAGTTTATTAAGAGTAAATAAAAGAAAAAGTTATACATATTGTAGCTGTTAATCAAACTTTTCACTTGTTGATTACACCAAAAATTAAAAATAAAATATAGGAAATAATGTGAGATCAAAATGCCAAATTTGCCCTTTGTCAGCTGTTTTGGATTTTGGATGCAATATCTCGATATAAAAAAAGTGCAAAGATAATATTTATATGAAACTTGAGAGAAGGCTTTGGGAGTTCATCAACTGGTGGTTGGACATGGTACTGCAACTTAAAGGGGATAAAATTCAATCCAAATATCTGTCTACTGAAGTGACCACCATGCATTAAAGGGTTAAAAATGTGCTATAACATGCAAATATTTCAATTAACAGTATTATTAAACTTATACAAATAATTAAGCAAGAACATACCCTTTGAGTAAAACAGTTTGCTAGCATGTAAGTAATTTTTAGGAGTGTATATTAACACTGATTTCTATAAACATATGTAAGTAATATTAGTAAAATGTAGTTTAGAACAGATATAATATGGGGAAGATTTATTATGTATAAAGTATTATATGTGAATGATTATGAATACTGCAGACACTGAAATAGCTTGATTAAATAAACACTGTATTTATAATACAGTATGTAGCTTTGTATTATATTGATATTTAATGTACCAATAGATTTTTCTGAAGTGCTTACTTATTATCAGGATGTTTTTGTTTGTTCTCTTGTTCTATTCTATTCTATTCTTCTATGTGGGGATGGTGTTGTAGCAGGAAATAAACAAAAATCAGAGCTGAGGTAAATGATGGGCTCTTGTAGATGAGTGTAAGCTGTCTTTAGTGTCACGTTACATGCTGCTGCTGCTGCTGCTGCTGCTGCTGCTGCTGCTTGTCATTTTATATGTAATGCTGTGTTTTTCTGTTGAGGTTGTAATTCAGGTGTCAGTGGGTCTCTCTGGTGGTATCAGTCTGACAAACAGCAGCAAACTTTCCCTCCTGTAACAACAGCCAGGGAGATCTTTTGTTTGTCTTATTTAACTCTGGTTAAACGTCGAGAAGTCTAAATATTATCTGCTTCACACGGTGTGCAGCTGTAACTGTGAAAGTGAAATAAAGCAGCCACAGCAGTCTGTGAGTCCTGATCCAACGTAAACATTAAAGTTAGCTCTTCCTGAAATAAATCTCTTCTTTAGACCATTTTAAATATATATTATCAGTTTGAGCTGCAGACATTTCTAAAGTTATCTCAGACTGAAACTGATAATTTAAATAATCTAAGGGCGTTTTCACACCAACCAAATTTAGTGCGCACCAAAGAAGTTTTGGCCCAGGGTTTGGTACGTTAGTGTCAATGTGAATGCAACCACCGCACTTTGGTGCGCACCAAATCAGCCGGTCTGAGACCTCCATGAAGGGGTGGTCTGGATCCGCTCCATCTCCCTACATTTGGTGCGGTTTCACTGGCGTGAAACAAAGTGGTCTGAACCGATCTACTTTTGATGCATTACTTTCTGTTAATCCCGCGGTTGAATCTTTTGCTTACTCAATCTGTCGATTTGTTTATTCTGGTTGAGGATTACGATGATTTACGAGGGTCCAGAAGGTCGCTGATGCCGTCTCAAACAAGATAAAAAAACACATTTGAAGGAAAATGTAGAAGAGAGCGAAACGTAAACATTGGTTGTCTGGTGTAGGAAATGGTTACCATGGTAGTCTCGTCTTCATTCTCCTCCGTAGCAGGTAACCAGTTACGTGCATATCGCCCCCTGCTGTTTCAAACTGAGTAAATACACAAGTGGGCCGAGCATGGTTCAATGTTGCCAGTGTGAATGCAAGCCAGCGAGGGAGGGGGAGGGGGCGAACCCATGGCGAACAGCGCCGCAGCACGGTTCGAAACAAGTGGACCTAATGTGAAAACGCTCTAAGACACCCAGACATATTAAAAAAAAGAATTTAAGTGAAGCAGTTGTTGTGGTGAATCCTCTTCAAACTCAATCACTGGATCATAAAGACGTCATCATGCTCCAGTAAACGTCCTGCACCTCATTTGTATTTAACTTAAGTTACGTCACTGATCTGTGAGACCGTCTTCCAGTCTGGATTGTCTTTCGTCTCCCGTGAGACGGTCAAAGGTTTCCCTCTAAAAGCCGAGGGCACTGACTAAACTCTGTGGACAATGACAGATAGGATGTCAGCTCTCTGGAGGAGTGTTGAACCATCTGCATCATCGCTCCTCTAAATGCAAGCCTACACCTCTGAGGCTCTGCAGCCAAGCTGTTGGGGTCAACATCAGAGCAGGGTTAGGTTGCTCCCACTTAACAGTAAACGCAGCAATCAGGGACCATATGTACATCGATATGTCGATATCTGCCAGCAGAGCCATCTGTATCCATCTGAGGAGATAAGCAGGAGTAGATCTCACTGTCTTCATGTTCGTCTTTAGAGGAGTCGCATTTCTGTAGAGGAACGAGTACGATCGATGAATGTCCACTGTGATTGGCTGAGGGCTTCATCTGTGGGCCATGTGGTTTAAAATCAGTGCAAAGTAGGGTTGGGTATTTCCAGCAATCCCACGATAAGATAAAGATCCTGATACATATAAATTGTAACACTGACTGTGCTATTAACAGAATTCCGAGCACATTTTTTATTACCAGAAGAAAAAGAACAAGGATAAGTTTTAAATGATTCTACAACTTAAGAAAACTTTAATTCACATCCTCAAAGATGATCGACCTAAATTTAACCCTTTAAGGCCCAAGACCATAGATTATAGCCAGAAAATTATAATTTTTCGGAGCTGAAATGTTTGTTTCACTTTCTGCTAGAACCCATAAAAATCAAAATGTCCATAAAATTCAACATATAGATTTTTCGTATCTCATTTGATACGTTAGGTGTTTTTGGCAACTGATAATCCATTTGAGGACATTTTTATCATTTATCTGATTGTATTCAGATGTTTTTTTTTCTAATTTGTTGATCATATTGAGTAGATAGAGGTATTATAAAAGTATGTATCAAATATGATACGATTGGCTTTATAGGGTTAAATTTGGAGCATGTGTTTCATGATGGAGCTTAACTTCTATCCAAAGTGTATCAACAACAACTGTCCAAACATTGAGGCCGTATCGATACACGAATCCTGAAGGAGTGCGTGATGATATTTTGCTGTATTGATATTTTGAGCACAGACCAAGTGCAAAGTCTAAAGACCTCTGATAACACATAAACAGCTAGAATAGGAAAAATCATGATCAGAAGTTATCACAGGTGTGTAAACTACAGGTGTGTTATCATGGCTCCAGGTTCTCAAAGGTGAAGCTGGTGTGAGGACCTCCACGATATTTGATTTAAAACAAAATGTGTGTTTATTTAGTAATAACCTTAACAGGTCCAGATATATTTAGATGTTAGCAGCTCTTCCATTTAAACTGTTCTGTGCTCCGTCACATCTGAAGGACGTTATCAACACCTTCCAAACACATGATCATTACGGTGTCTAAACAGTCTGCTCCTCCTCCTTCAAACATGTCGGCATCTTTACATTTAGGACATAATGGCTTTAACAGGCGGCATAACAAACAGCTTCAGACTTTAAATGCAGAGCCTCACACAGCAGTAAGTGTGCTCGTGTGGAGGTGATCGAGGGCAAAGATCAGAGTCATAAAGTTAAACGTGGTGGACTCAGGAGTAAAAATGAAGAGCTGGAGCTGTTTGACTCTCCAGACCTCAGACCGCCCCGTGATCCTCTTCAGTTCAGCTAAAGTCTGCTCAGATTCCTTTCTGCTCTGTCTTTAATGCTCACATCAGCTTTTACAAACACTGTCATTAAAACAGTTTAACGTGTCATTAAACAGCCGTGAGCTCCCGTGTCCTTAAATTCATGTTAATGAGAATGAAAATAGATCCTGTAGTGAATTCATCTTTACTTAGTTTATTTACATTTTTCTCATGAAGCAGGTCTGTTTGATTGCTGAAGAAGAAAATGATCCACACAAACCTGATTTCACATAACTCCCAGCTCATTAAGTATATTAAATAAGTTAAAGGTGCTGTGAGGAGAATCTATTTCAGCGGCTCTGCTACCCATGAACACGCGCGGTGACTGTTGTAAAGACGTGACCCAAGCCAAAGCGTGTGTTTGTTGTGATGCTAATGAATGCAGCTCAGACCTTCCTCAGAACTCTGCATTGCTTTACAACTTCTTTTTTCAACAACTTACAGGATGCAAAGCCACGAGGTAATGTATCTCTTTCTAGTTACGTAGTGGTAGTTTTTGATGTGTGGCAACAAGCAATTTCTGGAAAACTTAGTATCGTAGTTTTGTAGCCGGCTATATATGTCTACTTACAGCCCGGTGCTCTAAGACGTGTCTGAATAATATAAATTTGCTCTAGTTTTAATTGTCTTGTTCCTGAAGTTGAGTATGAACCTAACCTATAACCTATTTAGATGCTATAGAACTCATCTTAAAGTGTGTATTTCCATCAGGCAGATATCTAAAAGGGAGACTTTTAAGTAATTACTTAGAAACTCCTCACAGCATCTTTAAATAAACATTAACACATCATTGTTTGTTTCTGTCAATGTTTTATGATACAGAAAAAACTGCAAACAAACCAAAAGAACTGCTTGTGAGATTTAAAGGTTTTAAAGGCTACTATTGTTACTACCATCATTATTATTTTAAATAATTAACCATTCACTGATTTAATATACATGCACATATAAAGTCTGTTATTCATCAAAACATTTTTGTGTTTGCGAGAGTCATCTATTTTAAGTTGTTTTGGCTTTTTTACACTCATTTCTGCCTTTTTTAAATTGATTGTCACAAATTTTTGTGCATTTTCATTTTATCACACAATCATCTGTTAGTGATTTATTTCATTCATATATCTGAAATAAAACATTTTCATATCAGCATCTAAACATACAATTGAATTAAAGGAACAAAAAGAAGAACAATCTTATATTATCTGCCCCTTTAAGGCACTTAAAAATATATTTCAGAAACAACAAAACAACAACACAATGATCAACAAAATTCACAACAATAACAATAATAAAATAAAACAGTCATCAACACTGCTGCTCTCAAATTCTTTTTCATTCTCCTGTTTGCTTTTAAAACTTTTCAATCCCACACTAAGAAAATGTGTTTTTTTGTTTGTTTCTGGTTTTCTCTGTTCACCAAAGTGTTAATGGAGCCAAACAATGATTTGATTTGTTCTGTTTTTTAAAACATTAAATATACATGTTTTTATTGATGAGCTCTGCCAAACAGTTGAGCCGGTGTTTAAAGGGTTAAACTGAAGAAAAATAAGCACCTCATCAGCTCACATCTGTGCTTTTCAAAGCTCCAAAAGTGGCAGGTAAATATATAAACGGTCCATCACGCCCTCATACATCATTAACACCCCCTCTGCTCCCTGCTGAAGATTTAAAGGCAAATGAAGGAATTTGGTGAACTGTAATAAATCGACTGTAAGACACGACGACAGGGGCAGAGGTCAGAGAGATACTGTGATCTTTGTAACCCCGACTGTGTATTTATGAGTGTGTGTGTTCATTGTGACTTTAATTTAGTTTTAGTTACAGTCTTTTGCCTTAAAGTCCAGTTTTAGTTGATGCAAAGTCTGTGTAACTGCCTCTCATTATTATTCTCATTGTAAGTTCTATTTGTTTATATGAAGCAGAGCTAATGTTCACTAATGAGCTCACAAATGGCGTCTTCATGTTATACACACATAGGTTTCCTAAAAATAAGAAGAAAGAAGATTATCCAAAATTCAACCCCTTTAATTACGAGCAGCCTACGAGGTTCGTGTTTGTATTTACGTTTCAAATGTTGTATCGAGATTCAGACTTCTATCATGAACAGGGATGTAACTGCATGAAAATTTCATATCACAGTTATTGTGACCAAAATGATCACAGTTATCATTATTATCACTGTATTGTTGCAGTGTGCTCAAAATGTTCAAAAAGTACTTTAACCCTTTAACTGCCAGCTCAACTGTTTGGCAGAGGCCATTAATTAATTCAGGGATATTTATTGTTTTATAAAACAGAACAAATTAAATAATTGATACTGTTAATGTTTCATAGAACAGAAAAAACTACAAACAAACCAAAAAAAGATATTTTCTTGATTTGAGATTTACAGTTTAAAAAGTGAACAGTTACTTGGTTAAAAATCAAATCAATCAGAAAAGGGAGAAAGTTTTGTAAATAAAATATAAATCAAAATTACTTGTAAGTAAAATAAATGTTTTTGATGAATCACAGATAATATATACACATATATGAATCATCATATCAGTAAATGGTTAAATATTTAAAATAAAAGGATGGTAATGATAAGAATTATAACTTTTTGCTTTTTAAACCTCTAAATCCCAAACAAAGCAAATATCTGTTCCTTTGCTTTGTTTGCAGATGTTTTTGTCTCCTAAATCAAACCATGACGTGTTAGGTTTTTTTTACAAATTAACTATCCTGAATTTATTGACCTCTGCCAAACAGTTGAGCTGGGAGTTAAAGGGTTAACACAGTCTTGAAACTATTTAACCCCTTTGCTATAATTCTAACAGTTCTTTTGTCTTTTTTGTCAATAACTTTGTCAGGAAATGTCCTAAGTAAATTTGTTTAAACTTTTTTCATTAGAAATAAAAATAAACAATTCTGGCAAGTATTTGTCATTATTACGTAATAAATGCTTAAACTGTGTGTCATTATAAGAAAAGAAAAAACAGATTTAGACTTTAAACAGGTTTCTCTTCATAAACAATTGTAAATGAACATGTTCAATGTTTTGAGCCTTCTTTCTGATTTTAATTGACTTCATGTTGGCAGCACATTCGGGATGTGCACCTCTGTTCTCTTCCTGTTTGTGAACACACTCAGGTGTTGTAAGATATTTAACTGATGCATCTTCAGTCATGTTTGTGTCCTTAGTTAGTTATCAGAGTTAGATTGAGTCACTCTGGAACAAAATAAAAATGTGTTATGTTTGGTTACAGCTAAAGTTACTAAGAGTGGCTGTGTAAAAAAAAAAATCACATTCATATATTCATTTTCATGGCAGTTTTTCTTGGCTGATAAACTTTAACCATCGGGACATATTTGGGTTATTTTATACAAAATCTGACCCTGCATAAAAAAAAAGTATGCATTAAAATTAATTTTATTGCCAATTTTGACACTCCCAGGCTCTGATAATCACCCAAAGCACATTTTTAATGCAATTGAATGAAAATATTTTACTTTTTGTGTTTTTTGTATTTTTTAAAAGTCGACTTTTTTCACAAAAACTGGCATTTAAAGATGCTATGAGGAGTTTCTAAATAATTACAAAAAAGTCTCACTTTTAGATATATGCCTGATGGAAATACACACTTAAAGGTGAGTTTTATAGCATCAAAATAGGTTAGCTATAAATGCTATTCCTTAGCTTCAACTGGCCTGGATACTCAACTTCAGGAACAAGACAATTAAAACTAGAGCAAATTTATATTATTCAGACACGTCTTAGAGCACCGGGCTGTAAGTAGACATATATAGCCGGCTACAAAACTACGATACTTAGTTTTCCAAAAATTGCTTGTTGTCACACATTAAAAACTACCGCTATGTAACTAGAAAGAGATACATTACCTCGTGGCTTTGCATCCTGTAAGTTGTTGAAAAAAGAAGTTGTAAAGCAATGCAGAGTTCTGAGGAAGGTCCGAGCTGCATTCATTAGCATCACAACAAACACACACTTTGGCTTGGGTCACGTCTTTACCACAGTCGCCGCGCGTGCTCATGGGTAGCAGAGTCTTTATGTTGCTGGCTATAGATTCTCCTTATACCAACTTTAAGGGGTTAAAACTTTGCAACAACATAAAAATGTGTTATGTATGGTTACAGCTGAACTTACTGAAGGTGTCCATGTAAGAAAAGTGGAATAATACATTCATACATAATTTATTAATGGCAGTTTTTCTTAGCTGATTAAATTTATCCTTAGGGACTTTTGTGGTGCCTTTTATACAACATGCTGTTGGATTACTGAGATCTGCAGAGAAGAACAAACACGAGCAGGAATGTGAGCAGAATGTGGCCTTGACTTGATGCTACATTGGAGCAGAAGAGCTCCATAAACAATCGGCATCCCTCTGCTACAAATCATCCTGACCAAACATACCAGGGACAAAAGGGCAGGAGGGCTCGGATGTTTCAGGAGGGTCACCCTCCATCAGGTTCTGAAGTTTGAGCTCACATTACCTCCACAAACACCTGCCCTGACCAGCAGATAGAGCATTTCCCTGATTGTGTGGTTACAGGAGCTCTTTGTGCTGCATGGACAGATTATTAGGAACAGGTTCTTCCCGCCCATATGGCTCCGTTCACAAGCCGCTGAGTTTGACCCTGAGCTTATCAGGACCTTCTCTGCTGACTGCAGTAACCAAACATGAACACATCAGCTTCACTGTGTCCACTGTTCAGCCTCTGCACATGCTGAACGAGAACGCTGACACAAAGGGCCCTTTTCCATCAGCCCTACTCTACTCTACTCAACTCTACCAAGCTCTACTCTACTCGCCTTGTGCTGCTTTTCCATTAGCCCCAGTCTCCTGCCCAACGGGGTGCAGTGTCACTGTAAACAGCTGAGTGGCTCTGCGGTGACGTCATTTTGAGCGCGACACAACAATCTGTGGCTTTTTGTCACAAACCGAGTAAAAAAGGAAAGCAGAAGAAGGCTGCAGGTGGTAAGAAGAAATACCCCTTGAGAAGCACAGGAGAGTTTTGGAAGCTATACAACAGAATGAAGCCGAGGACGAGAGCAATCCAGCTGCAAAGAAAAGACGTATGAGGGTAAGCTAATGGTAGCTACCGCTAGCATGCTAGGTCGTTGTGCTCATGGATGCAAACACCACGGCGGGGAGGCCGTTTAATGGCAGCTCAGCTACCTCATCGCTGCTCTTTTTGGCATTTTCACCTTCATGAGAGGGACCTCTCTCTAAAATTAACAAGAGTCTCTGATGCACAGGTCCACACCCACCTGTCAGCACACAAAAACGACTGATCAATGACCCTGAATAACTGAAACTGTGACGATCTCGCCTTAGCTCCTTGTACAAAGACCTGGCTAAATGATTCTGTCTCTTAAAGTTATCTGTGTGAGCTACCATGATTGGATCACCTGGTGCATGCTGGGTATAAAAGCCCAACCCATTTGCTGCTCTCGCTCTCTCTCATTCGACCTGGACTCACTTCAGCCATCAGATGCACCTTTTATCTTAGTTTGTTCTTCTTATCAACACCCCACACAATATGACACACACCCAACATGCACATCACTGATTTAACGGACTAATCACGCTTCATTTCTGCAGTTTAATAACCTTGTTTGTTTCATTTTGTTGTTAATAAACGTGTTTTTCCAGTATTTGTCTTGGCCCTGAGCCAGGCTATGACAAATTGGGGGCTCGTCCGGGATTCGGACCCGGGACTTCTCGCAGGGTGTTTTATAACAATGCTCTGACTGATCATCACCAATGTCCTTAATTTTGGTGGACTGACCCTCCCTTACTTGAGAAATTGATCTTATCCACCTCCAAAAGTCTGAAAGTCAGCCACTGTACTTTTGTATTTTTACATTTAAATATCCACAAAGATGCTGCATTTGGGCTTTTTTTTCTTTTTTCACTGCAAGGAAACCTAAAACTCAGGACACTTTATCAGTGCTTTAAGTCCTGGTTTTAATTTTTCCTGTAGATTATTTTAATAACTACCTCAAACTAGGGCTGAACGATATGGACAAAATTTCATATCTTGATATCGATACAATATGACTACAGGTTTGGTGCATTCAAGGGTAATTGTAAAAATGAAATTTATTGTGTCTTCCAGAGCTGTACATGCAGAGCAAGCGTGGGGGAAATCTACAACGTTTATATTTTTCGATATTAAAGCTGGTGTCTACGATTTGAAACCGCAGCCTGCCCCCCCTTCCCTCACCTCTCCCCTCCGTGTTCCAAGATCCCGCCCCCAGCTCGTGTCGCCTCATATAAGCCCCCTCGGACTGAGCTACGAGCGACTAGCACAATATATCAGCAGCAAACTCAATCAAAAACAGCTCAGCTCAACTGAAAGTATCAAACACGACAGACATCCCCCTTGTAACACACAGCAGTAGCCATTTCAACTGGACCGGGGGCAATGCGGGTCTGGCGCTGCCAGAACGGAGCCGAGTGTGGGGGAGTATTTATCTTTCTCAGCCTGTCCTCCCCAGCTCAGCTTACAGTGCTAACGATTAGCGGCTAACAGGCTAACCCGCTCCCCTACAAGTTATTAGCCCGTACAGGCACAAACTAACCAGAGTTATTCAGCAGACATCTCCCACTGTAGTAAACAAAGCCATTACCTGATCAACCAGGGGCGAAACGGCCGATGCTGAAGGTCTGACGGCCGGCTGAGGCTATTCGTTAGCCGTTAGCCCGCTAACAGGCCTCCACCCTCCCCTCCACCATGGGCAGAGCTCCGTTGGGCCCGCGGGAGAGGGAGGCGGATTCAGGTTCGGCGCTAGGCTTTCCCTGCTCCATGATAGTTCAGTAGCTAACGCGCTGCTAGCTGCTCACCGGAGGTAGAGGGGAGGAGGCGGGACCATGGGCAAGATGCTGCGTACTGCGAGTGAGGAGACGAGGGAGAGGGGAGAGGAGAAGGGTGGTCTGCAGCCAGACTGTCTTGGGAGAGGGGCGGCTTGGTCTCGGGCGCTAGGCTTTTCGGCTCCATGATAGTTCAGTAGCTAACGCTGCTAGCTGCTCACCGGAGGTAGAGGGGAGGAGGCGGGACCATGGGCAAGATGCTGCGTACTGCGTAGTGAGGGAGACGAGGATTGGATGGACTCATGGACTAACTCACGGACCAATTAATAGTTGCAGGTTCTTAGGCTTGATTGGTCAGCTAGTATGCAGCTTTTCAGCAGATATACTGAATGGATTTTTTTCGTTCTGTTTGGTCTTTATACTGTGTAGATAGGACCATAGGACCATAACAGCCTTATAAACGGTGTTATTAATATGTACAAAGCTTCCAAATCGTAGACCATAGCTTTAATATCTTAAATGTTCATATCTCGTAATAGACACGATAATGATATATCTTTCAGCCGTACTGCAAACTTTGCAATTTCACTTATTTGTAAAAGTAAAATACTGCCGTGCACTTTATTTTTGGTAAGAGCTAACATGCGTGCACTAAACAGTAGACTCCACTGTTTTTAGCTTTTCTCACGTTCTAATATATGTTTCATTTACCTGCTGTTTCTGTGTGTGTGTTTTAAACATTGTATATGAGTTTTAAATTTAATCAGGCCGTGACAGAAGGAAAAATCTTTGTTTTTTTTTTAACTGAAGCAGACAATAAAGTTACATCTGTGTATCTTACCATGGACATCACGTGTTTGCTTCATTTTTCATTGAGGTTAGTTTTCTAAGACATGCACATTTGTACAAATCTGTCTGTTTTTACTTAGTAACCTGTGATCTTCCTCTTGTGCTGAAATCTGACTCTTTAAAACAAATATCTGAGGAGCTCCACAGCTCTGTAACAGTCTGTAGGAGAGGCTGCAGAGATGGAGCGTTGGCTGAGTAAATATGAACTATGACAGCAAACACACCGGGCTGTAGGATAAAATGTTAAACAGGTGGCTGAGAGAAAAACAGGCCTCTCTCTGCACCTCCCTGCTCTCAGACTGATGCACAGGACAGGTCAAAGGTCAGGCTCACTGCTGCAGACCCTCTGAAGTCCAGCAGCTGCGTTTCTCATTAGAAAATACTCACTTCTGTTCAGAATCTGAATCAACACACTGTGCCATCGACATTTTTTTCAGACTGCCATCTTTCTCCATCGCTCGGATGAATCTGCTGAGGAATGCAGACCACTCAGGGGTCCGAGGGGGTCGACTATTTATATTTCAGCCATGACAGAGGAAGGAGGCGCATTCAGAGAGCCCGAGGGTCTGAGGGAGGCCGAGCGGAGCTGCAGGCAAAAACAGCTAATAAACAGAATAATGCTAATGGATGTTAATGCTGTTTGAAATCATTCCCTCTGGGGCACTACAGTGTGTTCTCCATTTTGTATTGTGTTCAAATTCTCAGCAGTTATTTTCATTCACTGCAAAATACCCACAATGCACAGCAAACATGAGTGTACATACAGGACTCCAGAGTGTAACCATTTTGGGCGCACATGCACCCAAAATTTGTAAGAGAAAAAATGTTAAGCGCACTCTTACATATTAAAGTTGACGAAGGTAACTGAGGTAGCAGAAAATCTGCCGAAAATGGACAAGACACAGCACCTGCTTCCTCTGGCTGCAGACTGTAGGCCCATCCAAACACATGCACACACACACAGGCCTCAGTTATCATTCAATCAGCTGTTAGTATGCAAATGAGCCCAGATGGAGCCTGACTGAGGTTCCAGCACAGAGCAGTAACTCTGAAGAAACAGTGAAGCTCTGCCAAAATTTTCTTAGTGGCTGTCAAAAAAAAAGTCATGAAATGTTTTGTCCTATAGTTGTTTTTTATTATTTATCTTAGTTTCAGTTTTGTATACAAGGTAGTATTTTGTATTTTGGTAGGTAGTTATGTACCTTTTCCATTTTCTTGTTTCTGAATACGTCAAATGCAGTGATACATACAAACACTTAACTTAAAAACATAAAGTGCATCAAGTCACTTAAACTAATGTTGCAAAGACATTATCCTTGTTTTCCTTTTAGTAATGTATTTAAACCATTAAGCATAAAATTTGTTATTTAGATTTCACTTTTTTTCAATTTTTGGTGTCATCTGCAAGTTAATAGTTTAATTTTAACAACAATAATATACACATGCTTAAAATTTTGCTTTTTCTTCCATTTACTCTCAAAAAATGTTCATCAAAGACGTGCTTGTGGGTCTTTATTAAGATCCACTAAATTACTATTGGCCCTTTTCCACTAGCATGCCTTGGCCCTACTCTACTCGGCTCTACTCGATTAGCAGCGTGTTTCCACTAGCCTGGTACCTCCTAAAACAAGCTAGTTTTAGTACCTACTCCGCTCTGGTTCCAAGCGAGCTGAGTCCATACTAAAAGATGACGTCACCGACTGCCAGCTACTGATTGGTCAGACAATGTTGTCATCAATGAGTCATGAGCGCGACGATCTAGCATGCTAGTGGTAGCTACCATTAGCTTACCCTCATACGTCTTTTCTTTGCAGCTGGATTGCTCTCGTCCTCGGCTTCATTCTGTTGTATAGCTTCCAAAACTCTCCTGTGCTTCTCAAGGGTATTTCTTCTTACCACCTGCAGCCTTCTTCTGCTTTCCTTTTTTACTCGGTTTGTGACAAAAAGACACAGATTGTTGTGTCGCGCTCAAAATGACGTCACCACAGAGCCGCTCAGGGACACTGCACCCCGTTGGGCAGGCGACTGGGGCTAATGGAAAAGCAGCACAAGGCGAGTAGAGTAGAGCTGCGTAGAGTCGAGTAAAGTATAGTAGGGCTAATGGAAAAGGGCCATATGTTGATGTGCGGTGAAGTGGACAGATGTAAATCTGCTTCAAAATATAATATGGAAAAAAATGACCATGATTTTTAACATGTTTGGAAGTAAAAAGAAGCCTTGAAAATTGCAATTTGATATTCATGCATGAAATCGTTAAAGGTCAGTGCTCTAAAATAAAAAATAAAAGTATGCATTGTTGCACAGCTCCATCACAGCTGGAGAACATGGCTGCTACCTTCTCTCTGGGCCCATATTTCACCGCTGCCTCACAGTCACAGTGAAAAACTTCCCTCCTCGTGAGCGTGGCCTCAGACCGCCCCTCTGCGTGGTGCCATTTGGAGGAGGAGGTGCAGAAGGAAAAGCGAGGACCCTTGAGAATTGACGCTAATTCATCCCTGATGGAAAAATGCCCTGTGCTGCTTCAGCAGGCTGCAGAGGCACCAGCATGTCTGCAGCCCATCAGCGGAAACGCACAAACACATCAGCCTGTTGTGCCTGAAAAATAAACCAGTGTCTTTTTATTCCTGATCTGCCTCACCAAACAATGGGCAGTGCCAGCCTCTGTTTTACAGAAATGTGGTCTTTCAGCAGAAGCCCTGCTCGTCCACATGAGGCCCATTACTGAGTCAGCACAGCACAGCATTTAGCTCAGTTTATCAGGACGTAATTAGGACGAAGCTCGTTAAGAGAGGCTGAAAAAACATCCATCAGCAGCCGGAGTGGACCGTTATCACGACCAGGCTGTTATCTCTACACGCAGTTATCTCAAATCCAACCGAGAAGTCCCACCAGCCCTCGGAGACGGGCCTATCTCAGACCTACGAGGTGAAGCTCCATCCAGAGATAAAGGCGTTAGAGAGGAGCATATCTAAATACGCTGTTTCTGGAAAGTGTTCAGGGAGAAAATAACCTGAGACTGATCAGGCGTCAGGCCGACACGAGCTAAAAATAAAATAAATACTTGTCCTCCAAGCTGTAATCCTCATAAATACCCTTGTTTTTACTGTTACTGTTTTTTTACTCTGTTTGTTTTCTGGTTCTTGTACATATGTGTTTAAAGAATGGTTTAGTTTAGTTTGGACAACTTTATTTATCCCAATGGGCAATTCTGTTTTTGCAGTCCACCTCGACTACACATGCATCTACAAACAGCAAACAGAGACAACAATGAACAAAATATAAATAAAATAAAAGTCAGTACATGACAGAGATGCTCATCGATACACATCAGCCCTCAACAGACCCTTCCCATAACCAGGGTCAGGCAGATTATAATACACATTAACAACTACTGTGAGGTCAAAGAGAGCATGGAGATACTCAACAGTGCATTTAAGATCCAATACAGGGGAAAAAAGAGGGGGCTGACAATGCATGTTTTTCTGGTTAATAAAAAAAAAAAGACACACACACACACACACACACACACACACACACATATCATACACACCAAAACAGCTCATTCCTTTTTTGTATATTGTATTTTTTTCTTCTTTATTTCTTCTCTGTTTTCTGTTATGTAACTTGTCCTGTTATATGTCTTCGTCTCTGTCCGTATTAATTGTTTTTGCAATTAAAAAATGAAAAAAAAAAAAAAAAAGATCCCATACAGTTACAACAACAAAAAAAGTACCAGTCCATGAGACTGCTATCAAGGCTAAGCAGCCTGATGGCAGGAATGATAGACTTCGAGCACTGGGGTGATAAAGCAGCAGTCTGAGGGCATTAAAGTAAACTCTGAATACAGGATGTTGGGAAATAATTCCTTTCACCTTTCTGACCACCTGTCTCTTCCATAAAGAACACAAGACTGCCTGTTATTGAGTCGTGGAGAAGGTGTAGTCTTAAATAAGCTCATGCTTCATCCTCCTTTTGTCATCCCCTTATTGCAAGACAAAACAAAACAAAACAAAACAGAAAAGGAAAATGACAAAAATTGTGGGCGTCGGTGGTGCAGTTGGATAGTGTGCTTGGTCAGTGATCGGGAGGTTGCAGGTTCAAGCCCAGCTCTGGGCGACACATGGCGATGTGTCCTTGGGCAAGACACTTAACCCCAAGTTGCTCCCACTGCTGCATCAGTGGTGTGTAAATGGGCATGAAAGGGCGTGAATATGTTAGAGATACTGATGGATTACTAACATAGAAACTCTGAACCATCAGTGAGTGAATGTGAGAGTGAATGGGTGTGAATGGGTAGGTGTGACCTGCGGTGTAAAGCAGCTTTGAGTAGTCAAAAGACTAGAAAAGAACTATATAAGCTCAAGTCCATTTACCAAAAATAACAGGACAGAAGAGTTCATAAAAGACATACAAACAGGTCAGTTTTTACAACATAGAAGAAAATAATAGATATCGCATAACTAAGAAGATAACAATTATAATTGTGAATGAGGAATAATGATGATGTATGCAACACTGAAATAAAAGGATAGAATAGAAGGTAGGAAAAAATAAATGCATAATTCAAATATAATGTATGATATATATGTCGGTAATGGCAGTATTACGAAGCAGGAGATAAAAGAGTTATAATAGTTCTATAAATCATGACGATAAAAAAATAGCAAGGCCACGCCCACATCTACAACGTCACCGCCGCCATGATGACTGTTGAGGGAACCCATCAACACCAAAAACACACACTGGTGCCTGGGACCTCGTTAACCGACAGGATGCTGTTCACTTTGTGTGATAATAGCACATATTTGAAATAAAGCATTTAAATCAAATTAAATCAAATATATCCTCTCCTCATCAAATATAAGGTTTTATACTTACTAAACTAAACTAAATGAGAATATTGAGGCATCTGTTTGCAGATAATCTTGTTTTCTTTGATGGCCCAGCTTGTCTTTAACTGTTCTTTATACTTTCTCACTGTCGGTCACTTTAGGTTTGGAACAAGGTAGTAATTCAAAACCACTTTGGTCCTGAGATGGTGTTCATTGGACCCAGATTTCTTGCCTAAACAATGGGACAGAAGATTTGAAAGATGGGGTGCCCAAGGTTTAACAGCATACTGCACATTTTTACATAAAGGGACTATGCTTCCAAAATCTTAAGAGGCAGTTTGGCTTAGATAAGAGCGATTTTCACAGATACCTTCAGCTTCGACATTATATTAACCAAATACAGGAGGGATGTACAGAAGCAGGCTGGGACAATATTCTGCTAAAAGTGTTTATGGAAGCTTATGGTGCGGGCTCTAACCAGAAACTCATCTCAAGAATCTACAAGGGGTTACAACAAACAAAGTGTAGGACCATCATTCATCTGAAGTGAACTTTTGTTTGCTTATATATTCCCTCTGCAGAGAGCTTTACGTGCCATTGCCATTTACCACCATTATGTGTTGATTATTAATCTTCTTGTTCTATTTTATTTTATTGAATAATGGTTTAATGTATATATAACTGGTAGTGTAGATACATGATTGGTCCTGCTTGCTGAATCTGGGTTACAATTGTACAACTGCAGATGGTTAAATGAGAGATACAATTATTGTTATTAATGTTTGTGTGGACCTGGATTTTCACAATAAAAAAGAGAATTAAAAAAAATACTTCCTCATTGTTAAGCCTGATTCATGTCATGTGTTTGAATGAGCTGCTGATGGGACTGTAAGTAACTTCTGTTATTCGTGCTGCTGCCTGTCTTGACCAGGACACTCTTTCAAAGAGAATTTTAATCTCAATGAGTTTCTTTTCCTGCGTACATAAAGGTTAAATAAAAATAAATAAAAATACTCCAGAGACCTTTTGCAGAAAAGAGAAGACTGAGTCAAATTTATGTAGGTTAAACACACAGAGTGTAAAATTTCCCCACCAGGGAAACCAAACAAACCAAAGATAAAACCAGACTGAGAGAGTAGGTCACTGCTAACTGCTCTGTACATTTAGATTTATGATCATTCTTCATATTTTATCTTTTAGATGAATTAGTTTAGTGAACATATGTCCACCCCAAAGCAGTAACAGACCAATAAACAGCTAAAAGTACCAATATTTGGAATAATGTTTAAGCTCATTTCCATTCACACACAGAGTAACATGCCTTTAAGTTCATAATCTGCTTTCCAAACAACACTATGTCTGAGAAGTTAAAATAGACTCAAACACAGGCGGCTGTAACGTGGTGCTCATTTTAATTAGTAGGGCTGGGACGATTCACTTTTCTCCCGATACGATTTATTGCGATTTTTTTAGGTGCCGATACGATTTAAATTGCGATTCTACGATACTGCCGATTTTTGCAATCTTTAGTTAGCTTTTTTAAAACCAGTGAAAAAGATGAACAATGATGATGCCTACAGACTATATCAGGAAAAATACACATCACATGTGAGTCTGTTTTTAGGATTTATTCAGCAATATATTTTAACCAGCTGGTTATGCCCCCTCTCTTCAAAAGCCTGGATTGCATATAAAAAAGTCGCTTATTATCCCTTCAGGCAACAGAGTTTTTTCAAGAAATATTCAATTTTGCTATCAAGATTTAAAAGGCTATAGTTTCAAAGTGGTTGGTTTTCCCAGCCATCGTCATCACTGTAATTTACGGGCCGAGCATGAACGCCTCTGCTGCCTGCACTGTTTACCCCCGGCTTCTCCCTCGTTTGACCAGAGCTCCGCGGTCTTTCTCATTCTCCGCTAACACCGTCACTTTTCGCGGTGTTTTGAGCTTCCCTGCATCCCAGACTATGTGCACTCTTCGGCAGTCGCCGACCAGGGAGAGGAAAAGCTGTCGGTAGGCTATGTACTGCTCCGGGACTGTAATGGCGCGCGGAGCCTCCTCCGCTGCGCGCACTCGCTGCCAGTTTCTTCCTCACTGGACGACTGACCGTCATCCTCAGAGAGTAAATATTCCTCAGATTCAGAGTCAGACAGTACTTGACAAAGTACTCTCAGCATCGTGAGTACTCTCTATCACTCTGTGTCTCTCTCTCTGCTCCGCTCCACAGCCTCTGCAGCCACACTCGCGTCCCTCGGTCCGGTGTGTGTGTTTTAAAATAAATATACGCCAAAACTTTGAATAGAAACCTGTCACCTGTCCACTATCTGCTGGTGAAAAGTAGTAAATCTACTCAGCAATATTTTAACAGCTATGGCCTGTTTTATCCAGCAATGTAGCTTGCCTCAGTTTGGCGACTTTAGCGCCTATAGAGTGTGAGTGTGCGTGTGTGTGTAGGGGGGGAAATATCGATTTTTGAATAAAAATATCGATTTTAAAATCGGCAGACAAAAAATCGCGATACTTAGGTGTATCGATTGTTTCTCCCACTCCTATTAATTAGCCTATCAGCTTTTTATAAGATCACATATGTTCAAAGTTATTACCTCCCCAAGGAGGTTATGTTTTCAGGAGAGTTTGTTTGTCTGTCTGTGAACAAAATAACTCAAAAAGTTATGGATGGATTTTGATGAAATTTTCAGGAAATGTTCAGCATGGGAAAAGGAAGAACTGATTCAATTTTGGAGTTGATCTGGATCAGCATCTGGCCGCCATGGCGAAAAATGTGATTTCTGTGAATAACTACTGAACTAAAATAGATATCACTATGAATCCAGTTGCTAATGGTATGTTTTCATGGTCAAAGAATCTAAATATTTAGATGAAATAAAGGTAGGACTAATATTTATGGTGAAAATGACAATATGGCTGAGGACTGTGGCGCTGGCACTTTTCTAGTTCTTTTCTAGTTATTATGTTTCGAGTGGTAAACATATCTATCAGATGAAGATGTTGTGGAGGACAATAAATACAACATCTTCATCTGATAGATATTCGTCCATTTTGCACAAAACTGGAAGAAGAAAGTTGTTGTGTAGCCGGCGGTCGCCCCTGGAACAATGAGCCGTACTGCACATGCACAGAGGCAAACATTCTTCTTCTTCAGTTCAGAGGTCAGCACAGTCACAGGAGCGACCTCGGACTGTTTTGGAGGAGTAGCGTGAGCGGACCATGATGAAATATTGGTGAAACTAATGAGTTTTTGGACGATTAATGCAGTTTTAGGAGCGGCGCTATACATGCCCCGTGTGCTACCATTATACAGATGTCCGCTGCTCGATTTTGGATCTAAATATCTCCTGAAGCACTGTTTGGATCAGGAAAGCCTTCTGGGTGAGTATATTGTTCTACTTCATTCTATAAACAATGTGAAAGCTGTAGAAACCAAACTTATCCTTTAAGGGGAAAAATCCCACAAACTTAAAAGCCCATTTGAGGAGCACCCATAAGGAGGCTTACACAGTCTATGAAAACAAGGAGAGTTTATATTGATGTTTACATTTTTATATGAAGTTTATATTACTTTCTTGTGTTTAAGGCAGCAGCCAACAGTACAGTATCAGCACTGACTGTGAGCACTATGTTGGACTTGAAAATAAACAGTATTATAAAATACTTACTCTGACCTTTTTGAATCCTGCACCTGGCAAATAAGGTATGAAAATCTAAAACTAAACTAAAACTAAACTAAACTAAACTGAAACTAAGCCTTGTTGCAAAAATCAAAACTAAATAAAAACTAGAATGCCCATTCTGAAACTAATTCAAACTAAACTGTAATGGAAAAAAATGTCAAAACTAACTAAAACTAAACTATAATGACAAATCCAAAACTATTATAACCTTGGCCCCCACCAATGTCCAAATCAAACCTACGCCCTCAGTCTGCTAAAACATAAGGAAGCTCAAATGTCACATGTATATTACAGTCACCATGGTAACCAACATGGCCGACCTGCATGCCCTCACATTGGGTCTGCATTAACACGACGCCTCTTCCTGTCTTCATTTCTGTAAGTCCCCCCTCACTGGAGGCCCTGCAGAGTCCCTCAGGAGCTCTGTCCTGGTTTTCGTTTGTTGTCTAAAATAAAGACGGAGCAGCTTCTGTCTGTAACGTTACACTTCTGTGACCCCGGGCCATATATTCACTGCTCCTGGTGTTTATTGTGTGAAGGTGCAGCCGCCTCCCCCCCCTGCAGAGGGAGGGTGAGCCTCTGTGAGCGTGCTGCTTCAGGTGCTGCAGCTGATTGGCTGTTTCAAATCAAACTGCTGCGCCCTGATTGGATGGAGCAGAGGTCACACCTCCGACCATGTTCACATGTAAACTGAGTTAGTAAAAGGCTTTGGCAGTTAGTGTGTGATGGTAAATAAAAACACTTTAAGAGAGGGAAGGATCCGTTTGTTTAAGCTCAGGTGGAGGCAGAGCTGTCATTTACCCTCTTCTGTGGAGTCATTTTACACTCACGGTCTGAGACGTACCGCCCTTCATGCCTTTAGGAGTGGACTTAAGACTTTAGTCTGCACCACAGTGAATCTACTAAAGACTTCAGACTGACAGAGTGAGCTCCTCCCTCTGTTTTACTGTCTGCAAAACACCCTGAAATCATCCAGACTGAGCTACGTGTGTGAACACAACCTGCTCAGTTTTTCACCTGATGATGTTTTTTCAGAGTAAAGTCTGAATGAGAATGCAGCAGAGACTGTAAGGAGAGTAACACAAACACAGATGTGGGTCTGGATTAGACATCAACGATATATCATTATTGTATCTATATTAGGGCTGGGCGATATGGCCTAGAAATAAAATCCCCGATTTTTTTGCACAACACAATTTTAATCGATTTTTCCCTCCCTAAAAGAAACAAAACTCCCAGTGACATAAAAATGAAACAAACAAGTTTTGCCTTTATGTTGTCTAAATGTTTCCCTCTTAAAGTCAAAGTCTGGGTCATAAAAGGTTGATTATGTAGTACAAAAAGCTAAAGCTAAAACTCTGCAGTTTTCTTTCCCGTCTGTGATTATTGTTCATATTCACTTCTGCTCCTCTCGACTCTTTAAGAAACAGCATGATCAGGGACCCTTCTCCTCTCCCTGAGAAAGAGAGGAGGGGTGATCACAGTTCATACCCTAACTTCATTTAGACATGTTAAGATTATTAGTGATGATTAGTTACCAAAGACATAAACAGTATTATTTACTTAGAGGCTAAACTAACCAGCTCACTGCCATCACGAGCTCCTCATTCAAAGCACCAAACTGTCATTTATCACATGTAAATGAAAGACTCCAGACTGTCCACAGGTGAAACTGTCCACAGGTGAAACTGTCCACAGGTGTGACCAAAGACGACACCTGAAACACCCTGACGCAGTGATGAGAGTGACAACACCTGTCCGACTGGAATGTGGCGCTGCCTGATCCTCAGCTTAGAAACAAAGACAGGAAATGAAACGACACGATTTGATCTGTTAAGTCCTCCAACGACATACCAGGGGAAGATTACAGGTGTGAACGATGATTGATTTGACATGAAGGAAGTGATTATTAACGCAGCAAACATCTAAAGTACGGTGGCCTGGAAAGGCAAACCAAGAATACAAGATCCAAAACACTTTTACAAAGCTTGAGACAAATTTACATTTAGGAAACACATTTACAAGTCCCAAAACATATGTACATTTCAGAAAACAAATTAACAAGACACAAAACACTTTCACGAATAGAAAAGCAAATTTACATTTCAGGAACAAATTGACAAGACACAAAACACTTTTAAGAATTTCTAGCAACCAGAAAAGGAATGTACCAACTCCGGCATTGAACCAGAAGTGCTTACAGAGAGCCGCCAATGCGAGTCAAGTTGTGAAAGAACAAGAGAAGAAGAAGTTAATGGTGAGCAAACTCTTTAGACCGACCACATGGCATACAAAACCACTGTAAGGGGCTCATATGTTTTCCACAAAACTGGCAAAACGGCACTTGGTGGTGGTCCATCGTTGCTTACCATTCTTCTTCTCTTGTTCTTTCATACCATGCACTTAACAACTCGGCTAGTATTGTCTGCTCTCTGCTAGCACTTCTGGTTCAATGCCAGAGTTGGTACATTCCCTTTCCGGTTGCTAGATATTTGTAAAAGTGTTTTGTGTCTTGTAAATGTGTTTTCTAAAATGTCAATTTGTCTCAAGCTTTGTAAAAGTGTTTTGGATCTTGTACTCTTGTTTTGCCCCTCCAGGCCACCATACTAAAGAGATCATTAAAAACTATCAAAACTCTGTTAAAACCTTAAACTGTGATAAGCAGCCCAAAGTTGTCGTCTTGTACTTAAACTTGCATCACATCAGACAAAAGACGCCAAACGCAAATGAAATCTTAAATTTATCACAAAAACGCTCTTATTTACACTGAAAATGTGGACTTTACATTAACCCTTTAACTACCAGCTGAACCGTTTCTTGGTGTGGGGTTCAAAGGTTTTAAAAGCTCAAATGCAAAAATGTTTTTTTTGAAAAAATCAATCAGTAAAGGCAGAAATGTTTATAAATAAAATAGCAATAAACAACTTAAAATAGATGATATTGAATAACAGAAAATATATATTATATAAATCATCATGTTTGTAAATTGTGAAGTATTTAAAGTAAAAATGATGGTAATGATTATAGCTTGATTCCTTTTTAGAACTTTATAACCCACCTGAAGTACATATCAGTTGTTTTGTTTGCCATTTTTTCTGAATCCTAAAACATTGACAGGAACAAACAATTAGGTGTTATCTTTTATTAAATATTCCTGAATTTATTGTCCGCACTATTATTGAATTCACTCTAACTCCAGTTTATGTTTTGGTTTTCGTGACTGCAGGATTATGTTAACAATCAATCACGTTAAAAAAAAATCCCTAGTGCTACATACTCAGCCCTCCTGATCCACCTCTGTCCTCACTCTGTCTGATAAAAATGTAAAAAAGAATAAAATGATGTATTTCTCAGCTAACATACTTTTTAACAGGAGCTGAAAACATCAAACAGACAAAAATGTCAGAGTCTGAAAACAAAGTGGAGACCAAAATGAACCTTTACGGCCCCTCAGCTGATGCTTCACATAGTTAAAATAGTTTAGGCTAAAGGCCCAGGTGATTTATGACTCTTTTTAAATAATTACTGTTATTATTTTGTTTGGTTTGCAGGACAAAGACAGAGCCACTGAACTTTACAAGTCATAACAAAAATGTAATAAATGCCCCTAACAAATTCAGACTTAAAGCGCTGAGTGAGACAGCAGCTCATCTTCTTATTAAAGTGATTTAAAAAATGATATTTTATTTTGAAAAGCAGAAACGAACAATTCTGGATATGCTGAAATTTCTGACCCCACTGTTGCTGATGTCGATAAGTACGTATGTGGTCTGTGCAGCAGTTTATTTGTGTGAAACAAGAAACTCAACATTTCATACCTGACAGTGCTAATGGTGTTTTAACCCTTTAACTACCAGCTCAACTGTATATGTACATATACAGTATATCATCATACCAGTAAATGGTTAAGTATTTAAAATAATAACGGTAGCTTTCAGCTTTTAAAACCATTAAATCCCACAAACAGTTCTTTGTCTCCCCGTCCTCTTCTCCACCACTCCCCATACCCCTAATATTATTATTGTTGTTGTTTTTTATGGTTATTATTACTATTTCAACTGGTATTACTTGGCACTATCAATTACCGTTTAATATGTTGATAGATATATATTTATAACTTTTTTTTTCTCTACCTCCATTGTTACTTTTTTTGTTTTTAGTATTTTCTTTATTATTATTAGTGTTGTTCTTTCTGACTGTCGGACAATTGTATTTTTTTTCTCTCTCTCTTCTTCTTAATTATTGTTATTATTATCCATGTCACAGTAACAATGCAACCTTTTTTTATCAGCCAATTAATACCACATCTTCCTCTGTAATAATGAATACCATCAATCACATTCTTAGCACACACAACCACAAAATTTTGTTGTTCACACCTGGTATGTCCCACTGTATTGTCTAATTGCACAATAAAAAAAACTCAAGGGTTTCACTGTTGCAAGCATTAAATGCTGTTTTTTTTGTCTTACATCTTTTCTTAAAAAACTATATTGTGTTATTTATGAATAAAGCCTTTTTGCCTGGAAAAAAAAAAGAAACAAACAATGACGTGTTAATGTTTATTTAACACATTAATTATTCCTGAACTTAACGAGCTGGGACTTTAAGGGTTAAAGTGACCGTTGGTGTAAAATCAGGTTTGTGTGGATCATTTTCTTCTTTAGAAATCAAACAGACCTGCTTCAACAGAAAAATGTAAATAAACTGAGTAAAGATGAATACACTACAGGATCTATTTTCATTCTCACAGCTGTTTAATGGCACAGAGCTGTTTTAATGGCAGTGTTTGTAAAAGCTGATGTGAGCATTGATGCAGACATGAAGTAAAAATAAGGTCAGACATAATGCTATATTCAGATATAAGGATATACTGACACGTCTGATATGTATAACCTGGTTATGTAAAGTCTTCTTTAATGAAGCACAAACTGTTTTTCTGTTCAGTAAACAGACTCGGTCTTTATGAATGAGGTCTTAATCTGAACAATAGTGAAGCTGTTGGTTTGTTTTGTTCAGCAGAATGACTTTTTTAAAGTCCGATCAGACTTCATTTTCCAGGATGATAGTTTGAGCCTCGTTAACCTTTCACAGATATTCGGGTCAGCTAACAGTCACAGCTGACTAACACGTCCATGAAGCATGTGATGCAGCTTTTTCTCTTTCTAAATTTTACATGAGAGATGACGAAGAATGAAACCTTTCTGAAGAACGCTGTGGGAAAGCTGGCTGTTTCCTCCTGCCCTTTTACAACACGCACCTTCCTCTTTTTATCTCAGCTCGTCAGAGTCACTGCTGCTTTCACTTCCTTCTTTAGGGACCGATTTAAAACTATGATGTCAACGTCATCGACTTATTTCATGATGAGCTCAGAGGAAAAACAGGCCTCAGGTTTTAAAGACAAATGGAAATTAAATGTGCAGAATTCATGTTAGTCTTGATTTGGCTGAAGCTTCTCTGCCCAAAGACAACACCGTGTTAACACCACGAAGTCTCAGCTGATGTTCAGTCTGGACTCTGCAGGTTAGAGCTGCACAGTCCACTTCAAAACTTTAAAACTTTAAAACTTTAAAACTCTACTTGAAAAACATCTTTTTAACAAAATTTTTGTTATGCATTAAATACGATTACTCACACAATGGTTTGACCCAAATATGTGAAACATCTCTGAAAAATCTTTCCTGCTTTTGGTCAGTTTTCCCGGGAAAAGTGGATTTTCTCCTGATCCATTACCATTCTCAGTATTTACTGTTTGGACATTTTACAGTAAATAACGGTAGATTTTATGGTAGATGCTGTTAATTTTACAAAAATCTGAATGTTATATATTATTATTATTATTAAATCTTTTGCCATTTACAGTAATTTACTACACAGCTGTTTACAGTAGATTTTACAGTAAAATGCTGTAAACAAAAACCAGTTTAATTGTAATGTGATTATAATCAGTGGGATTTATTCTTCATGTCGTGAGGAGCTCGGGTTTCTCTTGGGACACTTGCTAACCCGTTGACCTCCCGATGCTCTGATGTGAATGTTTAACCTGCTGCTTCAGTTGTTGTTGATGGTTTAAGTCTCTGTTTTCTTCTTATGGATTTTTTTAGCAGTTTGTCACCACAGACGCTCTTTAACATCACGTATGCCTGCTTAAACCCTGTGCCTAAAACAACAACCACAGAGTGATAGTGGGTCTGTGGAGTAAGCAGCATTAACATGAACATTGCTGTTCTAACCCTAAACGACCTATAACGAGCACAATAGTCTTCTTTCATGAACCCTGCTGTCCTCAAAACCACTCTGACATATTTTAGATACCTAATCTACAAAAAGAAGAAAAAAGGCCTCGATTCATGCTCTCACTTCGCCTGACCTACGAGCTGCTCTCTCTCTTTTGTTGTTTCTTTATTTAATAATTCAACTTTCTCTGCAGCCTAAGTTACCGAGTCCAAACAGAGATTCATGTCACGTTATAAAGTCTGCTGCTCATAATTAATTCAGTTTAGTTTAAAGGAGTCAGGCTGTATGTTGATGATGATCTGTTTTTGAGCATTAACAACTTCTTAAATCTTAAAATCACCTCAAACTAAAAGTGCTGATGGAACAATTCACATGTTATTATACTGATCAGAAAATTTAAAAGAATGAACCTGTGATGGGCCAGATCAGACTTATTCATGTCAATACTGACACCAATCATCTTAAGAAATGTTTACAGAGCTTCAGTTTAGTTTTTAAATGAGTTCAGCAGATTTTCCACCATTAAGACTGAAGTAACATGTTTTCTGGATGACTCGATATCTATCCCATAAATAAAATGAAACATCTACACTAATGCAGACCTATGTTTCACTGGTTTATTACTCTTTTTAAACTAAACATAATCAGATCGACCTTTTTAAAAGGAACCTTTTTTAAGGCAAGCAATGCTTAAAATTGTGTTTTCTTTCTATTAATCCAGCATCACTGTGGTGCAGTTATGTATTAAAAGAGCTGTTTGATATGTCTGATTGGCCTCAGTCACACGACACAGAGGTTATTGCCTGGCATCAATCAATCAAATCAATCAAACTTTATTTATATAGCACTTTTTATACAAAAAAATGTAGCACAAAGTGCTTTACAAACAGACAGATGAATTAAGACCCAAGCCCACCCACACCACAATCCAAAAACAGTGTTAATAAAAAGCATCATGAATAAAAGACAATAATAAAGCACACTGCTGTATGTACTGAGGAAACACCATCTTAAAGATTAAAAATGAGAAAACACTGGAGTGTATGTTAAAAGTGTAAAATTAAATATATCATAAAATAAAATAAGAAAAAGAATAAAAAAAACAATAAAATAATAATAATAAAACATAAATTGAAATGAAGTAAAAAAAAAAAACTAGAAAAACTAGAAAACAAAATAAGTAAAGATAAATAAAATAAAAGAAGATAAAAATAATAACAAGTAAAGATAAAATAAGTAATAAGTAAAGATAAAAAATAAGTAAAGATAAAATATAAAAAATAAAATAAAACAATAAAATTGAGCTGTAATTGGAATAAATAAAAACACTAAAAGGTAATTCAGGTAACAGCTCGACTACAGAGGTAGGTTTGAGTTTGTTTTAAAGAAGAAAGAGAGAAAGACTGAAAACAGCCCAAAGAACTTCACACATCTACAGTTTGTTGGAGCACTAATCTGGTATCAATATGTTAGATGAGTAATTGACAAAGATGTACTTACTAAAGCATCAGAATCAAAATGTATATTAATTATCATAGAACAAAGCCTCAGAGATGCTCTCCTAGATGATAATATTAAAAAATAAAAACTACATCAGCCAGTTATTGTTTCTTTAAAACTATATTTTAATTTTGACTTTGTGTTTGTAGAACTGTTAGTAAAATAAACCTTAATATACAATAAAAAGCAGCTGAAACTGACTTGAGCTACAAGTTAAACTCATTAAATTAAAGCTGGGGTTGGCGATTTTGGAAAACTAGCATGAATTTGAAAGTAGCATAAAGAAGACTGAATAAAATAACAGATAAAAGTCATGTCTCAGTAAGTAAGAAAACACCAAAAAACATGTAAAGATAACAGCCGATGTTGATATAGGTAAAACATAGCTGTCAAATCTCCTGTTTTGGCCATAAACTACCATAAATTTTATCCTTGACGTCCTCCTGTATCAGTATTCTGTAATTGTGAATAAATAAAAACACTAAAAGGTAATCTCAGGTAACAGCTCCAAAATAATGGATGCCAACAGAAGAAGAAGAAGAACTGCCACCTGCAGTAGCATGGATGGCAGTTTAAAGAAACAGAGAACAAACTTAGAAAACAAAGAGTTTATTTTAGATTTCTTGTACATCTGTCTTAAATGTGAGGATACTGGAGCTTAGATGAGTGTTGACAAAGATGTACTTATTTTCAAAGACAAAACTTGAAAGGTAAGCATTCTCCAGCGAGTCTGTTCATACGCTACATGCTACATGCTACACGCACTGTCTGTAGAAAATGCAGCTCTCAGAGATGGCGGCAGGATTTGATTGGTGTAAAAATATCCCATCAGATTATTGTTTCTGTTTTACTCCTGCTGTAGATAGTGGATATTTTTTACTCTGTTTTAAGAACACATTATGAGTTGATTACCATCGGGTCATAAAGACCATTTTAACCAGTATTTCAAAAAGTGTATCTAAATCAGATCGCCAACCCCAGCTTTAAGCACTAATTCTTCATTAAAACATAAATGTTGATATTATACATCCTTCAGCCCCACATGTGATCCACTGTGCATTTGTAAGTGGTTTCAGTTATTTCAGTTTAATTTCCTGTAAGTGGTTGATGCCCGGCCCTCTTGGTAACCATGGTTACAGTCACGTCCTCCAGTATCGTTAATTTCACAACCGTATCATTTTCACTAACACGTCTCATAAAAACCACGCCTGCAGGCTGAAACCACAAATCTGATTATTAATGATCATTTCAGCCAAAGCATGAACATATTTGTGTTTCAGTTTCTGCTCCTCACATTACGCAGCCCATCAGCAGCTTTTTATAACAACGTAGGAATTATTGAGAATCATAAAAAACTGGAAAATAACTTCAAACACAAACACAGTCTTCTGCAGAGATTTCTCCAGCCTCGTTTTTCATGTTCTGATTTATCCTGGCAAAGAAATGACTTTTTTTCTGAATCCTAAAACACTGACAGGAACAAATAATGTGGTGTTATGATTTTTAACACATTTAATATTCCTAAATTTATTGATCTCTGTCAAACTGTTGGGCAAGGAGTTAAAGGGTTAAAGTGGTAATAATTCACTAGAAAATGAGAAAGCTCTGGAAGGTAGGTTAAAGTGTAAAATTAAATATATCATAAAATAAAATAAGAAAAATAAATTTAAAAAATAATAAAAACCATAAATGATACATTGAAATAAAGTAAAAAAGAGAAAAAAATAGAAAATAAAATATGGAAAGATAAAAAGTAAAAAAAAAATAAAATCATAACAATAAAAGTGAGCTGTAAACAGAATAAATAAAAACACTAAAAAGTAATTCAGGAAAAGCTGGACTAAAAAGGTTGGTTTGAGTTTGTTTTTAAAGAAAAACAATTTCACACAAACACAGTCTTCTTCTGAGGACCACAGAGATTTCTCTGGCCTCATTTTTCACATTTAAGGAACAAACAATGTGGTGTTATGTTTTTTAACACATTAAATACTCTAAATTTATTGACCTCTGCCAACAGTTGAGTGAGGAGTTAAAGGGTTAAAGTGTTAATAATTCACTAAAAATGAGGAAACACTGGAGGTTAGGTTAAAGTGTAAGATTAAATATATATCATAAAATAAAATAAGAAAAAGAATTTTAAAAATAATAATAAAAATAGTAAATTAAAATGAAGAAAAACTAGAAAATAAGATATAGAAAGATAGAAAAAAGATTAAAAAAAATAAAATAAGATTAATAATAGTGAAAAAAGTGAGCTGTAATTCTAATAAATAAAAACACTAAAAGGTAATTCTGGTAAAAGCTAGATTAAAAAGGTAGGTTTTGAGTTTGTTTTTAAAGAAAGACAACTCTTTGCATGAACACAGTCTTCTTCTGAGGACCGCAGAGATTTCTCTGGCCTCGTTTTTCATGTCCTGATTTATCCTGGGAAATAAACTATTTTTACTATTTTCAACGCTGCCCTTTGGCGGCGCTCATTTGTCCAAATTTGGTCATCAGAAAACTAAATAGGAAGAAGCTGTGAGGAGACGTTAAGGCCTCGAGCTGCTGCTGAATGTGTTAACAGACCTGATTTTAAAGTCTGATTGATGAAGAGGAGTTTTATTCTGATGATGTGAGGGGAGTCGGGGGGGCTCATCTGAGGAGGACCTGGAATTTTGCCCTGAGCATTTCTCAAAGGTCTTCATCAACTCTACAAACTCTGCAGGTCGAAACACGACCAACCAACCAGAGAGTGATCTGCAGGTGAGAGAACAGAGTGTTCTGCAGAGGAGAGCATCCCAGCTCAGACGGGACGTCCCGAGTGTGCAGGACTGAGCGAGGAACACAACAGACTGTTTCACATCCTGAGACATCGAGTCTGTGGGATCTTTGTTAATTATAGAGTCAGGATCACTAATGGAGTCTGAACTCTGCCCTCATGTCTGTTTTTAGGAATATTTCTGATTTAAGTCGCAGGAGTGTCTGTTAAGATCAGATTTAAAATCCCGACACTGAAAGCTGTTTGGTTTATTTTATGAGCAAAAGTATTTGGAAATAATTTTTAAACAGAAGTGATAATTCCAAACTCAGACATGTGCTGCACTTCTGTGGAAACAGGATGATTTACTTTGACTTCTTTAAGAGCTTATCTATTTATTTAAGTCTATTTTTCAGTGTTTTCATATTTCCATAACAAACCACTTTAGTCCTTAATCTTTCATTCAATGTGTTTACTGAAAGGCTTCTATGCTTTTCAAAAACTGCGATATAAGATACTGAAAAAAAAAATCTGGACTCAGTGCAAACACAGTCAGAAACTATTGTACTCCTAAAGTTCAGATTTACAACAACAACAAAAAAACATTTAATGTGTTGTCTGATAAGACAGCTGCAGAGGCTTCAAATAAACTTTTAAGATAGAAAGAATGATTAAATCCAAATTCAAATCAGGACAAATAAAATAATTTCTTCATTATTTATCGAGTTATCTGTGGTGTACAAATGTCTCTTACACCATGTGACTTCTGATGGAGTCTTATTACGCTGAAGGAGTTTTAATGTCTCTCCCTGTTGGAGTGTTTCTGTAAACAACAGTCTGCAGACACCCCCCCCCCATAGACCACAGAGTAGACTGTAAATAGGTCTGTTAGCATGTAGCTGGAGGCGGCTGTGAATCATGCAGCCCGTATCACTTGATCCAGTTGGACGCAGCGCAGCATGAATATCAGAGAGCTGAATCATGAGCTGCTGTGGCAGCGCGGTGCAGGCCGCGTCCAGAGTTAAATACCTGAGAGCTGAGACTGTGCACAGTTGGTTTGTGAGCTGTCCATAGGAGATCACTGTGGTATTTCCTCAATAAGGCTCAAAGAGGCAGAGCTCCCAGAGGTTCCCATCAAGTCCCAACGTCAAAATTAAACCTTAATACCCCGGGCTTCAGTAAACCGGGCTCACTGTGCTCTGGTCTGTGGACCAAACCCTCCATCCACAAGAGGAAGGAGAGCAGACCACGCTATGTAGCATCCAAACATTTCACTGTGGCAGGAGATCGTCTGCTTAAAAACCAGTAAAGGTTGATTTTACGGTAAAGAAACAGCTCCCACCGCCTTTAAAAGTGACCAGGCAGAGTCTTCTTTAGGCCCCGTTTACACGGAGTCACCCTAAAACACAAAGATTTTTCCTTTTCAAACTCAATCTGCGTTCACACGGAGACACTAGAAACAAATGACACCGCTGTAGTGTGCATGCCAGTCCAGTAGATGACGATGTACACTGTAACTGATTTTTGTAAATGTAACAGTACTTTACTGTAATATCTACCACTATCTGTGGTTAAAAACAAACAAAAAAAACCTTTACAGGAAATTACTGCAAAAGGCAAAATAGTTTTTGAAAACACTGACTTTTGTAAAAACCATAAAATCTACAGTTACCAACTGTAAAATGTCTTTACAGTAAGTTGCTGAAAAGCGTAACAGATAAAGATACATTTTCCCCCAGGAAAACTGACCAATAGGAAGTAAGATTTTTTTGGAAATGTTTGAAATTATACAGTGAGTCAAATTTTTGACTAAAAATAGTTTATTTGATAAAAATGTATGTATATTTCTTTTTTTATCTTCCTAATTAATGATCACTAAAATAGTGAAAGATATAGTAATATAAATGAAAAAACAGCAACTTCCCCATAATTTCAGATAAATTCAAAAAGTTGGAAAATAAAAACTAAGTAAGGATGTTGCTTTGATAATGCAGTAATTATGCTGTAAATTGAAAGACAGTAATGAAACCTTGAATAAAAACTACAGTAGTAAAACCACTATAGAAAATAAAGACTAGTGCTATAAATTAAAGAGTTATGCTACTGTAAAGACATTTACAGTAACTTACTGGCATCTTGTGACCTGTATGTAACTGTAAAATTTACAACAACCTTTTTACAGTGTAGGTTTGCAGAGAAACAGCGCTGCTACAACATGGAGCCCAGCAGAACAGACTGACCTGCTTGATTCTGAAATCATGCATCTCATCTTGCCTTCATTGTCCAACGGTTTCACTCGGCTAAATGCTTAACAACAGGAAGTGACTTGACAAGTGGAGTCACTTCCTGTTGTACAAATAATGGCATCTCATGTCAGTTAGCCTGTACTCATCGTGGTTACTCAGTTATACTTGGTGAAATCTGCTCTCCACAGAAGTTTACTTCGTGGGGATTGTCTTTGACGAGGTTCATGTCACATATAAGTGTTAAATGATACATCTGTGTGGGATCATTTAATGTGAAACGATAGTCTTAAGGTAGTTAAAGGTGTAGTCAGCAATCTTCTAATCTTCTAATCTAATGCACTATTTGTCAAATTCACCGTATTTCTCCTCTCCATCCACAAGATGTCCCCACTGACAGCATGTTGAAAAAAAAGTCTGGTTTCAATACACAGCCTTGGCTCTGAATTTCAGCAGGTAAATACTGTGGCTCGGGCCGAGTCACCAAACAGGGTACACCCCCCCACATCCAGGGGGCGATCATACTCATGCACAGATCAGACAGAGGGGGGAGGGGGAGTCGTAGGTTGCGTAGCGTGCACAGTTAGCGTAAGAGAGAGATACAATAGGTGCAGTAGCAATGGCTGAAAAACAGCCCAAAAGAAAAAGGTCAGAGGAGTGAAAAGTGAAAAAGAAGGGCTATGACCATGAAAGAGCGAAGACCCGGGTCAACATTGGTGTTGCTTTCTGACGGTGGAGGGAACTCCGCGATCTAAAGACCTGAAAACGGACGCGGATGTCGCCATCTGTCTGCTGGATAGGTTAGCAACATTAGCTTTGTGGTGCTTCACATAACAGTAACAGCCGTCGGGCATTCATCTTATTGTCTAATCTGTCAGAATGTTCTGTTGTTGTGATGTTATCAATAATGACAGTCGAGTTGTCTGACGAGTCGGGGTTAGCTTAGCTACGTTGGTCAGCTATGCAGTTTCTACGGTCGTTTCCATGACGATGCACGTCCATCAGCTGTTCTGAACAACAAATCTGTGTAGATAGTTTTGTCTGATAACAAACCGAGCACGGTAAACAGCTCATATGTTACTTTGTAGACGATGAAGCTGTTGTTGCACTCTGAAACGATTACATGTTTCAGCCTGAAACTCTCCGACTCTGGTTTTCACAGAGCTGCATGGATTGGTCTGTGAAGAGAAACAACAATGGTGAGTGGACGCACAAAGATTCAGGAGTTTCTGTTCTGAACAACAAATCTGTGTAGATAGTTTTGTCTGATAACAAACCGAGCACGGTAAACAGCTCACATGTTACTTTGTAGACGATGAAGCTGTTGTTGCACTCTGAAACGATTACATGTCTGTTTCAGCCTGAAACTCTCCGACTCTGGTTTTCACAGAGCTGCATGGAGGAGCATTCAGAAAACTCTCAACTCTGGACCCTGGTTTCAAAAGTTTGCAGATTTAAACATGTGAACAGGAGGCCAAAACACAAAGAAAACTCTTTGGATTTGGTCGTATTAGGCCTCATGTAAACAGGCCTAAAGTCTGATAGATGAACATTTCCAAACCGACGACTCCACTGGCAGCACATATCAGAGAATCAGCCCATGTCCACCCGTTCATCAGACTCATAAATATAGGACCATGATATTTCTTTATTTAACTGCCAGCATATGTGGACATGAAGATAAAGATAAACTGAACCCTCCTGATTTTGACATTAAGTGGCTGTTTCAGTTATTTCTGCTTCTCTCTATAGGAAGATACCACATAGTGCATTTCCAATTTTCTACACACGACCTACTTGCTGTCTACTTCTCTCTCTCTGAGACTTTCCCTCCACATCTCTGAGGTTTGTTCTGCATGTGAGCTCAATGAATGAATAAAAAACCCTCACACTGGCAAAAGTGTGAAAAGTGCCAAAGTGCTGGTGAATTTAATCTTTAACATATAAGAATACACTGTAAAAAGGTTTTTGCAAATTTTACTGTAATTTACTGGCAACTAGGAGCCAGTAAGTTTCTGTAAATGTGGTTATGGTAGCATTACTCTCTTTAAGTTAACAGGAATATTGTATTTTTTATCACTGTTAAACTTCTGTGTTTTGAGGTATCATAACAGTCTTTCAATTTACAGCATTATTACTGTATCATCAAAAACAGCTTCCTCGCTGTTTTTCCATTTACAGGATCATGATTCTACAACTCTTTTATGCATTTTAAACTAGAAAAGCACTCGGAGAGCGCAGACCTCCGCCAAGCAGCACCGTTCCCAGACAGTGATCCGGATCAACACCAAAATTGAATCAGTTCTTTTCCCATGCTGAACATTTCCTGAAAACATAACCTCCTTGGCTGAGGTAATTACAGCAGACTTGTCATATTTTAAAGCATATAATGATATCTTTAACTATTTTACGGATCATTTACAGGAAAGATATAATTTTGTAAATAAAATAAATACATAAATAATACATACATCATTTTTACCTTCACCAAGGAGGTTATGTTTTCGGGAGAGTCCGTCTGTCTGTGAACAAAATAACTCAAAAAGTTATGGATGGATTTGGATGAAAGTTTCAGTAGATGTTCAGCATGGGAAAAGGAAGAACTGATTCGATTTTGGTGTTGATCGTGATCAGCGTCTGGCCACCATGATAAAAAATGTGATTTCTGTAAATGGACTTGAGCTTATATAGCACTTTTTTCTAGTCTTTTGACTACTCAAAGGTGCTTTACACCACAGGTCCCACCTACCCATTCATACCCATTCACACCCATTCGCACTCACTGATGGTTCAGAGTTTCTATGTTAGTTATCCATCAGTATCTCTAACACATCCACGCCCTTTCAGGCCCATTTACACGCCACTGACGCAGCAGTGGGAGCAACTTGGGGTTAAGTGTCTTGCCCAAGGACACATCGCCATGTGTCGCCCGGAGCTGGGCTTGAACCTGCAACCTCCCGATCACTGACCAAGCGCACTATCCAACTGCACCACTGACGCCCGATTTCTGTGAATAACTACTGAACTAAAATAGATATCATTATGAATCCAGTTGCTAATGGTATGTTTTCATGGTCAATGAATCTCAATATTTAGATGAAATAAAGGTAGGACTAATATTTATGGTAAAATCACAATATGGGTGAGGACTGTTGTGCTGGCAGAGGTCTGCGCTCTCAGAGTGCTTTTCTAGTTACACAATAAAATACATTAAATCAAACGATGGTTTCACCCAAATACATGAAACATCATCTAAAAAAAGTTACCTGCTATTGGTCAGTTTTCCTGGGGAAAGTGTTTTCCTCCTGATTCATTTCAAGTTTCAGTATTTACTGTATGGACATTTTAAGGTAAATAACTGTAGATTTTACTGTAAATGCTGTTAATTTTACAAAAATCTGATTTTTTCCACAATATGTTGCCATTTACAGTAATTTACTGTATTGCTGTTTGCAGTAGGTAGATGCTGATATTACAGTAAAATGCCGTAGAGTTTGCAAAAATCAGTTACAGTGTGTGACAGATTTAGTCTGAGAAAGTTTATTAAGTCTATGAGGATAATAAGCTTATACTTTCTTTTTTAGCTCGTAGCTTTACCATTGAAACATGTGAAGGTGTGAGTTATAAACCTTGTCTGTTAAAAAAGAAAGAATAAGCACACATGACGGATCATCAGAGCTCTGACTTTGCCCTCAGATCTCAGACACTCCACTGTTTTCATGAAGAGTCCAGCTGGTCCAACAAACTCGCCCCTCAGACTATCATCACGCATTCGGAAGCTTCAGGGGAAACACCGGATGAATGCTGGCTTTGTGAAGCCGTGGATGCACCAATTAAACAATGTCAACATGACCCACTTTCCTGTCTGTTGTGTTGGTTTGAGTGTGCGGCAGAAAACACTCTGCCTGTACTTTATTAGTGCAAAAGTCAGCGCGGTGCCCTCTGACCCACAGGCATGTTTGGACCCTACCTACATCTACACTGTGAAACTCAATCCTCTGGCATCCCCGGGAATGCTCCTCCGTCACATGCAGCTGCTTTTAGGACGATCCGGACTGCTCCGAGAACTGTGAAACACCAATTATTGTGAAAATAAAGACTGAAGAGATCATGAAACATGTCCTGTGGTTAACCAAGGTTTAGCAAAAATGTGAAAACTGTCCCGTTGCACAATGCTCTCATATGTTTTAGTGGCCAAATGAACAACAGTTAAGGCATACCATCTTAAAATGAATCTTTGATATGAAACAATGTTTTGGATTTAATAAAGCCTGTCTGGTTAAATATTCACTCTACAAAGGGTCTGGTATCTTTGTTTTAGAATAGAATAGACTTTATTGTCATTGTGACATGTAAAAACGCACAGTGAAATTAAAAAGTACCATCCAGTCGGTGTAAATAAAAACTACAACAAAAAGCCATCAAACAAAAGTGAGGCTGAAGTAAGTCAGCTCTGCAGCAGTGATAAATAAATAAATAAATATAAGAATAGAAATTAAAGGACTGAATCACCACTTGTCATTATTGCACATCCCCTGTTTTGTGAGCATGGTTAAAAAGTGTTTTTTGATGCATTGAGGGTGATTATTGCTGTTGGGCAGAAGCTGTTTTTGAATCTGTTTGTTCTTGTCTTGATTGTCCTGATGGCACCAGAACAGAGAATGGCCGGGGTGGAAAGAGTCGACATTGATATTTTATGAACGGGAATCATCCACGGACAGATTAGAAGCATAGAGAGCTGATATTTGAGAGGATACACCTGAAGAAGACTGGGCAGAGGCATGCTTACAGGCACAGCAAAAATACAATTGAGATGATTGAAATGGCTCCAGTATGAATGGCTAATATGAACTTATGTCACCCCAGTTAAACTCAATTAAATCTGTCCTAATATTCCAGATATTTGTTGTAAGTGTTTAGAAGGAAAGGAACACTGATCCGTTGTGTTTGGGAATAAACAAAAGTAAACTTATTTTGGCTGAATGTGATGCAAACCATCTCTAGATAGTAAGTAAGAGCCTTCCCCATGGAGGCCAACCTCTCTATTCTGGATATATACCCTGAAAATTTGGTTGTCAATTCTAAACAGTCAGTATTCATTGATTATGAGCTTCTATGAGCTAGAAGACTGATCACTCTTTTTTGTAAAAATATACTGTTGCCCTCTGTAAAGTTATGGTTGAATGAGACAGCAACATATCTTGGATTAGAAAGACTTGCGTGTACTGTTAGCCTGGACCTGCCTGATCCTGAAATCATACATCTCCATCTTACCTCCATTGTCCAACGGTTTCACTCGGCTAAATGCTAAACGGCCTAATCAGGGAGGAGACGTGGGAGCAGAGGGCGTAAAGAAAACAGGAAGTGACTTGATAGGAAAATAAATCACTTCCTGTTGTACAAATAATGAAGGCTAATGTCAGTTAGCCTGTGGTCATCATGGTTACTCGGTAATACTTGGTGACATATGCTCTCCTCATAAGTTTACTTCGTAGGGAGTATCTTTGTCTTCTGGTATAATTTAATGTGAAACGATAGACTTAAGGTAGTTAAGCTATCAGCTAATGGCCATTAGCTGCTATGGTTAACAGCTTACAAGTGCAAACAACAGCTGTTGGAGCTATTTGTTTATTTTTTTGTATTTAGTGGTTTATTTTAATTTAGAAAGTCATTTAAAGTATTAGTTGTTTAGCTACATTGTCCTTCCTTATAATAAATTTAAGTTTGATTTTTGGGGTTGAATATATAAATATATATATTGGCTAGTCTTTTTTTAAATTCAATTAGATGTTTTGTATATTATTAGTCTTGTTTGTCTGGTAATGACAAACTGTGGATGTTATTTAGGTAGGTAGGTGATAGACAGCCAGCATGCACCGGGGTGGGCCGATGGTTTTTTACCAGCGTGAGAGAAGCAGCAGGAGTCGTGATCTCTTTTGTTTTCTTGTTTGCCAAAAATAAACCATCGGAAAACGCAGAACTTTTGGACATTGGACTTCTTTTGCCTGCTTGAATTTCATCCCCACGGTGCATCAGTGATCCATTAAGTTCCAGCTACAGTGGCTAACAACAGTAAGCTGCTAACAACAGTTAGCCACTACTACTTACGGCCATTAACTGTTGTTTGCCCTTGTAAGCCGTTAGCCGTAGCAGCTAAGAGTTAGCCATTAGCAGCTACATTTAGCCACTACATATGCTACGTCATAGCAGCGCTGCTTGATATGATTGGTCTGTGATGAGTGTGAGGAGCCAAACGATCGTCCAATCACAAGCTGCTGTTGTTTTTGAAGATTCTGCCCTGAGAACATTTTCACAGTTTGGAAAACTTTATCTGAAGTTTTAGAGGATGAGAATGTTGATATAACTTGAGGTCTCGAGGTTACCACTGCTGCTGCCTTTTTAACTGTTTTATTTACTTCTGTTATGACTGTTTTTGTATTATTATTTTTATGTAATTTCCTCTGCTTCGATCCTTTATTCTATTGTATATTTATAAATCATTGCTGCTGTTGTGGTCATTGTTTCTTTGTACTTTTTTCCTGTTTGTAAAACTTAATAAAATATTGTTTAAAAAAATATTCACTCTACAGAACAACTCTCAGAAAATATGTAAACATGCTTTTCATCCTTCTGTGGACAAAAGCAGCTCGGCGTCCTCGCTGCAGACCTTCATGTGATAGCATGGTCTCTGTTAGGGGCGGACTGAGGCCGACCTGGACCTCGCTGGAATGCAGGTCAAACAACAGGTCAAATGTTTTCAGCTCAAATATAAAGCATCTTCTCATATTCAGACTGAGGTATGTTGGCACAAAACAAGAGACATGATGGCCTCGCAGTAAAACAGGCACGCAGAAAGAGTTTGATCTCTGTGGTCTGATTTCCATGATCAGATTTTAACTGTTAAGTCATTTTACTGAACACAAGGATCATTCTCCTGCATGTGGAACGCTCTTAGTTAAATGATTTATAAACTCTGTAAGAAATGAAAGACTGAACCTGCTGATTACAGATTTAAAATCTAAATATGTGACTTTAAAGACTGTTGAGTCAAATATCTTCACCACATACAGTCTGATGCACTCCAGGCCTGCAGGGGGCAGCCACATGCACAAGAGGAGGTGGAACCAAAGTCTCAGGAAGTGCTCCTGGAGGGAACATATTCACCTGCACACCCACTGGGAGAGCATGGCATGAAATGTTTGGATGTAGCTCACCTGTGGCTCTCACCTGCTCCTGATCAATAAGACGATGCAACAGGTAAGAAAAGACGACTTTGAATGTTGACGATGTGTTTCCACGACTGTTCGGTTAATTTACTGCAAAATAAGTTGAATAATTTTGATTATGCTGGTTTAAGCTGATGTGCTTTATTGAAACTTTAGTTAGTTGATGTAACTTTAAGTAACTTAAGTTACTCATTACCTGTTTGAGATGCTGGGTTAACTTTGAGTAACTTTGTTTTGAGAATGATGTAACATTAACATTTAATCTTTAGAAAACTTTGGAAGAAAGTTGTGTTTATAAAAACCTTTTTGAGACTAATTAAAGTCTTTTCTGTTTGTCTTGAAGGTTATAAAACTGTTCAAACTATCTGTTCATGTCCACTGAAACCATCAAACCCAGAGCCATCTTCAAGAAAATAAAACCAGAGAATAAGAAGAATCGATTTGTCCTTTGCATCCTTCAACAGCTGATCAGTTTTTCATGTTTGGGCAGAGTTGTGGTCACAAAAAACACAAAACTTTGCACTAAAATAAAACATTTTCTAAACCTCTCTTAACACTTTAACTCCCAGTCCAACTGTTCGGCAGAGTTTAATAAATTCAGGAATATTTAACGTGTAAAAAATCCCAAAAAACATAAAACGTCAATGTTTCTGTGAATGTTTTACAATATAGAGAAAGCAGCTAACAAACCAAAATGAAATATTTCCTTTTTGTGGTATTTAAAGGTTTAAAAATCTAAATATATAATCTGTAATTCATCCAAATCATTTTTGTGTGTTCATCAAACTCAGTGTCATCTAATTTAGGTTATTTTTGCTATTTTATTTACACACCTTTCTGCCTCTTCTAATTCATTTTGTCCCAAATATGTGTGTATGATGTAATCGGCTTCATAAACCTTTAAACCCACTTTAAGAATATACCTGTTTTTGGTTTGTAGTTTTCCATGTTCCCTGATACTGTATGTTAACAGAACCAAACTATGATTTGATTTGTTCTGTTTTTAAGTTAAATATCTCTGAATTTATTGATGGCCTCTGCCAAACAGTCGAGCTGGGAGTTAAAGGGTTAAAGTGCAGATGAAATTTAACACGGTTTAATCACTGAGCATGAATCTGATGTGCTGCACAGAGAGTTTATAGTAACTTCTAATTTCCAACTCTTGTCTCTAGTTTGGCCTTTGAATAAACAAATTATAAAATGTGACATATTTAACAGCATAAAACACAAAAGTTTACAGAATAACAATAAAATACAAGTTTGCATGGTTTGTGAGGTTGGTGATGAATTCCAGAGTTTAGAGCCTTTAAAAGAGAAAAGCTGACCGTCCAAATGTTGACTTACATTTTTGTTTTCTACAGTTTCCGTTCACTTTGCTTCTTTTCTGTCTTTGAATACATTTGGATAAGAGTTCAGGAGAAAGATTATTAAAACATTCAAAAACTAATTAAAGGAAAGAAAGCTGCATCAAGCTTTCAAAGCTCAATAGATTAGACTCCAAAAAAATAAGACAAACAGCCAAAACCCACCTGACAGGTCGGGCCCTGTCCCGTCAGGTAACTACCTGAGAACATCTTTCTTCAGATTCTTACTCAGAGCCTCTCTGACACTCAGCAGCAACAACAGAGTTTACAGTAACATGAAAATACTGTGTGGATACCTGAGGAGAGTCTCAGGAGCATGCTCACAACAGCTTTACTTCTTCACCTGGACTTTTAACTAAAGCTCAGATCGACCTGATTCAGTCTATCAGAGCGGAGCAGGGGAGTGAAGTGTCCATGCTGAAGACCATCACCTCCACCTGAGCTGTTTTAACATCACTGACAAATCAGAAAAGAAAACTTAAACTTAAACTTAGAAAGAAGTGAACCTGCAGAGACTTTGAGTTTTTATCTGTGAGTCAGGAGATCAGAGCGCAGAGACAGGCTGACTCACTGCAGCCTGTTTGTGACATGATCTCATGATGATTTCAATATTCCTGCAACAACTAACTCTGTGTGTGTGTGCATGTGTGTGTGTGTGGGTGTGTGCATGTGTCTGTGTGTGTGCATGTGTGTGTGGGTGTGTGTGTTTGTTGCGATGACCTCATTGAGTTTCACCTTCCCTCTCGGTTTTGAAACCTGAGTGAGCTCTTTGTTGTGAAGAGGAAACTCCAGATCCCGGCCCGTCTGATGAGGCCCTCCTTTGGACACACTTCACACCTCCACTAACAGGAGCAGTGACACCGGCACATTCACAGGACGGCCTGGTTCACTTTTTCTCACGGAGCAGAGTCAGCGCTACAGGACGCTTCGTCTTTACCGCCCATCTCAACGGGCTGTGAGGCCACGCCTCCTGAAGCCTCGCTGTGGTTAACAGGTGACCACGGCAGAGCTCCATCAGCTCCATCACCTCCTCCACGTGCTCACACTGGCTCTGAGGTAAAGGCAGAGACACTCTCAGAGCTACTGCTGTTACAGTTGTGCTGGGATTTCCAAGATCTGAGTGGGAAATTTCAACTGCAATGCCCTCAAGGTCGGGATTTCCCACTGTGAACTCGGGGATCTTCACCAGCCTGTAGCTGACGATCAAAGATGGCCGCCCCAGAGTGAACACATGAAGCTCCTGTAATATTCTGTTTATCTGCACTTCTGACTCGTGTTTATGGCTCTAAATCAGACAAATACTCAGTTATGTTTGACTTGTATTCATAGAAATGCTGCCATAATGTTATTTCCATTCTTCATGTGATATTTGTGAACAACAACACAGGACGTGCTAACAGCTAACAATAGCCTGGTAGATCAGCATGTTTTCTTCAGACTTTGTAACTGGTACACTGATAACTCAGAGATGATGTAGACAAACACATTTACTGAAGCAAAGCTGTCTTTACAAACAACAGTTAAAAAACTAAACCCTCTTCCCCCTGTTCAGAGCCGAGGCTGACATTTAAACAAAGACAAGAGACATTTATTTAAAGTGTTGCCTACTATAGATGAAATTTATGTTTTAACTCAATTAAATCAATCAATCAATCTTTGTTTGTACAGCACCAAATCAGAACAAACGTTATCTTAAGACACTTTAATCAGAGTCTATGCTGTGATCTTCATTTATAGATATATTTTTTTATAATTATTTTGTTTTATTGTATTCTAAATCCAACATGAACCTGTCGTGAGTAAAGCTCTTTAGTAACTGTGACAGTGTTCAGAAAAAGCACCTGTTTCTGCTCTCTGTTTGGCTGTAAAGTTTTTTTTATCATGGAGGTATAACCATTATCAGCACGAACAGAGTGATCAAGATGATGGTCCAGTTCTTGTTTAGTTTCAGGATCAAAATAAAAATCAGCCCGTGCATTAATGCTGTATATTTAAGGACATATCTGCTGATAATCTACATTTTCTTACTGTGAACAAACCCTATAGGAGCCTCACATGGACACTTCCTGTCGACACATCTGTATTTACTTTATTCCCAAATCAGCCTCCTTACATGGCTACAAACTTGAGCCAAAGTGCAACAGAAGCAGATTACATGACCTCCAGTTCCCATCAGTTCATTCCTGTGTCTCTGGTGGACAGTTAAAGGAAATCCCTGTTAACAGTCTCATGACTTTATCACAAAAATGTATTTAAAAGCAAAGTACTCAGGGAAATTCCATTAAATCATTAAAATGATTTATTAAATGGAAAAGTGAGCGAGTCTCCATGACCTAATGTTTTGACCTTTAGGTGGAAATTTGTATAAAGTTCTGAGGAAATCCCATTTTGCTGTTTCATTTTTAGAATTTGTTTTTTCCAAGCAGAAAGTAAAGCACCACGACTTCGAGCTCTGAGCTGTGAAACCAAATCACTGAACCAAAAACACATCAGAGCAAAATTTATGAAGATTATTTCAGTTGGTTTAAAATGCTGCTCGGTCTCCATCATGAGGAGAGACTGATTAAAATAAAACTGGATTTAAAGTTAATAAGGAAGAAAAGAATCTCACAGTACACAAGTGATTTTTAAAAATAATCTGTTTTATGTTTTTACCTCCTAAATACAAACTTTGACCCGTTAAATAATTAATTTGCCTTGTTTTTTTCTCTTTTTTACTCAGTGACTGTCTCCCACCGTAGGCCACACTCACAGCCCTGATGGTAATCATGGTAATAATAATAATGGATTTTAAAAACCTTCAAATCCAACACAAAAAACGTCAGTTGTTTTGGTTTTTGCATTTTTTTTCTGTATCCTAAAATATTGACAGAAACAATGACGTGTTTTTAACACATTAAATATTCCTGAATCGACTGACCTCTGCTCAACAGTTGAGCTGGGAGTTAAAGGGTTAAAAATGACAAACATTCTTTAATTGCATTAATAAGAAGCTTAAATTGGACTGGTAAAGTCTCATGCTCATTAAATTGTGAATTCTTAGTTATGTTTGAATTAAATGTATGTTTCTTGGTATACGTCTTTTATGAAGCTTTATTTGCTCATTTTGTTTATTTATATCCAGCAGTGTGTAACAGTGTGGCTCTAAGGCACTGAAATAAAAATGCATACGGCCCTGTTGATAATCAAAGTTGCTCATTTCTGAAATAAAACAAATTTAAAGCTGTCCTGACGTTTGGCAAAGACAGGACGGTTAAATCAGAAGATTTTAAAAAAGATCTTAAAACCTATCTTTTTAAAAAGAAGTTAGTGCAGTTAGTCATGAATATATTTGTTTCCAATGCTTATTACATCCAACAAGGAGGTTATGTTACTGCAAGCATCTGTTTGTTTGTTTGTTTGTTTGTTTGTTTCTCTGTTAGCAACATAACTCAAAAAGTTCAATCGGATTTTTTGTGTCTTTAAAACCTTGGAGCTCGATCCAGAAGAAAAATGCCATGAGGAAAATGTGATTTTCATGAATAACTACTGAACTAAAATAGATATCATTATGAATCCAGTTGCTAATGGTATGTTTTCATGGTCAATGAATCTAAATATTTACATGAAATAAAACACATCACTAAACTTACACGACATCAGTCGGATCGATAACTACTGACATGCTCCAGATTAAAAACTCCAGTTCCACTGAAGTTGGGACTTTGTTCAAAACGTAAATAAAACCAGAAAATAATGATTTGCAAATCTTTTTCAATGAACTAAAGACAAAATATTGTTCACGCTAATAAACTTGATTATTTTTTGCAAATAAGCAGCACTTTGCATAAAGGCTGGGAGAGAGGCATTTTATCACCGTGTTACATCACCGCCCTTTATGAGAAATGTCCTTTTTAGTTAACTTTTAAACAACCAATAGGGCCTGGTATGTTAATTAAAAAAATACTAAACAAAAATAAGATCACCCCCAAACTTTTTGTCAAGGTAAATTTTGATAAGTTTCTAGTTTTGTCTGGATCATTGTGATGCTCTGGACGTTCAGTTTGGGACATTTTCAGACCACACCCATTTTAGATGACTCTTTATAAAGGACATTATTTATTTATTGTCTTATCTACTTTTTTCTGCTGTTTTTACCCCACTTGCTTTATCTCACCTTGTTTTGTCTTGCTCTATGATTTGTAAACTTATAACATCCCACATCTCCCTCTGCTCAGTCTTGCTTTAATATGTTTCCTTTATAGATTATTTATGTTGTTGACTGACCGTATGCATGAATGCACTCTGGAAATGTCCAATTTTCTGGAGCATAGATCTGATGTTTGAGCCCTGCTCCATCCTGACACCTAAACTGCAGAGTTAAATCCCTCTGCTTAACTCCCCACAGTTATTTCTGCTGTATTCAATCATCGGGACGTCCTGATCCGTCCCAGCTTTTCAGATGTCATCACTGCTGGAGGTAAAACCGCTAACAGCCGAGCGTCTGACTGAAATGACGGGTTACAACAGATTTTCCCATCAGCCCATGGGAGGTGGAATTTTCTCCGCTGGTGGAGGAGCCTCATAAACCTTTGACCCCATTCACATGACAAAAGTTAGTTATGGGGGTCTGTGTGACACATCTGAGCAGCGTGGGGCTCCTGAATTATACATCAAACCACAGCCTGATGTGGAGCCTCAAACAGACTGTGACCTTCCACAGATCGGCTACTGGAGCGGCGAGCTGACAGTAATCAAAGCGAGCTGCCCCCCCCTCCACCCATCTCCACCCATCAGCACAGACATTCGTCACTTTGGTATTTTCCCTCCAGAAAAGAGCCGCAGTCGAGCATGTTGAGGCAGTGACCGTCTAAGACTCATGCAGCCCTTCACCCAATTCAACGCAGCCCACCAAAGAAAATGGAAATATGAAGAAAACAACAGCTGCTTAATATGACCCATCATTATTAACCTGTACTACATAATGTACTGAAGAAACTAAAGTGAATATTTTATTGATGCTATAAAGAAGATAAATGCAGCCCACCAATCAGCCCCCCGAAAGAAAATGGAAATATGAGGAAAACATAACCACTGAATATGATGCATCATTATTAACCAGTTCTACACAAATGCACAAATCAGGGTAGGTGTTAAAATACTTTAACTAACTATAGACTGACACGTTTTTGTTTTTTTACAAGTTATTAACCCTTTAACTTCAAGCTCAACTGTTTGGCACAGGTCAACAAATTCACAAATATCTAATACTTTAAAAAAGGCATTATTTTTTAATGTTACTGAAAAAAACTAACGAACCAAACTAACAGATAATCTCTGAATAATACTGAACCATTTAATGATATAATGATGTATTTATTTAAAAGCTGCTCTTCATCAAAAACATTTTTGTGTCAAACATTTTATGTTTTTTTTATTGCTACCTCATTTACAAACATTTTTGCCTTCTCTGATGGATTTTGTCCCAAATATTTGTGCATTTTTTGTGATCACATTATCAAAAATTAACTGTTTAAACCTTTAAATTGCTCTATTTTATAAAATATTAATGTCCCTGAATTTATTGATGACCTCTGCCAAACGGGCAGTTATAGGTTTAAAGAACTTACTCTGCTATAATTGTCCCCCTGATATATTTTATTAGGTACTACAATTTAATATATGCTGTTAGTTAAAACATATTAGGAAACAGTGGTAAAGGGGATATATTTGTGCTTCAACCCTTTAACTACTAGCTTAACCGTCTGGCAGAGGTCATCTATAAATTCATATTTAATGTTTTGACAAACAGAATAAATCAAATCATTGTTTGATTCCTTTTGCATTTCAGAGAACAGAGAAAACTAAATACTAGAGCTAAAAACAGATATTGTCTTGGTGGAGGAAGGACCTAATATGGTCATATGGGCATGTTGTCATATTTTTGTTTTAGATGTTGGGAAGTTGAGTTTCCTCCTCCTGCTGTTTGTTCCATTATAGTTTGTAATTGTTTATGTTTTTGCAAAAACAACAAAGAGTCAATTAAAAAACACTAAAGAAGCTCTGAGACAGAAGTGCAGCGTCATCGTGTCTCTGCAGACTTTGACAATAATCAGCTCCTTAATCCTCAGCTGTGAACTTATCCACATGCACATTCTCGTTTGAGCGTAAAATTAATATCAGTGATATCGACTGTAGTTTAACTCTACTGGTATTCAGTAATAAACTTTACTGGTGAAGCAAAAACTGTCACTAGTACTACTAGTAGACTTAAGTTGACTTAAAAATGTTCATTAGCACTACTTGTTAGCCTTGCATGCTGCTAAGGGGGCGGGGAAAAGCAAATTCAGGCTTCTCATTGGCTTTCAAAAATATTACAGCCAATCAGGGAGCTGGATTTGGTTATAACCCCGCCTTCATTTGCATTGGTCTACTAATACAAGTAGTGACACTTTTGGCTTCAGTAGTACTACGAGCAGACCAAAAACAGTTCAATAGTACTATAGTATGATATTTTGAGTTTACTGGTGGTATTAGTCAATAAATATTTTGTTTTTCTTGTAAAGGTTTTTTGGTGCACTAGTGCGTGCAGACCTTATTAGTAAAGAAAAGAAAAAGTCTGGTTGATGTCACTGATATCAAATTGATGCTCAAACGGCTTTTCCATGGTGGATAAATGTTTGTGTGAGTGAACCGAGATGCTGCTCAACAATCAGGTGAAGGCTGATGAACTCGGTTATTGTCTCTGACCAGCCTTTTCCTCTTTGAGTTCATGATGCAGATAAACTCTGACTCATGAGCCTCTGTTTTCATTGAGCTGTTGGACTGATCAGAGAGCAGGTGGAGATTTTCGTCAGAAAATGGCCGACACAGTAACACAGAGATAAGGCTTCTTATTTGTTTAAACATACCTGAGGTCAGACAAAGAGCCACTGTCTGTCTGTGCTCCACATCATTCAGCCCAAACTGTTTTTATCAAACTTCATTTCTGCATCGAGCCGGATCATCACAGCAGTTATCACAGGACAAACTCATTTAAAGACATATATATAAAACACATAATAAATATATATTTGTAAATACACAAACATCCACCCAGATAAAAGTCAAACCAAAAACCTGCCCATCAGCACACTGATTTTAATGTCCATGAGTCGGTTTACACTCACATTCTTGTGCAGATGCCTCGAAGGAAAGTTTGTCCTTTCTGTTTTATCGTTGTTTCAGATCAGGGAGGGGCAACAGGCGGCTCGTGGACCAAATGTGACCACAGCAGCTAACTTCATGTGGCCCACTGGTCATTTTAAATGTTAAAAAATGGACAATTATGAGGAAATGTGCCCTGACAACATTAAAAATATACATATTTCAGAGAAAATAGAGCTGAAAATGATGATTATGGATTATGTGGAACTCCATTTCATCCTTCTGTTGAACAGAAATGAAAATATAAGTAAATAAAAATAATCATTAGATAAAGAAGAGATAACTCCACTTAGCTAGGCCACTTTAATGGGACCCTCATGGGGACTAAAGGTTCAGATCATCCATGTGGGATAAATTTAGTCGGACTCAGAGCTGATATGTTCAACATGACGAGTTCACTGCACCACAGAGTCACCAGATCTCGATACAGCAGGAGATTGAAGCCACATTCGATATTTTATAGTCTAAACTAATAAAAATCACGACTGAGTTTATTTGAACATGAAAAATGAAAACTAACGAGGCACAGGGCTCATTAAGACCTAATGATGATTCACTTAATCCACAAACAGGACATGAACGGGTGAAACATCCAATTAATGCATCATATTGTTTATCAATATATTTGACATTAAAACAACATCACCGCACAAAACCTGACATCAAACTGACATTATGATGTCAAAGGACTGATGTTGTATTTTCTCCTTTGGCTTCTTACATTTTTTTTAAGTTTTATTATCATTATTATTATTATTATTATTATTTTATTTACTTTATTTAAATTTTTCCTTAGTTATTATTATTAGTATAATTATCATCATTATTCTCTTTTTCTTCTTTATCTATTTAGCCCTGTGGTAATTTTATGTGTTATTATCTTATCACCATATATAACTATTACTGAGGAATAAAAATTTACTATGATAATTTTTTTTATCCTAACCATTTTTACTCAACTGTCCTTACTATATTATTTTATTTTGTTAATTTATTTGTATTAATTGTTATTATTCCTATTACTATATATTTGTAATTCATTTATTATTGCTTTTTTAAAAATGGTTTTATTATTTCTTTTCCACTTATCTATATTTAGTGTTTTTTTTTGTTGGAGGATCTTATGTATGTATTTATGTTTGTTTATAGATGTGCATACCTGTTTTTTGCATTATGATTGCACTTACTGCCCTTATGTTGTCCATTGTGACCAACTTCATAACTTACGGCCGTGACATGATTTGCTGATGTCCACATGCACGCATTCATTGTAGCAAATGAAAAAACTGTTAATAAAGAGCCAAAAACTAAATAAAATAGAGAGTTTAAAAAAAAGGACTGATGTCATGTTGATGTTGAACTGGACCTTCTGGACCTGGATGAACCTGAATCAAACAGAACTGGAGCAGCTCTGGAGTAAAGCAGGTCCAGCATGGTACTGTGGAGGTGTACCTAATAAAGTGTCCAGGCAGTGGACCCCCCCTCGCTGACCTCCTCGCCCCTCTGAGGGTCTCTGCTCCTCTTTGAAGGAGTTTCATTATGAATCAGTCTGAGTCACAAACAGCTCCTCCCCGGGCCTGTGGAGCCTCTGATCCAGATCCAGACCAGATACCAGAGGTGGAGGTCTAAGTGTGGGGGGGAGACCACCAACACCCCCCCAAACATGGACCAATCACATGGCTGAAGCCTCTGACGAGCAGCAGCTCTGAGATAAGGCTGAGAAAAGCTACTCAGACCAACAGTGACCCAGGACCAGAACCAGGAACAGGACCACGACCAGGGCCAGACCAGACCAGGGCCAGGGCTGGTCCTGCAGGATCCAGATCCCCTTGAGTCCTCACCAACATGAGAGACCCTCAGAGACCCCCAGGCCGGCTCCAGGTAGAACTTTCAGCACAATAACATTCCTCTGCGTCTTATCAGATGTTCACATCCCACACCTGCAGGCACCAAGACCCCCACCCCCCCCTCATGAGGACTAGCCCTGACCCCCCAGAGCATAGAGGGGGGGAGCTTAGACCACAAACAGCCAAACAGCCACACCCCTGACAAACAAAGACCTGACACCAGGACCCTCAGGCCTGTGGGCGGGGCTAACAGAGCCAAATACCTGTTTTACTTCAGACCTGATAAATGCAGAAATATATATTAGGATTCCTTATTTGAAACTTTTTTTTCCAAAAAAATAAAAATAAAATTCACCTGATGAAGAAATAAACTAAAGCAGATTTACCTCGTTTTACTGTAACACCTACATCTGCCTACTGTAAACAGCTGTGCAGTAAATTACTGTAAATGTCAAAATATTGTGGAAAACATCAGATTTTGGTAGAATTTACAGTAAACTCTACATTTATTTACAGTCAATACTGAAAATGGTTTTGATCAGGAGAAAAAACACATTTTCTCAGGAAAGCTGACAGGTAGCAGGAAACATTTTAGGTAATGCTTCACATTTTTTGGTGAAACCATCTCTGAGTAAATGCATTTTATCGGATAAAAAATAATGTATTTATTTTATTTTAAAAAAGTATATCTTTCTAATAAATGCTCCTTAACATAGTTAAAGATATCTTTATATGCATTTAAATATGGCAAGTTTGATGTAATTTAAAGAGTACAACAATAATACTGTAAATGGAAAAACAGGTGTGAGGTGCATTTTGTCATTCATGATTTAGCGGGAACTTCTACACTGACACAGACAGCTGCATTATTTTCATAAAATATCCACACAGAATAATCTGATTATTATTTTATCACCTAAAAGAACAGAAACGAGCCCGAAGCCTGTAAACACGTTTCTCCTTCAGGCGATGACGGAAGTTACAAACTGGTTTGTGTCACTGCTGGAAGGAAAGTTAGAGAAAGGGTTTGACTTCAGGTGTTAGAAAATATTTATACACCAAATATAAGAATTATTGTATTATCATTTCTTACTGCAGTTCAGCCTGCAGCTGCAGACATTTGTTTACTGGGTTAGGTTTGTCTCTCTGGGCAGTTAAAGCCAAACTTTATATACAAATTCTTCACCGGGAACATTAATTCAATGGATATACCACATCACTGGGGCTTTTTAATGCTATTACAATTATTTTAAAATATCTATTTTTGTTTTCATGATCATAACTATAACACCAGAAACAACACACACCCCTAGTTTTATCTTCAGTTCGGGGAGCAACATGTGGCTGAGTCATAATATAGATTTTGTTTTTGTTTGTTTTTGCCCAGCCCTAATTCTTCCTTCGTTCCCTTTATCTGCTTCCTACCTTCCTTTCTTTCTTCCTTTCTTTCTTCTTCACGTGTAGACTGGCGCAGATTTCTTATTGAGGAACTTGATTTAAGGAAGATAATTCTGTTTCTGTGTTATAATATCCATTATTATCACTGTTATAGTCGTTATTGTGTAGTTTGGGACTGGTTACATACATGAGTAACCTAAACTCGGCTTCTGTGTTGAATAATCCACTTTCTGTCTGAAACGGTTTAACGTGCAGAAAGGAAACTAAAATGAGAGCGCGAGCTGTGCGCGTGGGCTCCCGCCTCACCTCTCACCTGAGCCCGTGAGCCTCCAGAGACTCGAGCTGAATGTTCATGTCTAATAATTTAATAACTCCGGAGTATAATGAGGTCACCTGCCCCAGCATGGCCGCAGTAAAAACTCCTTCCTACCTTGGAGCAGCGTCCCGGCGCAGAGAGAGGCCAGCAGCAGCGCAGCAGTCAAATCCATGCTGGAGGGAAAATCTGAAGTCCTGATGGTCTGATGGTCTGAAGCTCTGGTGGTCTGATGGTCTGATGGTCTGAAGCTGTTCTGTGTACACCTCTGAGCAGCAGATTGAGGAATGAGGCTCTGGTCGGACACACTCAGATATGTGCGCAGGGCCGAGGCTGCCGGGGGCGGAGGAAAGTCCACAACATACCAAAGTCCCTGTGCGCGTGCGCGCGCCGAGGGAGAGGGAGCAGGTGAAACCGAGCTGAGCGCGTGCACAGGGGGGGCAGCCCGGTGTTTTCTGTCGCCTTTGGTGTCCCGGAAATATGAGAACGTGTGAAATCACCCCGAGACAAAGTTTCTGTTTCTGTTTCACCTCCCAGCGGATTTTAAAGAAACACACATCTAAAAACTTCGATCAGAGAAAATGACATGGCAGATTTTAGAGTCAGAGCTGTGGCTGCACCCGGACAGACCAGGATCCTGCGCCCTGCTGATGTCTCCTTATGAAGCCCAAACCCTGCAGGACCGGGACTCTGCAGACCTGATCCGGGACTGCAGCTCCCTCATGCGGACTCCTCTCGGCCCACCAGGCTCGCTGCAGACCTGATCCGGGACTGCAGCTCCCTCATGCGGACTCCTCTCGGCCCACCAGACTCTCTGCAGACCTGATCCGGGACTGCAGCTCCCTCATGCGGACTCCTCTGCGGTTTATTCCTGCTCCTCTGAATTCAGCCTTATCACTGTGTAATCTATTTTCAGGAGGAACGCGGGGATTTCCCACAAATGTCCGTCCTGTGATCAAACCACAGATGGTGAAAAACCAGAAGACCGAGATCACCAGGGTGTGAACCACGTGATGACCTCCAGCAGCTGAAAACACCTGGTTACTGTGCCAAACAGGGACTGAGTCATGGTGGCTTTATGAGTCACGGTGATTTCCTGTGATTGTGTGACACCGAGTTTATTCAGTGAGGTCACTTCCTTATTATAGTCCATTATCCCATTTTAATCTCACTGATGAAATACCCTGCACATCATGTATTATTCTACACTGTAAAAACTAGATGCCAGTAAGTTACTGTAAATGTCTTTACTATAGCAAAACTCTAAATCAACAGGAATAGAGTTGTATTATCTATGAATGTTTTAGTTCTCTATTTTCATTCGAGGAATCATTACTGTCTTTCAATTTACAGCATTATTACTGTATTATCAAAAACTGCTTCTTTTACTGTTTTTCCATTGACAGGATCATTTTATATGATGTTTTAATTATGAAAACACAAGTTAAACAATTAGAGAAATACAATAGTATTCCCGTTAATTTAAATGGAATGTACTACCATAAAGACATTTGCAGTGATTTACTGGCATCTTGTTGCCAGTAAATTACCTGTAAATTACAAAACACTTGCAGTGTGGCCTTTTCAGCTGTTACATGTGAGCTCCAGTCTAACAGGCTGACACAGCCCTCTGTCTTAAAAGCTCAATCCACATACACCTGGACAGACAACAGGCTCTCAGGTCAATTTAAAGTTCAGAGTGGCGTTACAGAAAACATTTCCATCAACTAACCTAACCTGCTGTCTACATACTGCTCCTCTATTCTTCCCTGCAACCCCTGCAGGTTCCTCATGAAAGTGGTTTTTTAGTGGTGTTGTTTTTAAGTCTAAGTTTTTGCATCGTTTATTTTCAAGGGTAATTTTATATTTACATTGTTGTTTAAAATGACTATTGAAATCAGTCTAAGAATAATAGTACATCAATCTAAATATATATATATATATATATATATATATATATATATATATATATATATATATATATATATATATGTATATGTGTGTATCATGTGTGTGTGTGTGTATGTGTGTGTGTGTATATATATATATATATATAGATATAGATATATAGATATAGATATAGATATAGATATGTATATATATATATATATATGCATATATATATATATACATATATATATATATGTATATATATATATTACAGTAAAATGCTGTTAAGTTTACAAAAATCAGTTACAGTGTGATGTGATTATAATCAGTGAGGTTTATTCTTAATGCTGTGAGGAGCTCTCGTGAGGGTTTCTCTTGGGACACTTGCTAACCTGTTGACCTCACGATGCTCTGATGTGAATGTTCAACCTGCTGCTTCAGTTGTTGTTGATGGTTTGTGTCTGTAAATTAAGAACAGTAATGATACCTGAATAAAAATCGTAAAAATAGTAAAGCTATTATAGAAAATACAGACTAATGCTATAAATTAAAATAGAGTTATGCTACTTTAAAGACATTTACAGTAATTTACTGGCATCTTGTTGCCAGTAAGTTACTGTAGAAATTACAATGACCTTTTTACAGTGAGGTTAAGGGAAATCAGATGACAGTTCTGATATTTGGAGAAAGATCTGTATCATCTCTCTTTAAAGAAGAGGAGAGATTTCTGCTTTGGCTGCAGTCGTGTTTGTTTGGACCGGTTCATGTCGACCTTGGAGCTGGTACATGCTGGTCAGAGGCTGAAACAAAAGTCAGCAGCGAGGGAGACACACAGCAGAAATATGATGAAGAAGTCCTTTGCACTGTAACTGGTTTTTTAAACTCTACAGCAATTTACTGTAATATGAACATCCACCTACTGTAAACAGCTATGCAGTAAATTACTGTGAATGGCAACATATTGAGGAAAAACATTGTCCATACACTAAATACCCAGGAAAACTGACTAGTAGCAGGTAACATTTCTTAGATAATGTTTCATATATTTGTTGGGTGAAATCATAATTTGATTTCATGTATTTTATTGTGTAAAAATGATGTATGTATGTTTTATGTATTTATGTAATTCACAAAATTATATATTTCCAATAAATTGTCCGTAAAATAGTTAATGATATCTTAAATGCATTTCAATTTGTCAAGTTCGTTGTGGTTTAAAATGCATGAAAAAGTTGTCGAATAATGATTCTGTAAATGGAAAAACAGCGAGGATGCTGTTTTTGATAATACAGAAATAATGCTGTAACTTGAAAGACTGTATTGATGCCTTGAATAAAAACACAGAAGTTAAACAATTAGAGAAATACAATAGTATTCCCGTTAATTTAAATGGAGTAATGCTACCATAAAGACATTAGCAGTGATTTACTGGCATCTTGTTGCCAGTAAATTACTGTAAAATTTACAAAAACCTTTTGCAGTGTGGCCTTTTCAGCTGTTACATGTGTGAGCTCAGTCTAACAGACGGCACAGCCCTCTGTCTTAAAGCTCAGTCCACATACACCTGGACAGACAACAGGCTCTCAGGTAGATTTAAAGTTCAGAGTGACGTTACAGAAAACATTTCAGCATCAGCTAACCTAACCTGCTGTCTACATGCTGCTCCTCCTGTTCTTCCTGCAGCCCTGCAGGTTCCTCATGAAGTGATTTTAGTGGTGTTGTTTTTAAGTCTAAGTTTTGCATCGTTTTATTTTTAAGGGTAATTTTTTTATGTTGCATTAATTGTTTTAAAATGACTATTGAAATCAGTCTGGGAATAGTAATTATATATATATATATATATATATATATATATAGATATAGATATAGATATAGATATAGATAGATAGATAGATAGATAGATAGATAGATAGATAGATAGATAGATAGATAGATAGATAGATAGATAGATAGATATAGTTGTATCATCACTTTTACTATCTTTATTATTTGAAGCGTCATTATTATTTTTGTTCTTGCAGAATATTATTTAGTCAGGACCCCAGAGCAATCTTACACATGGGGGAATGTTTAGGAAGTAACTCAAGTGCAGGAGATTGAGACGTAAATGCTTAGTGCCACTGTAAAATAAAGTCCAGAAAAAGATCGCTGTATCCTGATTATTACCCACAGCCTGGAGACTGCAGTCAGCCCACCAAAACCTGGGTCACATCTGTTTAAGGAGCTCAGAGCTGCACTGAGGTGGAGGGCTGCACATCCAGGGGTCAAACAGTTTCTAGAAACTATTTTAAGATTTGCATGATTACCTTTATTATTGATAATTACATGATTAATGCCAAACCCTCTGTAGTGACCATTTGTTTAAAAAACTCAGAGAAAAAATCTAAATATCAAACTGACACTTTAACCAAACTTAAAGGATCACTGATGCACCGTGGGGATGTGATTTACGCAGGCAAAAGAAGTCCAATGTTCAAAAGCTCTGCAATTTCCAACGTTTTATTTTTTGGCAAACAAGCAAACAAAAGAAGAAATGAGATCACGACTCCTGCTGCCTCTCTTACGCTGGTAAAAACCATCGGCCCACCCCGGTGCATGCTCGCCTTCTGTTACCTACCTAAATAACATCCACAGTTTGTCATTACCAGACAAACAAAACTAATAATAATACAGAAAACATCTAATTATAGTTAGCTAATGACTAACCAAAATATATATATTTATATATTCAACCCCAAAAATCAAACTTGAATTTATTATAAGAAAGGAAAATGTAGCTAAATCTAACAACTAATACTTCAGATTACTTCCAATTTAAAATAAAACACTAAATACATAAAAAATAAACAAATAGCTCAAACACCCTCACAGTAAAGTGTTTGTTCAGTCTGTGGATCAGAGAGGAAGTTCGATCATGTCCTGTTTCAGAAGTTCTGCTTTTCTCTGTTATTTTGTTCTGTTATAAATCCTCCTTCACATTTCTGTCTGATATAAAACTTTAATAAACTCTGAAGGTGCAGTCTGGAACAATCAGATGAGTTCAGACTCCATGTTGACTGAGGGAGGCCGAGTCCGTCCTTGTTTACTCAGGTATGTTACCTGTGTGGGGGCCTCGGGCCCCGGGGCCTCTTAAAGTTGATGGACTGGTTTCTCTTCCCCTCCACATGTAACCGTTCATGCAGACAGAGAGACAACAGGCCCTAAAAACAAAGAGCCTGCACTGAGGGAAGAGCCTCATCAGCTCACTCACAGCGTTAAAACCATCCTGGACCAGGATGTTGTTCCCACTTTGGACTCTGAGCTTTTCAAATCTTAAGCTGTTTCCCTCCATGAGCATCGACTCCTCTTTATTCTGCTGTTTGTGTTTGTGTGCTGCAGCTCGTCAGTCTTCTGTTTGTTCCCGTCTGTTTGTCGAAACACCGTGTAAACCTCTGTTTTTAAAAGTGTGTTTCACGAGTTAGGAAGAGGCGTGGTTTAGGTGTGGTCCTGCTCCTGAAATTCTGCTTAAAGCTCCACTTCACGAGTAAGGACCACACCATCAACAGGATGAATTTGACAGTTATTTATTGCGTACAGTGGAAAACAAGCAACATAGCAGTTACATGAAGCTGATAACAGTTTGGGGAAACTTCATGGGGAATTCACCGTAGCTCCCGGGCATGACGAACCCCATTTATAAGGTCCTGAGGAAAGAAGGTAGGAAAAAGTTTTAAGAAAGGTGAGGGAGGGGTGCGTTGAGTGTGCGAAACAAAAGAGGGAAATGGTCGGTTAGAATTTATAGGAGCACAGGAAGAGGCGTGGTTTAGGTGTGGTCCTGCTCCTGAAATTCTGCTTAAAGCTCCAATTCATGAGTAAGGTCCACACCATCAACAGGATGAATTTGACAGTTATTTATTGTGTACAGTGGAAAACAAGCAACATAGCAGGTACGTGAAGCTGATAACAGTTTGGGGAAACTTCAAGGGGAATTCACCGTAGCTCCCGGGCATGATGAACCCCCAAAAAGCTCCCCGTTAAGAAAGGTACTGAGATGACAAGAGAGCGACTGATTTGGATAGACGAGGTTGTAACAAGCGCATCGTCCGAGGTCGATTTAAGCACTTAATCATTGTCAGTCTGCTTCTTGAGAGGCTGCTGTTTTTGTTATGGCATTAAAAATGTGATGTTTTACTTTTAAACTAGTTAAAAATTAAGTTTATTTGTTTTTCATCTGACCACAGCAGTGGGCACCGTGCAACAGTATAAATCATCATTTAGTGAAACTTAATTAAGATCCACAAATATATCTTAAGCAAAAAAAGAAAGAATAAGCAAAATCTGAAGTATATGTTTTGTTGCTGTTTAATCAAGCTATTTACTTGTGAATTACGTTAAAATTTAAAATAAAAAAACACAGGCATAATACTCAGTTGTTCCTTCTTCAGGTGTTTTGGATTTATGATGCAACATCTTGACATGGTAGAAATTTGCAAAGATAATATTTTTATGAAACTTCAGATGAGGGTTTGGGAATTTACTGGTAGTTGGACATGATACAGCAACCTGAAGGGTATGAAATTTATCCTAATTATCTGTCTACTGAAGTGGACACCATGCATGAAAGGGTTAACTAGGAAGTAGTGCACGGTATGCAAGGTTTAATGGTACAATATGAACAGTGAATTATGATTAGAGCAATAATCATAATCTTGATAGACTTTTTAGTTGTTCTGTTCAGGACCTGTGTCATATTGGTTTGTGGTGTGGATGTGGTTTTATTTTCCTTTGTGTTGTGAGTTTTACTTTCTCACTGTGAGTGTCTGTGATGATCTGCTGCCTTTAAGGGACGACTAACGAAGGGAAGTGATTATTATAATAATTTATATATGGGACACTCAGTCAGTAAGCTGATCAGCCAATCACAAGGCTATGCTGAGACTGACAGTTGATGTGACTGACTTTACCTGGGACATGGCTGTTGGTGCCCAGCTGGTCAGAAAAGAGAAAATATCCAGTCCTCAGATCAAATGCCTGGTTGATGTTGGAGGTTAGAGGAGAACAGTCAGCGTGGTTGGAGACGATAGAAATACAAAAATAACCAAAATGATAACAAAGGGATGAGGACCACGTTTGGACTTGTTAAATCTTTAAGCAGGGCCACACCAGGTGCTGCTCCTGTTTGCTAACCCCCCCACCCCCCACCCCTCTTCTTCACGTTGATGCTGATAATCTTCATGAAGTTGACTCACAGAGAAGAGTTTCATCAGATCAGGCCTGAAGCCTCTGCTCATCTGTCAGCCTCTGAGTTTACTGCTGATCCCTGTGAACAGAGCGCCACCTGCTGGTCAGTCTGTGAACTACACAACACATGTTTCACGAGTCTGAGGGTGAGTCAGGGGAGAGAGAGTAAAAGTGCAGTAAGTCAACAGGTAAAGATTTGGAGTTTCAAAAAATGTGATTTTTGTGAATAACTACTGAACTAAAATAGATATTATGAATCCAGTTGCTAATGGTATGTTTTCATGGTCAAGGAATCTAAATATTTAGACGAATAAAAGGTAGGACTAATATTTATGGGTGAGGACTGTGGCGCTGGAGGAGGTCTGAGCTCTCAGAGTGCTTTTCTGGTGTTTAACTTTTTTATTTTTATTATGTTCAAAACTAAATAAATACAAATAATAATAACCCCTAAATATGATAGTAACATCCCAGATTGGTATACAAAATGTGTGACAGAAAAGGGAGCATCATTTCATTGCATGTTTCAATGTGGTAAAGTTGAAGTGTTTTGGAGGAAGTTAAAAAAGCAATCAGAAAAATGATCTCAAAAGATCTTTTAATGAACCCTGTTTTTTTTATTTTATGAATCAATGGCATTATTTTGGAAAAAGAAAAGTGGACCAAACATTAATTTTTGATGTTGAGGACTTTACCTCTGGAGAAAGTAACATACAGGCAGAGAGGGAGATGAGACTCGGAGATCATTTACTTTATTTGTGAAAGACCTGGGGTTAATAGATGAAGAGGACTGAGTTGTAGTTGATGTAAACCTCATGAGGTGTCTAACATGTCTATAGAAGTTAGAACAATGAAGGACCTCAAATAGCAAAGATTTAGAAAGTTTGTTTTGTCTGAGAGCTTTATGTTTGTTCTGTTTTTAATTTTACATTTTATACTATTTCCTTTTCTTTTGTGTTTGCTTATTTATTTGAGTACAGTCACATTGAATATGATGTTTTATCTGTTTATATTTCTATCTAACATTTCTGTGCAGATCTGCTGTTGAGATGTTATACTGATGAAACTGCACTGAATGGTACAGGTGGTTTATCTGTGTAAAATGTCAATAAAAACAGTGTTCAAAATAATAATAATATTAATAGTAACCCCTGTATCATTGAACATACTGAGCAGCCCTGTATTAAGAACATTCAATCAGTAGCACCAAATAAGCCGCTGATACACTTTAGTAACTTCAGACCAAACAAACATGAAATATAAAAGTCCAGCTCTTAAGTTGTTTTTAATAGTCAGGATCACCTCAGTTTATTTATTTGCTTCCTGGTTTTAAGTCTTTATATCATATTAGTTTCCAGTCCCACATGCTCCACATGTTTGGATTGATCCACAAAAAGACCTGAAACTGAAGATCTGGAGTCACTGGACACTTTTAAGACGATGTTGGAGTTGGACACATCTGGCTGCAGATGTTCTGATTGATGCTCTTTATCTTTCTCCTGTGGTTAATCCAAGCAAAATAAGCTGTCTGAAAATGTGACTTTTCTTTCTTCATGTATTGAATTCTTGTTTTATGTGTTTTATGTGTTTGTGTTAAACTGTTGAATGAGCTCTTGTCTTGGCCGGGACACTCCTGCAAAATCTCAATTAAATGGTTAAATAAAGGTTAAGTAAATAAAATAAACAGGCACAGGGATGTTTTTCTGAAACATTCATCATCAAACACAAACACTACTCCAGCTCACAGATCTCTGAGTTCACATCTGCACTCAGCTCGGCGTCTTGGTTTTGTTTTGAAGATGTTTTTAGTTGTTGTTTCTGTTTTTGGATCATAAAGTCTGAAACACAGCCTGGTATTGTTGTGGGATGAAAGGATGAAGCACACGAGCAGAAGCATGGAGCAGATAAAACAGATTTATTAAGAGTTTCCTTTTTCAACGGCGCTCACATGTCTCACAGTCAAAGCCCTTCAGGCTCATCAGTCCTCTTTTTTAAACTCACTCATGACCTTTGAACTCCTTGGTGGCCCGTGAATGACCTTATGTTCCCTCTCTAAAGTACAGTTATCATCTTTGTAGTTTTTTTAGCTGGAGTAAATCAGTGAAACAAACTGGAGCTGGAGCGTGCAGCACATCTGTGCTTAACGACCATTAAACTGCACACGTGCACGCTACAAAGAGACGACACTGAGAAAACATCCTCTTTAGAAAGGAGCGAGCCGTCTGTAGAGGACGAGCGCCGTGGCAGAGAGCCCCACGACAGCCAGAGAGAGGACGCCCACGGCCACGCCAAGGCCCGTCCTCGCCTCGCCACCGCCACCAGACGCAGCTGCAAACAGCACAGACACAAGCAGAGGGTTATTACTCTGTTATTAATGCAGCAGAGGAAGAGGTTATTCATGCATTTCAAACAGTGAGGACAAAAGAAGATCCAACATTAAAAAGAATCAAGACTGAATTTAAATAAGAGCAGCCCGGTGCTCTAAGACGTGTCTGAATAATATAAATTTGCTCTAGTTTTAATTGTCTTGTTCCTGAAGTTGAGTATCCAGGCCAGTCCAGCCCTGTCCGACCCGACCGTGAAGCTAAGGAATAGCATTTATAGATAACCTATTTAGATGCTATAAAACTCATCTTAAAGTGTGTATTTACAGTATATTCTGCATAAAAACTGATCAAACATTATATGAGTGAATCAGAATGAAATCAACAGAACCAAATCTCACCTTCCTCTTTAGACGTCAGCGCTGAAACAAGAGCAGAGCAGAGGATTAACGTTTTATTCTTTAATGTGTGAGTTCATTCTCTGAGGATGTCATATCTCAAAGTTTGATCACCTCAGCCTGCTGTGGATTTTTAGTTTAAGGTGGTATGAAGCTGATCCATCAATGTGTGGAGGAGGAAACAGACATTATCCTCTTCATTATGTATTATACAGATGTTATAAATGGTGCTGTCAGTAGATTTAAAAAATTGAGTAATTAATTAAATATTACCTAGAATTAATTAATTTAATAATCTATCTTTGATCTCACTTTAAAAAAAAAGCTTCATCTTGAGGTATTTTCATATAAATTCATTAGATTATTGTGGCAGATCTAAAGGTTGATTCCACCCCCCAAAAAACTGAAGCAGAAGCCCAGTGCATAAAAACTCTCCAGCTTTAACGGACCAATCAGGGGACAGAGGCGGAGCTAAAGGTGTGACGACAACAGGAAGTGACTGCATGTTTGAAAACAACAGCGGCGTGTAAAAGTGATCTCTGTGGATGCAGAAAGATCTGCAGTTTGATCAGAAATGGATTCGACTTTAAAAGAGGAGAAAAGAACAACACTTCAAGCTTTTTTATGGAAATCAGGATTTTGCAAAAATCCAAAAATGTTTTCCCTCAACCTTTTACCATTTACACTAATTTACAGTATAGATGTTTACAGTGGGTTACTGTAGATGTTACAGTAAAATACAGTTTCATTTACAAAAACCAGTGTCAGTGTGAGTAAGAAGAGCATCAGTATAGAAACATACACGGGGTCTTTCAGCTCCATCTCCAGAGGGATTTATCCACAGACTGTGGACCTCAGACCAGGTCTTCAGACTTTAGACCAGGTTTTAGATTTTAAAGGTGTAGTGCAGTGGCGGTGAGCCAATAGAGGACGCTAGGGCGCCGCCCTCTCAGTGGAGAGTGTGATTTTAAATGTATTTACTTTATTTTGAAAAAATGAATATTACCAAAAATTACTTATTTAAATGTGTGATATAAATATAAACATGAATATATACATATTAATATATAAAGTCATTATTTTCATTAATGTTACACAAAGGTAAGCCCACTCGTCTCTACCTCCGTGTCTGATCACACAGTGACGAATAGCCAATAAGGGACTGTTGCTCGGGCAAGATAAGTGCATATCAACGTGAATTTGGACAATCAGCATCGTTGAAAATAATCTTCGAAGGGCGCTTCTGAAATCGTCCATCGGGTTAATTCGGCTCATGTCAGTGTGCTGTATTAACTGGTGTTAGATTAACTGGTGACAGTTCAGGCAAATGTGAAGGGGGCGTGCCTTTGAAGGACCCTTTTGTTCACTATCCAAACGTCTCCCAAATCCATATTATACACAAAAATTAGCTCTTTTCACCCATTTACTTACTTTGTGGTGGAAGTGACTTCACAACATTTAGCATGACAACGAAAGATTTTGAAGAATTACAGACTTATTTGACGGCGTAAATATACTGAAGGTAATATATAGGTAATATCTTAGATGCCTGATCAAAATGTCAAACTTTCGACTGTGTCAACTTGTGATAGTCCCAAGACCTGCATTATACCGTCACTTCGGCGTATCAACAAACAATTCATTCATTTATGTGTGTGTGTGTCTGATATGTGTGTGCACCATTCTGTAATCTGTTATTTTTATTTGGAATCAATAATAACACTTTTACGAAGCACAGGTATCCTGTAGTTTGTGTCGAATCGTAGTTGGATGGTTGTTAAAAACTGAGTGTTGCACAGTACTGCCCCACCTAAAAAATATTTTTCACCAGCCGCCACTGCTGTAGTGTGCAGAAGTTGGCAGCATTTCACTGAACAGAAACGGTGAATATAGGATATAATACTTCTATTGGTATGTAACGTCCGTCAAAATAGGTGAACAATTATCCTCATAAAATGTTGGTTTTCTTTTTATTAAGTTTGAAAAAAATTTTATATCTCTGTACTGTGGGTCTCTCCGCTGAGGAGGCTGACATAACGATCCGCCATGTTGTCTACAAAAGTTAACAAACCTATAATCATCATCTTAACTGACCTATAATCTGTAAAGTAATAGTTACAGATATGAATGAAAAACCCTCACCTGGTAACTGTTGTAAATGATGCCCTGTTCATGATCCTTTTTGGTCTTCAGCTCTAACTGATGTGATGTTTTAGAAACAGACGGGCTCATTCCAACATCTGAACACTAGATGTCACTAAAATGCCAATTTCTACACCGTATACATTAATACCAGGTTTGAGATGATAAAAAAATGTAAAATTCTTGGCATAGATAATATTTTTGTGAGACTGAGGAGGAAGTAGGAACATACTTAGCTGGTCATGTGACCACTCATCTTATTTCTTATTTGTGAAATGGTGGTGTTACAACCATCCCCGGTCTCCCCCACACACTGTATAGTTATAATAAGCAGTAATTCTGTATAATTGTCATAAATTAGGCAATAGCAGAATGAAAGTCTCTGGATGAACACAATGTTCTTCATCGTTCTGTCTGTCACTCTTGTGTAAGAAAATTAATTTAATTTCCTTTTCTGTTCAACATCAGCAGCTCCAGCAGTTTTTCTTCAGTTTTACTCGTTTGTACTCACAGTTGTCATTTCTGGTGACGATGGGAACAGCTGAGGACAGCGTGGTGGCTTCTGACACACCTGTGGACTCAATGTCTCTTTTCTTCCTGTTGTTACACTGCTGTAATAAATAAAAGTATATAAAAATGTAAACTAACTGAGTATGAACATGTTCGATCAAACATTTTTTGCACAAATGTTAGAAAATCAACACCAGATCAGAAAAAGTGTGGTGTGGCTGTGTTAGTGTTAACGTTTCAGATTTCTGAAGTTTGGTTGTTTGAGGTTCATGGCACCAGTGTGACCTTACGCCACAGTGACATAGATCAGTTCTGCATCTGTGAAGCTAGAGCTGTTTGTTGCTGCACGTGTCGCCTCCATCTCTGAGATTTAAAGAGTTTCAGGTGAAAACAAAAACAGCAGAGGCTGATGGAAAAGCACATTTTGGTAAAGGTCATCATTAAATTCAGGGATATTTAATGTTTTAAAAAACAGAACAGATCAAATCAGTGTTTAGTTCCATTAGTAGTTCAGTGAACAGAGAAAACCACAAACAAACCAATAAACAGATATTTCTTAATGTGGGATCAAAAGGTTTTAAAAGCCAACAGTTGATTGTGTGATGACACAAAAATGCACAAATATTTGTTAAAAATCAACTAAAAAAGGCAGAAATGTCTGTAAAAATGCAAAAATAACTAAAAATAGATGATATTGAGTTTGACAAACACAAAAAATGTTTTTGATGAATAACAGACTTTATATGTGTATATCATCATATCACTAAATGATGAAGTATTTAAGCTAATAATAAAAGTAGCTGTTAGCTTTGTAAACCTCTAATTCCCACAAACAAAATATCAGTTCTTTTGGTTTGTTTAAAGTTTTCTGGCAGAAACAAACAATGACGTGCTAAGTTAATTTAGCACATTAAATATTCCTGATTTTAATTTCCTCTGCCGAACAGTTGAGTTGGAAACAACCTTTCTGTATTCGTTGGGTTAGAAAGGTGATGCTGGGATTGGCCTGGAAAAAAATCCAGTATACTATTCACGGGTTTAAGGGTGAATATGACAGAACCTGGTTCACAGCTGATATTATAAGTCTACCTTTAGCCTCACTCTTAGCTTTTATCTATGAATTAGTCTAATTTAATTAATTTTCATCTCTTTCTCTCCCTCTTTAATTTTTGTCCTGGCTCTAATGCCCATATTTGACTATTGGAAAATGTATCCTTTAATTATTTATTTATTTACTTACTGTCTTATGATGGAGGTATTTTGTTTGTGATCACCACAGATTGAGTTGAATCTTTCTGGTCTGTCCTTTTGTTTTTTCATTTCCTTTCTCTTTGCCGTATTGTTTACCCATTCAACTTCAGCTTTATTATCATCCCATGGGAAAATTGTTTTTCAGCAGCAGGCATCAGCACACCAGTACATGATAAAAGATAAAACATATCGGCATTGGGAAAACCAGGAATAATCCTGAACTCAAGAAAAAGAAAAGCACTCTAACCACAAACTGCCAAAATATACAGAATACCAGTATCGAATGTCCAATGTGGAGGCGAAGTAGTTCACTATATTTTTTAATACTGCATAAATAGCTGAGAATAATTTTTTTGACATGTTTTTAAAAGAAAGTAATTGTTTACCATTCTACAATTCTACAATTTCATTTAGCAGACGCTTTTGTCCAAAGCGACGTACAACACAAGCAAGAATTCGGACTGAGGGGAAAAACCTTAGCAAGTGCTTCAAGTCAATTGGCCACAGGTGCTGCCAGCTAGTGCCAGAAGAAGAGACAGTTTTTTTTTTAAATTATTTATTAAAAAAAAAAAAAATGTTTATTGAACATTATGACTTTTTTTAATATTCCAGTAGCCTTTGCTTTTCAATAAAAGCACAGCAAAGTTTTCATTCATATTAGGCCTTCAAACAAACAAAACAAAACATGCATTAAAAAACTAAAGTGCATTAAAGTGGATAAACCTGCAACAAATGAATTATTGTCCTTTTGACAGAAGTCTGCTCAGCCATAGTCACACGTAATGACATATTTGATTTTGTCATAGCGTCACACGGTACTATTCAGCCTTGATATTACCTCACTCTACCGAAGGCCAGTATGGCTTTTTTTGTAATATTTGGTAGGTAGGTAAAGCAGATAAAGAGATTCAATAATTGGCCAATAAATAGACAAGTATTACAGACTAAAAATGAGTCCATAAATCAGTTTGTGGATTTGGTTCAGGGGATGCCACCTGGATGGGGCGGGTCTAAACTTTTTAAAGAAATACTCATTAATGATGTCGGTGTGATTGATGTGATTGTTAAAATTCCCATTCCTGTAAAGATGATCTGAGCTGCACCCACTGACCTTAAAGCTGCTGCAGCTGCTGACCTCACAGAGCCGGGTGATGCAGTGCAGGTAGTAGGTGGAGACCGTCTGGTTCTGCTGCTCCACAAATCTGAAGGCGGAGAAGGAAAAACGGGCGTGGTGGCTCTCGCCGTTCTCGTGCATGGTGGTCATCTGGTCCCTGGAGCAGCTGTGAGGTGGAGACAGAAAAGAGTTAAAGATGTAGCAGCTTCAGAGTTTATTAAGACAGAGACGGAAAAACTCACGAGACGAAGAGGTTGAAGTAGGTGGAGTTGGTTGGATAAGGAGAGATGGAGGCGTAGCATCGGTCCAAGAGGACGTGGTACCTGCAGGGACACAGCAGGTTAAAGGTGGAGGATTGATTCAGGTTAAAGGTGGAGGATTGATTCAGGTTAAAGGTGGAGGATTGATTCAGGTTAAAGGTGGAGGAGGATTGATTCAGGTTAAAGGTGGAGGAGGATTGATTCAGGTTAAAGGTGGAGGAGGATTCATTCAGGTTAAAGGTGGAGGAGGATTGATTCAGGTTAAAGGTGGAGGAGGATTGATTCAGGTTAAAGGTGGAGGAGGATTGATTCAGGTTAAAGATGGAGGAGGATTCATTCAGGTTAAAGATGGAGGAGGATTGATTCAGGTTAAAGGTGGAGGAGGATTGATTCAGGTTAAAGGTGGAGGAGGATTCATTCAGGTTAAAGGTGGAGGAGGATTCATTCAGGTTAAAGGTGGAGGAGGATTCATTCAGGTTAAAGGTGGAGGAGGATTCATTCAGGTTAAAGGTGGAGGAGGATTCATTCAGGTTAAAGGTGGAGGAGGATTGATTCAGGTTAAAGGTGGAGGAGGATTCATTTAGGTTAAAGGTGGAGGAGGATTGATTCAGGTTAAAGGTGGAGGAGGATTGATTCAGGTTAAAGATGGAGGAGGATTCATTCAGGTTAAAGGTGGAGGAGGATTCATTCAGGTTAAAGGTGGAGGAGGATTGATCCAGGTTTAAGGTGGAGGAGGATTGATTCAGGTTAAAGATGGAGGAGGATTCATTCAGATTAAAGGTGGAGGAGGTCCTCACTGGTCTGTCAGGTTCACGGCTTGGACCTGGACGTAGATGTTGGTCCTCAGCTCCAGGCCCAGAGATGGTATCACCATGGGGGTGGAGTAGTTGACGTCCTGTCCACAGAGTCACAGGTTAGATTGAAATGAGATTCTTAAAGCCACAGTCACACCTGAAACAGCAGGTAACAGCTCAGAACCTCCACCCTCACAGCAGGAGGTCTGTCCATGGAGGTCTGTCACCTTCACTTTGATTCAGTGAAATCAGACACTCGGTCCACTCTCAGTGGGACGTAGGTGGAGGAGGATTGATCCAGGTCAATGACCGTCCAGTTTCCACAGTGGAACAACCCACTCTACGCTTCCCCATCGAAGTCAGAAGACGCTCAGCGTCCGACTGTGTTAAAGCGCTGAGACGCTGGGGATGAATGAGAAGGAAGTCGCTCCAGTTACCTGTGATAAGTAGCTGATTCTGAACAAAAGATGAAGGTATTCTAGAGCATATTTAGTCAATGAAATGTACACACAGCAGGACATATCAACACTTTTTAGGACATTTTAAGGGAAGCAATCACCACTGTCTCTGCTCAGACTGACTGAGCTCTGATAGACGTCACTGCTGCACACGCTGACCTGAGATCAGCTGATAGAGTCCTTAACGATGTGTTTTAATGATTACTTTGATTAATTGTTGATTGATTGATTGACTGATTGCTGTGAGTGTGTGTTAACTCACGCTGTAGAGGCCCATGCTCAGAGTGCTGATGAAGCTCCCGTTGTTGTCCCTCACTGCGATGGAGGACGACGACCTGAGCAGGAAAACATCAGACAGGTGAGGGAGGTGTACTCAACCACAGAACTGAGACCACAGAGACTCATGCAGCTCATTCTAACTTTGTCTTTTCACTGAACAGTGAAGCCTGGTGTGAGTGTTTGTAAAGTTTTTTAAAAAATCAACAGACTGAGGATCATCATCTCTCGAAGATTATAGAACGAGACAGCTGGACTGTGTCGAGTCTTTTGTGAAGATGTTTCACTTCTTATCCAAGAAGCTTCTTCACCTTCAAAAAACTCAACACAGTCCAGTTTTCTTGTTTCTGAATCTTCTGGATGAATAAGAATCTACACTAAAGATCCATCATCTTATATTTTAATAAGACCAGAGAGCTTCAAAGATAAAAAGGGCAATAATTCTATGATTCACATTTGGATAAATGAGTGGCTTCAAAATTAATAAATTAAGATTTATTTTCTAGTAGAGCTGTTTTTTTAATAATATCCCAGAGGTGAGCAGACTTCATATCCCACTGAAGCTCCTCAAGCTTTTATAACAGAGAGTACTTAAAGGTTTTTACAGAAATTCAACATTTTTGTTTTTGAAGTTAGAAAATTGAGAATTCAGAGATTAAGATTTTATTCTTTGATAGCTGACTTAAATCTCAGAGCTCTGACTGTTAAACAAAAAAAAATTACCTCAAAATTCAAACTTTAATTTTAGAATTTAGACTTTAATCTCTGAATTGAGATTTCACCAAGAATTCAGATTTTATTCTCAGAAATCAGACTTAAATCAAAGAATAAGGACTTTTTTTTTAGAATTCTGTTTAATGTCTCAAAGATTATTTTTTTTTACCTTTTTCATAGAAATCTGACTTTAACAGCAGCACTTCAACTTTAATTTTAGAGTTCTGTCTTTTTTATAGAATTCAGACTTAAATCCTAAAATACTGAGCTTAATAGCAGAATTTCAACTTCATTTCCGATTTAAATATAAGAGATTAGTCTCAAAATTCTACATCAAATCTTTTCTCTTATTGTTCTGACTATATCAGAAAAATGACTTTACCCTCAGAATTCTGACTTTAATCCTCGATGACCAACTTCAGTCTTTTTAATCTGAGTTCTGATTCTTTTTTATAAAATTCTGACATAAATCCTTCAGATTAATTTCAGAATTCAGACTTTTTGAAAATACTTTTCCAGACTCTCATAATTCTGAGGTGAAAGTTAACTGTCCTTATCCTCCTCTGTAGATTTAAAGGTGCAGTGTGTAGAAATCTGCATGTTAGCTCCATCTAGTGTTCAGATGTTGGAATGAGCCCGTCTGTTTCTAAAACATCACATCACTAAGAGACGTGAACAGGGCATCATTTACAACAGTTACCAGGTCAGGGTTTGTCATTCATGTCTCTAACTATTATTTTATAGATTACGGGTCAGTTAAGATGATTATTATAGGTTTGGTGAACTTCTGTAGACTCATATTAAAAATTTCACTCTTTTTGTCCCTTAAACCCACCCGTAGACAACATGGAGGATCGTTATGTCAGCCTCCACAAAGGGGAGACCCACGGTACATAAAGATTTTTCTAAATTAATAAAAAGAAAACCAAAGTTTCATGAGGATGATTGTGCACCTGTTTTGACTTTTCATCCAAACAGAAACATTTTTTCCCATATTCATTGTTTCTGTTCAGTAAAATGCTGCAAACTTCTCCACAAACACCTTTAAGCTGCTGGTTAGAAAACAACTAAAGTTTTAATCTCTGCAGTTTGGAAATGTGTCACTTGGTGATCCAGCAGGTACGGAGCAGGTCTGAGGTCTAAGGTCACAGACCCTGATCTGGATCAGACCCTGTCCAGGTCTGATCTGGATCAGGTGGGGCAGCTCTTACACGTCCACGCGGGTGTTGTTGATGAGGTACTCCAGCGGGTAGGCGCAGGAGTAGTAGTACTTGAGCTCGGTGTTGTAGGTGACCACGCCGGTGGTGGGGTCATGGGAGCGCACCACGCCGCTGATGTTCACCGTCTGGATGTTGGAGAAGTCAGAAAACACCCCGGTCCCCGCGGCACTGGTGGTCTGCAGGGTCAGAGGAGAGGGGGTGAGGTGGTTTTAGAGGAACCTGTGGGTCCTGTCGGGGTCGTACTGACCACGAAGCTGCTGCCGCAGGCGTTGGTGGCGTTGATGGGGAAGGTGAACCTGACCACGGGCGGGTCGGCCTGCTCGTCCAGGGTGCCCCGACACTCGGACTCGTCAGAGACGTGGTTGAGGATGAGCAGAGACTCGTTGTAGCCGGTGTAGATCACGGGGCAGACCTTTATAGCCAGGCTAACCGAAGAGGTGCCGCAGTCCACGGAGATGTCAGTGTGATCTGAAAGGGGCGGAGCTTCATCAGTGAAGGTCAAACGGGCTGATATAAGAAGTTATGGACAAAGTACTAAACTCCATGACTTCAGTCAAAGTGTGGATACTCCTGCTCAAATATACTCCAATACAAGTGACAGCTGTTCAAGATTTTACTGACGTTAAAGGACTGGAGTACTTACTTTAGAAAATACTCCAGTATTAAAGTACATTTTTGTTATTGCATTGCTGTCACAATTAATTTAAGACTGAAACAACCAACTGAAGCACCGACCTGCTTATAGAAGCTGTAGAATAAAAAGCTTAAGTTTGCTGCAAAGCCTGTAGAAATGTCTATTGAAACACGATTAGATCGACAAAGGGACAAACATTGTCTTTTTTTATGATATGAATCATTTTTAACTTTTACAATCTCAAACATAGATTTTGGATTTGGCCATGGGAGCTCTGGTGTAAAATTGCTTCTGTATCATTACTGCCAAGATGAATCATGATCCATCATTAGCTCTATATTTACCTGTCTGATCTGAGTAGTGCATACACGAGGCACAGGTACGGCATCACCACGTGAACCAATCACATTTAGAAGAGAGAAGAACTTTTATCCACTAATCTCAAAGGAGGAGTTAAAAGTAAAATATTTGTTTTTCAAATGTAGTGGAGTAAAAGTCATAAGTTCTAAAAAGTAATAATACTAGATTAAAGTACACTGTAACTGATTTTTTTTATTTTACCACAGTATCAGTTACCTACTGTAAAAATATATGCTGTAAATTACTGAAAATTGCAAAGAGTTGTGGGAAAACATTTTTGATTTTTGCTAAATTACCAGAAGATCAACAGTTTCCTGCTGTGAAATGTCTGCACAGTTAATTACTGAGAAGGGTAATGGGTTAAGAGAATATTTCATTTAAAACTGATGGACAGCAAATGTTTCCCAATTTTGAGTTTTAAAGTTGAATTTTCTATATGATCTATTGTTAGTGATATATATGTGTGTTTCCATATGTATGTATATACTCATACATAAATACTCATAAGGCATACATGGTCATTGATTACTTTGAGATTTAGTAATTGAATTCATATCAAACAGGATGTGGAATAATTGACTTTTGATACCTAATGGAGAAGGGATGGGATTTAATTACTTTTGTTTTGGTATTTTGCTACATTTGTATAAATGTAATATATGACATTTATTTCTTGCATGTTCAAAACAAACTTCTACTACTACTAAAGTTTGAGTAAATGTATTTTCTTGGGCAATTACAGAATGACATTTTCCTAATAATTGTTCAGTAAAATAGATTAAAATTTAGTAATATAAACTAAAATACAGCAAGTTCACTGTAATTTAAAATGCATTTAATAAGTTGTAATTTAAAATATTATACTGTAAATGAAAAAAAAAACAGAGAAGATGCTGATTTTGAAAATACAGTAATTATTCTGTAAGTTGGAAGGCAGTAATGATACATTGAAAAGAGGTAGAGTAGTAAAAAAAAAATCAGCACATACAGTGATAATGAAAATTAACCCTTTAAGGCCCAAGACCATAGATTATAGCCAGAAAATTCTAATTTTTTGGAGCTGAAATGTTTGTTTCACTTTCTGCTAAAATCCATAAAAAATTTCAAAACATCCATAAAATTCAACATTTAGATTTTTCGTATCTCATTTGATACATTAGGTGTTTTTGGCAGCTGATAATCCATTTGAGGACATTTTTATCATTTATCTGATTGTATTCAGATGTTTTTTTGTAATTTGTTGATCATATTGAGCAGATAGAGGTATTATAAAAGTATGTATCAAATATGATAGAACTGGCTTAATAGGGTTAAAGTAGAATTTTGCTGCTGTAAAGACATTTACAGTAACTTACTGGCATCGTGTTGCTGGTTTGTTACTGTAAAATTCACAACAGCCTTTCTATATTTTTATTTTGCAAAAAATAGTTATTTGATTAATTGTGAGAAAACAATATAGAGATCCAATAAACTCATTATTTCTTCAGTTAAAAGTGTAAAAATTTTATGATTTAGTAGATTATTATATCTTGCAATTTATGTTTAAAGCACATAAAAGATTGTTACCCATTAATCTTCAGAAAAGATTTGAAAAAAAAAAAAAAAGAAATTAATTATAATTTAAGAGGAATTGAGATTTAAAAAAAAAACAAAAATGATGGGTTGTGTTTTTGTTAAAGGGGTTAATTTATGGAATAATCTAACCAAAGATATTAAACAATCCAGATCAACATTTACATTTAAAAGAACATTAAAGGGCAGTATGTTAAGTAAGTACCATTACCATTTTTCTAATTGATGGAATCTCTTAAACATTATAATTATTAGTATTATTTTGATAGTTGTTTCTTGTTGTTGTTGTCATTGAGAATCAAAAAGAATTTGAGAGCAGCAGTGTTGATGACGGCTGTTTTATTTTATTATTATTGTTGTTTTGAATTATGTTGATCATTATGTTGTTTTGTTGTTTTTTAAATATTTTTTAAGTGTCTAAAGGGGGCAGATAACATAAGATCGGTCTTCTTTCTGTTCCTTTTCATTCAATTATATACTTATATGAAAATGTTTATTTCAGATATATGAATGAAATAAATCACTAACTTCAGTGTACAGATACTAAAAAATGTACTAAAGTACAGTACTCAAGTAAATCTACTTTATTACTGTCCACCTCTGAATATGAGTGATGATGATAAGACATGACTTCAGTTTTTCCAGAGTAAATAGTTTGATGGCTGAGATCTTAAAGGCCTCGTACTCGCAGCACAGTCACAATAAAAACTAAAATCACAGGTAGAGCTGAGGACGTCATACCTGGGCGACGGTTATCACTTTGGCAGGTCAGCTGACTGCCTTTAGCCAACAGGGACGCCAGAATAACACAGCTGAGCAGCCTCATCTTCTGATTTAATGGTCTGAAAATATCTGAAAACAGAAAAATCAACATTAACCCTTTAACGCCCAGCTCAACTGATCAATAAATTCAGGAATACTCAGTGTGTTTAAAAAACATTACATGTCATTTTTTTGTTTCTGTCAGAGTTTTAGAATAAAGAAAAAAACTGCAAACAAACCAAAAGAACGGATATTTTCTTTGTGTTAGAATTAAAGGTTTTAAAAAGCTTTTATTATTATTATTACTGTCATATCAAATCAAACCCACCCACACAGCAGTCCATAAACAGTGTTGATAAAAAGCATCATAAATAAAAGACAATAATAACGCACACAGATGTACCCAGAATGTACTGAGGAAACAACAACTTAAAGGTTTTACAATGAGAAAACACTGGAGGTTAGGTTAAAAGTGTAAAATTAAATATATCATAAAATAAAATAAGAAAAAGAATTAAAAAAAGAAAAAGAATAGATAATAAATTGAAATGAAGTTAAAAAATAAAAATAAAATAGAAAAAGTAGAAAATAAAATAAGGAAAGATAGCAAAGATAAAAAGATAAAAAAATAAAATACAACATATAGTAATATATATAATATATAATACTGTTAATCAGAAAGCATTTTTGTATTTGTCAAACTCAGTATCATACATTTTGATTTTTTTATTGCTATTTTAGTTTCCAACATTTCTGTCTTTTTTAAATTGATTTTGTCCCAAATATTTGTGAACTTTCATATCATCACATAATCAGCTGTGAGCTTTTCAAACCTTTAAATCCCACACCATAAAAATCTGATTTTGGTTTGTTTGTAGTTTTCTCTGTTTCCTGAAATGTTAATGGAATCAAATGATTTGATATTTAAGTTTTTAAAACTTTGAATCTTCCTGAATTTTTTTGATAACCCCTGCCAAACTGTTCAGCTGGTAGTTAAAGGGTTAAATTCAGCTCTTACCTGTCTTTACACCTGCTGACTCACCTGCAGTCAGGTCCTTTCCTCCTGCTTTAAAACAGGTGTACAGATGTGCACTACCTTATATAGGCGTGAATCTGCGCTGTGATTGGTCAGAAACAAGGTCAGTGCTGTTCAGGGTTTGAGTTGATCAGACGGTGCCTTCAGGGACCAGGTAACCCGACTCTTCATCTTCAGCTCTCACTTAAGATTCCCCGAGGACGCTAACGAGAGACTTTATGAAGTGTTAAATCCTCAGGATGCTACAAACAGCTAAAGGCAGAGCTGAGCTGTGATCATCCATCAGAGCTGAGCTGTGATCATCCATCAGAGCTGAGGGTTTACTGCTTTATCAAATCTACGACCGACTGTTAGTTCTGTTTCCATCTGTTTACTAACATACTGGAGCAGCCCGCGGTCACAGCTGTTTAGCTAAGAAATCAGAGTAAAGTCCCACTCCTATCAGAAAATACTGACCACAGACGACCTAAAGAAGAGCTGTGATAGGATGCCACCTGAGCAACAAATCCAGTGGTGACATTTCCTCACTCCTAAATATTCCACAGTCAACTGTCAGCTGGATTATAAGAATGTGGAAGTGTTTGGGAACCACAGCAACTCAGCCACCAAGTGGTAGGCCACGTAAACTGACGGAGCGGGGTCAGCGGATGCTGAGGCGCATAGTGAGAAGAGGTCGCCAACTTTCTGCAGAGTCAATCTCTACAGACCTCCAAACTTCATGTGGCCTTCAGATTAGCTCAAGAACAGAGCAGAGAGCTTCATGGATGGGTTTCCATGGCCGAGCAGCTGCATCCAAGCCTCACATCACCAAGTGCAATGCAAAGCGTGGATGCAGTGGTGTAAAGCACGCCGCCACTGGACTCTAGAGCAGTGGAGACGTGTTCTCTGGAGTGACCAATCACGCTTCTCCATCTGACAATCTGATGGACCAGTCTGGGTTTGGAGGTTGCCAGGAGAACCATACTTGTGGGACTGCATTGTGCCAAGTGTAAAGTTTGGTGGAGGGGGATTATGGTGTGGGGGTGTTTTTCAGGAGCTGGGCTTGGCCCCTTAGTTCCAGTCAAAGGAACTCTGAATGCTTCAGCACACCAAGACATTTTGGACAATTCCATGCTCCAACTTTGTGGGAACAGTTTGGAGCTGGCCCCTTCCTCTTCCAACATGACTGTGCACCAGAGCACAAAGCAGGTCCATAAAGACATGGAGGACAGAGTCTGGTGTGGATCAACTTGACTGGCCTGCACAGAGTCCTGACCTCAACCCCATAGAACACCTTTGGGATGAATTAGAGCAGAGACTGAGAGCCAGGCCTTCTGGTCCAACATCAGTGTGTGAGCTCACAAATGCTCTTCTGGAAGAATGGTCAAAAATTCCCATAAACACTCCTAAACCTTGTGGACAGCCTTCCCAGAAGAGTTGAAGCTGTTATAGCTGCAAAGGGTGGACAAACGTCAGATTGAACCCTATGGGTTAGGAATGGGACGGAGCTTAGTTTCATATGAGAGTCAAGGCAGGTGAGAGAATACTTTTGTTGATGTAGTGTACTCATAAAGAAAAGAGTGAATCTCTGCAACCACAAGGTCTATTTGAATTATTTTGGTGTCATAATAAAGTAACTCTTTAGAGATTTGTCCAGATGTGAATTATCAGTATATGTGTTACTGGGACAGAGGAAATGAAGATAGAAGTCAGAATAATTTGACAATTTCATCTTCGCCTAAAAACTGTTGTTAGCCATTAGCCACTTCAAACAGCTCTTTCTCAGATGGATTAGTGAAATATTTCCAATTTGGTACTGTCCATCTAGCGTCATGTCACTGGGCTTTTGTGAAGTCGCCACAGAAACTGCTCCCCCTGGTGACTGGCTGCAGTATAGGTCAACTCTCCGTCTCCCCCATTCATCTGAACGGGCCGTAGTGAAACTTCAAAAAATTAATACACCTCGTAGAAATATTTCTCCCATCCGTATGCTGTGGTGATATGAAAGTATTATTTGGCTGTGTTTTTTCCAAGTCCTCTTTTTTTTCTGAAAAGTTTCTTTTTCATCAGTTATTAGAGTTTAAAAATAACCGCGGTCTACAGCAGCTTCAAAATGATTGACAGCTGCCGTTCTTGTGTAAGATATGTTGTGAACGTAGACTGTAGTTAGACTGGACAGCTTGAGATATTTAACTTTGATAAGGCTATAAATTGTACTTACTCTTAGCTTTGTACAACTCATAATGGAGCGGGAAGGGCGAAAGTTTATGTGCGTAGAGCAGCTATGTAAGGCTCCAGGACGGTACGCTGTATGCTGCGGAGTTTTGTGACTGTTTACGACAGCTGCGTCCAGATATGGTCCAGATTCTCTACTGGCTGCACAATGGAGGCGCCCTGATGGGGGATATTCTGGCTTCAAAACCGTTACATGGTAGAAGGCGGAGCCATGCTGTCCACTATATTTTACAGTCTATGGGTAAGATCATCTGTAGGCCTCGACATCATCGAGCCTCTGCTGAGTTTGATCACTGGAGCCAAAAGTTGTTGTGTTTTTACTGTTCTTTTATTAAGACAAAAAAGGTATGGTTACCTTGACATGTTTAGACATTGCTCTGCCGTCTTCTTCAGAAACATCAGAAATATCAGATCACTGCAAGCGTGAGAATCACATAATGGACTGGGATAAATCAACTTTGATCGGATCAGAAAGCAACAAATACAAGAGGTGGATAAAGGAGTCGATAGAGATCAGAAAATGGGGCACGGACACCATCAACAGGGATGTGGGACTTTCCTGCTCTCACACACCTGGGATTCGCTTCTCCAGAGACCACCAGGCAGCAGGGGACGTAGCCGGCGGGACAGATCATGTGATCAACCTGTCCCGCTGGCTGCTCCCTGAAACAGCTGACAAAGACACGTCACAGCTGTCAGAATGACAGTTTCTGAAGAAGACGGCAGAGTAACGTCGAAACATGTCAAGGTAACCACACCTTTTTTGTCTTAATAAAAGAACAGTAAAAACACTTATGTTCTAAGAAGATGAGATGAATCCAATCAGGAGCCAAAAGTGGTTCAGCTTGTTCAGTTGTTTGTGCCCTTACCTGAGCAGAGGAGGTAAAGAATGTTCATCATCTTTGGCTCATGCACCACGAGCCCTTAAATAAAGAAAAACACATTTCTACACCTTGAGGCCAAAGCAAGCCTGAATGTCATCAGGTCACGGCCTCCTTAAGTGTGGTAACCTTAATCCCAATAAATGTCAGACACGTGAATGCTTTAGGTTTCCTTTAGGTGACTGTGAGAAGAAAAGTGAAGCAACTTGAGCCCCATTCTGTCTGTCTGAAGAGAAAAGGTGGGCGTCCCTCTTGGACTGATAACTTTACGCTGCTGACCTTTAAGGGAGATTAACCTAAACAACAAGTGTCCTGCTGAACTGCTCCAGAGGGACTTCTGTTACACCACTGTGTATCCTACTCCATTATATATACATACACATAGAGACGTGGGCAAAAGTATTGGTACCCTTCAATAAAAGAAAGAATATCCACATGGTCAGTGAAATAACCTGAAACTGACAAAAGTGATAATAAATAAAAATTTACTAAAAATTAAGAAATGGAAATCAGACATTGTTTTTGAATTGTGGCTCAACCGAATTATTTTAAAAAACAAAATAATGAAACTGGCCTGATCAAAATGATGGTACCCTTAACTTAATATTTTGTTTCAACCTTTTGAGTCAATCACTGTAATCAGGTGATTCTGTAACTCTCAGTGAGACTCCTGCACCTGCCCACAGGTATTTTGACAACTTAACACCCACTTGTTTGGTCTGGCCTTTTCTTAATATGTTTTGCGCACTGCATTTTCTATTATTGTAGCTTTAAAAAATTGCTTATATTGTTTTTATTTGTTATTCTTCTTCTTCTTCTTCTTCTTCTTAATCTTCTTCTTCTTCTTCTTCTTCTTCTTCTTCTTCTTCTTCTTCTTCTTCTTCTTCTTCTTCTTCTTCTTCTTCTTCTTCTTCTTATTATTATTATTATTATTATTATTATTATTATTATTATTATTATTTAGTCCCACTCCTCATGAGCAAACTGCTCCAGCTGTCTCAGGGTTGAAGGCTGTCTTCTCCAGACTGCATGTTTCAGCTCCTTCCACAAATGTTCAACAGGATTTAGATCAGGGATCATAGAAGGCCACTTCAGAATAGTCCAGTGTTTTGTTCTGAGCCATTCTTGGGTGTTTTTAGCTGTGTGATTGGCTCATTATCCTGTTGGAGGACCCATGACCTGTGACTGAGACCAAGCTCTCTGACACTGGGCAGCACATTTCACTCCAGAATGTCTTGATAGTCTTCAGATTTCATTGTAGCTGCACAGATTCAAGACACCCTGTGTCAGATGCAGCAAAGCAGCCCCAGAACATAACTGAGCCTCCTCCATGTTTCACAGTAGGTACAGTGTTCTTTTCTTTGTATGCTTCATTTGTGTCTGTGAACATAGAGCTGATGTGACTTACCAAAAAGCTCCTGTTTTGTCTCATCTGTCTAAAGGACATTCTCCCAGAAGCTTTGTGGCTTGTCAATATGCATTTTGGAAAATTTCAGTCTCGCTTTTTATGATTTGCGTTCAACAGTGATGTCCTCCATTAAGTCCACTTTGGCTCAAACAGTGATCTGACACTGATGTACCTTGACCTTGGAGTTCTCCTCTAATCTCTTTGAAGTTGTTCTGGGCTCTTTGGTTTCCATTCGTATTCTCCGTCTCTTCAGTTTGTCATCAGTTTTCCTCCTGCAGCCACGTCCAGGGAGGTTGGCTACAGTCCTGTGGACCTTAACCTTCTGAATAATCTGTGCAGCTGTAGTCACAGGAACATCAAGCTGCTTGAAGATGGTCTTATAGCCTTTACCTTTAACATGCTTGTCTATAATTTTATTTCTAATCTCCTGAGACAGCTCTCTCCTTAGCTTTCTGTGGTCCATGTTGAGTGTGGTACACACCATGATACCAAACAGCACAGTGACCACTTTTCAGCCTTTAAATAGGCAGACTGACTCTTTTCTAGAGGAACCATCATTTTTGTCCAGGCCAGTTTCATTTTTTTTTATTATTACATTCAAAATATTATTATTTTGAATTATCAAAATAATTTGTTTAAAGACAATTCCATAGCAATGTCTAATTTTCATTAGTTAATTTTCAGTAAAATTTTTTATTATTACTTTTGTCAGTTCCAAGTTATTTTTGAGATCTTTGGGGGGTTTTCTTTCTTTAACATTAGCGTACCAACATTTTTGCACACGTCTATATTTAACCCTCATGTCTTCTTCTGTCCTGTTGCATTTTATTTCATAGCCTAGCTCTAATCATGGACCCATTTTTGTCTGAACCTTCCCTTTTGTTTTTTGTCAGCCTGGTTTGTTTTTGTCTGCATTTTGTCTCATGGACCTGATTTATTGAGTTATTTGTTTCATGAGAAAATCTTTATTTGAATAATTTGCTGGTGTTTAGGGGGCCTGTTTCCCCTCTAACTGTGCCATAGTCCTACTCTTTAGACAGGTGTGTAACATGGTGAATATTTTCCTTGAAAAAGGCAGCACCTATGAAACATGTTGATGATACGACCATAAACGGCCCTCTATGCACCCCGTCTGGCAAATTAATCGGTCTCTGTGTCTTTGGCTGTGTTCACTGGAGAGCAGTGTTGGGGAAATTACTTTTAAAAAGTAGTGTTTGCTCGTTACTTTTTACTTCTGAAAAAAGTAATTTGTGACTTTACTTAGTTACCCTCTATGAAAAGTAACTTTTCAAGTTACTCGTTACTTTTCCGTTGCTTGAAATGCTAAGGCCTACAAAAAGTTCTACTACAGAGAACATAACAGTTTTTTGTGCTCTTTATTTTACAAAATGTCACATACCCTGTGGAATCAGAGCTCCTGTCCAGTGTTTCCACATTTTGCTTCTGAAATAAGAAACCAGGTCAATAAAAATAAGCCCAAAATAATCAACCACCAGCTATTTCCTTTCCTAATGTGATATATTACTGTTTAAAAAGAGAAGTCTAAATAAAGTGTGGTCATTTTCGTCTACATTACATTTCAATATCACAGCGCTCAGTATCTATTCAAGACAAGAACGTCTCTTATAATAAGCAGACCTGGCAACTTTGGCTCTGGAGCATGCTCCATGTGCGTGAGTGTGTTTGATAACCAGGAAACGAGGAAGTGGACAAACTGCCTACTGCAGTCGTGTTTTGTTTTATTGTTAGGAGCTGGAAGATAATCAGGAGGATTCACACAGACAGAAGAGCCCCAAGAAGAAACTTCACGTCTAGAAACAAGTCCAAAAAAACGCGACCCGCGGCCGTGACTAACGAGATTTTCGGCTCTTAGACGCTTATAACGAGCAGACTTGGCAACGCTGCTCATGTCTAATGCAGCAGCTGAGAAGGCAGCTTCAGTGTCAGATCTGTCTGTGGGAAAAGTAACGTTGCGCTGCATTAAAATGGAACTACGTTTAGTTACCAAATTTTCAATAGTAGCGCGTCACTTTACTTTTTACCTGAAAAGTAGTTTTGTTACTGTAACAACACTGCTGGAGAGTTGCTTTTGTTTTTACCATAATTAAAGTGACGTGAGGCCCAGATCAGGTGTTTCTCCTTCTATAACTTTGTCCAAGATTTTTTAGTTGATGTTTCACATTTGTGAGTGAATCAAATGTTTGAATAAAAATATTTTATTTGATAAAAATCTATTTATATTTCTTTTTTCATCTTCCTAATTAATGATCGGTAAAATAGGTAAAGATATTGTAATATAAATGAAAATACAGCAAGTTCCCGTAATATCAAATACATTTTAAAAGTTGGAGAAATATGGTAAAATATGGTAATGATACTGAAAATAAAAACAAAGTAAGGATGCTGCTTTTGATAATGCAGTAATTATGCTGTAATTTTAAAGACAGTAATGATACCTAGAATAAAAACTACAGCAGTAAAACTAATATAGAAAATAAAGACTAAATTGAAGAGTTATGCTACTGTAAAGACATTTACAGTAACTTACTGGCATCTCATTGCCAGTAAAACCTTTTTACAGTGTAAGTTTCCCGTGTCCCTTCATGAAGATGCTCAGAAAAATCAGACTGTGAGACAATTCAAAGTGCGATATTTTCAACATGCACCACTGTACACAAATCAAACATTTGAGAAATGGATCTGCAACCACATTAAAATGTATGAAAGTTATACACAATTACATTTATACATGTACAAATCAAACTGACGCCTTTATGCAGCCTCACTGCAGTCAAAACTTCAAGTGAAGGAATAATCTACACACACTAAAGTACATAAATGATAAACTGATTAATCATTACAGTGTCTCCTAAAAATCTCAACATTAATAAATTATATGTTCACCCCATTATGATCAGCGCACTCCATGTGGATGAAGCTCTGCAGCTCTCTGGGATTTCATCTTTAATTCCAGTTTTTAGAGCTCAGCTTTCAAGACCTTTGCACATCAGATCCTTTTTAATGCAAATAATGAGCAGAATTAATTATTATTCAAATCTGTAACCAGCATATAACACCACCAATAAAATAAAATGAACAAATAAAATGAAATAAAATGATTTTGTTCTTTCCAGCTGGTGTTGATTTATTTATTTTTCATTAGATGGTGAAAAGCTCTACTCTTGTTTAAATACTTAAATGTGTGTTTAAACAACAAGTATCTGTAATTCAGTGGATTGTTAGTATCAGCTGTGATGTGTAAAAGCCTTCAGCTGACTGGTTTAGTCTCAGTTTTAACCTGTTTAGCCCCAAAGTACCTGATTTCAGAAAAGTTTGCACAATCTCCAACAAAAACGTAAGAAAAAGTGATCTGTTTTTCAAAATCCTCGCCTGACCATATCGTTATCAAACCTCTATTATTTTGCTCTGCATCACTTTATAACAGTCTCTTCCAGAGATGATGTAAAAATATTTAATTATTAATTTTTTTCGAGTTTTATAGCCACTCCAGCATCATTTCCAAAGAAATATTTACAATAAAAACATGTTTGTTTTTTTTAGGCGAGGATGAAATTTCCAAATTATTCTGTCTTCTATCTTCATTTACTCTGTCCCAGTAACACATATACTGATGATTTACATCTGGATACTTTTATCATGACTCCAGAATAATAATCAGACCTTGTGGTTGCAGAGATTCACTCTTTATTTTATCAGTACGTCATTTTGGAGCAGAAGGCTTAAAAAGGAGCTGAACAGGTTAATGAAACTGAAAAAAAAAACTACTAACAAACAAAACTAATGGATATTCTTTTTGTGTGGAATTTAAAGGTTCAAAAACCTAAACTTTTTAAATTATTTTTAGGACAATAATCATTCATCAAAAACATTTTTGTGTCAAATATTTTATTGTCTATTTTAATTTTTTTTATTGCTACGTTATTTACAAACATTTTTGCCTTTTGTGATGATTTTGTCCCAAATATTTGTGCATTTTTATGTCATCACATCATCAAATATTAACTGTTTAAACCTTTAAATCCCACACCAAGAAAATATCTTGTGTTTTGCTTGTTAGTAGTTTTCTCTGCTGCCAGAAATTTTAGTCTTATCAATGATTTGGTTTGATTTTTATAAAACATTAAACATTAAACGTTAAAGGGTTAGCAGGAGATATTATAAAACTCTGTGAGCTGGTTTTTAATCTGTGCTTTAACATCGGAGGATAAACTGTCAAATATTAAAGCTTTAATTAACTTGGTAATTACCTGGACCATGACGTGTTCACACCTGCAGAGCAAACAGATATTATTCTTATTATTCTTATTATTCTTACCCCACCTGTGATCCTGATCAGAGGAACATTTAACTCTTTAAACGCTCTGAAAAAAACACATTTTTCTTTATTCTGGTGAAAATATATTGGCTTTAGTTTCTGAGTCCAGTCCACCTGCAGCAGGTGAAGGCTCCAGGTTTAGAAACAGCAGGTTAGGTTTACCTGGAGGCAGCGCTCTAAAGCAACATTTAGACTTTATTTCTGTACAAAGCTTCGTCCCATTGGTCGGTCAGTCTGTGGGCGTGGTCAGGTCTGAGGGCGCTCAGTTGAAGGCGGGGTTTCGGGCTCCTGACAGGCTGCTGATGGGGATGCTCTTTCCTCTGAGGAGCGTGAGCGAGAAGACGAAGAAGCAAACGCTCATGACGCCCAGGATGATGACGCCGGAGATCAGAGCGCTGGTCACCGAGTTCATCTGGAACACCGGAGGCTTCAGGTTGGCTGTCGAGACACAAACACAAAATCAGACACGACTCAAGTGTTGGTCCTTAAATCTGACCAAAACAAAGACCCTCACTCCAGGAAGACTTTTAAAGAAGGAGATTTCACCTCTGTCTGTTAACCCTTTCATGACGTCCTCTACAGTAGACAGATGTTTGAAATTAATTTTATATCCTTTATAGCCAGCCGGTGAACTCCCAAAAAGTTAAAAATATGAACTTTGCACTGTTACCATATTCAGATATTACATCATAAATCCAAAAGATTGACATTGTACCTGTATTTGGATTTTACATAATTTTGTGTTTTCATTTCAATGTTTGGTGTAATTCAGAAGTAAATACTTTGATTAAACAGCAATATAACACACACATCAGTCTTTTCTTTTACTTTTATTTACTCTTCATAAGTGTTGTCAAAGGTGTGTTTGTGGATCTATATTTAGTTCCACTTAATTGCTGTTTATGCACAGTGAAGTGGACGGATGCATAACTCCCTAAAATAAAACACTGATAAATGAACAAGATTTAAACTTGTTTAAAAGTAAAAACAAAAAGTATTCCTTTGTGATTTAATAATTCATGCATGAAAGGGTTAAACAGTCAAACAGCTTCACTGTGTTCAGCTGTGTATGATCATTATTCTGCATGTATGATCTTTATTCCTGCATGTATGATCATTATTCCTGCATGTATGATCATTATTCTGCATGTATGATCTTTATTCCTGCATGTATGATCATTATTCTGCATGTATGATCATTATTCTGCATGTATGATCATTATTCCTGCATGTATGATCATTATTCTGCATGTATGATCTTTATTCCTGCATGTGTGATCTTTATTCCTGCATGTATGATCATTATTCTGCATGTATGATCTTTATTCCTGCATGTATGATCATTATTCCTGCATGTATGATCATTATTCTGCATGTATGATCTTTATTCCTGCATGTATGATCTTTATTCCTGCATGTATGATCTTTATTCCTGCATGTATGATCATTATTCTGCATGTATGATCATTATTCCTGCATGTATGATCATTATTCCTGCATGTATGATCATTATTCTGCATGTATGATCTTTATTCCTGCATGTATGATCATTATTCCTGCATGTATGATCATTATTCTGCATGTATGATCTTTATTCCTGCATGTATGATCTTTATTCCTGCATGTATGATCATTATTCCTGCATGTATGATCATTATTCTGCATGTATGATCTCTATTCCTGCATGTATGATCTTTATTCCTGCATGTATGATCTTTATTCCTGCATATATGATCATTATTCTGCATGTATGATCTTTATTCCTGCATGTATGATCTTTATTCTTGCATGTATGATCATTATTCCTGCATGTATGATCATTATTCCTGCATGTATGATCATTATTCTGCATGTATGATCATTATTCCTGCATGTATGATCATTATTCTGCATGTATGATCATTATTCTGCATGTATGATCATTATTCCTGCATGTATGATCATTATTCCTGCATGTGTGATCTTTATTCCTGCATGTATGATCTTTATTCCTGCATGTATGATCATTATTCCTGCATGTATGATCTTTATTCCAGCATGTGTGATCATTATTCCTGCATGTATGATCATTATTCCTGCATGTATGATCATTATTCCTGCATGTATGATCATTATTCCTGCATGTATGATCATTATTCCTGCATGTATGATCTTTATTCCTGCATGTATGATCATTATTCCTGCATGTATGATCATTATTCCAGCATGTATGATCATTATTCCTGCATGTATGATCATTATTCCTGCATGTATGATCTTTATTCCTGCATGTGTGATCTTTATTCCTGCATGTGTGATCTTTATTCCAGCATGTGTGATCATTATTCCTGCATGTATGATCATTATTCCTGCATGTATGATCATTATTCCTGCATGTATGATCATTATTCCTGCATGTATGATCATATTCCTGCATGTATGATCTTTATTCCTGCATGTATGATCATATTCCTGCATGTATGATCTTTATTCCTGCATGTATGATCATTATTCCTGCATGTATGATCTTTATTCCTGCATGTATGATCATTATTCCTGCATGTATGATCATTATTCCTGCATGTATGATCATTATTCCTGCATGTATGATCATTATTCCTGCATGTATGATCATTATTCCTGCATGTATGATCATTATTCCTGCATGTATGATCTTTATTCTGCATGTATGATCTTTATTCCTGCATGTATGATCTTGATTCCTGCATGTATGATCATTATTCCTGCATGTATGATCATTATTCTGCATGTATGATCATTATTCCTGCATGTATGATCATTATTCTGCATGTATGATCATTATTCCTGCATGTATGATCATTATTCTGCATGTATGATCATTATTCCTGCATGTATGATCATTATTCCTGCATGTATGATCATATTCCTGGATGTATGATCTTTTTTCCTGCATGTATGATCATATTCCTGCATGTATGATCATATTCCTGCATGTATGATCATATTCCTGCATGTATGATCTTTATTCCTGCATGTATGATCATTATTCCTGCATGTATGATCATATTCCTGCATGTATGATCTTTATTCTGCATGTATGATCTTTATTCCTGCATGTATGATCATATTCCTGCATGTATGATCTTTATTCCTGCATGTATGATCATTATTCCTGCATGTATGATCATTATTCCTGCATGTATGATCATTATTCCGGCATGTATGATCATTATTCTGCATGAATGATCATTATTCCTGCATGTATGATCATTATTCCTGCATGTATGATCATATTCCTGCATGTATGATCATTATTCCTGCATGTATGATCATATTCCTGCATGTATGATCATATTCCTGCATGTATGATCTTTATTCCTGCATGTATGATCTTTATTCCTGCATGTATGATCATATTCCTGCATGTATGATCATTATTCCTGCATGTATGTTCATTGTTCCGGCATGTATGATTTTTATTCTGCATGTATGATCTTTATTCCTGCATGTATGATCATTATTCCTGCATGTATGATCATTATTCCTGCATGTATGATCTTTATTCTGCATGTATGATCTTTATTCCTGCATGTATGATCATTATTCCTGCATGTATGATCATTATTCTGCATGTATGATCTTTATTCCTGCATGTATGATCTTTATTCCTGCATGTATGATCTTTATTCCGGCATGTATGATCATTATTCCGGCATGTATGATCTTTATTCCTGCATGTATGATCTTTATTCCTGCATGTATGATCATTATTCCTGCATGTATGATCATTATTCCTGCATGTATGATCATTATTCCTTCTGTCATTCTGTCTCTACGATGAGGCTTAATCTTATGTCATGGATGATTTTTCAGGCTTACCGAGCTGAGAGTTGTTTGTCGGCGTGTCCTCTGTGGAAAAAGACAAAAATAAATGCATGTGTAAATAGAATCATAAAAATGACCTCAGAGTCAATACTCAGGAGTCAGAAGATGTTTGTCCAAAGTTTTGATTCAAAGTTTTCACAGAAAAGCAAAAAGACAGAATCATCTGAAGGAGGCTTGGCTGCATTTCTATGCTACATTTATGTGGATATTATTTAATATTATTTACTGTTTAAAAGCAGTGACGGTCAGTAACAGAGTAAATGTACTTAAGAATATTGTTTCTACACATGAATATGATTATAATTAAGATGAGGTTACATTTTATCATTAATTTATAGTTATAATTCAGGAAACTTTATTCTTTTATTCCACCACACCTGAGACACAGAAGTTATATTTTACATTCTTCTTCTTTTACTTCCTCTCTTTTCTTTTGCTCTTTTTTATTGTTTTTATTCTTATTTCATTTCTATTTTTATATATGTGTTTCTTAATGTTGGGCTCATTTTTATTCTATTACTGTTTTTATTACAATTATTGTTTTTATTTTATAAAGTGCATGAAAGATTATTTTGTTCCCCTGTACAGCACTTTGGTTAACCCGGGGTTGTTTGTAAATGTGCCCTACAAATAAACTTTGACTTGATTTGACTAATTAATAAATGTTCATTAGATTAAATCAGCAAACCTTTGCCTTTTTCCCAGAGATTTTCAAAAATGTAAATGATTGATTTAAAGATCTGCATTAAGGCTGGCTATCAGAAAAGCCTTTAAAATGTTGTTGATATGTGTCTGCAGCCATACTGCACATCATCTCATCTGAACTTCAGATCAACCTACTCAGATTTAAACCCTATTGAGTCTGTATTTTCAGGCGTGCAGCATGTCAGTCATGTTCCTAATTTCCAGAAATCCTTATTAAATTAAAAATGTAGCCCCCCCTTCAGTAAGAGCACAAAGATGAATCGTAGTTTTAAAACCAAAACCATTTTCTAAATAAGTATGTAAAGATGTTTTTTTAACATTCAGAAATGTCCAGAACGAGAATAAACAATGACCGTCAGCTCACATGGCAACATGTCAGCGCAGGAGGAGATGAACATGGAATAAATGTGGTTTGGTTTTATTGTAGCATTAACTAATTAATGCAGAGCGAGATGTTTCGTTCACAAAACAGAGAAGTTTGCACCTGTGGATCTGCTTCATCATGAAAAGTTTGTAACCTTGATATACGACGTGAGGACTGTGGCGGTTTTCTATGGTCACTTTAACTCACTGCTGCTTTGTGTGCAAGTAAGAGGATGCTTTAGTATTCAAGGGAAAATGCATTTTTAAAGGTACTTTATTTTAAAAGGCATAAATCAATATGTAAGACATTTGGAGTGTTAAGGGTTTCATATTTCAGGGATTTTGCAGTTTTAAGGAACATTACGATATTCAAGGGAGTTCAATATTTCAAAAACATTGTGATATTTGAGTGGCAGTACAGTGTTGAATCAGAAAGTCCGTACAGTCACCTCATTGGACAATAGAGACTTTGTGGGCTCTGAGCTAAGACAAGGTCGCAGGTTTTCCCTTCAAATCAACGCCCCTCCTCTTTTTGACCCCATGTGCTCGTCTGTGTTTGTTTTTCCCCTCTCCTCTCCTCCTGTTTTCTTTTCTGCAAGCACGTCGAGTTACATCTGTTGTAGGAAAAGTGCTGTATAAATAAAGTTTGATTGATTGAACCAAAAGGCTGTGCAACATTTATAGATTCATTAACTGAAGTGTGTGTATTCTGACATGTGTTTAATTATGTTTTTTATATAAAAATGTTGTTTGTTTTAAACTAAAATATATATGTAAATGAAATGTCACTAAATCTTGGAGAACTTGTTGAAGTTTAAAAAGCCAAAGTAATTTAATCCTGTTAAGAATAAAGCAGCTCACAGTGTTAGCCAAAGTTTTCATAAGATCTGAGTGGACAGGAAGTAAAGGGCAGAAACAGGAGGCTGATGGAGAGTTTGAGCAGACAGGTAAGAAACAGGTGACGGAGGTTTACCGCTCCGTGTGATGATCGGCCCTGCGGTCAGGACGGCGTTCCCCGAGGCGGCGTTTTGGTCCTTCCTCTCCATGATATCTCTCTTTTTTCTGCTTCCACAGATCTAACACAGGAGAAAAGAGAGAATAACCAAATGACTGAAATGACCGAGAAGCACACAACAGCTCAGAGGAAAGAGGCTCAAAGATACGACTGATGATTCATGCAGCTTTTGTGTCTCCTTTGTCTTTTAAAATATGTTTTTGAATGGTTTCATTAGAAAAGATCAAAATGGAAAAGCAGTTTAATGATTGTAAAAAGTCCATAAATAGAAGTTGTAATGCAATGAAACATGAAAGAGGAAGAACTACTGATGAATGTTTAGCCATAAGGTGGGCTGGAGCTGATTCAGGATTTTGTTAAATGCTTTAAATGATGTACACCAGTGGTTCCCAAACTGGGGTACGTGAAGTGGCATAGGGGGTACGCGAAAAACAGTCAGGTCCAAACAGTTGTTTCAGTTTTGAAAGTTCAAACTGGTAAATGTTTGTATTGTGAGCTTTGACAAAAGCCTGAAGTGTTGGCAGAGAGGCTGAGGCATCTTTGAGAAGGAAATCTGTCCTGAATTATCTAAGATTCTGAAAGTAACACACAGTAAGTTCAGTCAGACAGCCTTTTTATTAAAGCTTCAAGTTCATTAATGAATATGTTCCAGAAATGTACATTTCTTTTTCAAAAATGTAGTGGTGTTGCCCACTGACATTGCTGGTAAAAAATCTATTTAGTGAGAAATAATTCATTTTAATAGGTTTTATTTGGGTGTTATGCATGTAAAATGTGGGAGGTGGGGGTGCGGCAGGCTTAAACATTTCTTTTTCCGGTGCTGTAAGTGCATGAAAGTTGGGGGTACATGGGTAGAGGTCGAGTGTCTGAAGGGGTACAGGCTGTGAAAAGTTTGGGAACCACTGATGTAAACAATGCTTTTTTTATTTAAGAATTTTTGTTTCATAAAAATATGCATACATATGTAAGTGTATGTCTGTATATGAGTGCATGTGTGTATGTACACATGTCACATCTACATGTCACCTATCTACAGAAGGTCTCCATGGAGACCCTGTGAGCTGGTGATGTTAATCTGAAGTGGTGAGGGTCTCACGGGCATGAGCATGGGGCAGTCGTCGGCTCGGCACAGCTTGGTCACACAGTGCAGGAAGACGGTGGACATCTTCTGGTTCTTGTGCTTGACAAAGCGGAACACTTCGAAGGCAAAGCGACCCATCTGGCTCTTCCCATTCTCAAAGATGGTGGTCTGGGGGTCTTTTTCACAGCTGGGAACATCAGGAAGTGTGATCAGACAGGTGTTAAAGGGGAGGTCAAAGGTCAAACCCACAGATGTGAGCTGGGGTTACCTGAAGAAGAGGTCGTAACGAAGGTCATCGTTGGGGTTTCCAGAGGGCGTGGTGTAGCAGTAGTCCATCAGGATGTTCCACCTGTTAGACATCAAGGAGAGTAAATCCTGGAGCAGTGATCTTTAATCAGAGACAGGCTGAGCTGTGAGACCTGAGTTTTAAAGCTTTTAGAAGATTTCAGTCGGTCTGAACGAACAGCACAGAAGAACCTAAACTTCATTACTCAGGATATTTTTCTCTGTTTCACTCCTGAAACAAAAACTTCAGAAAAAGAAGAAAGAGGTGGGCCGACTGTTGCTGCTGCACGAGTTTGTTTTCTCTCCTCTGGGGCACAAAGTTTTCCCTCCAATAATCCTGTTCAAATAAGATTTTTAAAGTAGTACAGTGACGTGTATTGACAATACAAGTAACGCTCCTTAAAAACACATTATCAGACAGTTTTAGCTGTTAAAGATTACACCCCCCTCCCCTCACAATGGTTTGGTCCAAACTGTGGAGGTGATCAGAAGAAATAAGTGTATTAACCCTTTAACTCCCAGCTTTACTGTATGGCAGAGGTTGATAATTTCAGCAATGTCTAATATGTTTAAAAAAAAACTCATTGTTTTTCTAAGGATAAAGAAAAAACTGCAAACAAACCAAAATAACTGATATTCTCCTTGTGTGGAATTTAAAGGTTTAAAAAGCTAAAAGTTTTTATTAAAATTACCATAATTATTATGTTAAATACTGAACCAAGTACTGATATGATGATTGATTTATATAAAATCTGTTATTCATCAAAAACATTTTTTAATGTCAAGCACAGTATCATATATTTTTACCTTTTTTTTTTTGCTAACAAACGTTTTTGCCTTTTCTGGTGGATTTTGGCCCAAATATTTGTGCATGTTTTGTCATCACATTATCAATATTGACTGTTTAAACTGTAAAATCACACACTAAGACAATAACTGGTGTTTGGCTTGTTTGTCGTTTTCCCTGCTCTCTAAAATGTTGACAGAATCACATTTAGGATTTGATTTGATCATTTTTTTTTAAACATTAACTGTCCCTGAATTTGTTGATGACCTCTGCCAAACAGCTTAACTGGTAGTTAAAGGGTTAAAACATAAAATGGTTGATTAGTTGTTTTTCACTCCACTTATTCAACAAGCACAACATGGAAAACAAAATTTAAACTCCTGTTTTTGAAGTCTGCTGTATGTTTTAAATTAACACAGCACGGCTAATAGGCTGTTTATTTTTAAGCCAAAATGAAATTAGCTCTGTATGTAGCTCATCTTTTCATCTTAGTTTGTAATGAATCTGTGATTGTCCAGCTGACATCCTCATCCTCTCATATATCACACAGACATCACACTATATTAGAATTATCTTTACACATTTAGTTACTTTACTTCTATTACAGATTTATTTATTTTAAAAGAAAGTAGTTATAACTTGGACTTGGATGTTCACCTGAACACATCCAGTTTCTGATTACTGACTGTTAATTCCCAATCATTATTTTCCTCCAATTAAAACATGTTTTGCATTATTTTTTAAGTCTGGTGATTTTACACTGGATATTTAATTAAAAGGTTTGTGAATTGGTATGTGGTACATTTCAAAACCTAGGCCTAAACCTATATGTTTTCTTTTTCACAGTTTAATAAAAGCATATGCTTGAAGAATAGTTTGGTTATTCATTAAAGTTTTTTTTTCTACTTTTAGAACTTTTTTTAATATCTCAGTTTTTGTAAAGCTGTTGTTGTGGTGATTAGACTCGGGTTAATGGTGAGATAAGAAGTCTGTTAGGTCACATAAGGTGTAGTTTACACCAATAAAACTTGGAATTTGCTCACATGTCTCAGTAAACATAAACAGATTTCTCGCTGTTGAAGTTTGTGGATGTTTATGGATGTTTGTGGATGTTTATGAACATGTGTGGATGTTTGAGGACATATGTGGACATTTGTGGGCGTGTACCTCCTGTCCAGGTTGGACGCCCTCACAGCTGCGAACACCCTGGTCTTCAGCGTCAGTCCTGCCGAGGGGATGGACAGCTGCTGGACGTACGACGAGTCCTGCACACAAACATGGCAGCGTTTCAGACTCTCTTGTTGTCCCTGATCTGTTCTTGAACTCGTTTATCTAAGATTGAGTTTCTGAGGACTTCTCTGTTAGCTTCAGCTGACAGGGGAGTTTATTGAGGCTGAGTGCCATCTCGTCTTATTAAAGGATTTAGTGTCATTAGCTGCCTGTCAGGAGGATAAAGCCTTTTTCAGACTGACTATCCTCCACATCTTCACAGGTATCAACACTGAAACACCTGAGCAGCTCTGTCTTCACTCCTACATGGAGCAAATACAGTTACTGATGATACAGCTATTGTTACTCTTCTTCAGGAGGGTGAGGAGGAACATGGGCCGGCTCTAGATGATTTGAGTCTTCTCTTGAGCTGAACATGTCAAAAAGCAAAGACATGATTATCGATCTCAGGAAGTCTCCCTCTTTTCCTCCACCTGCTGTTATCTAAGGTGCTGATGTTGAGATGGTGCAGACCTATAAATATATAAATAAAAATCTGGGGATGGTCCTTGACAACAAACTGTGATTTCAACCCCATGTTGAAGCAACCTCCAAGAAGGTTCAACAAAGATTGTTCCTCCTGAGGAGAATGAGAACCTTCCAGGTCTCTTCTGAAATGATGACTCTCCTCTACAGAAGTTTCATTGAATCTGTTTTAACCTTCTGTATTGTTGCTTGGTTTGGGAGCCTGAACCTGACCTACAAGAATCGTCTTGGCAGTCAGGTTAAAACTGCTGGAAAAATCTCAGGTAGTCAACAGGCCGGGGTCATGTCTATTTATAATAGACAAGTCTTAAGAAAGGCCAATGCCATTCTGGTTGGTCCCAATCATGTTTGAGCTTTTGCCCTAAGGCCGTCGTTTCAGGGCTCCTATGAGGAGGACTAAAAGACTTCAGGTCTCCTTTATCCTCAGTGCTTTTCATTTATTTAATGGCAGTTAACCCTTGGGTTACTCTTATTCTTGCACTTTTATAGCTAATTTGCACATCCGTACATTGCACTTTTAGATTACTTGGTAGTAATTTTCCATTTTGGTTTTAGCTCTGAACTAAACTTTGAGTGTTTTTGTGTATTTTTATGTTGTATAACTTTATGTTTTTTAACCCTGTTGTTGTTACCTTGTCTTTGCTGCAAAGCTAATTTCCCTCCACGGGACAATAAAGAGATTCTGATTCTGAATAAACAGAGGAGAAATAAAGTGAGCTTACGTTGTACAGCAGTAGATTCAACGTGCTGATGAAAGTACCATTGCTGTCCTTCACTGAGATTGCAGCTGCCGACCTTTATTCAAGAAAAAAAACAAAAATCATGAGTTAAGTTCCTGTGCATGTCTTCATCCGTCTGACACATCTGTGCACTTTCACACAGGCTTCATGCCTCTGATTCAGCGGTGACAGGAACTTAGAGTTAAACATTTAGCTCAAGGACGTGGAGCTGGACTCAAACCTGCAACCACTCAGATTTCTGCCTTTGTTTAGTCCGACTTTACTCCAGACCGAAAAGCTTTGCTCTGTGGTAACACAAAGAGACTTGCTGCTAAAAACGTGAAGCAGTGTTATTGTTTCCAGGACAGTGTACGATTTTCTTGACTCTTTTTCTGAAACTTGTTTCACCTGAAACTCAGTAACTCTGATCAGAGCTCTTGACCCATCTGCAGCAGTGCACTGTCCAGGCTCTCTCCTCACAGGAGCAGAGCTGAACAAAATCACTGTTGATAAAATCCTAGAAAACCCAACCTAAAGATTACTGGACTGTCCCTTTAAAAGGATTTGCAGCTCTTCTGAAGTTATGGTCACTTAACTGTTTACCATGTGTAACAAAATTTATATTGTAAATTATTCCACTTGCTTTCTGTGATTTATGTTCCTTTGTGGTATATATGGCTCTAGGGCGCCCTCTCTTGGTTAAGTCTATGGCCGTTTTTGAATTCTCCTACTATACTATCAGTGCGTACTGATTCGACCAAAATGTAGTCTGCAGTATACAGTATGCAAACAAAGGCAATGTTGCAGTATGCAAAAAATACCCGAAAGACGTACTGATTCGGGAAAAAATTCGCAGTATGCTTCGGACCAGTCTGCTTCACCTACTGTTACCCACAATGCAAAGCGGCTGAATTGATAACGGCTGAAGCAAAGCTTCAACAACCGGCAGCACATGAAAATAAATAAATGAGCCACTATTTGTTATCTTTACCTTTTCAACAGGTAACAGTGAGTAATAAGTTGTAAAAAGGTCTGTTGTTGTTGTTTTCTGTTAATGGTTCGTAACAGTTTGACGGTGGTGTTACGTCTGTCCTATAGCTGCAGCATTATTAACGTAAACCACTGACATGTTTGACATTTTACCGTTATGTTCTGTGTTTCTCCTCTGTATTTCCACCACCATAAATGTTCCTGCTTCTCCTCATTCTTTATTGTGCATGTGATGTTTATTCTTGAACTGTTTTTTTCTTTTAAGTGTCCCTAATACGCCGTCGGACGCCATCACATAAATATATATAAAAAATGAAATAACATGTATTCTCCACCACTGACTGTTTCATATAAAAAGCCGCTTCTGCTAATATCTTTGCAGATTAATAACTGAAATGTCAACATGTACTCATGGTTTGTTTGTTTGTTTTGTACAATTAAAATTAAGTTTGAGAAATAAATCAGCTGTAGCTACTTCTGCTTTGTTCAAACTGGAAACCAGCGCAGCTACAAAATAAACAGAACAGTCATACTGCATGCGACATTCAAGTGTAGTAGGCAGTATGCAGTACCTACTACCTACTACTTTCATATGCAGTATGTAGTAGGTGAATTCGAAAACGGTCTATATATTCAACGGGCAGCAACAATGCAATGCCATCATATGAGAGCTGTGCCTGAGGTGAGTCGCAGACCAAAGCAGTTTGAACCATAACTATGTAGAAACATCATTTTCTCCTCTTGTAGGCTTATAAACAAACAGGGATTCATGTAGAGGTTTATGAGATATATTATATGTAGTTTACCGTAGTTTTCATGTACAAAACTGTCTATTTAATAACTTTGTGCACTTATTCATTTATTAATTGAATGTTTATTTAACAGGGACGATACAACATTGCCACAGAAAATGTGAAAATGAGAATGTATATAAGACGTGTAGCTTCAGCTAATCTGCAGGCTCTGTCCCTGGTCAGGATTTAGAGTACAATAAAATATACAGATACAATTATACAAATACAGTAATACAGTGAATATAGTCAATAAGTACCATGAATAAATAGACACAGTTGTAGTAAATTAGAGGCTAAAACACAAGTTAACATTAAAGATTATTAAAATAGTATGCTAATAATTACTTTTGAGAAATGAATGTTCACATTTCTGCTGCTGCTAAACTTTTTTATTTCTGTTTGAGGTTTAATTTCAGATGGTAAGGAACTCCACAGGTGTATGCCTGCACTGAGAGGGATGACTGCCCAAATGTTGTCCTGCACCTTTGGATTTTACAGTTTTGTTTTGTTATGTTCCTTGTTATTGTCCTACAGCTGTCTGTCTTTGTAAAGGTAACAAGGTAATTAGCATTTGTGCTAACTCTGCTAACCTGTTATAGTGTGCTTCGGTATGCCGCTATGACCAGAACCAATCTGTTTGTACAGATATTAACATACAGACAGTGCAGCCTCCTGTTTCTTACTCTTTACATAGAACTGAGTTTTCTTGAACCAGCAGCTGCAGCGAAGTGCACATGCTCACACATGGCAGGTTTGCACTGATCATGTCTTCACTGAGAGCGTTTGTCTTTAAGAAGAGTTTCTAAACTTCAGGAGAGACTCACGAGGCCAGCTGTGTGTTGTTGACCAGGTACTCCAGCGGGTAGCTGCAGCTGAACTTGTAGAGCAGACCTGGCAGGTAGCTGATGATGGCGGGGGGGTCTGGTGTATCGATATACCCTGAAATATTTCCAATCTGCACCAGAGAGAGGTTTCCATAAGCATTGGGCCCTTGACCTGTGGACACCTGCAGAAAACAAACATCAGCTGTTAAGACTTCCTCGTTTCTTGAAGCAGCTTTACTAACAGTCATGCTAACGCCTCGGTAACGCTGCAGCAGGAGGTCACGCCACTCCTGTTTCAGCTTCTCTGCATTTGACTCGCTTACCCACAGAGCTCTAATGTTTAGGAGTAACACGTCTTTAAGAAACTCTCTCTCTCAAGGTCGTACAATCACCTTATTGGACAATAGAGACTATTGGCCCTTTTCCACTAGCACGCCTTGGCCCTACTCTACTTGGCTCTACTCGATTAGCAGCGTGTTTCCACTAGCCTGGTACCTCCTAAAACAAGCTAGTTTTAGTACCTACTCCGCTCTGGTTCCAAGTGAGCTGAGTCCATACTAAAAGATGACATCACTGACTGCCGGCTACTGATTGGTCAGACATTGTTGTCATTGATGAGTCATGAGCGCTATGACCTAGCATGCTAGCGGTAGCTACCATTAGCTTACCCTCATATGTCTTTTCTTTGCAGCTGGATTGCTCTCGTCCTCGGCTTCATTCTGTTGTATAGCTTCCAAAACTCTCCTGTGCTTCTCAAGGGGTATTTCTTCTTACCACCTGCAGCCTTCTTCTGCTTTCCTTTTTTACTCAGTTTGTGACAAAAAGCCACAGATTGTTGTGTCGCGCTCAAAATGACGTCACCGCAGAGCCGCTCAGCTGTTTACAGCGACACTGCACCCTGTTGGGCAGGAGACTGGGGCTAATGGAAAAGCAGCACAAGGCGAGTAGAGTAGAGCCGGGTAGAGTAGAGTAGAGTAGAGTAGGGCTAATGGAAAAGGGCCATATATGGGGTCTGAGATGAGACAAGGTTGCAGGTCCTCCCTTCATATCAACGCCCCGCTGTTGCTCATGTGCTGAGGTGTTTTTTTCAATCCCACACTGTGCTCCCCTGACAGCTGCCTAGTTTGGAAGTCTTTTTTTCCCCTCTCCTCTCCTCCTGTTTTCTTTCCTGCAAACACTTTGAGTTACGTATGTTGCAGGAAAAGTGCTTTATAACCAAAGTTTGATTGATTGATTAAGGAGCTTGTAGTGCCACAGTACCGACTAGACCAGTGTTTCTCAACTGGCAACACAATCAAGGGAAATTTTCACCTTCTCAAATGTTTTTTTTCTGTTTGATCACCTGCCTTAGGACAACGGATGAAATTTAGCTGTTGTGCTAATTCCATCATATTTACAATGACGTGTATCACGAAATTGTTGATTAATGTGCACTGTCCTAATCAAATAAATAAATAAATAAATTAAAAAAATAAAATGCTCCACTTGACAATCTGAGATAGAATATTATCTCATTATTCAACATATTTTACATCAAAACAATGTTGCTGCACAAAAATTAACATCAAATTGACGTTGATTTCAAAGGATTGATGTCATGTTGATTTACGTTTTCGACCAAATTATGATGAGAATTTGATGTTATTTTGATGTTGAACTGACATCAGATGCCCTCTGGTTTCCTGACACATTCTCATTTATCAATCAATCAAACTTTATTTGTAAAGCACTTTTCATACAGGACTTTGTAATACAAAGTGTTCTACATGGGAAAAAAGATAAAATGAAATAATAATAGGTGAAATAAAAAGCAGAAAATTGCATAATTGCATAAAATGAAAACATACAGGTACATCTCAAAAAATTAGAATATCATGAAAAAGTTCAATATTTTTCATCACTCATTTCAGAATGTGAAACCCATATATTATAAAGATTCATTACAGATAGAGGGAAACATTTCAAACATTTATTGCTCGAAATTTTGGTAATTCTGAAATGAGTGATAAAAAATATTGAACTTTTTCATGATATTCTAATTTTTTAGATGTACCTGTGAAACTCCCCCAATCTACATTCAATATCCACACTCACTTACTCAAACACACAAAGACATAAAAATGAAATTCTGACAAAAAGCTAAATTAGAGGACTGAGGAAACACTAACTTGAATTAAAAATGAGGAAACAGGAGCTAAAACTAAAATAATCCTTAAAAATACTCAAAAATACTTCAGGGTAAGATAAGTAAATGTGTAAATACATAAATAAAGTAATGTAACAATATAAAATAAAAGATAAATAATATGGTAAACTGAGAAACATCAGGTGCATAATAAAATCAGCTAAAATAGAAAAATAATAAAAGGAAAAGCATTTAACAAAGAGTAAAATTCCAAATAAAAATCTGAACTGAAATGTGAAAATAAAATAGAATAAAAGGGTTAAAATAAGTTAAACTATAATGTAAAATAATAATAAATCTAATCAGCTAAAAGCCAGATTAATAGGTCTTGAGTTGGCTATTAAAATTTTATTTATTGATTGTTTTAATGTTTTTTTTTTATTAAAGCTCAACACTCATGCTCCTGCAGTGGGGAAGTTTGGACACTCCTCATCCCGCTAATACATTTACACATGATGTTTACATGTAACCATGAGGCTGAGGATCAAACCAACAACCTTCTGTCTGAGAGACTACAGACTTCCCCGCTGCTCCACCGTTACTCTGCAGTAAATATAAGAGTGGGAGGATCCTCATGTCTGGGCGTGTGCTTACCACCAGGGCGTTCCCACAGGACTCCAGCGAGGCCAGGCTGATGCTGAAGATCACCACCGTGGGAAACGTGTTGTTGTTGATGAACCCGCGGCAGTGGGCATCACCATGGCGACCGTTGAGGGCCAGGTCGGTGTCGGTGTAGCCGGAGAAGAGGACGGGGCAGAAGTTGATCTTGAGGGTGATGGTCTGCACGCCGCAGTACACGCTGATGTCTCTCTCAGCTGCAGGACACAAACAGAAATAAGTCAGAGTAAATAAAAAATAACTTTATTAAACTGAGGAAAAACTTTAAAAACTGGAGCAGAAGATCAGGAGCCTTCTTCACACCTGAAGGACTGCAGCTCACACCTGTGGCTGTGATTTTAAATGTTCCTACTCCCATGAATTCAAGGCTTTTATATTTTAAACCATCTTTGGAGTCTGGATTATTTACACCCAGTTTTCTGTTTCTCTTCCATGAGCAGCCTACTTCTTCCTCCAAAGCCTTCAACCTGCACTAGGGCTGGGCAAGATATCCATTAAATCAATTAATTCTAATTATTTTCTGCAGAGGATTTAAAAATCACTACCTTACTTAAATTGAAAGGAGTTGCAAAGATTTAAAAAATACAAACGCTGGAACTTTACAGTTTTCATGATGGTGGCCCTGTCAGGTTTTGCACAAGCACTTTTATAGGCTTGAATTTTTTTTTAATTAGATTAAAAATTTATCAGAGAAAAACAAGCTATGAACATCCCTCAGCTTTCAGTGTTTCTGTAGGCAAACCTGCCTGTGTTACAACTACATAATCAACATTTTATGACACACACTTCAATTTTAAGAGGGAAATTCTGATTATATAGGAATATATTTTAACAATAAAAAGGTAGAACTTGATTCATGTCATTTTTGTGTCACTTGGAGTTTTTTTTTCTTTTGATTTAAGAGGAAAAAAAATTGGATTAAAATTGAAAATCGAGTTTTGTGGGGAAAAAATGAGGGATTTTATTTTTAGACCATATTGCACAGCTCTAACCTGCACTAAAAAGTTTTAAAGAGACCTTCTGTGTCTCGGTGAGCTGGTCTATTAAAATCTTTTTCAGTTAGTTAAAAGCTTTGGAGGAAGAAACATGCTGCTGCTTTAAGGTTAAACTTGACTAATAAACTCTGTAACTTTGTCTTGATGGGTTCATATGTCTGTATTTGTGTCTGTAATTGTTTTTATTGTCTGTAACTCTGTAAATGTGCTGCTACCTGACTTAGCCTGGACATTTTTAATCTTTTTAGGCTCTTCTGGTTAAATAAAGTTCATACTGAGGGACACCAGAAGCTCATCTGCTCTCTCTTCAGTGTTGAATAATGATGGACTTCAGTCTAAAAATAAAAATCTTGTTTCTCTGATATCTCTGCTCTCACCGACACACCCCGAGGTGTGTGTAGTTTCTCTGTGTTTCATGCATGTTTGTTTATGTGTGTGTTTGTCTATCAAGCAAAACATGAAATAGTCATACAGAAACAGGAGTTACATCTCTGAACATTCATTTAAAGCCAGAAAACACCTTAAAATAAAGAGATTTCATGCAGAAATAAGGCCTCTATTTATTGCCATGTTTTTTTAATTATTCCCACCATGATGGATATATTTTTCACACATCCAAATTTTTCACATTTTGGCTCATAAATAAAGCAACATATTTCTAACCCTGAGTCTGCCCACCGAGAAAGTGAAGGACAAGTCAAATTGTTCTGATGAATTTTATGCACTTTTATTCTTGCATGATGTTTAAGTCTGTTTCTAACCACTGTTCTACTTTAAAGGTAACAAGTCATTTTATAATGACAGTGTGACTAAACTGTAACCTTAAACTTTGTCTGCTGATCATACATTAAAATAATTTAACATAATAATACTGCAGCTGTGATACTGCTGTTAAATGTTATTAATAAACTCAGAAAAAGTTCTGTAGACTTAAAACATACTGCAGTAACTCCTCTGCAAGAGTGTGACAAACAATACGCACTAGAATCATAACTGCTTTAACATATTTCAAATATATTTTATTTTATTTAACCAGATAAAACCCACTGAGATCAGGATCTCATTTACAGGGTAACCTGGCCGAGAGGTCAGCAGCACACATCACAATAAATACAAATTCATGATAAAAGTTTGAGGCAATAAACAGCAAATCAAGACGATAAATATGGCAAGGCATTCACTAAATGAGTTTTATGAACAGCAACAATTTAAATATGAATAACGGGCATTGCTCACAGGATTCTCACTGCCTTATGAGTAAAATGGAACAAATAAATATTTAGTTTATGTTGTTAGTCAGTGGGATGAAGTAAAAACCTGTTAAGTGTATTTACACACACTGTCGGGGCTGTAAAACAGGGTGAAGCTTAAATACGCAGCAGGTCTGCTGGACCCAGAAAAACACCAGTAACTAAAACTTACTGCAGCCTTTGGGGCCGTTCGGCTTCATCAGAGATTCAGGATTTATGTGAAGAGTTAACACGATGTGATCTAAAAAAACTGTTTAATGCCTTTTCTCCTGAAGTCAATTCATCAGTTTGGCCTGGAAAGTTATTTAGCTTACATCAGTGTTCATACTGAGCAGAGCATTTGGTTTGTTTGTTTGTTTGTTTGTTTGTTTGTTTGTAAAGTGTAGTTATGGCCTATGAGGAGATGACATGCAGGCTGCAGAATCTACTACACTTATATGATGCTAAACAGGGGAAATACATCAGCCTTGTTTGAGACAATGACTCTCAATTTGACCAAGACAGATAAGTTACACAAAACAGACATAACTGCCCTGCTTGGAATGTGCAGTTCTATTATAGATTAGTGCAGCTCTATTATAGAATAGCAGAACACATATGTCCTTATCCTGATGTGGCAGCTCTGCAGTTTTTCTGGTGGATTTAAAGCTTTTATGTAGAAGACAACTCAACCTCTCAGTGCAGTTTTTAGTTTATGTCTAATTTAGATGTTTTTTTATTATCTTTTATGTTGTGGTTTATTTTTGTCTTTTTCTCTTCCTATTTTGTTGCTCTGACTACTTACTTGCTATTTACTATTTTGGGCATGTAAAGTCTTTTAAGCTTGGTTATCCACCATGTGTTTTGGTGTTGTTGTTTGATATTGAAAACTAAAAAAACGTTTGGTCACAAAAAAGCGACTGATTGGTTGGTTGAGTTGACACCAATGGGAGAGAAAGTACTGATGTGTCCTGTGGGTTTACGCTGCAAATTCAGATTTCATTTGGTTTGAACTGGACTGAACTGTGTAAGAAGTTTATTTTGAAAACCCGAAATGGACTATTTGTTTAGACTGAACTGAATCTACACCGGCGCACACATCGCTTGGTTTGTTTTTTTGTGCCTTATTTTTCTGCATATTGAATTTAATTTAATTTGAAAATCTACTTTGCCTTGGTTTTTCTTTCTGGTTGATTGCACTTGATAATCTCCTGTTTTTGCTTTGCATGTCTTTGCTGACATTTTGATTTGTTCTGTACTAAAAAGGTTTTCTTTATATAGACAAAACCCGTTACAGTGTGCTGGTGTTAGATGGATGTAAAACATTTGGAGATTTGTTTAACTTTTAAAGGTGTCTGAAAACACAGAGCTAAGGTGTCCACATCCCTGAAGCTCTTACCTGGGAAGCGGCTGTGGAAGTTGCCGTCACAGTTGTACCCGTTGAACTGAGCTCCTGCTGTCATGGCTTTATTTAATATTAAAAAGACGAGAAGAAGCTGGTCCATTTCAGCACCTGCAGCAGAGCAGGGACATGAGCATGCTGTTAGAAGTCCAGTGTGAACCTTCATCTGTGATAGGGTTACACTGGGGAACAAAAATTCTGTTGAGTTAGATGTTTGTGCTGATTTGAACTAAAACTGGCATGATGATTCCAAAACTGTGGTCAGTTTTTTTCTGGCACATCCCGATAAGCAACATTCCCCTGATTAGCTGTAATAAGACTTGCCAGATGATTATAATTGGACTCATCTGCAGCTACGTAGTAAAATGTTTGTGCAGTGCAGTGTAGTGAGAGGTGTGTGCAGCTCCTAATAGGTCAGAACTATCAATATCTGCAAACAGAAAGCTAGCATAGTGCTGGCTTTTCTCTTAACCATGTAACTTTGTGCATACCGTTTAAGTTCTATTTCTTTTTATGCTGTTTTTTTTTTTGTTTTAAAAGCTTGTAAGTATCCATCTTAGTATTCCCTAATTTTTGCTGTAGACAGGAAACATTTGGGTGTGACACCAAAAGATGAACACGAGACAGGAGATCAATATTTTAACTTTTATTCCCAGGTGTTTACATCCGGATCTGATACACAACTTAGAAGATAGCATTATTTGTAAAAGAACACCCCTTTATTAGGGGAGCAAAACTATTGGAACAGAAACACTTAAAATGAATTAAAGTGAAAAGGACATCATATTTTACTGCAAATCCTTTGCTTGCAATAACAGCATCAAGCATGTGTCCCATTGACATCCCCTAACTTTTGCATTATTCTGCTGTGATGCTTTTCCAGGCATTCCCTGTAGCCTCTTTCAGTTGTTGTTTGTTCTGCGGCGTTACTCCTTGGCCAGTCTAAACGCTTTGACTTCTTACCCCTGATGAACTCCTTTGTTGTTTTTGCAGTGTGTTTGGGGTCAAATGTTTCCTGTCTGCAGCAAATATTAGGAAACTGTCCTCACTGTTCCAATGCTTTGGAGGGGACTGGATTTCATTTGTTTTGGATCATGTCTCCTGCTACTTCTCGTCGTAAATGCCTAAACAGCTCCGACTCCTTTTGCTGTATTTGTGGTAGTTTCTCCTTTCCAGTGCATTTGTCAAAGAAGCATATTTTACATATTTTAAAGTAAAACTGGGACGAGTCATGGGCCGTCACAAAGTGGACCAAAAGAACACGTGAAAAGTTGGCGTTTGGTTTACTCATGGTTTAATGGGAGCAAAACGATCACTGCACAGACTGTTACTTTAGTTTAGTGAAAACATCAGGATTTAACAAGAAAAATAAAGTAAAATAGAAAATCTACTGTCAGCTACAGACCAATGCCTCATTCAGCTGAAACTCCAGAGCCAGTTTAAGAAAAATGACCTCCTCTAGAAGATCTGAGTGATGCTGAAGAACGCAGTAACAACGTTTATTTATTGATTGATTGATTGATTGATTTTAAAGAGGGAACAGCTCATATTAATGAACATTTTTACAAATGTAAATACGCCAGATTATAGCCTTGGGCTAATTTCCATCTGCAGACCTCCTGGCAGGTTGATGGTTACATTTATATACAAGACACTATGCAGACTAAATACAGTAAAAAAAAAAAAACCAAGGACAGTAGACAAGTATAAAAAGAAACAGAAATATACATATTGCACTTCCTCCCTTCACACAGAGTCCATCAAGCATTTAGCAAATGCAACTTCTATTGCACCAACCCCTACTGCACTGAATGTTATTGCACAGATTTATATTAACGTTGATTCTAATTTAGAAATTCACGTGGATTCAGTTCGTTGGGGGTTTGATCAGCATGAGTTGAATGATCTGGATGTGATTTGGGCTGTTAAGTTCAGTATTTTTCAGACTTTTTAAGAAAACGAAGATCCTATAGTTCATAAACTTGATGTGGTCGAGAAAAACTGAGATCAGTTTTGGATTCAGCACCAAAAATAAGTTAAAAAGCTCTCAGACCTAATTCAACAGAAACTGTGCTCCCCAGTGTTATTAGAGAAAGGACACGTCCTGTTAGTCAAACTGAGCTGCAGACACCTGGACAGGTGTGTGTGCACACACTGACGTGCCAAACAGCATCAAAGCAAACAAAAGTCAGGCTGAGACCTGGATTTGGCATGAGAGTCGTACACGATGCGACAAAGGCTTATCTGGGCCTACACATCTCATTGTCCTGTGGAAAGCTCTTATCTCCTCAGACGGAGGAAACAGTGAAATCACACAGAAGGTCAAACAGCATGGTGAAGCTCAGAGGGAGAGGCACTCACCCGGGTGGAAGCCAGCAGCTCAGCGGTTCTCCATAAGCTTGGGCCGGACGAGGAAATGGTCCGCACAGCATCCCTACCTGCCAACTGGACCCAGGACGCAGGAGCGGGCGGGAAAAGGGGTCCCACACATAAGAGATTCATTATTGGAACATGTCAACAAAAAAGGGCTGTCCGGAGCGAACATGGGAAAGTCCATCAAAGCTGAATGTGGCATACAAATCCTTTCACGGCCGCAGAAACATGAGCAGGTTTTGAAGTTTCCCACTCATATCCTTTCGGCCCAATCTGGCCGTGTCACCGCTCACAAATGGTTTGACGCCGCATGAGGTCCAGAGGCAGCGGGGGGGTGAGAATTATCTTTTCATCGCTCCTTTGCCTTTGGCCCCTGGAATCCACACTTTTCATGCTTTGTGTGGCCGAGGCTTCAGTCAGCACAGCAGCAGGTAATCTGTGGGCTGCTGCCGGCCTCCATCGCTCCAACTTTGATTTCTGCTCACAGGACTCCCACCACAAACAGAGAAGAGACAGAGGCAAAGGTCACCGAGTTTCAAAGGATTAGCAGGAGGACAGCGAGGTCCATATGGACCAGGACCAGATAAAGGAGGCTGTCCGGAGTCACCAGGAGGCCCAGGAACAGAAGAAGAAGACATGTTTTATTTTAAATCACTTCTTTACACTCTGTTGTTGAAGCATGCCTTTACATACATAGGTTGAAAATATACATGCACAAACAGGTCCAATGATCACGCACTAATGGAGAGATGTCAGAGTGACGGCTTTCTGCTCCTGAAGAAGCACTTCAGAGCAGTTTCAGGGTTCAGGGCCCCGTTTACATGGGTACTTTTCCTCAATCTGATTCAAATCGATCAGATTAAGTGAATCTGATTCGATCTGTATTCATGAACTTTGAGTAAAGAGATCCACGTTCAGTCCGTGTTTGCATGGCCCCAGCTGAATCTGACTGGATTGTTTTTTTAAACATGTGCAGAAGGTCACTCTGACACTACCTGCAAATGTGTAAGAGAAGAAGAGGTGCACTTCCTGCTTCCTGTTTACCTCTAGAAAGATGGATCCACGTCGTGTTTTGTTTGGGTTTCTATTAAAAAGTTTGTTTCCTCCACCGTCCAGTTCGACATGTTTGCTTGAGCACGCTCTGTTTACATCACTATGTGCCTCTTACGTACTACAGAGCGCCTACAGACCGAACAATCCTCTCTACCAACCCAATCCGCTCCACTCAGCCGTTTACATGAAGCATGGAGCGGATTATCAATCAGCATAGACTACCTCTTACAATCCGATCTGAAATACAATCAGATCCGGGTGAATCTGATTGGCTAAGGTGTTTAGATGAGACATTTCTAATCTGATTGTAAATAGGATTTTTTTGACCCATGTAAACGAGGCCATTGCCTTGCTTAAGGGCACTTCAGCAGCCAAACCAACTTCCAAACATGTTTGTTGGGATTTAAACCAGTCCGCAGACTAATTTCCAATGGAGTGAGTACCTGCCGCCCAGAAAGAGTTTCCATGGAGATGCCAGGGATCAAACCCAGGACCTCATACATGCGAAGTATGCACTCTACCACTGAGCTACATTGCCAAAGGCACCGCTGGGATTTGAACCCAGGATCTCCTGTTTACGAGACAAGCACTTTAACCAACTAAGCCACGGCGCCATCACAAACATGTCCTGAAGTTAAGACGGGATCGTGCCTCAGTCTGACCGTCTCTCATTAGAGAAGCAAACTTCCTCATCTTCTTATTTTCTCTTTTCTAAATGTTTGATGCAGAGTGAGGATGCACAGGAAATTTGAGACAATCCAAACACCTGATCCCAGGGCCGTGGAATTGGGTAGAGACACTAAGGACACCTCCCTATCAATACTGTGCCACCACTGCATGGTCCCTAACATAAAACACAAGCATAGTATATAAAGTTATAACAAAAAATGCTTATATATTTAATGCCAAAGAGACACACTTCTTGGTTATTTCATTTATTTCCCATGTATAATTTGTATATTGAAAGGCAGCAACCATTGAAGAGCAACAATAAAAGTTTGTGGGTAAAAACACAATAAAACATTGGATTACAAACATGATTTTAGACATTCATAATGTCAGGGAATAAATTATACTTATTGGTAATATTTGTAAAACTGTTTTCACCTCAGACTTTAACCATCAGGCTGAAGGTGAAGTATATAGAGAAGCTTTTTGTGAATATGATAGTTTGCCTGTTTGTTTGATCAGCCCTACATGATGTGAAATAGCAGTCATAAACGTAAAACACATCATTTTTTAGGAGTGCTGCCTTGGAGCACTTTTCTGTCCCCACCAATGTAAAAATCAAACCTACACCCTTGCCTGATCCAGTTATCATTCTGGTTCATTGAAAACCTAAATGTAGTTTTCATCCTTTTACTCGGAAAATTTGAGATGGAACTTTTCTCTGCTGTTGTAAGATCTTTTATATTTTATTTTTATACCAAAACATCATTTCTAACTAACACAGACAGACATAAACAGACACCTTACTCAGGGATAATATATGGAAGGGACTAATTAATGTTAATCATCAATCCTCAGGGCCAAAGTCATGGACTTTAAAGGATGCTACGTCTTACTCTAAAACTTCAAAGTCTATACAGATTATCAAATATAAAGAGTTTTATTTCAAATGCATTCAGTAACACACAAAGGAAGGGGACTAAAAGGTGTAGTGTGTAGAAGTTGGCAGCATTTCACCACACAGAAACGTGAATATAGGATATAATGTTTCTATTTGGATGTAAAGTCTGTTTAGATAGTTGAACAGTCATCCTCATAAAACTTTGGTTTTCTTTTATTAGGTTATAAAATTCTTTTTATATCTTATATAGGAAGGGGACAAACTGAGACTGAGTTAAGTCTGTGTTAAATAGAAAGTGTCAAAACCAACACACTGCTAATGCATTTGTGAAATCAACACAGCATCTCTTCATCTTCTCAACTCTCTTTTTGGTTATAATAGATGTAAACAAACTTTTGCGTCCTTGTGAGACTTAGAATAAGGCTTAACATCTGCAGCACTTGTCAGCTGGAGACAACAATCTTCTTTTTTTCTTATGTGGCAGCTTTTGGTTAAAATACAACTTCTATGTAAACTGGTTACATACAGTAGATCCCTCTATGTAACTATCAATCATCTAGATAGTTATCAAGAGTGCAAAAATCCCATCACTTTTCTGACATAACAATCCACCATGTTGTCTATGGGTGGGTTTTGGGGACAAATAGAGTAAAAGACGATTTTGAGTACAAGTCTACAAAAGTTTACCAAACCTATAATCATCATCTTAACTGACCTATAATCTATAAAATAATAGTATAATAAAAATTGCAACCCTTACCCGGTAACTGTTGTAGATGATGCTCTGTTCATGATCCTTTTTGGTCTTTATCGTCTCTTAGTGATGTGATGTTTTAGAAACAGACGGGCTCATTCCAACATCTGAACACTAGATGTCACTAAAATGCCAATTTCTACACACTGCACCTTTAAACAGAAATAATAACAGCCAATCTATCTGTATTTCCTTAGATATATTGCTTTTTCTTATGTTTTAAGATACTTTTCTGTCTTATTTCCTACATTTAAAAGTATCTTCTGGCCATATTGAGAAATCAGGAGGGCTTCATGTAGGTAGGTAGGTAGTAGGTAATAGTAGTTTATTTCGAATATGCAAGCAATAAATTTCATACATTACATTTATACAAATGTGGCAAAATACCAATACAAAAATAATTAAAGCCCCATTAGCTGAAAAGTTACATTGATTGATTTCACCCACATGCTCGAAAAGGAGCGGGGAGAAGTACAGACTTATTTAATCCCACCCCCTCTCCATTAGGTATCAGAAGTCAATTATTCCATGTCCTGTTTGATATTAACGCAATTACTAAATCTCATACAAAATAATCAACAACCAAATATGCCCTATGAATATATATGTATGCATATATACACATACTTACACACACATACATACCACCAACCAAAAAATCATATAGACCAAAAGTAAATATATAACAATTCAAATAAACACTGAACACCTGGTGAAAGCCACACCTTATTCCTCCCTGTATCTTATAAAAATACATTCTAACCCTCTTAATGAAAAATCCCCAGTATTTTAACAATTGGTGGAATCCAAAAGTACGAAGACTGATGCTTTTTAATTTTAGTTGCCCACCCCTGATCAAACTTATGAGCAGCAGCCGGGGTTTGCATGTTCCTTTTGAACGGTTTGTCCTCTTCTGCATCAGGAAAACCTCCTCCTGTCTTAATGAGTTAACTCGAAAAGTTAAGGATGCATTTTAAAGAAATTTTAAGACGTTGGTGAAGACACAAGAGAAAAATCTCATCACTTTTCTCTAGTGCCTTTGCCAGTATTGCCTGAAATTCTTTTTAAAATCCATCCATAAGAGTCTTGATGCAGATCCAGAGATAGTTTTTGGATTAAATTGGAGGCGGGGCAGTTTTATCCGTCTTAAACGAGGGTCATGCTCTGTGCTGTCCTTACTGAAGGCCATCAGATCAGCTGTTGTGATGTGTCTTCTCTTACCTTGTTTGTTGGGGCTCATGAGAGTCGTTCTTTTCCCAGATCATCATCCTGCTTTGCCATAAACCAGCTGTTAGACGTGACCATCCACAGCTCCAGACGTTCACTCGTGCTCCTGCTGCTGATTTTCCTGAAGAGACGAGCTGAAACTGAGCTCTGACTCTCAGAAATGGACACTTTTATACGTTCATGCATGTAAATCCTAATCATGAGAAGGTTTGTGAGACGTGGGGGACAGAGGCTTTCTGCAGACTGATAGTTATCTAGAGTGCACCGGCTCTCCAATTATCCTCAGATCACTTCTTCATGTTCCTGAATCCTGTCTTATCAGCCGGAGAGCATCTTAATCCACAGAACATGGAGGCCAAGCAAACCCTGAGAAACATTTCATCACCCTGAAGCTATCATGCTAAACCCTCAGGTCAGGCGCTGACTGTGAAACAGAGCTTCCTATTGGCTGTTTACGACGTGTTCATGTGCTCCTGGTTTGACGTTTACTGCTGATGAACTTTTATTCCTCGTCCAAACTGCAGCAACGCACTGATTCAACAATTTAACTGACAGACCCGTACACACAACAGCTCAACACTGTGAACGATTTATTTTCAGACTAAAGCAGATGCCTGGAATGTTTGGATTTCACAAGGACGGACATAAAGACAAAGGCCGTTTTCGAATTCTCCTACTATACTATCAGTGCGTACTGATTCAACCAAAATGTAGTCTGCAGTATACAGTAGGCGAACAAAAGCGAAGTTGCAGTATGCAAAAAATACCCGGATGACAAACTGATTCTGAAAAAAATTTACAGTCTGCATCAGACCAGTCTGCTTCACCTACTGTTACCCACAATGCAAAGCAGCTGAAGCAAAGCTTCAACAACCAACAGCACATGAAAATAAATATACGAGCCACTAATTGTTATCTTTACCTTTTCAACAGGTAATAGCGTGTAATAGGTTGTAAAAAGGTCAGTTGTTGTTTTCCGTTAACGTTCGTAACGGCGAAGGTGGTGTTACGTCTGTCCTATACCTGCAGCATTATTAGCATAAACCACTGACATGTTTGACGTTTTACCGTTACGTTCTGTATTTCCACCACCATAAATGTTCCTGCTTCTCCTCATTCTTAATACTGTACTGGGGGTGTGATGTTTATTACCTCCGCCAAGGAGGTTATGTTTTCGGGAGAGTTTGTCCGTCCGTGACCAAAATAACTCAAAATGTAAAGGATGGATTTGGATGAAATTTTCAGGAAATGTTCAGCATGGGAAAAGGAAGAACTGATTCAATTTTGGTGTTGATCGTGATCAGCGTCTGGCTGCCATGGTGAAAAATGTGATTTCTGTGAATAACTACTGAACTAAAATAGATATCATTATGAATCCAGTTGCTAATGGTATGTTTTCATGGTCAATGAATCTAAATATTTAGATAAAATAAAGGTAGGACTAATATTTATGGTGAAAATGACAATATGACTGAGGACTGTGGCGCTGGCGGAGGTCTGCGCTCTCCGAGTGCTTTTCTAGTTCTTGAACTGTTTTTTCTTTTAAGTGGCCCTAATATGCCGTGATACGCCATCACACAAAAATATATAAAATAATTCCTCTCTGAAATAATAGGTATTCTCCACCACTGACTGTTTCATATTAAAGCTGCTTCTAATAACTGAAATGCCAACATTTACTCATGGTTTGTTTGTTTTCTACAATTAAAATTAAGTTTGGGAAATAAATCAGCTGTAGCCTACTAACGCTTTGCTCAAACTGGAAACCAGCGTAGCTACAAAATAAACCAACAGAACAGTCGTACTATATGCTACATTCAAGTGTAGTAGGCAGTATGCAGTGCCTACTACAGACTACTTTCATATGCAGTATGTAGTAGGCGAATTCAAAAACGGCCAAAGAAAGGGTTTGACTGTTTAAAACACTGAACTGACTGATGCATGAGTTTAATCTACAATAGAAATTAAGAGCTGACAAAGAGCAGATCTGTTTTAAAGTTTGTTGGACTGCATCTTAAACATCCGGCCTCCATGTTGAACCTCTTTGTCATCTGCAGGTTCAAAATGTGAATGTGAATGATGTGAATCAGCATCCTGTAGCAGCAGGAAGTGACTGAAGCTCGTACAGTTAGCATAGATGCTAACAGCTTCAGTAGCAGTTTGATCAGATGTGGACCAAACTTCTTTATCAAATGAAAAACAAACATGACTCCAGACTTCTCTGATTGGACAACAGTTTCACTCTGCTTCATGTTTTAATGAGAGTTTGTCTTACGATGTGGCTCAGAAGGGCCCGCCTACAGTAATAAACATAACAAACATCTATACTTACACAGACCTTAGTTAGCTTAGATTATTTTATATTAGATTACATTAAACTTTATTAATCTATTTGGGAGACTCCCTCAAGGAAATTTGCATTCCAGTAGAAGCTTGAAAAAAAGAAATATAGAAAGATAGATATGAACAAAAATATAAATAAGTCTAAAATAGACATAAATAAAGAGTGAAAATATGGCTACTGCTCCGTCCTATCTTCAGTCTTCCTGTTTCTCCTTCTCCCCTCAGTGAGGAGCTGTACAGTCTGATGCAGGGGTGTAGCAGTGATTTTAAAAGTGAGGCTGTTCTCAGGGTAGGGCAACCTTCGACTCAAATTTTTGTTTTTACGATACGCTAATTGAAATTGAATTTATTTTTTCTTTTCATTACAATAATATGCAAGTAAAATAGCATTAAGTATCAAAATGTACATTGATGTACCACAACACTCCACGCTAACATCCTTTTACACTTTTCTCATACCATTATTGTTAAAATTATGCTATAAGTCTTGTTTTTTATATAATATAGCACTAACCAGGCCCATGACTCATATCCAATGATATTTGCGGTAGATACTTTAAAGAATACAGCACCTTTTACATTGTGCCTTAAATCTATTTTAAATCAGTCATCTTAAAATCAGTGTCAGAAAAAGTAAACGATACTTTTAGTAAGCTTATTTCCCAATGAGCTATATACTGATTCATAAAAAAAAATCACAGCATCCGCAACCCCAGCTGGTGAGATGTGCATGAATCCCTCTGTAAAAAGTGAGGGGGAGGATTTATGTTTCTGTGAAAGTGCGGGTGTGACGCCCATGGTCTGATGGTCTGAGGAAAAATGAACATTTTCAAACTCAAAAGACAAACCAGCAGAACTAAATGAAAGTTTATATTCATCCCACACTGTCTTCATAAAGACATGTTTTTAATGATTAATGTAGCTGATTATTACTAACGTTAGCATTAGCTCACACGGCGTTTCCGTTTTTAATGATAGCTTGTGCTTCTTCACCCTTTCATGCATGAATTATTTAATCACAAAGGAAAACTGTTTAATTTTTTTAAAAACTTTCCAATAGGTTAAAAATCATGTTAAATTTTTTTCCATGTTATATTTTGTGGGAGTTATGCGTCTGTCTACTACAACGCTCACCGTGCATTAACAGCATAAATACACATTTAGTGGAAGAAAAAGAAAAATCTGTCTTGTATGAGTTATTGCTGTTTAATCAAACTATTTGTGAATTACACCAACATTTAAAATAAACATGAAAAAGTATGTGAAATCTGAACACAGGTATGATACCCAATTTGACATTTGTTGGCTATTTTAGATTTAAGGAGCAATATCTGGATATGGTAAAAATGTGCAATGATAATATTTTATGAAACTTGAGACAATGGTTTGGGAATTTTTCACCTGGTAGTTGGACATGGTACTGCAACCTAAAAAGTATAAACTTTATCCCAAATATTTGTCTACTGTAGTGAGCAACATGCATGAAAGGGTTAAAATGACTGAAGCTTTGTTGGAGTGGACGTCTACACAGAAGCAGATAATTATGGATGGATTAAAGGTTTGAATTCAGCAATTTCTAATTTATTTATCATAAATGTCCATTAAATGTCATGCTGGATGAAACAGAGTTCAGTATGATGTCATGTTCAGATGGCCAATAGCATGTTACTATCTATGCATAAATAAAAGACACAGTGACTTTAGTTTGACCTGTGATCTACAAAATATAAATTATCTGTGTTCAATAGTCAAAGTTAAAGAAATGAACTCTCAAGTGTTTTTATTAGCACCAAACGATCACAGATGGAGTCTGAATTTAATTAAAAATAATCATATGTTTTAATCACATGAATCTGTTTTGGTGTTTTTGAGTTTTGATGTGATGAAAGAAAATCAAAAGTCCATGAAGATCGTCAACAGTATGACCCGTAAACCAAAATCCATCCTTATATGAAGAAGTCCCTTTAAAACTAAAAGAGATTTTCTAAATGAGGCTTTAAAAATTAAACATGTTACATGAAATGTTTATGAAGAACTGGAATAAAATATTCTGCTTACTGAGAGGCTCACATTAATGACCAACAGAAATGTGTTTAAAACCACACATTTAATAAAGTAAATTTAGCACCATTTAAATTACTTTTTATTTCTGTAAGCAATGTTAAACATTTATTCTAATAGTATTTATTAATAAATATTTATATATGTAATGTTTTCATAAATGTATTTGTTGAGGCATCTTAAAGATTTTATAGAATAAACCTGATTAGGCTGCTGCAGACCGTCGATCAGGAGAGTCATCCAGGTGACTCTGCTCTGGTTAATACTGGAAGGTAAAGTACACTTCAATGCCAATCACATGGCAGCAGCGTAATGCTTGAGGAGGAGTAGATGTGCACAGATATGAAGTGTTGACTTGAACGGGTCACAGAGGAGGCGGAGTCTGACGCTCTCCTGTGCGGTGGTGGTTTCTCAGGAAGATCTGAAGATCCTTTATGTGCAGTGAAATCAATCCAGCATCGCGGCTGTCACGCCGAGCCTCCTTAGCTCTGTGATTGGCACACAAATAATTTAGTGTCTTTGACCAAGTGAAAGGACGATCCTCTCAGCTTTGTGGGCTGAAATGTCATCACCTGGCCGTCGGACAAGAAGCCGAGTCTGTGCATCATTTCCAGGGTCCCAGAGAGAGTATCCCTGTTTAAGCCTGTTCCCGTGTGCTGACATTTCCATTATATACGTGACAAATACATCCAGCACACACTCTGCCTAAACATGATCATGTCTGCAGCAGGTCAGGGCTCTTTAGATCAGGAGTTCAGATCTGACTGTAACACTTCAACCCTAAGAAGAGGTCACTTTTATTATTTATGATATTCTCATTTAAATTATCTGGTTTATTATTTATGATATTGTCATTATGAATCATCAACAAGTCATTTTACAGGAAAACAAAAAAAAGCCCTTTTTGTTTTAAAGGTGCTATGAGGAGAATCTGTGCTACCCATGAGCACGCACGGCGACTGTCGTAATGCTGCGTTCCAGTAACCTCGGAACTGGGAGTGACATCATCTCTGACTTATCGGCGTTCCAGTTGAAGTCTGAAAAAAACATGCCGATCTACCAGGCTATTGTTAGCTGTTGTTAGCACGCCCTGTGTAGTTGTTCACAAATATCACATGAAGAATGTGATTATCACTATGGCAGCATTTTTGTAAATATAAGTCTAACAATACTATGTATACAGCTGATCTAGAGCCACACACCCCAGTCAGAAGTGCAAATAAATGGATTATTACAGGAGCTAAATAACTGTTCACACTGGGGGCATCCATCTTCGATTGTCAACTCGGGGGTGGCGAGGTTTCACCGAGTTCCCAGTAGGAAATTCAGACTTCGGGGGACGTTCCAGTTGCAGTTTCCTACTTGGAACTTGGAAATTCCTACTTCTGACTACAACTGGAACGCACCAAAAGACATGACCCAAGCCAAAGCGTATATTTGTTGTTATGCAGCTCAGACCTTCCTCAGAACTCTGCATTGCTTTACAACTTCTTTTTTCAACAACTTACAGGATGCAAAGCCACGAGGTAATGTATCTCTTTCTAGTTACGTAGCGGTAGTTTTTGATGTGTGACAACAAGCAATTTTTGGAAAACTAAGTATCGTAGTTTGTAGCCGGCTATATATGTCTACTTACAGCCCGGTGCTCTAAGACGTGTCTGAATAATATAAATTTGCTCTAGTTTTAATTGTCTTGTTCCTGAAGTTGAGTATCCAGGCCAGTCCAGTCCTGTCCGACCCGACCGTGAAGCTAAGGAATAGCATTTATAGATAACCTATTTAGATGCTATAAAACTCATCTTAAAGTGTGTATTTCCATCAGGCAGATATCTAAAAGTGAGACTTTTTTGTTATTACTTAGAAACTCCTCACAGTCCCTTTAACCAGGGCAGCAACACGCAGACAGACAGACAGACAGACAGACAGACAGACAGACAGACAGACAGACAGACAGACAGACAGACGTGTTGGCCAAAAGATTCATCATCCATCCATCCACCTCTCCATCCATCATCATCAGTCCCATGTTCCTCCCTCAGCTCACAGGGCTGATCTAAAGAGCACTCACACACGTCGGTGGTTCAGTTGGATAGTGTGCTTGGTCAGTGATCGGGAGGCTGCAGGTTCAAGTCCAGCTCTGGGCGAGACATGGCGATGTGTCCTTGGGCAAGACACTTAACCCCAAGTTGCCTCCACTGCTGCATCAGTGGTGTGTAAATGGGCATGAATGTGTTAGAGATACTGATGGATAAGTAAGGCCTCATCCACACGAAGACAAACACTTAACAGTTTCCTAAACGATCGTCATAAAGATGGAGGCGTCTCAGAAAACGTGTGTGTCTACATGAATGCACTCAATACTCATCAAAGTGCTGTAAAACACATGCCAGACCTCTAGGGGCGCTGTAACGATATGACGGAAACAGATGAAAAAACAGTGGGCATGTGCACTTACAGCAAAAGTTGTAAACAGAGATTGTGATAAAGTGATCATAAAGTGCTGTAATGTGTCCTCGATAATTGTTTGTTTAACTCGGTGGTGATTGAGAAGAAGGTTTTGCTGACACAGGGATAGTAGGGTCACTAGCTTCATCAGCACATATGCTACACCGTACACCGCCGTTGTTGTTGTCGTTGGGTTTTCCTGTCAGGCCTGTGAACACGTCTTCATATTAAAGTCCCTACAGAAGAGATGTTGATGATCTAGACCTTGTCTGATTCATTTCTGCATCATCAGCTGATCCAAAGTGCCACTCTCACACACACAGCCTGACTTTCAAAACTTCAGTACATCATAAACATGTATTTATTCTCTTCGACCTCCCTGCTCTCTTTTCCTCTGCTGTTGCTTTTTTCCTGGTTATCCCATATAAGCTTATACCACCTAATAAAAGATAAAGGGTGATGTTGGCACATTTTAGACCCCTGCATAAATGTTTTATTGCATTATCATAAAAACAGCAGAGAACACATCACATCAGACTTAAAACCACTTCACCAGCTCCACATTTGTTTTTTATTGATTCAAATATTTGGTTAAAACTTTTAAGGCTTGTCGAGGATCGGTTTTTAAATGCCAGCCCTCGTGTAACCTCGTGGTCACACCTGATGACCAAAGGAGACCGAGCTTTTTCTGTCTGGGCAGATAAAACACAGACTTATTTAAATCTTAGACCTGCTTTTACTGACTCTCAACTTTATTTCTTTGTTTTATTGAGTGTTTTATTGCTTTAAAAATTCTTTGTAACTTGTGTTTTTCCAGTGCTGCAGAAATAAATATTGAAATGTCATAAATATCATGGATATATCTTGTTCATACTGAATCATGCAGCAGGTGAAACTTTCTTCATCCTCCTCTGTGTTACTGTGAAGAGCTGAAGACCAGGACGAGTTTGTTTGGTATATAAACAATTATAATTAACAGTTAATCAGTTACTAAGTACATCAGACTGAGCTGGACTTATTCTTTTAGTAAGTTTATAAAGTTTTAGTTAATATATTTTTAGTCATTTAATATAGTTTTAGTTAGTTAATATAGTTTTAGTTAGTTAATATAGTTTTGCTTGGTTAATATAGTTTTAATCAGTTAAAAAAGCATTAGTTAGTTAATGTAGTTTTAGTCAGTTGATATGTTTTTGCTTAGTTAATATAGTTTTGCTTAGTTATTATAGTTTTAGCTAGTTAATAAAGTTTTGCTTATTTAATATAGTTTTAGTTAGTTAAAATAGTTTTAGTCAGTTAATATAGTTTTAGTTAGTTAAAATAGTTTTAGTCAGTTAATATAGCTTAAATCAGTTATTATAGTTTTGCTTAGTTAATATATCTTTAGTTAGTTAATATAGTTTATATTTGATCAGGAGGTGTTACAGCTCTTGGTTTTTATCCTGGTAATAGTTTTCTCCATGTCTACAGCGGGTCCATGGAAACTCAGAGCAGTAATTGGAGATCTCGTCCACTAGATGTCCTTCATCATTCACTGATGCAGAGCTGGTGGGAGCTCGGCTGCTGTGGGAACTTTTCTCTACATCTATATTTAGGGTATAACCCCCGGGACGCTGGTGTGGGAGTTTACTGTGGCAGCATTTTGGGTGGAGGACACAAATCTCAGACTGTCATGGCTGAGCTGAAACAAACCAGGACTTCATGATCATGAGTGTTTCTGATATGACAGAATATTTAAATGTGACAGAGAGTTCTTAAACTTTACTTAACAACAGCTCAGATTGAGTAACAAAGCTGTGTGATCAAATGAGTGGAGATAAATCTAAATGTTTTCCATTAGCTCCTGCGTCTTCTGCCTTTTTGCTGCTAAAACACACAAAGTCATATCCTGCCCTGATCCTCAGGAATAGATCTTTAATATACATACATCTATATATTTGTAAAGATGTCAAAGTCTGACACATTTCAGTGTGATTAAATTATGTCTAGACTGATTCATGTTGCTCGACTGGCTGCTGCTCGTTGGATCAACAGAAAAAAAATCAGAGCACTTCTCTGTTAAACAACAAAAGCACTGATGGGTAAAAACCTCCTTACTCTCCTGTCAATTAACATTTAAGCCACACAACAAGGTTTAAAACTCTATTACTGTACAAATGTGGAGGTTAAAAACTGGATGGGGTAAATATAAAGCTTTCAGCATCGCTGCACTGATGATGTAGAATCATTTTAGATGATTGTTGAGCTCTACTTCCCTGTTTCAAACATTTTTAAAGAGCTGGTGTCAGAAGGAGGGGAACTGTAACTGTTTTAATGTTGGAAAAAGTTTAGAGAGGCATGATGATTTTCAAGTGTAAATTTATGAGATGACGATAAAATGTGATGTTTGGAATACGAATTATTCATTTCTTTTATAATTTTCTTTTTATTGAACATTTTGATACATATTTTGCATACATCTGGTAAATAATGGAAAATGAATTATTCTTATTTGTTATGTTTTTATTGCTATAGGGCAGCCCTGGAAAAAGAGTCCTCTCTGCTTAAATAAAGTTTAAATAAATAAATAACTTTACAACATGATGGACAATAATCTGATAATCTTTCACAAATGGAGTATGTTATGTGCTTTATATCGACTGTGGATCACCCTCCCCGACCACCTGAGAGCCCCACAGTCGACAGAAGATTTTAAAAGAAAGCTTAAAACCTATCTTTTTTTTGTTGTTAATTTCCTTTAATAGGTTCTCCATTATTTGAAGAATCTATTTATCTTGACTCGTTTATAAATTGCTTTTTAATTGTTTTTCAATTGTTTCTATCTTACTCTGTAGCACTTTGAGATTGCAAAAATGTTCTATTAATTTATGTTTTTAAATTATTATTATAATTAATATTGTTATTATTATAAGAAACATAAGATCTTTAGTAATCCCTTAGGTGAAAAAATAAGTCAAATGATTTTTAATAATCAGAAGAAACTGCTTTAACATAGTACCTCTCTTTGACTCCATATTAATATTTAAAGTAAAGCTTTACTCTTTGTCTTGGAGCATGAAAACAGAAGATGCAGCAGTGTTTCTGTTCAAAGAGTGACTGTTAAATGGGGACTTTAGGTTGTTTTTCTCCTTGAACTTCGAATGAAAAATACTTGTTATACATCTCCAGTGAGCATCTAAATAAAGAATATCCATCAGGACACCTCTTGATTTTACTGCAGCGTCCTCAGACTCTGCGTGGACGCTTCACCTTCACAGTTACAGGTCTTAACTTTGTTTGCAAAGCCCATGAAGAAACTTGAGTCTTATAATTCAGAGTGGGCAGCTTTTTACTGTAAACTATTAAACTGCAGCACATTATGATCCTGAACATTTACAACAGGGGTAAAACCTCAAAGCACATGTGTGCAGAGAAAAACAGGAGAAATGAAGTTTTAGTGTCATAACTTTAAGTCTTAATGGACTTAGACTTTTCTTTATGCTTTTCAGTAGCCAATAGTTATTCACTAAACTATCCTTACCTATATAAAATACAGCATCCTATGTAAAAAGAGAAACCTCTAATATAGCTTCTGTCTCAGCTTTAGAGTAAAATAAGTATACTGGTAAGAAACTTGAATAAACTATTTTTTTTACTAAGTTCAGGTTTGAAACATTTCCTTTGTATTTTTTTTATCATGTTACATTTCAAAGTTTTTTAATCCTACCATGAGCAGTTTTTCTTGAATTATTTTTGACACCCGCCATTTCCTGAAGCCTTTGGTCCATTTAAATGAAGCTTCACCTGCAGGGGGAGAAGCGCCACAACAAACCGAGCTGAGCCGAGTGAAGCCGCAGCACTCAGGCGTGCACTACACCGGAAATGACGGCATCCGCCTGCGCGTGCACAAAAATAATAACAAGAATAATAAGCCTGTCCACAAGTGGACAAAACTCGAGACATTTTGAAGAAAAATAACGCTTTTTAAAGATGATCACCTGTACCTGTGTTTGTTTTATTAAAAATATTCTTAAAACATATTTGAAGAAAACACAACAACTACTAAATAAGAGTAATCAGTACTACAGAACACAAACTAGGACAGGTGATAAAACATTTCTACTAACTTAAATTGCAGGTAAATGCTTTGTTTTTTATAAGTCATAAAAGAACTTGCTTTGCTATGATTATTTCTCTGAACATCTCTCATGAAGCATTAATATTTAAGCATGGAGTGTGAATAAAAACTACATTTGTACACTGCAGTAAAGACAATATTCGTTCTTTAAACTGACATACATTTATTTTATTACATTAAAAGAACTTTAAACTGACTTTAGTTATGAGTACTGCTCATGCAATTGCATTTTTTATTGTATTTTAGTGAAATTACATGAATGTTGGTATAATATTTTTTTGCATGTTCTGTGCAACAAATTCAGTGCATCATAGGAATCAATTCCAAGTACCTTGAATAAACAAAATAACTCAAAGGTAATACAAAATGAAGAACTGGGGCTTTTCTTGTAACTTTTATACTTTTGCAGAGTCCAGAAGCTTTATTGCTTTTTCATTTTTTATTAATTTAAGGCTTGTTGTACAACAGAAACTCACTGAAAAAGATACACAACTTATATTTTTAATGTAGAATTTTCCAAGGATGAGAAAAGTATTTACCAGAGAGCGATTTTTCTTATTGTCCATAACCAGTTCATATGTGAGGCCCTTGGTAAGAAACCTTTGGGTATAAACATTCATGCATATCTGGTATAATCTTTTATATTCCCTATTTTTGTTGATTTAAATGTTTTTCTACAATGAGAGAATGTAACAGAGCGGCCTTTAGATACTGAAAAGAAACCCGTGTGACCGTCTTGGTAATCAAAGATTTTAGTCTCGGGGAGCTTTTATTGTGAAGGGCTCTTACCGGAAGTTAGCTTGTATAGTGTTTTTATTGTGGAAGCAGCTGACTGAGGCTGTATGAGAAACAGAGCAGAGCCGAGGAGAAGCGACGACACCGGCGAGGGTCCACGAGCAGGCCGGAGTCTCTCTGCGGTGTTTCCGGAGCTTCAGACGGTAAGGCGGGAGTTTGGGCTTCGGTTCGGACGGAGGAGCCTGTTAGCATGTTAGCCTGTTAGCCTGAAGCTCTCTCTCTCTCTCTCTCCCCTCTCTCCCTCTCTCTCTCTCTCTCCCCTCTCTCTCTCTCTCTCTCTCTCTCTCTCTCTCTCTCTCTCTCTCCCTCTCTCTCTCTCAGCTGCCACTTTGATTCAGACCTCGTCCCCACAAGCCGCGGCTCCCCTCCCGGATTCGGACCCCTGCCCTCACGGTGATCGTGTCTGAGCCTCCAGGATGTCCGGGCAGAGCATCACGGACCGGATCACGGCCGCCCAGCACAGCGTCACCGGCTCGGCCATCTCCAAGACGGTGTGCAAGGCGACCACGCACGAGATCATGGGGCCCAAGAAGAAGCACCTGGACTGTGAGTATGCCTGCGTGGACCTGGTCCTGGACCTGGTCTCTGGTCTCTGGTCTGGACCCTGGTCCGGGTCTCCGAGGCCTGCCCGTAGCGTCAGCCTCACGTTACCGTTAACGCTCCGCCGCAGGTCACCGTTACGCCACTTTTACGCCCTTTGCTGCCGTAACGGAGGCAGGCGGACCCCGGGGTGCCGGTGTGGGCCCGGCTCAGGGTCAGACCGGTACGGGGATCTGGTCTGTGGGGGGTCGGTGTTAGCAGCTGGAGCCTGTATACTAATCAGTGTTGGATGTTGGGTGTTGGGTGTTTGACAGTCCTCATGTGGTCCAGTCCATGTCGGACCAGGTCTATCTCAGGTCCTTCTGGTCTCAGATCTCACAGAGTGTGTGAGCTTGGACCTGGACCTGGATCTGGACCTGGACCTGGTCCTGGTCCATGTGGACAGTGCTGATCCGTTTCTCCAGTCCCAGAGGCTCTGCTGAGCTCAGCAGGTCTGCAGCCTGTTGACTCTGCGCTTGTTGCAGGCAGTGAGTGTTGGCATGAGGACTTTGGCATGTGGTCCACCATCGACCAGCACAGTCCAGATCCTCCGAGTCCTCATGTCAGGCTTCCTCAGGTGTTCAGCTGTGTGGCTGTTTGACTATATTTACTCCACTCACTTACCTGAGCAGGTGTTCAGGGCGTTACACTGATACCCCTTTCATACTGGACAAAAAACCTGGTAACAATCGGCAGTGTGAAAGGGTTTAATCTGCATTTCAACCCTGCAAGTGATACAGGTTTTTATTGGCTTCAGTGGGAACATCACACCCGGGTCGACCCGCTAATTTACGGATGACGTCGGCATAACATTGCGCCCGTCCCCTCTGTCTGTAACTTTCGTGACTTTTTTTTTGTAAAGAAAAGCATTTCAGTGTCTTCCCTGCTTCTTTCCATTGTTTACGTGGATGTGTTTTGTCGCACTGATGATGTCATCAACATGAGACATCAGCTTGATGCGCCAGAGGAAAAAAAAACAGCCATGCAGCTCATCTGCTGGCGATTAGACCGAGTCTGCTGGCAGTGGAAAAAGAGTCACTTGCTGATTGTTAGCGGGTTAAACCTGTGTGGACCCACTAATTTTAGTGTGAAAGCGGAATTAGATGCAGTGTAGCTCAGTGGTCACCAACCTTTTTCTGCTGAAGAGATGGCACGATCTACTCGCCAAAATTCACAGAGAACCATAAACAAAACTTCAAGTTTCAATGATCATGATCTAACTTTACAATCAAAGATGCAATCTTTAATCCATAAATGTGTTAAAGGACAGGAATTAAAAAATAAAGATTCTGTGGATTTAAAATCACATTAGCACTTTACAATGTCTGCTAGGGGTGGGAGAAAATGTTGATTCACAAAAGTATCAGGATTTTTTGTCTGACAATTTATAAACTGATTTTTTTTGTTTGCTCAAAAATCGTTTTTTTCCAAATTTAAATGCTTCATTTTAGTCTTTGTTAATAATAGGGCTGGGTGTAAAAAATCAATTTAACTGATTTTAATCAATTTTATTTTAAATGGGTCACAATCGATCCATAAAATCCAAAGATGGATCTTTTAACTTGGGTAGTTTTTTCTTCTTTGGTTGTGCAGAGAAGCAGCCTGTGGTATCAACCCTGCTAGCCTCGCGTGATCAGCGTTTAGCGTTGCTTTCCACTGAGCAAGATCTCTGAGATGTTACTAAAACAAACATGGCAGGAGTGAGTAGCACTATAGGGACACCACCGGCAGGTTTAAAAGCTGATGTTAGACGTATATTAGATTCAACAAGCACGAAGAAAAAGACGAGTTGAACAAAAAACAAGTCATATACAGAATATGCATTAATTTAATGTGGCTGCTTTAGGTTTAGTTCTTAATGTAAAAAATAATAATGTACCTGTTCAAAAGGTCACTTCTTAAATTTACAGCATTGTTTTAACTGAGATATCCCACACTGAATAAATATGGAAGTGAACCGAATCGATTTGAGACCTTGTAATATCAAATCAAATCAATCCAGAAAATCTGAATTGATACCCAGCCCTTTTAAATGCAGTCCAGGCTTTTGAAGCTTTTGAATCATTTTAGAACAATCTAAAATGATTGTTTTTCAAGCATATGCACTACTAACCAAAGATATTTAGTGCTGATCGGCACCAAAAAGTTAATTGTGTAACAAAAACAGCATCAAGGATTAGCTCTGAGAATCAGGTCGTCTGTCTTCAGAGTAAATATCCTTTTTTTTGTTAAGTTATTTTCTTTATGGAGCGATGTTGTAATGTAGTGTTATATTTTTCACCTCAGTCAGGGAGACGTACAGTAAACTCTAAGTGTGGATTTGAGGTATAAGTGATGGTTAATCCATCATGGCAGAATAAAAACATAATTTAATGTGGATATAAACTAAATTAGTAAGACATGGAGGCGAATAACTGGACGTGTATGTGACATCCTGATCTGATTCAGAAACAGTGGTGGTGTCCCGTCAGCGCTCTGCAGGCCCACATCCAAACATTTACAGAAGCTCTGTGCTCCTGTCCTTCACACATGAACATGCTCCTCCTCCTCGTTACACATTACAGAGCAAAAGTCACGATGAACCTGCTGTGAGCCGAGCTGACCTGGCTTTATGTAACCAACAGGTGAGTCTCTGAATCACGGCCTGTTTCCCACAGACGAGACGATCACATCGGAAAAGAGTCCAGTTTAGAGTTTCTGCTTCTTCATGACTTCAACAGGAGCCCATCAGCTGCACAGTGCACCCCCAAACCCTCACTGCTGCTGATGAGTGACCCTCAGAGACAGTTTATTAGGTACACTTTGGCTTTTTAACACAAATAACAAAGCAGGTTTATTAACCAAAAAGACTGAGCATCAGGACGTGACTGGAGTGACTTCAGATGTGGCGTGGTTGTTGGTCTAAGTAGCCCTGTTTACACGAGACCAGATTCAGGCGAAGAGTTTTCGTTAATCTCCTGTTTACATGAGAACGGTACCTGGATCCAAAAACTTTTGAAACCAGGGTCCAGTGTGGAAAGTTTTGAAAATGTATGGCTCCGTGTAAACGAGATTCATTGTTGTAAGCTGTGTCACACCAAAACGTGACTCAGGGATCAAAATCACATCGCCCACTGATCGAATCGCGTGTCCATAAATATCTCATTTTGGTCTCCGATGCCCATCGCAGTTGCTCGATGACGTCACCACAATCATATTATATATTTTATAACAGGATGTAGGGCTGGGACCATACGCTTTTCTCTTGATTCAATTTCTTAGGCGTCGATTTGATTTAAATTGTGATTCTACAACATTGCAGACTTTTGCAATCTTTAGTTAACTTTTTTAACACCAGTAAAAAGATGAACAATGATGATGCCTACAGACTATATCAGGAAAAATACACATCACATGTGAGTCTGTTATTAGGATTTATTCGGCAATATCTTTTAACCAGCTGTTTATACTGTCTCTTCAAAAGCCTGAACTGCATTTAAAAGTGGCTTATGAACAGACTGAAATTAAACACTTACATTTGGAAAAAAACTGATGTTAATCAACCTCATCCTTTTCAGTCCATTATAAACCACAAAACACTGCAGCTGATGCCCTGCAGCAGCATCGTTTGTAAGTTTTCTGCGATCCGTCTAGGTGTAACTAATGTCCTCACTGACTAATGTTTCCACACGGACATGGATTGTTACTCTGTAGTCCAGAATAAAAACTGTCTGCACACACTGCTGATTGGCTGTTGCCGCACACACGCACACGACATCGCCGGAAAATATCAACTTTTTTTAAACCTTTGCAACACGCGACGAGTGAAGTGATCGCCTTGAACGTAGCTGTCGCATCGCGGAAGGGTTAGCCCCGCCCCATCACAGCTGTACATTGACTTTGCATGGAGAGTGATCGCCGAGGACGCTCAAGTCGCTTTTGGTGTGTAGGCACCTTTAGGGTGAAACGCTGACTTTGCATGTGCAGGGCTCTTTCACATGAAGGCTGCAGGTGTAAGCAGCAGGAAACCTGTTTTTATTGACCTGCTCCAGCTTATAGTCCACACAGTGACGAGGCCCTGTCCCAGTGACCCCCTGATACAGACCTGCAGCCTGTAGCTGCTGACACGAGGCCTCTCTGAGGTAAAGCAGAGACCAGCAGGGATTTCACTTCAGTCTGAGGTATTTAAAGAGGCTGCAGGAGCTCCTGACCAGATTTAGCCCTGATGTGTCAAAACACTTCCTGTGAGCTCCTCCTCTCTGTGTTATGATGAAATACTCTGTCACTGTGGGCTGTGCTTCAGGCTCTGCAAGATAAACTCCTGTCTCTGAGCTTAGACTCTTAGACTCTGCGTTTAACACATAGGGCTGTGGAAACACGTCCATGTTCAGTCTCTCCTCTGGATTTGCTGTTTCAGTTTGGGTTGGATGCCATTTAACTGTATGGACTCATACCAGTTCCTGTTCTATTGATTCTTATGGCCCTTTCCCACTAGCACGCCTTGGCCCTACTCTACTCGGCCCTGCTCGATTTGCAGCGTGTTTCCACTAGCCTGGTACCTCCTAAAACAAGCTACTTTTAGTACCTACTCCGCTCTGGTTCCAAGCGAGCTGAGTCCATACTAAAAGATGACGTCACCGACTGCCGGCTACTGATTGGTCGGACAATGTCGTCATCGATGAGTCATGAGTGCAATGACCTAGCATGCTAGAGGTAGCTACCATTAGCTTACCCTCATACGTCTTTTCTTTGCAGCTGGATTGCTCTCGTCCTTGGCTTCATTCTGTTGTATAGCTTCCAAAACTCTCCTGTGCTTCTCAAGGGGTATTTCTTCTTACCACCTGCAGCCTTCTTCTGCTTTCCTTTTTTACTCGGTTTGTGACAAAAAGACACAGATTGTTGTGTCGCGCTCAAAATGACGTCACCACAGTGCCGCTCAGCTGTTTACAGCAACACTGCACCCCGTTGGGTAGAGTAGAGCCGGGTAGAGTCAAGTAGAGTAGAGTAGGGCTAATGGAAAAGGGCCATTAGGTCACGAGTGAAGTTTGGCCGACTCTGTTTGGTTATACCTGGTTTGGTTTTCCTTCTCAGGTGGACCAGAGCCTGTCAGATGTTGCGTGGTCTATGACCTGTTGTTGCACTATGACCTAAAAATACATAACCAGGCATTGCTCAGCTGAAGAAGTTTGGAGTCTACAGAGCCATAAAATGAAGATAACGCTGAATTTAGGCCGTGCACTGCGAAAACTCAGGTTTTAGCAAGAATAAGAAATGCTTCTCCACATGGTATGCAGAACGATCTTTATCTTCTTCTCCACCCATGAGCAGAATCATCTGCCAACACGGTCGTCTGCCATGGTCCTCGTCTTTTAGCACACTCTCTATCAAACATCATGTTAATGTGAAGTTCTTACAGAAACATAACCTTTCTTGAACAGCTGAAGTCTTTCTTTTTAAAGTTTCTGAAACATGTATGTGCCTGTTAAAAAAAGAAAAAGCAGGACGGGGACTTTCTGAGTCCACAGATATCTTGTTAAAGTTAAAGTCAAACTTGTTTCTGTACTCGTCATGTGGATTTAAATCCTCGATGATGTTTCGTCAGCAGATTGTTTCAGTTTATGAGTTACTGTTGGATTAAACATAATCACCGTCATGCTCAAAGGTCTTCGCTCTGAGGTAATAACTGTGGACGTCAGCCGTGACCCTCGGCCTGAGATAGTGGCTGAAGCATGTTGACCCAGTTTTTAGTATTAAATATTGTTTTTGTGTTTTTCTTTGACAGTGAAGCTGGTGGATTTGCCCTGATGTGAACTCACATGAGCCGATGTTTATCAGAGGTGTTCAGAGGAAGCTGCAGTCAGTCTGTTCTGTTGTGTTTAAGTCTGAGCATCTTAATCTCAGTTTACTCATAAATCTGATCTGTTTGATATCAGCACCAGCAAATGTGGACATCTCTGCTGATGTTTACAGCAGGATCATTTAAATAAAAAATATTTCCTTTTTCTAAGATTATCAGGGTTCCCACGGGTCCTGGAAAACCTGGAAACCCTGGAAAATGATTGACCAATTTTCCAGTCATGGAAAACATAAGGAAAATGAGGAAAAAAGTTAAATGTCCTGGAACAGCTTAAATTGTCCTGGAAAATGATTTGTCTTCCTTCTACCTTGTTAGTGAACAAAAATTAAACATAGGAAATAAAGTATAAATGTTCTTGATAACTAATGTACACGTATCCATAAAATGCAAGAAAATGACAAAATAAAATTTAGGCTGAATCAACAGAATCATTCTGTAAAAAAGCAGAGTAAATAAAGATTAAAAATAAGTATAAACATAACTTTGTAATAGTGAGATGCTACATAGAAGCCAGACTAAAGAGAAAGCTAGCAGACAATGTTGGTGCTGGAGAGTTAGAAGTAAATTCAAAATGATACGTTGGAGCTAACTAGAGATATAGGTCATCAACCTCTAATCTTGTTTTTTAGAAGGTTAGATTAAATTGAAAACTGCCAAAAGCAACACTGTAACTTCAGTTGGTTATGTGACATTGGAGAAAGTCCTGCAAAATGTCCTTGAAAAGTCCTGGAAAATGATTTCTAGAAGAGAGTGGGAACCCTGATTATAGAAGCAAATTTTTAAATTAATGTTTGTATCTCTTAAAAGTGCTGCTGCAGCCTGATTTTACTGTATCTTTGAAATGCATATTTTCATTTAACATCCAAAAGAATACTGTTCATTTCTGTGTTTTGATATCATTTGAGCCAGAATAAGTTTTGAAACATGTGCACACTGGGTGCACCGGATGAAAGGCCAGAAAAAGTCATCATATGAAAAAACTTGGAGATGTGGATTATTTAAAGTATCCTGGTCTCAGAGGGAGAGCTAACTTCTCCTTAAGCTGAAATATATTTTTGTGTTTCCTTATTCACAGTTTTTCACGACAGGTGTGATGATGAGCTTTAGTCTGCTGCAGGAGGAGGTCAGGTAACTCAAACATCAGCTTCACTGTGAAGGCTGAACAGATGGGTTTGAGTTTAAGAGTTCCCCATGAGCTTTGGTCCATGTTGGACATTTCCTGAAGCAGGAAGTGGTTTTTCACTTCCTGCAGCCCTGGAGTGCCCACAGGAAGTCATTACACAACGCAGGCCGTTATCGCAGCCCAGAGGAGCCGAGCTGATCACTGAGAGATTGGACCAGATACTTCTGTCCATGTTTGAGAAGTTCTGATTTTAGCAACAATCACAGGAGGAAGGCTGCTGAGCAATGTGATGAAACTTAAAGGTTACCAGAACATGTGGGTTAAGCTGGCAGGGATGTTGTTACATCTGTCACATCTGTTATTTAACCCTTACATGCATGGTGTCCACTACAGTAGATAGATATTTGGCATAAATTTTATACCCTTTACTTTGCAGTACCATGTCTCAATCCCAAATCCTTGTCTCAAGTTTCATATAAATATTATCTTTACACAGTTTTACCATATTGAGATACTGCATCCAAAATCCAGAACAGCGTGCAAAGGGCAAAGTTAGTATCTGCTACTTAGATTTCACATAATTTTGTATGTTTTATTTTAAATTTTGGTGTAATTCACAAGTGAATAGTTTGATTAAACAGCAATAACATATATATACTTCAGATTTTGATTTTTCTTTCATTTACTCGCAATACCTTTTTGTCAAAGGTGTGTTTATGGATCTTTATTTACTTCCACTAAATTACTATGTTGATGCACGGTGAAGTGGACGGATTTAAAAATACTTCAAAATATAACATTGAAAAAAATGACCATGATTTTTAACTTGTTTGGAAGTAAAAAGAAGCAGCAGTCAGAAGAAGCTGTCTGACATGTTTTTGTAAGGTGGTGTTTCTGTCTCTGCTGCTGGTTAACAGACTGACTTTAGCCTGTGTTGAGATTTTAGGTTTTAAACCAAGTCTCTTTGTTTAAAGCTGCATCTCAAGGTTTAATTTATTTATTTATTTAAAACAAATTAATAGGGCTGTAATCAACCAAAGAAATTGTTGGTCGACTAAAACACAGTAATTGTCGACCAAAATCGACCAATCAAATCAGTAAAAACGTGTCAGACTAAGAATGGTTACAGCTCTGGTTTCCCTTTAGCACTTGATCGTAGTAGAGAAGGTTTTAAATTTGTGGTTAATTTGATTTCTGTTGGTGATGAATTTCAGAGTTTAGGGCCTTTAAAAGAGAAAAGAAGACTTACATTTTTGTTTGCTACAGTTTCCATTCACTTTGCTCCTTGTTACTCTGCTGCTGTTCTGTCTTTGAATAAATTTGGGTAAGGTTCAGAACTTTTTTAAGGAAAGAAAACTGCATGAAGCTTTCAGAGCTCGATAGGTTGTATTTTTTCAAAGTGTTGCAGTGATGTCCACGGATGTTATTTTTTGGTTTTGTTTTACATTTGAATTTTCAAATGGACTTTACAGACTTTAATATTGTCATACACTGTGTAGGCTGAGTGTCTTCATGCTGCTCCCTGATTGGTGGTCTGACGTCAGCACATTAAAATGAAGCGTGTAGCTCGTCTGTTTACATACAAGATGAATGAGAGGGTTCACGCTGCTGTGGTGTAATAATATTACAGCTGATTTGTGGGAACCATCAGCTACAGGAAACTTCAGGAGCAGCAGAGTAATCCGATTCTGCAGTCTGAGATTTTTCATGTGCAAACTTTGTCATCATCGTCAGAAAAAGAGGAGAGAGCTGCGTGCAGTCCTGAAAACCAGGCTAACGCTTTTCAGAGAGGAAATCGGGACCAGATTTCATTCAAGTATATGTTACCTGCCTCTGCAGATCATTCTATAAAGGAATAAGGCTGTGGTCGAATAGTTTTTTTTGCTGAAGAAGGTTCCTAACAGTGAAATGATCTGAAGTAGTTCCTGATCAGAGCTGTTGGAATAGTCTAAGTGCTTAGGAAAGGAGGCTCAATGCTTCCTTTAGCATCTCCTTTAGCATAGGATACACCGGAGCATCCTTTAGGAAAGGAGAGGAGATTATTCTGTCCCACAATTCTCTGCAGCAACAGCATTTATAAACAGCACGTTGTCATACTGCTTCTGACATTGTCATGATACACCAGCTCTTTTAAGATGAGCCTTTTGTTGTCCATCTCCAGAAAATTGTAGTTTCACTGCAGCAGTAACATCCGCCGTCACATGATGACGTAGTGTAGTGAAAGTGTAGTCGGATTCTCTGCATGACAGTTTTCCTTTCCTAAGTCCTTCTGAAGTCTCCTTTCTCCTTTCCTAAGTCCTTCTGAAGTCTCCTTTCTCCTTTCCTTAACCTCATGACGTTCTCCTAAATTACTGTACTCATCCTTTTTCTGGGTTAGTGTGTTGGCGACTTCCTGTCATTGGAATAAAGTTTGGACCTTAACAAAATGATGCTGACATACTGGATCAGATTGGATCAGACTGAAGTCCAAAAGTCCAGACTAAATGATGTAGGTGTTAAATCACCAAAGTCCCATCAACAATAATCGTTCGTATGTGGTTTAGAGCCCAGGTCCACTACCAAAGCCTGACCACGTCTCCCTGTTTCCAGTTTATTTGACGGTCTTCTTGTAACCCTGGAGCTGAATGTTATGTAAGGAGGTTTTCAGGAAGCTGTCTTCAGAGAACGTGTCTTTGCAGAAGGGTTTGACAGTCTCAGTTCTGTTTTGGTGCTCGGTTTTTGGGAAGCTCGGTTACATAAACGCTGAGTGTCAAAAATGTGAGCAGCTAAATCCAGGCAGAGATGTTTAACGGAGCCACCGGGTCAAGCTTCTGGAGACCTGGTGTGGTTTGTTGGTTTGTGTTCCTGTTTTCAGTAAAGCAGTCCGTCTAAATCAGAGCGCTCTGAGTAATTAAACACTCTAATAATGGTAATGGCAACAAAGAAATATATAACAAGACTTGGACACACCCAAAACCCCCAACAGTAAGGTAATGGATAGATACAGTAAATTAAATATATCAAATGGGAAAAAAAAAGTTTTAATTTAATTTACAAATGGACAGATTTACAAAGATGTGGTCTCCTTCATGAAAAGGACACAGAACATTCAGAGTCCATCTGTTTGACAAAAACATGATCATAAGCCTGATGGCTTTTTGACCTCTCCTGACACATTTCTTTGTTTTCTGAATAATATTATAGTGCCAAAACTAATAAACAATTAACAAACAAATGCTCTTATTACGCCTAAAGCTCACCAGAAATTCCTGCTCAACACAAAAATGGTTTGAGGTGTGCCGTCACTGTCTCAACCCAGCGTTCATGTGCCGGTGGTTCTGCCTTTTGGCTGACAGACTTTTAATCGTTCTCATCTGCTCATGTGAGGCATGTTGATCCTCCCTGTCGGGTTTATTTGTAGATAAAGTTTTGGTCTTTACAGTGTTGGTGGTGATGAACTTGTCCAAACAGACGGTGAAGAGGTGTCAGATCGTTCTCTCTCTGTTAGTAAATCTTTGGTTTTATTTGGTTTTATTTGTTCTGTGCAGATTAAACTTCAGGAGCAGCGGTGTCGGTCGGTGTGTGCTCCACGCAGCCCTTTGGCTCGTGTCTAAAAGGCTTTTGTTGTCACATGGGTGGCCTCTTCTGTTTGTAAATGCAGAAAGCCTTTTGTGTGGTTTCACTGTAGACTCAGACCACCCTGTAAACAGACACCCTGTGCAGTCGTTTACTGTGAACCATCAACTTAAACGAGATATCCTGAGTGTTTATGAGCTCTGGAGCAGAGTCAGTCTCCATTAGCTCGGCTTACATCAATATTAACCACTGTGATGTTCACAGCTTTGCAGCAGTTTGACCTGAGGCGGCGTTTCTCCAGGATCACAACAAATACATTCATTAATATCCCACTGAAAAAAAAATATTAATAATGATAATGATAATAATAATAATAAATAAAATTAAATAGAAAATAAAAAATAACAATATTATTATTATTATTATAAATTATAGTAATAATAACAATAAAAATAAAAAATACAATTAAACAAATAATAACAATAATAATAATAGAAGAAGAAGAAGAAGAAACAAAATAGAAATTACTGTTGATCATAATATTAATAATAATAAATAAAAAAATTAAAAAGAAATTAATAATAATAATAATAAAAATAAACTAAATAGAAATTAATAATAATAATAAAATAAAACAGAATTTAATTACAATAATAAGAAAAAAGACATTAATTATAATAATTATGAAGATGATAATAACAATAAAATAAAATATAAGTTAATGATAATCATAATAAAAAGAAATTAATAATAATAATTATGATGATGATGCTAAATAAAAAATAAATAAAATAGAAATGTATAACAATAATATTAATAAATAAAATAAAATGGAAATTAATATCAACAAAAATAGGAAATAAAATAAAACAGAAACAACAATAATTATAATAATGAAATGGTATAAGTTTTATAACAATAATAAATAAAATAAAAAAGGAATTAATAACAATATTATAATTATAATGATAACAATAACAACATCAACAACTATGATAATGAATTAAATAAAAAAGATATTAACAACAGTTAAATTAAAAATAATTCAAGATCACTGCAGAGATTTAAGGCCATGCAGCTGTTCATTAGCCTGCTGGTGGAGCATCCTATGCTGCGGTAGTTCTTCTTGGAGGGTCGGAGCTGATAGAAGCTGTTCAGAGGGTGTGAGGGGTCCCTGATGATATTCTGTCCTCTGCTCCTGCAGGAATATGTGCTGGACAGAGGGAAGTGAAAATCGTAAAATATTCAGCCTGTAATTCAGATATTCATTGTTGTAAGTGTTTTGGGTTTTAATGGGTAATCAGTATTTTTTTATACCAGATATCATATCGACTTTATAAAGTCCACATCGGTTTGGCCCTAGCCCATCATCTGACGGTGTTTGCTGTGTCCTCCTCCTCAGACCTGATCCAGTGCACGAATGAGATGAACGTGAACATCCCTCAGCTAGCAGACACGCTGTTCGAGAGGACCGCCAACACGAGCTGGGTGGTCGTCTTCAAGTCGCTCACCACCACTCACCACCTGATGGTCTACGGCAACGAGGTCAGTCTTTTATTTTAGTAAGATAAGGCCCAGGCCAGTGGAGCTGAACTGTTTTTAATCTGTGGTCTGGTCTTCCTGCAGAGATTCATTCAGTATCTGGCTTCAAGGAACACGTTATTCAACCTCAGCAACTTCCTGGACAAGAGCGGTCTACAAGGTGCGTGCTCGTGTTTCAGCCAGCGTGTGTTTTTTATTTCAGAAGTGTGTCTTTAACGTCTTCTGTCTGTGCTGCAGGCTACGACATGTCCACCTTCATCAGGAGGTACAGCCGCTACCTGAACGAGAAGGCCGTGTCCTACAGACAGGTGGCTTTTGACTTCACTAAAGTGAAACGAGGGTGAGGAGGTCTGCTGCAGCATGACTCTGACTTTACACTCCTGTAGGGGAGGATGTGCCTTCAGATGAGCTGGGACTAAACCAACAGTCTATTGGCCCTTTTCCACTAGCACCCCTTGGCTCTACTCTACTCGGCCCTACTCGATTAGCAGCGTGTTTCCACTAGCCTGGTACCTCCTAAAACAAGCTAGTTTTAGTACCTACTCCGCTCTGGTTCCAAGCGAGCCGAGTCCATACGAAAAGATGACGTCACCGACTGCCGGCTACTGATTGGTCAGACAATGTTGTCATTGATGAGTCATGAGCACGAGGACCTAGCATGCTAGCTGTAGCTACCATTAGCTTACCCTCATCCGTCTTTTCTTTGCAGCTGGATTGCTCTCGTCCTCGGCTTCATTCTGTTGTATAGCTTCCAAAACTCTCCTGTGCTTCTCAAGGGGTATTTCTTCTTACCACCTGCAGCCTTCTTCTGCTTTCCTTTTTTACTCGGTTTGTGACAAAAAGACACAGATTGTTGTGTCACGCTCAAAATGACGTCACCGCAGAGCCGCTCAGCTGTTTACAGCGACTATGCACCTCATTGGGCAGGCGACTGGGGCTAATGGAAAAGCAGCACAAGGGGAGTAGAGTAGAGCCGGGTGAGTCGAGTCGAGTAGAGTAGGGCTGATGGAAAAGGGCAATTTTTCTTCACTACTGACTGACTGATGTTTAATTGGTCTTTAGTCTCCTCTCTGCTGTTTTTGCATTTATTCATCCTGGTGTCCAGGCGAAGTAACATCATACAGATATTTATCTAACTAAGTCACAGAGTTTCTCTTCAAAAAGTTCCACCATTATTATTTCTTCTTTGTGTCTCACTAGAGCTATGTAATGTGTTGTAACAGCAACTGTTAATTTCCTTTTTTTTTATCTTTATTGAGGAAGAGCAATCATTTTACAGTCAGCATTTCTTCCACAGACTTGGTAATTCTTCAGCCATTTAGCTCCTCAATGTTTTTTTTAAAGCAGCTTGAAATATAGGACAGAACATGGGAAAAATCCAAGGGTACAGATAGAGGAGATTGTAAAAATTAGATGGAGATCAAGCCAAAAACAAAATAGAAATGAGCCACATCAGTCAAATGAAATCCTACCTTATAGGTTTAACAGATTCTGTACAATTGTCTTTTTTCCAGAATATAAATAGCAACTCTTAATTTTCTAAACTCTGCCCTTTGTCTTCCTGCAGGTCTGATGGTGTGATGAGAACCATCAACACAGAGAAGCTCCTCAAAACCATCCCAATCATCCAAAACCAGATGGACGTGCTGCTGGATTTCAATGTAAACAAACAGCATGTGTACGTCTCAGTTTGTCACAGGGCAGAAGAATATCCTTTAAAAACTTCTCTGTCTCGTTCAGGTCAACGCCAACGAACTGACAAACGGGGTGATCAATGCAGCCTTCATGCTTCTGTTCAAAGACGCCATCCGACTGTTTGCTGCGTACAACGAGGGAATAATCAACCTGCTGGGTAAGAATCACTGAGTCCTACTGGTGTTTCTGTTTGAACCTTTAAAAATGTTTAACCTCTACGCCGTCAGTGCCCTGTCTGTTTTCTTATTTATTTGTATTTATTTTTAATTTTACATATTTATTTGATCCTTACATGAAAACTGACTGCAAAATCCGTACACAGGTGCGCATCACACCCTCAAACAAACACTTTCATGACTGGAAAGGAGTAGAAAGAAGAGAAATGTACCTTATATTTGTCTGCGTCTACTTAAACAATTTAAAAGAGCAGAAAGAAAAGATGGCCTGACATCACATATTGTTGATTTTCAAAAGCCTACACCAACTAGTCTTTGATTTTACTACAAAAACAAGCAAAACAAATACAAATAAGTACAATAAAGAACCTATAAATTTACATCTCAAACATGCATAACATCCAGTTTAAGTTTCTAGTGTGTATTGACACATTTATTTTGCATTTGTACTGTTTCATAATGATGAGTCTCTGTACAACCCTTTAAGTCCTGAAATTGGGAATTCCATATTTTTACACCTACAACCGAAGTGCACACTTGTTTTATAGTAGTTTGAGTGACTTGGTGCTTAAATCCCTTTATCTTTCATGATTTTGATTTTCTGAAGTAACACAAACAGCTTTTGTAGGTTTTCTGGTAAAACTGTGGTTTTAAAATAATGATGTCCTCATTGTTTTTAAACAGAGAAATACTTCGACATGAAGAAGGTTCAGTGCAAAGAAGGACTTGACATCTACAAAAAATTCCTCACACGGATGACGAGAATCTCAGAGTTCTTAAAAGTTGCAGAGGCAAGTCCCAAAACTTTGTTGAGGTTCAGAATCAGCCTGTGAACGTTTGGATGGTCAAAATATCTCCAGCTAACGTCTGAATGTGTTTGTCCTGTCTCTGCAGCAAGTGGGGATTGATCGAGGGGACATCCCCGACCTGTCTCAGGTAAGCCTAACACAGACCTGTACAGATGTTCACTAGGCACTGATGACTCTGGAAATGCTGCTTTGCTTCATTAACAAGCAGAAAATGGCCAAATTTTGGATTGTAGGTGTTTAGCACCAACGCTTGAGAGCCTGGGTTTAGGTTGTAGAAATGGCGAAAGTAGCGGCTGAAATGGGACCCGCTGTAGCTCGCCGTAGCTCGCTGTTAAAGCTGTGATCAGGACTCCAGCCCGAGGCTCTAATGAACAGACACCAATGAACTTTTACAGCCTCGTTAGTCTGTGACCTTCACAACACTGACCTCCAAAGTTTGGTTGCCTGTTGTTGACAGGCTGCTGACCCTCTGCTGTACTAACACCTCTGCAGCTCTGAGCTTTGCAGGCAGGCGATGCACGTTCTGACTAACACACTGATGCTAGAGCTCACCGTGCACACCCTACATTAAATAAAGGTGTAGAACAAGTGCTGTCACACAGACTGGGATCTGCTAAAATGGTTGTGTGTATCTGTGAATGTGTGTTTATGTACTAGGGGTGGGAGAAAAAATCGATTCACATAAGTATCGGGATTTTTTTGTTTGATGATTTCAAAATCGATTATTTTCAAATGTAAACACTTCATGTTAGTCTGTGTTAATAATCCACTTTTAAAGTCAGTCCAGTCTTTTGAAGAGAGAGTATAAACAGCTGGTTAAAATATATTGCTGAATAAATCCTAAAAACAGACTCACATGTGATGTGTATTTTTCCTGATATAGTCTGTAGGCATCATCATTGTTCATCTTTTTCACTGCTGTTAAAAAAGCTAAATAAGGATTGAAAAAATTGACAATATCATAGAATCAAAATTTAAATCGAATAATCGAATGCGCACCTAAAAAATTGTGAAAAATCGAATCGGGAGAAAAGCGTATCATTCCAGCCCTAATTTATATATATATATATATATATATATATATATATATATATATATATATATATATATATATATATATATATATATATGTATACACACACACACACACACACACACATATATATATATATATATATATACCTACATAATTATATAATTATATGTATATGTTTATACACACATACACACTGGTTAGCTCAGTGGATAGAGCGTCAGTGTGCTAACAGGTTTGCTAACGCCGTTACTGTCTTTACATTCATGGCACTTACATCCTGATTCTGGTGTATTGTCTGGTTAAATGTTGAACCACTTTGACTCCAGCAGCAGAAACCACGCCTGGTGACACAGTTTAGCTGAGAACAGGAACCTGAGGCCACAGTTCACACAGACTCTCCAGAATATGTCTGTAAACAATAGATCAGCGTTGAGTCTGCTGTGACAGTCAAATAGTGCAGCCAGAATGTGACAGAAAGAGCATGAAGCCCCAACAATGATGCTTTTTAAGTTAATTAACGTCCCTTTTTCCTCTTCAGATGGTCAAAAATTTAACCATGTCTAGATGCCTCAATGAATTGGTTGCTGCCATGTGATTGGCTGATTACATATTTAGATTATTGAGCACATTAACAGTAATATGTAATGAAGTTATAGGTGAGTGTGTGAACCCTTGTGACTGATGACATTAGCTGGAGGCAAAACAAAGCAAGACTGGAGGCAAACATGACTCTTCACAAGGTGCAGCACAGTCATGTAAACATGTATAGTGAGTGTTATAAATAAATATATATGCAAATAATATAAATAAATAAATGTATTATAAAATCTCATGAAGGATAATAACGCAAAAGACGACGTTTCTGAGAATATTCTGTTGAGAATAAGAGACCAAGTTCAGGGTTTTCAAGATTAAAAAGAAACAGAAGTTCAAGTTTCTAAAGTCTTAGCTTAGTCCTGCAGCTGATGCTCACGGTGATGCTGAATTTATTTTTATTTCAAACATGTATGCAAAGAATTAAAAGTAAAGAAATGCCATTCACATACATGGAACAAAAGAAGTGCAGTAATTGTACAGGCTCAAAAAGGACGAGGAAGAAGTAAAATCTTTTTGAGCTCCTACCCATTTTAACTGTTCCTCATGGATCTTATAAAAATAAATTATGTCTTAGTCCAACATTTTATTATTATGTTTATTACTCTTATTTTAATTATTTTTATATTATATTATTTTTTATCTCTTGTTGTTTTTGTTGTTCATATGCTGTTCGAGTATGAAGAAATACTAAGTTGACCACCTTGGTTTTTCAGTTGTTTTTTCTAAAAGGAAAAAGTTTTTTTTTTTTTTAAGAAAAACCTTTTTCAAATGTTGACACACAATTGTGTATTCCTACAAAACCCAATAAAAAAATGGAAAAAATAAATAAAAAATAAAAAATAAATTCTGCTATCAATGTAAATATATTATACACATGTACATTACAAAGCATAATTTATATAAATATGGTTATCTACAAATACACAACAAATATAATATAAACAATACATAATTAATACATATATATATATATATATACACACATATGTATCTAACATACTACATAAACATCCATGGAAATATAATTGGCACCTATACTCACATACATACTTACGTGTTTATACATAATAAGTAACTGTCCATTAGGGGTGGGCGATATGAGAAAAATATCATATCACGATTTTTTAAAAATAAAATCACGATCACGATTTTATTACGATTCTTTTTTACTTTGATTTTCTTGACTTTGACAAACTTAAGTAACTGGTTATCTCTTAAAGTGCAACAATTCAAAACAAATGTTATCTAACTGTAATGTCTATAATCTGAGTGAATAATACAGCTGCTTTAGAACAGATTTTTGTTCAGACATCTTCAAGCTTTTATCTCCTTTTCTCTTTCCACCATGGCTTCACGCTACATAACCAAACAGGAGATCCCATCATGCACTGCACGTAATGTGCTACGATTGGCTAGTAGGGTGCGCGTCAAAGTCTCTGCACCCACACAGACGATCTGACGATCTTTCTGCTTTATGAGATCATCACCACGTTATAGTCCTTAACGATTTAATATCGTCATATCACACACCCCTTACTGTCCATATAAATATTAGAGATGGGAATCAAAAACCAATTCCAGTTGAGAATCGTTAACAGCTCCATCAGAGAGTCGATATCATGATTCGTTTTGCTAATCAACTCCCTTATCAACTCCTTCCACTGACAGTTTCAGAAGCGTCAGAGTTGTGGTTTAATTTTTTACAAAAGGCGTCTACTGCACAGCCTTAAGAGAGTGGAAACACTTTGCAGAAGCAGTTATCTCTGCTGTGACGTGTGTTTGACATTGTTGACCCGGAGAATCTGCAGGAATCAAAAAGAGAATCAATAAAGAACTGGATCAATTAGCAGGATCATTAACAGCATTGTTATTGATAAAACCTTATCAACTCCCGTCCCTAATACATATTTTATCTATATCCAATCTCCGTACACTTTATAGCAAAATAATAACTTCAACATCAATTTTATGGCTTCTATATTTATTTACTCCGTCGCTCTCCCTGATTACACACCACTTCTTCTGTATACTTGTGTAAAAGCAGTTTATGTTCGTACTATGTTTTATCTCCAAAGTGTTCCATAAAGTCAACCCACAGCTTGATAAACAAACTTTTCATTGTTGTTCGAACCTTTTTTTTTTATATTTAGTTTTCACCTTAGCTCATAACCTCCCTCCCTTTATGTAAACTTTTTCTGGATTGTGTTACTCTGCTGTCTCCTCCTGGACGGTGATGACGGTGTTATCACTCTGGACTAAAATAAAGTTTTCCTCCATTACTCCATGTAGTTTAAACTTCTAATTAGTGGTGTGCGATATGACGATATTAAATCATTAAGAATTATAACGTGGTGATGATCTCATAAAGCAGAAAGATCGTCAGATCGTCTGTGTGGGCGCAGAGACTTTGACATGCACCAGACTAGCCAATCGTAGCACATTACCCCAGTGCATGATGGGATCTCCTGTTTGGTTATGTAGCGTGAAGCCATGGTGGAAAGAGAAAAGGAGATAAAAGCTTGAAGATGTCTGAACAAAAATCTGTTCTAAAGCAGCTGTATTATTCAGATTATAGACATTACAGTTAGATAACATTTGTTCTAAATTGTTAAACTTTAAGAGATAACCAGTTACTTAAGTTTGCATTTATATTTGACCCTTTTCAATAAGCTATGTGGTGTGTTTAGTTTTTATGTTACAAAAGTGCACTTTATTGTTGTTCATTGCCTTTTATGTTTACATTCATTAGACATTTTATAAAAACTGCACTATTTAAATTAAAACCTGTTCAGAAAGTTTCTTTGGCTTTAATTGTCATTTTTTTCTTCTTGGGTTTTACATGTTTTATATATTAAACAGGGAAAAAATGGTCAAACATGCAAATTAGTCTAGAAAAATCAAAGTAAAAAAGAATCGTGATAAAATCATGATCGTGATTTTATTTATAAAAAAAATCGTGATATATTTTTGTCATATCGCCCACCCCTATTTCTAATTCAACAGGCTGTCATGTGCAGCCATGAAGCAGCTCGGTCTGATGTTTTATTGTGCACACAGGTGACCTCACACAGACCTTATTTATTATTGAACAGAAGCTGAATCCTGATGGAGAGGGTGGCTAACCTGTCTGTTTAGCTTCTCTCTAACACCCCCCTCTGATAAACTTTAAAAAGGTTTGTGTGAGCAGTTGAGTCAGATGATGTTATCAGAGACGTTGAACATGCTTTATTCTCTGTATGTCTCCTCTCTCTGTTCTCAGTTCACAGTCTGTGTAAGTATCTGAACCTTTTCTCCCTTTGCTCTGTCTGTGGACTCTTGGCAGTGACCCAGCATGCTTCAGTGTTTTCTCTCTGTCATGTGGTGTGTAAGGCTTTTGTCAGCCGGTGTGACTTAATGTGGGTCAATGGTTCTCCATCCAGGCCCCGAGCAGCCTGCTGGACGCCCTGGAGCAGCACTTGGCTTCTTTAGAGGGGAAGAAAGTCAAAGACTCGACGGCAGCCAGCAGGTAGGTCTACACCACTCACAGATCTGACTGATTCATCAGCGTGAAAGAGGTTTGACCGCAAATAGATATCCGTATGTCAGGATTCTTGAACGACCCAGTTTTCAGTTGGGTTTTGACAACAATGGCCAACAGGCTGCTGCTTTTTTAGGGGTCTTTGTTTTTTGTCTCCTAAATTTGATTTAGTTTGAGGAGTTCAAGGTGCAGGAACAGCAGGGGGTTATTGAGAATAAAAACCTTATTTTTATTCCAAACAGTTTCCTTATTTCACCTTTAAGTGTTTGCATAAGCATCCTTGTCCATATCCAGGGCTCCAGCCTAATTTTTTTGCATTGGTTGCAACGATAGACCGAAACATTTTTTAAGGTGAACCAGCACAAAAATTAGATGCACCTAAATTTTTCATAGTGCCACCGTAAACACCCTAATGTCACCATTTTATCAGTCACCATAACTTTAATAATTTAAATGATTTTTAAACAAGAATAAGATGTAAAGAAATACTTGCCTTTATTCGAAGCAAAATTATATATTAAAATAAAAACAGAGAGTTTAAAGAGCTTCACTAAATGAAATTTACAAATTCAAACTAAAACATTAAGCAAAATAAAACATTTCCAAATAAAAGTGCTTTACTGAACTGAAATTTGATATTTTAAACACAAACATCTCAAGTTTAAATAAAGTATTTCAAAATTAAAAGAGCCAATGTTTAAGGTGCTATACTGAACTGAAACATGAAATAATAAATATCCAGATTTTGACAACCAACAACAAAACATTTAACTGGATGGTCTTATTCTCCAATAAATTTGAACCTAGAATAAAACTTTACACACTATAGTCAATATTTACAAAACTGAAACTAAGGTAAATAATAAAAACAGTTCTATAACTAATTTCTGAAAAACCACATAGGACAGAACATTTTATAACTTTTTCTTTATTTTTTTATTTTGTTTTGGCTTCTGTTTTTTTCTTCACAGTTTTATGTTCAGTCGGGAGCTGTCAGATCATTAGTCCTCAGTGGACGTGAACACTTTCCTCTGTGCCTGTGTTACTGAGAAACTCCCCGTTTAACAGGAGAAAGGACTAAAAATATAAATCTTATATTAAAGGTTACTTTGTTTTACTTGTTTTACTTGTTGTTGTTGTTAATAATTAATTATCTGACTGTCACTAAGATGAATTTGGCCGAGCTTCGCTGCTTCTTCAGAGTTACCACTCCTCGTTGAATCCTGACACCACAGTCAGGCTCAGTCTGGGCTCATTTGCATACTAACAGCTGATTGGATGAAAACAGAGACAGAGGAAGCAGGCGCTGTGTTTTCTGTTTTTGGCAGATTTTCTTCAACTGCAGTTACTTTGGTCAACTTTAATAGGCTGTATTACGTTTGTAGTTATATTGAAATGTGTTCTCATCTTCAAAACTTTTGATTTGAGAGCGAGACTTGGGCTTGCGACAGAAGTTGATGTTTTCATGCGAGGATGTACCAGGTGCACCGCTGTGACCAAAAAAAAACAGTTAGCGTTAATGTACAACAAAAATGGTCGCACCCTTCAGCCCTGATATCCCTTTTGTTATTATTATATTTAAAAAAAAAAGATCATGATGTTTTATTTTAGTTGTCATTTCCCTTGTGTCCATGCACCGTTAGCACCGTTAACCCTTCGTTAACCCTCTCGTGTCCGTCTCCTGATTCAGGGCCAGCACTCTCTCCAACGCAGTCTCGTCTTTGGCCAACACGGGAATCTCTTTCACCAGAGTGGACGAGAGGGAAAAACAGGCGGCGCTGGAGGAGGAGCAGGCTCGCCTTAAAGCCCTGAAGGTACATCTCTGTCATTATTAAGCCTTTAATGCACAAATTAGTAAACCACAAGGAATATTTTTAAATGTTAGCTTTCATTTTCAAACAAGTTAAAATCATTGCTATTTCTTACAGTTATATTTTTTGTGTTGGTATAAATAGTAATTTAATGGAACTTAATAAAGATCCACAAACACGTGTCTTTTACAAACATTCATTAAGAGTGAATAAAATTAAAAGGAAAATCTAAGTACATGTATTATTGCTATTTAATCAAACTATTCACTTGTGAATTACTCCAAAATTTTAAATAAAAAATATTAATTTAGGTGAAATCTGCATACAGGCATGATACCATGAATATATCCTTTAATGAAGTTAATTTTTGATCACAATATAGATAGAGAGATAGATAGATAGATAGATATAGATATCTATATAGAGATATAGAGAAGGGAAGTATTTTTAAAATCTGTATAAAACTGTAACCTGTCATATTCTTTGACAATAAAAGTATTTAACACTTATTCATGAAAGGCATGGGGTAATTAGCCCTGGAGTTATGATGCAATTTCACATTATGACAAAAACATCCACAGATAATATTTTTAAGAAATCCCAGATAAGGATTTGGGAGTTTGCCACCTGATAGTCTGACATGGTGCTGCAGCCTAAATGGTATAAAAGGTATTCTAATTACCTGTTCCTGTAGTGGACACCATGCATGAAAGAGTTAAAGCCTAAAACGGGCTCATTGTGCCATCAAGACTGTGAAAAATTAAGCATTAGTTTCACATTTGATTTGATAATCTTAACTTCAAACATATGAGTAATAAAGTATGGTAACACTTTAGAAGTCCGCAAATTTCATCACACTTAGGTAAAAATTAGACAAAGTTTTTTCTTATTTCTATGAAATTCCCCCCAAAATTTGATTTAATTTGATTTGATTTTGGTGAAAATGAGCACATAACGTCTTTAAAATAATGTCCAAATTTATTGTCCCGAGTCAGAATTGGTAGGTTACCGTTTTTTTCCAGTTTCTTTGAAATTTACTCCAAATTGAAGGTAAGAAGATGACGATTAGCAAATAATTTATTTGAAATTAAATCACAACCCACCACAAAATGTTTTGTGGTGGGCCTATGATTATAGGCCTGATCATAAAAGTATATCATTCATCTCTATTTTGCATGTGATCTCAATTATGCACATCAACAAACCTGGTACTAAAGAACTTGGTGAAATTAAATAAATAGCTAACTATCAACTGCTTATTGGGAAATTGAATTATTAACATTTCAAAGGTAATTATCAGGAAACAATGAACCTAACTTCTGTATTCAAGAACTAAGCAGCTGTTTATCACCTGCTTCTCTGGAAACAGCAGAAATGTTGGGATACATTTAAAAGCATTTTGTGGTGGGTTGTGATTTAATTTCAAATAAATTATTTGCTAATGGTCACCTTCTTACCTTCAATTTGGAGTAAATTTCAAAGAAACTGAAAAAAACAGTAACCTACCAGTTCTGACTTACAACAATAAATTTGGACATTATTTTAAAGAAGTTATGTGCTAATTTTCACCAAATTCTCATGAAATTCTGGGGGTAATTTAAAAAAAATAAGAAAAACCTTTGTCTAATTATTACTTAAGTGTGATGAAATTTGCAGACCTCTAAAGTAAAGTATTACCTAAAGTATTAAAGTTAAAAAAACAAACAAACAAGAATTATTTTCAGAACTTCTTTAAGTTTTAATGCTGTTGGATGTTTGAAACGAAGTAAGAAGAAGCTTAGAAGGCTTATCTTGTCCTTTCCCATTTTTTTTAATCAGAGTATCACTAAACAGTCAGCCACGCAGTGTAAAGTTCTCAGTTTCAGTAAAATGTTTAAAAAGCCTGAAGCAGATATTTCCTAAACTTCATCCTCTGTTAACTGAAGGATCAGCGTCTGAAGGAGCTGCAGAAGAATCCCACCACAGACTCCTCGCCTGTCTTCACCGTGGGAGGAACCATCAGCTCGGCTCCTGCCATCGATCTCTTCTCCACCCCGAGCTCCACCAACAGGTGAGGCTCAGTGCTCAGGTGGAGGCCCACCAACACCCCGATAAACTTATCCATGAAAACAGACGTGCAGCAGGAACGTCTTTGCTTAAAGGGCAACTTCGGTATTTTTCAACCTGGGTCCTATTGCCCCAAGTGTATGTGTGTATACGATTGACGGGTACAACTCGTTTTAAAATTGGCTCAGTATCAAGGGAGCGGATGCAGCCGCCAGCCGCCAGATAGATAGGGGCAACTGCATCCCGTATAAGTTTGAGCATTAAAAAGTGTTTATTTCGCCACAGACGGGTTGCGATTGCTAGCTCTCTAATTAGCATTGTAAGCATTGCGTTTTTCACGTCCTCTGACCTGTGAGACGTCATCTGTGAGCTTGTTGCCGGAAGAAAACAGAGGAGCCATGCAGCGCGCCGCTCATAGTGGAGCTGCTTATCCCGGAGGACAGTTGGAAGTTTTACTGCATCGGTATCATGGCTGAATATTTACCAGATTTCGAGAGTGAAGACGAGCCTTTTCATTACGACGGCCACCCATATTTATTTGAGCCAGAGTATACTGACGAGGAGCTGCTACAAACTCAAGAGCTAACGAGGATAGCAACAGAGGGCTAGCAGACGAGGGTGAAGCAGCGGCTGCACGAATTTCTGAGGACTGGTGGTGCTCCTGTGGTTGCTGTGACTCTATGCCCACAGAGGAAGAATGTCTGTGTTGCAATGAGTGGGACCTGTTGCCCAATATCCGTGGTCTCGATGTGTCGTGGGATGATACAGAAAGTACCCGACGCTGTGTAACTGCATTAGAGGACCCCCCCCCTCTGATCAACAGGGCAGTGCTGGATACCTTTTTTCATGTACCCAAAATAAATTGGAGGAGGCGACCAAAACCACAGGGACCAAATGGTCAACTATCCATAAAGTAAGTATAACTAATATGTCTTTATGCATACAATACGTATAAGTATTGTATGTGTTGTGTAAGTGTTTATAATTCGCCACAGACCGGTTGCGATCGCCGGTGCTAGCTCTCTAATTAGCATTGTAACACGGTAGGCCACAAGTCTGTACTGGCTGGACGAGAGGAAAAAGTGAAGAGGATTTAGGGCAACAGTAAATATGTGTTTCGGAGACAAATCTAGGCGTTAAATTGCCGCTGCTTCACCCTCGTCTGCTCGTTGGCCCTCTGTTGCTATCCTCGTTAGCTCTTGAGTTTGTAGCAGCTCCTCGTCCGTATACTCTGGCTCAAATAAATACGGGTGGCCGTCGTAATGAAAAGGCTCGTCTTCACTCTCGAAATCTGGTAAATATTCAGCCATGATACCGATGCAGTAAAACTTTCAACTGTCCTCCGGGCAAAGCAGTTCCACTCTGAGCGGCACGCTGGCTCCTCTGTTTTCTTCCGCAACAAGCTCACAGATGCGTCACACAGGTCAGAGGGCGTGAAGGAAAACGCAATGCTTACAATGCTAATTAGAGAGCTAGCACCGGGGATCGAACCGGTCTGTGGCGAAATAAACACTTTTAATGCTCAAACTTATCGGGATGCAGTTGCCCCCTATCTAGCTGGCGGCTGCATCCGCTCCCTTGATACTGAGCCAATTTTAAAACGAGTTGTACCCGTCAATCGTATACACACATACACTTGGGGCAATAGGACCCAGGTTGAAAAATACCGAAGTTGCCCTTTAAGGACTAAAGGACAAAGATCTGTCTTATTTTATTAACTCTGAAACTCCAACAGAGCTCTCATTGTGTTTAAAATCAAACACGTTTAAATCCTGAGTGAGTTTGTTCGACCTTATTGTATTCAAACACTTCCTCTCTATGAGGGCAGGGAAATATATCAATTAATTCAATTAATTCAATTTGTTTTCAGCAGAGGATTTAAAACTTTAAAACTCAGACTCTGTCTTCTTGTCTTATCCAATTGTAAGTTGTTACACTGTTTGAAAATATAATACTGATTTGTCCAGATAAACAGTTCCTACATTTACAAGTAAGAAAATTAAATGGCAGATAATCACAACATTTTGTATCATCAAGCGTTTCAACAGTTCTTCATGTACCTTAAAACAAATTCTCAGTCTTTGTTGACATGCATTCTTTGTGATGTTTGTTTTTGCACAGAGGAGTCAGGAAAAGGATGTAAACAAAAAGGAAAATTATAATAATAAAAGTGAAAAAAGAAATTAATAATGATGTAAACCACTGCAGAAGACAGTACTCATGTATTAAAGAGAAAGGACGTGATCACTATGCAATGTTCACAACATCAAATCTCAGAGGCTTTGCATATTCTAGAATTGTTTATTTTTAAAAGAAGAAAATGGGACAGTCCATGTTAATGAACATAAAAATGTAAACATGTGAGATTATAGCCGTGTGGCTAATTTCCATCTCAAGTCCCATTGGCAGGTTGGTGTTGTACAAAACATTTATACACAATAAAAACAAAACAATACGAAACAAAGCAAACATAGTTGATCATCAATAAAAACATTTAGGCCAAGGGGCTGGTTAAAGTGCAGCGTGCTAAAGTGTAAAGTGCATTACTGTATTGCAAATTGTCCAAAAAATATAAAGTGCAATTTTGATTGCCTAGTGCTCAATTACAATTACAATAATTACATTAATCTTATACCAGCGATGGTCATTTGTGATACCTAGAGTACCTAGGAATATAAAGTGCACCCACTTAGACCACTCCAATTAAAATGTTCCAGTTTTGAATTAACAGAAAATTAAATTTCTGTTGTTTCTATCCAGTTATTAATATAAGGTTCAACAGGTGTCATCCATCTTTTATGAAGATCCTTCTTACCTGCTGTCAACAAAACAGCCATTAAATAATTAACAATTCCTTTTGTGTCAGGGAGATATCATTAAGGAATATAGTTTTGAAATCAGACGATATTTTGGCCTAAAAATATCTTGCATTTCTGTGTTTTTGGACATTCCCTCAAACTAAGATGATTTGCATATTTATAACCACAGGAGGTAGTGTTTAGGATCTGAAGGCTCTTAATTATTATATAATTATTATATATATTATTATGTAAATGAGAGATAAACTCTTTGAACTTCAGATTTATTTGCATTTACAAACAGCTGAATTGAGGTTTACTGGCTTCCCTAATGTCTTAATTGAGATTAGATTTGATCAGAGTTTCATGTTAATATGCTGTGAAAATAGCTCGGCCTGCAGTGTTTATGTAGACAACCTGCCTATGTTTAACTATATCATCAACACTTTTGACATATTTAAACTTTAAAAAACTCTTTTTGGTTTGGAAATGTCTCATAAAGATAAACCTTGATTCATTTTTCTGTCACTTTGATTCTTTTTTTGTTTGTTTTTTTAATTTATTAAAATTGTAAATCAATTGCTGTAGAAGTTAATCTGTTCTTTACATGAGGCCGTATCTCCCAGCCCTACTCTCTCTTATATTCTTGAGCAGACTATGTGCAGGAGCTAACTCTGCTCCTCACTGGAATTAAAGTGAGAGCTGTTGGGGTGATCCGTTAGGGTTAGCGTTTGTGCTGCACGTTTGTTTCACCTTTTCTGGAAACACAGCTAAGGTAACTACACGTGTGACACTTTGGTGCTTTTGTTTGTCTCGATTCAGCTGAATTTAAACACTGAGGCAGAGCAAATCACACAAAAACACGGCGCTGGCCTCGCGGCAATACGTCAGTGTTGCATTATGGGTGAGAGGTTAGCGGGCTAAGCTAACAACACAACAGGCTTCAGATGAACATGTTTATCAGAGCTTCACTTCCCACATGCAGATGGAGTCAGAGAGGGGTTGAAGGGTAGAGGACACCAGATAGCATGGTAACTTATTAAACCATAACACCTGTAGAAGAGTTCACTTGGAAACTTGAGACAGAGAACACAGCTGGATTGAATATAAGGTTTTTTGGATGTTAGTGGTTGTGAACACACTCCAGCTGTCTTAAAAATCAAATATGTGAAACAGAGTTTAGATAAAATCTGGACTCTGAAGTATCGAGCACAGAATAAACCTGAAGTCAGAGCGATGTCCGCCCTGAATCATCTCCACAGTCTGACCCACATCCGTCTATCTCTGACATGAGACTTTGCTCAGTGTTAAGAAACTGTGTCACTGATTACAGCACTTTATAATTCTGTAGCTTCCTTTGTCCTTGTTAGTGAAGAAAAATCAAACATAGGAAATAAAATAAAAATGTAGATAGAATAATGAAAGTTAAGGAATAAAATATAAAAACTCAAAACAATGGTGACAGAAAGATGTAACAAAAAATGGAAAATTAAAATATTAGCTACTTAACAGCAAGACAACAAAAATCTGTTTTCCCAAAAAAGCCAAGTAAATAAAGATAAAACAGTATAACTTATAGTAAGACAGTACATAAAAGATAAGATAAAATATTCCTTTATTGGTCCCACAGGGGGAAAATCCAGATTTAAGAAACTTACAAATGAAAAATAAGTAATTAAAATAAAAATGAAAATAGAATCAATACAACTAAAATAAAAATAAATAAAAAAATAGTGTGAAAAATGAAGTAAGCAGGTTACAACATGCAGAGCTTTAAGCAATACCAACTTCCTTATAAAGTAAAATAATTAAATTTAAGTAGAAATGAGGCTGAATGAGATGGAGGTGTACAGCTGCATGAAAATGTGAACCTTTGGGATTACTTTGATTTCTGCTTAAATTGGTCATAAATATGTTCTGATCTTCATCTAAGTCACATCACTAGACAAACACAGTCTGCTTAAACTAATACAGCACAAACAATAATAAATGTTCATGTTTTCATTCTACACACTACGTAAACGGTCACAGTGCAGGGTGGAAAAAGAATGTAAAAATGTAGATAAAATAATGGAAGTTAACTAATAAAATATAAAAACTCAAAACAGTGGTGACAAAAAGATGTAATAAAAATGGAAAAATAGAATATAAGCTACTTAACAGTACAACACCAAGAATCTGTTTACAAAAAATAAAGTAAATAAATATAAAACAATAAATATAAACTATACATTTATAAGAGTAAGGCACTCAGATCCACAAGTTCACTAAATTTTAGAGCTTGCAGCTTTATAAATAATTTGTGTGTTGGTTCTCGATAATCTGCTCGGTTTATGAGCCTGATCACTTTCTTTTGAAGCAAAAAAATTGGATTTGTGATTATTTTATATTATCTTACCCAAACCCCATAATCACTCCTAAGAACTTATTCTCATAAACACGTTCTGTTTCCATACCATCTGTCATAACCTTTACTCTTGTATTATTTTCCAATTTCCAAATATCATGTATTTAATGTTACTAACATTTAAAGATAATTTAGTAACACTAAATCATCTTGTCAAGGCATCCAATTCCTTTACCACTGTGCTCATAAGACGAGCCAGGTTCTTACTGGAGTAAAACACACTGGGGTCATCAGCAAACAGAATAAGATTAAACAATTTGACACATTAGAAATATCATTGATATATAATATAAACAATTTAGGACCCAGCACTGATCCCTGTGGAACCCCACATGTGTCCTGTAGCATGTCAGACTTGTTACTGTTTATTTGCACGTACTCATGTCTGTTTTTCAGGTAACTGCTGAGCCATTTAATAATGTCAGGTCTATAGTTTCAAATGCTTTTCTAAGTCTATGAAGATACCAACTGTATATCTTTATTGTCTATTGCTGTGGATATTTAATATGGATCGTTTTGATCTGAAGCCATACCAATGTTCATTCAGTGAGTTATGTTTCTCTATGAAGTGATCAAGTCTATTGACAAAGAGTTTTTCTAGTATTTTTGAGAACTGTGGAAGTAAAGAAATGGGTCTGAGCGACTTGGAGATATTGGTCATCACCCTTTTAGCCTGTTTTTTGTACAATACCCAAAACCAGTGAAGTTGGCACGTTGTGTAAATTGTAAATAAAAACAGAATACAATGATTTGCAAATCCCTTTCAACTTATATTCAATTGAATATACAGCAAAGACAAGATACTTAATGTTAGAACTGGTAAACTTTGTTATTTTTTGTAAATATTAGCTCATTTGGAATTTGATGCCTGCAGCATGTTTCTAAAAAGCTGCACAAGTGTCAAAAAGACTGAGAAAGTTGAGGAATGCTCATCAAACACTTATTTGGAACATCCCACAGGTGAACAGGCTAATTGGGAACAGGTGGGTGCCATGATTGGGTATAAAAGCAGCTTCCCTGAAATGCTCAGTCATTCACAAACAAGGATGGGGCGAGGGTCACCACTTTGTGAACAAATGCGTGAGCAAATTGTCCAACAGTTTAAGAACAACATTTCTCAACCAGCTATTGCAAGGAATTTAGGGATTTCATCATCTACGGTCCGTAATATCATCAAAAGGTTCAGAGAATCTGGAGAAATTACTGCACGGAAGCAGCAAGGCCCAAAACCAACATTGAATGCCAGTGACCTTCGATCCCTCAGGCGGTACTGCATCAAAAAGCAGCATCACTGTGTAAAGGATATCACCACATGGGCTCAGGAACACTTCAGAAAACCACTGTCAGTAACTACAGTTCGTCTACATCTGTAAGTGCAAGTTAAAACTCTACTATGTAAAGCCAAAGCCATTTATCAACAACACCCAGAAACACCACCGGCTTCACTGGGCCGAGCTCATCTAAGATGGACTGATGCAAAGTGGAAAAGTGTTCTGTGGTCTGACCAGTCCACATTTACAATTGTTTTTGGAAACTGTGGTCGTCGTGTCCTCTGGACCAAAGAGGAAAAGAACCATCCGGACTGTTATAGGCCCAAAGTTCAAAAGCCAGCATCTGTGATGGTATGGGGGTGTATTAGTGCCCAAGGCATGGGTAACTTACACATCTGTGAAGGCACCATTAATGCTGAAAGGTACATACAGGTTTTGGAGCAACATGTGTTGCCATCCAAGCAACGTCTTTTTCATCGACGCGCCTGCTTATTTCAGCAAGACAATGCCAAGCCACATTCTGCACGTGTTACAACAGCGTGGCTTCGTAGTAAAAGAGTGCAGGTACTAGACTGGCCTGCCTGTAGTCCAGACCTGTCCCCCACTGAAAATGTGTGGTGCATTATGAAGTGTAAAATACAACAACGGAGACCCCGGACTGTTGAACAACTTAAGCTGTACATCAAGCAAGAATGGGAAAGAATTCCACCTGAAAAGCTTCAAAAATTGGTCTCCTCAGTTCCCAAACGTTTACTGAGTGTTGTTAAAAGGAAAGGCGATGTAACACAGTGGTAAAAATGACCCTGTGACAACTTTTTTGCATTGTGTTGCTGCCATTAAATTCTAAGTTGATGATTATTTGCAAAAGAAAATAAAGTTTCTCAGTTCGAACATTAAATATCTTGTCTTTGCTGTGTATTCAATTGAATATAAGTTGAAAAGGATTTGCAAATCATTGTATTCTGTTTTTATTTACAATTTACACAACGTGCCAACTTCACTGGTTTTGGGTATTGTAAGTCTAGATTAACCTGAGAATTGCCCACAGCAATATTGTAATGGGGGAAATCTTCCTGGAAAAGTGTTTTTAGAAAAGAGAGTGTGATTATTATCTGATGTAACCAGGATGTTTATCAGGAGTGAAGAAGGTTTTTGTTAAAGACAAACTGCAGCTTTTCTGTTTTCTTAAGCAGCATTTAAACAGAAAACTTTCTTGTTTTGTCAGGGAGTGACTGATTTATGGTCCGTCTCTGTTTTTCTGCTCACACCCTCCAGCAACTCCAAAGCTGCCAACGACCTGCTGGACCTGCAGCCGACCTTCCAGCAGCCTCTGCCGCTCTCCACCGCCAACACCTGGGGAGGTGAGGGCTCTGCGCCTTATGGTAAACACTGCACTGCACGACGCTGCAGGCGTACGCCACACACACTCACACACACACACAAACACACACATGTATACTGGCTAAATCTGTTATGGTTAAATGAATGAAAGGTAAGAGTCAAAGTGAACTTTCCTGCAGCTCTGACTATCTAAAAGCTAGGCATTGGTAAGTGAAAGTAGTCTTCAGTCATTTGAGCTGCAGCTTGTAGTTGGAGGGTCGTGTTAAACATTAATTACTGTGTCCATCATTCAAACGAGAGCTGGAGTGAAACACCAACACTGCTGCAGCCTCAGATACGAGCCTTTCTCTGTTTATTATCAGAAACAATAGTCAAGGAGAGGGAATGAAAACACACTTTGGTTCATCAACACAAGAAATCTGATGAATTATCCTCTTTATTTTATTTTTAGTTACTTTAGAGAGCCCATTTGGAGGACACACAGTTTCCCCTGTAACCGAGTTGGCTGGTTTTATAAGAACCTGCTGAAAATAGTTTGAACTGGAGAGAAAGGAGTATTTTTCTGTGAGCGGGTCAGATGGCGGTGGAGAATAAAGACTTTCAGATATGATGAGATGAGATGTTGTCAGCTGTTAAGAAATAAATAAACCCTCTTTATTACTTCTTTAGCCCGTTAAGCACCAAAGTACCCAATTTCGAGAATGCTTGATGCTCTCCAACAAAAACATAAGAAAAATTGAACTGTCCATGTAGAAATATAGTCATGCTGTTTATCATATTAAACAGGAAATTTCAGCTACACAACCATAGAAGCCATTTTTACACACACCAAACACAACAGCAACACCAAGCAAATGAATGATCAAATATCCAAATCTGTTTAACTTTGATTCAAACTTGAGTTGATTTGTATGGATTTATTTGAATGGGAAAATGTAAAGAGTTCTGCTTGATTTTTTAACAAAAAGTAACAAAAAACATTATTAATCTTTTTATTTTTGTATGTTTTTTTTCTATATTTTTTTCAAAAAAGGTCAAATACTGCCACGGATAAGCAGAAGAAGATAAAAACTGTTGTGATTGGGTGTAATGAACACCAAAGTGACATAAAAGTGAAATCTAAAGTTTGGTATATCAGAAATGTCAAATGGGACTAATGGAGCCAAACTGTGCCAAGATTGGGCCTGACCACTCTGTAGTAAAACCTCTCTAACTTTGCTCTGCATCACTTTATCAGACTCAAACTTGGCAGAAGTAATGTTCACATATTTTCACATTCATTCATAGAGTTCTAAAGCTGCAGCTGCATCATTACAAAGAGATATTCACTATAAAAACATGTTTTTATTTAGGCGAGGATGAAATGTTCAAATGATTCTGACTTCTATCTTCATTAACTCTGTCCCAGTAACACATACTGATAATTCACATCTGGACAAATCACACAAGAGTTACTTTATTATGACACCAGAATAATTCAAACAGACCTTGTGGTTGCAGAGATTCACTCTTTTCTTCATGAGGATTTCACTTTAGAGCTGAAGGTTTAAAAAAGGTGCTAAACAGGTTAAGTTTTGTTACATGTGTAGTCTGACATGCTCAAACTGATCTTAGCAATCAGGCTCTGCTGCTGCCAAGGAAGCTCCACAGCAGCTGAGTTTTCATTTGTTATCTATTGTTGCCTCAGCAGTGATGACAGCAAAGCGTTGGTGTTTTGGTTTAGCGAGTATGTTTCCATGTCAGAGCTTTCAGACTGCCAGCATGAGCCACATGAAACTCGCCCATTTTTCCCCAAGTAACAGCAGCATGTCTCAGCTGATAAAGACATGAAAATGAAAAGTAAAGAGCCATATTTACCTACCAGCAGCTCTGTAAGTCCACAGCAGCAGCAGCATGTACCAGAGAACAGACAGGAAGTGCTGGTGCCACTTCCTGCTGCCTTTCTCCTGCTCATCCTCCATACTGTCTTTCTGTTATTTCCCGGCCTTCCTGTCTCTCCCTCTCAGATCTCCTCACCTCTGTGGAAACATCCACCCTCAGCTCAAACCCTTTCCTCTCTCCTCCCATCGTCCATCCACCCTCTGCCTCCTCGGACCTGTTCAGTGGGATTGTTGGTGATTTCACTCTGAAGGAAGCATGTGTGATATATTTAAGATTATTCCAGAGCTGTAGGAGAGAATGGAGAAAGATGTTGGTCTGAAGATGCTCACAGTGTGAAGCATGCTGCCTCAGGAGCTCTCACCTCCACCTGCTCCACCTTTACTGATTAGTTTTAATATTTCTGTTTGACTTTAAAGGTGTAGTGTGGAGAAGATGGCAACATTTCACTGGACAGAAACGGTAAATATAGGATATAATGTTTCTATTTGTATGTGAAGTCAAAATAGGTGATCAATCCTCCTCATAAAACTTTAATTTTCTTTTTATTAAGTTAGAAAAATCTTTTTATATCTATGTACTGTGGGTCTCCCTTCTGTGGAGGCTGACATAACGATCCACCATGTTGTCTACGGGTGGGTTTAAGGGACAAAAAGAGTAAAACAGGATGTTTGAATATGAGTCTACAAAAGTTTACAAAACCTATAATCATCATCTTAACTGACCTATAATCTATCAAAATAATAGTTACAAATATGAATGAAAATTTCTCACCTGGTAACTGTTGTAAATTATGCCCTGTTCATGATCCTTTTTAGTTTTAACCGGCTCTCATCTCTTGGTGATGTGTTACAACTAGGGGTGTTACGGTGCACAAAAATGACGGTTCGGTACGTACCCCGGTTTTTAGGGTCACGGTTCGGTACATTTTCGGTACAGTATGGGATCAGCGCAAAACCATTTGCTTGTTTAGCACGTTTAATAAACCAAAAATTTGTCCTTATGCAAACTGGAAACCAAAATAAATTCAATGTGCTGCTTGGTAATACTAATAAGTTAAATAAACAACAAATGTATGAAATTAAAAATAATGAGTTTCTTTTTAAATTCCTGGCTTAAATGTGGACGACTGGGTACTTTATACCGCGGCTCAATCACCTTTAGCATGTGTTTAAAACAGCATTTTCCACAAATGAATATGGTCTTAGATCTGATGCTATAAAAACACTGATGGATGCTGTTATCACTTTGGCCTGATCTGAACTGTCTGGGAGAGGCTGCTTGAATGAAGACAGCAGTTGAATTTGCACTACAGTGTTTTTTTTTCCTTACCGTGGAAATCTTTACACCTGAGTGGTGCCGTTTCAGGTGAGTTAGCATGTTTGACGAGCTGTTGGAAAATACCCGACCTCACCGCAGTCGTTTTATCCACCTGTCTTTCTCCGTTGCAATATTTCACCAGGAAGCCAAAGTGTTCTCAAACAGGAGATTTCAGCGACAGGGGAGGGTCTCCAAGCTCCAGTTGGTCACTAGCAGTAGCCATGATGCACAATTCAGACACAAGCTTTGTGGTTGCAGAGGCTCTTTGATATTCGTCTTCTGATTGGCTCGCCGTGAGACGTCACGTCCACATGATACATGATCGCAAGAGCACGAATCACAGACCACCTTCCTCATGAATATTAAAAAGCCTTCCCTAACCACGCCAATCGTAGACGAGTACCCCCGTGAATATTAAAGAGCCATGTGCAGCGGCTAACGTAAACTTACTGTACTCGTTCAGTACAGCACTGTACCGAACCGAACGTCCTTTTCCAGCGGTTCGGCACGGATACATGTACCGTTACACCCCCAATTACAACCAGCCTATAAGATACTGGAAGAAACATAAAATTGACCACTCCTTTGTCACTCCCAAGGCACACCAGCAAGAAACAGCAAACACGATTTTTGGCAGTCCAACAACAGTATTTTTGTAGTGATTCTTTTCTTCTTTTTTTTTTACAAACTAAATCAAAATTACCTCAGTGAAAGTAGGCAACAAATAAAACAACAAAAACACTCTTTTATGAATCAAAATCTTACCTAATCACTAATGAAAAAGAAAATAGATACAAACCTAAAGTGTCTCCCTAACTGAAAAACAGGAGAAAATGAAAACCAAAGCTCGACTCTCCCCTACATTACTTTACTGCTTAAACTTCTATAATTTTCACGAAATCACAAAACAATTGGCTTCAGTGCATTTCTTTGAGAGCTGTGGGATTGGTAGTGAGGAAGGTGGAGGGTCAGCGTCTCCATCAGCTCTCAGCCAATTGGAAAGCGCCATCCTCTGGGTCTCCTCCACTCCGCTTCTGCTGCCGTCCAATCAGGACGCTCCACCTGCAGCAAGCGTGAGCAGGAGCACAGAGGAAGAACAAATAAATTAATGACACACAGTCATAACAGATGTGATGTTTTAGAAACAGACGGACTCATTCCAAAATCTCAACACTGGGTGTCGCTGAAATGCCAATTTCTACACACTGCAGCTTTAAGGTCAACCATGTTGGTGTCCATCTTTATCAGCAGCATTTTAGTTTTTCATCAGATCCTTACAGCTCTGACATTTTACTCACACAGCTGGAGTAAAATGGTGGACAGATAAGTTCAGAGCATTACGTTTTGACTGCTTTAACATGTTTAACCTGCAGTGGTGCATCATCCAGCCTCCTGCTCTGCTCTTCATGACCCTGCCCTCTTAATCTAACCTCTAACCTGGTCTCTGTACTCAGAAGAGTTTGTTTCTCAGCTGCTTGGCCTCTTCCTCTCGTTCTCCTCTAAGTTCTCATCTGTTCGGTTTCTCTTCCCGTCTCTTTGCCTTCCTGTTCCTCACTGTCAGACTCCTTCTGTGGGCCGAGCCCTTACAGCACAGCTCCTCTCTTCCAGTCCGAGCCCCCTGCTTTAGCTGGTCTATTCAGAGGTAGGTACACCTGTCCACACCTGAACACACCTGCCCAACCTCACGTTAGCTCCTGTTCATGTTTGGATCATGCAGACTCTCGTCCTCTTCTCCTCTGACCGCTCAGGATGGAAACAAAGCTGGATCATATCAGTAAATCGGTGTGGGAGTGTCCTCGGTCCAGAGCAGAGCGTTTAGGAAACTGAGTTTGTGTTCTGGTGTTAAAATGTCCTGATCAGTCTGTCAGTGTGAACTCAAACTGAGCTGAAGGATGCAGATGAAGTGATCAATGTTTTCTCTAATAGTTTGAATTTTCCCCAAAAAGAGCTGCTTACTTTTCTGTTTTCTTTAAACCTCTGAAATTAAATGTTTGTGAGTGTTGTAGTGCACGGATGAATGTTTCATTTATTTAACCTGTTCAGCCCCATAATACCTGATTTCAGGAAAGTTTGCACGCTCTCCAACAAAAACATAAGAAAAAGTGAACTGTTCATGTAGAAATATAGTCATACTGCACATCAAATTAAACTGGAAATCTCAGCTACACAACCGTATCAACCATTTTTACACACACCAAACACCACGTCAACACCAAGCAAAAGAATGATCAAATATCCAAATCTGTTTCACAGATGGGTTGCTTTGGGATCCTAATAATAACAAAAAAAGCTGTTAAGTCAGGATAATTGGGATACTCACGAGTAGGCTGTCCATCCACAAAACATACAAAACATCCACATGAAAGAAGAACAACAAAACAAGATTAAATTGCCCTTTTGGGCACTTTCAACTTTGATGTAAACTGACAAAACATAATGTTCCGGAGCTACAGCTTTAGCTTAGCCTTACCTTGGAGCAGACGTATATTTACTTGTTAATTTTTGTGACAGTTGGCTGGGAGTGTGGCCTCCACACTGTTTGATCCATCGTAGGCACCGCTCCAGCTGTGTTTTCGGCTTTGGGACGGGAAGGAACACGGCTCCTCCAGCCAAACATTTCTAAACAACATATGCACACTGCTTCACCATTTTACCTGTTGGACCACCGCGACGCCGCAGCATTACGGACCTTGTTTACATGGTAACTGTTGCTGTGATGTATGATTGGGCAACAACCGCCTGGGGGCGGGATTTTATGAAAAGTCAATTGGGTGTAATGAACACCAAAAGAGACATAAAAGTGCTTAGCAACCATGCACGTCCCATATACGTGCCTCTGCTGGCCCGTTTCAGAAGCCTATCCACTGTCTCTCTCCTATCAATAAAGGCCCAAAATGCCCAAAAAATACATTAAAAAAGTGAAATATAAAGTTTGGTTTATCAGAAATTTCAAAAGGGACTAATGGAGCCAAACTGTGACAAGATTCTAAAGCTGCAGCTGCATCATTCCAAAGAGAAACTTTTTTTTTTGGGTGAGGATGAAATTTTAAAATGAGTCTGACTTCTATCTTCATTTCCTCTGTCCCAGTAACACATATACTGATAATTCACATCTGGACAAATCTCTCAAGTGTTACTTTATTATCACACCAGAATAATCCAAACAGACTTTGTGGTTGCAGAGATTCACTCTTTTCTTTTTGTCATTTTCGAGCAGAAGGCTTAAAAAAGGGGCTGAACAGGTTAAAAATTTGTGTTGTTGGCCTAATGCTCACTTTCTGATGGTCTTCTTTTTTTTTTTTTTTTAAAGGGTTCACAGCCTCCCCGACACCGCAGAACCCACAGAACTCCCAAGGCCTTAACGTGGACTTCGACTCCGTATTTGGCAACAACGCCAATGCCAACAACCTGGACTGCACAGGTAAGAGTTTGACTGCTCGTAATGACTGTGCTCCGCCCCCTCGTGGCTGTGGGCAGGTCACATGATCATGACCCACAGTGACGGGTTGTGCTTGGAGTTTGTGTGAAGTGACTTTGTGATGGTATCAAACATCCACATCTCATCAGAGTTTGATTTAGTGTCCAAACAAATGTGGAGAAGACGCATTACACCTGCAGAGCATCCTTCATTCATTCATTCATTCAACATTTATTTTAAAAAGTCATTGAAGGTGCTCCGTCATTTTTAATGATGTCAGGGGTACAAACAATACAATTAAAAACAGCGTAATTCATTTTCATTGTTCTAAACTGGCCAATAGGAACAAGTGCAGTTTAAATGCTTGTTCTAAAATGTTACGAGTGAACGCAGCAGAAAAGCTGAGAGCAGTTCTACGTCAGTCCGTCTGGATGATACCGTCGATGACAGTGTGGCGTGAGCAGCCTCGCCGTTTCACTGTCGTCGTGTTCATGAGAGTCACAGAAGCACATTTTTCACCTCTGTGTCACATCAACCATCACAGGACGCAGAGAGGCAGCAGGACAGACTTTCAGATAAGGGATTGTTTTATTTTGAAGTCTCTGAAGCTTGTGTGGATAATAAAAGGTTATTGAGATTATTGAGTCTGTGTCTGTACAGTTTGGTCACATGGCAGCTCTGAAGCAGGACAGCATTTTTATTTATGAACCTTAAGTTTTACCAGTGACAAAGTATACTTGAAAAATTCTTATTTATATCCAATAATATATTTGACAGTCTATAAAACCATCAAACTACAAAAGGTGAGAAGAACTTTGTGGATGTGGAAGATCATAGCTTTGTTTTTCTTTTCTTTTTTTATTGTATATTTAAGATAGACAGTTAAATACTTCCTCAGTTTATATTCCACAGGCTTAAATTAAAAAAAACCTCCAGAAAGTGTTTGGAAAAGGGAAAACCTTTTCCAGACTTAAGTACAAAAAACACATTTAGACCTGAAGAACCAGCGTTTGGATTACTGTGTACATGCTCAGCAGATCTACATCTACAAAACTGCTAACTTTGGAAAGATGTGAAACTTAGTTCAAAAACTCAGAAACAGGTTTTTCTTTGTCTTGATGACAATCTGTCTGATTTGTAACCAAGTATAAATTTGTCAAGTTAGAAATTTGAATTTTCTTTGCCAAGTTCAATCTGGATTTCATCATCACCGTCACATTTTGACAAACAGGACTTTGTCCATTTTGTTGGTGCAGACTTTGAAAAAGGTTTTGGTTTAATTAGATGCTCCATGCTGATGCACCAGAGTGTGATGATTATTGAGTACTGGATTTGAACAGTCTGTTGCAGGCTCTAATTTTACCAGCTGAAAATCTTTAAGGTTTTATTGTGATTTTCTTAAGTTGCTGATTTTGCATTTTTATACACACAATAAGGCATAAGAACCATAAACAGAGTAAATAAGCTAATATAAAGTTATTTAAATTCCTTAGACACACCATGTGAGAGCCCATGTGGTTCTTAAGCATGTTCATCTTAAACTCTGGACATACCAGCCAACATAAAGTTACACCTGTAAAGGTCTTAAATGTTCCCTTAGTTCTTCAGTTAATGTCTTTATGAATGTTCTCAAGTCTTATGAGCCCCCCACAGCCTCAGCGTCCATGCTAATGCTAATGTCTGCGGCGTGTGAGCAGCCATTGTTCCTCACACTCACGGCTCCACAGACGAGGCTGATGGTTCTTCCTCTGCAAACCAACATCAGTCATTACAGCTTGAAGTTTAGCAAACTGGGCCTCCTGATTTCAGGTGGATCCAGCTGCACTGCATGATTAGTTTTTATGTGTTTTGACCAAAACCAGCCGAGGCAGCTGCAGACAAACACAGCCTTCCTCTGTGTTTGTATTTATCCCCAAAGTATGCTTTTAATGGTGAACTTACCGACGCGTCGCGGTCGAGTTTCCATCAACGAAAGGCTCGGACTGCACTGAGATCTTTCTGCTGGATTTTCTAAACTTAGAGGAAAAATGTAATAAGAAGCAAAACAAGCACTCCAGTCAGTGCACGGGGTTTATGTTGATGTCTACAGCCTGTTTCTTAGCTGCCACTTAAAACCTGCAGACTTTTTATTTAATTAAAGTGAATTCAGTGATTTCAGTGTGTATATGTAGATTTTAGTCTAGTAACATTTCCATAATAGCCACCTGTTTTGGTGCAACAGTCTGACAATACCTTATTTGAGAGTTTGTGCAACATTTCTTCTGCACAGTAACAAATGACCTGTAATGTGTGTCAGAGGTAGGAATGTAACGGTTACTGGTAAAATGGTAAACTGTGGTAATTATTACTCATGTCCTGTTAAAATTACCGTTAAACCGTGTTTGATCACCTCTGACGGTCCAGCAGTTGGAGCCTCGCTCAGACTCTTACAGGTTTTCCCACTCTAAACAGATAAAGTCTAAAGTCTGGTCAAAGTTATGATTCTAAAGGATAAAGAGAGAGAGGATTCAGAGAGCCATACCTGAGTGAATTATAGGAGGTTTATCAGGATTTTATGAGTAAATAATGCATAAAGGTTGAAAATAACAGCATTTGTATCATTCTGGAGTCAGTTCTTGCCGTTCTCTCTCCATTTATTCTGTTTTTCGTTGTAGTAGATTGTTTTTTTTCCATCATAGTTGGTGTTTTATGGATTTAGTCAATCATAATTTGGAAATATTAAAGAAGGAGATGTGGAGGAGATCTGCCATGGAAAGGGGAGACCAGAGGAGAATCATGAAGAGGGCTAACTGCTTCAGGGACTATCGTTAGTAAAACAAAAATTAAATTTAAAAATAAAAAGTCCTGAACATGGTCTAATATAACGAGCTGTAACATGGACACTAATGCTGCAGGAAAACTAAAATGTGGGAGTGTTTGTAAAATAGATTAAGATTATTTTTGGTCATCTAAAAACTTTGTTCATTTACAATTGTTTATGAAGAGAAACCTGTTTAAAGTTCAATTCTGTTGTTTTCTTTTCTTGTAATTACACACAGTTTAAGCATTTATAACATAATAATGACAAATACTTGCCAGAATTGTTTACTTTTATTTCTAATGAAAAAAGTTTAAACAAATTTATTTATAGGACATTTCCTGACACAAAAAGACAAAAGAACTGTTAAAATTATAATATCAAAGGGGTTAAATGATTTCAAGACTGTGTTAAAGTACTTTTTTAACATTCTGAGCACACTGCAACAAAACCACCATAATAATAATAAAAATGTTCACAATAACCATGATGTGAAATTTTCATACCATCAGAGTTCAGCCTGTAAGCAGCCTAACTCTGCAGATGAACACGTGTAACTGTCTCATTTATTGGCTGAATACTGATGGTTGTGTAAAGGGTTTGATGTTTGATGTGGATCATCTCATCAGAGTGGACATCAGCATGCTTCTGTGCAGATTATGATGCTGTCTCATAGGGCTGGGTATCGATTCAGATTTTCTTAATCGATTTGATTTGATATTACAAGGTCTCAAATCGATTCGATTCACGATTCAATCCGATATTTATTCAGTCTGGGATATCTCTGTTAGAATAGTGGTGTAAATTTAAAAAGTGACCTTTTGACCTGGTACATCATTAAAAATTGTTTTAACATGAAGAACTAAACCCAAAGCAGTTACATTAATCATATTTTAATGATATGCATTAATGCATATTCTGCATATTACTTGTTTTTTGTCCAACTTGTATTTTCCTTTGTACTTGTTAAATCTAAAATACTGTACATCCAAACATCAGCTTTTAAACTCTCCAGTGGTGCCCATATAGAGCTTCACCATGTTTGTTTGCAGTAACATCTCATGAGATCTTGTTCAGTAGAAAGCAACGCTAAACGCTGATCACACCAGACGAGCAGGGTTGATACCACAGGCTGCTTCTCTGCACATCCAAAGAAGAAAAAACTACCCAAGTTAAAAGATCCATCTCTGGATTTTATGGATCCATTATGAACCAGTAACAGGAAAATCTATTTAAATAAATTAAATCAATTTTTTTTTAACCCAGCCCTACTGTCTCATAGTGTTTGTGATTTTCATGTCATTATTTTATGTTTTTATTGAATATTTAATTCTTCAGAATAATAAAAAACAGACTGCAAAGTAGGGGTGTGCGATATGACGATATTAAATCATTAAGGATTATAACGTGGGGATGATCTCATAAAGCAGAAAGATCGTCAGATCGTCTGTGTGGGCACAGAGACTTTGACGCACATTACCCCAGTGCATGATGGGATCTCCTGTTTGGTTATGTAGCATGAAGCCATGGTGGAAAGAGAAAAGGAGATAAAAGCTTGAAGATGTCTGAACAAAAATCTGTTCTAAAGCAGCTGTATTATTCACTCAGATTATAGACATTACAGTTAGATAACATTTGTTTTGAATTGTTGCACTTTAAGAGATAATGTTGATATTGCTGTTCATTACCTTTTATGTTTACATTTATTGCACATTTTTATAAAAACTGCACTATTTAAATTAAAACCTGTTCAGAAAGTTTCTTTGGCTTTAATTGTCCTTTTGTTTTTCTTTTAGGGTTTTACATGTTTTCCATGTTAAACATAGGGAAAAATGGTCAAACATGCAAATTAGTCTAGAAAAATCAAAGTAAAAAAGAATCGTGATAAAATCGTGATCGTGATTTTATTTTTAAAAAATCATAATATGATATTTTTGCCATATCGCCCACCCCTACTGCAAAGATAAGTGCAGCATCAGTGTTTGCAGACACGTTTTCTGTAATTTAAGTTAAACATTGGCAGTAAAGTTAACTTTAAATCAAACGGTTCCACAGTGATAGATTTTGAAAGTTACATTTCTAAAGTCTGAAATGATCGTGAAATGATCGTCTTTGTCGATGTGCACCTTCAGTCCTGGGAGCACTGGGTGTTAGAGCTTATGTTGGTGTTTGTGAAGGCTCCATGATCATTGTTTGAGCTCCACGCTGCTCACAGTCTCACCACACTTCTTTTCTCTCCTGCTTCGTCGGGGGGTCACTCTCTGCGGGGCCTCGGCTTTTTGCATGGCATATGCATGACTGGGTGAGTTGAGCGGACGCACACATGCTCACACGGTCACAGTGTTTTTGTAGCTCTGAGCTCGGCCTCGTCTCTTCTCACCGGTCTCCCTCTCTCTCTCTGTCTGTGCTGCTCGTGCTGTCACCTCTTTGTTACTGTCCCGTCTTTTCTTGTATCGTGTCTTCACTTGTTTTGGGGCCTCGTCCTCTCCCCCTACCCCTCGTCTCCTTCCCTATGTCCTGCCCCCTTTTGATTAAGACATTTTAGGTGGCATCCTCAAACCCACAGTGGCATCTTCACCCAGTCAGGACCTGACCATCAACGGCCAGCAGCCCCACAAACTGGTGTCCAACGACCTGGACTCTTCGCTGGCTAACCTCGTGGGCAGTAAGTTCCTTTTTCTGCACAGTTATCACGTTTACAGGAGAGCTTTAAGTCCCCTTTAGTCCAGATAAAACTTAAATCCTCTTTTAAAAGATTAAAATGACCATGTAAACACCTTGTTCTGAATGAAAATGATAATCCTGACTAAAACTTAATTCTGAAGTAGGTGGCAGGCTTATTCTGATTTTAAATCCGAGTAAAATAATAATTAGATCATGTGTACCTTCTATCCACTTTTAAATTAATTCCAGTCCTTCTGCACATGCTTGTTTCGATGAGGAAGAGGACGCTGACGGTTACAGGATGGCTGCTTGAAGCAAGCCGAGACGGTTTGTTTAATTAGAGCCTTACCCCCAAATTCCACTGCACGTGAAAGCGATGCGCACTGCAGCGGAGCGCCACAGTTTTGCTCCGACAGGCAAACCCCTACCAAAATGCAGCACCCATTTTAAAACTGTAACATCCAAGTTTGACAAGGTTTCTACAGGGCTGCACGCTGTCACACACTCATAAACATGTTATAGACTGAGAAAAGAAATAAACAACACCTCACTTCCCTTCTCTAAGGTCCCTTTGCTGGTCCCAACCACACAGCTTCGTGAATTATTCAACTTCTATCCACCTATATCCTTGTAGAAAAGATGTACGGTGTCATGTATACAGTGTTTTATATTTCTGTACCTCCACGATTCACTTTTCTTCGTCCATGGTGTCGTGTTGTCTCTAGGACCCTCTGACCGACTGCTGACCTGATGCTCGTGCCTCTGGTTTTGACGTAATGACAAACAATTGAGGAAAATTACATGCAAGAGTCCGTGCATTGTTTTATTTTGAAACTTCCGGATACTCCACACTGTGACTTCCTGTCTGGTGCTTTCTTAACGACAGTGAATTTACGAGGTTTGGAAGCAGCCGCGCTGGAAATAGACCTGAAGCGTATCTCTTGCGCCTTGGCGCACGACGGCGCTTCAGCAATGCGGCGCTGCAGCGCGTGCAGAGGAATTGGCCTGATAGACTACAATGGGAGCAAAGTACTCCGCAGTACGTTTCAAGGACGCTGCGCTGCCCTGCACTGGAATTTTTGTTTTGTTAGACGTAAATAGTAAGGGGTGGGGGAAGCAATCGATTCACATAAGTATCAGGATTTTTTGTTTGACTGTTTTTTAATCAATTTTTTTGTTCAAAAATTGCTTTTTTCCAAATGTAAATGCTTCATTTTAGTCTGTGTTAATAATCCACTTTTAAAGTCAGTCCAGTCTTTTGAAGAGAGAGTATAAACAGCTGGTTAAAATATATTGCTGAATAAATCCTAAAAACAGACTCACATGTGATGTGTATTTTTCCTGATATAGTCTGTAGGCATCATCATTGTTCATCTTTTCACTGGTGTTAAAAAAGTTAACTAAAGATTGAAAAAACAGCAATATCGTAGAATCCTTGTAAATTCGTCACTACGTCACGTCCAATCAGAACCATTCCAACCACCAGGCCTTGAATAAAGATGAATAAATGTGTTTTTCATGTAAAACTTTATTCACAATTATTATTTCCATGTTAACACGAAGGAGAAAACTTTAATTCCAAACTATTTAATTCTGAAAAGTTCATTCAGAATTAAAAGTCATCATGTAACCGTGGCCAGTGTGTTTAAATCAGGTCAGTCCAGCCATGCCTAAAAATGGACTTTCCTGATGAAATTGGATGTCACATCTGTTAAACACAGAACTGACAGAAGTCACTGCTCAGTAATAAATAGTTTACCTACATTTTGTTTCTGCTTTTACAAAGTTATGAGGTAAAGCATGAAGACGAGCTCTGATGAAAGAGTTTCAGCCAATCAGAAACCAGCTGCCCTGATGTTTTAATGTTGTCATGGTAGATTTCTTAATGCACGTGTCTTAAATATGTGTTTTAACTGTCTGGTGGACTGAGTTTTGGTTTAAATAAACTTGTAAAGTAATGTTTCACACATGTAACTACATTAAATATTGTTTTCTCTCCTTTCAGATCTGGGCATTGGTAATGGCACAGTAAAAAAGTAAGTTCACTAAAATAATGCTGTCTTATCAAAGCTTTACTCAACACAGAGAATAATGTTGTGCCTCCATCATCACAGTGACCTTCACTGGAGTCAGCCTGGTGAGAAGAAGCTGACAGGAGGAACCAACTGGCAACCCAAGACAGCACCATCAACCACCTGGAACCCTGCATCTATGGTAGGTTTAGACCTCAAACCCTGCATCTATGGTAGGTTTAGACCTCTAAACCCTGCATCTATGGTAGGTTTAGACCTCTAAACCCTGCATCTATGGTAGGTTTAGACCTCACACCCTGCATCTATGGTAGGTTTAGACCTCAAACTCTGCATCTATGGTAGGTTTAGACCTCAAACTCTGCATCTATGGTAGGTTTAGACCTCAAACTCTGCATCTATGGTAGGTTTAGACCTCAAACTCTGCATCTATGGTAGGTTTAGACCTCAAACTCTGCATCTATGGTAGGTTTAGACCTCAAACTCTGCATCTATGGTAGGTTTAGACCTCAAACTCTGCATCTATGGTAGGTTTAGACCTCAAACTCTGCATCTATGGTAGGTTTAGACCTCAAACTCTGCATCTATGGTGCTTCTCGCTGCAGCCTCTCTGAGACTCACTCGGGCTCTCTTGCCAATAACTGAATAGTTAATGAGAGTTTTCTTTCCCGGGGGCTGGGCGTGAGACAGATCTGGGTTTGTTATCACTGCAGGCTCTGTTGGAGAGTCTGTGAGTGTGTCTGCGAGGAGCCCTGCAGCTGCCACGGACCAGCCTCAGTTTCTCCCTCTAATACTTCAGCTCAGGAAACATTCAGGCCCTCTGATCAGGAGGGAGCTCTCTCTATAAGGCTGTTATGTTAACGTTGTAATCATCAGTAAGAGTGCATGTGACACCAGGTGTGTGTGCTAAGAACCTGAAACTGAGTTTAACCTAAAAGAAATAAATCAGATTTGTAAAAACATGCACACAAACCTCCACTCATCCTTCTCTTTATGGATCCTGATGATGGAGCCACCTGATCTCCTACACGACAACTTTAACGAGAAACAAGCTCATTATGATGAACTGCTGCCTGATCAGACTTTAAGCACCTGGAATGCCAATGTTGCAGATGTAATAATCTAAAAACCACAGCAGCACAAACTAAACTATTTTCTAAAGTTTTCCGTGGGGTCAGCTTCATGCAGGAGTCTATTTGTGGGATTGAATGTTTTCAGTCATGAGCTAGCTTCAGTCCTCCTCTCAAATGTCTGAGCGCTTACAGGTGTGCACACTTTAATAAACGAGACCTGCAGATCAGTAAGTCCACAGTAAAAACTGTCTGAATATCAAATAAGCTGCAGCAGCTCAGTCTGAGAGCTTTAGGACGGAAAGACAGCGGTCTGAGGTCTACAGAGAGGGAGGCCTCTGCAGGCAGAGGAGTGTTTAAAACCTGTGTGCGTCCTAAGATGTTAAAATCTCTGAGGTCCATGATTGTGATTGATTTGATTTTTATTTTTTTCAAACAAGCACATGCATATAAACAAACAGCATGTGTAAACAGAAAAAATGACACTCTATGACAAAGTGCAAGTTTGGTAAGGAAGCAAAGTTTATCAAGTTCAGCCCCCTCGTACGCTGTCATTTCATTTCAAAATCCATGATACATAATTCAAAGTCCACATGATCTTAGAAGATTAAAACATTCAACTTTCATAAAAATAGAACCATGATTAAAAAACATTGCAACTAAATAAATTCTTCAAAAACAGAGCATAACATTAGCTGTCCAGTTTTTTAGTGTTTGTCTGTAGTTACTTTTAAATTGTTTTAAGTTAATGCACATTTCTAAGTCCTCAGCTGGTTTATTCCACAATTTTACAGCACAAAAAAAGATTCACATGCTTTTCAGAGGTGAATGAATGGTTGGTTGTTTAAAATTACAATTTCCTCATCGCTTGGATGTTTCTTGGTAACAACTTATTTCAGGCTTTAAACAAAATCTGACCTGTTTTATATCTAATAAGGTCCCTGAATTTTAAAGTACCTGATTTTAAGAACAAAGGATCTGTATGAGCAAGGTGCCCAGCATGATGAACCATCCTTACGACTCTTTTTTTGTAAAGTTTGAATCTTTGTAAAGTGTTTTTGTATGTGTTTACCCACACCTCAACACAGTAGGACACATGGATCGATAAGTGCATAGTACAACATTTAAGTTTTACTTCTGGAAACTTTGGTGCACAAATATTCAGTCTGAGGTTTCCAGGATGGCTTATGATCAATTAAAACACCAAGAAACTTAAATTCATGGGCTCTTTCAATTTCCACATTTTCAATTTCCTAACTTACCTCTTGCTTAATGTGATGATTTCCAAATATCATGAACTTGGTTTTGTCCAGGTTCAGTGATAATTTGTTTACATCAAACCAACACTTTAGCTTTAGCACTTCCCTTTGGACTGTTAACAACAGCTGCTGCAAATCTCCCCCTGAGCAGAAAATGTTTGTGTCATCTGCAAAAACCTCCATTTTAAAAAAAACTAGACACTTTCCAAATATCATTAATGTATAGGATAAATAGCTTAGGTCCTGGTGCCTGGTGCAAAGCATGATGGGAAAGGCTGTGTCCTGATTTTCTTGTTTGTGTCACTCCAGGCTCCATCTGTCATGGCCTTCCCTGCAACCACACCAACGGGCATGATGGCATATGCAATGGTGAGTCTGCAGGGACATGTTCAGCCTTTTCAACTCCTCACACACACACACACACACACATCTACACACACACATCTACACACACACACACACACACACACACACACACTGTGGTGGGCTTTGTTTGACCCTTCAACACCAGACCAGACTGCAGTCCTGTGAGATGGCCTCGCTGTAGTCTGGCCGTTACAGATGACTTTTTAAAAACCTTTTTATTTATTTCACACACAGCAGAAAACAGATGAAGACGTACAGACATTAGATCGTGTCATGTTGCCTTCAGTCATGAAGAGTCTCACCAGTCAAACATAAATCCAGATCACATAAAAGCAGGTGTCAACCACAGACTGCAGTTTTTCTAATGTTCAATAGCACAAGTGAGTATGACTAAAAAGCAACACATTTAAGTAAATTAAAATAAATACTTTTTTTTTTTTTTTTAAAGTGTTCAGAGCTCTGGTATTGTTGGTTTCCATCTTCTTTCAAATGTTTCTGGTTTCAGTTGTAATCTTGCTGTAGTTTTTTCCACAATAAAAACTCTTTTATTCGATCTGTCCACAGGGAATAAAATTCCAATTTCTAAGTCTGAACTACAATGTAGAAATAAAACAGATGATTTTATTGGCTGTTTTGTCACAGATGATTTTATTGGCTGTGTTTTGTCACAGATGATTTTATTGGCTGTGTTTTGTTACAGATGATTTTATTGGCTGTTTTCTTTCCTTCTCTCACTCAGCCTCCTCACATGGGCTCCATGATGATGACCCAGCCCACCATGATGTACTCGCAGCCTGTGATGAGGCCGCCCAACCCGTTTGGTCCAAATCCAGGAGCACAGGTACAGGATCCACTGCTGCACACCGCCTTATTTCAATGTGTTAAACAGTGTTTGGAGCAGGGGTGTCACATCATTTCGTGCCCCGAAAATTTTGCGAAATAAAAAATGATGAAATAAAATTCAAAGACGGATGGAATAAAAAACGGGATTAAAAAAAAATAGTATACTTATGTGAATTGATTTTTTTCTCCCAGCCGTAGTAATTTTTTCACACATCAAGTATTCCTGAATATTATATGACCTCTGCCAAGAAGTTGAGCTGGGAGTTAAAGGGTTAATAATATGGAGATATCTGGCATGAATATCGAGATGTGAAGTTTTGTCCATTTCATTAAGTGGTTGTTGTTCTAACCTGAGAGACCTTCACCCTCCTCCTCTCCCTCTCAGTCTCCATCGTCTAGTCCGTCTAGTCTCCCCGTCACAGCTCCAGAGAAGGACCCGTTTGCAGAGCTCTTTCTGCAGAGTTACTTTTAAAGCCTCTTTAGGTACAGCTGTGTGCCTGCTCGTGTGTGCATGGTCTGTTTCTGCACCGCTGATGTTAAACACTGACGCTCCTCTGTGCTGCAGTCCGGTTCAGGTCGGCTCGGTCTGTGATTCCAGGTGACCTGTCCTACTTTAAGACCTCCATCAAACTGACCCTGAAGGCTGCAGCAGAAACACTGCAGACGCTGATTGATCATAAAACCCATCAGCTTAAATAAAAACTCATACTGTGGACTCACAGTGAACCAGACTGAACCGGACCAGAACACTCGGACCACACGTGCACCAGGCCTGTGCTCAAAATACCGAGACAGCAAAATATGGTCATGCACTTCCTGAGGATACGTGTGTCGATACGGCCTCAGTGGTTGAACAGTTGTTGTAAATACACTTTGGATAATGTTAAAAATGGCACAGTTCAAAATAGCTAAGCTACATTATAAAACATATGTTCCAAATTTCAACTTAAATCTACCTTCTTTTTTTTTTTTTAATATAGTGTTTATTTAACAGGAACAATACATATAACATTAACACAATCCCTGGTCAGGATTTAGAGTACAATAAAATAAACAGAATACAGATACAAATATAGAAAATACAGTAATACAGTGAATATAGTCAATAAGTACCATGAATAAACAGACACAGTTGTAGTAAATTAGAGGCTAAAACACAAGTTACATAAGTTTGGGACCTGAATTAAAGTTCCTAAGTTGAAGAATTATTTAAAACTCATGCTTGTTCTTTTTCTTCTTGTAATAAAAACAAGAATTCTGTTAAAAGTGCAGTCAGTGTTCATAACTTATGTGTATCGGGATGCGTATCGTATGGTGGAGTTGCTGGAAATACCCAGCCGTAATGTGCACGCTGCTGAGCTTTAGTGTGCACGAGCAGCTTCAGCAGAGGACAGTCTCAGGCCACGATTGAAACAAAGTCGGAGCCATAATTGAGAATATTTGATGCATTTGCTCCGTCTGTTTGCACGAGAATCGACAAACTTTTGAGTAAAAAGTTTGGAAAACAGTTTTCATCTCTGTGTGAAGAAGGGATCAGTGTTGTCAGGGAAAACGGTGACGCGGTGCTCTTTCAGATAAAGATGGTAAAAATGGTAAATGGACTTGAGCTTGTAAAAGTGTTTTCTAGTCAGTGATGGTGATAAACCAAACAGCCACAGCAGCAGGTAGGTAAAAGAATGAAACAGGTTAACTCCACAGACAGACTCAAGCTTCTGTTTTCTGAGTTTTGCTCTAAATCAATTAAATTCAAGAATTCAAGATGGCAAAGAGGAAGATGTGGGCTGTGGCTGTAGCTCACAGTCAAAGGATCTGCTGTAAACACTGACTTATTCTGCAGGGTTACAGCTGTTTTAACTAATTAAATACTTTTATTCTAATAATCAGGGACTAAACCTTCACAATAAAAGCCCCAGGTGTCTGTTGTTAGTTTTTATTTTCTTATGTCAGATTCTTCTGTCGTTTTCTCCTGATTCGATTTTTTACGTTTTCTTTAGGTGCTGATTCGATTTAAATTGCGACTCTACTATATTGCTGATTTTTTTCAATCTTTAGTTAGCTTTTTTAAGACCAGTGAAAAAGATGAACAATGATGATGCCTACAGACTATATCAGGAAAAATACACATCACATGTGAGTCTGTTTTTAGGATTTATTCAGCAATATATTTTAACCAGCTGTTTATACTCTCTCTTCAAAAGACTGGACTGACTTTAAAAAAAATCCAGATACTTCTGTGAATTGATTTTTTCTCCCAGCCCTAATGACAACACGACTGAATGATCTGAGTCATGAACACTGGAGAGAAACTGAGTCCGTCATCCTTTGAAACATTCTCGTTGTGACTCGGTGCAGCTGGTTGTTATGAAGTGTCTGAAAGAGGCTCGGAGGTTTTTTCATCATGCAGGTGAAAAAGTTTTTGTCAGGACAGCGTCACACACACCTGAGTGTGAAGAGCAGCCTGGACTCTGTAGAAACAGGAGTGTTTCACACAGAGCTGCTGCTTCAAGGCTTTGATTGAATATTTCATCAGCAAACAGCTGCTCCACACGGAGATCCTCTTTACCTGTTCACCTGTTTACCTGTTTACCTGTTCATCTGTGACCCTTTGACCTGGGACAAACCCTGGAGTCTGTCTCAGTTTTGTTGGGTTGTAGCAGCCTTGGTCATTAAGGTGCTTTTCTATTAAATTATCTTCAGATATATTTGAGGTCAGTTTAAAAAACAGCGAAGGGTTAACGGGGAGACATTTTTTAAATTTCTTTATTTTAATTTTAACTAAAATAACTCTTCCTCAAACGTCCTTGCTGCAGTTTGATATTAAAAATAATATTAACAGGTTATATCTTTGAAATCCTGCACATTTGGCTCCAAACCAATGAAGTCATGAAGTTTCAGATAAAAACTGAATTTTCAGTCTCATGATGAAGTTTGATTTGTTCATGTGGTTTTTAGCCTGTGATGTAACTGCTGCACCGTCTGCATGTCAGTGTGTTTTTAACTCTTTATATTTAACTACAGTCTTTAACCAACTAAGCCTGGGTCTGATTTTCACACTGGCTTTAAAAAGAAAAGGATTTTCCTGCTGCAGTGTTCTGAGTGTTGTGAAGTTGCCACAGTTTTTTTATCCAAGGCCACGGTGTGAAGGTACCGTACCGTCTTATCCTAGTCCAGCAGCCTGAGCAGGGAGGCCCAGACTTCCCTCTCCCCGGCCGCCTCATCCAGCTCTTCCCGAGGTGTTCCCAGGCCGGCTGAGAGACATATTGGCCCTTTTCCATGACCCCTACTCGACTCTACCCGGCTCTACTCTACTCGCATTGTGCTGCTTTTCCATTAGCCCCAGTCTCCTGCCCAACAGGGTGCAGTGTCGCTGTAAACAGCTGAGTGGCACTGTGGTGACGTCATTTTGAGCGTGACACAACAATCTGTGTCTTTTTGTCACAAACCGAGTAAAAAAGGAAAGCAGAAGAAGGCTGCAGGTGGTAAGAAGAAATACACCTTGAGAAGCACAGGAGAGTTTTGGAAGCTATACAACAGAATGAAGCCGAGGACGAGAGCAATCCAGCTGCAAAGAAAAGACATATGAGGGTAAGCTAATGGTAGCTTCCGCTAGCATGCTAGGTCGTCGCGCTCATGACTCATCGATGACAACATTGTCTGACCAATCAGTAGCCGGCACTCGGTGACCTCATCTTTTAGTATGGACTCAGCTCACTTGGAACCAGAGTGGAGTAGGTACTAAAACTAGCTTGTTTTAGGAGGTACCAGGCTAGTGGAAACACGCTGCTAATCGAGTAGAGCCGAGTAGAGTAGGGCCAAGGCGTGCTAGTGGAAAAGGGCCAATAGTCTCTCCAGCGTGTCCTGGGTCTTCCCCGAGGCCGCCTGCTGGTGGGACGTGCCCGGAACACCTCAGCAGGGAGGCGTCCAGTAGGCATCCTGACCAGATGCTCCTCCTCATCTGACTCCTCTCAACACGAAGGAGCAGCGGCTCTACCCCGAGCTCCTCCTGGATGACTGAACTTGGTTGATTAGTGACACCAGGCTGAAGGAGTGGGAGAGTAAAAGTTTGACTGCAAAGAGCAGATCAGCAGAAGATATATACCTTTTCATTTAGTTTAATCTATAAAGTTAAGATTGTAAATCTTTTTTTTTTTTTTTATAAATAAGCCTTGAAGGTGACGCTGGATCCACTTTCTGTTTGGACTGTGTGTTTTTTGAAGCTTGGATTCACTGCAGAGGAGATGTTTGTTTTTAAGGATGAATCACTCTTTGACTTTAGGACCAGATGATTGTGTTTTATTGATTTATTAATCTGACCGTGCTGTCTCTCTGTCAGCAGATGCAGTTCATGTAACGCCGTGACGTCTCTCTGATGAAGATGATCCTCTTCAGTTTGGAGCAAACGTGCAGTTTGCCTTTAACGGACTCACCTCTCTGAGAAGGACGGCCTGCATGGGCCACGTGGTGACGGGAGCAGCTGAGGCTTCACTCTGAACTTTGAGCCCATTCGTCACGTCCGAGTCACCGAGCGAGGGTCCTCGACCTGGTGGACCCGCCGTCTCCTGCCTGAGGAACATGAGGCCCTTTGGCATCGTTGATGGTCTTCTCAGCTGCCTTTATGTTCCTCTTTCTCCTCTTTAACCTCCATTAACTCTTAGACGCCATCAGCTGCTCCGTGTCCACGCAGGTTTCTTTCCTCTTCTCCGTATTGTTTGCAGTAGACATTCCTGTGTATGTTTATTTATTTATGATCACAGCAGAGAGGCTGATTCAGGTTCATGCAGGTGTGACTGTAGGATTGGGTTTGAGTGATTGACTTGATTTGTTTAAAGAGAAGCTAATATAAATAAAGCCGTTTGCTCCTGTGGCCTGCAGAGAGCAGCGGCCGGTGTGAAGGTGGTGAGGTCACGGTGGGTTTGTTCACGCCTGAAGATGGTGATGGAGGCAGCGCTGGTTTGGAAAGAAACTGCATTTATCTGTGGAAGCTTCTGGCATGTTGGGTTTCCAAAGCTCCGGCTGGATGTGCAGGGCTCTCGTGCTCAGACCGGGTTTAGGGGGGCGCTGTTGATCGGTGCTTCGTGTAAATAAAACAGTCCTGCAGACCACAGGCAGACGGTCTGAACACGAGAGCGGCCCCTCCTTCATTAGCAGAGCATATTTGCTGTTCGCCCTGCAGATTATATTTTTGTTTGTTTGATTTTTTCCAATAAAGTGCAAGCTTCCTTACTGCGGCTCTGTGTGAGGATTTTCTATCACAGCTAAAGAGAATCTCAACCTTTATTTAACCAGGAAAAGAAACTCATTGGATTAAAAATGTCTTTTACAAGAGAGGCAGCAGCACAATTACAAAGTTTCTTCCATTCGTGGTCGGGTCGGACAGGGCTGGACTGGCCTGGATAAAAACTAGACTAGACTAAACTAGAGCAAATTTATATTATTCAGACACGTCTTAGAGCACCAGGCTGGAAGTAGCCATATATAGCCGGCTACAAAACTACAATACTAAGTTTTCCAAAAATTGCTTGTTGTCACACATCAAAAACTACCACTACGTAACTAGAAAGAGATACATTACCTCGTGGCTTTGCATCCTGTAAGTTGTTGAAAAAAGAAGTTGTAAAGCAATGCAGAGTTCTGAGGAAGGTCTGAGCTGCATTCATTAGCATCACAACAAACACACGCTTTGGCCTGGGTCACGTCTTTGGTGCGTTCCAGTTGTAGTAAGAAGTAAGAACTTCTGGGTTCCGAGTAAAAAACTGCAACTGGAACGTCCCCCGAAGTCTGAATTTCCTACTGGGAACTCGGTGAAACCTCACCACCCCCGAGTTGACAATGGAAGATGGATGCCCCCAGTGTGAACAGTTATTTAGCTCCTGTAATAATCCATTTATTGTCACTTCTGACTGGGGTGTGTCGCTCTAGATCAGCTGTATACATAGTATTGTTAGACTTATATTTACAAAAATGCTGCCATAGTGATAATCACATTCTTCATGTGATATTTGTGAACAACAACTCAGGGTGTGCTAACAACAGCCTGGTAGATCAGCATGTTTTTTTCAGACTTCAACTGGAACGCTGATAAGTCAGAGATGATGTCACTCCCAGTTCAGAGGTTACTTGAATGCAGCATTACGACAGTCGCTGCACGTGCTCATGGGTAGCAGAGTCTTTATGTAAATAGATTCTTCTCATAGCACCTTTAAGTAAAAACATTTCTGTTAATGACTGAACACACTAAACAGATTGTTAGGTTTAATTTGACTATAGTTGGTCTGACCTGTTGACGTGGTTTGTCTTTTGAGTTCTGAAATCTCTGAGACTGTAAAGAGAACCAACGTTCTCTCAGTCAGCAGTGTTTCTGCTCTAGAGTGAACGCTGTGTTTATTTTAAGCTCATTTGTTCCCATGATTCTTTTTCCTGGTTATCAGATCCAGATTCACTCTGATGTTCTTCTTCTTTCATGGATGAGTTTGGTAAAGAGGCTCCGCCCTGATCGAGGCCCCGCTGCGAGGCCCCTCATCAGTATGGACAGAGAGGCTGCGGGGCCACAGGTGCACACAGGAAGCCCGGTCAGGCCACTTCCTGCCTGGCTCTGGTCTCCCTGTGCGTGAAGGAGGCTCTTTGTCCTGCCTCGTTTGGATGCAGACGCAGAGAGATGCTAATGTGCGTCTGTGAGGCGTTTGCTTTCATGGTCGACTCATTAGGACGATGAAAGCCCTCCTGTTAGAGCGCGGAGCACCACGCCGAAGAGCTGAAATCAAGAAAATCAAGAAAATAAACTTCAGTGTAAAACCTGAAAAAGATTTCCTTCAGAATAAAAGCAGAGAAACGATCTGCAGCACGAACCAATCAGAACAAACCAGCCTCAGGATCAACAGAGGACATTAGAGCTGTCTGAGGACTCATTTACATCAGTCATACGCTCAGCGGCCACTTCATTAGGCACACCCTCCCTGTGCCAGGTCACTTTTCCTTTCACAGCTGCTTTAATTGACCCTTTGTTCTGATTGGTCTTCAGACAAACCAATCAGAATCAGAGACACCTGACTCAGCAGATGGCAGAGGTCAAACTATGACCTTGACCTTTCACCTCTACAACAGTAACAGTGAGTTCATCTGTTTACATCAGACTGTTTGACCTTCACAGGAGATAGATAGAAATATAAGTTAACTTTATTGTCCCTTTATTTGTCTTAGGCAGCGGTGCTGTGATTTACATCAATAACAAAACAGTATTAACATACAACAGTCTGACATGGTCAGCAGTTTTTCACAAGGATAAAGTTCAGCTTGTTACAGTGAGCAGAGAAAATAAGTAAAAACTACTGTAAAAAAAAAACTGAATAACAACCAGGAGAATAAAAACATGGATAAAAGCAGAATAGTAAGAACAGAGAAGAGACTGGTGGCAGTAAATTAGCTGAAAAATATAAAAACAACATATATATTTTTATTGCTGAGCAAAAATGACTTCGACTGTTAAGAGACCTGGACTTTGGGAGAAAAGAGTTTATAGCAGTTTGTTTTCTGTTTGCTCTGTATCGCCTCCCTGAAGGCAGAAGTTCATCCAGAAGAAGAAGATGAGAAGAATCCTTCAGATGTTGGTCCATCCATCAGGAGAATCTCCTCCACATCTCAAAGAGGCTCTTTAATGTGAGATCTGGTGACAATGGAGTGAATAAAGCAGTGTGAGCTGATCTGTGGGGTTTGGACCATGCTCAGGTGGGACTGTGGGGTTTGAACCATGCTCAGGTAGGCTGTGGGGTTTGATCCATGCTCAGGTGGGACTGTGGGGTTTGGACCATGCTCAGGTGGGACTGTGGGGTTTGAACCATGCTCAGGTGGGACTGTGGGGTTTGGACCATGCTCAGGTGGGCTGTGGGGTTTGGACCATGCTCAGGTGGGACTGTGGGGTTTGGACCATGCTCAGGTGGGACTGTGGGGTTTGGACCATGCTCAGGTGGGACTGTGGGGTTTGGACCATGCTCAGGTGGGACTGTGGGGTTTGGACCATGCTCAGGTGGGACTGTGGGGTTTGGACCATGCTCAGGTGGGACTGTGGGGTTTGGACCATGCTCAGGTGGGACTGTGGGGTTTGAACCATGCTCAGGTAGGCTGTGGGGTTTGAACCATGCTCAGGTGGGCTGTGGGGTTTGAACCATGCTCAGGTGGGACTGTGGGGTTTGAAACATGCTCAGGTGGGACTGTGGGGTTTGGACCATGCTCAGGTGGGACTGTGGGGTTTGAACCATGCTCAGGTGGGACTGTGGGGTTTGGACCATGCTCAGGTGGGACTGTGGGGTTTGGACCATGCTCAGGTGGGACTGTGGGGTTTGGACCATGCTCAGGTGGGACTGTGGGGTTTGGACCATGCTCAGGTGGGACTGTGGGGTTTGGACCATGCTCAGGTGGGCTGTGGGGTTTGAACCATGCTCAGGTGGGACTGTGGGGTTTGGACCATGCTCAGGTGGGACTGTGGGGTTTGGACCATGCTCAGGTGGGACTGTGGGGTTTGGACCATGCTCAGGTGGGCTGTGGGGTTTGAACCATGCTCAGGTGGGACTGTGGGGTTTGAACCATGCTCAGGTGGGACTGTGGGGTTTGAACCATTCTCAGGTAGGCTGTGGGGTTTGAACCATGCTCAGGTAGGCTGTGGGGTTTGATCCATGCTCAGGTGGGACTGTGGGGTTTGATCCATGCTCAGGTGGGACTGTGGGGTTTGATCCATGCTCAGGTGGGACTGTGGGGTTTGGACCATGCTCAGGTGGGACTGTGGGACCAGCAGCAGCAGCCTGAGGCTCTCATGTGTAAATAAAAGTGAAATAAAAAGCTTGTGCCAAAAAAACCTGACCCATAACAGAGCACATGTTTAACATGACTGCAGTGAAATAACACATGATGACATAGAGTTAACAGGAGTAGACAAATATTTAAATATAATAATAATCACCTGAGAGCACAGAAGGTTAAAGTTCGATCATCAGAGTGAAGAGCAGGAGAGCAGAGTCATCCAGGTTTAAGTCCTGTCAATCAGATCAATCATGAAGTATTTTACATAAATAACACAAATAAGATGCTGAACTGCAGTTTGAGTAACAGTTCAGTCCATCAGGCTGATCCCAGTCTGCAGACATGGAGCTCTTCTGCCCCCTGGTGGTGTGGTGGAGCAGCAGTCTGCAGACATGGAGCTCTTCTGCCCCCTGGTGGTGTGGTGGAGCAGCAGTCTGCAGACATGGAGCTCTTCTGCCCCCTGGTGGTGTGGTGGAGCAGCAGTCTGATTGGTATTTATGGTAGCATATTGTAGCATATAGTAAAAGTTCAAAGTAACCGCTGCAGTACTGTAAAAATCCACAGTAACATTCTATGCAAGATTTCAGCAGTGGGAAGAATATTATTATTCCTTCATCCATGATTTAATACCTTTAAAGTATCCTTCAGGCAGCTACTGCCACTGTAAACAGGTTAAGAGGGAGCCTGATGCTACCACTGTTTGTCTAGTGCACAAGACTCCTCTCTTTCTTTATTTGTTCACTGTTTCAGTTTGTTTTTATTTATTTATTATTTATTGATTTTTGCTCAAAAATACAGAGAGCATGAGTCAGAGGAAAAGAGTCAGCCCGTAGGTCTCAGATTAAGAGACGAACTAAAAACACAACGAGAAGGAAAAATACAAAAATAAATAATAAATCATGTGATTGTGGTGTTCTTTCATTGTTTTACTTTGTTTTTTGTGTTTTCTTATTAGATGTTGGGCTTTCATTCATTTGTTGTGTTTACTTTTTGTTATTTTTCTTCATGTTTTGTGTTTTCTCTTTTGTTGTTTATCCTAAATAAACAACAACAAACAAAAGACTTCTTAGATACAATATTGTGCTTTTATATTGTTTCTTATTTATTTTAATTGGTGCATTTTTTTAGTTTTTACTGTGGCCTTTGATTCATGGTTAAATAATTGTTTTAATTGTGTTTTGAATTATTGTTTTATTATTCATTCAGTTTTTTCAATAATTTTGTCTCTCTGTTTTTTCCATTGTTTGTTTTGTGTTTGTTTTTGTGTTTACGTATTTGATTGTGCTGTCTTATTCATTTGTTGTGTTTACTTGTCTGTCGTCTTGTTTTTTATTTTTTTCTTCATGTTTTGTGTTTTTCCTTTGTTGTGTTTCATAAATAAACAACAAAAAAGAAAAGACTTTTTAGATCTGATAATGTGTTTGATTCATTGTTAAATAATGTTTTTTACTGTGTTTTGAATTTTTATTTTTTTTTTCATTCAGTTTTTCAATATTTTTATCTCTTATTTTGATCTTTTATTTATATAGTTATTTGTTTTTTGTATTTTTTTGTGTACCTATTTGGTGTCTGGCTTTCTTATTTTTTTGTAATGTTAACTTGTTTGTTGTCGTGTTTTGGATTAGTTTGTTGCTGTGTTTTCAGATATGTTAATGTGTTTCTGAAAGTTTTTTTTGTTTTTAATGATTCTGATCTCTTTTTGTGCTTCCTAGTTTGTTCTGTTGTTTAATTTTATTAATTTATTTATTTAAAGTTATGTTTCCTTATCCTGAATGTGTGTTGGATTTCCATTTTGTTTCTATTTTTAAGTTTTTCTCATTTGATGCTGTTTTCTTGTTTTGCTCTGCAGAGCCCGGGGTCCTGACCCTCAGCTCAGCACGTGCCTGTGCTGATGAGGCTCCGCCCCCTGCTGCTGAGGCTCCGCCCCCCTGAAACACCTCAGCTTCAGTCTGAGCTGCGCCGTGACGCCGTGAGCAGCAGAGAGGTGAGTGAGCTGAGAAAGACTCTGATTAGAGGAAAAGAACAAAGTTAAAATAAGAAGAAAAACTTTATTACAGATCAGAAGGGAAAGAAAAGAGGGGAGTGTTGATCCTGAACTCTGCTTTAAAGTTTTAAAGTCTTTGTTTCAGACTTTATCTAAGTTAGTCTGAAAGTATCTGAACTTTACATCTGTTAAAGTTTGGATTTATTCATGTTAAAGGAAAGTGCCACAGCTCTAAGCTTTAGATCACCAGCTTTTAAAGTTTTTATTCTGAGGAGAAAGTTTGTTTTTCTGCCTGTCATGAAAACTCTGATTTATTTCTGTGGTTTTATTTCATAGTCATTAGTCAGAGTGTTCATGTTTGTATTTATGTTTGTATTAAAGGGACAGGCACTGTGACGTAGGGCTGTGGGATCATGTCAGCGGTGAATTCTTTAGTGACGGAGACTTTGATCGGCTGCTTATCGTTTTTTCTGCTCATCAGAAACTCAGTTGGCCTTTTATTTTCTTCATTTTCTTCATTTTCCTCATTTTCTGGATGATTTACAGAATATTTGTTGGGTTAAATGTCCACAGAGCTGACCCGTTAGCTTGTCTGATTCAGAAGCTAAGCAGGGTCTGGACTGGTTAGTACCTGGTTAGTACCTGGTTAGTACCTGATCCTTAAAGCCTGGGTCTCAGTATGGCTCAATAGTGATCAGGAGGCTGCAGGTTCATCTGTCACATGTTGATGCGTCTTTGGGCAAGACCCCCCCTGCTGCATAATGCTGTGCAGCCCTGAGATGCTTTAACCAATCTAAAGATCACGAGAGAACTTCAGGTAGCTGTGTAACTGCTCGATGTGGAGTTGAAGCGGCTCCAGCTGAAAAAAGACTCGGCGTGTATTTCCAGCGAACGAGTGCGGAGCTGCACTGACAGATAGAGGCCGTGTAGCTCCTATAATGTAATAACTTACTGATAATGTAATAACACCTGATAGTGCAACAAAATTTGCACTTAACGCAATAAAAATGTAATAAAGCTGTTGATGTAATAACTTGAACAATAATATAATAAAATATTCTGACTGGTACTGTAATACCTTAGGACATTATTGGGATTTTTTTTTTACTATATTATGAGATTAACCTGTAAAAGACAGTCAGCTCTTTGACAGGAAGTTTAGTGATAAATTCCCAATAATATTATATGGTATTATAATGCCAGTTAAAATGTTAGTAAAATATCAGTCAGGATATTTTTATTATATTATTGATTCTGTTATTATATTATCAGGTTTTATTACCTTTTCATTGAGGAGAGTGCAGATTTTAAGGTTTTATTAATAAAAACAAGGTTTTGATCAGTATGATGATGTGAATAATTCTGCATCGATGCAGGGACTGAAAACGACCATTTTACTGCTGAGGCCTGATTCTGAGGAGGACAAACACAAAAAGGAAGAGGAGGCAAATACTTTTTTTTATTCATTTTTTAAATCATGTATAGAGCATTTGGAGGGAGTTCGTATTTACACTGTTCATATTTTAGTTATATATCTGGTAATTTAAGATAGATAACCAAGGATGCTGCACCATGATGCTGACTCAGCTCAAATGGTGAGTATAGTGAAGATTTCCCGGCCCTACGAACAGAAAACAGAGCTTCAAAAATCTGTTTCTTACATCACAGGTCTGAATCCAGCTCCAGAACAAGGAAGTGCATCTAAAGGAAGATTTGTCCTCTTTAAAAAAAGCAGGACATACGACATTCCTCATTCAACAAAAAACCCAAACAACTCTTTACACTGCAGGAACTAAAGAAGGACTAAAGCAGAACTAAAGCAGGAACTAAAGAAGGACTAAAGCAGAACTAAAGCAGGAACTAAAGCAGGGCTACAGAAGGACTAAAGCAGGACTAAAGCAGGAATAAAGCAGGAATAAAGCAGGACTAAAGCAGGACTAAAGCAGGAACTAAAGCAGGGCTACAGAAGGACTAAAGCAGGACTAAAGCAGGAATAAAGCAGGAATAAAGCAGGACTAAAGCAGAACTAAAGCAGGAACTAAAGAAGGACTAAAGCAGAACTAAAGCAGGAACTAAAGCAGGGCTACAGAAGGACTAAAGCAGTACTAAAGCAGGAATAAAGCAGGAATAAAGCAGGACTAAAGCAGGACTAATGCAGGACTAAAGCAGTACTAAAGCAGGAATAAAGCAGGACTAAAGCAGGACTAAAGCAGGAACTAAAGCAGGACTAAAGCAGGACTAAAGCAGGAATAAAGCAGGACTAAAGCAGGACTAATGCAGGACTAAAGCAGGACTAAAGCAGGAATAAAGCAGGACTAAAGCAGGACTAATGCAGGAACTAAAGCAGAACTAAAGCAGGACTAAAGCAGAACTAAAGCAGGAATAAAGCAGGACTAAAGCAGGACTAAAGCAGGAATAAAGCAGGACTAAAGCAGGACTAATGCAGGACTAAAGCAGTACTAAAGCAGTACTAAAGCAGGACTAAAGCAGGACTAAAGCAGAACTAAGCAGGACTAAAGCAGGACTAAAGCAGGACTAAAGCAGAACTAACAGGACTAAAGCAGGACTAAAGCAGAACTAACAGGACTAAAGCAGAACTAAAGCAGGACTAAAGCAGGTCTAAAGCAGGACTAGAGCAGGAATAAAGCAGAACTAACCAGGACTAAAGCAGAACTAACAGGACTAAAGCAGGACTAAAGCAGGAATAAAGCAGGACTAAAGCAGGACTAAAGCAGAACTAAAGCAAAACTACAGCAGGACTAAAGCAGAGCTAAGCAGGACTAAATCAGGACTAAAGCAGAACTAAAGCAGAACTAAAGCAGGACTAAAGCAGGACTAAAGCAGGACTAGAGCAGGAATAAAGCAGGACTAAAGCAGGACTAAAGCAGAACTAACAGGACTAAAGCAGGACTAAAGCAGAACTAAAGCAGGACTAAAGCAGAACTAACAGGACTAAAGCAGGACTAAAGCAGAACTAAAGCAGGACTAAAGCAGAACTAACAGGACTAAATCAGGACTAAAGCAGGACTAAAGCAAAACTACAGCAGGACTAAAGCAGAGCTAAGCAGGACTAAAGCAGGACTAAAGCAGAACTAAAGCAAAACTACAGCAGGACTAAAGCAGAACTAAGCAGGACTAAAGCAGGACTAAATCAGGACTAAAGCAGAACTAAAGCAAAACTACAGCAGGACTAAAGCAGGACTAAAGTAGGACTAAAGCAGGACTAAAGCAGGAATAAAGCAGGACTAAAGCAGGACTAATGCAGGACTAAAGCAGGACTAAAGCAGAACTAAAGCAGGAATAAAGCAGAACTAAAGCAGGACTAAAGCAGAACTAAAGCAGGACTAAAGCAGAACTAAAGCAGGAATAAAGCAGGATTAAAGCAGAACTAAAGCAGGAATAAAGCAGAACTAAAGCAGGACTAAAGCAGAACTAAAGCAGGAATAAAGCAGGAATAAAGCAGGACTAAAGCAGAACTAAAGCAGGAATAAAGCAGGATTAAAGCAGAACTAAAGCAGGAATAAAGCAGAACTAAAGCAGGAATAAAGCAGAACTAAAGCAGGACTAAAGCAGAACTAAAGCAGGAATAAAGCAGGAATAAAACAGGACTAAAGCAGAACTAAAGCAGGACTAAAGCAGGACTAAAGCAGAACTAAAGCAGGAATAAAGCAGAACTAAAGCAGGAATAAAGCAGAACTAAAGCAGGACTAAAGCAGGACTAAAGCAGGAATAAAGCAGGAATAAAACAGGACTAAAGCAGAACTAAAGCAGGACTAAAGCAGGACTAAAGCAGGACTAAAGCAGAACTAAAGCAGGAATAAAGCAGAACTAAAGCAGGACTAAAGCAGAACTAAAGCAGGACTAAAGCAGGACTAAAGCAGGACTAAAGCAGAACTAAAGCAGGAATAAAGCAGGAATAAAGCAGGACTAAAGCAGAACTAAAGCAGGAATAAAGCAGAACTAAAGCAGGACTAAAGCAGAACTAAAGCAGGACTAAAGCAGGACTAAAGCAGAACTAAAGCAGGACTAAAGCAGAACTAAAGCAGGAATAAAGCAGGATTAAAGCAGAACTAAAACAGGACTAAAGCAGAACTAAAGCAGGAATAAAGCAGGATTAAAGCAGAACTAAAGTAGGACTAAAGCAGGACTAAAGCAGAACTAAAGCAGGACTAAAGCAGAACTAAAGCAGGACTAAAGCAGAACTAATGCAGGATTAAAGCAGAACTAAAGTAGGACTAAAGCAGGACTAAAGCAGAACTAACAGGACTAAAGCAGAACTAAAGCAGGACTAAAGCAGAACTAAAGCAAAACTACAGCAGGACTAAAGCAGGACTAAAGCAGAACTAAAGCAAAACTAAAACAGGACTAAATCAGGACTAAATCAGGACTAAAGCAGAACTAAAGCAGGACTATAGCAGAACTAACAGGACTAAAGCAGGACTAAAGCAGGACTAAAGCAGGACTAAAGCAGAACTAAGCAGGACTAAAGCAGGACTAAAGCAGAACTAACAGGACTAAAGCAGAACTAAAGCAGGACTAAAGCAGAACTAAAGCATGAATAAAGCAGGACTAAAGCAGAACTAAAGCAGGACTAAAGCAGGACTAAAGCAGGACTAAAGCAGAACTAAAGCAGGAATAAAGCAGGACTAAAGCAGAACTAACAGGATTAAAGCAGAACTAAAGCAGGACTAAAGCAGAACTAAAGCAGGAATAAAGCAGGACTAAAGCAGAACTAAAGCAGGACTAAAGCAGGACTAAAGCTGGACTAAAGCAGGACTAAAGTAAGACCAAAGCAGGACTAAAGCAGAACTAAAGCAGGACTAAAGTAAGACCAAAGCAGGACTAAAGCAGGTCTAAAGCAGGACTAAAGTAAGACCAAAGCAGGACTAAAGCAGGTCTAAAGCAGGACTAAAGCAGGACTAAAGCAGGACTAAAGCAGGACTACAGCAGAACTAAAGCTGAACTAAAGCAGGACTAAAGCTGAACTAAAGCAGGACTAAAGTAAGACTAAAGCAGGACTAAAGCAGGACTAAAGCAGGACTAAAGCAGAACTAAAGCAGGACTAAAGCAGGACTAAAGCAGGACTAAAGCTGAACTAAAGTAAGACTAAAGCAGGACTAAAGCAGGACTAAAGCAGGACTAAAGCAGAACTAAAGCAGGACTAAAGCAGGACTAAAGCAGGACTAAAGCAGAACTAAAGCAGGACTAAAGCAGGAATAAAGCAGGACTAAAACAGGACTAAAGCAGAACTAAAGCAGGACTAAAGCAGGACTAAAGCAGGACTAAAACAGGACTAAAGCAGAACTAAAGCAGGACTAAAGCAGGACTAAAGCAGGACTAAAGTAAGACCAAAGCAGGACTAAAGCTGAACTAAAGCTGGACTAAAACAGGACTAAAGCAGAACTAAAGCAGGACTACAGCTCACACTCAGTCTGGTGTTGGTCATCAGATTAGATCTTTCCCAACAGGAATGATCATCAAACATCAGGAGCTGAGCAGCACTTACATCACAGCTGTCCTGAAGCAGGAAAAAGCTCACTGCTGTGTAACACAGGAGTGAAGGTGAGGCTCAGACTGTTGTCATGGTTGGTGTGACAACATTTCTCCTCCTCTGAATCACCTCCACACAGTCACACAGGTATCTGCTCTAAAGCTGAACGCTGGTGCAGACTTAGCTGTAGACTCAGAGTCTGACCTGGTTTCATGAGGAGGTTCACATCAGGCCGAGTGTGTCTGAACATGCTCCTGACGATAACTCTCCCCCTCATTGTGTTTGGCAGCTCTCAGCTAACAGGAAGTGATTTTCTTTATTAACTGAGCTGTTGAGAAATGAAGTTAATGTGAGTCAGAAACCTGCAGTTTCTTTACTGAGCCCTGAAGGCGTCTGCCTCAGCAGGTTAAAGTCTGTGTTGTTGTTGAGTTGGTTAGGTCCAGATAAACTTTATATTTCCAAAAGGCTAATGCACTAAAAACTCTCATATGTAGCGTACTCTTAAATTGTGGTATAACATTTAGATTTGAGTTCTTGTATGTGGAGGAAATAGCCTTTGATCTTAGTACAGTACTTTCCTGTTAGCGTCTATTTCTTCATCACAGACTCTTACAGACTGTGTCTTACTGAGGGAGAGGAGAGAACTTTCTACTGTATCTAATGGACTTAGTGGACACATGGAGCTCAGAAAACCACACTTCGAAAATACTGAACTATCCCTTTAAAGTCTGTGAGGGGGGAGAATGTTGGAAAAGTAGAAATAACGTCAGGTTTTACAGACTAAAGATCAGCTTTAGGTACCAACAGTTGCTCACTGCTAATTATTTTAGGTATTCTAAAAACAAATAAAAAGCAAAACCAACAATCATATGATTTAATCAAAAAAAGAAACCAAAGATGGATGATTCACTAAGGTCCAAACAGAATTAAAGTGTTTAAAGCTTCTTCACTGAAACTGTGAAGAGTAAAGAGTAAAAGTCTCTGATGCTTCATACAGTGTAAGAGCTTTAGATTTACAGCAGTATATCGCGATATTTTGACCACTGATACAATATCAGTATTTCAAATCTTAATATGGATTTACCCAAACCTGTCATGCTTTCTCATTTTTGAAACATTGATTTTTTAATTTACTAGACCATCCCTGCCTTATGTATGTACATCTATATATCTAGCTAAGGCTACCTTTTGTCAGGATGACCCTTTTTAACTGAGAACTTCAACCAAACATGCTCTTAAAAAGAAAAGTGAACCTGTGATTGCCTCTCTGAACATTTTTTGATTATTACAGCCCTGCCTGATTAAATATAAAAACATTTGATGATCTTCTCCCTGAGTGATGATAGCAGAGACGGCTTCATCATCTAAGCACCTGAAAACACAAACTGTCTCATTACTCAGTTTATGAGCTCCTGGATGACACATACTTAACAGTAACATGTGAACTCGGCTGATGATGTCAGAGCTGCTGCAGCAGGTAACATCAAGAGACGGAGACACACAGTTCATGCAGAGAAAGATTTTTCAGAAAGTTACTTTACCTGGTAACTAATTACATTTATGAGGCAGTAATTCTGTTAGTAACTTAATTACTTTTTTGGGAGAGTAACCAGTAACTTTAATTCCTTTTTTAAAGTAACATGCCCGACACTGGAGCTGGTTGTTAGAAAACATGATCAAACTTTCCTCCATAAATCTCTGAAACTTTCCTTTTGATTCTTCTGAATAGGTTGGACTGACCCAGGGGGACTGAGCATGGCTGCAGGAGTCCTCGGCTGAAGCAGAAACACCTTCAGGAGCAGAGAGAAGGCCAAAGATCTGATCTCTGACTGAACCACAGCGAGCATGCTGTAGACTCAGAGCTGAGGAGGAGGGCGAGCAGCAGCTTCATCATGATCGACCTGAGCTTTCTGACCGAGGAGGAGCAGGAGGTCATCCTGGCTGTGCTGCAGAGAGACGCTGACCTGAAGAAGGCCGAGGAGAAACGAGTCCAGTGAGTCCAGCTGCTGTAGACCGTCTGTAGGCCAACCAGCATGAGCAGCACCCTGCTGGACAGACAGAGTTTTAGTTTGATTAGTTTGGACTCTTCTTAGCTAAAGCTAGAGAGTATGTGTCACTGAAATGCTGTTTTTCTGCTCCCCGTGTCCTCCAGGAACCTGCAGAGGGTCATAGGTGACAGGGACCAGCTGAAGTACATGAGCGGGGAGTGGTTCTACGAGACCAAGCAGCTCCGCCATCATGAGCGAATCCACGGTGCAGACATCATCAGGGCGTCCATGAGACACGCTCAGAAACCCCCGACCTTATGTGAGTCTGAAAAACTTCTCTGTGTCCATGTCTGACTTCTGTTTTATCAAAGAACACGACTGAGCTGTTGACAAGCCCCGCCCACCTAACATCATCATATTTTAACAGTTTAATGCTTTTATATTTAACTGCTTATTGCATGTTTGATGCTAATGCCCGCTAACGTTAGCACATGAATCACGTGTTGTGTTATTGAAAGAGGTGAAAGAGATGTTACTCAATAGACCGTCCACACTGTAACTCTGTTGGTGTTAAAGCGAGTTAGCGTGCGTCACTGTCATAACATTTATTTGACTGACTCTGCTGTTATTTAATGTTTCGGTTTTAGCCCAAACTGCTTATTCTGAAATTATCACGACTTTACGCGATAACTCAGATGTGACGCCTTCAAGGACGTAACATTTGGAAATATGATGATGGCAAAGGCCCTGTGACACTGTGGACTAAACAGAGCTGAACTGACCAATCAGTACAGAGCAGACTGCTCGACTAATCAGAGAGGAGTCGGCCTTAAAGATGCTTCAAGAGCTACGAGGTTTATTTTTTTTATAATTCACTTTTTATTGCTTATTGAACATTAACGACAAAACAAAATGTATAAACATTAAGAAAGAAGAGAACAAAAAGTTCAAAATAAAGAAAATAAGCCAGCTGTAAACTTTCAAAAAAATCAGTACGCGTGTTTACAGGGTTAGCATTAGCACAACCATCATCTGCTCACATCAACAATGTCATCCACATTTATTTCATCATAACCTCCTGTCACATTTGGCTTTGGAATCTTAATCAAAGAAGCTTTTTGATTTACCTTGCACTCACATATACATATATACACATACATGTATATAAACCTGCACATACACACACATATACAATAACATTATCCACTTCCTCTCAACCACTGAGTACCATGTTCATAAAAGGGCCCCATGTTTTTAAAAGTACTTCTTTTCTTTTGTTCAGTTTAAAGTTAATTACTCATAACGAGCTATTTTTGTGAATTTCTGTTCATGAAATGGGATGACAGTTTTTTTCGAGCTAGTTTTCTAAACATCAGACAGCACAGCTTTAACCGTGCTGAAGGCTGAAGTTTGTCTGACTGAGAAAAGTCCAGAACTGAATCTCTCAGAGCCGTTACGTGCACACCTGCATGCTCAGCAGGTGAGGGTCCTGTCCTTAAAGAGTCTGTCCTGATGTTTCTGTGCTGCAGTGGAGCTCTCTCACGCTCGGCAGGACAGGCCCAGCTTCGTCAGCAGTAAGAATAAGGAGGTGTTCGTCCCCGCGGTTCTCCAAGGAGTCCTGCAGGATCCTCACATCGAGCTGAGCGACGACACGTGAGTGAAGCTGCAGGAGTTCAGACCAAACACACACAGCACTGCTGCTGTCAGGCTGTAAAGAGCAGGTTTACCACAGTGAGGGGGACTCATACTACCGTAAAACACCAAATAAAAGCCGGGTTCCAATTAATCGCAGAGTCCTAAATAAACGGGTGTAATTTATTCAGCACAGCCTACGAGCTACAGTCAGAGTTACAGAACACACATGTGAACGCTGAGTTCACTGCTGACAGCTCAGACTGAACCTTATCAGTCCACATGGTTTATTTGTCTCTCTGGACGTCCTGTCGACTTCTCCTCCCTCTGTATGTCAGCAAATACAGGTTGGTGTGCGGCCCTCTATTTTAAGACAGTGCAGTTACACTCAACGACCACAGAGGGCACTAGAGAGCCAGAAAGCTGGAATATTTCAGACTAGAGCTTCACAAATCCAAAGGAGAAGACGTTTCCACTGCTGCTGCATGTTTTATAACTTAACTAACGTCAGGAGGCCGGACACATTCATTCATTCATTTCTTTATTTAATCTCGAAATTCCATTGGGAGCGTGCTCTCATTTCCAATGGCGTCGAGAGTGCATAAAAACAGTAATTCAATCAATCTTTGCACCAATTCATAACAAGTGTTATCTCAAGACACTTTACAATAGAGCATAAAGCTCTTCATTTTATGGATACACATATATGCATAGATACATATATACATATAAAGATACACATATACATATATATACAAATATATACATCCAACACCAACATGAATCCATATAGCCAATCATGAATCCCTCCATCATGATGGCTACAGTTAGCGGTACTCTGCTGCTGATCTCCATCGCCCCAGTGCAGCAGAAAAAAAGTACGACCTTAAATAAACTACCTTAGTTCCTCAAATGTGTTAAGAGTGTTTAAGATAAGACAAAAGTAAAACTACAGTACTGTAATCTTGCCTTGAAAATGTAAGGGTGATATTCATACTGGTGTAAATAAACAATTTGATTACATTTACCAGATTTCTCATTTTTTTGCTAAGCAAGATTTTTGTGAGAAAGGAATTAAACAAATGTCTTAAATAAACACCTCGGCTATTATTTGGTATGTTACGGTAACATCAGGCCGTTTCCATCAGCAGCAGGACTGTGAGCATGTTTCCATGTGAGTGTGATTTAGGGCTGAACAATTAATTACAAATTAGATTAAATCACAATATGGCTTGTTGTTATTTTCAGATCTGGGAAGGTTCAATATTTTTAGCTAAAAATGTGTTGATCATTGTGATGTAGTTTTTTGCAATTTCATGCCTATTTTTTACCTCTATTCATACACTTTTTTTCCCACTTTTGGACCATTTTAACTTTTTTTAACCCTGTTTTTACACCTTTATGTCTATTTTGCCCCCATTCATCTTTTTTTGGCCACTGTCAGAACCATTTTTGAAATTTTTTACATGATTTTGGAAATTTAATTTCAAATTTAATACCCAATTTTGCTGCCATAACCAATTTTCCTAAGCTACTTTTTGATTTTTTTGCCAATTTTTCCCAATTTTTTTTGCAGTTTCATACCTATTGCACCTATTTATTAACCTTTTTCTGCTTTCATACCATTTTTACCCAGCTTTTACAATTTCATACCTATTTTGCTTCTGTTTTTACTATAAAAAGATCTACTTCTTATGTTTGTTTAAGAATACATAAGATGAGGAACATTAAAACAATTAGAGAGTAAATCGCAATCAGATTATTTTCTCAAATCGTTCAGCCCTAGTGTGATTCAGACCAGAGAGGGTGATGATTATGTTCTGCTCTCTTTAATGCCCGTCATGCACTGAACTCATGAATGAATTTAAGGTCTTTGCAGCACGTCGTGCACGGACGTGTTCTGTTGTTACTGAGCTCAGTGTGAAGGTTAAGTTCACTCACACTTTGTGTTTAATGTCATTCTCCACAGGCTCTCTGTGAAGCATTTTATTCATGTTTCACATGAACATTCATCTGCTATCTGATATGTTTGATCAGGAAGCAGCATGTGATCTGAAAATAAGACAGACTGAGAGCAGCAGAGGAGAACGTAACAGCAAAGAGTCGCCTCCATTTTACTGGAGAACAAAATGTTAACAGCAGATTAAAGTCACAGACTCCAGCTCTGTGTTTGAGACCAGAGGAAACTGACTGTGGGAAACAATTTAATTTAACAATTTAACAATTATAAACTAGTTTTACGTGTTTTAAAACACGTAAAACTAACGCACAGTTAGTTTTATGGCTGAGGACTGTGGCGCTGGCGGAGGTCTGCGCTCTCCGAGTGCTTTTCTAGTTGTTGTTATTATTATTATTATTATTTGATTATTATTATCTTTCTATTCCTTGTTTTAGTCTAAATAATTGATCCATTTAATTACTTATTCTATGTACACTCCATTAAACATGTCAGTAAACCACCTGGATGCAGCTGGAACATGTAAAAGAAAGTGTAACAGAAAAAAATATGTCAAAATGTAAGTTTTATGAGTGTTGCCAGTTTTGCTACAAAAATAAAGTGAAACAGTCAAATTCAGAAAGTCTGCTTTAAAGATTTAAAGAGATGGTGGGCTGTATGTTCCTGTAGATGGAAGAAGAAGAGCTCGGAGTAAACAAACTTAAAAACATCTTCACCTAAATGCTTTAGTGCTGTTCATCCTCAGAGTGGAGGGACACATTATCCTGTAGAGTGCTGATGTAGCACCAAAACAAAGGGCCTGCTGAGGGAAAATAAGCACAGTAACTGTGTTCAGTACAGATATCAGTCACTCCTGGGCTGTTTCTGTTCTCTCCTAAAATTCATGAATTACTCTGAGCTCTGTGCCACTGCAGCTCAAAAACTCTGAACTGCCCCTTTAAGTGCAGAAGAGAAGCCACAGCGGAGGCGAGGATGTGGTTTAAAGATTAAAGTCTGTGATATAAAATGTGTTTAGCACTTTAAACATGCTGAGATGAAGCCAGCGTGCCCTGAGACATGAGAGCAGACTGATAGGGCACTAATTTCGTGGCGCAGCGCAGGGTGTACAGAGCCGGCGCACCCCGCGCAGTGTTAATTTCATCCGGTGCACCGCCGTGCGCTGCCAATTTAACAATTTGGTAGACCGTCTGTGCAGAGATGGGTGTGACGGCGCACCAGGGGGAGGTGTCGGCAGCTTCATGTTGGCGCAGTGACAATTTTGTGCCAAAAAACAGTGCAGAAAGTGCGCTGAAAGCTCGCCAGCTCCAACCTGGTCTATTCCTGGAGCAGGAAAAGTGCACCCTCCACAGCTGTAATTTGGTGACAGGCGCACATGTGTGCACACGTCAACAAACCCTCAGAGGCAGGTTTCCAGAGCGTCAGGCACATTTTAATGCAATAAACAATTACAGCAATCACTATTTAATGTCCCCGTCTGAACCAGCATATACATATGTATCTATATTAACTGTCCTGTCACATCTGATGTCGGATTAAAGCCATTTGTCATCATGGAAACTTAACCTGACGGCAGCTGGAAGTTTGATGCACATCTTACAAGTCAACAATAAACAGTCTTAACATCTGATACTGAGTATATATCTGCTTCTGTCATTTCATTAAATTCAAAGAAAAGAGGGAGAAAAAAGACGAAGAAAAAGAGATCAAATAAATGTATGTGACTCAGGATTTACCATATTCCTCTGTTTTAGTCTTTATTTTTATTTTATTTTTACATCTGTCCCGGGAGCTGGCCCACACGGTGACGTGCTTCGTGACCTCCGATGCACGCCCCGATGGCCAGTCCATTCTCCCGGTTGCTGAAGTGACAGCTACCGGGTCTTTCCAGCACACTGTTTCCACGGTGGCGGAGATCAGTCAGACCTATCAGATGCTGCGCCTCGGCCGCAGACATTTAAAGGCAAGGAGAGGCGCTCATTTGATTGGTGAAGACAGCACTCGGCTGTGTTAAACCCACTCACGCCTTTTCTCCTCCCTCTCTGGCACTTGCGCGGAGGGGCAGGACGGAGGCGTGGATGCGCTCCTCTCTTCCCACTGCAGGAAACTTGCAAAGTGCGCTTGACACAGCATCTCGGCGAGGCATAGACGGGGCGCACCTGCCGTGCGCCTGGTCTACGAAATTAGAGCCCTTAAAGGCTGCCTCTGTCTCCTCTGATGTCAGTCTTAATATTTGTCCTGTACATATGTTCATCATGAGCCCCTCACCTCCTAACCTCCACGCTGTAAACAAACACGTTCTGTTTGGTGTGTTTGGTGTGTTTGCAGCGACGTCACATGCTGCACAGAGTGGATTATTTAGGTGTGATGCTCGTGCACGTGGTAAATGGCTGCTTGGTAGTTGGCCCCATGGTTCAGAGTAATCATCTTATTTCTCACATGTTCTCTCTGACTGTGATGGAGCTGCTCAAACCTCTGACAGGTGAATGTGACGGCTAACCCTCCCTCCACAAACTCAGAGACAGTATGAAGCTGATGACAAGAAATGTGTCTGCAGTCTTTTCTTTTTTTATTACTTTAATTTTTAGTGATTATTTGCACACGTTGCACACACACAGCCCACATAGAATCGTCTTTATTGAAAATAACTGATTAACGGTCTCCTTATTTTCTTGCTGTAATTTGATCTGAACGATTTGAGAAAATAATCTTATTGTGATTTTTTTTCCCCAATATTGTGATTTACTCTGCAATTGTTTTAATGTTCCTCATCTTATGTATTCTTAAACAAACATAAGCAGTAGATCTTTTTATAGTCAAACCAATATGACATTAAATTAATCTAAGGATAAAAGATTTGAGAAAAAGTGGAGAAGTGAAGAACAGAAGCAAAATAGGTATGAAACTGCAAAAAAAAGAGGAAAAAATCCAAAAGTGGCTTAGGAAAATTGATTATGGCAGCAAAATTGGGAATTAAAAAAACATGTAACAACATGTGGTTCTGACAGTGACCAAAAAAAGATGAATGGGGGTAAAATAGGCATAAAGTTATGAAAACGGGGTTAAAAAAGGTAAAAATGGTCCAAAAGTGGGAAAAAAGTGTATGAATAGAGGTAAGAAAAAAAAAAATAGGCATGAAATTGCAAAAAACTACATCACAATGCCAAAATGTTCAACACATTTTGGGCTAAAAATATTGAACCTTCTGTGATTTGAAAATTGCAACAAGCCATATTGTGATTTAATCTAATTTGCAATTAATTGTTCAGCCCAAATTATAACGTCGCTTGATTTGGTCTTTTGGTCTTTGGTAACTCTTTATACTCTAAAGTCAGTTGGACTTCATTAAAGGGACTGTGAGGAGTTTCTAAGGTTCTTCTCCTTGGCTCAAACAAAGCTATGCTAATAACAATTTTTTTGCAGTGGTGTAAAAAAACACCTTGTCCAGCTTTGCTCAGTAATATTAATATTAATTAATATTATTTTCCCATTTCTCCTTCATGTATTTTCTGATTTGGATATGCCATTATATAGTTTTGAAATGAATTTACAGCATGATTCAGATGATGGTGTTTTATGTTAGAGTTGATTTTCCAGATTTAAAGTCCTTTAAGGTAAAAACTATCAGGCAGAGAAGGAGTTCATGATCTTCATTAATTGAAAACATGTTCTCTGAGTGATATGACATTAACATCACAACTTTATTCCAACAATATTTAAACTCTTTCCCTCCTCAGTCTTTCTTTCTCCTGCCTCATTAATCTGAATTTCATGTTCAGAGGAGTTAAACTGATCGAAGAGGAAAGTCCTGATGTTTAATTCTTCTCTTACAGGTTTGAGATCTTGTCTCAGGATGCAGTAAATGAACCTGCTCTGGCTTCAGTGTCACCTACAAAGGTAAGACCGTGAGCTCAGAGATCATAAAAACAGTCTGATCATGACGTTTGACCTTCAGGTGTGTTCTGTTAAAGGAAAGAAGAAATCCCTTCAACAGTGAGGATGCTTTTGAGGAGGAGTTTGAGGTGGTGGACCAGTCGGCCTCGCTGGCTGAGGGTGAGTCTGCGCCTCATGTTTGGATGTCTGAGGGTTTGTTTGTGGTCCAAACTGATGTTGTTCTGTCTTTTAACTGTGTGAGTTGATGGACGTGACAGCAGCTAGGCCGGATAAACCAAAGTAAGTCAAAGTCCTCTCTCTGGCGTTCAGGTGTGGGTGCTTCAGCCTGTAGCTGCTCCTCTGCTCCTGTACGCAGCATGCTGTTATGGTTTGGGGCTGCATGACCGGGAAAGCATGAACACGCTCAGTGATAGCATGAATCGTTTTATGACATGTATCAGTTAATTTAGTCATGGACCAATTCACATATCATCTATCATTATATGATTATTTGATCCATATTTAAAGATGCTGTGAGGAGTTTCTAAGTAATTACAAAAAAGTCTGTCTTTTAGATATATGCCTGATGGAAATACACACTTTAAGATGAGTTTTATAGCATCAAAATAGGTTATCTATAAATGCTATTCCTTAGCTTCACGGTCGGGTCGGACAGGACAGGACTGGCCTGGATACTCAACTTCAGGAACAAGACAATTAAAACTAGAGCAAATTTATATTATTCAGACACGTCTTAGAGCACCGGGCTGTAAGTAGCCATATATAGCTGGCTACAAAACTACAATACTAAGTTTTCCAAACACTGCTTGTTGTCACACATCAAAAACTACCACTACGTAACTAGAAAGAGATACATTACCTCGTGACTTTGCGTCCTGTAAGTTGTTGAAAAAAGAAGTTGTAAAGCAATGCAGAGTTCTGAGGAAGGTCCGAGCTGCATTCATTAGCATCATAACAAACACACACTTTGGCTTGGGTCACGTCTTTATGACTATCGCTGCACGTGCTCATGGGTAGCAGAGTCTTTATGTCGCTGGAAATAGATTCTCCTCATAGCACCTTTAAGTTTGCTGTCCATACATGCAGAAGAAGAAATAGCTTGATCATGTATAGAGAACAGACACATAGACACGACCATGTAGAGAATCACTCTCACTCAACCGATGCTCTCATTTATTCACTAACACAGCATCCAAATGGATCTATGTCCACCTTTAACGACCATGCAATAAACCAGTGGTTCCCAACCTTTTTTGTCTTGTACGCTCTGAGCCTTTATGTCGCACCATAAGTGCCCCGTCACTCATACGTGTTGATGACTCTACTAAAGCAGAACATAACACAACTGATTAATAAATGAAAATATTTTATTGTATCTTCTTAATTTGAACATTTAGTTCTCAGAAACGTTCTTCTTTTTAACTCAAATTCAACAAAATAATAAATATGTTGCCTTGAAAATAAATATGTGCTCTAAATTAATAGATACAAAATCCAAATAATCCAACTGCCTTTGTTGTACTTAACTGTTTAAACAGGTATTTAAACTTAAAAAATAAGGAACATTCAAAATAATTTATCCGTGGGCTTCTCTTCACCCTCTCCTGAATCCAGAACAACTGGATGTTTGAGCCATTTATCCAGATTTTCCTGGCTGCAGGTTACGTTGTTTTTATTTTAGGCTATTGTTTCCCATATAGTTGTGGCACACACATACAACTTTATTAACAGGCTTAACACAATACTATACTCGAAGGTGGAAATAAATTATTACAGTTTTCCACATACCCTTGGTTGGGAATCACTGCAATAAACAATAATAATCACAGTCTGGTATCAAGAATCCTCCACTGAAACAGCATCATGATATCAAATGCAAGAATATTCCTATCACTCATTACTCCATCCTCCAGTTTATTCAGTTTCACAGCTGACGCCATGTAACACAGAGACCGGACAGAAAGAGTCCAGAGAGTCCACAGACTGGACTGAGGACAGTCTTCATCATCGTCCTTCACGTTTCCTCCCTCAGATTTAAAGTCAGAGCACAGCGTCAGCCAGACGAGCCGCAGGATTAAACACCAACACATTCCTCAGCCTTAAGCTGAACTGCATGACTTGTGGCTGCAGGAAATATTTCAGGAACTACAAAAACAAAGTATCTGAGGTGGAAAGTCCACGACGAGAGAATCAGCGATGCAGTTTGGCTTCAGACTTTGTTCAGTTTGGTTTGTCCAAAGAGCTAACAGCTACATCTGGAGCATGAACTAACACCACAACGTAGTATAATAACATAATATCTTATTTCATAACATCTTACCTTATAAAGATCACCCATGAGGTGAGACGTTAAATCAGGGATGGGTAACTTTCACCTTTCAGTTATATTCATAAGCTCAAACCATTAAAAAAAGAAAACTTTTATTTTTTTATGTGTTTAATTCATACTTTTAATATTTACATATAACAACAATCCACACAGATTCATACACTGACAAATACAAACAGACATTAACATGAACAAAACAACATCACATAAGAGGGAGATCAGTGCATGTTCATACTTAAATAAATACTCAGTTCATTATAAAAAGGTTTAAAGTTTCTTCTTCAGTGGTAGGTCCCTTAAAAAAAGAAAGAGTCAGAAATAACTTTTCTCATATTGATCAGATTCATCAGTCAATCAGATATAGACGATGTGTGCCCCCACAGCTGCTTCCAAAGGGCTTCAAACTTAAACTTAGTGTCATTTAATTAATCTGTTATTCGCTCCACACCAAGAATATTAAGAAACAGACACATCCATGTTTCTGCAGAGAAACATTTTGGTTTGTGAATTTTAAGTTTTAGTTTTTCTAATATTCCAACAGCATTTCTTTAAATGCTCGTAAAGTTTATTTTAGTTAAAGTAAACTCATCAGTATAATTGGTTCTTGTTGCACTAAGAAAACAAACTTTTTATGCACCAATTTAAAAATCAGTGTTACATCACAGCCAATGCAGTTTTATGATGTTGTACTTAAAAACAAACTTTAACAGCTTTTTCTCTTACTTTGTTGTCTTAATGTTACATTTAGACAGAATCATAAACAATGTTAAATGTCCTGTTTAATGTTTCCTACAGTCCTCCTAAATACTCAGCCTGTCCGTCTGTGTTCAGGCTGTAAAACCGTCCACACAGTCACAGAAGCAGTTTCAGTTTCCCTGAGGGAGTTTCTCCAGTGGGATTAATAAAGTTCTATTAATCTAATTCAACCACCACAGTCCCTACAGCCTCAAACTGACACTTAAGAACAGTTTTGGTTTATTTTGGCCTCAGTTTCAGCTGCAGGTTCGCTGTTTGGCTGTTTGCATCCATGTGGCAAACACAGAGCTCGCTGTGCTCTCATTGGTCAGACTAGTCTTTAGTTTTTTGCTAAGAATCTGTTTATCCCAACTCTTTTATAAATTGTTTTTAATTTTTTTTAATGTTTCTATCTTACTCTGTAGCCCTATGAGATTGTGAAAATGTAAAGTGCAATACAAATAAAATGTATGATTATTATCTTTATCATTATCATTATCACTATTATTATTTGTATTTATTTTTATTATTATTATTACTAATCATTATTATTATTATAGATTATTATAAATTATTATTATTACTATTATCATTATTATTATTAGTATTATTATTATTATTATTATTATTATTTATTTTTATTACTATTGTCATTATTTTTTTTTGTTTGTTTGTTTTTTAAGTTGTTGGTCAAATCACAGATGTTCATGACGGGCCTGAAACCTTATAACTGTCTTAGGGCCTCCATTAACTCAGAGGTTGAGGGTTTGAGCTCCAGGTGTCACATGTTGAGGTGTCCTTGGGCAAAGTTAAAGTCCCTGCTGTGTAAAGCAGTGGTTCTCAACCTTTCAAAGTGCGACCCCCAATTTAATGTTCAGTATTGTCCGCGACCCCCCTCCCCCCGGAACGCAATGAAAATTTGGGTGAAACAACACCCAATCAATAAAACGTATGTCGGATATACAAATCAGTAATTGATTTTGAGTAATAAAATGCCTGTTTGAGACCAATCACTTGTTGTCCTTTAACGTCCGGTCGGACGCCACAGTAATTTTGCGCATTTATATTTTTCCTAAATGATTTGGCGACCCCCAGAAATCATCTCGCGATCCCAATTGGGGTCGGGACCCCAAGGTTGGGAATGGCTAGTGTAAAGGAGAGCTGAGCTGATGCTGATGGACGGCTTGTGCATGAGCAGTGAGGTCTGCAGAGGCTGGAGTCGCCGTCACATCTTTGTTAATCTGCTGTTTCTCATCTCTTTCAGATCTTTTACCGTCCATCGACAGCTGCATTGATCCCATTAGTGACCTCAAACAGGATGAGTTTACCCAGAATGCACCTGTTCCCCTGAGCGAGCCTGGCTCAGACAGCACGACGGAGGAGAGTTTCACAGACGATCCCGCCGACGATCAAACCCCCTCTGCTGCTCCCCGCAGCATCCTGAAGCACCTGTCTCCATCCAGCTCGTCAGAGTCTCTGTGTCCCCGCCCCGACGCACCGAGCACACTCAGTGCAGAGGCCCTCGCTGACACCTGGATGGACAGGAAGCAGGTGAGGTTCAGCTCCATGGTGGGCCGGACTGGCGTGGACCTGCAGGACGGGAGGGAGCTGGGCGAGCACAGCCTGCTGGACGTGGACTTCATGGCTCCATCGGAGGAGGAGCGAGACAGCGACGTGACGGGCAGCACCGACGTGGAGACGCACGGCACCTACTACATCGGCCACGAGGAGGGGGAGGAGCCTGAGCCAGGCGTTCAGGAGGGGGAGGGGGAGGAGCCTGAGCCGGGTGTTCAGGAGGAAGAGGAGGAGCAAGAGGACGTCCACAAAGGTGAGAGTTTTGTTTTAATAAAATAATTTAAGGGTAACAAACTCGAAGATGGACCCCCACACACTGATTAACTTGCAAGAAAATAATTTATTTGCAACGTTTCGGTCTCAGACCTTCATCAGGTTAAAAAAAAGGTTTTGCCTGATGAAGGTCTGAGACTGAAATGTTGCAAATAAATTATTTTCTTGCAAGTTCGACCGTGTGCGGGAGTCCATCGTCGGGTTAAATTTGACTTTTTTCTCCGACGCACATGTCTCTTAAATTAAAATTGCGAAGTACTCTCCTGATTTGTAAGAGTAACAAACCAAAAGCTCAGGTGTATTACTGTGTAAATGCTGAGACAGTGTTATGTAAGAGCCTGTTCACAATGGTTTTCTTAAGTTGTTGAGTTTCTCTTTGTTTAAAGTTGTTTTCTCCTCATTCAGAAGAGTTTAATTCAATCAGCACCTTCCCCTAAAGCCCTTCTGCTTTGTGTTGAACTGTTTTATGATTTTATTCATTTGATGTTAAATCATTAAATCTGAGAGGTGAATAGAAACAGGGTTAAAGTGCAGCTTGTTAATCTTATTGTTCTTTAATTTGGAGCTCACTTGAGCTGGATTGTATGATTAGTCTTACACAATGAGTCTAAATTGGATTTTAAATCATGGACCAGTTTGTGATGGAGGCCTCGATTACATCACAGCAGCTGTGACTTTTATTCCTTATTTTGTATTTTGGACTGTGAGAAAAGGCTTGATCAGGTGAGATTACTCAAACAGAGAACAGTAGGCAGCAATAGTAGATATGAGAAAAACTGACCCATTTGTTATTAACCAATGGGTTCAATAAATTTAACCTTAAACATAAGAATATAGTACAGTTAAATAAAATAACCCTCCCTGAGCCACCACTTATCCTGGTAGGAGGGTGTTGGGGGCTTTATGCCCCTGGTAGGGTCACCCAAGGCAAACAGGTCCTGGGAAAGGGGCCAGACGAAGCGTGGCTCAGGGACCACTATGACGAGGACCAAAATTGGATCAAGGTTTCCCTATCCTGGACGTGGGTCACCGGGGCCCCCCCCTAGAGCCAGGCCTGGGGGTGAGGCTTGCAGGCTAGTGCCTGGTGGCCAGGCCTACACCCACGGGGCCCGGCCGGGCCCAGCCCGAAGGAGAGACATGGGACCCCCCTCACATGGACCCACCATCCGTGGGAGAGGCCGTACTGGTCGGGTGCATTGTGAGCTGGGTGGCACCTGAAGGCAGGAACCCCCCCGATCTAAGCCTGAGCGGTGTTTTGTTATTGGACTTCTGTGCTCATCACAGATTGTCCATAACGAACACCATGTTCAAGCATAAGGGTGTTCATATTTGCACTTGGCACCAGGACACCCTAGGTCCCAGTTCAATGATCGACTTTGTAGTCGTGTCATCGGACTTGCTGCTGCATGTTTTGGACACTCGGGTGAAGAGAGGGGCGGAGCTTCAACTGATCACTACCTGGTGGTGAGTTGGCTCCGATGGTGGGGGAGGATGCCTTTCAGACCTGGTAGACCCAAGCGTGTTGTGCGGGTCTGCTGGCAGAGTCTCCCGTCAGAAAGAGTTTAAACTCCCACCTCCGGGCGAAGTTCGACCATGTGGCGGGGGAGGGGACTCTGTGGTGGGCTCTTCTATCTCTGGAGCTGAGGTTGCCGAGGTTGTCAAGAAGCTCCTCGGTGGCAGGGCTCCAGGGGTGGATGAGATCCACCCGGAGTTCCTTAAGGTCCTGGATGCTGTGGGGCTGTCATGGTTGACACGTCTTTGCAACATTGCACGGACATCGTGGACAGTGCCACTGGATTGGCAGACCGGGGTGGTGGTTCCTCTTTTCAAGAAGGGGAACCGGAGGGTGTATTCCAACTACAGGGGGATCACACTCCTCAGCCTCCCCGGTAAGGTCTATTCGGGGGTGCTGGAGAGGAGGGTCCGTCTGATTGTTGAATCTTGGATCCAGGAGGAGCAATGTGGTTTTCGTCCTGGTTGTGGAACGCTAGACCAGCTCTATACCCTCCATGGGTATAGAGGGTGCATGGGAGTTTGCCAAACCAACTGTGTCCCTCTTGGGGTCCTGTGGGGGGTGCTCCCGGAGTATGGGGTAGCACCCCCTGATACGGGCCGTCCGTTCCCTGTATGACCGGTGTCAGAGTCTGGTTCGCATTGCCGGCAGTACATCTGAGCCGTTCCCAGTGGGGGTTGGACTCCATCGATTCTGTTCTTTACTTTTGATGTGTCGTCTTCTCCCTCCATGTTGTTTTGTTATGTGTGTCGCCAGCAGTCACTCCGAGTCGCTTTTCACTTCTGGTGTGACAGGATGTCAAACCACTTTTGTAGTTCTTTTGTGTTGCTAGCACAGTCAAGAGTGTTGGCTCTCACTGAGAGATGACTACGCAATCTGGACGCATCTGTTCATCTGGTTGTTTAACATGGCTGAAAACAATCATCTATCAATGTTGTTGCCGCTCCTGATGCTCCAGTTGCTTTTTCTTTCCCGTCCCGTCCTGATAACGGGATTATTTAAAAAATGACTCCCATCCCGTGGGATTCCCGCGGGAATCGCGTGACCCATGGGAATTCCCGAAAAATGTCATCCTCGAGTGTGAAGCGGCTGGTATAAGAATCAGCACCTCCAAATCCAAGTCCATTGTCCTCGCCCAGGAGAGGGTTGAGTGCACTCTCCGGGTCGGGAACGAGATCCTGCCCCAAGTGGAGGAGTTCAAGTATCTGGGGGTCTTGTTCACAAGCGGAGAAAGGGTGAATCGAGAGATCAATAGGCGAATTGGTGCGCCGTTGGCAGTGATGCTGGCTCTGTACCGGTCTGTCGTGGTAAAAAGGGAACTGAGCCGTAAGGCGAAGCTCTCGATTTACCGGTTGATCTTCACCCCTATCCTCACATACGGTCACGAGCTGTGGGTCGTGACTGAGAAAATGAGATCGCGAGTACAAGCGGCCGAAATGGACATCCTTCTCAGGGTGGCCGGGCTCTCCCTTAGAGATAGGGTGAGAAGTTCGGTTATTCGGGAGGGGCTTGGAGTGGGGGCCGCTACTCCTTCGCGTTGAGAGGTGCCAGATGAGGGTGCTCGGGCATCTTTGCTGGTATTGGCTGATATCAATATCAGTTCAGGACACCACCTAGAAATTTCCCAACCACCAATCCCCCAAAATTAAGGAAGTCTGCAACGATGGATCGGTGCATGTTTAGTCTTAAGTTCAAAATCCATCATAGGCCTCAGTTTAAAGATCATCTGGCCTAACTCTTCCTCAGGTTTCTCTCTTTACTGAAATGACTGATAATGTGTTTTTGTCTCTGCAGATGTCTCAGGACAAAAGTCCTTGGAGTTCCTCAGCCCAAACGGCCTCCATCTTACTGCCCAGGAATCAGAAACAGGAGCTGAGGAGGCGACCACAGACCGGCCTGATGGGTCCACCATCACCTGTGAGTCTGAGCCTGGACCAGAAACCCTTCAGGAGAGAGATGGACATGCAGAGGAGGGGCAGGATCAGGTCTCCTCCCAAAGTGATGAAGAGGCCATGGACAGCCGTGGAGCTGTGGAGCAGCAGAGGAAGGCCTCTGATCCAGCAGAGGTGAGAACAGTCCAGCTCACGGCCATGCAGAACACCCCCTTTAAAGAGACCGTCACCCCCGAGCTGACGGGTCAGCGTCCAAACAAACTGTCCAACCTCAAGTCCTTCTGGGAGAGGGACAGCAGCGCTCCAAAAGTCGACCTGTCTGGTGAAAAAGACGAGGACAAAGACACAAAGCTCGTACCGGAGCTGAAGGACGAGTGCAGCCTCGTGGTGGTCCTGTCTGAAGAGGACGGCACGTACCGAGCCAATCCAGTCCTCATCTACGAGGAGGCAGAGGATGTTTTAACCGTGAGGGAGACGGGCAGTGTGCAGACCCTCACACCTCTGCAGGAGAAGACAGACCCTCCTAAACCACGAGCGAAGATCAGTGATCTGAAGAACTTCTGGGAGAAGGAGGTCATCAAGTCCAGAGACACGGCTGCAAACGCCCCGAGCAGGTCGTTTCGTACCCGGGCGGTGTCTCCTCCATCCGGCATCAGGACATTCTCCTACAGAGAAAGGTCAGAGGTCGAGAGCACAGACAGACCTCAGCCCAGAGCTTTGAACGTGTCCGAGAAAGGCTTCATCTCTCAACCTGGAGAGAAGACTCTGCTGAGGAGTCCTGAGAAAGTATCATCACCGAGCCACCAGATCAGGGCTCAGGCCGAGTCTGAGAGTCGACCCCTCAGCCCCATCAGGAGGGCCCCAAGTCCACGAGCCCGAGACCAGGACGACGACACCAGGAGAAGTCCATCAAAGACCTGCCACCCACGGGCCTTGCCAAGAGAAACCTCTGGTCCAAAGAGTCCTGCAGCAGAAGGCTCTCCTCTGAAGACCTTTCCGATCGACATCGAGCTCCAAACCAAGAGTGACGAGCAAAGAAAGCCAACGCCAGCACCGAGGGAGAGGAAGAGCCCTCTGCACGAGCCGAGGGAGAGGAAGAGCCCTCTGCACGAGCCGAGGAAGAGCCCTCTGCACGAGCCGAGGGAGAGCCCTCTGAACGAGCCGAGGGAGGGGAAGAGCCCTCTGCACGAGCCGAGGGAGGGAAAGAGCCCTCTGCACGAGCCGAGGGAGAGGAAGAGCCCTCTGCACGAGCTGAGGGAGAGGAAGAGCCCTCTGCACGAGCCGAGGAAGAGCCCTCTGCACGAGCCGAGGAAGAGCCCTCTGCACGAGCCGAGGGAGAGGAAGAGCCCTCTGCACGAGCCGAGGGAGAGTAAGAGCCCTCTGCACGAGCCGAGGGAGAGGAAGAGCCCTCTGCACGAGCCGAGGGAGAGGAAGAGTCCCCTGCACGAGCCGAGGAAGAGCCCTCTGCACCAGCCCAGTGATGTCCACCCTCAGCAGAGCTCGCCCAGCTCCCCCTCCCCACAGCACAGAAGATCCCCAGAGAAGAAGCTGGGGACCCTGACACGCCTCGCCAGATCCATCATCCCTCAGGACTACCAGCACTACCTCGGGCCCCAGGAGAGGGCCCACGTCCCCCCGTTCACTCCCGAGAATGAAGATCCACACAGCCCTCAGAAGACCCTCAGGAGCTCTGTGGGGATCCTGAAGAACAGCCCCACCAGGGGCAGCCCGGTCAAGGAGAAGGACCAAGAAACCAGCCAAGACGCATCGACCCGAGCATGGTCGCTGCCCCGGCCCGCCTCAGGCAGTGAGCTTCCACCCCCCCCCCCCCCCACCCCCCCCCACCCCCCCCCAAATCAAAAACATCCTTCAGTAATTTACATAACACTAAAACGTTTCACATTTCGAAATGATAGAACATCAGCTTCTCAAAAAACAGCAAACACGTCAGTCTGAATACTGCAGACTAGTGTTGAGCTCAAGACCACACTGAACGAGACCAAGACAAGACCAAAACTTTTGGGAGTCAAGACCGAGTCCAGACCAAGACCGAGACCCAGTCGAGACCAAGACAAGACCAGAACTTTTGGGAGTCGAGATCCAGTTAAGACCAAGACTGAGACAAGCCGAGACCGAGACAAGACCAAAACTTTTGGGAGTAGAGACCAAGACCGAGATGAGCCGAGACCGAGACAAGACCAAAACTTTTGGGTGTCGAGACCAAGACCGAGATGAGCCGAGACCGGGACAAGACCAAAACTTTGGGGAGCCAAGACCCAGTCGAGACCAAGACCGAGACAAGCTGAGATTGGGACAAGATCAAAACTTTTGGGAGTAGAGACCAAGACCGAGATGAGCCGAGACCGAGATGAGCCGAGACTGAGACAAGACCAAAACTTTTGGGTAGCCAAGACCCAGTCGAGACCAAGACCGAGACAAGCCGAGATTGGGACAAGATCAAAACTTTTGGGAGTAGAAACCAAGACCGAGATGAGCTGAGACCGAGATGAGCCGAGACCGAGACAAGACCAAAACGTTTGGGAGTCGAGACCAAGACCGAGAAGAGACGAGACAGAGACAAACCAAGACAAGACCAAGACTTTTGTGAGATGAAACCCATTCGACACCAAGACCAAGACCATCAAAATCTATTTTCAAAACCATGACAAGGTTAAACAGTTAGGGGGGGTGTCCCTCAGTCATAACACTGGGAAGGTTTCAGTCATCACAGGTGAAATAACACATGAACTGAAGCTTTTATTTGTTTTACCAAGTGTTCCTCCTTATTCACATAGTAGATCAGTGCTGGTCTTGATCAGTCTTGATGGAAAATCCCGAGTCTGGCCAGTCCAAGACTGAGTAAAAATGCTCTCGAGACCAAGACCAGTCTTGAGTAACACAACACTACTACCCACTGAAAAGCTTTCGTCACTTTTTTAAAGTCTGTTTCTGCACTCCGGTGTGGACAAAAAACAAATCCTGGTCGGCCTGAAGTGTTGGGTTTCTTGGTATGGTCTTTGGTTTCAAGCAAATCAGAGTTTGGTTCACGGTGGGTGTGAAGTTATCCAAACAGAACAATTAATCAAAACTTTAATCAAACTTTATTGATTTTACTTTTCCTACATCATATGTGTATTGACTGATAACAGCAGGCAGAGTGTGAAAATGCTGGTTTAAAGTTTAATGTCAGAGTGCTGTCTGTCTCATTGGCCCCTCCTGAGCCTGAACACAGCTGTATTTATGTGTTAAGAAACAGAATATTTCAAACTGCAAACAGCTTAACGAAGTTTTCACTAATAGCAGGTTGTGTAGTGCAACATTAGGCTGTAAGCAGAGTGGAAGAAAACCAGAAAAAAATATGACAACGTTGAAACCAAGTCTGCAGAGTTAAAAATGGGAAAGGACCAAAATCCCTTCACGGTGTAGAGGATCGATAATCTAAGGGTGTTTTCACATTAGGTCCACTTGTTTCGAACCGTGCTGCGGCGCGGTTCGCCATGGGTTCGCCCCCTCCCTTCTGGCTTTCATTCACACTGGCAATATCGAACCATGCCCGGGCCCACTTGTGTATTTACTCAGTTTGAAACAGCAGGGGGCGATATGCACGTAACTGGTTACCAAACCGGCTACGGAGGAGAACGAAGAAGAGGCTACCATGGTAACCATTTCCTACACCAAACAACCAATGTTTATGTTTCGCTCTCTTCTACATTTTCCTTCAAATGTGTTTTTTGTATCTTGTTTGAGACAGCATCAGCGACCTTCTGGACCCTCGTAAATCATCGTAATCCTCAACCAGAATAAACAAATCGACAATTCAATCACGGGATTAACAGGAAGTGATGCATCAAAAGTAGATTGGTTTGGACCACTTTGTTTCACAACAGTGAAATGTAGGGAGATGGAGCGGATCAAGACCACCCCTTCATGGAGGTCTCAGACCGGCTGATTTGGTGCGCACCAAAGTGCGGTGGTTGCATTCACATCGACACTAACGTACCAAACCCTGGGCCAAAACTTCTTTGGTGCGCACTAAATGTGGTTGGTGTGAAAACGCCCTAATGTGCACCTTGATCAGACAGTGTTCAGATTTGTCAATTACTCTGAACTCTATGACTCAAAGTCAGAGGACTGTTTGTTTAAATCTGTGTTTAAATATTTTGACAAAACTTTGATCAACCCAAGCATGTGCACACGTAGACAAAAGAAAGAGCTTCTTCACCTGTAGACTTCTCTGAGCACTTTATCACTTCCTCAAACTTAAGCTAGCATCTGTTTTAAGCCTTAAGAAAACCACTAATCAGTAAGGCTAAGCAGAAAAAAGGCTTCAGTTTGCTAGGGAGCATAAAGATTGGACTGTGGAGGACTGGAAGAAGGTCATGTGGTCTGATGAGTCCAGATTGACCCTGTTCCAGAGTGATGGGAGCATCAGGGGAAGAAGAGAGGCAGGTGAAGTGATGCACCCATCATGCCTAGTGCCTACTGTCCAAGCCTGTGGGGGCAGTGCTGTGATCTGGGACAAATCTGTGACATTGGAGAAGCTTAAAGAAACAATGAGACAGAGAATGAGACTGTAATCAAAGATAAAGGAGGTCCAATGAGATATTAGAGTCTGAGACTTTGTTTTTTTTGGCTGGGCAGTGTACTTAGTTAATTCTTTTTAAAGATGTCGTTGTTGTTTGACGTGTTGCAGGTTACGATGAAGCTCCTCGACCCCTCATGACCTCTCTAAGGGAGCTCTCCTCTAAAATCAAGTCCTCATCCAAAAGCCTGGAGAACCTCGCCTCAAAAACAAGTACCCGAGCTCCTCTGTCTGTGGTTTAAACACATTTCATCTTTGGTTTTTATAATAATCATGTCAACATGATCTGATCTCTGTGAAGGAAAAACAAAGACCCAGGAGAGCCTGAGAGAGCAGAGCAACCAGAGCGCGGAGGACGGTAAACTCCAACACACTCAGATCTTAAAGTCAGTCTCTGTCTGAGCTGATCGTTTTCATCTCTCTTTAGTGTCCACTCTCCCGTCCTCGTCGGAGTGGAGGCAGCTGAAGGGCAGCTCGTCGGTGCCCCTCCTGCAGCAGGACGAGGTAACCAGCAGCTCCACACCTTCACCACCGCTCATTAGGCCTGTCACGATAATCAGTAAATCAATTAACCGCACGATGAATAAAAACGTCCTCGGTAAGTTTGCCGTCCTCGATAAACTGACACGTGCATGTGTGTTTGTTTTCCTCCTCTCTTTCTACCAAACAGGCTTAATGAGAAGATGACTCACTCTGTCTGTCTTTCTTAACACTGGGGTGCGTTGGTTCTATAGCGGATTTAGCAGATTTATAGCAGAGTGAGCATCTGTCACTCATGCAATCTTTGTGGGGGAGGCAAGGCCACTCGTGAGTACACACATACACAGAGCTGAAGTGAGCGTTATGAGGAGTAACAAGGAAACAAACACTAACATGAATGACGGCACGAAAGCAATGGTTCCTAAGCCAGCTGCCACAGCCTCAGTGTGGGAATATTTTGTTTTTAAACAGAATGAACGAGGTGTGAGCTCATGAACACCGACGAGCCAATGTCATGTTTGTTTTAAGTAGTGACGATGAAGAAGAGGAGGTGCAGCGGAGCCTTCATCCTGACAGTCAGAGTTTACTGAGGCGTTTGGTCGGCAAAGTAAATATAAATAAAACCCTGTTTTTTAATTGTTTTTGATTAGAATAATGATTTTTATTTAAGTGCAACTTTTCCTAAAAGAGAGTCCATTTCACTTTCATTGTTTTTTTTTCTCCTTTTTTGTTTGTTATATTATTATATTGTTTTATTTATTTTATTTAAAAGATCTTGACCTTTCAATTACAGTTTATTACTCTTACATAATCAAAGTTTGTTGCTTATGATATGGTGTACTCACTTTATTATGACATATATTATAATTACATTAATGAAAAAATGAAAAAAAAATCCAATTATTGACAATAATATCATTTATCGGCAATAATTTTTTGGACAATTATCGTCCTGCAAAATTTGTTCTCGGGACAGGCCTACTGCTCATTATTCATTTACCAGCACTTTGAGTTACATATGGTTTAGGAAAAGTGCTGTATAAAGATTGATTGATTATTCACGTGAGTTTAACGTGTCCTCGCTCTTCTATCAGACGGACAGCGACAGCACTCTGGACACAAACCTGGGCCTGAGGAGGAACACGGGCAGCTCCACGTCCAACCTCAGCCTGTCCTCAGGACTGGCCTCCATGTCCTCGGTACGTCCTCCACCTGAGAGAACGTAACTAAATAAAATGGCTCTTAGTGATGAGATGTTTTAGAAACAGACGGGCTCATTCTAACATCTGAACACTAGATGTCGCTAAAATGCTAATTTCTACACACTGCACCTTTAAACTTTCCAGCTCATGAAAGTTTAAAGGTCCAGCTCATAACGCCACGTCGTGACTTGTTGTTTAATCCAAGTGTCTCACGTCTTCACGTCTTCACGTCTTCACGTCTTGTTGTGTTTTTCTGGAGCAGGTCAGCGGCAGCATCAGCAGCATTTACCCCCCGGACTTCGGGGACATAGAAGTCCAGGGCACCATCCAGTTTGCCATGAACTACATCCAGAAGCTGGGAGAGTTTCACATCTTCGTGGTGCACTGCAGAGATCTGGCTGTCGCAGACGCCAAGAAGAACCGCTCGGACCCGTAAGTGTCAGATCTACGTCAGAGAATATTAGCCTCTGTTGCCTGTGTTAATCTTATATCACAACACAGCCCACATCATCATTGACTTCTGCACCGACGGTGACAGCATGTAGAACAGTAAACAGCATGAAAATAAGGTGATACAGGAAGTGGAAATAACTGTGCTTTCAAAATAAAATCTCAAAATAAAACTCTCCAAATCAAATCTCCTTTATAATAGGGCTTAAAGATATATCATGATCATATCTATATCGAGATATGAACATTCAAGATATTTATATTGAAAAAGCAACAATATAAAAGATAGAGATTTCCTCTGCACTCTCCCTGCATGTACAGCTCTGGAAGTCACAACTCGTTTTTATAATTGTCCTTGAATGCACCGCTTGGTTTTCACCGAGCCTGTTGTCGTGTTGTATCAATACAGAGATATCTGGCATGAATATTGAGATTCAACAGAAATATTCTGAAATTCTGGAGCTGTAACAGGTGGGATCTTCACTATGATGTAAGCAGTCTGTTTATTGTTGTCATGACAACACAGAAGAAGTGTGATTGGCTGGTGCTCTGTTACCGTCACGTTCATGCTGTTCACCTGTGACGGGCCATTATAACTCCTTTTTGTGATGAGTTGAGAGCTCCTCTGTTGAATGAAATGGACGTTAAAAGTCCTGATATGTTTTGGTGCACTGATGATGACAGACTGAAATGGTTGTTTAGTTATAATATTTAAAAGTTGGCCTCTTTTGTATCCAGAGCCTGGAAAAAACATCAGGATAGTTTATTTTTGTGAGATTATTTCTTTTTGTAAACGTCTACAATGATCCCTGAACTTGATGACTAAATAATGGTGTCTTGTAAGCCTGTTGAGCTGGGTATATTGTATATGCATGACACAATAATAAAAAAATCAATCAATCAATCATAACTCTGTTCAGTCACCCAAACTTCCTCCTGTAACTCCGCCCCTTGACTCCCGTAAATAGACGTTTACAAGCTGAATGGAGATCCATGTTTCCCCATCCAACAACATCTCTGTAGATGACTTCCTGATTCACATTGAGGCCAATCCCAAAGCGATTTGCTAATATAACAGCGAAACCAGACGTTCTTTTTCTTCATCATGTTTTTATCTCATTATTCCTTCACACTCGTTGGTCCTCCATCTTCATTAGAATTTTAGGCTCTCTAGGGTTGGATCTGAGACGAGCCTACAGTCCAAATGTTCAAGCAGATAACTGTGGCAGCAAAGTTTTAATAAGTGTGTTTGGTTTTTCTCAAAAACTGGATCTCGAAGCAGGAGGGGACAGGCAGGTTTTAAAAATTTACTGAAAATAAACAAAACCTTGGCAGGCTGTGAAAGCAAGGTTCAAGCTAGGCAAAGAAAAATCTCAATTGAAGCAGCAGATGATAATCCTGAAGACCTGAACTCAGGAGAAGAAATCAGGTCAGAGAATCCAAACACAGGTTCAACAAGGCTCTTTCCCAAATAGTGTAGCACAGAGAAAGTAGCCAGGTTTACATGGAGCCTAATATTCTGGTTAGAATCCCAAACTGAATAAAAAATGCTCCATATAAACACCTCAATCAGAATAAACAGGACAAATCTATATGGAATTTCATTCAGTGGTACAGGGGTAGTGTATTCCTTTTCCCAAACTGATTAAAAGTAAAATCCTGTCATGTAAACGGTGAATCTGAAAGGTGTCAGGCTGGGTTTAGTCTGCACATGCTCAGTCTGGACGTAAACGAGCAGTGACGTTTACTCACTTGGAAGCATTGCGGCTTCCAAACAGAGCACACAGCACTGGTCTGAGAGTTTGTTTTTAATACAAACTCTTAAAGAACTAAACATGATAGACGGTAGGAAAACAAGAAATACTGAACTATTTAAAAAAGTCCACAAAAAACTCAGTGAAGCCGGGACAGACCAAAACATGGAACAAATAAGGAACAGTTGGAAATGGAATGGACTCTTTAAAATAATTCAGTATTTATTGTTCTCCTACCTTCTATAATGTTTTCAGTTTGGGCTTCTAACCCGATTCTGATCTAAATATTAGGCTCCATGTAAACCTGGCTAATTTGATAAATCCAAAGGTTTTTCAGGTCTGAAGAATGACCAGTATTATTCTTCTTCTACTGTGTAATAAGTCTGTATCCTCTCTCTCTCCTGAGGTATGTGAAGTGTTACCTCCTCCCTGACAAAACCAAACTGGGAAAAAGGAAAACTGCCGTGAAGAAGAAGACCCTAAACCCGGACTACAATGAAATCCTGCGGGTGAGAACATCGTAAAGCCTCTCATGTCGTCTGATTTTAGTCCACGTCTCACAGAAACTGTCATCTGCTCCTCTGTTTAGTTCAAAGTTCCCATGGAGGTGTTGAAAACTCAGAGTTTGAACATCTCCGTGTGGCATAACGACACCTTTGGGCGGAACAGCTTCCTGGGCGACGTGGACGTGGACCTGTCCGAGTGGGACTTCAGCAACACCCACATCAACGAATACGCCCTGAAGGCCGGGGTAAGGCCACAGTTAGTCTGCAGTCTGAGTCGAGGGGGGGCAGGTCTGATGTCTGCTCTTCATCCCTGTGCAGGTATCAGCCCAGACCTCGGCGCCGACCCCCCCACAGCTGACGGATGGCAGGGGCCAGATGAGAGTGGCCCTGAGGTTCCTGCCGCAGACCGCCAACAGTGAGCTCAAGATTCAGTCTTTATTAAAGGGATAGTTCAGTTTTTTTGAAGTGTGGTTGTATGAGCTTCATGTGACCACTAAGTCCATTAGCTGCAGTAGAAAGTTCTCTCCTCTTCCTCAGTAAGACACAGTCTGTAAGAGTCTGTGATGAAGAAATAGACGCCACCAGGAAAGTACCGTACCAAATACAAAGGCTATTTTCTCCTCCTACAAGAACTTAAATCAAAAAGTAATACCACAGTTTAAGAGTACGCTACATAGGAGTGTTTTTAAGTGCATTAACCTTTCAGAAATATAAAGTTTATCTGGACCTAAGCCAACTCACGTCATATATCCCTCCACTAAATCACTCCGCCTCACACAGCTGATAAAAACATTCAAGCTAGCAGCTTCAGACGCCGTTTGTAGCTTCGTGTAACTTTTATCAAGTATCGTAACTCTTTTGTTTTGACTCTAAGCGGTGTGAGGAATAGACAAAGCAGGAAATTAAAAAAAAGGATGGTTATGACAGCACCGATGAAGTCCCATTCACTTCAGAGTCTAGAGGATACCTGTTTGAACCGTAGTTCAGAGAAGAAGAGCTGCTGAAGATGGAGACGAACAGACCGAAAGGAAAACAAAGGAAACATCCACGGACACTGGACATCAAGAAAGAGTCGGGAATAAACAGTGGTGCGAATGTTTGACCTGGGAATACCCAGAGGAAATCTTCTTCTGCATCAGGGAAGCATCACAAAGCAGCTGAGAGTGAGGCGGAGTGATTTAGCGGAGGGACACACGACGTGAGTTGGCTTAGGTCCGGATAAACTTTATATTTCTGAAATGTTAATGCACTTAAAAACACTCCTATGTAGCGTACTCTTAAATTGTGGTATTACTTTTTGATTTAAGTTCTTGTAGGAGGAGAAAATAGCCTTTGTTTTTGGTACGGTACTTTCCTGTTAGCGTCTATTTCTTCACCACAGACTCTTACTGTCTGTGTCTTACTGAGGGAGAGGAGAGAACTTTCTACTGTATCTAATGGACTTAGTGGACACATGGAGCTCAAACAACCACACTTCAAAAAAACTGAACTATTCCTTTAAGATCCCTATTGGCACGAGCAAAAGCATTGGCTATTCTTCCTGGGGGAAAAAAATGTCATCATTTACAAACATGGTGCAGAAACGAGGTTATAAGTACACATCAAACTTATTGTCACTCCTCAGATACACACAATAAATTCCATGGGAAAAAAAGGGTGAAAATACATTTCATACCAGTTATTACTAATCATTAAATGTTATTAGCTCCTGTTTCAACAAAGATTTTAACCTTTCCTCTGTATTTCAAGATTTAGTTCAAAGATTTAAGATGTTTATTGTCTTTTTCACATTGAGAAACATGTTTCCCTGCACAATGAAATTCCTACTCTGCTGTCCACAACGAATGCCAGGTAGAGGTAAAAAAATAGATTTAAATAGCAGCACAAAAGATAGTAAATAATATGAAATATTAGCGGCAAAAAATGAAATAAAATAAGATATGAACAAGAGGAAGATGAAGATGGACTCAGACTGAAAACATGTATGAAGTTATTCTCACTCATTACTGATTTCTGTACATTTCTGTAAACATGTTTGTTGTGCACAGATGTTTTTATTCATGTTTAAGTGGCTCCTTTCCTCCTCCTCTTCCTCAGGTCAGAGCTCGGTGAAGATGGAGACCAGTGAGGTGCAGATTTGGGTGAAGGACTGTAAGAACCTCCCCTCGGTCCGCGGAGTCGTCGTCGACCCCTTCGTGAAATGGTGGGTCGTCCTGTCATGACAGAAACTGCTAATAAATCAGACATGGTGCTGTTCAAACGTGATAAAGCAGCTCCAAAAAACTAGCGTAGCATGCTAATAAATAAAACAAACAGAACAGTCAGACTACAGTCCAGTGTAGTCGGCAGTTTGACGTACCTGCTGCACACTACGGTCATGGGCAGTATGTAGGAGGGGAATTTGAAGACGGCCTATGTGTGGTGATAATGAGCTGTAATGGTTAGGGTTAGGAAATGTAATGCAGTGATCTGCTGATGGTCATCATATAATGTGGTTTAAACGTCCAGTTTAACAAACGCCTCTCCGTCCTGCTGCAGCACCGTCCTCCCCGACACCAGCCGTAAAAGCAAACAGAAGACTCGTGTGGTGAAGAGGACGGCCAACCCGATGTTCAACCACACCATGGTGTACGACGGCTTCAAACCCGACGACCTGAAGGAGGCCTGCGTGGAGATCACCGTGTGGGATCACGACCGACTCAACAACCACTACATCGGGGGCGTGAGGCTCGGGCCGGGGACAGGTCAGAGTCCAGAGTTTATGTCTAATTTTATTTTATTTGTTTTATTTTACCTTCATTTAACCAGGAGGTCCCATTGAGATTAAAAATCTCTTTTACAAGAGATACCTGCCAAGGTAGCAGCCTGTGCAGAGATCAACAGGTTAGAGGAGAGCAGTCAGTAACATGAAGAGCTGAAACAAAGGAGGCTGCAGAGGTCTGATGGTCTTTTAACAAGTACTGCTTCATACATAAAAATGTTCCAGTGCTGTTGTCTACAGACTGATAAAGATGTCCAGCCTACCAGATCATAAAGAGTGCAGTGACGAGTGAGGGATTTACCTTTAGTAATGAGGCAAAGCGGTGATAGTCTAAGGCCTCATCCACACGAAGACAAAATGCTTAACAGTTTCAAAAACGATCATCATAAAGATGAAGGTGTTTCAGAAAATGTCTAGGTATTATAGAAGTATGTATCAAATATGATACAATTGGCTTTATAGGGTTAAGACTGAGTCTAGCACTTTAAGTTTTATTTGCAGTAATTGGTGGTAGCTATGAGTTTGAAGTCATTTTGTCCATCAGAGCAGAGTCGGGCTGATCTGTGGCTCGTTGGATGGACTCCAGTTTAAGTTTCTGATCACGTTGAAGCTCAGTGTGATGCTCAACAACAAGTACAAAAACAGAAGCTCAAACAATTGTTCAGTTTTGTGTTGGGCTAACTGTGTAATAGAAAAGAGGATTAGTTTAGCAAATCTCCTCCAATCTGCTCAAAACATTGAAAACATGCAGCGTGAGCAGAGGCCAAAGTCCCACTGTTTCAGAGAGAGTGAAGAGCAGCTGATGTCTTCATCACAGCATGTCTCTGCCTCTGTGTGCAGGGAAGAGCTACGGCGTGGACGTGGGCTGGATGGACTCGACCGCAGACGAGGCCAGTCTGTGGCAGAGGATGCTGCAGGCGGATGGAGAATGGGTGGAGGACGTGCTGCCTCTGAGGATGCTGGTGATGGCCAAGAGCAAGTCCAAGTGAGCGGGTGTGAGGAAGAGCGAGGCTCAGCGTGTACATAAGTGATATGATACGTCTGTATAAAGAATGAACTCTGCTTAGTAAAGTCTCACAGCCTGTGTAGGCTTAGTCTGAGTGAGGAGGATTTATGATCTGAAGAGGTTTGATCTGTAACTTTATTCAGCTTTGTGTTGATCAGAACTGTAATCACTGCATCAGGGTCCCATCATCAATAAACAGGGTAATGATTTTACTAACAGCACGGTCTGACTCTTCATTTCTTTATTTAGACCAAACACTGAATCCAAATTAACAAAGCATTTACACGAGGCCTAAAACGGTCAAATCCGAAGAGTTTTCATTGGCCTCCTGTTTCCATGGGAACAGTACCTGAAGCTTAAAGGTGCAGTGTGTAGAATGTGGCATTTTTATACATCCACTGCATTTCCCCAAACAGAAACGGTGAATATAGGAGATATACGTTTCTATCTGGGTGTAAAGTCCGTCAAAATAGGAGAACAATCATCCCCATAAAACGTAAAAATGTTACATTACCACGGGCTGCTGTTTCGTGTAGGCCGACATATTGATCCGCCGTGTTGTCTACGGGTGGTTTTTAGGGACAAAAAGAACGAAATGCGAATCTGTCCGCCGGTTCTGAAATCTACCAGGAATGCAGGTGAAGAAGAGGAGAGGATGGCAGTGGATGTATAGAAAGTTGTTACTCTGTCCTAGAGATTCAAACTGTGGGTATAAACACACACAACATAAATTGTGTGCCATGTTCTTGATCCCTTTTGGTCTTCACAGTGTTCCGTTGCTCAGCGACGTGACGTTTTGGTTACAATTAGGCTCATTCTAGAATCTGAACACTAGATGTCCCTAAAATGACAAATTCCACACACTGCACCTTTAAGGCCTGGACCACATGAATATGGATATAATCCTAAATGCACATTTTTCTGTCCAGTTGGGCCTCTCAACCACACAAACACGGCGATTTCAGCCACATAAATGGAGATTTTTTTAAACGGATAAAAAAGTGAAGAAATAAAAAAAGGTCCGGTTGAGTGGATCCGTGTTGCGGTGTTAAACAGAGCTGGTGTTGACGCAGTGACGTCAAGCACCTAGCAACAAGTCACTGTAGCAACAGTTGGTCAAAAAAATATCCATATACATGTGGTCCAGGCCTAAGTCCACAAACTTCTGAAACCAGGATCCAGAGTGGAGAGTTTTCTCCTCCATGCAGCTCCGTGTAAACCAGAGTCAGAGCGTTTAAACAGACGTCACCACATGGTCAGTACTCTTACACATGAAGGCTGTGCACACATACAGGAACAACAACAGCTTCATCGTCTACAGAGTAACATGTGAGCCTCTTACCGTGCTCGCTTTGTTATCCAGACAAAACTATCCACACAGAAAAGAAACTCCTGTGTCTTTGTCCGTCTACTTACCATTGTTGTTTGAGTAAAGTTTTTCTTCTTCATTTATTTATTTATTTAGTGTTTATTTGACATGGACACACTGTAACATTGATGTTGTAATACTGTATTTAAATATGCACAGGTCCCAGATGCTCTGCTCTAAGTGTTTATAGCACAGTGCTAATTTTCAACACCAGTCCTTGGGAGGCTTTAAGGGTTAAAAATGTACAAAAATAAATGTAAAGACCAGAGATACCCAAGACACAGCTCATTAAAAAGAACTTAAGAATTAAAATGTCCAGAAAATATAGAAGTTCCATAAAAAGATGAATGAACTCTGTAGTTTTTAAGCCTCCACATACTATATGAATATAATACCTTTAATAAAACAACACACATTAACTTTGCCACACAGCCACTGACAATGTAAATCCAAAATAAGTACAATGATTAAAAAAATAAATAAATGAACCAAATGAAAAAAATACTTCAAGTACTATAAACAAATGAAAAGATTGACCAAAGGATGTTTTGCACATTGGAGTTCAACAGTTAAACAGAAGCCTGTGTGTTCGCTCGACTGGATTCCTGCAGGTAAATCTACCGAACAAAGATGGAACTAGACCATGTAGGCGTTTGTAAAACATTTTAGATTATAGTAGGTAGATGCCATCGGACAGGCTGTTTGTCCATGATTTTTATTGTCTGGTTGTTTATGGATTTTATTGGTTTAATGTTGTTTGCGAGGGACCAGGAAGTGAGGCAGCATGTCAGATGTGAAACTATCACAGCATGCATGTAGAGTTTGGCTGTGTTTAAAGAAAGATGCACTCTGATGATCCTGAAACTCTTTAAATTAGATTTAACTTTTATGCAAACATAACATTGGTACATGTTATAGCAGCGCTGTGTCTCTGCAAACCAATTACACCAATCACACAGAGCTGTGAGGACGTGAAACAGCCCCCATAACACTGTCCTCAAACAGCCCCTTCAAAATAAAACAGCTACAGTCACACAGAGCTGTGAGGACGTGAAACAGCCCCCATAACACTGTCCTCAAACAGCCCCTTCAAAATAAAACAGCTACAGTCACACAGAGCAGTGTGGATGTGAAACAGCCCCCATAACACTGTCCTCAAACAGCCCCTTCAAAATAAAACAGCTACAGTCACACAGAGCAGTGAGGACGTGAAACAGCCCCCATAACACTGTCCTCAAACAGCCCCTTCAAAATAAAACAGCTACAGTCACACAGAGCAGTGAGGACGTGAAACAGCCCCCATAACACTGTCCTCAAACAGCCCCTTCAAAATAAAACAGCTACAGTCACACAGAGCAGTGAGGATGTGAAACAGCCCCCGTAACACTGTCCTCAAACAGCCCCTTCAAAATAAAACAGCTACAGTCACACAGAGCAGTGTGGATGTGAAACAGCCCCCGTAACACTGTCCTCAAACAGCCCCTTCAAAATAAAACAGCTACAGTCACACAGAGCAGTGTGGATGTGAAACAGCCCCCATAACACTGTCCTCAAACAGCTCCTTCAAAATAAAACAGCTACAGTCACACAGAGCAGTGTGGATGTGAAACAGCCTCCATAACACTGTCCTCAAACAGCTCCTTCAAAATAAAACAGCTACAGTCACACAGAGCAGTGTGGATGTGAAACAGCCCCCATAACACTGTCCTCAAACAGCCCCTTCAAAATAAAACAGCTACAGTCACACAGAGCTGTGAGGACGTGAAACAGCCCCCATAACACTGTCCTCAAACAGCCCCTTCAAAATAAAACAGCTACAGTCACACAGAGCAGTGTGGATGTGAAACAGCCTCCATAACACTGTCCTCAAACAGCCCCTTCAAAATAAAACAGCTACAGTCACACAGAGCAGTGTGGATGTGAAACAGCCTCCATAACACTGTCCTCAAACAGCCCCTTCAAAATAAAACAGCTACAGTCACACAGAGCTGTGAGGACGTGAAACAGCCCCCATAACACTGTCCTCAAACAGCCCCTTCAAAATAAAACAGGTACAGTCACACAGAGCAGTGTGGATGTGAAACAGCCCCCGTAACACTGTCCTCAAACAGCCCCTTCAAAATAAAACAGCTACAGTCACTGATTTCATTCTCTCTGATGAAGATGTGAGTGACTCCTTCCTTAGTTGAAACATTTTAGTGAGACTCCCCCATAACACTGTCCTCAAACAGCCCCTTCAAAATAAAACAAAGTCTAGGAGGAGGGTCATCACAGAGCAGTGTGGATGTGAAACAGCCCCCATAACACTGTCCTCAAACAGCTCCTTCAAAATAAAACAGCTACAGTCACACAGAGCAGTGAGGATGTGAAACAGCCTCCATAACACTGTCCTCAAACAGCCCCTTCAAAATAAAACAGCTACAGTCACACAGAGCAGTGTGGATGTGAAACAGCCCCATAACGCTGTCCTCAAACAGCCCCTTCAAAATAAAACAGCTACAGTCACTGATTTCATTCTCTCTGATGAAGATGTTTCAGTTTTCAGCAGTGACTCCTTCCTTAGTTGTCAATCATTTTAGTGAGACTCTCTGCAGTCTGCAGGAGTTACATTTCTGTGAGCAGCAGAGATTGTCTCTGATTTATTTCCTGTGCTGTCCAGCAGAGTCTGCTCTTCAGCCACAGAAAACACAAAGTCTGAGGAGGAGGGTTCATCAGTCTGTCAGACCTGCAGCAGGAGATCCTAAAAGACAGTTATCAGGGGGTTATTATTATCGATATTTTCCCACTTAACTGTTAATATGAATCCAAATTCTCCAACGAAAAGCTTCAGAAAAGGAGAAAAACGCTCCGTGAGGCACAGCCGACTGTCAGGAGACTTAAATAGTAGATAAATATTATTTAGAGATTTAGCTGTTTCAGTCTTTTTCATCATGAGTGAACTATGACAAAATAAACATTTCATGAACGATGGTAATGATGGAAGTAATGCTAACCATCATATCAGGCAGGATTATGATGATAGAATGGTTTAGGAATAACTTTTATAATTTGGATAATGATATTTTATAATAAAATTATAATCAAAACAACAACAATAATACTAATACAACTACAATACTACTGATAACAATAATGATATGGTTAACCATAATTATGATACCTCTACTAAAAATACTACGTACTTCTACCACAGACATTTCTAATAATGACAATTATTTTATTGCTCTTATCATTTTGATTGATATGATAAATTATTCCAGTATAAATAACAAAGAATGGAACTACTTCTTCAAATATCATTATTCTTATTACTGTAACTTATACTAATACTGTTGCTACTGCTGCTGTCAAGCCGACCAGAACCAAAGACATGTAATGTTGTTTAATTATGAATTGAATAGTTTATTTTGGTTAAAATATGATAATGCTGAAGGTCTCATTGATTATTTGTGTTGGTGCAGAAGAAATCAGGTGGAGCAGAGAGGAGGAGAGACAGAAGCAGAGCAGGTGAGCTGCAGCGGTCAGTTTAATCATTTTATTTTATTAATGAAGATAATTTAAATGATACTACGTGAAACTGAGATGTAAGTTTTTCATTTTGCTCAGGGTTTCTTTTAAACCTGTTTGTAGACAAATAAATGAAACGATTCTTCATGAAACAAAAGAACTGAGTTGTCCTTTGTCCTCAGGAGATTCACGTCCAGCCTTTAAGTTCAGTCCTTCTGCAGTTACCCCAAACAACCTGACAACTAATGCTAATAAATAATAATAATATTAACAACATAAGATTTATTATTATTATTATTATTATTATTATTACTGCTATTATATTACAGCAATAATATTGAATACTACTAAATCATATTCTTTCTTTATCCTTTTATTTTTATTTTTATACTAATAAGGCTAAATGACACTCAACAATTTCCCCTCTTCAGCTGTTTAGAATATTTGCATTTTTAATTGTTAATTGTTTTTATTTATTTTTCATCATCATTGCTTTTGTAATAGTTTTTCTTCTTTCTGACTTATTATTATTGTTATTATTATTATTATTATTACCTAATTCATAGTATTTCCCCGTAAAGAGTGTATTTTGTGGTATTTTTCTGTGGTCCACCTCATACCTCCTCACTCAGGTTTCCGGCTCTCTGATTGGTCCATCCGTCTGATGCGACAGGAGATCCCTTTCTCTCATTGGCCAGTGAGTTCTGTCAATCAAATCGGTGGCCAGCAACAAGCGACCAGCCTCTGCGTTGCTAAGGTAAGTCAAACAGGTGCGTCAGGCTCCGAGGAATCACACCGGAAGCAGACAGTCCTGAACTTCAAAATAAAAGCACCGGTGTGGGACTGAGTTTTGACGGAAGTGATGATCTAATGAACTGATCAAGAAATAAATCTGTGAAATATGTTAAGATATTAGTGTTATTAAAATATATATATGAAAAGTTTTTAGCAGCTACATTTGTGTCTTTTATTTAATAATGACAGCTTTTTGTTTTAACTGTGTGATGATGTGAATGTCAGAGGCTGAAGCAGAGACTGAAATTATTTTTTATTCCACTGATTCTGTTTCGTTGAATAAAAAAACTTTTTGCAGTTCAAGGTTTATGAGACTGTACATAATTTTATCTTTTTAAATTAATTTTAATTTTACTTTTAATTTTATTTTATTGTTCATGAAAAGAAATGAAACATACAGAAACAGCAGGTAAATCATCAGTTGCTATTAAAAAACATGATGATACAAAATTCAAAGGCTCGCCTTTACTTTACTGAACTTTCAATTCAAATCTGCGAAAAGACAATTCTGAGGCCGGGACTAAATAAAATCACCGAGCAAGAATTCTGAGAAATTGGTCAGGATTCTAAGATTAAAGTTAAAATTCTTGAAATTAAAAAGTCAGAATTCTGAGGAAAAAAAAGCCAGGAAACTAAGAATAAAGTAAGAATTCTGTGATTAGTATCAGGATTCAGAAAAATAAAATTAAAGTCATAACTCTGTGAAAACTTCAAAGTAAAAAAGGGGAAACAGAGAAAAAAGTAGGGCAGTGTATTTTGACTTATATTTCAGAATTCTGACTTTTACCACAGAATTAAAGCTCTATAAGATTCTGGCTTTCAGCTCTCTGGTGCCCTCTATGACGTGGAGTATAACTGCACTGTCGTACACCAACCTGCATTCGCTGACATACAGAGGGAGGAGAGGCTGACAGGAGAGAGACAAATAAACCATGTGAACTGATGAGGTTCAGTCTGATCATGTTTCTATTTAAATAAATCATCATGTTCTAACAAGTCCAACGGTAACAGGACTAAATCAGCATCAGTCGGACATCCTCCTCGTCTTTTAGCTCACGCCAGCAAGTGAACGCCGGGCCGATGTTTATCCCTGTCCAGACATTTAGCTTGTTACTCTACAGCTTTTTGTTTTGTCTCCTCTGATGAAACTTTTCTTTTCTTCAGGTTTTTTGCTGCTTCTGCCATGATAACAGCTCTACATTTAGCTTTTTTCATCTTTTTCCTGTTTATCATGAGTGGTATCCAGCGTCAGGGGAGCTTTACTGCCCCCTACTGTGCAGGAGTGTGAGCCAGAGCTCCCTGCTTCCATTAGGAAAATAAAAGCATATTTACTTTAAACTAAATTATTTGAATTAAATCTGTTTTTGAAAATCAAAACAACTTCATATTCTCCTCTTCCTAACGTTTAGCTTTCACCTCGAGAGGGAAGTGACATATGCCTTAAAGCAGTCAAAGTAGTAAAAATATGTAGTTTTTAGTGTTCCTACCATCCACACTGAAGTTACATAGAGCCAGTGAAGGTGATAAAGACTCTCAGATCATGACTGAGGTGTCATCACACCTGCTGTAAGGTGATGTACCATCACGGCTCTAGAAATATTACATTAGGGTGGAAAAAATAGCCTACTAAGAGTTGATTTGAACTTTAAGTTGCTTTTTGTGTCCATATACTGTTCTCCCTCCTCCTGATAAATCCAGAGAAACGCTCCGACGGAGGCTGCTGGTTGGTCTAAATCATGTATTTGAGGCTTTTATTTTGAAGGCTGTGACCGGAAGCTGCGCTCCTCACCTGGTGCAGCTTGGCGGCGGCTGTGAAACTGTTGGTAATGCTGTCAGTTCATAAGGCTAACGCTGCTGTACAGTAGCTGCTTAAATAATAAATAAATGATACGGAGATATGGCAGATGGAGGGCAGAGCCGCTTCAGTTCCGGGTATCTTCCGCTAAATTCACGGCCTTCCGCTGCCGGAATATGAAGCTTCATGGAGGCGTTTGAGAGCCATGCGTTTTCTCCCACATTCAGCAGGCGGGCATCTTCACAGAGCACCGGGAGAACCGGGAGAACCGGGAGAGATGCTGCATGAAGGCTGCCCGTGTTTACCGTGACAGCGGAGCACCGGGAACCGGGAACCGCCGTTACATTACCGTGCACAGCCGTTACCGGGCACAGAGGAGCACCGGGCAGAGCTGTTACCGGGCACAGAGGAGCACCGGGCAGAGCCGTTACCGGGCACAGCACCGAGGCGTTACTGTCATGATCGCTCTGCACCTCCATGAGGAGCTCACAAACGTCCACCGACAGGTCAGAACCTCCGACCTGAAACTCTGAGCTGTCAGCAGACCTGCAGGGCACCGAGGACCAGAACCAATCAGGGGGGCCGACCCTGGACTGCAGGACTTCTGGACCGATTGGGACTTCTGGACTGTGGGACTGTTCTGGACTGTGTGGGACTTCTAGAATTTGGAATTTCTGGACTGGGGGACTTCTGGACTGTGTGGGACCTCTGGACTTTGGGACTTCTGGACTGGGGGACTTCTGGACTGTGCGGGACTTCTGGACTGTGTAGGACTTCTGGACTTTGGGACTTCTGGACTTTGGAACTTCTGGACTGTGTGGCACTTCTGGACTGTGTGGGACTTCTGGACTGTGTGGGACTTCTGGACTGTTTAGGACTTCTGGACTTTGGGTCTTCTGGACTGTGTGGGACTTCTGGACTTTGGGACTTCTGGACTGTGTGGGACTTCTGGACTGTCGGGGACTTCTGGACTTTGTAAGATTTCTTGACTGTCGGGGACTTCTGGACTCCGCAGGACTTCTGGAATTTGAAACTTCTGGACTGTGGGGTCTCCTCATGGAGTGAACTTCTCTCCTCCAGCTGGAGGGTCCCTCCCAGTCTCTGGACTAGGACTGTGACCTGCTGGGACCTGCAGTGAGTCCGTCATGACTCCACATCTTTCCTGTTCCTGGTCCTCAGCTGGACGGTCGTCCTCACAGTGAATCAAGACCGGGGTAGTCCACATGCTCTGGAGGTGGTCCCGGTTAACCCCTCAGCTCTGATCTGCTCACCTTGATGAGCGGAGACCCCCTGGATGCACCTTCAGGGGCCCCCGGTGGTCCCTGGACTCCACTCTGACCTTCAGTACCAAACAGAGTTCTTCAGTCCACAGAGGACCTCCATGGAGACGCCCCGCGGCCTCACCTGGACCACTTAGAGAGTCCCGTCACTGAAGGTCCACCATGCCCATCAGGAAGAAAGGTGAGCGGCTCAGGTGTCAGGAGGGCTGTCCTCTCTCAGGTCCTCATCTGTGTGCGGTGATGTCCTTAGACCTCTGACGGTTCTGTTTGGGCTGAAGAACTAAAGTTCAGCCAAAGGTGGTTTGTGATTGATGACCTTGTTGTTCACCTCGGCGCTCGGTCACTTTCTAACATGTTTTTAACGTGAAGATCTGAGCCAGTGGTTCTCAACAGGTGGGTGGAGGCCTGAGAGAGGGCCTCAGAGCAGTGTCAGTCGGTCATACAGCGCAGTAAACAATGGAGCACATCTGAAAGCTCACTGCTGCAGTCAAGCGCAGCGTGACCTGGGCAACAACTCTCCATATAAGGTCGATGTGCAGCCATGATGGGGCGGAGCTAACCCTCCAACGATGCGGTTGCGTTGCTGGGTTGTTGTTGCTCAGTTGACAAAGTTGAAAAATGTGAACTTTTCAGGCGTCTTCACGTTGTGTGGGTGTGTAACGGTACACGTGACAGACTGTTTTTATTCCAGTTAAAGTGACAGTCCACGTCCGTGTGGAAACATTAGTTAGCAGGACATAGTTAGTTAACCCTGCAGTGCAGCTGGATCCCCCTGATTTAATGTCTATAATCAGGCAGATCCATCTTACCAAGCTCCAGTCTACACCAACTTTAGAGAAGGAGGAGGCGGAGCTAAGAGCAAACAACAGGAAGTGACTGCTGGTCCAGGGATTAGCATAGATGCTAACAACCTCATTGTAGCTTTATCAGCTATGAATAGGGATGTAACGGTTACCGGTAAAATGGTAAACCGCGATAAAATTTCCCACGATAATCGTTACCATGTCCAATTAAAATTACCGTTAGACCGTGCTTGATCACCACACTGCCTCAGTAACGCATGGTGATGCTGCTCTTTGACTGGAAAAGCCTGAACTATGTATCTGTCCACGATTAAGGAGCCTCACGCGAGGTGCACATGCGCAGTTTGCATTGTTTGGCCTCTGAGTCTGACACATTTATTGACAAAAAAGACAAAAGAACTGTTATGAATATAATAATAAAGGGGTTAAATGATTTCAATTGTGTGTTAACGTACTTTTAGAACATTTTGAGCACACTGCAACAATACCGCGATAATAATGATAACCATGATAATTTTGGTTACAATAACCGTGATACAGAATTTTCATATCGTTACATCCCTAGCTATGAACCACATTTCTTTGTTAAATGAAGAACAAACAACACTTACATGACACATCGGCTCCATTTGAGACAGTTTTTGAAAGCAGTTTGTCCTACGTAAGGACTTACATCAAGATTAATAAACCCTGGCAGTAGCGCTCGCCTACTTGATTTTCTGATTGGCCCGTCAGAATGTGATTGACAGAATTATGGTCCAGTCACCTTTGAGATGTTCGGTGATACTTTGTCTTTCCCAGATGGACCAGTTAAATCTACTGAACAGTCAAAGCTCATCAGCTGATCTGATCTGCAGGAGTCCATCAAACATGTCCTTTATTTTAAAAACTTCAGAGCAGCAGAGAAGGACAAGTGTTGACAAGAAGCTCTGCAAGAGCACAGCCCTGCTCCAAGCAGAGTTCCACTTAAATATAAAGGGCGTGTTGAACACTGACTCTTTGAATCAGTCCCAGATCTGCAGCAGTATTCTAAAAACTCATCTGATCAGTGTCCACAGAGGTCATATTGGGCTGTTTCCCACACTGACAGACAGACAGATGGACAAATGAAACAAACCTGATCGCCTCTGCAGAGGTGATGATTCACCTTTGTTAGCTCAGATCAAGCTAAAGTTTAGCCCAGAACAGTCACACCTGAATATTTTCCCTGGATCTTCAGCCCGACCCTCCGGCCTCAGTCATATCTGTAATGACTCTTCCTCTCCCCTCTGTGAGCTTTATGTGATCATTTATTTGTTTTATGGCAGAATGAAGGAGCAAAGCTGTGAGAGAGTGCTGCTAGCCTCTTAGCTTGTAGGCTGATTTACTCTTATTAAACTATTCCAGTGGCCAAAGTAGATAATCTGATGCATGATGTAAACTGTGTTATTCTGTAAATGCAAGATCACAAACAAACAAACAAAGTGATCCAGTGTTTTTCCAGAGGCTCATGGTTAGGGCTGGGCGATATTTGCTAATCTCAATATTAGGGCTGAACAATTAATTCCAAATTAGATTAAATCGCAATATGGCTTGTTTCGATTTTCAAATCGCAGAAGGTTCAATATTTTTAGCCCAAAATGTGTTGAACATTTTGGTATTGTGATGTAGTTTTTTTCATGCCTATTTTTACCTCTATTCATACACTTTTTCCCACTTTTGGACCATTTTTACCTTTTTAACCCTGTTTTTACAACATAATGCCTATTTTGCCCCCATTCATCTTTTTTGGCCACTGTCAGAACCATTTCTGGAATTTTTAGATGTTTTTTGAAATTTAATTTCAAATATAATTCCCAATTTTGCTGCCATAATCAATTTTCCTAAGCCACTTTTGGATTTTTGGCCAATTTTTCCCAATTTTTTTTGCAATTTCATATCTATTTTGCACCTATTTATTAACCTTTTCCACTTTCATACCATTTTTAACCAGTTTTTACAATATCATACCTATTTTGCTTCTGTTCTTCACTTCTCCACTTTTTCTCAAATCTTTTATCCTTAGATTAATTTAATGTCATATTGGTTTAACTATAAAAAGATCTACTGCTTATGTTTGTTTAAGAATACGGAAGATGAGGAACATTAAAACAATAACAGAGTAAATTGCAATATTGGGGAAAAAAATCGCAATTAGATTATTTTCTCAAATCTTTCAGCCCTACTCAATATCAATTAATTGAAGCTCTCGATTACGATTAATGAAGGATTATTTTTACAATGCTGGAACAAATGAGTGGGGATACCAATGGTCGATGAAATGGTCTTCCTGCAGTATTTACACTTAACTACTTTTCTGCTCTGCACAGAATCCAAAATGTGCCCATACAAGTGGTTCAGGTCTCCAAATGCAACAGAGAAACAGCTGAAAATATTTTCACAGAATGAAAAAAAATGACCAAAATGTATGTGTGAAGATACCATCAGCAGATTTACATCTGTTACACGAGAAACATCTGCAAAGAAACTCTAATTCTACCCTGGAATAGTAGATCCTAGGAAGACTCTGAAGTGAATGAAATGTTTCAGATTTACAGAGCATCACCTCCTCAAACAGTCACTCACGTTTAATTTCTGAGGTAACGATTGTGTTCTGGTGAAGAAGGATCTGATAGACATGGGATCAAACCGAGTTATTGCTTCCAATGTTTCATGTTTATGTAGGTTTTGAAAATGAGGTAAATGCTGGTGTCCATATACTTTAGGCCTTACGTCAGGGGTGGGCAACTAGCGGCCTGGGGGCCATATGCGGCGCTCCACCTCATTATCAAACAGAAATAATTCTGTATGATCTATATAATCTTAAGTACGTTTTTGAAGAACTTTGCTGTAACGGTGTCTCTAAATCTCTTTCATAAAGCGCAAGAACATTAAATCAAGTGTTACTTAATGCTGTATTTAGAAAATTGCAGTGGTCAAATATTTGTGCTTTAAAAACTGAAAAGTGTTTGGTTGATTTAAAAAAGCTTAATTGGCTTTAATTCTGTGTGCATTGGCTAAATTAGTTTGAATCTTATGTCAAATCCATTTAACTATTCATTGAACTTGTATTTGTGTTAAAATACATGAATACTTGTGTACTATACCCATGGCTACTTTACATTTGCATATTTTCTTTATCAGACATTATTTTTATCTGTAAATGTGACACAATGTGGCCCTCAGGCTGGAAGAACAGTTTTATGTGGCCCTCTGGGTAATTAAGGTTGCCCAGCTCTGCCGTATGTGCTGAGCTGCTCACTGTGTGCAGGAGCTGTGGAGTCTGCAGCGTGGTTGGGCGCAGCGTGGTTGGGCGCAGCGGTACAGCAGAGTGAGCCCACGTAGAGCTCTCAGCTCTATATTTACAGAGATCACATGGCCTGTCGCATCAGCTGATTGAACCTGATCTGAGGCCACACTGACTGTATGAAGGTGTAAATGCTGCCTCCTCTGCCCCCCCGCAGACACAGCTCGGGCCCTGGGGCTCCTGGAGGAGTACTGCACCAAACTGAAGAAGCCGGAGGAGCAGCAGCTCAAAAGTGCCGTGCAGAGAGTGATGGGGATCTTCAAGAGCAACCTGTTCGAGGCCCTCCTCGGTGAGTGTTCGCAGCTCTATTCTTAGAAACCCTGCTGTGGTTTAGGAGGATCTGGTCCTGGATCTGGGTCGAGGATCTGGTCCTGGATCTGGGTCTTCATGGCTGTCCACATGTCAGTGTTTAGAGAGTAAGGGTCGGGCAGTATCGACCAAGGTTTGATATTTTACCTCCCACAGCGCCTCTGATTTATTTTAGTATAAAAACTCTCTGGTTCAAACTCCTCCCTCACCTGGATGCAGCTCTCTGACAGAGACACTCACACAGCAGGAGGTTAACACTCGTCAGTGTTTCCACCAAACACACACGTGCACATGTTCACGTCACAAGAATCAGAATCATCCTGTGACAGCAGCTGAAACAGGAGCCTGTTCATCACCCTGTTCAGAGAAGAGCTGCTCACTGCTGTTTCAGTGAAGTATGTCCACATATAAAACTAGAAAAGCACTCGGAGAGCGCAGACCTCTGCCAGCGCCACAGTCCTCTCCCATATTGTGATTTTGACCATAAATATTAGTCCTGCCTTTATTTCATCTAAATATTTAGATTCCTTGACCATGAAAACATTTAGCAATAGGATTCATAATGATATCTATTTTAGTTCACTAGTTATTCACAAAAATCACATTTTATGCCATGGCGGCCAGACGCTGATCCTGATCAACACCAAAATCAAATCAGTTCTTCCTTTTCCCATGCTGAACATTTCCTGAAACTTTCATCCAAATCCATCCATAACTGTTTGAGTTATTTTGTTCACGGACGGACGGATGGACGGACAAACCCTCCCGAAAACATAACCTCCTTGGCGGAGGTAATAAGAAATATAAAAAATATAATAGCCTTATTACTCTAGATATTATTAGGCTATTATATTTTTTAAACTTTAGTTTAGTTTCTTTACTCTTGTTTTTAATATTGCCTTTTGCACCGTGGGTCCAAGACGACTGAAATTTCATCTGTGCTGGATGTCAAGCATGTTTAACAATAAAGCTGACATAGGCTGTGTCTGAAATGTCACACTAACGAACTACATACTACAAACTCATGTGTGTATACTGTATACTACATACTATAAGTATGATTAGAATGCCAACCGTTCACACTGTAGTATACTACTAAGTTTCCCATGATGCATTTCAAACCTCAGACGACAAAAATCAGAAGCACACCAGGCTATCAAATATCTCTGTTGATTCACCACATCTGAAAGTTCAGAGAGCATTTTAGGAGAGAAAGTCACCACGTAGAATACCAACATGTGCTCATTTGAGCCATAAAACACAGATACAAATTTCATTTCGACATTTCTGACATTCCGTTATGTGCGCTATTATGTGTTGGGATCTGTACGCCATGTGGGCCTAATACAAAAGAGAGGCCTACATGTAACATTCAAAGCCCGATTCAGACCCTCTTAGGACCGTTAGGAGCCGGCGCCACCACCTGCTGTCTTGTCACACCTAGGTGTGAACTTTTTCAAAGCAAAACTCTGCACCGTCATTGGTCCCTGGCAGGAAAACCCACAGGTATCCCCAGTGACGTCATAAAGCCCATAAAAGGGGATCACACCCAAAGATCCCTGCTCTCCGCGGATAGTCTGCTTCCAGTTATCAGCTCTTGCGGGCTCTGGCTGCGACTTGACTGTCCCAAAAGGAAGCACCCATCAAACACCACTACGCGCAGCTGATCACCACGGAGAGGACTAGCGCGCCAACTTTGTTAGAGGCCTAACAAAGCACCTCGTTCCCCGTCTACGGTTTGTTTGCCGTCACCAAACAAACCTGCATCCGCTTCGCCATAAATAGAACTTTGACTGCCTGAACTCTTGAGCGCACAGCCGCGGACCCAGAGCGGACTCCGAGTGCATGACCGTGGATCCAGAGCGTACCACAGCGGGCCGGGAGAGGACGCAGAGCGGACAGCTGCAGCCCAGAGAGGGGCAGAAGCGCACAGCTGCAGACCAGGCGCACACAGTCTTGAACACAAACGCACAGCGCGGAGGCAGGGCGCGCCAAGCGCGGACCACATCGAGAGTGCACATCGGCGCATCCAGCACACAGCGGTGGACTCAGAGCTCACACGGCGGACTTCTACAGCGGACTTTCACATTGGACCCCTTTTTCCTCTCTCTCTCCATCACCGCCTATCCACACTCCGGAGGACCGGAGCAACTCAAAGTAAGAGGCTTATGTCTGGGCAGAGACAGTTTAGTTTAGTGTGTTTTTCATTTGCTTTGGTGTTTATGAGACCTGTTTAATTTGTGCTGTTTTTATTCTCGATCTCCACCTGTGATCAATGATAAATAGGATATCACCGTTGAAAGTTCAATACCAGACCAGATAGATTTCAGTTTACTGGCTCTGTTATTGTGTAGTGATATCGTTGTTTATCAGTTGTACGTGAGATCTCCCTGGGAATCTCTCTCTCTTTCTCCTTTTTCTCCTTTACTGCGCACACCGCACACCTCCCTCACACCACAACCATCTTAAAGGTGCCGTCGGTGCGCCTAAAATCTCTAAAAGGCGCCTCAGTAACACGTGAGGTCTAAAGACCCTTCCCCCTTTCTCTTTGTTCACGTGGTGAGTGGCCATCTTGGCTCTAGAGAGGATAGGGCGCTTTCCTCTGCCGCCATTTTGGTCCAGAGTCGCCCTCTCTCCGCGTGACCCCTTTAGCCACTCCTTTTCTCCTTCACCTTCCCACACACACACACATTAACTCCATCATTGATGAGTGCATTTACTGTCGCTGCTGTGGTAATGTTATTAGTACTGCTGCTGCAGTCATTGTGATCATTGATGTTGTTGTTATTGCCCTTTTCTTAGTTGTAGTTAGTAGTTTAATGTTTGCTTATAATTTAAATTATAATGGTTTATAATAAGTAATGTTATTTTGAATAATTATTGCTTTAAATAAACTTTATTATAGTTTAATCTGTCTTTGTTTGTGTTTGTTGTGGTATAACTGTGATATTTGCTGGATTCATAACAGTCAGTGCTCGAACTATACGTTTAGACTTCTTCACACCTTCTGAGACTAAAATCCTACTTTTGCCAATTTGGTTATCGGTCCCTGGAAACAGGGTGGTGCCCCGTTATAAATATTGATTATATAATCATATTTCTCATCTTTTTTATAATTATCTTTGATAATTTTACTATTAATAATTAATTTTCAATTATTATTAATATCAATAGCCAATAGCCAAATTGCCCCCTACTAGCGCACAACATATGCTATCAAAGAAACTTCAAAACAAGAGCCCAATTTACAAAAGTGTTAAAGAACTAAAAGGAGATAATAAAAGATGCTTTTATTTTGAAAACAGGAAGTTTGCTAGTGGCTGATTTTGATGCTGAATGCCGGTCGGTCCTGCATGGCGCAATGCATTATGGGGCGTTTGAGTGTGACTAGCATACCCACCTCACGTACTTAACTTTTTTTCTGATATAGTATACATCCTGGTATTTCTCACACACTCAGTCTTTTCATACTATCTAATGTGAACACACTACATACTCATTTAGACGTCACACTTAGTATGAGTAGGACGTTGGTATGACATTTTGGACACAGCCTTTGACTTTGACACATGAAGCAGAGCTCCATCATCCTCCATGAAGGTCAGGAGGTCAGGAGAGGTCAGGAGAGGTCACGGTTTACTGCTCCAACCTGTTCAGGGGAAACGAGGCCGGCCTGCAGAGAGGCGATCATATCTGTTTGTTTGTGCAAAAACATTTAAATTAGATTTTACAGAGTGACAGCTCAGAGGACGTCCTGCCAGGAGGTCCAGTGGGTCACTGAGGAGTGTTTCATCCTTAACTTCAGGCATGCACACGTTCTGGGGCCTCGTGTTGGATCGTCTCGGCCTTTGGGATGATTATAACAGTCAGAGGTGTGGAGCTGCTTTACACCTGAGCTCTGAGCTCTGTTTTCTGATCTGGATTAAGGATCAGAGTGTCTGAATGGAGGGGAATGAAAAACAATTCCAGTTTAAAATGGATAAAAACTGTGTTCTGGTCAAACTGGTGACAGACTGGTTTGGTTCCTCCTCCCATGAGGAGTTAAAGTGTCTCCAGGTCTGAGCCCGGTCTCTGGTCTCTGTTCAGATGGACTCTGTGAGTCTTCTGGTCTGGACCGTGAGGACGGCCTGATTGATCCGTCCCAGTAATGCTCCATGTGGTGGGCCTTGTTTCAGAGCTCTGGGCAGCCTGTTCAGGACTGTGGTGGACTTTATGATCTGCAGACCACTGAAGTCCTCAGACCAGCCCACAGAAAGGTCCCAGCCTGAACCAGAACCAGCCCAGGACCCTGGAGCCCATTAGAGCTTCACTGTGTTTGTCTGTCATCATGTCTCTGCTGTTACTGTGCTGCTTCATACTTTATGATTTTAAAACAGCACATTTACAACAATAACAACAGCAGTCTGTTTCAATACAGCACTGATACATAGGGCTGGGCTTAAAAATCTATTTAATCGGTTTTCCTTTTACAAGATTCATAATCGATCCATAAAATCCAAAGATGGATCTTTTAACTTGGGTAGTTTTTTCTTCTTTGGATGTGCAGAGAGGCAGCCTGTGGTATCAACCCTGCTAGCCTCGCGTGATCAGCGTTTAGCGTTGCTTTCTACTGAACAAGATCTCTGAGATATTACTGCAGTCAAACAAGCATGGAGTAAGAGAGAGCAGCTCTATAGAGTCACCACGGGAGAGTTTAAGGATGTTAAGAGCTGATGTTTGGACGGATTTCAGATTTAACAAACACGAAGGACAAACATAACCTGACGAGCCAGATGGACAGCTCCATATATCTGCCACAGAAATATTTCACTAGTCCATCTGGGTAGGAGCCCTTTAAATTAGTTTTAGGGGGCAGAACGTTAAAAAAAAACACAAGCTTGTGATTGGACAATCGTTTGGCTCGTCACATTCATCACAGACCAATCCACATCAAGCAGGGTTGCCTCCTATAATGTAGCATACATAGCGGCTAATGTAGCGACTAATGGCTAACAACGGTTAACAACAGTTCATGGACGTTAGCCATAGTGGCTTACTTAGCCGCTAACAGCGAACAACAGTTCATGACCGTTAGCCGCTAACTTAGCTGCTAACAGCTAACGGCCTTGTACTATGGTCTTACACTAAAATGTTCCACACAGATGATTCATTTAACTCTTCTATGTGACATGAACCTCGTCAAAGACAATCCCTACATGTAAACTTCTGAGGAGGGCAGATTTCACCAAGTTTTACTGACTAGCCATGAAGACAATAGGCTAATCGGCATGTCCGTTCTCAACTTCTGGTTCTCAACTTTCAGTTCTTGTCACGTCTGCATGCTGCAGCTCCCGCCTCTCTTCCCTGATTGGGCCGTTAAGAATTCAGCCGAGTGAATTTGTTGGACAACGGAAGCTGGCAAGGCTTGGAAAAACAAGTAACATGCAGAATCTGCATTAATGTATATCATTAATATGTGATTAATGTCACTGCTTTGGGTTCAGTTCTTAATGTAAAAACATTTTTTTAATAATGAACCAGGTCTTAGGTCTCTTTTTGAATTTACAGCATTAATTTAAGATATCAAATCTAAATGTAATCGATTTTAGACCTTGTAACATCGAATCAAATCGGTCCACAAAATCTGAATTGATGCCCGGCCCTGCTAATAAATGACATCAGCATCAGAAACTTTAAAGCTACATGCTGTTTTCTATATTCAGCTTTGTCAGACATCTTTTTACATGTTTGTACTTTGCTTGAATATTATTTGGTGTTTGTGTGCCGTCAGTGTCTTCACTCAGGTCCTCTGCTTTAGTCGTCAGTGTGACAGAAAACTTCCTCCTCCTTCAGTCCATCAGTCCAGCAGCTGAAGCTGAGCTCCACTGGAGAGCTGACAGCCTGCAGCAGATCTTACAGCCTGAAGTTTGGCTGAGATGTTTGGCAGGAGAGAGACGGCTCAGTCTGCAGCCTGCACACACTGTCCCTGTCTCTGTTTCTGCTCTGCTGCTTTGGTCTGCACGGTTTGATTCTGATTTTAGATCAGTCTGCCTCCAGCTGCAGCACGTGTGGACATTTATTCCCTGTTTACACGACAACACTGTCACCAGAAACAGAAGGTTTGTCCCACACGCTGTAACGATGGCGAGAGGATGCAGAAAGACGCAGGAGTTTATTTGTCTGGATAACAAACTGAGCACAGAAAGCACACATGTTGCTCTGTAGATGGCCAAAGCTGTTGTTGTTGTTGTTCCTGCACACGTGCTGCACATTGTCGTTTATCCTGAAAACGCTGATTCCTGTTTTCAAAACTTTTGGCTCAGTTCCTGGTTTCAAAAGTTTGCTGATTCAGGCACTCGAGGCTCCGTCCTTTTTTTTTTTTTCTCCTTTATTTTTTCCCAATTGTGCAACACCACTGTGATGCATAATTATACAACAAATCAAGAGAAATACTATAATAATTTATCAAAACACAAAAAAAACCCCAAGAGAACCCAAAGAACATTTAAATGAATAACAGCGATTATAATAAAAATAAGTCTGTGTTAAAATAGATACCTATACAGTATAGTTAAACCTTAGCGATTGATAGACTGTTTACATAGTAGAGGACATAAAATAATACATACAATACATATATAGATACAGTAAATACCAACAAACATAGTAAGATGATAGAAATGCCACTGATACATCGTCCAAAATCATGTGAAGTTGAGTAACATAGTTGCATAAATCCTTAAAAAATAATATTAAATTAAATATAAAAAAAAAAAAGAAGCGAGTGCTCCTCTTGTGTTCTTGTGTAAACAGAAGGCAGAAATACGTCAGCCTCTCTTTAACAACAAAGATGATGATTCAGGAAAAGGCAGGTTTCATGCAATAACTGAGAATAATAATAAACTTAAAGCTAATAATAATAATAGGGCTGGGACAATACTTTTTTCTCCCAATTCGATTTTTTACGTTTTTTTTGTTACTGGTTCCATTCAAATTGTGATTCTACAATGTTGCCAATTTTTTCAATCTTTAGTTATCTTTTTTAACACCAGTGAAAAAGATGAACAATGATGATGCCTGCAGACTATATCAGGAAAAATACACATCACATGTGAGTCTGTTTTTAGGATTTATTCAGCAATATATTTTAACCAGCTGTTTATACTCTCTCTTCAAAAGACTGGACTGACTTTAAAAGTGGATTATTAACACAGACTAAAACAAAGCATTTATGTTTGGAAAAAAAAAAATTACAAAAAAATTGATTTAAAAATCGTCAAATAAAAAATCCCGATACTTGTGTGAATGGAGTCTGTGTTATTACACCTGGTCTGTTTAGGGTCTTGGTCTATAGTTAGGATTATGTGTCTGAGAAAAACATCATTTCATGTGTTTTTGGCCATTTTTATGTTTTTATTTAATCCATGGGAGACTTGCAGGACTTTCCTGGAGACGTCAGACTTAGTGACCCTTTCTGACAAATTCTAGGGCTGTCACTTTCCGAAATTCAAACTTATTCACATGGATAATCGAAGATATTTGATCATTATCACCTTGAATCTTAAGGTGTTTGTTGAGCATTTCTCATTTTTCTGTCAACAGTCTTTTGTTGTCCCGTCACAGCTTTTTTTGGAGTGTGTTTCAAGTCAAATTCTAAATGAGTGAATATTTGCAAAAAACAAAAAAATAGCGTTAACATTAAAAATGTTTCTCGGTAGAGTTTTCAGTTGAATAAAGGTTGAAAAGGGTTTGCCCGTCGTTGTGTACTGCTACACTTCATTTGGAGCTGGGCTTTAGCAGTACGCATCACTTTATTTTATATATGTAATATACAGAACAGAACAGAGGCTGAAGAGTCAGCTCACACAGTGAATAACAGCACCTGACTCCAGCAGAGCTCCTCTCTGTTAGCCTCAGCTCGCTCTTCTTAAAGGGCCAGCGCTGCCTCGAGTAAAAAAGACTGAAATATCATTTTAATGTTTGAGATTGGGAAGTATTTTATTTTTTTGTTTTTGATGATATTGATATCAGAACTGCAGAGTTTTCAGGATGATTAGTTTGAGTTTTGTCCTGCAGTCAGATCAAAAACAGGAGCAGTTATTACACCGAGTGATAATAAAATAAACACCTGCACACGCCTCACACACCTGTTCCTATCAGGGCAACATTTACAAGATCAAACTTACACGTAGCTCTGAATATTGGAAGGAAACTCAGGATACGATATGTATCACGATACTTGGGTCACGATCACGATAATATCACGATATCACAATATTAGTGCAGCAGATAATGGCATATTTTGGAGAGTCGTTCACATGAGGATGCAAGCATGTGATTTGGCACAAATACTCTCTCAGGGCCACTCTATTGAAAAATGACGTTAGACACTCGAAAATCCAGAAATGGAAAAATCTGCCCATCTTGGAAAAACATATTTATTATTCAAAGGTCATTTCCTTTTTCCTTTTTATAGAATTAACAACATTCAAGAGAAATGGCAGCCATCTTGAAAAATGGCCACCATCTGAATTTTCGAGTGTCTAACGTCATTTTCCAAAAGAGTGGCCCTTAGAGAGTATTTGTGCCAAATTTCATGCCTGCGTCCTCATGTGAACAGTTTTTTCACTTATCTGCTGCACTATATTGTGATACATTGTGATATTCTACAGTTAACTAAGAAAAAACTACAGATGGTGTTTTTGTTAATCACACAATTTTACTCAAAACTGGAAGTATAAATCTCACTGTCTGCACTGAATAACTGTATGAAAGAAAACCTTTGCATACATATTTATAACTGCCCTATGTCACTGAAAACAGACACAATAAGTATAAAGGGAATAAAGTGCACAAGGTTTTCTTATAAACAAAATAAATACAACTGAACTAGTTTTCCCCGTGTGGTGAACATTGACTGGATGATCCAACTACTTTTACATGACTTCTTTTTTCATTTCTTTTCCAACTCTGATAAAACATGACTTTATTTTCACACAAAAAATCAATATTAAGATTTGAATTATTGATATTATTTTGAAAGTCAAAATATCACGGTATATATTGCTATATATACTTTTACACACTTCTACTTACAAGCCCTGAACTTTTGCGGCAGCTCCATCACATGAACCTCCTCCTGCTGCACGGCGTGACTGATGACATGTGTGACAAATAGGGATGGGAATTGATAAGATTTTATCAATACCAATGCTGTTAACCATCCAATTCCTTAACCATCCCCTTATCGATTCCATCAAATTTTGCATGTGGGCAAATGGTCTAATTTTCAGTGTCAACAATGCCAAACATACATCACAGTATAGAGAACTGCTTCTGCAAGCTGCTGGTGTTTCCACTCACTTCAGGTTGTGCAGTAGGTGTAATTAAAATTAAGCCACAATTCTGACACTTCTGAACCCTGTCAATTCAATGGAACTGATTAGCAAAAAGATTAATAATATCAAATCTTTGATGGAGCTGTTAACGATTCTCAGCTGGAATTGGTTTTCGATTCCCCTCCCTAGTGACAAACCTGAGACCCTTTTCTGAAAAACTAAAACTGCCTCTTCTTCTTCTTCTGCACAGAATCATTCATTTATTTCTTGATTTTATTTGATCCTGTTTTCATTTATCTGATTGCAGCAGTTTATAAATCAGAGAGCTTTATGAAAAGGTTCATGTGAAGCTGTGCTGAGCTTAAGAGGTGTCAGGACGATCTTTGTCTGATTATCATGACTTTACACGCTGATATTTTTCACTGTTGATTTGCAGTTTGTTACACATTTGAACAAAGCTTTAATATGATGGACAGGAAACAGTTGAACTCATACATGGATGTTTAATGGCAGCAGCTGCAGTGTTTCATTATTTTTTGATATCTTGACATAAACTAAATATTCAGATTACTTGGTGTAGTTCTGATTTTGTCTGTGATGCAGATGTTTCTATAGACATGCTGCCATGTTGTTTAGTGTCCTCGTCATAGGACACTAAACAAGACTGGTGCTACAGGTGCATCGAAGCAAAGACAAACAGACTGAAAAACAGCTTCTTCCCGAGAGCCATCACCACCCTGAACTCCGGTCATTCAATGGCGAAGTCAGCGTAATGCAAAATGTGCAATATTTATATCACTGCCACTGTTGCTGCTACTTTTTAGCACGACCTCGACACTTTTATTTAACAACTTCATGTGCAATACAATTATTTGTGACATATACTCATCTGTATATGCCATCCACCATTTGCACTAGAATGAACATATTCTACTGTGCAACACAAGTAATACATATTCTTGTGTCTGTGCAATACATATCTACTTCCTGTGTAATACTATATAAATAACATAGAAATACTGAGAACTGGGAATTGGACTATTTTCATGTTATACACTGAGCCTCAACTGTGCTGTGCACAAGTCTGTGTCTCATCTTGTTTCTATCTTGTATATTTAAAGCCTCCTTGCAACTTGTTAATTTTTCTTTTTTACTTAGACTATTTTTGTATACTTTTTTTAATTTAACTACCTATTACACTGAAAGGAGAAGCTCTCCAATCTCGTACATTCTGTATAATGATAGTAAAGGCCGTTCCATTCCATCATTATAAATGTCTGTTAAATGTGATATAAATATGTTTTTGTCATGATGTTGGACAGAAACTTGGAACAGATCCATGAAGGGCTGAATTTTGTGGTTTCTGCTTAAACTTGATGACCTGAAATAACTCCATCTAAAGACATTATGATATAATAAACCCTTTAATTCACTGTTAAATTATTGAATTGGATATTTAACGTGCTGTATATCATAGTGTGAGGTCGAAGAAAGCAGGTGTGCTTTTACGTGTCTTTATTTCTCCTGTGGTCTTAAACATTAACCCTTTGTTGAAACTCCATTTAGACTCATTTTTCATGAAATGTGTGGATTAGAATTATAATCTCCTCGTTTTTATTCTTACGTAACATCCTGCAACAGCTGTTCTCCAGGAGCACGCCCATGTCTTGACTCTGTGCTGAAAAAGAAGCTGATTGAGCTCAAGCTGTCGTCCTGTGATTGTCAGAGCAGAGCTGGATCATCATGTAGGGACGTGTCGCTGTTGTTCTCTAAATTTAACAGATTTATCTGAATAATCTCTGTCCAGTGATTGGTGCTTTTGACACAGACTGAGGTGCAGTGATGGTGTCTCCTCTGCTGCTGCTGAAAACAATTGTTCTAAAGAATGCAGTCACTGGCGGTGACATCTCTGCGGTGGAATAAATGGCTCCTGAAATAGATGCAATCATCCCACAAAGCATTAGCTGCTGTCTAATCTGGCCAGCAGCTAAACCCCATCAACGCAGAGTGGTGCGTGTGGATTAACCCCTTCATCATCCCGCCCTGCCACACACCAGCTCAGACCAGGACCTAATGATCGGACCCTCCCCCAGTGGGTCAGGACCCTCCCCCAGTGGGTCAGGACCCTCCCTTTGACCCATAGCAGAGACCAGTTGGCTGACCAGTAGACCTGGGACGATACGCTTTTCTCCCAATCCGATTTTTTAGGTACTGATTCGATTTAAATTGTGATTCTACAATATTGTCGATTTTTAGAATCTTTAGTTATCTTTTTTAACCCCAGTGAAAAGATGAACAATGATGATCCCTACAGACTATATCAGGAAGAATACACATCACATGTGAGTCTGTTTTTAGGATTTATTCAGCAATATATTTTAACCAGCTGTTTATACTCTCTCTTCAAAAGACTGGACTGACTTTAAAAGTGTTCAAAGTCGGTTCCCTGTGATGCTCGGGGCCTTCCTCCTGCACATGGTGAACATGCTCAGCAGGCTGATCGGTCAATCCTTCAGAAAGTCTGTGACTGGTTGTTTGCACTCCAGTTCAGGGTGTACCCACTTCTTGCCCAGAGTTAGCCGGGATATCCCACATTTGATTATAATAACAATAATAATAATTATAAACTTTGTTTGTATAGCACTTTTAAAACCATTGGTTTACAAAGTGCTTTGACAGCAGGCAGGAACATGAGACAGTGAAACACAAGAGCTTAGACACAAAGGAAGAAAGAACAACCGAGATGGGCTAATTAAAATAAAAGAACATTTAAGACATAAACAAATAACAAAATGAAACTAATGGCCCTTTTCCATTAGCCCTACTCTACCCGACTCTACCCGGCTCTACTCTACTCGCCTTGTGCTGCTTTTCCATTAGCCCCACACGGGCTGCAGTGTCGCTGTAAACAGCTGAGCGGCACTGCAGTGACGTCATTTTGAGTGCGACACAACAATCTGTGTCTTTTTGTCACAAACCGAGTAAAAAAGGAAAGCAGAAGAAGGCTGCAGGTGGTAAGAAGAAATACCCCTTGAGAAGCACAGGAGAGTTTTGAAGCTATACAACAGAATGAAGCCGAGGACGAGAGCAATCCAGCTGCAAAGAAAAGACGGATGAGGGTAAGCTAATGGTAGCTACCGCTAGCATGCTAGGTCGTCACCCTCATGACTCATTGATGACGACATTGTCTGACCAATCAGTAGCCGGCACTCGGTGATGTCATCTTTTAGTATGGACTCAGCTCGCTTGGAACCAGAGCGGAGTAGGTACTAAAACTAGCTTGTTTTAGGAGGTACCAGGCTAGTGGAAACACGCTGCAAATCGAGTAGGGCCGAGTAGAGTAGGGCCAAGGCGTGCTAGTGGAAAAGGGCCATGAGAGAGATCCACAACACATGAAGACCTTAAACCCCAAAAACTAGGAGCAGAGGGGCCCCGCCCCCTGACCCCTGACCCCTGACCCCACAATGCTGGAGACTCAACACACAACAAACTGAATGAGTGTAAATGCGACTGCAGCCTGATGGTGCTAACAAACACACACAGCGTCCATGTCCAGTGACAATACAGGAACGAGACCATGAGGACCAACGTCAAACTAAAAACAAACAAATATAAAAAGACAATAATTAAATAATATAATAGAGATATTATACTATGAAGATAAAACCATCAGAATTTAAATCAAATAAAGAAACCAGTCTGTTAAAATAACAAAGAAGTAAATAATAGATGGAGGAGCTAAAATGATGAAGATGGATCTGAACCTCAGAGCTTCTCTGAGCTGTGGCTGTGCTCCTGTCCCGGGACGCCTCGCTGTCTCTGATTAAATCAAACTGGTAATTAACTCTGAGCTGCACACTCTGATCCCGGGAGAGCATCTTAGTTAAAGTCTGAAGAGGAGCAGCTGTGTTCAACAGGAAGTCCTCAGCAGTGTCTCCATCACATCAGCCATAGTGGTCCAGTCTAACACCTGGAGAAACACTGTGGTCCAGTCTGACACCTGGAGAAACACCGTGGTCCTGTCTAACACCTGGAGAAACACCGTGGTCCAGTCTAACACCTGGAGAAATGTCATGGTCCAGTCTAACACCTGGAGAAACACTGTGGTCCAGTCTGACACCTGGAGAAATGTCATGGTCCAGTCTGACACCTGGAGAAACACAGTGGTCCAGTCTGACACCTGGAGAAATGTCATGGTCCAGTCTAACACCTGGAGAAACACCATGGTCCAGTCTAACACCTGGAGAAACACTGTGGTCCAGTCTGACACCTGGAGAAATGTCATGGTCCAGTCTAACACCTGGAGAAACACAGTGGTCCAGTCTGACACCTGGAGAAATGTCATGGTCCAGTCTAACACCTGGAGAAACACCATGGTCCAGTCTAACACCTGGAGAAACACTGTGGTCCAGTCTGACACCTGGAGAAATGTCATGGTCCAGTCTAAAACCTGGAGAAACACCATGGTCCAGTCTAACACCTGGAGAAACACCATGGTCCAGTCTAACACCTGGAGAAACACTGTGGTCCAGTCTGACACCTGGAGAAATGTCATGGTCCAGTCTAACACCTGGAGAAACACAGTGGTCCAGTCTAACACCTGGAGAAACACAATGGTCCAGTCTAACACCTGGAGAAACACTGGGGTCCAGTCTAACACCTGGAGAAACACCGTGGTCCAGTCTAACACCTGGTCAGGTGCTGGTGTATCGCCATGGTCCAGTCTGACACCTGGAGAAACACCATGGTCCAGTCTAACACCTGGAAAAATGTCATGGTCCAGTCTAACACCTGGAGAAATGTCATGGTCCAGTCTGACACCTGGTCTGGTGCTGGTGTGTCATCATGGTCCAGTCTGTCGTGGTCCAGTCTAACGCCTGGAGAAACACCTGGTCTGGTGCTGGTGTGTCCAGCGCAGCTACATGTTAGTATCAGATATTAAAAAAATTAAATGTTAAGGGAAAAAAAATACAAAACTTGCTGTGAAATCATTAAAAATCAATATCCTCCTAAAATAATATTCACTTATCTGAACATATTTAACTCTTTGTGAGTATTTTGTGGTCTAATTGAGAACATTTTTTTCTGTTTTGTGCATCACCAAATGAAACTGAACAAAAACACCTGTGAGTAAAACTACTGAAACAAGATTAAACGTGTCTTAATTGCTGCATTCAGCTCTCTGATAAAGTCTTAATAACTGATTTTGTCTTAAAATGATCTGTTATGATATTGTTTTGTGTTCCTTTGGTTAACCTGCGTTAGCGTTTATGATAAATTATGACATGACGAGGCGGCCCGTCCCTGCTCTGACTTTTTAAAGATGTGTTTTAATGTCGGTCCTGCTGCTCCGGGCTCGTGTCAGGAGTGACTGGTTTCATGTGTGCTTAATGGATTACAGAGTTTAGATCACAAAGATCATCTGCTGAGGCAGCGCTTACGTTTGACTCACTTCCTGTTGTTCTCAGACACTCCACACTAAAGTCTGTTTATTTATTTATTAATGTTTATTTTTATAGGAACAGTATGAAGCTGAAGGATGTTTCCACACACGACAGCGTTTACAGCCTGAGCTGATCTGTGATGGCTTTGACTGGTTTGGCCTTTAAAGACAATAAAACAACAATAAACACTGTTAAAGCAAACGGACTAAAAAACAAACACACACACACACACAGAACAATACAAACAAACTTACACAACAAAACAAACAAACATATACAACAAAACAATACAAACAAACAAACACAACAAAGCAAAAAAACATTCACAACAAAACAAAACAAGCAAACATACACAACAATACAAACATACAAAACAAACAAACATATACAACAATACAAACAAATATACAACAAAACAAACACAACAAAGCATACAAACATTCACAATAAAACAAACAAACATGCACAACAATACAAACAAAGTTACATAACAAAACAAACAAACATACACAACAAAACAAACAAACAAACATACACAACAAAACACATACACAATAAAACAAACAAACACACACAATAAAACAAACAAACTTACACAACAAAGCAAACAAACATACACAACAAAACAAACAAACATACACAACAAAACAAACATACACAACAATACAAACAAACTTACACAACAAACCAAACAAACTTACACAACAAAACAAACATACATACACAACAAAACAAAACAAACATACACAACAAAACAAACATACACAACAAAACAAACAAACTTACACAACAAACCAAACAAACATTCACAACAAAACAAACAAACAAACACAACAAAACAAACAAACATACACAACAAAACAAAACAAACAAACTTACACAACAAAACAAACAAACATGCACAACAAAACAAACAAACTTACACAACAAAACAAACAAACATACACAACAATACAAACAAACATATCCAACAATACAAACAAACATATACAACAAAACAGAAAACAGGTCAAACAGGAAGTCCATAATCACAGTCTATTTAGCCTAAAGCTGTGGAGATCTGCCTTCAGAGCCTTTCTCACCATTTTGACTTGTTTCTAAAATTAAAGGTTAGAATCTTTGCAGACTGAAGTTAGACACTTAACCTCCTGAACCCGTTGAGTCTGAGGTTTGTTGATGTTTAAATTTAATTTGTTAGCTGTCAGGAGGTTCATTCTGTGGATTAAAAGCAAACTAACAGTTTTATTTCTGTTTATTGAGACATGAGTGCTCAAACAGGCTGCTGTGGACTTTACATGATGACACTGGATCATCTGCAAACATCTGAGCTGCTGCACAGTTTTCTGAATCAGAGCATTTCTGATTATTCAGCCTCAGAGAAACATCAGGACAGAGGAGGTGCTGCCACCCTGTGGGCAGGGAGGTGAACTGCAGCAGGTTACAAACAGATATCACTCAGGTGAACAGTTCTGTTTGTGTTCAGGACAGAAGGTGAAATATAAATATGAGTCAGACCTGGTGTTAGGCCTGATGGAAACAGACACATAGATTCATTTAATGACAGAGTCAGTCCAAAACATCGGCCTCAGATCACATTCATCAGGTTACAAACTGTTCTTAAATAAAATATTACGCACATTTGCAGCATGTATTCAAAAAACAATCATTAACATGGCAGACAGACATCAGCTCTGTTTGACAGTGAGGAGACTTTAGTGTCTTTATTATCTTTGAGATGGATAATAAAGACTCTAAACTCTCTCCATGTGCCAAACGGGCTCATGTGGGCAGATGCCAGAGTTAAACCCTCTGATGGAGCATCCCAGAGCTGCACAGTTAACCACATGTTTGAAGTTAAAGGAATATAAAAAGTTAAAGTAATATAATCTCCTCATCCCCACAACAATGTGCAACAGCCTGAATTTATTACAATAAATTTCAAAACCAGCTTTTGTCATGTGTAAAGTTTGTGGTCTCACAACTCGGCAAGACAATGACAAGTTTGGAATAATAACACAAAAAAGGTACATTATACCAGCCATTCTCAACCTTGGGGTCCCGACCCCAATTGTTGTCGCGAGATGATTTCTGGGGGTCGCCAAATCATTTAGGAAAAATATAAATGCGCAAAATTAATGTGGCGTCCGACCGGACGTTAAAGGACAACAAGTGATTGGTCTCAAACAGGCATTTTATTACTCAAAATCAATTACTGATTTGTATATCCGACATACGTTTTATCGATCGGGTGTTGTTTCAGCACCGCGGACAGTGAATTTTCATTGCGTTCCGGGGGGAGGGGGGTCGCGGACAGTACTGAACGTTAAATTGGGGTCGCGACTTTGAAAGGTTGAGAGCCACTGCATTATACAGTACAGGTCAAAATGTGATATGTCCTGTGAGCTAAATTCAAGGGAAACAAAAGCATTCCTCCCTTCTCCTGACATAAATGCTCATAACAACAGAAATATTTACATTAATATAATAAAGAAATAGTTTCCATATTTTTTTAAAGGCACCAGTTTTGTACTTTTGCGAGAGACAAATCAAAAAGTCCAGAGTTATGTTGATCATTATTGATAAAACAAACTTTAGAAACAAACCCAAACCAAACTTTTTAGTCGAGCTTTTACCTGAATTACCTTTCAGTGCTTTTATTTATTCTATTTACAGCCCACTTTTATTTTTATTTTATCTTATTTTATTTTTTAGCTTTTCCATCTTTCCTTATTTTATTTTCTAGTTTTTCTATTTTTTTAACTTCATTTCAATGTATTATTTATTCTTTTTAAAATTATTTTTCTTATTTTATTTTATGATATATTTAATGTTACACTTTAACCTAACCTCCAGTGTTTTCTCATTATTAAACCTTTACTATGGCGTCTCCTCAGTACGTACAGCTGTGTGTTTTATTATTGTCTTTTATTTATGAAGCTTTTTATCAACACTGTGTATTACTGCGGTGTGGGTGGGTTTGGGTCATAACTCCTTCATTTTAATTTGTGCCATCCCTCATCTGAGCAGCTTTATCTGATGTCCAGGGCTGAAGAGTATATTTTTAAAGTTTTTAACGGGGAGCAGAGCGTAGGCTGGGACAGGAGCCTGTGGAGGCTCCATAGTTTTACCTCTGAAGAGCTGAGAGCCCCAAGACCACCACTTAACACAGAAAGTGATGCTCTGCTGTGACGATAATGAATCAGTTTTTATTTTTAAAGTCTGAATCCTGAAGGAGGAGCTGCTACATCAGTCTGATGCCGTGAGCCTCAATACAGAATAATTTTAATGTCTAATAACTGCTGGAATTTAAATATGTAAACCAGTTTTTGACCCACACTCACATATATCAAATCAAACTTTATTTATAAGGCCCTTTTCATGCTAAGAAGCAACACAAAGGGCCTCACAGCGGCTAAAAATAACATAACATCAGAAACAACCCCCCAAATACAGAGACACATCCAGACACACACTCACAGACATCAACACACACTCACACACACACACCTGCGCCCACACACATTCATACTAGCTGTAAAGACAGAGAGAGAGAGACATGGCCGTGCACACACATATATACACACACACACACACACACACACACACACACACACATATACACACACACATAAGTACACATAGATTTTTGTATTATTTAGCCTTTATTTAACCAGGAAAACCTCACTGAGATTAAAAATCTCTTTTCTAGAGCGTCCTGGCCGAGACAGCAGCACATTCAACAGTTTTACACAAACACATGCAGCCATTAAACACATGAAACAAGAATTCAACACATTAAACACACAATGATGAGAAACAGCACACACACACTCTCTTTAACTTGAGTTTGATTTCAGTCCATCCTGTTTTGGTTTCTTTAATACTGAATATTGTTTAACGCTCCTCCTGAACTAAACCAGAGGAGGATGGATGTAAGGAGTGTTGGTTCATGTTTCAGAGTTTCAGACCCACACGTGTCAGTTTAGAGTTTCTGTTCCAGCGTTTAGCCTGATCCCTGTGGTTGAGTCTCTCTGACTGACTCAGTTTGTGCTGATTAACTCTACTGACAGCAGAGGGAGCTAAAACACCACCCTCACCTCCATCCTCCTCCTCCTCCTCCAGCTGGTGGAGACCCTCACTCCAGGTTTTTTAATATATTTTGTTGTTTTCATACATTGACTTAGGCAACATTCCAACATGGAACATATGATATGGACATGATTAGGAACATCATTGTTGCAATAATATTCTCAAAACAGCTGAAATTTCCACTGAAAAGGAAAATGTGAAAAGTAAACTAGCTTTACTCTGCACATTCTTCACGAGCAAACATTGCTTAACACTGTAACATCTTTAAATGTCCATGTTTATAACATCAGCTTTGGTCATCTGGAAAAAATAATGACTCATTTTGTTTTCACATTTCAGATTTCATTTTGAATCGGGCTTCAACAGAATTATTGTAAAAAAACAAAATACTGAAACGGGCCTGGAAAAACAATGCTCAAGTTTTTGAGTAAATCACTTCTATTAGACAGTTTCTGTAACTCTCAATGAGAGTTCTGCACCTGTCCACAGGTGTTTCGGCCCACTCCTCTTTATACGGATCTGCAGTCTAGACCTGGTCCTGGGGTCTCCAGTTTGACCTTTGGCAGACGAAGAGTCGAAGTGTCAGGACAGGACAGACAGACACTTTACACCTGCTCAGCTGCTCCTAATGTGTCAATCACATGGCAGAGACTCAGTGCCTTTGGTCACATAGACATGGTCCAGCTGAGATTTTAGAGTTCGGCCATCTTTGAGAGGGGTTCTTGTCTTCACCTGTAGCTCAGTCTGTTTCAGGAACATTTTTTAAAAATGAGGGGCCATTTAAATGGTGCCGCTAACAATACGTTTTGGTTGCGTGTTGGCCTTCTGTTTAGATGGAGCGCGTTGCGTTTTTACTGAAAACGGAAACTTTTGAAAACGTGCTCCAGAGTGGAAAGATTTGAATCCGCTCTCCATGCAGCTCCGTGTGAACCCGTATCAGAGCGTTTCAGGGTGAAACGCTGACGTCACCGCATGCTCAGTACTCTTTCACATGAAGGCTGCGTGCACATACCAGGAACAACAACAGCTACGGCCGTCTGCCAAGTAACATGTGAGCGTCTTACCGTGCTCGGTTTGTTATCCAGTCAAAACCATCCAGACAGATTTGTTGTCCAGAAAAGAAACTCCTGCATCTCTGTGCATCTTCTCACCATTGTTGTTTGTGAAAGTTTTTCTTCTTCATTCGTGTGTTGTAGCAGCGCTGCCTCTCTGCAGACCTACACCGCCATCTACTGAACCTGCATGCACACTACAGCAGATTTACAGGGGATTCTTTTCTTTTATTCTGTTCTTTTATTAAGACAAAAAAGGTTTGGTTACCTTGACTAGTTTCGACATTACTCTGCCGCCTTCTTCAGAAACTGTCATCGTGACAGCTGTGATGAGCTTTGTGGAGAACAGCAGGTCATGAGATGTTCACGTTTGTTTAGGGCGTCAGTCTTTACATAAGAGGCTAACTTTAACGATTAACCAGGCACAACCTGAAAATGCTGTAGTCAGACTCTTATGGAGCTACAACAGAGCAGTTTGACTTAGCAGCAGCTTCCACACCTCCACCCTGTGACGGTATGTCCTCACCTCTGGTCTGAGATCTCCTGATCCAGTCTCTGATGGAGCTGATGCTGTGGATGTCCATGATAGATCCTGCTAACAGCAAACATATATTAATATGACCTGGACAGTCATGGATGACCTGCTCTACTCCACGAGCATCACCATCAACATAGAGTTACAGTTTGAGACCAGTCAAACCATTTTACTGGCAGTTTAGCCAGATGCTGCTTTATTAATAAACATAAATCTTCTCCAGTTTATGATAATCATAAAATATTCATTTAAGCATTAGATTAATCTCTAAGTACATTTATATTCAAATGATAATTCCCTCTTTTAATGAAGTTAACACCCATTCTTTTAAAACACTGTGATGAAACTTTAACTTTCATCAGGTTAACCTTGCAGTGCAGCTGGATCTTCCTGCTTTATGGTCTGTAATCAGAGAGGTCCATAATGCCAACCTGGCAGTCAGCGTCCTGTAGCAGCAGGAAGTGACTGAAGCCTGTACAGTTAGCATAGATGCTAACAGCTTCAGTAGCAGTTTGATCAGATGTGAACCAAACTTCTTTATCAAATGAAAAACAAACATGACTCCAGACTTCTCTGATTGGACAACAGTTTCACTCTGCTTCATGTTTTAATGAGAGTTTGTTTACAAAGTGGCTCAGAAGGGCCCGCCTACAGTATCTGATTGGCCGGTGATGAATGTGACTGACAGCACGATCGTCCAATCACCTGCCTGATTTGCTTTTGCAAAGTTCACAAACACCTCCTTTGGGCTCTTTTCTCTGGAACGATCTGTCAGGTTAACATCAGGAGGATTTTATGTTTCAGATTAAAGTCTGTCATGGATTCATTCACCTTGTTTCTCCTGTCAGGTGTTTATCTGAAAAGGTAGTGGGACAAACCTTAAAGGTGTAGAGTGTAGAAGTTTGCAGCATTTCTCCAAACACAAATGGTGAATATAGGATATCATGTTTCTTCAAAATAGGCGAACAATCATCCTCATAAAACTTTGGTTTCCTTTTTATTGTTAGAAAATGATTTTTATATCTCTGTACCGTGGGTCTCTCCTCTGTGGAGGCTGACATAACGATCCTCCATGTTGTCTACGGGTGGGTTTAAGGGACAAAAAGAGCGAAACACGATTTTTGAATATGAGTCTACAAAAGTTTCTAAACCTAAAATCATCATCTTAACCCTTTAACACCCAGCCAACTGTTTGGCAGAGATCAATAAATCCAGGAATATTTAATGTGTTTAAAAATCCTTACATGTCATTTTTTATTTCTATCAGTTTTTTAGGAAACAGAAAAAAACAAACTTAGGAAAGCAAATGATATTTTCTTCATGTTGGATTTAAAGGTTTTAAAAATTAAAAACTGTTGTTATTATTATTCCTGTCATATCCTTAACTGAACTATTTACTGATCTGATATTTTATATATTGAATCTGTTATTCATCAAAAAACATTTTTGTGTGTTTGTAAACTCATTATCATATATTTTAATTTATTTTGATTGCTATTTTATTTACAAACATTTCTGTCTTTTTTAATTGATTTTGTCCCAAATATTTGTGATTTTTATGTCATCACGTAATCAACTGTAATCTTTTTAAACCTTTAAATCCAACACCATAAACATATCTGGTTTTGGTTTGTTTTTAGTTTTCTCTGTTCTGTGAAATGTTAATGGAATCAAACAATGGTTTAATTTTTATTATTTTTTTAAAACATAAAATATTCTGAAATCTATTGATAAACAAACAGGTGAGCTGGTAGTTAAAGGATAATCTATAAAATAAATGATGCCCTGTTCACCGTCTCTTAGTGATGTGATGTTTTAGAAACAGACGGGCTCATTCCATCATCTGAACACTAGATGTCACTAAAATACAGATTTCTACACACTGCACCTTTAAGTGTTTTGCCCAAGGACTGGAGTCCGGCTCAAACCGACAGAGAGCAGGATCAGACTGAACCACTGACGCCCCTCCATCTCTGTAACCATTAAGCCCTGTTTACAACAAGTTTCCCGGTGTGGATCGGCACAGTTTGGCTTAGGCCGGATCGGTAAAACCTGATCCCGTTTAGCATGACGTCATAACAGCGCGACACCATGTACCCGGCTATTAAATACAACGAAGAAAAAAACCAACACAGTAAACAAAGAGCAACGATAGAGGACATCCAGCAGTTCTTCTTTTTGTGATCAGCATGTGGCTTTTTGTTACGAAGATTAGCCAAGCTTTGTTTCAGAGAAGGCTGTGAGCCGCGAGAGTTAGCTTCATGAAGACGAGTGAAGATTTAAACATGGCGGGGTTATGTGACGTCTACTTCGACCAATCAACGGACTGCAGTGTTTCTAGCTCCGCCTTCTGGGGTCGGATCGGTATGCTTGGCACCCCAACAGAAGGGTCCCAGAAAGTAGGACGGTACAGTTCACTTGTAAGGGGTCCTGTCCCGGTTTTAGGCTATGGAAACGCCACAGAAAGAGACGAACCAAGCTGAGGCCTCTGGTGGAAATGAGGCTTTTCTCTGAGTGTTTCCTGACCTCACATCTCCATCACCTGTGGTCTCACCTGTCAGAGCAGAGCCGGGCTGCACGGTGGTTAGGGGGGGGTACGCGGCAGGCCAAGCCTCGGTGCTGCTGTGGCGATAATTGTTAGCCTACATGTTGAGATGGAGGATTATGGGCTCCTCGTCAGTGTGGAGGAGGAGATGCAGCTGGAATAATCGCTCCCCAAAGAGCAGCAGCTACAGAGAAGCCTCCCTGTGAGCCCCCGCCCACTCCACCCACCCGTTATGTAAGCACGGGCGAGCACGCCGGCGTTGTGACGGTGTGTGTGTGTGTGTGTGTGTGTGTGTGTGCACAGCCTCTGTGTCAGGAGAATCTGTGCCGGCTTAATGAAGCCAGCAGGAAACTCACATGTTGAACGTACATGTCAGAGGAAATGCAAATCTCAGATCCACGGCAGGGTTGCTGTGGAAACTGAAGGGGGGCGTGAGGGCGGCGGCGAGGAGCCGTGACGACCCCGAGAGGCAAAACAAGTGCAGAGACGAGAGCGGATTAAAGGACCCAAAGCTCACGGGAATCACCCTCAAACTGAGGCTGAAGCTCGTTAAACTCTGCAGACTGTCTAAAGTCTCAAAAACAGGCCGTCCAGCATGATGGAGCACAACGATGCTCAACTGGTAGGTCGGGTCCTGAAGTGGGTCATGAACCCCCTTTGCCGAGATAAAAAGTGTTAGAAAAAAAACTTGTTTTTATTTTGCATTGGAGCCATCTGTTAACACTCGTTATCAACAGGTTTTAGCTAAATGCTAATTAACTCCTGCTAAATAAAAGGTGTTTGTCACATGTTAAACTGGAAAAGCACTCGGAGAGTACAGACCTCCGCCAGCACCACAGTCCTCTCCCATATTGTGATTTTCACCATCAATAATAGTCCTACCTTTATTCCATCCTAATGTTTAGATTCCTCGACCATGAAAACATACCATTAGTTTCATACTGATATCTACTTTAGTTCAGTAGTTATTCACAAAATCACAGTTTTCGTCATGGCGGATCCAGACGCTGATCCGGATCAACACCAAAATCGAATCAGTTCTTCCTTTTCCCATGCTGAACATTTCCTGAGAATTTCATCAAAATCCATCCATAACTTTTTGAGTTATTTTGTTCACAGACAGACAAACTCTCCCAAAAACATAACCTCCTTGGCAGAGGTAACAAGCAGATATTCAGCTAAAGCTTCATGTTTTCAGATCTTTTGAAACAACTTCTTAGTAGCAGGATTTTATTTCTTCAGTCTGTTAAAGAGGCTGAAGTGTGTTGTGGAGCCTCGGCTAACAGTGCTGCTGAGTTAATCTTAATTCAGGGCTGTTCGTTACAGTCAGATTTATATTTCATTTTGATTTTTTAAGCCCTGTGTCTCTCTGATGCCTTTTTGGTTTAATTTAAAGTGCAGCTAATTGAGTGTAAAGGGAAAATAACCTTTCCTAACATCGCCACATGCAGATTTTTTTGGTTTCTAATTAATCATTAATTAATTAATGTTGCTGTGATATTCTGCTCAGAGTGCAGCATCTTTTTATTGAATGAATTTGAGAAGTTAAATTTTCTTTGATTTTGGTCACAGCATTAAGGGGTGATGGAGCAGCTGTTGTAGCAGACATCTACTATACATAAATGTCCCTGAGGTGAACTTAAATCTTAGTATCCAACTATATTTGTCCTCTGCTGTGTAGAAAACGAGTCTAACCAGAATTTAAACGTCAGGTTATTTATCTGAGAATCATTTTATGAAGGTAATCAGTCATCTGCAAACAGAAACACTCTGAGACATGAGTGCAGAGGTGTTAGCAGAAAAGTACATTAAAAACACATCTTCATACTTTTGATTGAAATGAAACTTTCTGTCATGTTTATTGTTAAATTACTATATACTGAGGGAAGTGTCGCTCTGACGGTTCAATAATTAAGGAAAAAGCTGCACGTTCATCCTGCTGTTTACTCTGACCTGTGTCTATCAGTTCATCAGCTGTGGACTCCTGCTGCTTTATTCATTTATTCATGTGTATTAGTTTTAGTTTGTGGTATGTTTAACAACTTTGTTTAAATCCTTATTGTCTTTTTAATGTCTATATGTTATTATTCTATGAAAAAGCTGCTGTAATTATATATATATACAATAGATAGATAGAGAGATAGATAGAGAGAGAGAGAGAGAGAGAGAGAGATAGATAGATAGATAGATAGATAGAGCATTAGATAGAGAGATAGAGTTCCTTTGACTGGAACTAAGGGGCCAAGCCCAGCTCCTGAAAAACACCCCCACACCATAATCCCCCCTCCACCAAACTTTACACTTGGCACAATGCAGTCCCACAAGTATGGTTCTCCTGGTAACCTCCAAACCCAGACTGGTCCATCAGATTGTCAGATGGAGAAGCGTGTTTGGTCACTCCAGAGAACACGTCTCCACTGCTCTAGAGTCCAGTGGCGGCGTGCTTTACACCACTGCATCCACGCTTTGCATTGCACTTGGTGATGTGAGGCTTGGATGCAGCTGCTCGGCCATGGAAACCCATCCATGAAGCTCTCTGCACTGTTCTTGAGCTAATCTGAAGGCCACATGAAGTTTGGAGGTCTGTAGAGATTGACTCTGCAGAAAGTTGGCGACCTCTTCTCACTATGCGCCTCAGCATCCGCTGACCCCGCTCCGTCAGTTTACGTGGCCTACCACTTGGTGGCTGAGTTGCTGTGGTTCCCAAACACTTCCACGTTCTTATAATCCAGCTGACAGTTGACTGTGGAATATTTAGGAGTGAGGAAATGTCACCACTGGATTTGTTGCTCAGGTGGCATCCTATCACAGTTCCACGCTGGAATTCACTGAGCTCCTGAGAGCGACCCATTCTTTCACTAATGTTTGTTAAAGCAGTCTGCATGCCTAGGTGATGATTTTATACACCTGTGGACATGGAAGAGACTGGAACACCTGACTCTGATTATTTAGATGGGTGAGTGAATACTTTTGGAAGTATAATGTACTTCCAGATTATTCTCTGACGCCCTGTTCTTCAAACTTTAAATGCAGATTTAGTTCCTTCGTAGACGAGCTGTAGACAAATTCCTGCACAATCGAGAGTCTCTTGTCATTAATGGCCGAGTGTGAAAGGACTGCTGGCAGCGAGCGTGTCGCCCAGAGCCGGGCTGAGTTAAATATGCTGGGTGTAAGGTCATTGTCTGCACTGAAGGAAACAGGCAGCCTCTGTGTGTGAGGATTAGCTGCACTGTTAGCCGCCCCGGAGCAGCTGGTCGTCCCGGGCCAGAGCGATTCACCGAGCAGCAGCATGAGCACGAAGCGTTTACTCAGCTGGGAGGTACTCTATTACTCTTTCTGTTCCTCCTTTGTGATCACCGTGAGTATTTATGACCACAGATGATGCTTTTGTCTGACAGAGGAGTTATTTGATAGCAGTTTGTGAGATAGATGCTGTAGCTGATCTTTATATTGATTTATTTTATTCTGTTTTACAGTGTCACACTGATGACCTGTTCAATCAGTGAACCAATCAGACTGATCGCTGATGGTCATCGCAGGCGGAGGCCCTTTAAGGTGTGAGTGGATTCTAGGGCTGAACAATTAATTACAAATTAGATTAAATCACAATATGGCTTGTTGCAATTTTCAAATCGCAGAAGGTTCAATATTTTTAGCCCAAAATGTGTTGAACATTGTGACGTAATTTTTTGCAATTTCATGCCTATTTTTTTTTTTTTTACCTCTATTCATACACTTTTTCCCCACTTTTGGACCATTTTTACTTTTTTTAACCCTGTCTTTACAACTTCATGCCTATTTAGCCCCCTTTTATCTTTTTTTGGCCACTGTCAGAACCATTTTTGGAATGTTTACATGGCTTTTGAAATTTAATTTCAAATTGATTTCCCAATTTTTTGCTGCCATAATCAATATTCCAAAGCCACTTTTGGATTTTTTTGCAAATTTTTCCCCATTTTTTCACAATGTCATACCTATTTTGCACCTATTTATTAACCTTTTTCCGCTTTCATACCATTTTTACCCAGCTTTTACCATTTCATACCTTCTCCACTTTTCTCAAATCCTTTGTCCTTAGATTAATTTAATGTCATATTGGTTTTACTATAAAAAGATCTACTGCTTATGATTGTTTAAGAATACATGAGATGAGGAACATTAAAACAAAAGCAGAGTAAATCACAGTTAGATTATTTTCTCAAATCGTTCAGTCCTAGTGGATGCTTCTGTTGTAGATGTTGTTCAGACAGAAAAGACTCTGAAACAAACTCGCTGCTGCTCTTCGGGCATCACAGAACTGTAAGGATTTACATAAATTAAGCTGTTTCATTAGAATTACAAAGAGCAGATCCGAGAGCGAGATCTTGTGATTCTGTTTATAGGGCTGCATCAGTGTTTGGTTTATTTACTGTCCGACTGCATTAAGGGGATTTTTATGTGACAGCAGGAGCAGGTCTGGGATCTGTTTTCTTATTTTTATGGTTAAAGTGCTGGATTTGTGTTCAGACTCATGGACAGGCTCCAGTTCAGGTTGGATCCTCATACATGACCGGATGTTGTAAATAGAAGACGGACAAAGAGCTTAGTTCTGTTACACAATGTGGTTTTTAGACGTAATGATGCCAAACAGATGTCCAGTCCACTCTGCTGCAGAGGCTTATGCTGACGGCACAGACTCGGTCACTGCACAGACTCGGCCTCAGAGTTTAGAGACTCAACAAAAGAAGAAGTTATATTGTTAACATTAACACCTTAATGGTCCTTTGCATCAGACTGGTGTTCTGAGAGGCAGTCAGCATACGTGACAGCAAAGAGCTTTAAGATGTAGGTTAGACCTCATCCCTCAGAGCAGGTGGAGCCATCACCACCCTGAGCTCTCACATGCAGCGACCCCCGGGCATCAGTGTATTTTAAAATGTGTGATATCTCCATCACTGCCACTGCTGTGCTGATACATTTAAATCCTACCTCCATATTCATATTCATCCCCTGTAATACAATCATATGTGACGTATATTCATCTGTAAATAATAACCATTATTTGTTCTATAAGTATTCAGCATATATTCAGCTGTCCTGTGCAATACACTGCCATATATACACAATATATGTATATACATAACCACACAAGATGTCCTTAAATCTCTGCTAGAGTCTTTAATTATTTTTGATTTAACTATTATTATTATTATTATTATTTTCTATTTTATTTATTATTATTATTACTGTTATTATTTATTTTTAGTGGGATGTATAAATGCATGTATGTGATTTGTTGTGATTCTGGAGAAACGGCTTCTTCTCTTGATACATTGATATTAACTGAATGACAATAAATTTGAATTTGATTTGACAATAGAAATACTTAGAACTAGAAACAGGACTGTTTTTAATCTTAGTATTTGTCCTCTACCTCTTATTGTACATCGAGCTCAACTGCACTGTCCGGTAGGTTTTCTTTTATATAATCGTACATTTAACCCTTTAATGCATGCATTAGTAAATCACAAAGGAATTATTTTTCAGTGCTTCTTTTTACGTTCAAACAAGTTAAAAATCACAGTCATTTTTTCAATGTTATATTTGGAAGTAGTTTTACCTCTGTCCACCTCATTGTGCATCAGCACAGTAATTAAAGATCCACAAACATCTTTGACAAACATTTACAGATTAAATGAAAGAAAAATCAAAATCTGAAGTATATATATTAATGCTGTGTAATCGAACTATTCACTTGTGAATTACATCAAATTTGAAATCAAAAGTACAAAATTATGTGAAATCCAAATAGCACATACTACATTTGTCCTTTGGATGTTTTTGGATTTTGGATGCAGTATCTTAATATGGTAAAAATAATATATATATATATAAAACTTGAGAAAAGGGTTTGGGAGTTCACCAACTGATAGTAGGACATGGTGCTGCAGCATAAAGGGTATAATTTGTATTAATATTATCTGTCTACTGTAGTGGACAGCAGGCATGAAAGGGTTAAAGTCTTCTCAAACCTTTTTTTACTTACGCTGTTTTTGTAAACTTCTAACTTTACTGTCTATCGCACTGAAAAGGAGAAGCTCTCCGATCTCACTGTTCAATTTGTATGATGACAACAAGGTATTTTTGACTCTGATTCTGATTCTGATTCTGATGAAGCTGCTGGTGTCTTATCTGCTCCATGTTGTGGTCATGTGGACCGTATTAAAGATGGTGTCTCTGGGTATTTTAGTTTGGTTTGACTCTCCTTAAGGCTGGGCGATATTACCTTATCTCAACATCACGATTAATTGAAAGTCTTACCTTAATTACAATTAATGGACGATTTTTTAGCTATGCTGGAACAAATCTGTTGTGATACCGACGGTTGGCGAAATGGTCTTACTGCAGTATTTACACTTAACTTCTTTCTGCTTGATGTCTCTGCACAGAATCTAAAATGTGCCCAAACAACGGAGACGATATTTTTCTTAGCTACAAGCTCCTCTGATAGGTTGGTGTTTGCCTCCTCCATGTTGGCGGTGCGTCCTTCGCTCTTGACGAAAGTGAACGTAGACTGTATGTAGGGGGCGTGGTCATGTGACTCGGACAGGGAAAATTATCAAAATAATCATCATGAGTTAAATTACTTCGATTAGAGGGTCTAAATGTCAATTTTGATTATTTTTCGATTAATTGCCCAGCCCTAACTCTCCTCCATGTTCAGGATAACCCTGCCCTGGATGACTGTTGGTTTATTTTATATATCTGAGTTTGTCTAAAGATGGAGGATTAATTACCTTCAGCAGCATGAAGCTCGTTAACCGGTCCGTCCTTATCTTCACAGATATCCAGGAGTTTTATGAAGTGACGCTGCTGAACACACAGAAGAGCTGCGAGCAGAAGCTGGAGGAGGTCAACCACATCGCAGAGAAGTGGGAGAAGAGCGTTTCTGTGCAGAACTTTGAGCTGGCCCACGCCGAAGAGGTGAGTCTGTCACAGCAGGAGGTCCACGTCTGGGTTTATTTTTTTATTTAAATGTATTTTTTGGGCATTTTGTGCCTTTATTGATAGGAGAGAGACAGTGGATAGACTTGTGAAAGGGGGAGAGAGAGTAGGGGGAGACACTCTGCAAACTGGTCACAGGTGGGATTTGAACCTGGACCGGCAGAAGTATGTACATGGGGTGCTAACCACTACGCCAAACTAGCACCCCCACGTCTGGGCTTTTAACAGTGACCCATTCAGAGGAGCCAACATTCAGCAGAGACCAAGACAGCAGGAGAATGTTAGAAACACTGAGAGATGGATATACTCATGCTTCAGCATCATTCATGCAGCCTGGACTCTGTTTCTGTTTTTATAGCACTGATGCTAAATGTCCGTCTTTAATTTAGCTAACAGCTCTGTTACATAAAAGATAAAGTCAAAGCATTTGGAGGAACCGTGTAATCTGCTCATAGAAATTCAGAAACAGTCAGTATTGATCTGGTAAAAGCAGATTCTGTGGAAAGACCTGGTTTTCCTGTTTAAGGCTGGAGCAGAGAGGAGGTCGAGGTTCAGACGGTGAATCAGCAGCCTGATGCTCGTCATTACTGACTGTCAGTATTCAAATCATCAACGATAATGACTGTAACCAGAGGAGCAAACCTGCAGGAATGAATTCATCAAAACAAACATGACAGGTGTGTTTCAGTATCAGTCAGGACTCACCTGAATCCAGCTCCAATGGTCCAGAAGTTCACGACCTGCACCGGTGATCTGATTCAGTTTAGTCTAGGGATGCAAATTATCGAGTAATTCATTAATTGATAGTTGTTTTATCTTATCGATCGATGATCGATTAATTGATAAGCGGCAATTTTTCTGCGAAGCTGAATTCCCCTCTGAATCAAAAGGTTCCTTTCTATGAAAATGCTATCTTTCTTATGAAAGAGAAAATGCAAATCATATTCCTTAATAAAAGACTTATTCCTAACAGAATGTGACGTATTGAGGTGATAATTTAGCAAAGTTGTGGAGGAGTTGTATTTTAAAATACTTCCACAGATGGTGCATTTGGCGTCTTTTAACATAGTTAACCAACTTAACGTGGTTCCATACCGAACTCCATCTTGTACTCTTCATCCTGCCAGCTTACCACTTCTCGTTTGTCTTGTTGTTGTTGTCGTCTTCTTCTTCTTCGATTACCGTAAATTCCGGACTATAAGCCGCTACTTTTTTTCTACACTTCAAACACTGCGGCTTATACTACGGTGCGGCTTGTTTATGTTTTTTTTTTTCGTGGCGGCAACAGTTTGCCTAGCAACAGCAGACCAATAAAATTCTTCTGTTTTAATCTCTTGGACATGTTTGCCCTGCTCTCTGTGACTTGTTCTCTGTGGAATGGGAATATAAACATTAATATGAGCTAAAAACAAAGCACGCGTCATCAAAAAAAAAAAGCGCATGGCGAGCTCTCCGCTGTGGATAAAAGTAAATAAACTGGCTTTGATCAGATGATTTGACAGGCCGAACTAGTGCCGAATTATCTAAAAATTAATATTTTGTGGTCACCTAGGTGTAGATGGGCGGGGATGTGGTGTACAAAGTGCTAATAATAAAACACTAGTTTTTGAATGGGGTTCACATGGCTGCCATGTCATCAGCTGAGCAAAGAATGTGTTTGTCAGCTGATCAAACAGCTGTTCACCACAACACGCACAGGCACAAACAACACAAAGCTCATGGATGTTTTTCAAAATTTACAAGCACGTTTCACAGAGAGGTTTCAAGTTTTTATGAGTTTATGTTTTATTCAGTTGGGCATATTTGACAAACAACTCGGAAAAAATAGGTGAGGTCCGGACCTCGCTGACCTCATACCTGGCTACGGCCAGGTGGATGAGTCGTGTGCAGCCGCAGGTGCAGCGTTAATACGAGTAAACTTCAGTGGGGCGGGGAGAGTGAGCCAACATCAGAGAAGGGGTATTTACGCGCCCGCCGATCGTCACAGCGGGCTTTACGTGCCGTTACGCTGCAAAGAACCAGCACCCGCAGGCTCTACCGTAAGCATGCATAATAAAAAATGAAGACAACGTGGTGCGCCCTCCGCTACATCACTGGCATGGAGTGACACCGAGCTAAAGAGCCACATCTGGCACCGGAACCGCGGGCTGCTGGGAGCCGCAACAAGTAGCCGCATGCGGCTCCGGAGTTTAGACAGTAATTGAGGCCGCTCTTCGTCCTACATTAAAATCCGTTAATATCACAAACAGTGACAGCTCCTTCCCCCCCGCCACACACACACACACACACACTCATACGCACGCGCACACACACACAAACTCTCTCCGCCCGGTTGACTGAAATCCGTCGCAGCGACGGAGAACTTTAATCCATGTTAATTTCTAAATAAAAATAATGAAAGAATGAATGAGTGTTTGAGCTAATTTTTCATGTTACTACGTGGGATACTGCGGCTTAAAATCCGGTGCGGCTTGTACAAGTACAAAATTGATTTTTTTTCTAAAATTAGACTGTGCGGCTTTTAATCAGGTGCGCTCTGTAGTCCGGAATTTACGGTAATTGCAATTAATTTACTTTAATCCAGTAATTTCTTATCAACGATTAATCGATAATCGATTAATTGTTTGCATCCCTAGTTTAGTCACAACATCAACTACATGTGTCAGTGAGTGGGAGAAGCTGTGATTGATTCAATTAATGATAACTCTGGAAAAGAGAGGATGTCTTATTCACTGTCGGGCCATAAAAGAGGACTCTCTAATATTTGGTTGTCCCTTCTTTATTGAATTGAATTTATTTATTTAATAGGGACGATGCAGTTTAACATAGTTCCATCACTAAGTATGAATCTGATGTGCTGCACAGAGTTTATAGCAAATGCTAATTTCCAACTCTTGTCCCTCGTTGGGCCTTTAAATTTAAAAGTCTTATCTCTGATTACAGTCTCATTCTCTGTCTCATTGTTTCTTTAAGCTTCTCCAATGTCACAGATTTGTCACAGATCACAGCACTGCCCCCACAGGCTTGGACAGTAGGCACTAAGCATGATGGGTGCATCACTTCACCTGCCTCTCTTCTTACCCTGATGCTCCCATCACGCTGGAACAGGGTCAATCTGGACTCATCAGACCACATGACCTTCTTCCAGTCCTCCACAGTCCAATCTTTATGCTCCCTAGCAAACTGAAGCCTTTTTTCTGCTTAGCCTTACTGATTAGTGGTTTTCTTAAGGCTACACAGCTGTTCAGTCCCAATCCCTTGAGTTCCCTTCACATTGTGTGTGTGGAAATGCTCTTACTTTCACTATTAAACACACCCCTGAGTTCTACTGTTGTTTTTCTTTGATTTGATTTGGCCAAACGTTTAAGTGATTCACCGATCACCATCATTCAGGATTTGATTCTGACCACATTTCTTCCTTGAAGACGATGGTTCCCCACTATCCTTCCAGTTTTTAATAATGTGTTGGACAGTTCTTAACCCAGTTTTAGTAGTTTCTTCAATCTCCTTAGATGTTTTCTCTGCTTGATGCCAATGATTTGACCCTTCTTAAACAGACTAACATCTTTTCCACGACCACAGGATGTGTCTTTGACATGGTTGTTGAAGAAATGAGAAGCTGCTCATGTCATCAGCTGGAGTTAAAGAACTTGTTTCAGCTGATGAGTAATTATCCAATAGGAGGCTCAGACCTGTTTGCTTAGTTAAATCCAGGTGAAGACTTTTTTTCACCAGTGTATATTCATAAAGCTTATGGACTTTCAGCTCGGTGATGTTTCTCATCGTCTGTGGTGGAGTGAGGATTTAATCTTAATGTGATTGATGCAGCGTCTTTCAATAGCAGCATAAGCAGTGTGGTCTGCACTTTAACAAACTGTGCAGCTTATAGATTCATGTTCAGTCTGATCATTTAGGAAAACATGTTACTGATACTTTATCCAAACAGAAAATCATCAGGCTGCTTAATTAAGTCTGGGGCAGTGTCTGAAATACTATATTTCATACTAACGTACTACTCTTACTAAGTGACGTCAAAATGAGTATGTAGTATGCAAGGTGGGCATAGTAGTCACACTCAAACGCCCCATAATGCATTGCAATACGTAGGTATGCATTAATCAAGAGCCGGAGGCGACATACGGATCATCTTTGGTGTCTGTGGGCGGTCAACATTTTATTGTATTTGGGAAGTTACTGATTATAATATTATTAATATCATAAATGTTAAATCATCTTCAGACCGGCATTCAGCTAAAAATTAGCCACTAGCAAGCTTCCCATTTTCAAAATAAACATGTCTTTTATTATCTCCTTTTAGTTCTTTAACACTTTTGTAAATGGGGCTCTTGTTTTGAAGTTTCTTTGATAGCATAATAGCGCACATAACAGAATGTCAGAAATGTCGAAATGAAATTTGTATCCGTGCGTTTTATGGCTCAAATGACCACATGTTGGTATTCTACGTAGAGACTCTCTCTCCTAAAATGCTCTCTGAACTTTCAAATGTGGTGAATCAACAGAGATATTTGATAGCCTGGTGTGCTTCTGATTTTTGTTGTTGGAGGTTTGAAATGCATCATGGGAAACTGAGTAGTATACTACAATGTGAACGGTTGGCATCCTAATCATACTTATAGTCTGTAGTATACAGTATATACACATGAGTTTGTAGTATGTAGTACATTAGTATGCCATTTCAGACACAGGCTGAGTGTAAGGACCCTGCAGAAAGAGGCAGAGCTCCCTGAACGGTCAGGTTTACCGTGACCTCTGACCTCCAGCTGATCCACAGAGACCTGTGTATGATTTAAACAAGCTCACCTGCAGTCCTACCTGAGCCCCCCCTCACTGCTCGGTGATTCAGGTGCACATCACTCGACTGGTTTAATCTCGTTTGTCCACGAGCAAACATTTGACATCGTCCCTGCGTCTGTGCAGAGTGACGAGCAGCATCATCAGAATCCTCCTCCTGCCCGGTGAGCACAGCGCTGAGGTCAGAGGGCGGGGATGGGGATAAGTGAGGGGGATTTGGAGAGTCCCTGGAGTGATGACACGGCCGTGAGGTCATCAGCACGCCACCCACCACCAGCCCGCCTAATACTGACGGGCAGATGGTCGTCCATGAATGGACAGAGTGGGCAAACGTCTGAGCGGGACAGAAATAACAAACATGTTGTGCAGTTGGACAGCGTGCTCATGCTCCATGTGTGTTTGTTTTTGTGGTGAACATTAGCACAAATGCTAAACAGCTGTTAGCCTGACACGCCAGATGGACAGTTTCATATTGGGAATATTTCACTGATCCATCTGGGAAGAGCGAAATGTTTTTAGAACCTTCAAAAAAAACAGCTTGTGATTGGACGATTGTTCAGCTCATCACATTCATCACAGACCAATCACATCAAGGCAAGGCTGCTACATGTGACTTAGCATATGTAGCAGCTAGTGTTGTGCTCAAGACCACGCTATCCGAGACCAGAATGCTGCGAGACCGAGACAACACCAAGACCATCGTAATCTATTTTCAAAACCATGACGAGGCTGAACAGTCGGGGGGGGGGGGGGTTACCAGGTGCTCCTCCTTATTAACATCATGAAGATCAGCAGGTCAGTGCTGGCTCTGATCGGTCTTGATCCCGAGTCCAGCGAGTTTGAGACGAGACAAGAAGAGTAAAAATGCTCTCGAGTCTGAGACAAGACCAAGACCTTTAAAATGTGGTCTCGAGACCAAGACTGGTCTAACACAACACTAGTAGCAGCTATACATAGCAGCTAACAGCTAACTGTTGCTAGCCGGTAAATGTAAATGTAAATGTTCTTTATTTATACAGCCCGTTACAACAACCCTTTTGGTGAAGCACGGTGCTTTACAATAGGTAGTAAGTAAAAATTAAGTAAACCTCTATGGCTTATAGATAACAACAGTTAGCCGCCATGGCTGCTAGCCACTAGCTTAACTATCTTAGATCGTTCACATTAGATTAGCATTAAAGACTTTTATGTGACCTGAACCTCGTCAAAGACGATCCCTACGAAGTAAACTTCTGAGGAGAGCAGATTACGCTGAGTATCTGTGGGTAACCATGACGACCACAGGCTAACGTCATGTCCGTGGAGGATTTCTGCGTCTCTCTCAGTTTCCCAGCAGTGATCCTCGGTCAGGATTTCCCATAAGACGAGTTTCAAGTGACGATCTTTCCTCCTCTTTTAAGGAGAAAATTGAATTCATGTCTGATAAAGAAAAAAAAAACGCAGATATTGAGACTGTTTCAGAAGCCGCCATCGTTTTCAAACATGCAGTCACTTCCTGTTGTCGTCACGTCCATAGCCCCGCCTCTCTTCCCTGATTGGACCGTTGAGCATTCAGCCGAGTGAAGTCGTTGGACGATGAAGGAAAGATGTTTCAGAATCAGGCAGGTGTGTCTCTGCAGGACACCTGCTGCCTGGAGGCTGATTCTTCGTCTGAAGTGAAACACTGAGCGTGAACTCGTTGGAGAGGTGACCAGGCCCCCCCCCCCCCCCCCCCTCTCTAAGAGGAGGTGGACGGTTAGTTACTGGCTTACAAGTAACTTACTGACAACAAGATGCCAGTTAGTTACTGTAAATGTCTTTACAGTAGCATAACTCTTAAATTTATAGCACCAGTCTGTATTTTTATAAAAGTTTTATGACTTTCAGTTTTCTTTGAATTAGAGCAGAATAACTGCATTATCAACAGAAGCGTCCTTACTGTTTATTTTTTTCATTCACAACATTATTATCATATATTAGTCCACAACTTTTTAAATGTATTTGAAATTACGGTGAACTTGCTGTATTTTAATTTATATTATTATATCTCTAGTTTACTGATAACTTATAAGGAACATGAAAAATGTGCAAGAAGTTTTATCAAATGAAATACTTTTACTCAAACATTTGTTTTTCACTCAAAGATATGAAAAACATTTACTAAGAATCAGTGGTGGACAAAGTACTCAATGCCAGTACTCAAGTCAGAGTATAGATACTCATGTTCAAATACTACTCCAATACAAGTGAAAGTGGCTCAGTCAAATGTTTACTTAAAGGATAACTTCGGTATTTTTCATCCTGGGTCCTATTGCCCCAAGTGTATGTGTGTATACGATTGACGGGTACAACTCGTTTTAAAACTGGCTCAGTATCAAGGGAGCGGATGCAGCCGCCAGCCGCGAAGCTAGACAGGGGGGCAACTGCATCCCGTATAAGTTTGAGCATTAAAAGTGTTTATTTCTCCACAGACTAGCTCTCTAATTAGCATTGTAAGCATTGCGTTTTCCTTCTCGTCCTCTGACCTGTGTGACGTCATCTGTGAGCTTGTTGCCGGAAGAAAACAGAGGAGCAATGCAGCGCGCCGCTCATAGTGGAGCTGCTTATCCCGGAGGACAGTTGGAAGTTTTACTGCATCGGTATCATGGCTGAATATTTACCAGATTTCGAGAGTGGAGACGAGCCTTTTCATTACGACGGCCACCAGTATTTATTTGAGCCAGAGTATACGGACGAGGAGCTGCTACAAACTCAAGAGCTAACGAGGATAGCAAGAGAGGGCTAGCAGACGAGGGTGAAGCAGCGGCGGCACGAACGCTCTAGATTTGTCTCTGACACACACATTTACTGTTGCCCTAAATCCTCTTCACTTTTTCCTCTCGTCCAGCCAGTACAGACTTGTGGCCTACCGTGTTACAATGCTAATTAGAGAGCTAGCACCGGCGATCGCAACCGGTCTGTGGCGAATTATAAACACTTACACAACACATACAATACTTATACGTATTGTATGCATAAAGACATATTAGTTATACTTACTTTATGGATAGTTGACCATTTGGTCCCTGTGGTTTTGGTCGCCTCCTCCAATTTATTTTGGGTACATGAAAAAAGGTATCCAGCACTGCCCTGTTGATCAGAGGGGGGAGATCCTCTAATGTAGTTACACAGCGTCGGGTACTTTCTGTATCATCCCACGACACATCGAGACCACGAATATTGGGCAACAGGTCCCACTCGTTACACAGACATTCTTCCTCTGTGGGCATAGAGTCACAGCAACCACAGGAGCACCACCAGTCCTCAGAAATTCGCGTTCGTGCGGCCGCTGCTTCACCCTCGTCTGATCGTTGGCCCTCTCTTGCTATCCTCGTTAGCTCTTGAGTTTGTAGCAGCTCCTCGTCCGTATACTCTGGCTCAAATAAATACGGGTGGCCGTCGTAATGAAAAGGCTCGTCTTCACTCTCGAAATCTGGTAAATATTCAGCCATGATACCGATGCAGTAAAACTTCCAACTGTCCTCCGGGATAAGCAGCTCCACTCTGAGCGGCGCACTGCATGGCTCCTCTGTTTTCTTCCGGCAACAAGCTCACAGATGACGTCACACAGGTCAGAGGACGAGAAGGAAAACGCAATGCTTACAATGCTAATTAGAGAGCTAGCACCGGCGATCGCAACCGGTCTGTGGCGAAATAAACACTTTTAATGCTCAAACTTATACGGGATGCAGTTGCCCCCCTATCTAGCTTCGCAGCTGCCGGCTGCATCCGCTCCCTTGATACTGAGCCAGTTTTAAAACGAGTTGTACCCGTCAATCATATACACACATACACTTGGGGCAATAGGACCCAGGTTGAAAAATACCGAAGTTGCCCTTTAAGTTAAAGTACTGGAGTACCTGCTTTTGAAAATACTCAAGTATTAAAAGTACATTTTCCTGTTGACCTTATAATGACTGAAACAATCTACAGAATGCACTGACCTGCTTATAGATCATGTCGAATAAAGAGTTTGAAAATATGCTGCAAAGCCCATGGAAATGCAGACTGAAACACTAATGAACCAACAAAAGGACAAACATTGACATTTTCTTCTTTTTTATTTAACTCCCCCCTTCAGATATGGCCATGGGTGCTCTGGTGTGGAGTTGTCGTCTTTATCTGCCATAGTAGCCATCATTACTGCCAAGACAAACCATAACCACCAACGTTAGCTCAACCTGTACCTGCCTGATCACAGTAGTGCATGAGCATCTTCTTCTTCTTTGTTGTTTAATGGCGGTTGGCAAACCAACTCAAAAAAAAACTCAAGTAAAGTACAGATACTCAAAAAATGTGCTTAAGTACAGTACTCAAGTAAATCTACTTTGTTACTGTCCACCCCTGCTAAAAATTCTTACCTGCTATTGGTCAATTTACCCAGGGAAACAATACTTTAATCCATTCTCCTTTTTCAGTAACTTAAAAAGTATAGACATTTAAAAAGTGTTAATTTGACAAAAATCAGTGTTTTCCCACTCTCCTTTTGTCATTTAAGATAATTTACTGTTTATATTTTAACAACAGGCAGCTGTAGATATTACAGTAAAGTCCTGTTACATTTATAAACTCAGGTACAGTGCACTCACCTGTGCACAGACAGCTGATGGAGGGGCCTGTCTCTATTGTACCTGAGATTAAGAACATATCAGGAGGCTCAGGTAGATCTCATTTAGACCGCCCTCTAAAGGTCACAAAGGTCAGATGATAGGTGTTACTGCAGCCTAACACAAAGGTCAGTGTTAGCACGTTTAAACTCATCACCTGCTCTCTCCTCCATCACGTCGATCATGAATAAAGGTGTTTCGGGCTGCTGTTCAAAGCAGGGATAACGAGGTGTTCGTGCAAAAAGGCTTTGTAATGTGTCTTAGTGTGCCAGGGATTTATTTTGGGCTGTCACAGGCACGTATGGGCTTACACTATCTGAGCTTCTAATTAAAGACTTACAGAGCTGCAGACTGCCTGACCAGCCACTGATGACTCTTCACTCTGCCTCTGCCAGCTCTTGCATAAGCCTTTACAACCAACGAGCGACTCTCCAGAAACAGGCACATCCACACACGTGTGCTCCTGTCTGCAGGTTAAAACATGAAGCCATGAAAGACACATTAACCTGTGTGCTGATTAGGGATGTCACAGTATGAAAACTTCACATCACGGTTATTGTGACCATTGTCATCATTATTATCACAGTATTGATGCAGTGTGCTCAAAATGTTCAAAAAGTACTTTAACACAGTCTTGAATCATTTCACCCCTTTAATATAATATTTTAACAGTTCTTTTGTCTGTTTTTGTTAATAAGTTTGTAATTTAACAAGGATGTGGGGTGGAAAATGATTGTCGACAGTCACCCTGTCTAAAACAGGTAGATAGATAGATAGATAGATAGATAGATAGATAGATAGATAGATAGATAGATAGATAGATAGATAGATAGATAGATAGATAGATAGATAGATAGAAACTATATTAATCCCTTGGGAAGGTTCTTTCAGGATATTCAGAGCAGCAGCAGGTAACACCATCGTACAGAAAAAAACGTGCAGATAAGATAGAAATAAAAAAGATAAAAACACAGGTTATATACAGCAAAATACAAATAATAATTAGACTGTACAATCTAGCAGTGGGGATTTCCAGCATAAATTAAATACTGTGCAAATTATTGAACTAGCAGCAGTTGGAATGTCCAGCATAAATAAACTGCAAAAAACAATAAGTTACAGTAGAAATTAGAATGCCTATAAAAAATAAAATTAGAGTTTAAATAATTAACATTAACACTGCAGCACCAGGGAGAATAACTGACACAAATGAACTACAATACTGGTAATTAACCTAAACACTGGAGCAGAAATTAAAGTGACAGGTATATATAAACTACAATGCAGATAGTTAGACTGTACGCTGTAGCAGCAGTGGGAATGTTAGCATAATTAAGCTAAGATGATGTGATTAAAACTGCTGTAACTGCTCGAGTAAACGAGCAGAGAGAGATGTATGTTTGATATCGCTCACAGCAGCTACAGACCTAAAGATGATCAGACTGTGGTTCTCCTGGTCTTCAGGCCGTCCTGAGGTGAGGATGAGGAGTTACCGTGTGTTTTCTGTGTCCAGCAGGGGGAGCCGAGCAGCTCAGAGACCAGCAGGATGGACCAGGAGGAGCAGCGCGGTGTTCGGACCTCCGTGGTGAGTCCTCCTCTGAAACAGTTTGTTAAAGCTTCTTCATCATCAGTCATGGCATGATGGTCTGTCTCAGGCTGCTCCTCTTCAGCTCCATAAACCATAAAGATGAATATGATGAAGGGAGCACGCTGTCAGCAGGAGCTCTGGTGGTCTGAGGTTCAGGTCTTCAGTCTTGTGGGGTCAGCCTGGACCGAGTCGGCCTCCTGTGGCAGTTTGATCAGTTTGGGGCAGAACATTAGAAAACGGTCTCTGTGTTTGTAGTGATTTTGTACATGTGCAGATAAAACTGAACAGATGAATATGACAGGAGGAAAAAAGACTCTTTAAACTGATCTGATGGAAACACTGAACTGTCTCCATCAGCAGACACTGTTCAGATCAATGTAAATAATGCAAAACCCACCATCAAAAATGTTCCAGAATCATCTTTACCCACAACCCTCTGTCCTTAAAGTGGACCACACAGTCATATCCAAAGAGACGGTTAAGATACTTAACCTCAAATTAACCAAATCAATCAACCAATAGATCAATAATAATAACAATAATGATAATAATACATTTTATTTGTATTGGACTTTACATTTTCACAAGCTCAAAATGCTGCAGAGTAAGACACGATTAAAAAACAATTAAGAAACAACTAAAAGAGAAGAAGAGTCCAGATAAGTAGGTTCTTCAAATAATGGAAAGCCTATTACTGAAAATTAGCAAAATGTTTTTTTAAAAAGAAATGTTTTAAGATTTCTTTTAATCGGTTATTCTTTCAGTAAATCAATTTATCAAACACAAAAGTGCTTTACGTGGGACAAAAGATAAAATAAAATAATAAGTGAAATAGAAAGCAGAAAAATTGCATAATTGCATAAAATGAAAATATAAGATCCCCGCACATCCCTCCCCCTCCAATCCACATTCAACAAACACACTCACTTACTCAAACTCACAAAGACATAAAAAATAAATTCTGACAGAAAACAGAATTAGAGGACTGAGGAAACACAGGAGCTAAAACTAAAATGAGCGTGAAAAATACTAGAAAAATACGAGAGGCCAAGATAAGTAAATAAAATAATATAATATAAAATAAAAATTATTTAAATAATATGGTAAAATGAGAAAGCGTAACATCAGGTGCATAATAAAATCAGCTAAAATAGGATAATAAAAGGAAAAGCATTTAACAAAGAATAAAGTTCCTGTTACGGCCTCTTTAACGCTGACACCACACAAAAGACAAGTTTGATCGTTTTATTGATAATATTTAAAGTAGAAGTTCAAATGAAAATAAAAACGAACTCAATAAACCAAAAAGGGCTGGGGTTGTTGGCCAAAATGAACGAAAGAGGAGAGAATGAGAAATGCAAATAAAAGATCTGAACTGAAATGTAGAAATAAAACAAAATAAAATGGTTAAAATAAATTAAAATATAACCTAAATAATAATAAATACAAACAGCTAAAAGCCAGATTAAAAAGGTAGGTCTTGAGTTTAAAAATATGAGCAGTAGGTTCTGCTCTCAGGTCTGCAGGTAGACTGATCTGCAGACGAGGGCTTTAATAACAAAAACAGGCTTCACCGTATGTTTTAGTTTTTATTCTGGGAACAGTTAAAAGACCTGAGGGCTGGACTGGGCTCATATGGTAAAAGCAAATTGGATAAATAGGCAGGAGAAAGACTGTTAAGAGATTTAAAAACTAATAAAAGAACATTAAAATCTATTCTCTAAGACACAGGCAGCCTCTGCAGAGACTTTAAAATCAGTAATGTGGCCTTTAAACAGAGCAAATATTCAGCTGCCATTAAAGTCTCTGCAGAAACACGCTGAAGTTAAACTTCACTGCACGGCCTGGTTTCTGCAGAGCGTCTGCAGCAGGCTGACGGACACTCAGGCTGCTTCATGAGCCGGTGGGCCTGCAGAGGAGTTAGCACACTCCTCTCTAATGCCATAAGCAGAGGCAGCCTGAGCCGCCTCACCTGAAAGATTAGCTGCAGCTCTGGAGGAAGTCTGAGCTTCTCGCACTCTCGCTCGCTCGCTCTGTTCAGACAGGACGCTGTGGGGGCTCTGCTTCATCACAAATGAAAGCTGTCATCAAGGTGAAGTTCTGCAACTCTCCTCGGCTGCACAATGGCTCCAGCAAACAGGTAGAGGAGATGTGAGGGTGTGGGGGGGGGGGCTGAGTTCACTGCTGCTGACTGAGCTGTACCTGGACACAGGTGATCTGCATGATGGTAGCTCGCTGTAAAGGCAGACTTAGGCAGCGGTTGAATCGTCCTTTTTGTTCAGGAAGGTTCCTAACAGTGAAATGATCTGAAGTAGTTCATGATCAGAGCTGTTGGAATAGTCTAAGTGCTTAGGAAAGGAGGCTCAATGCTTCCTTTAGTATCTCCTTTAGCATAGGATACACCAGAGCATCCTTTAGGAAAGGAGAGGAGATTATTCTGTCCCACAATTCTCTGCAGCAGCAGCTTTTATAAACAGCGAAGAGAGCAGGATATGAGACATTTGATGTTGATTCTGTTTTAAACTTGGTTCAATATGAATCATTTGTACTCTATTAGATTGTGGTCTTAACAGTTTGTGCCTTTCTTTCCTTCAGTTCATTTATTTTCATGCACTGATTGGTGTTCATGTTGATAATGAGAGGACAGATTTATTTACATCCTCTCTTCAACATCGGTTATGCACACCTCATTTTTACCGGGTTGTTCATGTTCAAATTGTCTAAAGGAACAACATTGTCATGATACACCAGCTCTTCTAAGATGAGCCTTTTGTAGTCCATCTTCAGAAAATTGTAGTTTCACTGCAGCAGTAACATCCGCCGTCACATGATGACGTAGCGTAGAGAAAGTGTAGTCGGATTCTCTCTGCACGCCAGTTCTCCTTTCCTAAGTCCTTCTGATGTCTCCTTTCTCCTTTCCTTAACCTCATGACGTTCTCCAAGGTGTAGTGTGTAGAAGTTTGCAGCATTTCATGAAACAGAAACGGTGAATTTAGGATAAAATGTTTTGTTTTGTAAAGTCTGTCAAAACAGGTGAACAATCATCCTCATAAAACTTTGGTTTACTTTTTATTTAGTAATTTTATTACAAAAAAAGAGAAACATGATGTTTGAATATGAGTCTACAAAAGTCTACAAAACCTATAATCATCATCTTAACTGACCTATAACCCTTTAACTCCCAGCTCAACTGTTTGGCAGAGATCAATAAATTCGGGAATATGTCATGTGTTTAAAAAACACAACATGTCATTATGTGTTTCTGTCTGTGTTTTAGGAAACAGAAAAAAATGCAAACTAACAGAAGGAACAGATATTTTCTTCATGTTGGATTTAAAGGTTTTAAAAGCTAATTACTATTATTGTTATTATTCCTGCCAAGTCCTTAACTGAACCATTTACTGATCTGATATTTTATATATTGAATCTGTTATTCATCAAAAAACATTTTTGTGTGTTTGTAAACTCATTATCATATATATTAATTTATTTAATTGCTATTTTATTTGCACACATTTATGTCTTTATTGATTGATTGTGTCCCAAATATTTGTAATTTTAGTCAGCTGTAATCTTTTTTAACCTTTAAATCCCACACCATAAAAATATCTGGTTTTGGTTTCTTTTTTGTTTTAGCTGTTCTGTGAAATGTAAATGATATCAAACAATGATTTGATTTTTTCTGTTTTTTTTTTTTTTTTTTTTTTTTTAATTTTGTGCCTTTTATTGATAGGAGAGAGACAGTGGATAGGCTTGTGAAAGGGGGAGAGAGAACAGGGGAAGACACTCTGCAAATTGGTCTCAGGCGGGATTTGAACCCGGACCGGCAGAAGCATGTACATGGGGTGCTAACCACTACGCCAAACCAGCACCCCTTTTCTGTTTTTTAAAATATTGAATATTCCTGAATTTATTGATAACCCCTGCCAAACAGCTGGTAACTGTTGTAAATGATGCCCTGTTCACCGTCTCTTAGTGATGTGATGTTTTAGAAACAGACGGGCTCATTCCAACATCTGAACACTAGATGTCACTAAAATGCAGATTTCTACGCACTGCACCTTTAACTGTGGGATTGTTTTATTGTCAACCTGCTGGTTGGTTTGCCTTTTAAGGGTTATACTGGGCATGAATGAATTTATTTCATTTCAGCATCATTTTTTTTTTAATGAAAATATCAAAAAAGTAAGATTTAAGTATTTCACTGTTGACCCGGTTTTCTGAGAAATCATAGATACATTTTTTTTATCAAATAAATTATGATTGTGAGAGAATCCAGAAATAAAAAAAAAATTTTTTACTCCAATGTATTACTGTTAGATTTCTGAGAAGCTATGCAGCAACGATTCACTTTGATTTTTTCTAGTTTTTAAGCAGTTATAATCATGTACAGTAGCGCCTCCCAGTGGATACATATTGGTGTTACAAACAATATTCAAAAAGGTGAATAAGGAAAAACAAAGACAGGCTTTCAACATTCAAATACAGTGGTAATTCAGCAAAAAGTCAACCGCACGGTTACAATGCCAGTCAAAGGGTTAAAACGATGTAAGGGCTTTTGTGTTCTTCTTATTGTTTAAAAAAACAGACAATTGTACAGACAGTAGTGTATAACACTATGACTGTTTTGTTTCATTCTTAATCAGACTCTTGCTTGTGTCACCTGCCTACACACTAATCATTACGTTCTCTAAATGCTGCTAAATTCTCTGAGTTCAGATCAGTAACTCAGCCTCTGGTTTCAGTCTGTGCCGGTGTGATGGTTGAACAGGTGACCGTGTTAGCTGGTGTCTGTCTGTGGTTGTGCTGGTTGAGAAGTTTGACACCTTCAGGTTTATCTCTGTGAAATGCACATTAAACAGCATTTTTATATAATTCAAAAAGACAATAACAATGCAGCAAACCTGTTTCTGGTGAGGAGCCTCCAAACGGCTGATGGCCCGGTCATGGCACATGGGGCTCGGGGGCGTGTTGGTCTGTATTTCTTATTTTTAGGATGCATAATCCCAGAGCTAAGCTGCACGCAGAGCACACAGGGATGCCTTAGCTGTGCTCTGGTTTTGATTATAACACGAGTTTGACCAAGTGTCAGCTCTTTTGACCCTTGGCTGTGCTCCTGTCTTCTGCTTTGTTATTTAAAAAGTGGATTTGGAGTCTGATCCAGCTTTGTCTGGATCCTATAATTCCTCTTTTTTTGTGCTGTGACATGCAGACACAGAACATTAGAGGAACATTACTATGGAGAATGATGATTTTAGATTAATGCAGTTTATCTCCGGAGTGTTTCTGAAGACACTGAGGGGCTCGTGAGATGCTTTTCTAAAAACAAACATATTGTAGATTTGTAGATTTTTAAAAGAAGAAAATGGGAGAGTGCATGTTAATGAACTTATAAACGTAAACATGTGAGATTATAGCCATGTGGCTAATTTCCATCTCTAGTCCCATTGGCAGGTTGGTGTTGTACAAAACATTTATACACAATAAAAACAAAACAAGTTAAAGGCAAAGCAAAACAAACAATACAAAGCAAAGCAAACATAGTTGATCATCAGAAACATTAAGGCCAAGTGCAGAGTGCTAAAGTGTAAAGTGCATTATTGTATTGCAAATTGCCCCAAAAAATATAAAGACCTATTTTGATTGCCTAATTTTCAAGTACATATTACAATAATCTAATACCAGCGATGGTAATTTGTGATAGCTGGAGTACCCAGGAATATAAAGTGCTAGTTGCGTTGCACATTGCTCAGTAAAAATTGGAGATGGAGCCCTTGACAAAATAAAAACATAGGGCAAATACACAAAAGATGTTTTTAAAGTGATTGAAAAAGGCATTATGTACTCCGTTTTTTAAGGGTCTGCACATTAAGAGTAAAATCTACAATATAACCAGGATGGAAAAAAGAGAGACACCTGCGCTGCATGCCAAACACTGAGCGTAGAGGGCAGACCATCCTGAACTCATCCGTTTTCATGATGATCTGTTTTAATAATCCTCTGTTTGAGTTTTGGCTTTTAAACCTCATTTTCTAGTTTGACAAATGGTGAGCTGACAGTTTCCTGGTTTGGAGTAACCGGCTGAGCCCTCTTAGGACGTCCCGTAATAGATGGGACGCTGCATCAGGCCTGACACTCACATAATAAACCATAAATGTAAAACTGTTTTAGTCTGTCTGACCACTCAGAGCTTTTTTACACTGCAGGTCACATCTGCACGTTCTCTTACTGATGGCCGAAGTTCCCATTTAACACCTCTGATACCCATTTACCACACTGAGGCAGCAGTGGCTTGGATTTAAGTGTCTTGCCTAAGGACACATCGACAAGTCACAGCCTGCAACCGAGTTTGGATAAAAGTCAGTGATCAGAAACTAAGTATTTATGATATTTTATGTATTAATTTATTTAATGTAATAGTTTATTTGACAGGGGCCATGCAAGACAAAGGGCTGTCAGGCCAGAGTTAGCTATAAGCTCATTTTCATCTGTGGTCCCTGGGCAAAGAAAACAGAAGAATATACAATACAATAATAAAACAATACTAAAATACAAAACAATTATAAACCAGATAAACTAGCATTTAAAACAACAGTATTCAACAACAGTCCATGGTTAACAGCACACTAAACATTTCATTGTTCCTGTCTGTACTCAGAAGATTCCTTCAGTGGTCACATGATCGTTTTTGCTTTAGCCATAATTTCAGTTTGCTTTTAAAGACACTGAGGGTTGTGGAGTCCTTAATTTGTGTAGGAACTGAGTTCCATTTTTCTGCTGCTTTAATTGAGAAAGCAGACTGTCCAAAAGCAGTTTTCATCAGTTTAACTGTGCAGTCTCCCCTTGATGACGCCCTGGTTTCACGCATTGCTCAAGTGGTGGGGCTTGGTCATGAATTAATTTATACATCAAGCACATATCTGCATAGTAAAGAAAACTGTCAAAGGTCAATAAGTTGTTCTTCTTGATGATGTTACAATGGTGATAGTCCCTTGTTTTTTATCCAGAGTTTTCAGAGATTGTTTATAGAGACTGTATAATGGTTTGAGAGTGGTCACTCCAGCCTGACACCAGCTTGTGATACAGTAAAAAAATCACTGAGTGTAAAGTTTAGCAGCAGGTAAAGGTAACTGATGTCGGACATGTCTGAAATTCATAAGGCTGGCTCTGCAGACATTTTTTACATGTTTGTTGAATTTTAGATTGGAGTCAATAGTTCTACCCAGAAATTTGAAATGTTTAACAATCTGTATTACCTCTCTGTTTACGGTCATATCGGGTTGAGTTGTGTTGTTTCCTCTTATAGAGAAATACATTAGGACTATTATTGCTCCCAAATATTAAAACTCAGTGACAGGCTGTAACATACTCAGCATTTCATTTTACATTTTACCTGTCCCGAGGTCGCATATCCTCTCATATGGATCCTATAACCTTGTCTGTAGAGGCCATCTCCTCTGTGGACGAGGACAAAACTGAGCTGAATGTAAAAGGTAATCAGCTGATTGACTTCAGTTGTATCAGGGTTTGTAAATGTCATTAAGGATGTATCCATCTCTGGTCTACTGATGTTTCTCTCTCTTGGTTAATGTGCTCCTGTGTTTTTGTTTTTGTAAATGACTTGTGACTGTATATTTACATCCTTTTAACCTGCTTAAGGGAATTAGGGAACAGTGAAGTTGAAGTTGAGTTGAGCACTTTGTAATGCACTGCAGCTCAGTGACAGGTTTAACAAATCGGTCAGAGGATTTGTTCTGTTGCTTTGCACATTATCGACACACAGTGGAGCCCAAAGTGCTTCCACATGGTTCGGTGTTATTGTTCAGTCACAGTGACTTTGCTGGTCCTCTGTTTGTTTATTTTTGTTTCCAGCAGACATGTTTCAGCTGTCGTTGATAAAGCACCTGCTGCAGGATTAAGTGGTTCAATTGTTTTTCTAATGTAATATTTATTTACACTTAGAGTTCAGTTTTTTACCACCTTGGTCAGTAACCTGTTTTCTTTATGTGCATTTACTCCTCATGTCCCAAATATGGTCATAACCAGGAAGTCCATGTTAACGCACACGTGGTGTGATTTGATTGTTTCTGTTGATCTGCAAGTAAAGTCATTCAACGATGGTGTTCAGCTTAGTGACGCACACCAATGAGTTTAATACAGTTTAATTAATGTAACTGATTTAAATACAGAAAAGTGTCATCTGAATGAAGAGGAGACATTTTAATCGAGGTCTCTATAGCGCCCCCTGTCTGTCTTTAGTGACAGTGTCACCAAATAAATGATGGAGTATGATATGGTAAGGGAAGATGACAAAGGTTTAAGAAAAACATAAGCTTTTCTATGATCTTACAAGAAAAAAAAATTCCCTGTATAGATGCATGGTTTATGGGCACCTGCTGTCTTAGGTTATTTTTTAGGTAAGGTTAAAATAATTAGAGGAAAGTGGACGAGGTGATAAAGGAAGGAAGTGTCGGGGCGGAGAGAAGAGGACCAGGAAGGTGAACAATGAAGCAGGAGGATCTGGAGTCTTTAGGACCTGATTGTAAAGAAAGAAACAGCTGTATGCAATAAATTAAAACAAAAGGACAGTTGATCTAAGATTGAAGCAGTTACATAAAACACAGACCAAACAGGATCCCGGCTGGTCTTCTCTGTGTGGAGGCCAAGGAACCAAACAAGGATTATTACTGACGTGGTGTGCTGGACGAGTGAGATCGTTTTCATTTTTGTGCACATACCTGGTACCAAGGGTCGAGCGACCGATTTCACATCTTTATGTTTTTTTTTTTTTTTTGTACTGTTTTTGTTGTTTTGGTTTCTTTTGTCTCTACAGACTGAGAGCAGCTTGTTAATCTGGAGAGAAATACGCAGGACGTTCTTGTTTTTCAAAGGTTTGAGGCTCGTACCGAAGTGTTCAGTGTTTGTTGTGCTCAAGACCACGCTATCCAAGACCAAGATAAGACCAAGACTTTAGGGAGACCAGACAAAGTTAAAGGATAAGTTTGGTTTCTACAGCTTTCACATTGTTTATAGAATGAAGTAGAACAATATACTCACCCAGAAGGCTTTCCTGATCCAAACAGTGCTTCAGGAGATATTTAGATCCAAAATCGAGCGGCGGACATCCGTATAATGGTAGCACACGGGGTATACAGCGCTGCTCCTAAAACTGCATTAATCGTCCAAAAACTCATTAGTTTCACCAATATTTCATCATGGTCCGCTCACGCTACTCCTCCAAGACAGTCTGTGTCACTCCAGACATGTTTTTGTGACTGTGCTGACCTCTGAACTGAAGACTGCTCTCTGGCCAGCTGTTCTTCTCTTTGCCTCCACGTCCTCCTTTCTATGAGCTCCTCATCTGTAAACTCTGGCTCCAAACTGTAAGGACACCCATCATATTCAAAGTTCTCCACCACAACATCTTCATCCCATAGATATTTGTCCATTTTGCACAAACTGGAAGAAGAAAGTTGTTGTGTAGCCGGCGGTCTTCCCCTGAAACAATGAGCCGTACTGCACACTTGTTCTTCTTCAGTTCAGAGGTCAGCACAGTCACAAAAACATGTCTGGAGTGACGCAGACTGTAATGGAGGAGTAGTGTGAGTGGACCATGATGAAATATTGGTGAAACTAATGAGTTTTTGGACGATTAATGCAGTTTTAGGAGCGGTGCTATACATGCCCCGTGTGCTACCATTATACGGATGTCTGCCGCTCGATTTTGGATCTAAATATCTCCTGAAGCACTGTTTGGATCAGGAAAGCCTTCTGGGTGAGTATATTGTTCTACTTCATTCTATAAACAATGTGAAAGCTGCAGAAACCAAACTTATCCTTTAAGACCATCAAGATCAATTTTAAAAACCATGACAAGGTTAAACATTTAAGGGGGTGTCCCTCAGTCATCACAGGAGAAATTACATGAAGCTTTTTGTTTTACCAAGAGTTCCTCCTTGTCCACATTAAATCTAGGGTCGGTAATTTTGAAAAACTAGCATGAATTTGAACGCAGCATCTCTTCAGGGCTCCGCCTAGCCCCTCCTCACATGCACGAGCGTCGCTGATTCACAACCAGAAGACTGGTTCACCTCTAAACCCTCAGCACAACGTTTCTGTTTTACACTACACCAAGTCATGTCTCAGTCAGAGTAAGAAAACACCAAAACATTATCAGAGTAAAGTTAAAAACAAACATGTAAAGTTAGTTAGTGCTCACAGGTATAGGTAGTTCCTCTAACGTTCTCCACAGAGCTGTCAAGTCTCCTGTTTTGGCCGTTAAACTACCGTATTTTACGTATTTTATCCTCTTTCCTGACGTCCTCCTGTATCAGTATTCTCCTGTAAATCTCCCGTGTGATGATATAATAATAAAAACATTCCTCTGCCTCTCCAAACTGAACTCTGTCTCTAGCCTGAAGGGGGCGCTAATGCTCCAAAATGATGTCAAACCAAAGAAGAAGAAAAAGCCTGGTGAGAACGTCCACCTGCAGTAGCCTGGGTGGCAGCTGTGGTGAGATTAGAGCAGCAGAACAAACTTAGAAAAACAAAGAGTTTATTTTAGAAAGTGCTTATTTTATTTACAAAGCCTAAACTTGACCGGTAAGCATTCTCCAGTGTAGCTGGATCCCTCTGTGCACAGTGGTGAAATGTACCAGCAGGAGGCTCATTACCGGTTGGTATTATAAAAGCAGAGATACAATCAACTGAAATAATGTTTCCAAACTATTTTAGGGTTGTGTATATTATTGTCATGAGTACAAAAAAACAATGAGTCCAGAGATTCTTGCAACTTTTGTGAGCACGTAACACTTTCTTTTGAATATAAAAAGAGTTTTGGAGCCCATGAAACACTGTGCCTTGTCCATCACTATGTGGTCAGGGAAGTCTCTTGTGAGTGCAAAAATTTCTGTTGCCCACTCAGAACTTTCTTCTCTTATGTCCGTGTCATTTTAGGAACGGCGACGGGATTTGATTGGTTTAAAATGTGGGCTCCAAAGATGTGATTGGTTGGTGTTTTCCCTGTTTTACTCCTGCTGTAGATAGTGAATATTTTAAGAACACATTATGAGTTGATTACCATCGAGTCATAAAGATCATTTTAACCAGGATTACAGAAAGTGGATCTAAGTCAGATTACCAACCCGAGCTTTAATGAAGTTGAGGAGCAGCAGATCAGTGCTGGTCTTGGTTGGTCTTGATGGAAAATCCCACGTCCAAGACCAAGACCTTTAAAATGTGGTCTTGATATCAGTCTGGACTAACACAGTGTTTGCTGTTAAGAGTCCTGGTTTCAGACCTGTTAGTAAGTCCTGATCTGGTGCATGTGTCCTCCTCTGCCTACAGTGATGTAGTCTCTAACAGACTGAGACTCTGATTCTCTCTCTGAGCCTCATCCTTCCCTCTCTCCCTCGCCCTCGCTCTCACTGCCTCGCCGCTCTCAGCCTCAGCGGCAGAGCGAGGACACGATGGAGTGAGAGCAGGATTGTGTTTGAGAGCTCCAGCCTGATCTGTGAGCTCGGCTGATGACGCACACGCCGCTCCGACATGGCGTTCACAGTGCTGTGAGTGTGGGGGAGGCTCCCGGTCCTCAGAGGGGGCCCACATGCAGTAACGACGGTCCATCGTGGCTCCTCTCCCTCCGCGTGCCTGGAGGTGTGTGCTTCCTCTCCTCCTCTCCTCCTCTTCCCTCCTTCACTCTGGAGCCTGGTTCTTCTTCTCCTGACGTGGTCTTCAGAGGTGATGCTCGAGGCTGAGGCTGCAGCATGGATTGTCTCTGCATCGTCACCACTAAGGTAGGAGACAGGAGGGAGAGAGGCTGCATGTGTGAGCTCTTTGTCTTCTTCACCTTCATCGCTCTGCACAACAACTTTGGAGGCTCTGAAGTCCTCTTCACATCTCAGCAGAAACCATCTATCCTTCTGTCTCTCTGTTTTAGATCCAGCCGCAGAAGTTGAGTCAAACTTTTGTCACCTTAGAGCTCAGGATCTTGTTTGTGTTTGTCTCTGCAGTGATGAGACCTTAAAGGTGTTTGTGTAGAAGTTTGCAGCATTTAGCCGAACAGAGATATTATCAAAATTATTAATACAATATTTGATACATTTTTACAGAAGAACTCTGCACTTAAATCTCTTCAGGGCAAAATTGAGATATTTTAATGTTCAGTGACTCGTAGAAGTTTGGACTCTGAAGTTTATCAATGTTGTTGATATATAAAAAAAATGGATTTCTTAATGCAAAAAGAGGGTTCTTGATGCTATTAAAAAATTAAAAACACTTCATAGAGAGGAAAACAGTAATGCCTTGCTCTGTCATATATTGAATGGTGATATATGTGCAGTGATACTTTCACCAAATTCATGTCAGCGAGTTCATCTGGAGACCCAAACAGAGCAGCTGTGGAGCACCTTTAAACTGGAATTTTAGAAACATAAGTTAGATTTTTATTTTGACACCTAAGTAACACAGTGGAGTGGAGTTAGCATAAATTAGCATTATCTGGCATGTGAAAGAGGACTGTGTGATTACCTCTGCACAGGAGGTTCTGCTTGTCAGCACAGCAGATGAAAAACATCTCCATGAATTTGGAGACACTTCTGAGAGTGTTGGTTTGGTACAAGGAGGTAGAGATTGGTGATCTGAGTCCTGGTCCACATCCAGGATTTTAAGTGTTCGTGGTCGTTGGACAGTGGAGCAGTTTTTTCTTTTCAATGATAACTCTGCTGAGAAAGCTTGACACAGTTCTTGTGGGTCCCTGCAAAGCCACCTTTAAGTTTGTATCGTCATCAGGATGAAGATGTGATGCTTGAACATGTCTGTTTGCTCATACTGGAGTCTGTTGACCTGCCTCTGAATGAAGCTCGACTTTAACTCCCTATCAAACAGAAACAGACATTTCTCAACCCCGCTGCTCTCGGTCCAGCCACACCTGAACCTTCTCTGCCAATCAGGACACCAGCTCGCCTCACCTCCTCCCTGTTAGCTGAGCAGACAGGCTGAAGCTGTGCCCACAGCCTATCAGGGACAGTGCTGCTGGAGAACTTTGTTGCATTAAAATAAATATGTTTTTCAGACTAACAGGACATGCCATAATCCCTGTGTATGAGTTTGTACCTTCACTGAAAAAACAATTTAATGTTGGAGTCAAAGCCTTCCCTGTAACAGCACGGTAACAGCACAGTAACAGCACAGTAACAGCACTGTAACAGCACTGTAACAGCACTGTAGCAGCACGGTAACAGCACGGTAACAGCACTGTAACAGCTCGGTAACAGCACTGTAACAGCACGGTAACAGCAAGGTAACAGCCTGGTAACAGCACTGTAACAGCATGGTAACAGCACGGTAACAGCTCGGTAACAGCATTGTAACAGCACTGTAACAGCACTGTAACAGCAAGGTAATAGCACGGTAACAGCACTGTAACAGCACGGTAACAGCATGGTAACAGCACTGTAACAGCACTGTAACAGCACTGTAACAGCACGGTAACAGCACGGTAACAGCACTGTAACAGCACTGTAGCAGCACTGTAGCAGCACGGTAACAGCACGGTAACAGCACGGTAACAGCACTGTAACAGCACTGTAACAGCACTGTAACAGCATGGTAACACCAAGGTAACACCAAGGTAACACCAAGGTAACAGCACGGTAACAGCACGGTAACAGTTAAGCACTGTAACAGCATGGTAACAGCATGGTAACAGCATGGTAACAGCACTGTAACAGCACGGTAACAGCACGGTAACAGCACAGTAACAACACTGTAACAGCACGGTAACAGCACGGTAACAGCACTGTAACAGCACGGTAACAGCACTGTAACAGCACGGTAACAGCACAATAACAGCACGGTAACAGCACAGTAACAGCACGGTAACAGCACGGTAACAGCACGGTAACAGCATGGTAGCTGTCCTGCAGGATCAGCAGCTGGACTCCTTCGCGGCGTCGTGCCCTCGCTCCATCCTGCCTCTTATCGTCCCTCCATCATTTATGCAGGATCTGTCCGTGGAGTGGTTTGTGCTCTAAGAATAGGTCCGGTCCAGAGAGTCCCTGTGGACGTTGGACACTCATGAACTTCCCTCCTCTCATGTGATGGAGCCTCCAGCTGAGCTCCTCTGATGGTCTGGGACGTCCTGAGAGCCATGCTTAGATATTCAGTCCATTAGAGCCTCGCTGCAGCTCCATCAGCCTGAAGGCAGCACACATCTGGAGACTCGTTCCTTCATACTCTGCAGCTATAGATCCATTTACATCCCAAAGCAACGTGCATGTGCACGTGCACAGCTCTCACATCAGAACCATCAGAGCTCGTCGGTGAGGCTGAACACCAGCAGGTCTCCCTGATGTGACCGAGCTCAGACCCTCAGAGTCCTGCATAGTGTTAAAGTCCAAACTGTTACCGTGTTAAATGGAGTCTAGGTCTGTTTTGTCTCTGACAGTCACTCTCAGGAGATCACTAATGAGAAGTGTCTTTACTGAACAGCCAGACTTCATTTGAAACTTGTTTTTTAATGTATTTTAAAGCATTTTGTGCCTTTATTGGCTGGAGAGAATGACAGTGGATAGGCTGTGAAAGGGGAGAGAGAGTAGGGAAGACTCTCTTCAGACTGACCTCAGGCTGGATTCAAACCAGCAGAAGTATGAATATGGGACGTGCCGGGCTGCTGGCCACTCCACCAAACCAGCACTCACTCAACTGCATTGTTAATCAGTTACTTAGTTAATCAGTTAGTTAGTGAACTGAATGAAGAACTGTTGAGTTATGTCTGAGTAGAAATAAGAATTCAGTTTACGTTGTTACAAAGACAGCATCGATCTGTAAAGCTGACCGACACCAGGTAACTCTGTCCTTGAAGCCCTCTTTATGCTGCATTATAAACGTTTTATAAACATATTTATTATGCATCATAGTGTGTAATAATGTGCTTATAATGCTCCATACTCATAGTTATACACACTTTAAATGCCAGGGTTTATGAGTACAAGGACTATGAGTTCTGATTTTGTTAGTTCCAGTTTACCTAAAACCTAAAACAATATTTGCTGATGTAGTCCATTTTATTCACATCCTAATTATTCGACCATGTCTCTGTAGTCTGACTTTAATATTTCAGTAAAATAACTTCAGTTGTAGTCAGATACAGTCGGTGATGAAGACGATGCCCCTCCTGTTACGAAGGGAAAATAATAATATATCTGTAAAGTATAAGTGGTCTCCCTGAGTGCTCCATGTGTGGTCTGTAAGTCGATGCTGTGATGGGGGAGTTTATGAAATCACTGAATAAATGTTTTATATAAGCTTTAACTTTAGCCCACACAATGCTAAACTTATCAGAAGCTTTGGTTCTATTTTTATCGCAGACCCACTCCCTGAGCCGGCCTGTTCATTTATAAAAGAATATAAAGATGGATTTACTGAGATCATGACGAGAGGCTAACCCTCCTCCAGGAGAAGTTCTTTAGAGCAAACCAGCCGCTCCGCTGGTCCACCGTGCAGACCCTGATCCCCTCTGGATTTGGACGTGTTGAATATTAAATCATCTGCAGGTCTCTGTGGATAATGAGATGCAGTAATGTTCCACATTATGTAATGATGCTTTGGGGAAGACGAGTGTACGGGCTGCAGGAAACAGAAGGAGATGCCGATCTCTGCTCTGATCATCTTTCTTTGGATCCTGTTCGATTTAAGATGAGTGAATCAGATACTAATCATAGACATTAACCTGTGCTCGTTCACGGTTTCTCACGGGAGGGAAAGTATAAACAGTTTTTTTAGGGCTGTAAAGTCAAGGTCGACTGGTCGACTAATTGGTCGATGCGTGCTCAGTCGACCAAAATTCTGATTGGCCGACCAAATGTATCAATTTATATTTTCAAGTGAACCGTTTCACAGGTAACAGCCTGTCTTTTAATGTATTTATCATTCATTTCAATATCAATATTATATTAAGAAATTTTCAATATTCTAGTCTAATAATCCTTTATTCGTTTTATAGCTGCATGCCACTGCTGCATGCGCTCTGCCCACTGCAGCAGCGGAATCCCTCAGTCAGTCCGCGCTGGATTTTATGCCTCATATAAATATCCAAATGCAAAAACGACATCACAGATGGAATTGTCAATTTTATTTCTGAGGGTATGAGGCCCATTGGTGTCATGGAAGGCCAAGAAAAACATTGGAACCTGGATATTCAGCGCCAGCGCGCCACACAATTACGCACTCACATACGGCAAAATACGAGGGAGTAAAAAGAGAAAGTTTCTGAGTTAATAGATAAAGATAACAGATGTGTACGTCTCTTCGAATGGAGTCCTATATGACAGTGACTGCCCATTTCATTGATGAAAACTGGAAAGCAAAGAGTCTTCTGCTTGAGAGAGGTAAAAAAGGAGAGGCGGACACGGGAAGAAACATCGCTGTGGATTATATGAACTTGCCGATGCCTCAAAGGTCGAGCAGAAAAAAAAGTGTCTGTTGTAGTGAACAATGTGGCTAATATGGAACTCTGTATGGAAACACTTAAGGAGTCCCATGAATGGTTTAAGATGCAGGGCATTTGGAGGTGCGCCGGGCGCGCCGGGCACACTCCCGCTCTGGCTGCAGCGCGTCATGTTCTGGCGCATTTTAATAAGGGGCACAAAGCCAAAACTGGGCTAAAACAGAAGCAGAAGCAGGTGCTGATATAAGTTTAATCCAGCTGCAGCACGTCATTTTGTGGCGCCTTTTAGAAAAGGACACAAAGCAGAAAAACTGGGCTAAAACAGAAGGAGGTGCTGATATAACTTTTACTGAGCCGCGGTCCGCTGAGCCCCCCCCGCAATTGGTCGATTTTTGGTGACAATTGCTGTGTTTTGGTCGACCAACAATTTCTTTGGTTGATTACAGCCCTAGTTTTTTTTTCCTTCAGGGTGATGCTCTTCACCCTCACACTGAAGGCATGAAGGATGCTTGGTGTGTAACGTCCAGCTCTGATTGGCTCATTCTCTGCCACATCATTAACTTTTTCCTGTTTTATTGTGCCGGTAAATCTGCAGAGCTCTCACAGGAACAGTAACAATGCTCAGGTTAAAGTCATACTTTACTGAAACATTCCCACAACATCAGAAACAATTAAAGAACAATAACACAGAATAAAACCTGCAGACCATTTAAGCCCCGCCCCTTTAGTTACTGCTGAAAAGTAAGACTGCACCTGTTGCTGCCTCGCTCCATCTGAAGTAGCTGGAAACTTGTTTAATAATGACTTCAAATGATTTTATTTAATGTGTCTCTCTTTTATATAAGACCTTGGTGACAGAAAACAGCAGTGAGATGTACGAGAGCATCTCAAAATCTGTTTAAAGCTAGGGTCTACGATCTGAAAACCAGTTTGGCTGTTGAGACAGATTTGAAAAACGCAGTCTGCCCCCCCTTCACTCACCCCTCCCCTCCATGTTCCAAGACCCCGCCCCCCAGCTCGTGTCGCCTCCTAACAACACGCCCCCTCTGATAGAGCAAGAAGCTGGCCGGCAGAAAATATTCATTGGCGTTGAAGATAACTGAGATTTCTCATAGCTGAAAGTAACAAACACGACAGTCATCCCCCTGTAACACACAGCTGTAGCCATTTCAATTGGACCGGCAGCGACGCGGGTCTGGCGTTGCCACTGTTAGCCGATCAGAGCAGAGCTGATTGTGGGCAAGGATTTACGTTTCTCGGCGTGTCTTCACCAGCTCAGTTTACAATGCTAACGATGAGTGGCTAACTTATGCTAAAAGCTATTGACAGAGCCTACCCGCTCCAGAAGCGGCCTCCCGGTTTCGGTGCTGGTCTTCTCCGGCTCCATGACGCTTCAGTAGCTGTGCAGCTAGCTGCTCACCGGTCATGAGGGAGGAAGTGGGGAGGAGGCGGGACGGTGCAGCGCAGGGGAGACAGGGGATTGGATGGACTCACAGACCAATCCGAACTGGGGGGAGTGGTGGTTCGGATTGGTCAACTATAATGACTTTAATTTGTCCCTCTTATCTGTCAGGTTTGCAGCTTTACTGATCCTAATAACTCTTTTTTTATTAATCTTTTTATTGACATTTTGGCAGTTAACAAGGAAATATCACAAGAGCTCATCGAAATCATCCCATCAAATGTGCCAATTATAACCACCAACCCCCTTCACACCCATCCCAAAGCTGCATAGCTGTACACAAAATAAGAAATAAAATCATACATACACAGTGTCTATTATTATGACTCCATTAAAATTAGCAAAAATGACAATATAATAGCTGTGCAGTATCTAAGTTTGTTAAACTTTGTTTCTGTTGTTCCTGCTGCTGGGGCTGACGTGCTCACATGTTCTCTGCCTCTGCTCTGATCCTCATGTGTTGATCACATCTGACCTGTTGAACTGATGCAGAGATGCATGGCGGCCATCTTCCATCTGAGTTCATGCAGTTAGCAGCAAGAGTGTCTTCATCCTGAGAGCTGCCTTTTCCCAGGACATGATGATTACCAACCCTCCTCTTCATGGTCTGCAGCTCCTATAGCAGCGTTTGTCCAAACAGACATTTGGTTTTTAAAATGAGTCATAAACCAGACGGTGAATGTGTGAAACAAAGCCTGAAGTTCACATGAACAGTCGAGACACTTTAGGACCGAAGGAGGCCATGACAGATGTTAGGAGTGTTATCTGTGCTGATGATGCAGCCAACAGTGCATCATAATGAGGAGCAGAACAACTGATGGATTTCTGTCTGAGTGCACGAGTAAACAGCTTCACCTGCAGAGGAACGACCCAGAACATGTGGAAACATCTCTGTCTGCATCTTAGTGCTGCTCACACCTGCAGCTTCTCATCACCTGACAGAGGCTGGTGTGCACAGTCTGAAGATGAGCATGTTTTTAAAGATGAGACTGTGAGATAGAGCTGAAACAATTCCTCGAATAATCTCGATTATTCAATTACAAAATATCTCGAGGCCTCGTTTAATATATAATTATACATATAAAATCTATATCTGGACTACTATACAGTGCACAGTGTTTGACATGGACGGACGCGCCTGCTACCTCCGCTGCTCTTGTGGCTTGTAAAATCATGAAGGAAGAGAAAAGAGAGGGACAGAAAGGAGAGAGTCCACAGAAGAAATGGCAGAGAGTGTCCCAAGTGTGTGGTCACTACAAGAAGGGACGAAAAGAAAACACAGTGCAGTGTGTCTGATGTCAAACGGAGTTAGCTTAGCACGTAGCTTAGCATGATAGCACGTTGTCAATGCTGCAGCACGTCAACAGTAAACATCCGGTCTGTGCGTCAGAGCGACACAACAGGATGACACTCATGATACATCAACAGAAGCAGCTAATGTGATCAATAACTGAGATATGGGCTAGTAAATAACCTACTTTGATTATGGCTCCGTGTAAAGGCTGGTTCAGAACGTAAATCAATAGGATACTTGCCCAGAATCATGTGTATTTTGTTCACATACTTTTCACATCCAATAACTTTACATTTAATTTGATTGCAGAGAGTAGAAGAGGAAACACTGACAGTGAGTAGAGGAAGCAGGTGTAGGGAATGCTTTCATATGTTATAGAAATGTACATTAGCTAGTTAAATGATCTTAGTATCTAAGTATGATATTATTTGGTCCTATAAATAAAGTAAGCAAAATAAGATCATCAATATGGTACAGCAGTAAAGGCAATAATTTAGCAAAAAGAGACAAGCATGAACACAAATAAAATAAAAATAACCAAAGTAAAAATAAAAGTATGGATTTTGATTTTGAGATCCCATTTATACTCAGAATGTTCAAAATAAGAAAAATAAGTTGTTAATTTAAGTGACCTGGCTTTTCTGTTTTGTGTGTTACTAATAATAATAATGTGTAGTGATTCAATGTAAAAAAAAAAAAAGAAGCAGTGAGCGCAATGTAACTGTTATCCAATTACTAGATTAATCGGCAAAAATTTGATAGAGTAATCATTACAAAAAGAATCAATAGCATGTTTTTAAAGATGAGACTGTGAGAGCTTGTGTGTTTTTAAGGTAAAGCACCATGAACGTGGTCTGAGGCTTCCTCCTGAAACTCTGCAGCATGGGCTCAGTCTGCCTGTTAGAGCAGAAGGAAACGATGGCCGGTGAATCCATGCCCTCTGCTAAAACAACAACTTTCCTCCCACTCAGGGCAGCCTGCCGCTCAGACTCGTGCTCGCTGGTGTTGCCTGGAAACTGTGTGAGGACGAGAGGGACGACGGGCTGGAGGCAGAGCTCTGCTGTCTCTTTGGACAGATTTACACATGTCCAGCTCTGCTCCTCATTTATGGAGACAAACAGAGACACTGTCACATCAGTCAGATGTTTTTCCGTGATCAACTTTTATTTGGTTTTAACGAGGGGTGTAACAGTTAGCGGTAAAATGGTGGTAATCATTACCGTGTCCTTTTAAAATTACTGTTTAACCGTGTTTGATCACCACACTGTGTCAGTAACTCACGGTGATGCTGCTCTTTGACTGTAAAGCCTGAACTATGTGTGTCTGCTCCTCGGTGAAGCAGCCGTTTCTCACAGACAGAGGAGCAGTTTGTAATGTTTGGCCAGGAACAACAACAGAACAAAGTTTAACTTTTGGCCCTTTTCCATTAGCCCTACTCTACTCTATTCGACTCTACCCGGCTCTACTCTACTCGCCTTGTGCTGCTTTTCCATTAGCCCCAGTCGCTGTGCAGTGTCACTGTAAACAGCTGAGTGGCTCTGCGGTGACGTCATTTTGAGCACGACACAACAATCTGTGTCTTTTTGTCACAAACCGAGTAAAAAAGGAAAGCAGAAGAAGGCTGCAGGTGGTAAGAAGAAATACCCCTTGAGAAGCACAGGAGAGTTTTGGAAGCTATACAACAGAATGAAGCCGAGGACGAGAGCAATCCAGCTGCAAAGAAAAGACGTATAAGCTAGTGGTAGCTACAACTAGCATGCTAGGTTGTCGTGCTCATGACTCATCAATGACGACATTGTCTGACCAATCAGTAGCCGGCAGTCGGTGACGTCATGTTTTAGTATGGACTCAGCTCGCTTGGAACCAGAGCGGAGTAGGTACTAAAACTAGCTTGTTTTAGGAGGTACCAGGCTAGTGGAAACACGCTGCTAATGGAGTAGAGCCGAGTAGAGTAGGGCCAAGGCGTGCTAATGGAAAAGGGCCATGAGAGACACAGCGTGGATTTTTCCTCTCGAAACTGACTCTGAAGTCTGGTTGAATTTTGGATTTTACAAGGATGCCAAGGGGAAACGGATAGACGACAGTCACCCTGTCTAAACATGAAGCTGCGGTGAAAGAAAAAGACGTGCGCGACTGAAACTGCCGTAACTCCTCAAGTAAACGAGCAGACTGAGCCGTACAGGAAGAGAGAGAGAAGATTCAGTGAGTCATGCCTGAGAGAATTACAGGAGGTTTATCAGTATTCTCTGTCTAAATAATGTATAAACCTTGTAAATAATAGCATTAGTATTTTCTGGAGTGAGGTCTTGCCGTTCTTTTGCCGTGTATTCGCCGTATTTTGGAATAGATCTTCTCTTTCTGTCATAGTTTGTGTTTTATGGATTTAATCAATGGTAATTTGTAAATATTAAAGAAGGAGATGTGGAGGAGATCTGCCATGGAAAGGGGAGACCAGAGGAGAATCATGAAGGGGGCTAACTGCTTCAGGGACTATCGTTAGTAAAACAAAAATAAATAAATAAGTAGGCCTGAACATGGTCTAATATAACGAGCTGTAATATGGACACTAATGCTGCAGGTGAACTAAAATGTGGGAGTGTTTGTAAAATAGGTTACATTTATTTTTGGCTGTCTCAAAACTTGGAACATGTTCATTTACAATTGTTTATGAAGAAAAACCTGTTTAAAGTTCCAATCTGTTAATCTGTCAAACATAATAATGACGAATACTTGCCAGAATTGTTCACTTTTGTTTCTCATGAAAGAAGGGTTAAAAATGTACTCATGGAGTTCCTGTGTTGACCAGAGTGGACCTGCAGCAACATGACACCCCTGGGTTGTTAATGTTTTAAATTAATTGATTAAGCATTGGTAACTGGTTACTGGGTACACAGAGCAGAGTTAGAAGAGATGAGGAGATGGTTAAGCAGAAAGGAAAACTAACAATTCCTCAAATCAGACTGTTTTTAATCCCGTACCTGTTGGTTGAGGTGACCGTCTCACCTCCACACTTAAAGAGCCAATCACGGCCTTCGTTCAGGTTCATACTGACCTGATTCAGGTGGATCCACCTGCACTGCAAGGTTAGATTTATATAATCTAAAAACCTTCCAGTTTTCTCAAACTGCCCCTCCATCCACCCCTGTCCTTTTAGTGTGATCAGGACATTTAAAAGACTGGATTAATCTGGAAACACCTGTAGGGGCCGGACCTACCTCTGTGATGTCATACAGGTACAGGAGGGACCACATGGACTGGTTTCTTCTAGTTTTTGTTTTGAGCTTTGTCTTCATCCACACACCCCACATTCCTCCTCCCCCAGATTCCCGTATCTCTGTGGAGGAATAAATACTCGGATCTGTTTGGTTCACTAATAAACTGAATCAATGGGCAGTTTCTATGGTAACAGGGAGGCTGCTACCAAAAATATATTCCATACAACACTATAACCCCCCCACACAGACACACACACGAAGTATACACAAACACACACAAAGTACACACAAACACACACATATACCCAAGAACATAAGATCACACACACACATAAAATACCATAGATGGATGGATGGATGGATGGATGGATGGATGGATGGATGGATGGATGGATGGATAGATAGATAGATAGATAGATAGATAGATAGATAGATAGATAGATAGATAGATAGATAGATAGATAGATAGATAGATAGATAGATAGATAGATAGATAGATGTATTTTCCCATCAGATTTTAAAATAATTTATAAACATGCTCCTCATTGGTGGAGGCGGTCAAAGTCCAGAATCAGCTGGAGATGCCACAGTGTGTAGATTCTATGTAGATTTTAACAGCTTCAATGAAATGTTAGCCTGACTCTGATGACTTTAGATGGACTCTCTCCATCTTCTCCTGTCTGCAGAGAGCAGGAGAGACTTAGTTTGGTCAAAGTCTCTGTTCAAACTGGAGATGAAGTCCTGGAGCTGCAGAGCTGTTAAAGGTGACGATGGTGGACCAGACTGTGGGGAGCTTCTCTGATGATGCCTCTGTGTTTTATAAATGATGTTCTTCTGGTCTGATTTCCACATGTCAGAGTTTGGAGATCCTCCTGAGGTGTGAGGTGTTACTCTGCCGTGTGGATGTGACGGCGTGGAGCTCTGCCTGTTATGTAACACTGAGGGGGAGACACAGAGACTTTGAAGGAGAAAAATAATAATCCAAGCCGGTGTGCTCATGGTGCTGCAAACAGGAAGCCTCTGATTCATGAGAACCAGTCACGTGTTCCTCCTCCATGGAGGTGATCCTCTCTTCTTAAGCAGCTGAATAGATGCATTCCCCCCGCCCCCACTTTCATTTAACTCCCCCTGCAGCCGTAAAGCCGTGCATCGTTTCCACGTCTGTTTCGACCCCCCCACAGGAAACCCGTCATTCGTGCAGAGTTGTAGATCCTCCTCCGTCTCAGCAGGAAGAGCAGCTCCTGTCTTTGCTTTTGTCTCCTCATAGTTCTCCAGATTTCCTTCATGTTCCTTCAGCTCAGCCATGTTTCTGGCGTGTTACTGCGCTCTGAGATCAGACCTGAAGGTAAGGGACCGTCTGACTGTGTGAGGTTCAGATAGGTGTTACTGCGCTCTGAGATCGGACCTGAAAGTAAGGGACCGTCTGACTGTGTGAGGTTCAGACAGGTGTTACTGCGCTCTGAGATCAGACCTGAAGGTAAGGGACCGTCTGACTGTGTGAGGTTTAGACAGGTGTTACTGCGCTCTGAGATCGGACCTGAAAGTAAGGGACCGTCTGACTGTGTGAGGTTCAGACAGGTGTTACTGCGCTCTGAGATCAGACCTGAAGGTAAGGGACCGTCTGACTGTGTGAGGTTCAGACAGGTGTTACTGCGCTCTGAGATCGGACCTGAAGGTAAGGGACCGTCTGACTGTGTGAGGTGTTACTGCGCTCTGAGATCAGACCTGAAAGTAAGGGACCGTCTGACTGTGTGAGGTTTAGACAGGTGTTACTGCGCTCTAACATCAGACCTGAAAGTAAGGGGCCGTCTGACTGTGTGAGGTTTAGACAGGTGTTACTGCGCTCTGAGATCAGACCTGAAAGTAAGGGACCGTCTGACTGTGTGAGGTTTAGACAGGTGTTACTGCGCTCTATCATCAGACCTGAAGGTAAGGGGCCGTCTGACTGTGTGAGGTCTAGACAGGTGTTACTGCGCTCTGAGATCAGACCTGAAAGTAAGGGACCGTCTGACTGTGTGAGGTTTAGACAGGTGTTACTGCGCTCTGAGATCAGACCTGAAAGTAAGGGACCGTCTGACTGTGTGAGGTTTAGACAGGTGTTACTGCGCTCTATCATCAGACCTGAAGGTAAGGGGCCGTCTAACTGTGTGAGGTTCAGACAGGTGTTACTGCGCTCTGAGATCAGACCTGAAGGTAAGGGACCGTCTGACTGTGTGAGGTTCAGACAGGTGTTACTGCGCTCTGACATCAGACCTGAAGGTAAGGGACCGTCTGACTGTGTGAGGTTTAGACAGGTGTTACTGCGCTCTATCATCAGACCTGAAGGTAAGGGGCCGTCTAACTGTGTGAGGTTTAGACAGGTGTTACTGCGCTCTGAGATCAGACCTGAAAGTAAGGGACCGTCTGACTGTGTGAGATTTAGACAGGTGTTACTGCACTCTGACATCAGACTTGAAGGTATGGGGCCGTCTAACTGTGTGAGGTTTAGACAGGTGTTACTGCGTTCTGAGATCAGACCTGAAAGTAAGGGACCGTCTGACCGTGTGAGGTTTGGACAGGTGTAACTGCGCTCTGAGGTTAGATCTGAAGTTAAGCTGCTGTCTAACTGTGTGAGGTTCAGACAGGTGTTACTGCGCTCTGAGATCAGACCTGAAGGTAAGGGACCGTCTGACTGTGTGAGATTTAGACAGGTGTTACTGTGCTCTATCATCAGACCTGAAGGTAAGGGACCGTCTGACTGTGTGAGGTTTAGACAGGTGTTACTGCGCTCTGACATCAGACCTGAAGGTAAGGGATCGTCTGACTGTGTGAGGTCTAGACAGGTGTTACTGCGCTCTGAGATCAGACCTGAAGGTAAGGGACCGTCTGACTGTGTGAGGTTTAGACAGGTGTTACTGCGCTCTGAGATCAGACCTGAAGGTAAGGGACCGTCTGAATGTGTGAGGTTCAGAAAGGTGTTACTGCGCTCTGAGATCGGACCTGAAGGTAAGGGACTGTCTGACTGTGTGAGGTTCAGACAGGTGTTACTGCGCTCTGAGATCAGACCTTAAGGTAAAGGACCGTCTGACTGTGTTAGGTTTAGACAGGTGTTACTGCGCTCTATCATCAGACCTGAAGGTAAGGGACCGTCTGACTGTGTGAGGTTTAGACAGGTGTTACTGCGCTCTGAGATCAGACCTGAAAGTAAGGGACCGTCTGACTGTGTGAGGTTTAGACAGGTGTTACTGCGCTCTGAGATCAGACCTGAAGGCAAGGGACCGTCTGACCGTGTGAGATTTAGACAGGTGTCACTGCTCTCTGAGATCAGACCTGAAGGTAAGGGACCGTCTGACTGTGTGAGGTTTAGACAGGTGTTACTGCGCTCTGAGATCGGACCTGAAGGTAAGGGACCGTCTGACTGTGTGAGGTTCAGACAGGTGTTACTGCGCTCTGAGATCGGACCTGAAGGTAAGGGACCGTCTGACTGTGTGAGGTTTAGACAGGTGTTATTGCGCTCTGAGATCGGACCTGAAGGTAAGGGACCGTCTGAATGTGTGAGGTTTAGACAGGTGTTACTGCGCTCTATCATCAGACCTGAAGGTAAGGGACCGTCTGACTGTGTGAGGTTCAGACAGGTGTTACTGCGCTCTGAGATCAGACCTGAAAGTAAGGGACCGTCTGACTGTGTGAGGTTTAGACAGGTGTTACTGCGCTCTATCATCAGACCTGAAGGTAAGGGGCCGTCTGACTGTGTGAGGTTTAGACAGGTGTTACTGCGCTCTGAGATCAGACCTGAAAGTAAGGGACCGTCTGACCGTGTGAGGTTTAGACAGGTGTTACTGCGCTCTGAGATCGGACCTGAAAGTAAGGGGCCGTCTGACCGTGTGAGGTTTAGACAGGTGTAACTGTGCTCTGAGGTTAGATCTGGAGTTAAGCTGCCGTCAAACTGTGTGAGGTTTAGACAGGTGTAACTGCGCTCTGAGATCAGACCTGAAAGTAAGGGACCGTCTGACTGTGTGAGATTTAGACAGGTGTCACTGCTCTCTGAGATCAGACCTGAAGGTAAGGGATCGTCTGACTGTGTGAGGTTTAGACAGGTGTTACTGCGCTCTATCATCAGACCTGAAGGTAAGGGACCGTCTGACTGTGTGAGATTTAGACAGGTGTTACTGTGCTCTATCATCAGACCTGAAGGTAAGGGACCGTCTGACTGTGTGAGGTTTAGACAGGTGTCACTGCGCTCTATCGTCAGATCTGAAGGTAAGGGACCGTCTGACTGTGTGAGGTTTAGACAGGTGTCACTGCGCTCTGACATATGACCTGAAGGTAAGGGACCGTCTGACTGTGTGAGGTCTAGACAGGTGTTACTGCGCTCTGAGATCAGACCTGAAGGTAAGGGACCGTCTGACTGTGTGAGGTTTAGACAGGTGTTACTGCGCTCTGAGATCAGACCTGAAGGTAAGGGACCGTCTGACTGTGTGAGGTTTAGACAGGTGTTACTGCGCTCTGAGATCAGACCTGAAAGTAAGGGACCGTCTGACTGTGTGAGGTTTAGACAGGTGTCACTGCGCTCTGACATCAGACCTGAAAGTAAGGGACCGTCTGACTGTGTGAGGTTTAGACAGGTGTTACTGCGCTCTGACATCAGACCTGAAGGTAAGGGACCGTCTGACTGTGTGAGGTTCAGACAGGTGTTACTGCGCTCTGAGATCAGACCTGAAGGTAAGGGACCATCTGAATGTGTGAGGTTTAAACAGGTGTTACTGCGCTCTGAGATCAGAGATCTGTTTGTGGAGTTTTTTCTGAGGCTGATATTTTCTCAGTCTATAAAAGCTCGGCTCTGTCACCTCTAACCACACCGTGGTCGTCTCTCTGGTTCGTGGCTGCTCACTAAGAGCTGCTGCTGGATTTTCTGTTGTTAGAGCACCGTGGTCATAAATAAACGCTCCTGCATCTCTGACTCACAGCTGATCTTAGACACATGTTTTATTCCACAAAGACTTCAGCATCTTCACTGTAGACCAGAGTTAACCATCCAGACTGAAGCTGAGACACTCACTACAGCTGCTAACATGGGCTTAATTTATCAAGATTTACCGTTTAAAATATCCAGGTTTAATTTTTAAAAGTTCCAGGTTTAAGGTTCAAAAAATTCACATTTAAGGTCTAATAGATCCAGATTTAAGTTGTAATACATCCAGATTTGTTGTTTATTATATCCTGGTTAAAGGTTTGACATATCCAGGTTTAAGGTGTTAAAGATCCAGACTAAAGGTTTCATTTATCCAGAACTAAGGTTTAAAAAATTCAGAATTAGGGTTTGATACATACAGATTAAAGGTTTGATATATCCAAAATGTAGGTCTAATATATTCAGAATTAAGGTTTCATACATTCAGAATTTAGGTCAAAAAGATCCAGATTAAAGGTTTAAAATATCCTGATTTAAGGTCTAATATATCCAGAATTAAGGTTTAAAAGTTCCAGATTTAAGTTTTAATATATCCTGAATTAAGATTTAAGAGATCCAGATTTAAGGTTTGATACATTCACATTACAGGTCTAATAGATCCAGATTTGAGTTTTAATATATCCAGATTTAATGTTTAATATATCCTGGTTTAAAGTTTGACATATCCAGGTTTAAGGTTTAAAAGATCCAGAATAAGGGTTTGATACATACAGATTTAAGGTTTGATATATCCAGATTGTAGGTCTAATATTTTCAGAATTAAGGTTTAATACATCCAGAATTTAGGTTAAAAATATCCAGATTTAATGTTTGATATATCCTGGTTTAAGGTTTAAAAGATCCAGACTAAAGGTTTCATTTATCCAGAATTAAGGTTTAAAGATCCAGAGTTAAGGTTTGATATATCCAGATTTAAGGTCTAATATATTCAGAATTAAGGTTTAAAAGATCCATGTATGAGTGTGAGCATTAATGGTTTGTCTGTCTATGTAGCCCTGTGATTGACTGGTTCACTGTACCTGCCTTGCCCCCGGTGACCCTTGAAGTGATATGTGATATAAATAATGGAGGGATGGCACTGGAACAAAGAGTGATTGTGTTATTTTTCATATTTTGTGGAAAAGCTGCTGACCTCGCTGGTTCCTTTCAGAACTTCTGTCAAAAAGAAGTTCAGATTTTTAGATTGTTGTTGCTCAGGTCTGTTAAAGCCCAGTTACACCCCTATATGTCTGTGAAAACTGACGTTAATTTGGAAAATCTTTAGATAGTCATGTTTATTATAATTTATTATTATAGTCAGTACAGTAATGGCTGCAGAGTCTCTTCATCTCTGTATTTATCTTTTTACAGTAATGGCCAAAAAATTTTAGATGAAGTCTGTTTGTACTGACTTATGTCTGGTTTTCAGTAAATATTACATTAATAACTTTATCATGATAATTTTTATTATGAGGTCAAAATCCAATATGGCGGCAGCTGGAGCATAGAGCCGGTGTTTTAGATCAGACTGTCTCACCACAGAGACGTGTGAGCGAGCAGTGTTTGCTCTTGATGCTTTAGAAAGTTCAGTTTCTCCTCCTGCTGGACTCAGCACTGTTCCCTCTCCTTCCTCTTCCTCCACAATATTCTCTCTGATCAATTATTGATCCTGGCTTCAGCCTCACAGTCACACACGCCGATCAGCAGGACTGTTCAGAAACTCGGCTTCAGTCTGCACTCGCTCTGTTTCAGGGGAAATTAAAACTGTAAATGTTTGTGATAAATACACAAGAACATCACCGAGACAGGAAGTACGACAGTCTGGAACTTTCCTAACATCCACTAAAGGTCATGTGACCCTCCTGTAGCACTGCACATGCTCTGTGACGGGGTTTGAGGATTAATGCAGAGACCCCACAGTCTGTTAGTCTGATGATAGTGGACACATAAATTGAAACATTTTATCTTCCCAACAGGAGGACTAACCCTAACCCTAAATGACACGAAAAGTTCATAACTAAGAGTTTTCTCTTCAAACTGTTCACTAAACTGCTGAGACTAACTACGACTAAGGAATTCAGAGAGCTCTTAAGCTAAAAGAAAGGGGCGGGGCTAACCCTGTTGCTATGGATGATGTCATGTTTCTGGCCCTGTTGCTATGGATGATGTCATGTTTGTGACCCTGTTGCTATGGATGATGTCATGTTTCTGACTCTGTTGCTATGGATGATGTCATGTTTCTGACCCCGTTGCTATGGATGATGTCATGTTTGTGACCCTGTTGCTATGGATGATGTCATGTTTGTGATCCCGTTGCTATGGATGATGTCATGTTTGTGACCCTGTTGCTATGGATGATGTCATGTTTCTGACCCTGTTGCTATGGATGATGTCATGTTTCTGACCCTGTTGCTATGGATGATGTCATGTTTCTGACCCTGTTGCTATGGATGATGTCATGTTTCAGACCCTGTTGCTATGGATGATGTCATGTTTGTGATCCCGTTGCTATGGATGATGTCATGTTTCTGACCCTGTTGCTATGGATGATGTCATGTTTGTGACCCTGTTGCTATGGATGATGTCATGTTTGTGATCCCGTTGCTATGGATGATGTCATGTTTGTGACCCTGTTGCTATGGATGATGTCATGTTTCTGACCCTGTTGCTATGGATGACGTCATGTTTGTGACCCCGTTGCTATGGATGATGTCATGTTTGTGACCCCGTTGCTATGGATGATGTCATGTTTGTGACCCTGTTGCTATGGATGATGTCATGTTTCTGACTCTGTTGCTATGGATGATGTCATGTTTCTGACCCCGTTGCTATGGATGATGTCATGTTTGTGACCCTGTTGCTATGGATGATGTCATGTTTGTGACCCTGTTGCTATGGATGATGTCATGTTTCTGACCCTGTTGCTATGGATGATGTCATGTTTCTGACCCTGTTGCTATGGATGATGTCATGTTCCAGACCCTGTTGCTATGGATGATGTCATGTTTGTGACCCCATTGCTATGGATGATGTCATGTTTGTGACCCTGTTGCTATGGATGATGTCATGTTCCAGACCCTGTTGCTATGGATGATGTCATGTTTCAGACCCTGTTGCTATGGATGATGTCATGTTTCTGACCCTGTTGCTATGGATGATGTCATGTTTCAGACCCTGTTGCTATGGATGATGTCATGTTTGTGATCCCGTTGCTATGAATGATGTCATGTTTGTGACCCTGTTGCTATGGATGATGTCATGTTTCAGACCCTGTTGCTATGGATGACGTCATGTTTGTGACCCCGTTGCTATGGATGATGTCATGTTTGTGACCCCGTTGCTATGGATGATGTCATGTTTGTGACCCTGTTGCTATGGATGATGTCATGTTTCAGACCCTGTTGCTATGGATGATGTCATGTTTGTGACCCTGTTGCTATGAATGATGTCATGTTTGTGACCCTGTTGCTATGGATGATGTCATGTTTCTGACCCTGTTGCTATGGATGATGTCATGTTTCTGACCCCGTTGCTATGGATGATGTCATGTTTGTGACCCTGTTGCTATGGATGATGTCATGTTTCAGACCCCGTTGCTATGGATGATGTCATGTTTGTGACCCTGTTGCTATGACTGATGTCATGTTTGTGACCCTGTTGCTATGGATGATGTCATGTTTCTGACCCTGTTGCTATGGATGATGTCATGTTTGTGACCCTGTTGCTATGGATGATGTCATGTTTGTGACCCCGTTGCTATGGATGATGTCATGTTTCTGACCCCGTTGCTATGGATGATGTCATCTTTGTGACCCCGTTGCTATGGATGATGCCATGTTTGTGACCCCGTTGCTATGGATGATGTCATGTTTGTGACCCTGTTGCTATGGATGATGTCATGTTTGTGACCCTGTTGCTATGGATGATGTCATGTTTCAGACCCTGTTGCTATGGATGATGTCATGTTCCAGACCCTGTTGCTATGGATGATGGGGAATGAGTCTTTGAGAACTTTCTACATAGAAGTCACTCAGTTTAGAGAAAGGAGTCATGTTGGCAGATTCAAATAAAGACCTTTAAATAAAAAAATGTAGGGTCAATAGGGCTGCAACTGTCGATTCTTTTTGTAATCGATTACCTTATCAAATATTTTGTTGTTTAATCGAGTAATCGGATTACAGTTACATTGCGCTTACTGCTATTTTTTTTTACATTGAATCGCTACACATTATTATTATTAGTAACACACAGAACAGAAAAGCCAGAGGCCTATATCACGAAGCAGGATTAATGTCTTAGCGAGATAACTTCAGGGTTAACCCTGATTTACCGATAGCACGAAGCCGGTTCCCTTTTTATCAGAGTAGATCACCATGGTGACTTATTCTGAACGGCTGTCCTGCTCCGGAGCAGGACAAGTTGGGGGTTGAATCTGATCCTGCGAAATGACCCTCGCAGTAGCCAATCAGCTTCTCCAAATCAGTGGCCTGCCCTCTTCTCCTGAACCCGGTAGAGGGAGGTGCACAACTTTTGAGACGATCATGAAGATGAGAGAAAGTGTCACAATACCGATTTGACCCATAAGATCAATCTGACGACGTGATATGAGACACACGGTTCTCCTGGCCGGAATCATCTATACCTGGGTGATACTGTATATTGGAGCCGTTTATTCCCCGTGTGACCCGCGCAGGAGCGGAGCACGAACTGTCCCGCTGTCGTTTTGCATCGCCCTGCAATATAAACTTCACTTGTACAGCCCCTTTCATACATTCAAATGCATCAGAAAGTGCTTGATAATAAAGGGATGTAAATCTTATGTGAAACAGCACATTATTCTATTATTCCATCAGGTCCATCATGTCAGTCCTGCACTTTATTCATGTGTTTGAGGGTTCTTTTTTTCTTGCTGATTATTAAATTGTTAATTTTATTTTTTATCTGCTCCCATGAACTCCTCACAGCAGAGGGATTATCTGAGGGAATGGGGTGATAATTGTCAGACATGCAACACATTTTCACAGTATGTTGCTTCATGAGATTCATGAGTGTGATCACTGTCAGATATAGCCCATAGTAAGTACTTTGAGCATTTTCACAGTCCGCCACGCATTTTAATAATAATACTTTTTATTTCAGGGGCTTTTCACAACACTCAAGGTCACCTAACATGAGTCACAAACAAAGAGCACATGAAGTATAAATAAAAAGCGCATTAAAAGCAAGTATAAAAAGAAACTTTGTCTGTGACTGACAGCTGCTACGATGTTTCATTTCTCTATTATATTGTTTTTTTATCCTAACATCTTAACATTATCAGACGCTGCTCTTCTCATGTAAAACACGGAGCTCTGTCAGTGTGTTCTCCTCTCATGATCATGATTGTGATTGGTCAGCTGCCTCTGAGCCCTCCCTTTATACGTGCACGTTCACGGCTCTTGATGAAACAATCCTGGATTGAGTTACCGTGTTGATAATCTGCGTCGTGCTATCAGTTATCCTGGTTGCTGTTGTTTGCGGTCACTCAATCCTGGATAGATGTGAGTTATCGGGGATAAGTTGACCGAGCTTCGTGCTATAGGCCTCAGGTCACTTAAATTAACAACTTATTTTTCTTATTTTGAACATTCTGAGCATAAATGGATCTCAAAATCAAAATCTATACTTTTATTTTTACTCTGGGCCATATCTTGCTTTTTTCAGTATTTTTTTTAAAGTTTGGTTATTTTTATTTTTTGTGTTCATGCTTGTCTCTTTTTGCTAAATTATTGCCTTTACTGCTGTACCATATTGATGATCTTATTTTGCTTACTTTATTTCTAGGACCAAATAATCTCATACTTAGATACTAAGATCATTTAACTAGCTAATGTACATTTCTATAACATATGAAACATTCCCTACACCTGCTTCCTCTACTCACTGTCAGTGTTTCCTCTTCTACTCTCTGCAATCAAATTAAATGTAAAGTTATTGGATGTGAAAAGTATGTGAACAAAATACACATGATTCTGGGCAAGTAGCCTCCGCATTGATTTACGTTCTGAACCAGCCTTTACACGGAGCCATAATCAAAGTAGGTTATTTACTAGCCCATATCTCAGTTATTGATCACATTAGCTGCTTCTGTTGATGTATCATGAGTGTCATCCTGTTGTGTCGCTCTGATGCACCGACCGGATGTTTACTGTTGACGTGCTGCAGCATTGACAACGTGCTATCATGCTAAGCTACGTGTGTTTTCTTTTCGTCCCTTCTTGTAGTGACCACACACTTGGGACACTCTCTGCCATTTCTTCTGTGGACTCTCTCCTTTCTGTCCCTCTCTTTTCTCTTCCTTCATGATTTTACAAGCCGCGCAGCAGCAGAGGTAGCAGGCGCGTCCGTCCATGTCAAACACTGTGCACTGTATAGTAGTCCAGATATAGATTTTATATGTATAATTATATATTAAACGAGGCCTCGAGATATTTTGTAATTGAATAATCGAGATTATTCGAGGAATTGTTTCAGCTCTATCTCACAGTCTCATCTTTAAAAACATGCTCATCTTCAGACTGTGCACACCAGCCTCTGTCAGGTGATGAGAAGCTGCAGGTGTGAGCAGCACTAAGATGCAGACAGAGATGTTTCCACATGTTCTGGGTCGTTCCTCTGCAGGTGAAGCTGTTTACTCGTGCACTCAGACAGAAATCCATCAGTTGTTCTGCTCCTCATTATGATGCACTGTTGGCTGCATCATCAGCACAGATAACACTCCTAACATCTGTCATGGCCTCCTTCGGTCCTAAAGTGTCTCGACTGTTCATGTGAACTTCAGGCTTTGTTTCACACATTCACCGTCTGGTTTATGACTCATTTTAAAAACCAAATGTCTGTTTGGACAAACGCTGCTATAGGAGCTGCAGACCATGAAGAGGAGGGTTGGTAATCATCATGTCCTGGGAAAAGGCAGCTCTCAGGATGAAGACACTCTTGCTGCTAACTGCATGAACTCAGATGGAAGATGGCCGCCATGCATCTCTGCATCAGTTCAACAGGTCAGATGTGATCAACACATGAGGATCAGAGCAGAGGCAGAGAACATGTGAGCACGTCAGCCCCAGCAGCAGGAACAACAGAAACAAAGTTTAACAAACTTAGATACTGCACAGCTATTATATTGTCATTTTTGCTCATTTTAATGGAGTCATAATAATAGACACTGTGTATGTATGATTTTATTTCTTATTTTGTGTACAGCTATGCAGCTTTGGGATGGGTGTGAAGGGGGTTGGTGGTTATAATTGGCACATTTGATGGGATGATTTCGATGAGCTCTTGTGATATTTCCTTGTTAACGGCCAAAATGTCAATAAAAAGATTAATAAAAAAAGAGTTATTAGGAGCAGGCGCGTCCGTCCATGTCAAACACTGTGCACTGTATTAGATATATATTTTATATGTATAATTATATATTAAACGAGGCTTCAAGGCACACAATTTGCCTCAAGGATATTTTGTAATTAAATAATCGAGATTATTCAAGGAATCATTTCAACTAGAGAGTCCAGTGTGTGTTCTGCTAATGTTAAGCAGCTGTATCTGGTTGAAGGATTAGCAGATCTACATATAAGCAGCCTCTTAATGACTGGGACTCTGGAATAACCATGGCAGAGAAAACATCAGGCTAAAGAAAACCTGCATAAAAATGCACACTATAGACAGATCAATTTGAAATTATTCAATCAATATTTCAGTAAAGCAGGACCTCATCCCTGCAGGATGGGCATCACCTCTGTGTGCTGAATATAATAATAATAATAATAATAATACATTTTATTTAAAAGCGCCTTTCTGGTCACTCAAGGACACTTTACAAAAAAAAAAAAAAAAACATAATAAAAACACAGCACATTAAAATCACAATTAAAATAACAAAACAACATACAAGAGTGACACAGTAAAATGAGGGTGGAAAATTAAACAGAATATGCAATTTATATGCAATATCTGTCAGTCTAAGGAAAAGATCTCGCTCCGTGGAGTCAGGATCAGTCCATCTAGAATGTTCTGATGATACAAACTGGGATCAGATTAAGGCCCCATCCACACGAAGACAAACCGAGGTCTAAACCCATAAGTTTTTTGCTGAATCTGTGTATCATCCATATGAAGACGGCATTTTGGGGGTCTGTAAACGACCATTTTTGAAACCAGGTTCCAGAGTGGAAAGATTTTGAAATGCCATATACACAGCTCTGTGATTACTGGCTCTCTGCAACTTTTCAGATACGCTTACGTCATAGTTTCATATCTTCATTGACACACATGCACCACACGTGGCAACAACAACAATGGTGGCATACGGTGTAGCATATGTGCTGATGAAGCTAGTGACCCTACTATCCCTGTTGCAGCAAAATCTCCTTCTTCTCAATCACCACTGAGTTGAACAAACAATTATCGAGGACACATTACAGCACTTTATGATCACTTTATCACAATCTCTGTTTACAACTTTTGCAGCGAGTGCACATGCCCACTGTTTTTTCATCTGTTTCTGCTTGTTTCCGTCATATCGTTACAGCGCCCCTAGAGGTCTGGCATGTGTTTTACAGCGTGTTCATGCGTATCGAGTGCATTCATGTAGACGCACACATTTTCTGAGACGCCTTCGTCTTTATGATGATCGTTTTGGAAACTGTTGAGCGTTTTGTCTTCGTGTGGATGGGGTCTAAGTTTCAGTTTCGTCTTCATGAGGTCAAACCAGAGTCAGCTGATCCACAGGTTCAGGTCAGCATCAGTCAGAGGAGTCTGACCGGAGCTGTGATGATGAAACAGAGCTGTCACTCACTCATCACCTGTTGACTCCCTCACCTGCACGGCAGGGATCCATCGCCGTGACGTTTCCTCGGTCAGGCAGACTCAGCAAACAGGCGACAAATCTGAGATTCAGTTTGAGGAGCACATGCTGGAAGCTCCCTCCTCCTGCTCTGTAATGTGTGTGTGTGTGTGTGTGTGTGTGTGTGTGTGTGTGTGTGTGTGTGTGTGTGTGTGTGTGTGTGTCAGTGTGTCTGGTCCGTGCTGCAGCAGAGCTCCAGCCTCTGGTTCCTCTCCCTGGTCTCCTGCAGCCGGGCGGGGTGTGGGAGGGAACGTGTTTGCCGCAGTTACTGATGCAGCGCTGGGGAAGAAATTCATCGCTGCCCCACAACACTGACAACTATTGGACACACACACACGCACACACACACAGACACACACAGGCACACACTGACACAGAGGCAGCAGGCAGTTTGAGGAGAGCGAGCAGGTTAATCTCACAGACATGCAGGAGGAGAAGAGCGAGCAGGTAAGAGAGACCGGAGCGCCACTTTAGTCAACTTCAGCAAGGATGGAGAATGTGCATGTGTGAGTGTGCATGTGTGTGTGTGCACAGCTCATCCTGCAGTCTGCCAGTATATAGACCGGCACATCCATGAGTTTTGGTTCCCCCCCCCCCCCGAGAGTAAGCTACTCCATCATTCATGTTTTGGCTGTGTTGGGCAGCGGGGTGCGGGGATTTGTTGAACAGCTGATGATGTTGTCACAGAGACCCGGGTGCAAATGTAGACACGATTCTGTGTTTAAAGTGAAACTTTTGTAGGGACCCTCAGGTGGTGAGGCTGAGGTGGTGAGGCTGAGGTAGTACCTGTGGTGCAGGTATGTTGGAGTTAGAGCTGAAAGATATATTGTTATCGTATCTATATCGAGATATGAACATGCAAGATATTATTATTGAGAAAGCAACAATACAAACGATACAGATTGTCCCCCCACTCTGCCTGCATGTACAGCTCTGGAAGTCACAACCATAGACTGTAAAATATAGTGGATAGCGTGGCTCCGCCTTCTACCATGTAACGGTTTTGAAGCCATAATATCCCCCGTCAGGGCGCCGCCATTGTGCAGCCAGTAGAGAATCTGGACCATATCCGGACGCAGCTGTGGTAAACAGTCACAAAACTCCCCAGCATATGCCGTACACAATCATTGTGAAACTGCTGTAAACCACGGTTATTTTTTAAACTCTAATAACTGATGAAAAAGAAACTTTTCAGAAAAAAGAGGACTTAATAATACTTTCATATCACCACAGCATACGGGTGGGAGAAATATTTCTACGAGGTGTATTAATTTTTTCAGATGAATGGGGGAGACGGAGAGTTGACCTATACTGCAGCCAGTCACCAGGGGGAGCAGTTTTTGTGGCGACTTCAAGTTGAGCCCAGCGACATGACGTCCATGTTTTTTACAGTCTATGGCCACAACAAATTTCATTTTTACGATGGCTCTTGAATGCATCGCTTGGTTTTCTCCTAACCTGTAGTCATATTGTATCCGATCGATATTGAGATATTAAATTTTGTCCGTATTGTTCAGCCCTAGTTGGAGTGTTAGGGATTGTAGTCAGTAGTAGTTTTCCACACTAATATCATATTTCTAGGGTCGTTGTGATGGTGCATCACCTTACAGCAGGTGTAGCTACACCTCTGTCATGGTCTGAGGGTCTGCATCACCTTCTTTTTTTAATTTTTATTTTATTTTATTTTTTTATTGTATCACCTTCACTGGCTCTATGTAACTTCGGTGTGGATGGTAGGAACACTGCACACTAAAAATTTAAATTTTTACTGCTTTGACTGCTTTATGGTGTCCGTCACTTCCCCCTCGAGGCTAAGCTAAACGTTAGGAAGAGGAGAATCCAAAGCAGTTTTGAATTTTTAAAACTGATTCAACGAACAGAATTTAGTTTAAAGTAAATATCATGAAAACAGGGAGCTCTGGCTCACACTCCTGCACAGTAGGGGGCAGTAATGCTCCTCTGAAGCTGGATACCACTCACCTTTAAACAAGAAGAAGAATAAGGCTAAACGTACACTTTAGCTGATTTGTGTAAACTCCACAGTATTTTACCGTAATATCTAAAGCTATTTGCTGTAAAAAATGAACAAACAAACAAACAATAAACTACCGTAAATGGCAATGCTTTGTGGGAAAACGTACATATTTATAAAAACTTAACAGCATTTTACCATTAAATCTACAGTTACCTACTGAATGATGTCTGCATCGTAAGTTACTGAACAGGATCAAGAGAAAATTAAACAACTTGTCCAGGAAAGCCGGCCAACAGCAGGCAGGAGTTATTTTAACGTTTCACAGTTTTGTGTTAAACAAATATTCGCTGATATGAATTTTGTTGCATAAAATTTGATGTGTTTAATTTTTGTTTTTATTTTTACAAAATCATTTTTTTACAAAATGATATCTTGCTAACAAATGACCAGTGAAAGGGTTAAAGATATAGCGATACAAGCTAAAATACAGCATGTTCAGTTTGATTTTAAAGGCATAGAATTAAATACAGCATGATAATTTGAATTAAACTACAGTATTTCTGGTGTAAACTGTTTTACAGTAACTTGAATAAATACACAGTAGTTTTCCTACAGTCAAAAATACAGCAATTATGATGCAAATTGAAATTGAATATTGCTATTGTAAAGACATTCTCAGTAACTTACTGTCATCTTGTCGCCTAAAGAAAAGAAAAGAAAGAAAGCTGTAGAGTAACAAGCTAAATGCCCGGACAGGGATAAACACTGGCCCGGCGTTCACTCTCTGGCGTGAGCTGAAAGACGAGGAGGATGTCTGACCGATGCTGATTTAGCCCTGTTACTGTTGGACTTGTAAGAACATGATGATTTATTTAAACAGAAACATGATCAGACTGAACCTTAGCAGTCCACATGGTTTATTTCTCTCTCTGGACGCCCTGTCGGCTTGTCCTCCCTCTGTATGTCAGCAAATACAGGTTGGTGTACAACAGTGCAGTTACACTCAACAACCACAGAGGGCACTAGAGAGCAGAAAGCTGAAATCTTACATAGTGGAGCTTTAAAGGTTGTTATTATTCTGTTAATGTCATTGAAACACAAGAAGAAGCCACACTGAGGCCTCCAAAAGCTGTTTTATGCTCCTGTTTACTGTTTTCCTGGACAGCACCGCAACACCTGGGAAAACCTGGACAAATGGAGATGAGGTTGTGGTTGTTGTTTAAGACAGAACCAGTATTAATGAGGCGGTGGTCTTTAGTGCTGCCCCCTCCCTCTGACAGTCTGGCTGTCAGGACAGGTTTTAAGTAGAAGAAGAAGAAGAATGTCTTTTATTGTCATTATACAGAATGTACAAAGAGATTGGAGAGCTTCTCTTTTCACTGCCATAGATGGATCGTTAAATTAAGACGAAAGGTAATACAAAAATAGTACAAGTAAAAAATGTTGTATGGAGAGTTTGAATGTATAAGACATATATGAGAGGACATACGTGCAGTTAAGGCTCTGTGTACAATATGAGGTAATGATAAATATTAAGAATGAAAATAGTCCTGTTTCCAGTTCTCAGTGCTTTTACTGTGTATGGAAATGATTGTTCAGGATAGCTGAGTATAAGCTGAGTAGTGCAAATGGTATTTAGTGTTTACATATGTCACATATAAATGTATTTCACAGGATAAGTAAATATAAATATCGAGGTAGGATTTTACGTCTAACTGGAGGAAGGTGGAGGTTACATTTTGTGGAAATGACCCGAGAATTGAACTGTAGTGGACCACAGGATGATGCCTGAGTTACACTATCAGGGCCCTAACTTTCTGCATTGGTTCCAATGGTGCACATTAAAAAAAATTTAAGGTGCACCAGCACAAAAATTAGGTGCACCCATATTTCTCAGTGTCACCTTTAACACCATAAGGTCTCCATTTTACCACTCTCCATAACTTTTATATGACATAAATGCTTTTTGAACAAGAATAAGATGTAAAGAAATACTTTTCTATATTTGAAGCAAAATTACATATTAAAATAAAAGCAGAGCGTTTAGAGAGCTTCACTGAATGAAATTTACAAATTCAAACTAAAACATAAGGCAGAATAAAACATTTTCAAATAAAAGTGCTTAAAGTGTTTTACTGAACTGAAATTTAACATTTCAAACACAAACATCCGAAGTTGAATAAAATATTTCAGAATAGTTTTGATTTAAACAACCAACATAACATTTAACTGGATGGTCTTATTCTCCAATAAATTTGAACCTAGAATAAAACTTCACACATTATAGTCAATATTTACAAAACTGAAACTAAGGTAAATAATAAAAAACAAATCTCAAACTCATTTATTTAAAACAGCATATAGGGCAGAACATTTTATGACATTTTTCTTGATTTTTTCTCGTTTTGACTTTTTTTTTTTTTTTTTTTTTTTTTTTTTACATCCAGCTTTATGTACTGTCGGGAGCTGTCAGAACATTTTTCCTCAGTGGACGTGAACACTTTCCTCTGTGCCTTTGTGACTGAGAAACTCCCTTAACAGGAGAAAGGACTAAAAAATATAGATGTTATAGTTAATGTTACTTTGCTTTACTTGTTATTGTTGTTAATTATTAATTATCTGACAGTCACTAAGATGAACTATTAGAGTTTTGCTGCTTCTTAGGAGTTACCACTTCGTGCTGAAACCTGACACCACAGTCAGGCTCTGTCTGGGCTCATTTGCATACTAACAGCTGATTGGATGATGACTGAGGGCTGTGTGTGTGTGCTGGCCCTGCTGTAAAACAGAGATAGAGGAAGCAGGCGCTGTTTTGTCCGTTTTTGGTGGATTTTCCGCTCCTGCAGTTACTTTGGTCAACTTTATTAGGCTGTATTACGTGTAGTTATATTGAAGTGTGCTTTCTCAACTTCTAAACTTTTGACTTGAGAGAGAGAGAGAGATGATGGGCTTGCAACAGAAGTCAGTGTTTTTATTCGGGGAGTGCCAGGTGCACTGGCACGACCAACAAAAAAAGTTAGGCGCTCTCTTACCAATTTTGGGTGCATGTGCCACCAAAATGGCACTCTGGAGCCCTGCCTTATGTTTTTGTTCTACATTTGGCGTCTTTTGGCATCATTAGCTTTTCTGTTGATATTTTGGCCTCTCTGTGATGGGTGTTATTTCAGGAAACCACTAGGGGGAGCAAAAGACCTCAGGCTGCATCAAAGTAACAAAACAAACATCAACAACAACAACAACAACAACAGACTCTTTAACTTTTAAATCCTGCAGAAAATAATTTGACTTAGTTTAACTCCCCTGTCAGATTCTGTCTTCACTGCAGCTCTGCAGACTTCTGTTGGTTCTCTTCGCTGCAGAACTTTAAGTTGATGTTTTAAAGATGTTCCTCAGTGCAGACTGGGGGGTGAAGGTCGGGTCATGACAACATTAAAACACTGCAGCCCCTCCTCTCTGTCATCAGACTGCAGGTGTTGTTCAGAGGAAAAGAGAAGTTTATCTTCCAGTTGTTAAACGTGATTAAAGCCCCCAGACCTGTTTTCTGATCTGGTTTTAAGGAGCAGGAGGACTAGAGCAGCTCCTCAGGTCCATGCAGGACCATCAGTCACAGAGCGGAGGAGACCCAGAGCCCAAATACTCATAAATGAACTTTTTCTTTTTGTGCTCTGAGGTCAATAGTCTGAGAAAGGTCATTATGTGGATCATATGCTCATACTTTCTTTTTTAACAGACGAGTGTCTCTACTGACGACGGCAAAGAGCTCCATTAAAACATGTGAAGGTTTTTTTCCCTATAAAACACACCAAAGTCCCCCCCCCACACACACACACACACACACACACACACACCTTTATTACTGTGACCTGTTTCAGACTTTACTTGTTATAAGATTAAAGCTCCATGTGCTAGGAAGTCCTCCCGGGAGATTAAAACACGATTGATACAGTTTAAAATCTTAAATCGAGTCTACTGGACCCCTGCAAAACTACATAGGGTGGGCTTGAGAGAAGACCCAGCCTGCTGGAGATGCAATGAGACAGCTGGCACTCTAACTCATATGTTGTGGTCCGGTCCGAAGGCTCCGAGCTGGTGGACAGCAATCTATGAAAACATCAAACTGGCAGTAGGTCAGGATTTTCCATTTACACCCAGCCTCTTTATCTTAGGGGGATCTACCTCTTTAAAAGGTTTTTCAGAACCTGAGGCAGGATGGATCCTCACAGCCATTATGCTGGGTCGAAAACTTCTTGTCAGGGAATGGAAAGCGAGGGATCTTCCTTGGTCCAGCTGTAGGTTTACCCAGTTAAGTGTAGCTGCAGCCTATGAGGAGATGACATATAGGATGCAAAATGGACTAGACTCATACTGTTCTAAATGGGGGAAATACATCAGCCTTGTTACAAGATAGTGTCTCTCAATTAGGCCAAGGCAGCTTGGTTACACAAAACAGCCATAACTGCTTTGCTTTGAATCAAATGTGCAAATGTATTATGATTAGCAAACATAAACAGTATGTTCTTATCTCGATGTGACAGATGGACAGCCTCCTACAGCTATCTTTCTGGTGGGTTTAAAGCTTGTAAGTAGAAGACAACTCAGCCTCTCAATGTAGTTTTTAGCTATGTTTAATTTAGATTTCCTTTTTTTCAATTTTTCTTTTCTGTTATCTAAATCTCTTATTTTGTACTTTGTTTTTATCTGTCTCTCTTCCTATTTTGTTTCTCTGACTACTAGCCTGATATCTAACTTATATATAACTTTGGTTATTGACCATCTGTTTTGATGTTGTTGTTTGATATGGAAAAAATAATCAAAAGTTTGGTCGTAAAAGCTCCATGTGTTGTGCCAAGGGCTGCATGATGGAGCAGCGGGCAGTGCTGTCGTCACAGGCAGAAGACAGCAGTGTTGACTTTAGTGGATCCTCCTGTTCTCCCCGTGCGTGCCTGTTTCCTCACACTGACCAAAAAAAAAAAAAAAACCTCCTTAAGCTGAATTGTGACTCATTTTGTGGCCCAGGATGTCTGGGTGCAGATGGATGTTTGTGTGGTGAGTTTCTATAGATAAACATGTTATTTTTTTGTTAACAACTTTTTATTTGCATTATTTAGAGCAAATATGCACAATGAAACACAACCAAGAAACAACCCCCCCCCCGCAGCATTACATAACATGTTATGGCCTATTTTACATCGGAGACAGAAGAAACATAAGGGCGTAATGATATGAATTAACAATGTAAAACATGAACGAACATAGGGAGACACATGAATTTTAAAGGAAGAGAAACTAAGACAAGGCTCTGGCTGTCTGAGGTTTTACGGTCTGCAGCTAAAGACCCTCACTTTGTCAGTAGCCAGGTTTACATGGAGCCTAATATTCTGATTAGAATCTGGTTAGAAGCCCAAACTGAATAAAGATGCTCCATATAAACACCTCAGTCAGAATAAACAGGCCAAATCTGAATGGAGTTTCATTGGGTTGCACTGGGGTAGAATATTCCTTTATCCAAACTGATTAAAAGTAAAATCCTGTCATGTAAACGGTGAATCTGAAAGGTGTCAGGCTGGGTTCTGTCTGCACATGCTCAGTCTGGACGTAAACGAGCAGTGACGTTTACTCACTTGGAAACATGGCGGCTTCCAAACAGAGCACACAGCACTGGTCTGAGAGTTTGTTTTTAATACAAACTCTAAAAGAACTAAACATTATAGACGGTAGGAAAACAAGAAATACTGAACTATTTAAAAAAGTCCATGAAAAACTCAGTGAAGCCGGGATAGACTAAAACGAACAAATAAGAAACAGCTGGAAAACTCTGAAGGCTACTATAAGGCTAAACAGCACAACCCTTAAATAATTCAATAAAACACCTACTTACCTCCATCTTTGATCAACTATGTGATGTTTAAATAGATCTGAGCGTATCACGTGTCTGTAAAACAGCTGCTCTGATTAAATGTTGTGGCTCATGGAAACACCAGATCAGAATAGATCAGGTCACATGTAAACAGCTCACCTGAGAAAGTCTGCATGTAAACCTGACTAGTGCAGGACGCCCGTGCGTGGATTGTTTGGCAGTATATGTTCTTGCCTCTGAAATCTCTAAATGTAGATAAACGCTCACGTTATTAAAACCAACAGCCTGTTTTTGGTTAAATCCTCCAAATGAAGCAGCGTCCTGGCTGTCAGTGGCTGTAAACTAAAATCTGGAAGTTCACTTTTCTGTTTTTCTGCTGAATCTGTGATGCAGAAATGTTGCTGAGACAGTCTCTGCTCTGAAGCAGCAGGATCACGTCCCTGATTGTTTTACTGTCAGACACATGAAGACCAGGCTGCTGATGCAGACAAACCTCCTGCAGAGACTCCCAGCCATCGCTCATCCAGACTCAGTTTGAGCTGTGGATGCTGAAGCAGGTCAGCAGATCCTCGATGTTTAAGCTCAGAAGAACTGAAAAACTCTTTAACAGCCTCACAAAGCTCTCCCAGTAACAGGTTTTAATGTCAGATTTCAGAAAATGTTCCTGTTGTTAACATCATTTAAATAAATAACGTTGGGAAGCTCCCCTTAAACATTTTGACCAGTTTAATCCCTGCAATAATCTGAAACCTCAGAGCCACTGCTCACATTGTTTAACCTTTTACTAAACAAGATTCAGAACAAAAAAAACATTTTTAGGTTTTCGGGCCCCATCTGGTTGTGATGCTTAAATAAGGGAGGCAGGTGATAAAGTCAGAAGCATATACCCAAACATTTTAAAACATAAAAATTAATTGAACAGAACTCTAGAAGATCCACAATTATTATAAAAGAGTTGTAAAAAATAAAACTAATTGAAGAAAAAATAGATAAAAACAAACCAAGTAAAATAAAACTGGAGGTAAAATCAGGAAAGGCTGTAAGAAAAATCATCGACTTGTTACTTTTGCTGCTTCAATAAAAAAGTGAATTTTAGAGCTCACCCATGTTTAGAAATCCTGTGAGTTTGCACCTCTGACTCTTTCTTAAATAAGAAATATTATTATTGGGGGGTTGATTTGGTCTTATGAAACTACATTATATCATCTAAGCTTTAATATTATCACTACTATATATTACTTTTTATTCATCATAACTGTTATTCAGTTGAAGTTTGCCATGCTTGTAGTTTTCTCCATGCATTATTGTTCATGCAGGTTTTTAAATGCCATAAATAACCACACATTTATGGTTATTAATTGTAAAAAATAAAAATGACAAATATTAGCTCCCCATGTTCTCACCATTACCTCCGCCAAGAAGGTTATGTTTTCAGGAGAGTTTGTCTGTCTGTGAACAAAATAACTCAAAAAGTTATGAAGGATTTTGATGAAATGTTCAGGAAATGTTCAGCATGAGAAAAGGAAGAACTGATTCAATCTTGGTGTTGATCTGGATCAGCGTCTGGCCGCCATGATGAAAAATGTGATTTTCCAATCCAAGGCAAGTGTCCTGCCTCTGCTCAAAGGAGATGCTAATGGAACAGCCTACAAAGGCATCCGGAAACGTCAGACTCTTTGTGGAGTTTTATGGATGTGGATGCTTTACGAATTGGTTTATTGTTTCATATCTTGCAGACACGACCGAGGATGAATTGCTTATATTTTGTTTGCCTATGTTTTGATGATATTTTGGTTTCTGATATTTTTGTTATAATAAATGAAGGTACACAAAAATGCATGGTGTATGTTTAATATGAACTGAAGTAAGGTTCATTGTTGCAGCATTTTTTTTTTCCTGCAGAAATGGAGAAGTATGTTAATCTGCTAAGTTCATCAGATGCACACATTAGTTTTATGCAGCTTCTTTGTGCATTGCATACATCAAATCTCAATCTCCATCTTATTAATGCATTATTTCCGATGCAAATCAATGTTCAGCATCTGCCATCTTGTTATTTTCAGAGGTGTATTTTGTTACTTCTATTTGAATTGGAATTTACCACGCCTCCGTTGGAGCGTCTCTCTGGATATATATTTTCCTTCCATTTTTTCCCTTTTTTTTTCCTGTAGATTCGCATTGCATGTTGGGTATTTATAGCCATGGCATAAGCAGCGGATACACTTGTGTATCCTTGGTCAATTAACCAAACGGAGGACATATGCCTCCGGAGGACATGAACATTGGAACAGCACTTGGGCAGCGACTGATGATGTGGATGCCTGCACGCCCACATCAGACCACAGTTTCATTAATTTTTTAATGAATTTAACTAAATTAAAAAACAGTCTGTCTTCAGGAGGTAACCTGAACTAAAATAGATATCATTATGAATCCAGTTGCTAATGCTATGTTTTCATGGTCAAGGAATCTAAATATTTAGATGAAATAAAGGCAGGACTAATATTTATGGTGAAAATCACAATATGGGTGAGGACTGTGGCGCTGGCGGAGGTCTGCGCTCTCTGAGTGCTTTCTAGTTTTGTCTTTTTATTCATCATAACTGTTATTCAGTTAAGGTTTGCCATGCTTGTAGTTTTCTCCATGCATTATTGTTCATGCAGGTTTTTGACCCTATAAAGCCAATTGTATTATATTTGATACATACTTTTATAATAACTCTTTCTACTCAATATGATCAACAAATTACAAAAAAACATCTGAATACAATCAGATAAATGATAAAAATGTCCTCAAATGGATTATTATGAGATACAAAAAATCTATATGTTGAATTTTCTGGACATTTTGATTTTTATAGATTTTAGCAGAAAGTGAAACAAACATTTCAGCTCCAAAAAAATTAGAATTTTCTGGCTATAATCTACGGTCTTGGGCCTTAAAGGGTTAAATGCCAAAAACAACCACACATTTGTGGTTATTAATTGTAAAAATATATATATATACATGATAAATATCAGCTCCCCATGTTCTCATGATATATAATCTTGTTCACATTTTTTTATTGTATTGTATTTATTTATTTTTGGCTCAGTTTAACATGCTCTAAGCCAACACTTGTGTATCTGATCACCTAAGCAGAAGCCATGAGAGCTCATATTTAAGATTCAGGAGCTTTATGATGATTTATGGTGATTGTTTATATCTCTCATGTGCTGATACAGTTTCACACTTTAATGAATTTAACTAAATTAAAACAGTCTCGTCTTCAGGAGGTAAAAATACAGAATGAGTTTTATTATCTGTGCTCATGTCCAGGTTTCTAGAACTAAAAGATTCAGACTGATTTATCAGTAAACTATGAAGGAAACTGTTGAAGTGTTACAGCCGGCCCCGGTCTCCCCTGTGAGCAGGCTGCAGATCAGAGTTGAAACAGCGTCTCTGTTATTAATCTGTATCATCCTGTCCCGTCTCTGATGTCAGACTCTCCAAACATGAAACCTGCCTCAGGTGCTGCAGCAGGTTTCTGTGCTGCACCTGAGGGCCCAGACACACCTGTCTGAGTTAGTAGGCACATGTCAGTGTTTAGGGGAATATCAACCAAACTTTATTTATATGACCTTTTTTCTACGACATATGTAACTCTAAGTATGGCCGCTCTCTCCTCACAGTTAAACAGTCTCATTAAACCCAGACTTTGGGAAAGGCCTCACCTGGATCACCACCCTCTGTCTTTTTTAAAGATCATTTTGTGCCTTTATTGACAAAGAGAGAGAGTAGAGGAGACACTCTGCAGTCAGGCCACAGGCTGGACTCAAACCCTGGACCATGTGTGTGGGCGGAGCCTGGTTACTCACCGCTCTGCCAAAACCTTACCTGTTCATGTTTGTGATGCAGGAGTGAATCTGACCGATGGAGCTCAGCTCAAAGCTGCACGCTGAGGTTCAGAAGAGTTTGAATAATGGTTTTCTTTCTCTTTGTGTCAGCCCTGTGATTGGCTTGGTGTGTCCTGCTGTCACTGAATGGTGTCTGATCCAGGTTCAGCACCTCACAGGTCTGTGGGGGACCAGGGGAAGAGGGGGTGTGTAGATGGATCTGCTCAAACCAAGGTCAGGTCTACAGGCTGGGTGCTCCAGGATGCTGCTCCGCCCACTCTGTAGAGCCCCGCCCACTCCACAGAGCCCTGCCCACTCTACAGAGCCCCACCCACTCTTCAGAGCCCCGCCCACTCCGTAGAGCCCCACATAATGGCATACAAATGTTCTACTCATACTAAGTGTGACGTCAAAATGAGTATGTAGTGTGTTCACATTAGATAGTATGAAAAGATTGAGTGAGAAATACCAGGATGTATACTATATCAGAAAAAATTAAGTATGAGAGGTGGGCATACTAGTCACACTCAAACGCCCCATAATGCATTGGGATACGTAGGTACGCATTAATCAAGTGCCGGAGGCGACAGACGGATCATCTTCAGTGTCTGCGGGCAGTCAACATTTTATTGTATTCAGGAAGTTACTGATTATAATATTATTAAAATCATAAATGTTAAATCGTCTTCAGACCGGCATTCAGCTAAAAATTAGCCACTAGCAAACTTCCCGTTTTCAAAATAAAAGCATTTTGTATTATCTCCTTTTAGTTCTTTAACACTTTTGTGAATTGGGCTCTTGTTTTGAAGTTTCTTCGATAGCTTACTGGCGCACATAGCGGAATGTCCAAAATGCCGAAATTAAATTAGTATCCATTCATTTTTTGGCTCAAATGACCACATGTTGGTATTCTACATGGAGACTTTCTCTCCTAAAATGCTCTCTGAACCTTCAAATGTGGTGAATCAACAGAGATATTTGATAGCCTGGTGTGCTTCTGATTTTTGTCGTCTGAGGTTTGAAATGCATCATGGGAAACTGAGTAGTATACTACAGTGTGAACGGTTGGCATCCTAATCATACTTACAGTATGTAGTATACAGTATATACACATGAGTATGTGGTACGTTAGTGTGCCATTTCGGACACAGCCCACTCTGCAGAGCCCCGCCCACTCTGCAGAGCCCCGCCCACTCTCCACTGAGCAGTATGTAGAAGTCTGTTGTGTTTGTGATGCTCCGTCACACCATGCTACAGACTGAGTGGTTAGAAACAGTTTCTGCTGCAGGTGACTGTGGAGCAGCCTCACCTGTTACATAAGGGGTGGGGTGGGGGGTGGGGGGGGGGTGCTGTTAATAGTTGTGCTGTAGGTGACTGTGGTGTGTGTGTCTCACAGTAAACATGGCTGCTGTGTGACTAAGAGCATGTTTGTTTGTCTGCTCATATCTGAGTGGATCATTAGCCTGTGTGGGGGGTGTTGTGTGTAAACATCATTCTGACGCTCTGCCTCACCGGCTGTTCCCGTCTGAGTCAGCCTCCCCCTGCTGCAGCTTCAGCAGCTTGAACACTCTCATGAAGAAGACCGACAGGGTTCAGCTCAGACAGAGGGTCAAAGGTCACCAACAGGTTCAACTTCCTGCAAATTAAAATAAAAAAAAAAACACTGGTGCAGCTCAGCAGGAGGTCTGTGGTTCAAACATGTCTGTGTGCGTGCTCTCCCTGTGCATGTGCGGGTTCTCTCCTGCTTCCTCCCACAGACCCAGAACCTTCATATGAGGTTAACTGGAGACTCCAATAGGTCTGACTGAGTGTTTGTTTGTTTCTTTAGTCAGCCCTGTGATTGGCTGACAGCCAGTCCAGGGTGTACCTCAGCCAATGACAGTTAGGGTAGGCTCTGGACCCCTGTGACCTTGTAAAGAATAAGCAGTGAAGATAATGAATGGACTGATAGATGGATGTGGACATAAGTGTTTATGGTACGTCCTGTGAGCCACACTGTGAGGCACACTGTGAGCAGCTGGACCCTCTCAGGACGTCCTGCCTGGAGTTAACAAATCCTGACTTTGATCATTCTGAAGCTGTGAAGTTAACGTTTTTCTGATCCTGTCAGAATTTAAATGTGAGGCAGACGGTTATATTTTGATCTGCTACTAAATAAAAGACATACATTTTGGTCTATAATGACAAATCAGCCTGGATTAACTGAGCAGGATACCCACCCTGGTCGTTGGTTACTGAGTCTGAGGGTGTGTTGTGTCAATCGTCTCGGTGTAAACCGCTCTAATAAAAACAGAACTGCTGTTAACAGACGTCTTTTATAGTTAAAGTGAGATATGTTTTAGATTATTTTTTTTTGTTCCTGCTTTACTGGAATCAGAAACGATAGCTGACTTCACCCAGAAGGACAAACTCCAGCTTCTGTGGGAAAAACCTTCATTTCTTTAAATTTCAGGGTAGGGGTGGGCGATATGGCAAAAATATCATATCATGATTTTTTAAAAATAAAATCAGGATCATAATTTTATCACGATTCTTTTTTATGTTGATTTTTCTAAACTAATGTGAATGTTTGACACATTTCCCCTATGTCTAACATATAAAACATGTAAAACCCTAAAAGAAAAAAAAAGTGAATTTAGGCCAAAGAAACTTTCTGAACAGGTTTTAATTTAAGGTAATGAACAACAATAAAGTGCACTTTTGTAACATAAAAACTAAACACACCAAACAGCTTATTGAAAAGGGTCAAATATAAATGCAAACTTAAGTAACTGGTTATCTCTTAAAGTTTAACAGTTTAGAACAAATGTTATCTAACTGTAATGTCTATAATCTGAGTGAATAATACAGCTGCTTTAGAACAGATTTTTGTTCAGACATCTTCAAGCTTTTATCTCCTTTTCTCTTTCCACCATGGCTTCACGCTACATAACCAAACAGGAGATCCCATCATGCACTGGGGTAATGTGCTACGATTGGTTAGTCTGGTGCGCGTCAAAGTCTCTGCACCCACACAGACGATCTGACGATCTTTCTGCTTTATGAGATCATCCCCACGTTATAATCCTTAACGATTTAATATCATCATATTGCACGCCACTATTAAGGGGCAACTTAAAGACATAAGAACCTCAGTGTGAGTCAGCCTGTCCTTCTGTTTGTCTGACTAAAGTTTTTAAGCAGCTCTTAGATAGACAGCCCTCACTGTGGTGGACTGCAGACTGAAATAAATCATCCCTGCTGTTCTGGAGTGAAGACGAGGCTCTTCGTCTTCAGGCCTGGTTTCACTGCAGCTTTGCCTCAGGGTCTGTTTGTTCTCACACTTGTCCTAAAAAAACTGCCCCCTTCAGGACGTCCTACCCAGGAGGAGGAAAGGGGAGGGCTCTCTTTGGCCAGATGCAGATCAGACTGTAGGCAGGTGGAGTGATACCTGCTGCTGTCAGTAAAACCACGGCTCCATGGGCAGATCCATGGGCCTGGTGTTGGCCTGTGTGGTACTTTCCTGTTTCATTGTGATCTTCTGATTGATCCTGATGGTCGTAGGTCTCCATCACTGTCACTGAGGCTCTGTATTTGAGTGTTAATCAACAGTCTCTCTCTTCTATATATATTCACGGCGCCCTCTGGTGGTCCAGTCTGAGTAACACCACACACTCTGTGGGGTCTCCCTCTGACCTGCAGTGACATGATGACCTTCATTTATCACTTATATGTTAAAAAGACGAGCAGCTGCAGGTCTGCACATCATGTGGGAGATTTTTCATCTTTTTGTCTTAAACAAAGGGTTAATTTTCCTTCTTTATTTTTTATTCAGCCCTGATGTGACTGCAGCTCATTCACCTTAAAGCAATCATACTTATGAATGTTTTAAGTTTAGAGGAAATATTTTATCATAGACGATATGTGATGATCTGGTGATGTTATATGATATTATATTAGAGCTTATATTGTGTATAAACCATAGAGTTAATCAACATGAATAAAGTCAGTCTGATAAAGGGGCATTAGCTGCTCCTGATGGCAGGAGGGCTTCTCCTCTGTTTGGACGTCAGAGTTTTTCTGCTCTAACTGCTCATGTTTGAACCATTTAGTCACTAAAAAACTCACTGAATTAAACTCTTAAAAAGTCCCAGTTTGTCCGGTTAACCTTCGGTTCTACAGAAACATGCAGCTCAGCAGAACGGGCAGGAGCCTCTAAAGATAGAGACCCACTGTGGTTTGTCATTTTCACCTGGTTTGAGCTCATCAGCAGGTCAACAGAGATGACCTCTAACCCGGGACGAGGGCCAGATGACCAGGGAGCAGCGTCTGCTGCTGGTTAGTCTGAAAAACACTTTGACAAATTATAATCCTGAATTTAAAGAAATAAGAACAGCCTGCTGTTTTAAAGAGTGTTTAGAGACCTGAGGTGGTCTAAGAGACAGGCAGGACGTTATGCCCCAGTCACACATTCCCGTTTCTCATGGCGATTGTGCACAACCGTACACGATTGACAAGGCTGGTGTGATCGCCATGACACAGGATGAAATGACTGTCTCACCCCTGGACACACCCTGTAAATACACCGTCAGTAGAGCTGCTACAGTGCTTCAGCGGCATCATCCCGCTCCAGTTAGGTTAAAGCTGGTGTCTACGATTTGAAACCGCAGCCTGCCCTCCTTCCCTCACCTCTCCCCTCCGTGTTCCAAGATCCCGCCCCCAGCTCGTGACGCCTCATATAGCCCCCTCGGACAGAGCTACGAGCGACTAGCACAATATATCAGCAGCAAACTCAATCAAAAACAGCTCAGCTCAACTGAAAGTATCAAACACGACAGACATCCCCCTTGTAACACACAGCAGTAGCCATTTCAATTGGACCGGCGGCAATGTGGGTCTGGCGCCGCCAGAGCGGAGCCGAGTGTGGGGGAGGATTTATCTTTCTCAGCCTGTCCTCCCCAGCTCAGCTTACAGTGCTAACGATTAGTGGCTAACAGGCTAACCCGCTCCCCTACAAGTTATTAGCCAGGACAGGCACAGACTAACCAGAGTTATTCAGCAGACATCTCCCACTGTAGTAAACAAAGCCATTACCTGATCAACCAGGGGCGAAACGGTCGATGCTGAAGGTCTGACGGCCGGCTGAGGCTATTCGTTAGCCGTTAGCGTTAGCCGTTAGCCGTTAGCCCGCTAACAGGCCTCAACCCGCGGGCAGAGCTCCGTTGGGCCCAGCAGAGGGAGGCGGCTTGTCTCGGCGCTAGGCTTTTCGGCTCCATGATAGTTCAGTAGCTAACGCTGCTAGCTGCTCACGGAGGTAGAGGAGGAGGCGGGACCATGGCGCACTACGCATGGCTGCGTGGCGAGGAGACGAGGATTGGATGGACTCACAGACCAACTCACGGACCAATTAATAGTCGCAGGTTCTTAGGTTTGATTGGTCAGCTAGTATGCAGCTTTTCAGCGGATATACTGAATGGATTTTTTTCATTCTTTTTGGTCTTTATACTGTGTAGATAGGACCATAGGACCATAACAGCCTTATAAACGGTGTTATTAATATGTACAAAGCTTCCAAATCGTAGACCATAGCTTTAATACAGCGATATGATGAGGACTCCATAAATTTCCATCCTGCTGACACGACGTCAGCCCCGCTCGAAGTTTAGTCCGCGCCACATAAGCCCCAACTGAGCACCGTTGTTTGCGCTGTCTTAAACGGGACACAGTCGGGCACAATCGGATACATCCTTGTCAGTCGTCTTCATAAAGCTTTCAGGATTGAGCCACGATCAGCCCGACTGAGCTCCGTACATGCCACGCTAATAACGTTCACATTAGGTCTGCATTCTGCTTCCATCCCGCTGTACTGAGAGCGGCAATTCTCCACGACAGTTTTGAACAGTTCAAAACTGTCAGGACCCTTCCACGTTCCCCGCCGTTCATCCACGACTATACAACGCTGATCCAGACAAAGTAGCGCATGCACCACGACCAAAGCACGCTTTATCAGGATTATGACAGTCGTGCACAATCACCATGAGAAATGGGAATGTGTGACTGAGGCTTTACCTGAGCTAATGCCACACCAAGTGTTAGCCTGGCTTACTTTATTAAACCTGGCTTACTTTATTAAACCTGGCTTACTTTGATAAGCCTGGCTCTCTGAGTGCTTTAACATGTTTTATTGTGTTTGCTTTAAACGTACAGTGAAATATCAGTTTTCATTTTTCTTATTTTCTGCTGTTTATTGTCTCATTTTCAGGCCCTGACTGAGAGGTTTGGTTAAAAATGCTGAACAGGGTCTGTAAGTGTCAGGGTAAATCACTCTGTCTGTTCCCCAGCTCTGTGGTTATTGATCAGCTGATTGGTCACACCACGTTGACACCTGATTTTACTCCATTGTCTATGCTGCCTGTTGGCCTTGTCCTTGCTGGGCTTACATCACACTGGTAGGTGTTTGGGGAGGACTCTTTGTCTGGATCATAGAAGTGCTGCCCAAAGGTACCTGTTTAACTCACTGAAGGGCCTTTAAAGCCAAAGAGCAGAAAATGGGCTGTTTAAATGTCCAGCAGGGGGCGTCCTTCCTGCTCACTCTGAGGCAGAGAGCAGCTAACCTGCTGCTCCGTGAACACTGATGTTTGATAAAAACTACCACGGGCTGTTTGTTGGATGTGTTTGTGTTTTCATGTTTGCAGATTCTTTCATCAGGAGCCCCGGGGCAGGGATAAGGTTAAGGGGGGGGGGGGCCTGTAGCCCGTATGTAGACCCTGCTCTCGTGAGGACTGATCCTCCCTCTCTGCTCTGCTCTGTGCTCTTCGCTCTGCCCTGAACTCTGCTCTCATCATCGTGCAGCTCGTTAGACTCAGGACGGTTTTATTCAGACTCAGGATCTTTTTCAGCTTCAGGATCTTTTTCAGACTCAGGATCTTTTTCAGACTCAGGATCTTTTTCAGACTCAGGATCTTTTTCAGACTCAGGAATGTCTCCCATAGTCAAGAGCCCAGAGTGCACGCCGCTGCTCTGTCACTGCAAACTTGCGTGCACCAACAACACGCTGTCGCTGATGTTTGGCTGTAAGGTAGGTCTGGACTGAAGTGGACCAGCTCCTCTGCTGCTTCACTTTCTGTCTCTTAAACTGAGAGTTTGATTTTCATGAGGTTAAAAACTACCTTAACGTTAAACCCTGCATGCCCGTGCTCTCCATCTGCCCCCTTGGAGCCACATTCCTGCTTACTGAGGCTTAATGAGGGCGTATTTATAGCTGCTGATGTTTCTGCATCTCTGCTGTCAGCCTGCATCCATCAGAGGAGGAGGTCCTCTGCTCCAGTCTGCAGCTCCTCAAACACCCCTCTGTGGGACGGCCCACCTGACCCTCCAACCACAGCTTTGACCTCTGACCCTCCAACCAGAGCTTTGACCTCTGACCCTCCAAACCGTGGGCTGATGTTCTCCTGATCCCCCTGATCCTCCTCGTTCTCCTGATTCTCCTTGTTCTCCTTGACTTTAGTTAAATCAGTAGAAACTTGGGCTGAGTGATTCATCGTTTTCTGATCTAAATTACAATTTTAGCAACGCAATCTTGTGATCACCAAAGCAGCATTTTTTTGCAGCGCTCCTAACTGTCCCAGGAGATCTGTTGTGCCGACTATTTCACACAGACTGTTTTACACATTTGCAGCAATCTGCATTTACAGAAGTGCTGTGAGCCGGTCAACAAAACAAAGCTTCTTTTCAGGAGTCGAAGTTGGAGTTTCCCTTAAATGATGAAAACAGATTATTTATAATAATAATAATAATAATAATAATATATTTTAGTTATACAGCGCTTTTCAAAAACTCAAAGATGCTTTACAAAGATAAAAGGATAAAAGTGAAAATAAAAAACAACAAACAGAGAAAACTAGGTGACAAGAAAATACAGAGCCAACCAGAGGGCCTCCAACAAACAGAAAAACAGTTAAAAAATAAGTATATATTGTTTATGAGATTATTTATTATTATTTTATTCATAATATTTGTCATCATTATTAGATGATGAATAATATGTTTAGTGCTTTTCATCGTTGATTTCCACTGTTTATACTGTAAACAGTGAATACTGCACTGAAGCTTGATCTGAAGAAAATCATGGATTGAATTATAATCATAATTCTGCACAAAGAATCACAGTTAGATCTTTTCCTGAAATAATTCAGCCCTCATAGAAAACCTGAATCTACAGAAATTAAAACAGCCTGCTTTTAAAACAGTGTTTAGAGACCTGGGGAGGTTTAAGAGACAGGCAGGACATTACAGGAGCTAACGCCAAGGTCAAGCCTGGCTAACTCTAACAAGCCTGGTTTACTTTAAAAAGCCTGGCTAACTCTAACAAGCCTGGCTTACTTTAAAAAGCCTGGTTTACTTTAACAAGCCTGGCTTACTTTAACAAGCCTGGTTTACTTTAAAAAGCCTGGCTTACTTTAAAAAGCCTGGCTAGCTCTAACAAGCCTGGTTTACTTTAAAAAGCCTGGCTTACTTTAAGAAGCCTGGCTTACTTTAACAAGCCTGGTTTACTTTAAAAAGCCTGGTTTACTTTAAAAAGCCTGGTTTACTTTAACAAGCCTGGTTTACTTTAAAAAGCCTGGTTTACTTTAACAAGCCTGGTTTACTTTAAAAAGCCTGGCTAACTTTAACAAGCCTGGTTTACTTTAAAAAGCCTGGCTTACTTTAAAAAGCCTGGCTTACTTTAACAAGCCTGGTTTACTTTAACAAGCCTGGTTTACTTTAAAAAGCCTGGCTTACTTTAAAAAGCCTGGTTTACTTTAAAAAGCCTGTCTTACTTTAACAAGCCTGGTTTACTTTAACAAGCCTGGTTTACTTTAACAAGCCTGGTTTACTTTAACAAGCCTGGTTTACTTTAAAAAGCCTGGTTTACTTTAACAAGCCTGGTTTACTTTAAAAAGCCTGGCTTACTTTAAAAAGCCTGGCTTACTTTAACAAGCCTGGTTTACTTTAACAAGCCGGGCTTACTTTAAAAAGCCTGGTTTACTTTAACAAGCCTGGTTTACTTTAAAAAGCCTGGCTTACTTTAACAAGCCTGGTTTACTTTAACAAGCCTGGTTTACTTTAAAAAGCCTGGCTTACTTTAAAAAGCCTGGTTTACTTTAACAAGCCTGGCTCTCTTAGTGCTTTTTAATGTTTTCGTGTGTTTGCTTTGATATTCACAGATAAACTGAGAGGCTGTAGCTCGTATCTTAAACTTGTTCTTTGGTTGAATTGATGGACGCCCTCGTTGGCTTAGAGCACGTGCCTTAGAGCAGGAGGGTTGCTGGTTCAACCATGGGGGCCACGACAGGCTCCTGCCCCTGTGGTGAAGATGATGATGGATAAACCAGAGAGAAGCTCAGTGTAGATCAAACCAGACTTCACGTTTCTTTGTCTTGGTGGCCTTGGGCTCACATGTTTCCTATGTTAGTCAGCTGAGGTCACTCTCACTCCTAAACTTTGGAGTTGCATCATTATTTCATTTTTCTCCTGGTTTGGTCTGAACCTGCTGCAGTGAAGTGGGCTCCCATCACCAGTTGAGGCTGTAAAGTTAAAGTGTCTCTGTGGACTGGAAACACTCATCCAGCTTTGAGCTCTGACTCTGTTCAGCTCAGATCAGTCTGCAGTGTTCTGTCCCATCAAATAAAGATGAAGATGTATTTAGGCTGCATCAGGTGGCACTGGTTTGTTGACTGGAGGGATGTATAAACGTATTAGCAATGCTAATGCTAGCTGTGCTCTGTGTTAGCTTCCAAGCCTCAGTTCACTCCCACGCACCGAGGGCTCCATCTACTCAAGGCTAGTGTGTATTAAAACACCTGCAAACTTGAAAGTGAGAGCAAATCTGATCTACTAACCGGGTGCACTGAGGACTGCGTCTGTCAGATGAGCAGAAGAGCATGCACAGTCCATTCAGACTGTTTGTCCTCATGAATGTGCAGAATACATGCAGATGATCAGAGCGTGCACAATACTGAAGGAGGAGGTGCAAATGTGATCATTTAGCACCTGCAATGTGATTTATCAAAACCATCAGAGACTGTGCACGGTGTTTTTGAGTCTGAATTTAGAACGTTTGAAAAGCAGGTGCAAAAAGAGCGCAGTGTTACGAGCGTGAGGCTGTGATCATGGAGGCAAACAGGGGTCATGTTAACTGAATATTTTCCATCACCGACTGAATTTTTTCACATTTTGACTGTCATTATGAAGAACTGGAACAGAGGGACGATCCAGTCTGCTATGAAGGCACAGGTGTAAACCAAACCCTCTCTGCTCTGCGCTCTCCATCACAGAGGAGGTCATTTAATCTGTGTAAAAACAAAAAACATTCATATCCATAATCACTCTGTTGGTCACTCAGAGCTGACTGCATCACACTCTCCACACACTGACAGAGTTCAGAGGCTGTCAGTGTGGAAAAGGAAACAGTTACTGTAAGACTGCTCCTCACATGAGAGCTTACTGATGATGAAGCTGTACAGCCATGTGAATGTTTCATTGCAATTAGAAATAGAAAATTAAGAATGACTGATAGAAATATGGCATGAGGTGAAAGTGACCATCTTGTTTGTCCTAATGACATGTTCTGCTCTCTCAAACTCTCCATGATGACAGCTGGTAGCTCACACAAAATCCTCCTTTAAAGAGGGCGGTCAATTCCACACACAGTGATAGTAGATCACCTGCAACACACCCACTATTAGCACGTGCAATTTTTTAATTTGCACATGTAATTTAGCACCTGTTATTCTGGATCTTAGTAGACCAGCCCTGAGGGTGTCTGCCTGAATAGAGGACTTCAATGGTTTGAAGAGTTAAACTGGAGACCTCTTCAGGTCAAATGTTAAATTTTTTTAGTCACAATTTTATAAAAACTGAAGCAAATACACAAAAGTATGAACACGGTGACTTCATCAGCTGTGACACCTCGTCAGTGTGGCTGTAAAGACACTCAGGAAAGATCAGGAGCTGCAGGTTTATAACTGAAACAGCAGGAATTCTCTAAATATGTGAGAAGCATGTAAATAAGGAGACAAACAGTTTTTGCCGTTGTTCCTTAGCCTTGCAGAGCAGACTGACCTGCCTGATCCTGAATCCTGCATCTCCGTCCTGCCAGCCGCCACTGTCCAACAGATTCACTGCTAAATGCTTAACGGGCCAATCAGAGAAGAGAGGCGGGAGCAGCAGGAGTGATGACAACAGGAAGAGACTTGGCAGGAAGTGAAGTCACTTCCTGTTGTACAAATAATGGAGGCTAACGTCGGTTAGCCATCATGGTTACTCAGTTATACTTGGCAAAATCTGCTCTCCTGATAAGTTTAATTTGTAGGGATTGTCTTTGACGAGGTTCATGCCACGTAAAAGTGTTAAATGAAACATCTGTGTGGGATCATTTAATGTGAAACAATAGTCTCAAGGTAGTTAAGCTAGCGGCTAACGGCTAACAAGGGAAAACAACAGTCGGCCGTTAGCCGTAGCAGCTCACAGTTAGCCGCTAACAACAGTTAGTTGGTCTGGGATGAGTGTTTTGAGCCAAATGATCGTCCAATCACGAGCTGCTGTTGTTGTTGGAGGTTCTGCCTCGGGGCTCCTCTCTGATGGATTAGAGAAATATTTTCAGTATGGAGCTGTTCATCTGACATGGCAGGATAGTTATTCCTGACACCATAAATGTTTGTGTTCAGTCTCTTTTCTGTCCTCTGATGTAAAGAGATTCATGACAGCACATTGTGCAGATAACTGCCCCGACATAGATTTGATATTTACTCCTTCAGTGAGTGAGTCAGATCTAACTGAAGTCTTCTAGACGTGATCATCAGATTCAGCTTCACTGGATGATCTGAGGAGGAATAGATTCAGTTAGAGAAGATCCTCTGACAGAAACTTGATCTTAACGTAAAAATAAAAAGCAGAGGACAGGTGCTGGTCCTTCAGCTCTGGTTTTTGTCTGAATGAATCAGGACAGCGGGGGTGGTGGGGTGGTGGGGTGGGGGGGCACTGACTGCAGGTTCATCAAGTCATAAAGAAGGAGGTCAGTGCACACAACTGCAGGGGAGTCCAGGCGGAGAGCAGGGAGGCCTGGAGCCGCCCTCGGCCATGCCAGCACACATTTCCATCTCATCCTGACTCTGCTACTCACAGAGGGGGTCCTCTGCATGGACCAGCAGCACACGTCAGCGAGCTCGGCCCGGCGTGGACTACGAGAGCCCACGGAGAGGGAAAGAGCAGCTACGACATGATGAATAATAATAATAAGAGTGTGATTAAAGAGCAGCTACGACACGAGGCTGAAAGGGAATAATGAGAGTGTGATTTAAGAGGAACAGGCAGAAACAGAACAGGTCTGAGGCAGAACGACTGTAAGTGCAGTCGAGAAGATAATAAGAGACGTTTACACAGTCAAGAATAACACAGAGGTGATGGTTTGGTGGAGTGAACGACCCACATACAAACTCCTGCTGACCCAGGTTCAGATCCAGCCTGCAGACTCTCTCTAATCTTTGTCATCAGCCTTTCCACTGTCTCTCTGCCAACTAAGGAACAAAAATGTCCAAAATTAATGAATACATTTATAATATATAAGAGGGGTGCATGCCTGCATCAGCTCAACATCAGCCTGTTTTTAACCATGTGGTGAGCAGATGTCATTTTATTCACTGCTAACATCTGATCAGCTAACTGAGGATTCAGAGAAGACTTGTGAATAGGACCATAAAGACAAACAGCTGTTTTTTAAGCTCCAACATGAAGGTAGAATAATGTGAGGGGTCTATGTATCAGCTAATGATCATCTATAGATAACTGAAAACAAAGAAAATATTTTAAATATGGTATTATAAAGTCAAAGTTAATTTCTAAAGCATGTTCAACAACAACCTCAGTTGACCAAAGTACTGTACAGGTTAAAATAAAACCTTGCCTACAGTAAATATTCATAAAAACAGTAAGAGGTGACAGATGGGTGTACGTGGGCTGAGTTAGATTCTTGTTTGAGGACTATTTTTGTTTATTCACATTCATTTTTAGATCAATATACATTGGACCCTTTAATCAAGGTATGCACTCTCACTTTAGGCATATATACATGTATATACTTTGTATATGTTAGGCCTGGGACGTTATGCTTTTCTCCTGATTTGATTTTTTAAAATTTTTTAGGTGCTGATTCGATTTAAATTGTGATTCTACAATATTGCCCATTTTTTCAATCTTTAGTTAGCTTTTTTAACCCCAGTGAAAAAGATGAACAATGATGATGCCTACAGACTATATCAGGAAAAATACACATCACATGTGAGTCTGTTTTTAGGATTTATTCAGCAATATAATTTAACCAGCTGTTTATACTCTCTCTTCAAAAGACTGGACTGACTTTAAAAGTGGATTATTAACACAGACTAACATGAAACATTTACATTTGGAAAAAATCTATAGAAGAAAAAAATTGATTTAAAAATCGTCAAACAAAAAGTCCTGATAGTTATGCGAGTCGATTTCCTCTCCCGCCCCTGATATTCATGTATGTATCTGTATTGTGCTGCACAGATTTGCAGCACTCGACTGGACGAAGCCGTGACCTCAGCCGTTTGTAATGACGCTGCCAAAATGTCATCTCAACCAATCTTTACTCACAGAGGCGGGACTTAAGGCCATCTGACCAATAGCAGCTCAGAATTGTCAGTCAGACACTGGTATGGCAGAGATGATGGCACTTGTGGATATCTTTCTTTTTCGGCCCTGGAGTTTGACACTTGGACTTCACACAGGGGAGAAGAGTTTATTATTGTTTCACTTCTTAAAGAGAGAGTGAAGGATATGCAGGAAGTCACATTAAACCAAATCAGAAAATTAAGAGACATAAGGATGACAGCCCTGTTTCTGAGCCAGTGTGCAGAACAGAAGGTCAGATTAGGCCTTCATGACCTTGGTGTGACCTCTGCACCGAGCGGAGCTGTGATTCTGTCCTTTGGGTCGGTGCCACTCTAAAAGCAGCTGCACTCGGCTCATGTTGTACCTGTGAGGTGCAGATAAGCTCATCAACACCAGGTGACTGTCTCAGGCTAAATTAGGCAGCAGGGCTGGAGCAGAGGAGGAAGTCCTGAGCTCACCTGTCCAACACCTGGAACATCTCAGATGTATGGAGAGTGTAGCAGGTGAGTGCTGCTGGTGTTGAGTTGTGTGCATGCATGGGTTCTCCCCAGGCTCCCTGGTTTCCTCCCACAGACCATAAACAGGCTCACTGGGTTGACCGGTGGCTCTAACTTGCCCTTTGGTGTGAGTGAATGGTTGACCATCTCTTTACTCCACCTCTGCCCAGTGTCAGCGGGGATAGGCTCCACCCCCTTTTACCAACACATGGGCCAGATCCTCAAAAGGACTTGGCTGCTGTTGTGACCGCTAAACCTGTGCAAATGACAGAAAGAATAGTGTGCAATCCTCAAAGCATACGCGAACGGAACCCAAACTGCACTGCTGCACCTTGCTGCGCCAGTCCAATTTGCATGCATGTAAATTAGAGAATATTCATAAATTCTGCACAAAATTGCCCCTTTCGTATGCAAATGAGTCTCACTGCAAATAACACCTCATCCACAAAGACCAGCACTAATTGCCACAGGCAGTAAAGCGGTGCTATTTAATGCCAGTGAGACCCGTGTAATGAATCCATGCTATTCTCTTTCTCCCTCCCTCTCTTTCTATCTCCCTCAAAATGTTGGTGGTAACTGTGCAGAGCCTTTATAAGGGCTGTCATGCCAGGACTCTCCGGTAATCATGGCAGCAGTGATTGTAGCCTGGAGAAGGCACCTTGCAAAATGGCAGGCGCACACAACAAGGGATTTATCGGAGGAGAGGATCACTTTTTGATTTAAGTGACAATGAAATCATCTGCAGATAGCTGTTACCAGGCCATATGATTGCACTACTAGATGACATCAAGGATGACAGTAATAAAGCCGACTGTGTTTGTCTCTGCGACCATTTTAAAGTAAATATCAGTAATTTGTCTAAACACAGTCTGTTAAAAACCCCTTTGACCCCCTTGACCACTTTTTGGTCATTTAAGTTGTATTTTCTGCATTTATGTTGCAAACAGAGGCGCAAAGTGCGCTCAGCTGCCAAACTGTGTGGGCGCGTTAGCACCTGCATATGACTGGATATGGCAGAGTGCGTTAGCTAATTCTGTGCAAATGAAGGCACTGTTAGCAGGAGCAGTCACTCTTTGTGGATGTGGCCCTGTGTGTATTCATGGCTGGAGAGTTTCCTGTAGAGATGCTAACAATGCTAACAGCCCATTGGTTGAATCCTTGTTGTTGATGGTCTTGGTGCAGGTGGTTCTTCTTCATGCCCCCCCCCCCCCCCCCCCCCTTCTCCTCTTCTTTGGTCCACTCTGCCATCATCTGAAATAAAGGCAGAAAAGATAAAACCATAGAATAATAAAGGATGGTGAGGATTTCCCCGGTGAGAGCAGTTTGTGCTGATGGTCTGCAGACTGTTCTGTTTTAAAAGCCCTTTGTATTGCAGTTCTAACATTAAGATAATAAATGATTAGGTCAGCTCTCGTGAGGCTGCGTGCTGGCCCTGCTGCATCTCCATAAAGATGAGCTGATGTCAGAGAGGGACGGTGAGGCGTGATGAGGCCGCTCTCTTCCACATCACTGTTCTTAAGAGCGCAGATCCAAACATGGATGCACACATGAATGAACCTCGCTGCTGTAAAGTTCATTTCCTTCTGACATGGAGCCGTGCTCACACAGGCTTCACAAACACTCCTGCAGTGTTGGTGAGCAGACAGTCAGTGCTCCATCGTCCTGCAGCTTCTCTGACTTCATCACTAAACTTTAGAAAGTTCTGGACCTGCTCATCCAGACACTCGAGGAGCTTTCTCCTTCCCTGTGGCCCCGTGCTTCACAGATGTGTAACAGAGTCTGTTCTAGGTCAGTGGGTTTCTGGTCTTTAACAGGAGCTGTGAGGACTGTTTTATTATTTCAGCACTGATGTTCTTCTTAGAATCAGATATCTCTGATGTCTGCATCATGTGGCCAAAGAGACCTACAGGACCAAACAGACAAACAGTGGATGCATCATTGTCTTTTAAATTATTCGACCATTTGGTCTGACGTCCTCAGTTCATTAGCCATGAGATCATTTTGGTATTTTTGGTTTGAGTACCAACATCTTATATCCAGTGTCCCCTTTTTTACCTCCACCAAGGAGGTTGTGTTTGTGCCAGCGTAGTTTAGTTAGTTTGTTAGTTAGTTAGTTTGTTGTTATATATAGAGCTGAGCGATATTACCTAATCTTAGCATCACAATTAATTGAAGCTCTTTACCTCAATTACTATTAATGAACGATTATTTTATATGTTGGAACAAATCTGTGGTGCTACCGACAGTAGTTGAAACAGTCTTCCTGCAGTATTTACATTTAATTTCTTTTTGCTTGATGTCCTCTGGACAGAATCCAAAATGTGCAGAAAACAACAAAGACAGCATTTTTCTTGGCTACAAGCTCCTCTGATAGATTGCTGTTTGTCTCCTCCATGTTGGCAGCTCGTACTTTACTCTTGGAGAAAGTGAACACAGACTGTAATATTATAATAAAAACAATAGATAGATAGATAGATAGATAGATAGATAGATAGATAGATAGATAGATAGATAGATAGATAGATAGATAGATAGTAAAATTACTTTGATTAGAAGATCCAAATGTCGATTTTGAATATTTTTCGATTAATTGTCCAGCCCTAATATATATGTATATATATGTTATATTCTGTAAAAAGTGTGTTTCAGTGAAACACCTGAACACCATGTCAGTCTTGTCTGCAGCTGATCCTGAAGCTCCTGGTGATGCTCTGATACAATGAGACTCAAACAGAAAAATATTTGTTTGTTTCTGGTATTTTTTACTCCCTAAACACCAAAAGTAACAAAGTGAGTCCCATCCTGAGCTGCTGACTGTGAACAAAGCTCCTAAATTTAGCCTCCATCCCTCGTTGTTTTTGCTGGGCTCAGATAAACAGCATGTGCACACCTGCCCCCCCGCCCTGCAGCACGCTCACATCTGTGCTTAGACATTAACCATCATGCACTGTGAGCAGGGTCCAGCCCGACCACTGCTCTGTCTGAGGGTCAAAAGTGTGCAGGGTTGTAAAAGCTGTTTTATCAACATCTGTGGGGTCAGTCTGAAACTGTTTTCTTTTTTTAATATTTCTAATTTTAACAGTTGTTCAGAAAACAGACATTAAAACAGCAAACTGTAGCTAAAGCTGCAGAGAGCTCAGGATGCTCTGCTCGAACACTAATATGACTTTAACATTAAATCCATCAGAGTTCACCTCCTCACTGCAGTTTAATAGACGCTGCTCCTCCTGGTTTAACGTGGTTTAAACTGAAACTCTGAGCTTCAACATTTATTTAAATATTCAGTGAGTTCAAGCTCCTCCTTTAAGACACACGGCTTTGACTTTCTGTGGCCTGATGAATATTTCTGAGTTACATAGTTGGATTTTGTTGTTTTTGAATTATAAGGATTCTTTAGCCTTTAAAAGTGAGATCAGTCCCTATCACCACACTGCTGCAAACTGCATTAATCAGCTGAGATCCGTTTGTCTGTGTCGTGTTTCCATGTTTGTCTCTGTGTTTGTTTTTCTGCTTCAGCGTCTGATCACAGGAGCATTTCTGTAAAACTCTGGTAAAACGCTCTCAGCCAAAGTCGTTTTGAGGAGGTCATCTCTGGGATGTTTTTCTGCCTCTGGGCTCAAAGTGGTTCTCAAAAGGTGGTTCAGTACTCAGAGGTTGGTCAGGGGCCTTTTTTTAGTTGATTTTGACCATGTGCATGGGATAAAGGTGAATCATTAATGTTTGTTTTATTGTTTTAATATGACACTCTAACATGGTCATCAGTCGTTTCTGAAGAAGTTAGTTTGGAGAGATTCTGATTAAAGATAAAGGCTCAACAAATACAAGAAGTCAATGAATTTAAAGTCTTTGGAGTGGTTTATATCCACAGCTCAGGTTTGATAAACACGTGAAGAAAATCACTTAATTAGTAAAGAGCAAAACCGAAACTGTTTTAAATGAATAAGGCAGCACGTGTATTAAAAAAAAACATCCTTGTATAATAAAGACCTAAAAGTTATGGACAAAAGCCCATCACTGCCACATTTTGAAAAATAAGATCTATTGAGCTTTGAGAGCTTCATGCAGTTTTGTTTCCTTAAATTAGATTTGAGTCCTTATCCACATTTATTCAAAGACAGAACAGCAGCAGAGTAACAAGAAGAAAAGCAAATAGAAAATGTAGCAAACAAAAATGTAAGTCAACATTTGGACGGTCAGATTTTCTCTTTTAAAGAATCTAAACTCTGGATTTCATCACCAACAGAAATCAAATTAACCACGGATTTAAAACCTTCTCTACACTTTTTTATTGTTATTCTGTAAACTTTCGTCTTATACTTTGCTGTTAATTACTGCACATTTTATGTTTTGTTTATTATAATAATAATAATAATAAACTTTATTTGTATTGCACTTTTTAAAAACATGGGTTTATAAAGTACTTTGACAGGCAGGAACATGAGATAACAAAGCACAGGAGTTTAAACACAAAGGAAAAAAGAACAACCAAAAAGGTTAAAGAAAGAACATTTAGGACAAACACAGACAGCAAAATGAAACGGAGAAAGTTCCACAGATATAAATAATTTAAATCCCCAAAGTAGGCACAACACACCAGGATACAAAATCACACGAGAGGCTGAAGACTCAAGTTCAAACTAACACACACGAGTCCATGTCCAGTAACTTCAGCCCCATGACCCAAAGGCTCCTCCATGTGTCGTAGAAACCAGACAACACAGGAACACTGCTGCTGAAATGAGACCATGAGGACCAAAGTAAAGTTAAAAACTAAACAATATAAAAATAGTAGAATGGAGATAGTAAAAGAGATAGAACAATAACACAATGTCCTGAAAAGTTTTCTATTAAAAGATTAAAAGTATGACTTCCGGTTTGGCACAAGATGGAGTAGGCAGCAAGTCGGAAGGGCTCTGTCACCATTCGACATTTATTTGATATTTGTGGTCATATTTAGTCATTTTTGAGCGTGGTGAACCCATTCTGAGAGACTGTTTCCGAAGTTGGTGTCTTTTAACATTCAGCTCGTCATGGTTAAGAAAGGTAAAAAAAGCGAAAACGAGAACGGACAAGAGGGAGGCTTAGCTTCCGAGCAGCTAGCTAGCAACGAGCCCGCACACGAGGAAGACGATCCGTCAGCGGCGTCTCTGGGGGATATTCAAAAACTGCTTGCTGGCATGGAAGAGCGGATTATTTCAAGCCTGACGGCACAAATTTCAGCCAACCATGCTGCCATTGCTAGACACGACCAGACAATCCAAGCCATTGAAACCTCAATGAATGATTTCCAGGGGAGAATAACCACGCTGGAATCCACAGTCGGCAAACTTGCTAAAGTGAACGAGCAGCTGCAATTAAAGGTGGATGACCTCGAAAACAGATCCAGGAGGTGCAACATTCGTATCACAGGCATACCAGAGGGAGCCGAAAGCAACAAACCAACCTCTTTCATTGAATCCTTTTTGGAAGAAGCCCTCGGCCCTTTCACTCGGCCTCCGACCGTGGATAGAGCACACAGGCTGGCCATCCAGAGGAGACAGGACGGCGCACCCCGACCCTTCATAGCCTGCATTCATCACTTTCAGATGAAACAACGCATCATGCAGCTTGCCCGAGAGAAAGGCCATTTATCCTACAAAGGTGCGGAGGTCCATATCTACGCGGATTACAGCGCGGAGGTGTCTCGGAGGAGAGCTGCATTCACTCCGGTTAAAGCCGAGCTGAGGAGAGCGGGATTCAGCTTTAACCTGCGCTTCCCCGCAAAGCTCCGGGTAATCGCCGATGGGTCCAAATACGAGTTCAACACCCCGGCTGAAGCTGCCGCGTTTCTGGAGGACAGACATGCCGCTGGGTGAGTCCCAGCGACAACTATTATGATAAAGGAATACACCGAAGACGTTATTTTCTTCTATCTCTACCCTGTTGGACTGTTTTGGTGAGTGTGATTCTGATTTAACTATGATGCTTGGCACCTGAAGACTGAATAGACATTAATGAAGAGCCATGGTCTATCTATCTTCTTTTATTTTTTATCGTATTCTAATTTGAGCGAACAATACTTGACAGACATACATCATGCGCTTTGGACACATAACGCGATGTGGGAAACTTTTATTTAACCATTACTTTTACTGCTTTGTGTTGAATTTGATCAGCTGGCTCTGTCAATAGCAGACATGCTACAGCTATTCTGTGAAGGAAAACAAATTTGCTCTCTTTCTTTTTATTTCTATTGTTGTAAACTCTCACCGGATGAATGAAGAGAAACTGCTCTGTTTTAAAGCCAGCCCAGAGCTCTGTGAACACTATCCTTTTTGTAAAGACTTTTTTTATTATTTTTATTTTTAAAGTTATTTATTTACTTTTTCTGACGTTATTATAATTCCATTTTATGTTCATAGCCATGCCTCCTGGTGCCTTCACACTTACAGTCACTCAGTGGTTTATGTTCAAGGTTTTAAAGGACAGATTTTCCTGAGAACCCTCTGTCCTCGTTTGCAATTTTAAAGAATAATATCCCTTGCTTGTTTGCCAGACATAATGTGGCAAAAGTAGTTGCAGCACATAATGATTTACATACAGTATATGCATACCTCTATGTCTGATTTAATAGCCCTCTTTTCAGGCTTCTAATAATGCCTTTCGTTGTACTGTCATTTAACTATATGTGCACTAACTGGGAAGCAGTGTTTTTTGGTTTTTGGTTTTGCTTGAACACTTGTATAATAGGGCACACCGGACTCAAACCCACTTTTCTTTTATAGTATGTTTTAGAATGCTTTTCAGAAAGACAGAGCTTGGAGTGCAGAGTAAGACAAAGCACAAAGTGAACAAGGGCACTAGCCAAGAGATGGGGAATACAGGTTTACACACACACGTGATGGGAATTTCTTCTTTTTTATTTCTTTATTTTATTTTATTTATTTTCTTTTATATTTTTTGTGTTGCCCCCCCCCCCACCACCACCACCACCACCACCAATGTTTTCTTTCCTCAGACAATATACCACCACCCTCATCTACTATTTTCTTAAATAGATATGAGTGACAATCTCAAAAAGGGAATGGACAATAGCACTAAGTTTATATCCTGGAATGTCAAAGGAGCCAACAACATTGTTAAAAGGCAAAAAATTCTATCCCACTTGCAACAATTGAAGGTAGACGTTGCATTTCTGCAAGAAACACACCTTTGCAATGCTAATGTTTCTAGCCTCAAACGAAACTGGGTTGGTCAAGTGTACCATTCTAAATTTAATGCAAAAGCAAGGGGAACTGCCATATTAATAAACAAAAACATCTCTTTTCATTCTCAGGAGGTTATAAGCGACCCCAATGGGCGGTACATCATTGTTGTTGGGCAACTCTTTGCCAACCCTGTAATTCTAGTGAACCTATATGCACCAAACTGCGACGACAGTAACTTTTTTGAAAGACTATTCCTGACAATACCAAAAGTTGATCATGGGTATCTTATAATAGGAGGGGATTTTAACCTCGTACTGGATGTCACCCTTGACAGATCATCAACTAACCCCCAGAAGCTTGCTAGGTCAGCAGGAGTTGTGAATGATTTTATGGGTCAGTGCGGTCTTTCAGATGTTTGGAGGTTTCTTTTTCCTCACACCAGAGCTTATTCTTTTTTTTCTAATGTGCACCATTCTTACACCCGCATAGATTATTTCTTACTTGACAATAGGCTTTTGCCTAGGTCTAAGAAGTGTTCATATACCAGCATTGTGATATCAGACCATAGCGCCATTCTTTTTGACCTGGACCTCCCAAACCGCCCTCCCCGAAACAAGATCTGGAGGTTCAACCCCCTTCTACTATCGGACGAGAAATTTGTAGAATTCATTTCATCCCAAATTGATTTCTTCCTTGAGACTAATACTACCCCAGGGATTTCATATGCCACATTGTGGGAGACTCTTAAAGTATACATTCGAGGACAAATAATAGCCTACACCTCCACACTTGTAAAAAAGAAAAAATCAAGATTACAGGATATCTCTCAGCAAATAGCAGACATTGACTCAAAATATGCTCATAGCCCCACCCCTGATTTGTATAAGGACCGCTTAAGACTACAAACTGAATATGATCTGTTAACCACTGATGAGGCAACACATCTAATTATGAAGGCTAGACACAACTCATACGAGTTCGGGGACAAGGCGAGCAGGCTACTAGCTATGCAGGCTCGTCAGGCAGTTGCATCTCGCTCAATAACAAAGATTCAGTCACACACAGGTGAGATGTTGACAGATCACAATGACATAAATAATACTTTCTTACAATTCTACGCCAACCTTTACACATCAGAATGCGGCAATGACTCAGATTTACCTCATACTTTCTTTGAAAATTTGATGCTCCCTGCTGTATCTGAGGAACAAAACGCCAATTTGAGTGCAGACATCTCTATTTCTGAAATTGCCACAGCTATAAAATTGATGCAAAATAACAAATCGCCTGGCCCTGACGGATTTACTTCCGAATTCTATAAAAAGTTTGCCCTTCAGGTAGCCCCGACTCTTAGAGAAATGTATAAGGAAGCACTTTCGCTTGGGATCCTTCCTATGACACTAAGACAAGCCTCAATCTCCCTATTAGCAAAGAAAGATAAAGACCCGCTTCTATGTTCATCTTATCGACCTATATCTTTACTAAATGTGGACTTCAAAATATTATCCAAGGTCTTAGCCAGGCGACTGGAGTGTGTGATTCCCGATATCATCTCACCTAACCAAACAGGATTTATCCGCGACCGACACTCATACTCTAATTTAAGAAAATTATTCAGTATAATCCACTCAGCCCGGTCTAAGCACTCTGAGGTAGTAATTTCACTTGATGCCGAAAAAGCCTTTGACCGGGTTGAGTGGAAACATCTATTTCTCACTCTACGCAAATTTGGCTTTAGCGAAGGTTTCATCGCCTGGATTGAACTGCTTTATTCCTCTCCCCTGGCATCAATAATTTCTAACAATACCCAGTCTACTTACTTTCCTCTTGAAAGGGGGACAAGACAGGGGTGTCCTCTGTCCCCCCTCTTGTTTGGAATTTCCATTGAACCTTTAGCAATAGCATTGCGACTCTGCAAGGACTTTAAAGGCATACAGCGGGACGGCTTAGAATTTAAGGTCTCTTTATATGCTGATGACTTACTTCTCTATGTTTCTGACCTGGAGTCATCACTTCCCCCTATTCTAGACATTCTGAAACAATTTGGTAGAATCTCAGGGTATAAATTAAATTTACAAAAGAGCGAACTGTTCCCCTTACAAGCTGATGGCGTCACTCCTTTTTCAAACCCTCCCCCTTTTAAAAGAGTCCAAAATGGCTTTAAATACTTGGGAGTTGAGATAACTCATACTTGGTCTACTACCTTTACAAAGAATTTCACTACCCTCCTTAATAACTGTAAACAAGACATGAACAGGTGGGCCTCCCTACCATTATCAGTAGCTGGTCGTGTTAATCTTATCAAAATGATAGTACTGCCTAAATTTCTATACCTCTTTCAAAACATCCCAGTTCTGATAAAAAAATCCTTCTTTAAAACACTTGATAAAATTATTATTTCCTTCATATGGGGGAACAAACCCAGTCGTATTAGTAAAACCCACCTCCAAAGACCTAAGTGCTCAGGTGGTTTGGCCTTGCCGAACTTCCTCTTTTATTATTGGGCATGCAACATCTCCAAATTAATTTACTGGTTAGAAGACAAGCCAATAATGGAAAGGGAAGACTGGGTACAATTGGAATTTTCATCATGTCGTTATAATCTAGGCTCAGTAATTTGTGCAGCCTTACCTCTGCTTTGTAATAACTTGACTTCAAACACAATAGCTAATCATTCAATAAAAATTTGGGCTCAATTTAGAAAGCATTTTGGAATACAAGGCCCTTCTATCCTCTCCCCTATTAAATGGAATCACATGTTTATTCCCTCTTGCACAGATCCTGCATTTGCCCAGTGGTTTGATAAAGGGATCAAATCAATCTGTCATTTGTACGTGGATGATATATTTGCATCTTTTTCTCAACTATCCCAAGCCTACAATTTACCTAAAAATCATTTCTTCCGTTACTTACAGGTCAGGAGCTTTGTACAAAAGACATTTCCTATGTTTCCAAATAAACCCATAAAATCACATGTAGACCATATTCTAGAGTTGAAGTCAGACAGCAGAGGATTGATTGCCCAGATCTATGACCTCATCCAGAAAATTGACCCACACTCAACCGAAAACTTGAGAAAGGCCTGGGACTCGGATCTTGGAATAGTTCTTAGAGATGATCAGTGGGACTCTATCTTGGATCTGATACACACGTCATCCCTGTCTGCTAAGCACAGTCTAATCCAACTGAAAGTCGTACACAGAGTTCATTTTACTAGGGCCAGGTTGGCAAAGATTTATCCAAACCTTGATCCACTATGCCCCCGATGTAGAGGCCAACCAGCAGACTTGATGCACATGTTCTGGCTGTGTCCGAGTCTCTTTACCTTTTGGGCAACTATTTTTAAAGCTTACAGTGATATGTATGGAACCCGATTGGAGCCTGATCCTGTCTCTGCCCTTTTTGGTGTAACATCTAAGGAGTTGCGTGCTGTCCTACCAGCTAAAGCTCATGTTGTTATAGCATTCACTTCACTCCTTCTTGAGGCAGCTTAATTCTTTTCAAATGGAAGCAAAACACACCGCCATCCTTTTCTCACTGGGTCAAAGATGTCATGTACTTTTTACACTTAGAAAAAATCAAATACACACTCAAAGGGACCTCACAATCATTTTTTAGGATATGGAGGCCCTTCCTTGATTATTATGACTCCTTACAAGGGCCCCTTGACAATGAAAAGGATTGAACTCATACATGACTGATTACATTGGTGGACAATTACCCTCTTATTTGTCTTAATGTAATGATGCATTTACTTACTTTATCTACCCCCCCCCCCCCCTTTTTTATTTTATTTTAATTTATTTATTATTATTATTATTTTTTTTGTTTGTTTGTATGTTTTTGTTTTGTTTTTTTTGTTTTGTTTTGTTTGTTTGTTTCTCTTCCTGTACTCTTTGATTGTACATTTAAGGTCATATGCCCTAATCGTGTTCTATAGCCTGTAACCTATGGGTGAGTTGGATGGTGGGAGGGGAGGGTGGGTGGGGATTTGGGAGGAGACTGGGTACGTGGATGGGCGAATTAGGAATAAGAAGGGGAGGGTGAACTCAATGGGTCAATATAACTGATGAATGTGCACCCTTATGTTTCTCTTGGAGATAATTGTGAATTGAAATATAAACATGTGCTGTACTCCTGTTGGATAAAAGTTCTGAAAAATCAATAAAATATATTTACACAAAAAAAAAAGATTAAAAGTATGACACAAGATAAAACAATCTGAATTAAAAGTAATTAAAGACACCAGTCTGTAAAAATAACAAATAAGAAGTCAATAAAAGACGAAGGAGCTAAAATGATCAGAGAAATACCAACAATAAAAGGAAAAGAGACGAAAACACAGAGAAATAAGGAAAATTAAAGACTAAAAAGACTTTTCAAAGGCTTAACCAGGGACAGGAGTTTGAAGGTAACCTTTGCTTTAAACTCCGTGCAGCACAGGTTCATGCTGAATGCCACTTAACCCACCCACATCTACCCTGCATAACCTTTGGACCTGTATGTGCAATATTTTTATTTTAGCATGGGACACTTCACACTACCTCCTCTGTTTGGTTCACTGCAATATTTCTTTCTTCTATTTTATATAATGACTGATCTTCTAATCTCTAACAGTGCAATACACTTTATTACATGTAAATATTTTGTCAATAGTCAAACGTCACTTTTAACTGATATTTCTTGCATAGCCCTGTATTCATTTTTATTTTTTATACTATTTGTCCTGGCACTAAAACTATTTCTTATTCCATACACCTATTTATGGACAATATCACTGTGTGTTGTTAAAATCCAGGGAGCAATAAAGTTTCATTCCCAGTGCACTGCTGTGTAATTTGCGTAATGAAAATAAAGGAAGTCGAAGTCTATGTGACGGAGCAGAGGTGTTCACCTGACCTCTGACCTTCAGCTTCAGCTCGTCCTCAGGTTTTCTGACATCGCTCTGGTGTTTAATACGAGTCAGGTTTTAGGGCCAGAATGTCAGGAGCTCTTGAACTTTGGCCTGTGGTGGATGATTGATGTGCAGCGTCCCAGCATGCACCTGTCTGCAGTGCTGGCTGTGGGCGGGGCCTGTTTGCAGCCTTACCTGTGGTGATATTCAGAAAACAGCAGGTTAAAGCGTCTCCGTTCATGACCCATGAGCTGCTCCATCCATGACCATCTGCTCTGCATGCTGCTCTGTGATTGGTGATCTGCTGCCTCTGTCCTGCTCCTGTCCAGGTGTGCTCTCTGACCCTTGTCCTCTGCATGTGTGGTCACTTTTGGTCCTGTTGCTCTTTGCAGAACAGACCAGCAGCAGTTCAGGGCTCTCCCACCAACGGCCAGCCCCCACCCTGCATGAACTCCTCCTTGATGAGCGCGCCCTGGGTGAGAGGGGAGGTTTTTTGTTTTGTTTTTTCAAACTTGTTTTTATTGGGGTTTTATGTTTTTTAAACAGTAACAAAAAATACAAATATATATAAATCAACATAACATTTACAAATCTGCAATGTACAATGCTTCACACATACCTTTCATACATCTCAAATCAATAATGACAAAGAAAAAAACAGCAAACAAAAGAAAATGATCAAATTAAATTAAAAGTCATGTTGTAACAGTTCGCTCCATCACTTTCTCCTTCATGGGTTTGTCTTGTTAAAATAATCTATAAAAGGCTGTCATATAGAAAAGAATAAGTGTTCCTTTTCTCTTAATGAGTGTTTTATTTTTTCTAACTCCAAAAACTGCATTACATTATTTAATAAAGCTGTATGGGTCGGAGGTTTTCTCTGTTTCCAGTGTATTAGATCAGTGGTCTTGCTAACGGTGTCATATACCCCACATGATCATGTAGGACACAAACATGTGGGACGTTTCAGTCCACATCGATTCACTTTGTTTAACTTTACTGTGAGTTTAAAGATGCTGTGAGGAGTTTCTAAGTAATTACTAAAAAGTCTCCCTTTCAGATATCTGCCTGATGGAAATACACACTTTAAGATGAGTTTATAGCATCTAAATAGGTTATCTATAAATGCTATTCCTTAGCTTCGCGGTCTGGACTGGCCTGGATACTCAACTTCAGGAACAAGACAATTAAAACTAGAGCAAATTTATATTATTCAGACACGTCTTAGAGCACCGGGCTGTAAGTAGCCATATATAGCCGGCTACAGAACTACAATACTAAGTTTTCCAAAAATAGCTTGTTGTCACACATCAAAAACTACCACTACGTAACTAGAAAGAGATACATTACCTCCTGGCTTTGCATCCTGTAAGTTGTTGAAAAAAGAAGTTGTAAATCAATGCAGATCACCAAACAGTAAAATATCAGAGCCTGAGCTGCAGACCTCAGACTGAATCATCCACAGACTCACAGAGAGTGTTAATGTGCACTAACTCAGGCTGGTCCAGGTGAGGATTTATTACCAGCAGCTGGAGGAGTCGATTCTTTTTAATCCACTCGTCTGTTTCTCCTGTTTTTCTTCTGCTCACCTCAAACATTAAAGACGAGGAGCTCAAACAAACACAAGAGACTGAATCAAAACAGACTACATCCAAATACTGTGTCCACTGCAAAACCTCAGTCACCCTACACCAGCCTGCACCACCCTGCAACACCCTACACCACCCTGCACCACCCTGAACCACCCTGCGCCACCCTGCAACACCCTACACCACCCTGCACCACCCTGCACCACCCTACACCTCCCTGCACCACCCTGCACCACCCTGCACCACCCTACACCACCCTCCACCACCCTACACTAGCCTGCACCACCCTACACCACCCTGCACCACCCTACACCACCCTGCACCACCCTGCACCAGCCTGAACCACCCTGAACCACCCTGCACCACCCTACACCACCCTACACCAGCCTGAACCACCCTGCACCACTCTACACCACCCTGCACCACCCTGCAGCACTCTACACCACTCTACACCACCCTGCACCACCCTACACCACCCTACACCACCCTGCACCACCCTGTACCACTCCGCACCACCATGAACCACCCTACACCAGCCTGCACCACCCTGAACCACTCCGCACCACCCTACACCACCCTGCACCACCCTGCACCACCCTGAACCGCCCTGCACCACCCTGCACCACCCTACACCAGCCTACACCACCCTGCACCAACCTACACCACCCTACACCACCCTGCACCACCCTGCACCACCCTGAACCACCCTGAACCACCCTACACCACCCTACACCGGCCTGCACCACCCTGAACCACTCCGCACCACCCTACACCACCCTGAACCACCCTGCACCACCCTGAACCACCCTGCACCACCCTACACCACCCTGCACCACCCTGCACCACTCTACACCACCCTGCACCACCCTGCAGCACTCTACACCACTCTACACCACCCTGCACCACCCTACACCACCCTACACCACCCTGAACCACTCCGCACCACCATGAACCACCCTACACCAGCCTGCACCACCCTGAACCACTCCGCACCACCCTACACCACCCTGCACCACCCTGCACCACCCTACACCACCCTGCACCACCCTGCACCACCACACCACACCACCCTGCACCACCCTACACCACCCTACACCACCCTGAACCACCCTGAACCACCCTACACCACCCTACACCCTGCACCACCCTGAACCACTCCTGCACCACCCTACACCACCCTGAACCACCCTGCACCACCCTGAACCACCCTGCACCACCCTACACCACCCTGCACCACCCTGCACCACTCTACACCACCCTGCACCACCCTGCACCACTCTACACCACCCTGCACCACCCTGCACCACTCTACACCACCCTGCACCACCCTGCAGCACTCTGCACCACCCTACACCACCCTGCACCACCCTGCAGCACTCTACAGCCTGCACCACCCTGCACCACCCTGCACCACCCTGCACCACCCTACACCAGCCTACACCACCCTGCACCACCTACACCACCCTACACCACCCTGCACCACCCTGAACCACCTGAACCACCCTACACCACCCCTACACCACCCTGCACCACCCTGAACCACTCACCACCACCCTGACACCACCCTGCACCACCCTGCACCACCCTGAACCACCCTGCACCACCCTACACCACCCTGCACCACCCTGCACCACTCTACACCACCCTGCACCACCCACCCTGCACCTCTACACCACCCTGCACCACCCTGCAGCACTCCCACCACCCTGCACCACCCTACACCACCCTACACCACCCTGCACCACCCTGAACCACTCCGCACCACCATGAACCACCCTACACCAGCCTGCACCACCCTGCACCACCCTACACCACCCTACACCACCCTACACCACCCTGCACCACCCTACACCACCCTGCACCACCCTGCACCACCCTACACCACCCTGAACCACCCTACACCAGCCTGCACCACCCTGCACCACCCTACACCACCCTACACCACCCTGCACCACCCTGAACCACCCTGAACCACCCTACACCACCCTACACCGGCCTGCACCACCCTGAACCACTCCGCACCACCCTACACCACCCTGAACCACCCTGCACCACCCTGAACCACCCTGCACCACCCTACACCACCCTGCACCACCCTGCACCACTCTACACCACCCTGCACCACCCTGCACCACTCTACACCACCCTGCACCACCCTGCAGCACTCTGCACCACCCTACACCACCCTGCACCACCCTGCAGCACTCTACACCACCCTGCACCACCCTGCACCACCCTACACCAGCCTGCACCACCCTGCACCACCCTGCACCACCCTGCACCACCCTACACCAGCCTACACCACCCTGCACCAACCTACACCACCCTACACCACCCTGCACCACCCTGCACCACCCTGAACCACCCTGAACCACCCTACACCACCCTACACCGGCCTGCACCACCCTGAACCACTCCGCACCACCCTACACCACCTGAACCACCCTGCACCACCCTGACACCACCCTGCATCAACCTACACCACCCTACACCACACTGCACCACACTACACAACCCTGCACCACTCTACACCACCCTGCACCACCCTGCAGCACTCTGCACCACCCTACACCACCCTGCACCACCCTGCAGCACTCTACACCACCCTGCACCACCCTGCACCACTCTACACCACCCTGCACCACCCTGCAGCACTCTACACCACCCTGCATTAGGGCTGAATGATTTGAGAAAATAATCTAATTACGATTTTTTTCCCCAATTTTGTGATTTACTCTGTTATTGTTTTAATGTTCCTCATCTTCTGTATTCTTAAACAAACATAAGCAGTAGATCTTTTTATAGTAAAACCAATATGACATTAAATTAATCTAAGGATAAAAGATTTGAGAAAAAGTGGAGAAGTGAAGAACAGAAGCAAAATAATTATGAAATTGTAAAAACTGGGTAAAAATTGTATGAAAGCGGAAAAAGGTTAATAAATAGGTGCAAAATAGGTATGAATTTGTAAAAAAAATGGGGAAAAATTGGCAAAAAAAAATCCAAAAGTGGCTTAGGGAAATTGATTATGGCTGCAAAAATGGGAATTAAATTTGAAATTAAATTTCAAGAACCATGTAAAAATCTAATAATGGTTCTGACAGTGGCCAAAAAAAGATGAATGGGGGCAAAATAGGCATAAAGTTGTAAAAACAGGGTTAAAAGAAGGTAAAAATGGTCCAAAAGAGGTAAAAAAAAAAAAAAGGGCATGAATAGAGGTAAAAAAATAGGCATGAATTGCAAAAAAAAAACAAAAAACTACATCACAATGCCAAAATGTTCAACACTTCATTAAAGCTACTTCCTTATTCTCATCTCTGATTTCAGATCACACTGCTGCCATGATTATACAGAAAGACAGATTATTAAAAAGATCCAAAAGATATTTGAAGTGTTTTAGTTTGAATAGACAGACACTTTACTCCAGACCTGCAATCCATATCAATGCAGTAAAAAAGTATAAATATTAGTAATGAATTAAATCATTAAAATACAAAGACACTTTTACTCCAATGTTTCAGTAACACGAGAAATATGGAGTATCACAGAATGAGTCAGGGACATCCAAACTGAAGCAGTTAATCAGCACATAAAAAATAGGAACATTACGAGTAACAAACTACTCACTCACGCTCGTCCATCTTGACAGTTTTGTAAATATTCTGGAGGCATCATTGTGCAGCTGTTTTATTCTGTCTTTGCTGTTTTTAGTCCACAGGTGAGCAGAACACAGGGGAGACCAATCAGCTCTACAGAGCTCTGTTTTAACACTGGACATTTACCTGCTAACATATTAGCTGGAGCAGTTTGCAGCTCTGACGCTGTTTATCATCATAATCTCATAAACCCCTCCTGATAATGAGCCCCAGATACTTAACCCTTTAACTCCCAGATCAACTGTTTGGCAGAGGTCAATAAATTCAAGAATATCTCATATGTTAAATAAATAAGTCTGTTTGTTATACAGAAAAAAGGCCCAAAAAAAGACCCCAGGAAGACCTATATCCTCTTTCTGTGGGATTTAAAGGTTTAAAAAGCTAAAAGCTATTATTACAAATATCATTACTATTTTAAATATGAACCACTCACTGATAGGATAATTTACTTATATAACATCTGAAATTCATTAAAACATTTTCATGTGTCGAACACAGTGTCATCTATTTGAAGTTTTTTTGATTGCTACTTTATTTATCTGTGTCCATGTTTAGTGACGGGGCCTGGGCTGTTGTGCCTACTTCTTTTATGATCCCTCAGTATCATTTTGCCATTTGTGTTTGTCTTAAATGTTCTTTGATTTTAATCAAACTTCTTTGGTTGTTGTGGTTAAACTCTTGTGTTTTGTTGTCTTATGTTCCTGCCTGTCAAAGCACTTTGTAAACCAATGTTTTTAAAAGTGCTACACAAATAAAGTTTTTTACTATTATTACTATTATTATTATTATTATTATTATTATTATTATTTACAACATTTTTGCCTTTTCTGGTGGATTTAGTCCCAAATATTTGTGCAATTTTATGTCATCACATTATCAAATATTAACTGTTTAAGACTTTAAATCACCCGCTAAGAAATAACTGGTGTTTGGATTGTTTGTTTTTTTCCCTGTTCCCTGATATGTTGACAGAATCATATCAGGGATTTGTTTTTTCTGTTTTTAAAACAGTAAATGTCCCTGAATTTATTGATGACCCGGTTGATGACAACAGTTGAGCTGGCAGTTAAAGGGTTAACCTCGTTCACTATATTGACAACTTGATCTGAATAAATACAAAAATAATTAAAAAGGGAGAAAAGCAAAATGTTGACAGATTGAATCACTACCTGCAGAGCTGCAGTGACAGCAGTCGTCCTGTAGAGGGCAGTGAGCTCATGTCCTTTTCTCTGAGCAGCAGCTTCATGTCTGAGTGTAGAAATAACCTTCAGACCCTGATACACACACACACACACACACACACACATATATATATACATATACATATATATTTATATGTATATACACACTCTGTGAGGAGCATCAGGAGATCAGGATCAGCCTGGACTGCTATTCTCCTTTTGTTCTCCTGTTATTCTCCTGTTATTCTCCTTTTATCCTCCTGTTATCCTCCTTTTATTCTCCTTTTATTCTCCTTTTATCCTCATTTTATTCTCCTTTTATCCTCCTGTTATTCTCCTGTTATTCTCCTTTTATCCTCCTTTTATTCTCCTGTTATTCTCCTTTTATCCTCCTGTTATTCTCCTGTTATTCTCCTTTTATCCTCCTGTTATTCTCCTGTTATTCTCCTGTTATTCTCCTTTTATCCTCCTGTTATTCTCCTTTTATTCTCCTTTTATCCTCCTGTTATCCTCCTTTTATTCTCCTGTTATTCTCCTTTTATTCTCCTTTTATTCTCCTTTTATTCTCCTGTTATCCTCCTTTTATTCTCCTGTTATTCTCCTTTTATCCTCCTGTTATTCTCCTGTTATTCTCCTTTTATCCTCCTGTTATTCTCCTTTTATTCTCCTTTTGTTCTCCTGTTATTCTCCTGTTATTCTCCTGTTATTCTCCTGTTGTTCTCCTTTTATCCTCCTGTTATTCTCCTTTTATTCTCCTGTTATTCTCCTTTTATCCTCCTGTTATTCTCCTTTTATTCTCCTTTTTATCCTCCTGTTATCCCTCCTTTGGCCCCTCCTAAGGCTCTCGATCCTCCCGTTATTCTCCTGTTATTCTCCTTTTTATTCTCTTTTATTCCTCCTTTTATTCTCCTTTTATTCTCCTTTTTATTCTCCTTTATCCTCCTGTTATTCTCCTGTTATTCTCTTTTATCCTCCTGGTATTCTCCCTGTTATTCTCCTTTTTTATCCTCCTGTTATTCTCCTGTTATTCTCCTTTATCCTCCTGGTTATTCGCTGATGTCCTGATGTGATCCTGCTCTTGTTGATGGTTCCTCGTTGAGGTTCTTGTGGTTCTCCTGTGGTGCTCAGGCTGTGGTGCTGATGTTGGTTTATATGGTTTAGAGGTTCAGGTCTTTAGATGCTGAGTCCTGGCTGTTATTCTCCTGTTATTCTCCTTTTTATCCTCCTGTTATTCTCCTGTTATTCTCCTTTTATCCTCCTGCTATTCTCCCTGTTATTCTCCTTTTATTCTCCTTTTTATCCTCCTGTTATTCCCCTCCTGTTATTCTCCTTTTTATCCTCCTGTTATTCTCCTGTTATTCTCCTTTTATCCCTCCTGTTATTCTCCTGTTATTCTCCTGTTATTCTCTTTTATCCTCCTGTTATTCCCTCTGCCCTCCTTTTATCCTCTCCTGTTTCTCCTGTTATCCCTCCTTTTTTTATTCTCCTGTTATTCTCCTTATTCTATTATCCTCCTTGTGAACATTGACTACTCTTTTAACAGAATTCCCACCAACTTTTGTTTTTCTTACAAGAAGAAAAAGAACAAGCATGAGTTTTAAATAACTCTTCAACTTAAGAACTTTAATTCAGGTCCCCAAAGATGGTAGACCTAAGTTGAAATTTGGAGCATGTGTTTAATCATGTAGTTTGGCTTCTACCTTGAACTGTGCCATTTTGAATATTACCCAAACTGTATTTACAACAACTGTCCAAACATTGAGGCCGTGTCGATTCTGTAGAATCCGTATTGATACATGTATCCCCAAGAAGTGCATGACGATATTTTGCTGTATGGATATTTTGTGCACAGGCCTAATGTCCAGGTGGCTCAGAACTCAGCCAAGTTCTTGTAAAGGCTTTCTTAGCCACAGAGATAGGATCTTAAACAGGTATTTATCTTCTTTACCTATCATATTGTCTGGTGTCAGTCTTGGATATATACACCTGGGATCATTAGAAATATTATATCCAAAAATTTCACCCATAACTCTAAAAACTCCATCCCAAAATATCCGTACCTTCAAACATGACCAAAGTTTATGAGAGTGGTCGGCATTCTGTTGCTCACATTGTCTCCAACAGTGTTGTTGTTGACCTGATTGTTTATGTTCAATTTTTGTTGTAATAAAAAAAACGTGTTAAATTTTTCCAATCAAACTCCCTCCATCTTTTAGAGCTAGTTGATGTATGTTGGGTCTTAAACATGGACTGCCAATCACTCTGAGACAACTCAATGTTAAATTCCTTTTCCCATTTCATTTTTATACACACTGTGTTTCTTCTCTGTTGCTTTAATAAACCTCTGTATAGTTTAGAGACAATTCTTATGGCCCTTTTCCACTAGCACGCCTTGGCCCTACTCTGCTTAGCAGCGTGTTTCCACTAGCCTGGTACCTCCTAAAACAAGCTAGTTTTAGTACCTACTCCGCTCTGGTTCTAAGCGAGCTGAGTCCATACTAAAAGATGACGTCACCGACTGCCGGCTAAAATTCTTTATTTTATGGATACACATACATGCATAGATACGTATATACATGTAAAAATACACATATACATATATATACAAATATATCCATCCAACACCAACATGAATCCATATAGCCAATCATGAATCCCTCCATCATGGCTCAAGAAAAAACCTTCTGTTAAGCAGCAGGAAATCTTGAATGTGGATCCCAGTCTCATGATGAACAGCAAATCCACACCATGCTGTGTTGGTGTGAGGGTGAAGGAAGGGAGGTAAGAGGAGACAAGTGGACTAAAGTAAGAACTAAAGTTAGTGAAGGAAGGGAGGTAAGAGGAGACAAGTGGACTAAAGTAAGAACTAAAGTTAGTGAAGGAAGGGAGGTAAGAGGAGACAAGTGGACTAAAGTAAGAACTAAAGTTAGTGAAGGAAGGGAGGTAAGAGGAGACAAGTGGACTAAAGTAAGAACTAAAGTTAAGGACAGATCCATGAACCATAGACCTGTTGTCTGATTTATTAGAGGTTAGCCTCTTGAGATGCTACATCTGGTTTTCAGGAGGGTCCTCATGTCTGAATGGTTGTGGTGATCATTTTATAGAAGTATAATCTTAGATATTCTTACTGAAAATAAGAATTTATAGTGGTGACGAACTCATGGAGCCCAGATCATTGCATTACAAACCTCTGCACTGACCATCAGAAAAGGAGACAAAGAAAACTGAACCATAAGGAGGCGCTCTGGATTGACTAACTACAAGAACAAGGTTCTTCTGTGTTCTTGTAAAGAAAAGATGTGGTCTAAACACTGAGTCTAAACACTGAGTTACAGTCTCTAAACTTACAGGCCATTTTGTTAAAATGTTTCTAACCAGAATTCTGATGTGTTTTCAGCTAATTTTATCTGGTTTGTGTTTACCATGCATGTTTTTTGGGGGGATGAAAACTTTGTTGAAGCCTCTATTGGCCTGAGTAACACCATCTGCAGACCATGCCTCTATGTTTTATGTGGCAGTTTCCTGTTGGTTGAGCACAAGGGGTGGGCGAAAAAATCAATTAACATAAGATCTTTTGTTTGACAATTTTTAAATCGATTTTTTTCTTCATTTTTTTTTTCCAACTGTAAATGCTTCATGTTAGTCTGTGTTAATAATCCACTTTTAAAGTCAGTCCAGTCTTTTGAAGAGAGAGTATAAACAGCTGGTTAAAATATATTGCTGAATAAATCCTAAAAACAGACTCACATGTGATGTGTATTTTTCCTGATATAGTCTGTAGGCATCATCATTGTTCATCTTTTTCACTGGTGTTAAAAAAGCTAACTAAAGATTGAAAAAATCAACAATATCATAGAATCGCAATTTAAATCCAATCAGCACCTAAAAAATTGTAAAATCGAATCAGAAGAAAAGTGTATCTTCCCAGCCCTATTGAGCACCCCTTTAAAGGGCCTATTGCAGCCTAACATCTGTTTGATGACTTCCTGATGACGGCTTGATGCTGAAAAATAAAATGAGATAAATTCTTCAGCTAATGTCTGACTCTGTGTAAATATTTATCACTGTGCTGAGAGGGTTGTTGTGGCCTCAGAATATTTTGAGGGTGGTTGGGAAAGTCTGAGACGTGCTGTTATAGATCAGGGGCCTCGTTTAAAAAGCCTCAAACGGGGCTTGAAAGTGGCGTAAATTACTTCCCACTTACAGACTCATAAATTAATTTCATACATTTAATATCAACCCAGCATCAGACTGATAGACCTGTGTAATCAGAAACACACATAGACGTGTTTCTCTAGTGAGCTATTGGGCATTTCCTCTGTATGCAGTGTTCATGCGTCATAATTCCACCTTTAAAGATACAGAGCCGTGGATGGTGCTGATTGGTTAGCATTAGTTGTGACAGCATACCCACCTATCTGGGGTTTCTGGCAACCTGCTCATTCCTGCAAGAATCAGCCAACAGGAATGAGTTTGATATGATTGATAATCTATAATTTTACATTTCTGTCTTAAGGCCCTTTGGGTCTGATGTAACAGTTAAATTCTGTCTTCAGGTCTGGATGTGGCAGCCGTCCCTCAGCGTGTTGTTAACATTATAAACATGACCAGTCGATCATCAGGCTCTCACTTTGTGGGTGAACAGACTGCTTTAAAAAGCTCTGCAGCAAAGTCCAGTTTCTCAAATGTAACCGGTGCAAATGACAGTCTGCACTCATGCTGCTATACCCACCTACAATCAGAGAAGTTATTTATACCCTCAAACATGTTCCTGACAGATTTAATGTCACAGTGGCCTGGGTCAGCACGACTCAAGACAGCAGCATGTGGAGTTTCTGTTTGTAACAGCAGCATGTGGAGTTTCTGTTTGTCACAGCAGCATGTGGAGTTTCTGTTTGTAACGGCAGCATGTGGAGTTTCTGTTTGTAACAGCAGCATGTGGAGTTTCTGTTTGTCACAGCAGCATGTGGAGTTTCTGTTTGTAACAGCAGCATGTGGAGTTTCTGTTTGTAACAGCTGCATGTGGAGTTTCTGTTTGTCACACTAGCATGTGGAGTTTCTGTTTGTAACAGCTGCATGTGGAGTTTCTGTTTGTAACCGCAGCATGTGGAGTTTCTGTTTGTAACAGCAGCATGTGGAGTTTTTGTTTGTAACAGCAGCATGTGGAGTTTCTGTTTGTAACAGTAGCATGTGGAGTTTCTGTTTCTAACAGCAGCATGTGGAGTTTCTGTTTTTTACAGCAGCAAGTGGAGTTTCTCTTTCTATCAGCAGCATGTGGAGATTCTCTTTCTAACAGCAGCATGTGGAGTTTCTGTTTGTCATAGCAGCATGTGGACTTTCTGTTTCCAACAGCAGCATGTGGAGTTTTAATTTGTAACAGCAGCATGTGGAGCTTCTGTTTGTAACAGCAGCATGTGGAGTTTCTGTTTCTGACAGCAGCATGTGGAGTTTCTGTTTGTAATGGCAGCATGTGGAGTTTCTGTTTGTAACAGTAGCATGTGGAGTTTCTGTTTGTCACAGCACCAAGTGGAGTTTCTCTTTCTATCAGCGGCATGTGGAGTTTCTCTTTCAATCAGCAGCATGTGGAGTTTCTGTTTGTCATAGCAGCATGTGGAGTTTCTGTTTCTAACAGCAGCATGTGGAGTTTCAATTTGTAACAACAGCATGTGGAGTTTCTGTTTGTAACAGCAGCATGTGGAGTTTCTGTTTGTCACAGCAGCATGTGGCGTTTCTGTTTGTCACAGCAGCCTGTGGAGTTTCTGTTTGTAACAGCTGCATGTGGAGTTTCCGTTTCTAACAGCAGCATGTGGAGTTTCTGTTTGTAACAGCAGCATGTGGAGTTTCTGTTTGTAACAGCAGCCTGTGGAGTTTCTGTTTGTAACAGCAGCATGTGGAGTTTCTGTTTGTAACAGCAGCATGTGGAGTTTCTGTTTGTAACAGCTGCATGTGGAGTTTCTGTTTGTAACAGCAGCATGTGGAGTTTCTGTTTGTAACAGCTGCATGTGGAGTTTCCGTTTCTAACAGCAGCATGTGGAGTTTCTGTTTGTAACAGCAGCATGTGGACTTTCTGTTTGTCATTGCAGCATGTAGAGTTACTGTTTGTAAGAGCTGCATGTGGAGCTTCTGTTTGTAACAGTAGCATGTGGAGTTTCTGCTTGTAACAGCAGCATGTGGAGTTTCTGTTTGTAACAGCTGCATGTGGAGTTTTTGTTTCTAACAGCAGCATGTGGAGTTTCTGTTTGTAACAGCAGAATGTGGAGTTTCTGTTTGTAACAGCAGCATGTGGAGTTTCTGTTTGTAACAGCAGCATGTGGAGTTTCTGTTTCTAACAGCAGCATGTGGAGTTTCGATTTGTGACAGCAGAATGTGGAGTTTCTGTTTGTAACAGCAGCATGTTGAGTTTCTGTTTGTAACAGCAGCATGTGGAGCTTCTGTTTGTAAAAGCAGCATATGGACTTTCTGTTTGTCATAGCAGCATGTAGAGTTTCTGTTTGTAAGAGCTGTATGTGGAGTTTCTGGATCTAACAGCAGCATGTGGAGTTTCTGTTTGTAACAGCAGCATGTGGAGTTTCTGTTTGTAACAGCAGCATGTGGAGTTTCTGTTTGTCATAGCATCATGTGAAGTTTCTACATTTAACAGCAGCATGTGGAGTTTCGGTGTCTAACAGCAGCATGTGGAGTTTCTGTTTGTAACAGCAGCATGTGGAGTTTCTGTTTCTAATAATAGCATGTGGAGTTTCTGTTTGTAACAGCTCCATGTGGAGTTTGTGTTTGTAACAGCAGCATGTGGAGTTTGTGTTTGTCACAGCTACATGTGGAGTTTCTATTTGTAACAGCAGCATGTGGAGTTTCTGTTTGTCATAGCATCATGTGGAGTTTCTGGATCTAACAGCAGCATGTGGAGTTTCTGGGTCTAACAGCAGCATGTGGAGTTTCTGTTTGTAACAGCAGCATGTGGAGTTTCTGCTTGTAACAGCATCATGTGGAGTTTCTGTTTGTAACAGCAGCATGTGGAGTTTCTGTTTGTAACAGTAGCATGTCGAGTTTCTGTTTGTAACGGCAGCATGTGGAGTTTCTATTTCTAACATCAGCATGTGGAGATTTTGTTTGTAAAAGCATCATGTGGAGTTTCTGTTGGTAACAGCAGCATGTGGAGTTTCTGCTCGTAACAGCAGCATGTGGAGTATCTGTTTGTAACAGCAGCATGTGGAGTTTCTGTTTCTAACATCAGCATGTGGAGTTTCTGTTCGTAACAGCAGCATGTGGAGTTTCTGGATCTTACAGCAGCATGTGGAGTTTCTGGGTCTAACAGCAGCATGTGGAGTTTCTGTTTTTAACAGCAGCATGTGGAGTTTCTGTTTTTAACAGCAGCATGTGGGGTTTCTGTTTCTGACAGCAGCATGTGGATTTTCTGTTTGTAATAACAGAATGCGGAGCTTCTGTTTGTAACAACAGCATGTGGAGTTTCTGTTTCTAACAGCAGCATGTGGAGTTCCTGTTTGTAACAGCTGCATGTGGAGTTTCTTTGTCATAGCAGCATGTGGAGTGTCTGTTTGTAACAGCAGCATGTGGAGATTTTGTTTGTCACATCAGCATGTGGAGTTTCTGTTTGTAACAGCAGCATGTGGAGTTTCTGAATCTAACAGCAGCATGTGGAGTTTCTGTTTGAAACATCAGCATGTGGAGTTTCTGTTTGTCATGGCAGCATGTGGACTTTCTGTTGTAGCATCAGCATGTGGGGTTTCTGTTTTTAACAGCAGCATGTGGGGTTTCTGTTTCTAACAGCAGCATGTGGATTTTTTGTTTGTAATAGCAGCATGTGGAGCTTCTGTTTGTAACAGCAGAATGTGGAGTTTCTGTTTTTAACAGCAGCATGTGGAGTTTCCGTTTGTAACAGCAGCATGTGGAGTTTCTGTTTGTAATAACAGCATGTGGAGTTTCTGTTTTTAACAGCAGCATGTGGAGTTTCTGTTTGTAACAGCTGCATGTGGAGTTTCTGTTTGTAACAGCAGCATGTTGAGTTTCTTTGTCAAAGCAGCATGTGGAGTTTCTGTGTCTAACAGCAGCATGTGAAGTGTCTGTTTTTAACAGCAGCATGTGAAGTTTCTGTTTCTAAAAGCAGCATGTTTAGTTTCTGTTTCTAACAGCAGCATATTGAGTGTCTGTTTTTAACAGCAGCATGTGAATTGTCTGTTTTTAACAGCATCATGTGGAGTTTCTGTTTCTGACAGCAGCATGTTGAGTTTCTTTGTCACAGCAGCATGTGGAATTTCTATAAGCAGCAGCAGCATGTGGGGTTTCTGTTTTTAACATCAGCATGTGGAGTTTCTGTTTGAAACATCAGCATGTGGAGTTTCTGTTTGTCATAGCAGCATGTGGAGTTTCTGTTTGTAACAGCAGCATGTGGAGTTTCTGCTTGTAACAGCAGCATGTGGAGTTTCTGTTTCTAATATCAGCATGTGGAGATTTTGTTTGTCACATCAGCATGTGGAGTTTCTGTTTGTAACATCAGCATGCGGAGTTACTGTTTGTCATAGCATCATGTGGAGTTTCTGGATCTTACAGCAGCATGTGGAGTTTCTGGGTCTAACAGCAGCATGTGGAGTTTCTGTTTTTAACAGCAGCATGTGGGGTTTCTGTTTCTAACAGCAGCATGTGGAGTTTCTGTTTGCAATAACAGAATGTGGAGCTTCTGTTTGTAACAACAGCATGTCGAGTTTCTGTTTTTAACAGCAGTATGTGGAGTTCCTGTTTGAAACAGCAGCATGTTTAGTTTCGATTTGTGACAGCAGTATGTGGAGTTTCTGTTTTTTAACAGCAGCATGTGGAGATTTTGTTTGTCACATCAGCATGTGGAGTTTCTGTTTGTCACATCAGCATGTGGAGTTTCTGTTTGAAACATCAACATGTGGAGTTTCTGTTTGTTACAGCAGCATGTGGAGTTTCTGGATCTGACAGCAGCATGTGGAGTTTCTGGGTCTAACAGCAGCATGTGGAGTTTCTGGGTCTGACAGCAGCATGTGGAGTTTCTGGATCTAACAGCAGCATGTGGAGTTTCTGGGTCTAACAGCAGCATGTGGAGTTTCTGTTTGTAACAGCAGCATGTGGGGTTTCTGTTTCTAACAGCAGCATGTGGATTTTCTGTTTGTAATAACAGAATGTGGAGCTTCTGTTTGTAACAACAGCATTTGGAGTTTCTGTTTTTAACAGCAGCATGTGGAGTTCCCGTTTTTGTAACAGCTGAATGTGGAGTTTCTTTGTAATAGCAGCATGTGGAGTTTCCGTTTGTAACAGCAGCATGTGGAGATTTTGTTTGTCACATCAGCATGTGGAGTTTCTGTTTGTAACAGCAGCATGTGGAGTTTCTGTTTGAAACATCAACATGTGGAGTTTCTCTTTGTAACAGCAGCATGTGGAGTTTCTGGATCTGACAGCAGCATGTGGACTTTCTGTTTGTAACATCAGCAAGTGGGGTTTCTGTTTTTAACAGCAGCATGTGGGGTTTCTGTTTCTAACAGCAGCATGTGGATTTTTTGTTTGTAACAGCAGCATGTGGAGTTTCTGTTTTTAACAGCAGCATGTGGAGTTTCTGTTTTTAACAGCAGCATGTGGAGTTTCTGTTTGTAATAACAGCATGTGGAGTTTGTCTTTGTAACAGCAACATGAGGAGTTTCTGTTTGTAACAGCAGCATGTGGAGATTCTGTTTTTAACAGCAGCATGTTGAGTTTCTTTGTCAAAGCAGCATGTGGATTTTCTGTGTCTAACAACAGCATGTGAAGTATCTGTTTTTAACAGCAGCATGTTTAGTTTCTGTTTCTAACAACAGCATGTGGAGTTTCTGTTTAACAGTAGCATATGAATTGTCTGTTTTTAACAGCAGCATGTGGAGTTTCTGTTTGTAACAGCAGCATGTTGAGATTCCTTGTCACAGCAGCATGTGGAATTTCTGTTAGCAGCAGCAGCATGTGGGGTTCCTGTTTTTAACAGCAGCATGTGGAGTTTGTGTTTGTCATAGCAGCATGTGGAGTTTCTGGATCTAACAGCAGCATGTGGATTTTTTGTCTGTTATAGCAGCATGTGGAGCTTCTGTTTGTAACAGCACCATGTGGGGTTTCTGTTTTTAACAGCAGCATGTGGAGTTTCTGTTTGTAAAAACATTATGTGGAGTTTCTGTTTATAACAGCATGTGGAGTTTCTGTTTGTAACAGCAGCACGTTGAGTTTCTTTGTCAAAGCAGCATGTGGAGTTTCTGTGTCTAACAGCAGCATGTGGAGTTCCTGTTTGTAACAGCTGCATGTGGAGTTTCTTTGTAATAGCAGCATGTGGAGTTTCTGTTTGTAACAGCAGCATGTGGAGATTTTGTTTGTCACATCAGCATGTGGAGTTTCTGTTTGTAACAGCAGCATGTGGAGTTTCTGTTTGAAACATCAACATGTGGAGTTTCTGTTTGTAACAGCAGCATGTGGAGTTTCTGGATCTGACAGCAGCATGTGGACTTTCTGTTTGTAACATCAGCAAGTGGGGTTTCTGTTTTTAACAGCAGCATGTGGGGTTTCTGTTTCTAACAGCAGCATGTGGATTTTTTGTTTGTAACAGCAGCATGTGGAGTTTCTGTTTTTAACAGCAGCATGTGGAGTTTCTGTTTTTAACAGCAGCATGTGGAGTTTCTGTTTGTAATAACAGCATGTGGAGTTTGTCTTTGTAACAGCAACATGAGGAGTTTCTGTTTGTAACAGCAGCATGTGGAGATTCTGTTTTTAACAGCAGCATGTTGAGTTTCTTTGTCAAAGCAGCATGTGGATTTTCTGTGTCTAACAACAGCATGTGAAGTATCTGTTTTTAACAGCAGCATGTGGAGTTTCTGTTTCTAACAGCAGCATGTTTAGTTTCTGTTTCTAACAACAGCATGTGGAGTTTCTGTTTAACAGTAGCATATGAATTGTCTGTTTTTAACAGCAGCATGTGGAGTTTCTGTTTGTAACAGCAGCATGTTGAGATTCCTTGTCACAGCAGCATGTGGAATTTCTGTTAGCAGCAGCAGCATGTGGGGTTCCTGTTTTTAACAGCAGCATGTGGAGTTTGTGTTTGTCATAGCAGCATGTGGAGTTTCTGGATCTAACAGCAGCATGTGGATTTTTTGTTTGTTATAGCAGCATGTGGAGCTTCTGTTTGTAACAGCACCATGTGGGGTTTCTGTTTTTAACAGCAGCATGTGGAGTTTCTGTTTGTTAAAACATTATGTGGAGTTTCTGTTTATAACAGCATGGGGAGTTTCTGTTTGTAACAGCAGCACGTTGAGTTTCTTTGTCAAAGCAGCATGTGGAGTTTCTGTGTCTAACAGCAGCATGTGAAGTGTCTGTTTTTTACAGCAGCATGTGGAGTTTCTGTTTCTAACAGCAGCATGTTGAGTTTCTTTGTCACAGCAGCATGATGAATTTCTCTTAGAAGCAGCAGCATGTGGGGTTTCTGTATTAACAGCAGCATGTGGAGTTTCTTTTTCTAACAGCAGCATGTGGGGTTTCTGTTTCTGACAGCAGCATGTGGAGTCTCTTTTTATAACAGCAACATGTTGAGTTTCTGTTTTTCGTAGCAGCATGTGGAGTTTCTGTTTGTAACAGCAGAATGTGGAGTTTCTGTTTATAACAGAATGTGGAGATTCTGTTATCACAGCAGCATGTGGAGTTTCTGTTTGTAACAGCAGCATGTGGAGTTTCTGTTATCACAGCAGCATGTGGACTTTCTGTTTGTAACAGCATGTGGACTTTCTGTTTGTGACAGCAGCATGTGGAGTTTCTGTGTGTAAAAGCATCATATGGAGTTTCTGTTTTTAACAGCAGCATGTAGAGTTTCTGTATATAACAGCATGTGGAGTTTCTTTTTGTAACAGCAGCATGTGGAGTTTCTTTTTGTAACAGCATGTGGAGTTTCTTTTTGTAACAGCAGCATGTGGAGTTTCTGGATCTAACAGCAGCATGTAGAGTTTCTGTTTGTAACAGCAGCATGTGAAGTTTCTTTTTGTAACAGCATGTGGAGTTTCTTTTTGTAACAGCAGCATGTGGAGTTTCTTTTTGTAAGAGCATGTGGAGTTTCTTTTGTAACAGCAGCATGTGGAGTTTCTGGATCTAACAGCAGCATGTAGAGTTTCTGTTTGTAACAGCAGCATGTGGAGTTTCTTTTTGTAACAGCATGTGGAGTTTCTTTTTGTAACAGCAGCATGTGGAGTTTCTTTTTGTAACAGCATGTGGAGTTTCTTTTTGTAACAGCAGCATGTGGAGTTTCTTTTTGTAACAGCATGTGGAGTTTCTGGATCTAACAGCAGTATGTGGAGTTTCTTTTTGTAACAGCATGTGGAGTTTCTGTTTGTAACAGCAGCATGTGGAGTTTCTTTTTGTAACAGCATGTGGAGTTTCTTTTTGTAACAGCAGCATGTGGAGTTTCTTTTTGTAACAGCATGTGGAGTTTCTTTTTGTAACAGCAGCATGTGGAGTTTCTTTTTGTAACAGCATGTGGAGTTTCTTTTTGTAACAGCAGTATGTGGAGTTTCTTTTTGTAACAGCATGTGGAGTTTCTGTTTGTAACAGCAGAATGTTGAGTTTCTGTTTATAACAGAATGTGGAGATTCTGTTATCACAGCAGCATGTGGAGTTTCTGTTTGTAACAGCAGCATGTGGAGTTTCTGTTATCACAGCAGCATGTGGAGTTTCTGTTTGTAACAGCATGTGGACTTTCTGTTTGTGACAGCAGCATGTGGAGTTTCTGTTTGTAAAAGCATCATATGGAGTTTCTGTTTTTAACAGCAGCATGTAGAGTTTCTGTATGTAACAGCATGTGGAGTTTCTTTTTGTAACAGCAGCATATGGAGTTTCTTTTTGTAACAGCATGTGGAGTTTCTTTTTGTAACAGCAGCATGTGGAGTTTCTGGATCTAACAGCAGCATGTGGAGTTTCTGTTTGTAACAGCAGCATGTGAAGTTTCTTTTTGTAACAGCATGTGGAGTTTCTTTTTGTAACAGCAGCATGTGGAGTTTCTTTTTGTAACAGCATGTGGAGTTTCTTTTGTAACAGCAGCATGTGGAGTTTCTGGATCTAACAGCAGCATGTAGAGTTTCTGTTTGTAACAGCAGCATGTGGAGTTTCTTTTTGTAACAGCATGTGGAGTTTCTTTTTGTAACAGCAGCATGTGGAGTTTCTTTTTGTAACAGCATGTGGAGTTTCTGTTTGTAACAGCAGCATGTGGTCTCTGACAGTCGACGGTTCAGGTTTTTTTTAGTTTTCTGACTCGTCATTTCGTGAATATAAGATATCTAACGATGCTCCTCAGACTGATCCGGCTGAGTCATTGACTTTTTTCTTTTCTTTTCAACGAGCAGACTTTCTGTCCCCGTCTATAATCGTCATTTTCTAAAGATTATTGTATTTCCTGTAACAGTATCCTATTCACTCACTGACGGTTTATTATTGTTTGAAGAACGTCCATGAAAACCCAGCAATGAAGAATCTTGGGATTAACTGTTTTGCCCAAGGACACATTGACATGGGACAGCTTAGACTAATGATTACCAACAGAGTGACAAATGTCTGCACGCTCCACTGTGGTTACGTCCACATGTTCTGACGGTGTGGTCGTGGTTTCACAAACAACTCAGTAAAATTCAAATGATTTTTATTCCTGATAAAATCAGAGCTGTTTTCTTACAGCCTGTTGGTGTGTTGGGATGCAGAGCTGTTTCTTACGGCCTGTTGGTGTGTTGGGATGCAGAGCTGTTTTCTTACGGCCTGTTGGTGTGTTGGGATGCAGAGCTGTTTTCTTACAGCCTGTTGGTGTGTTGGGATGCAGAGCTGTTTTCTTACGGCCTGTTGGTGTGTTGGGATGCAGAGCTGTTTTCTTACGGCCTGTTGGTGTGTTGGGATGCAGAGCTGTTTTCTTACGGCCTGTTGGTGTGTTGGGATGCAGAGCTGTTTTCTTACGGCCTGTTGGTGTGTTGGGATGCAGAGCTGTTTTCACGGCCTGTTGGTGTGTTGGGATGCATGGTGTTTACTGATTTTGATCTTCTCCTTTCTGGGCTGGCATTTTAGAACCAAAACTAAGCGAGCCAGAACTTCTTTTTATTCCGGTTACTTTTGACAACCTTAATTCATGACCCTGACCAATTTCTTTCTTGTGCTTCATGCATCTTGTGGATAGAAACTGGTTGTTGACTGTCTACAGCCATACTGTGGACATGAATTGGCGTGTTGCTTATGCGTAGTCTTGTGACCTTGCTCCCCTGCGGCATATTAAAGGCTGGACGTTGGACCATTTTTAACAAGCTGAGGCCGCGCGTCACTGCGCCAGGCGCCAGTGAAAGGCTGGTGTGGGACTCAGTGATGACCGTGCAGGCAAATCCGGCTGAAGCGAATATTTACAGAACTTACCTTCAAAACCCTGTCTCCTCAGAGACTTTCACCCAAACCTGCTCCTTTTTTTTTTTTTTTTTTTTTTTTTTTTTTTTAATGTATGTTTTGGGATGCAGAGCTGTTTTCTTACGGCCTGTTGGTGTGTTGGGATGCAGAGCTGTTTTCTTACGGCCTGTTGGTGTGTTGGGATGCAGAGCTGTTTTCTTACGGCCTGTTGGTGTGTTGGGATGCAGAGCTGTTTTCTTACGGCCTGTTGGTGTGTTGGGATGCAGAGCTGTTTTCTTACAGCCTGTTGGTGTGTTCAGATGCAGAGCTGTTTTCTTACGGCCTGTTGGTGTGTTGGGATGCAGAGCTGTTTTGTGTGGATGCGGGTCGTGGTCTCTCTGCAGTCTCGGTCATGCTAAAGCCCTCCTCTGGGTGTTAGCCTTGTGTTTGGTGCTCTAAGATAATTTAGGGAAGCTGGACTGATCCATTCCTTCTCATCTTCATCCTGTCCCCCTCCCCATAACCATATCTAATGCTTTTTTTTCCCATGATGCCCCAGGCCCTGCTGTCCCCGCTCTCTTCTCCAGGTGATGCTCAGTGACCTTGTCTTTGTGTCTCACCTGCAGCCTGCGCTGGTTACCCGTTTTGATCTTGCTTACCCGGGTGTGACCTCGGCAAACTACATGGCAAGTTTTTTTTCTGTTATTTGATTTCCTCCCTGAGGATCCTCCTCATCAGTCCTGGGCTCTGTGCAGACCTCATGTGCTGCATGCACTTTGTGTCGTGGTCTTCCTCTGTAGCCTGAAGACGACCCTTGACCCCTGTGTGACCCCTGCACCTGCTGGTTGACCCCTGACCCTTATGCCTGCAGTGCTGTTCCTGTGCTCTGTGGTCTCTGTTTCAGTCTGTAGTCCTGTGTTTGTGTCTGATTGGGAAACGTTCTCTTAGGCCTGTCACGATAATCAATAAATCAATAAAAGATAAATAAAAATGTCTTCGGTAAGTTTGGCGGCCTCGATCAGTCAACACGTGCATGCATGTTTGTTTTCCTCCTCTTTTTCTACCAAACAGGCTGGATGAGAAGATGGCTCACTCTGTGCAACTTTCTCAACACCTGGGTGCGTTGGTGTTATAGCGGCTTAGTTGCGGAGTGAGCCATCTGTCAGTCATTCCATCTTTGTCGGGGAGGCGGGGCCGCTCGCGCATACACACACACACGTGTCATGAGGAGTAACAAGGAAACAAACGCTAACATGAATGACGGCACAAAAGTGATGGTTCCTAAGCCGGCTGCCACAGCCCCACTGTGGGAATATTTTGGTTTTAAACAGAATGAACAAGGTGTGAGCTCATGAACACCGACGAGCCAATGTCATGTTTGTTTTAAGTAGTGACGATGAAGAAGAGGAGGTGCAGCAGAGCCTTCATCCTGACAGTCAGCGCTTACTGAGGCGTTTGGTTGGCAAAGTAAATATAAATATTCACTACAATACAAAAGAAATGCAGCCCTTCAATACGGTTGAAAAAAATCAGCAGTTCAGGAAATGTTGTAAAGGTTTGACAGATGAATTGACTGGGATAACGTACATGTCACAAACAGTTCCTGAACTGTATAAACTCCATCTTATTTATTGCTTTTATTGTTGTGTGTGTTTTTATTGGAGTTTTGTTTTGTTTTGTTTTTGATTAGTTTAATGATTTTTAGTTATATGCAATTTTTCTCAAAAGAGGGTCGATTTCATTTTCATTGTTTTTTTTCTTTTTTTGTTTGTTAAAATTTTTATATTGTTTCTATTGTTTCTGTTATTTATTATATTTATATTCATTTTATTAAAAGCTCTTGACCTTCCAATTACAGTATGTACTCACGTTATTGAGATATATTATAATTACATTATTGAAAAATTGTTTTAAAATAATACTGACAATATCGTTTATTGGCAATAATTTTTTCGATAATAATCATCCAGGAAAATTTGTTATCGTGCCAGGCCTACGTTCACTGCATGATCTGCTCTGTTCCTCTGATGTCAGACTCCATGACTGTTTGTCTGTTACGACGTCTCCTCTTAGTGAGACAGATACTCAGATAAATACGTGAACAAAGGAAAATAATCAGTCTGTGAAGTAATAGTTCAATACTTTAACCTGGTTTGTTTCCTGAATCTGAACGCTAAAGGTGTGTGAGCTCCCCATGTCTCTGTTTTATCAGTGTTTTATAGAAAGTGCTCTCACATGGTTGTTTGGTTCGGTTGTCTTGCTTTGTCTACTAAAAACAGACGTGTGAATCTGGTCTAAATAATGAGTAAGGTGATCTGAGTGCAGCGATCTAAGCTGCAGGATATCTACAGAACTGAACTCCTGACCTGCCCTGATCACCTCTGTTACTGATTTTGATCTTCTCCTTTCTGGACGACGTTACAGAACCAAAACTAGGCGAGCCAGAACTTCTTTTATTCCGGTTACTTTTGACAACCTTAATTCATCGGCCTGACCAGTTTTCTTTTCTTGTGCTTCATGCATCTTGTGGATAGAACTGGTTGTTGACTTTTATGCTACAGCCATACTGGACGTGAATTGGCGTATTTAAACGCGCGTAGTGCCTGTGACACGCCACACGTAACGCCCAAGGCTGGACGCTGGACCATTTTGACAAGCTGAGGGGCGACGCGCGTCACTGCGCAGGCGCAGTAGAGAGCCGGAGCCAGTCGGACTCAGTGATGACCCGTGCAGGCAAATCCAGCTGGAAACGAATATTTACAGAACTTACCTTCAAAACCTGTCTCCTCAGAGACTTTCACCCAAGCCTGCTCCTTTTTTTTTTTTTTTTTTTTTTTTTAATGTATGTTTTTGGGCATTTTGTGCCTTTATTGATAGGAGAGAGATAGTGGATAGGCTTGTGAAAGGGGGAGAGAGAGTAGGGGAAGACACTCTGCAAACTGGTCACAGGCGGGATTCGAACCTGGACCGGCAGAAGCAAGTACATGGGGTGCTAACCACTACGCCAAACCAGCACCCCAAGCCTGCTCCTTTTGTTCCGGTCTCTGTAGAGTACACACGTCCAATCGTATAGCTCCGGATGATGGCAAACAGCGCAGATCAACCTCTCCTCCATCTTTCAGAGGGGTTTGAGCAGGAGCAGTTGGCTGGATCGTCACACGTTATCAAATCAATGACGTCGGGGGAAATGTCATCGCTGATTGGCCGGGCACAGCGTCACGCAAATTTGCGGCGAAAGTTCAATATTTTCAACTCGAGCATCGAGGCATTTGACGCCCCAGATGTGCTGGACGCTTCATATGCGCCACGCCAAACGCATCCATGCGCCGTCTGAGTCCAAACGCATCTTTTTTCTTTTTTTTTTTTTTTATGTATATTTTTGGGCATTTTGTACCTTTATTGATAGGAGAGAGACAGTGGATAGGCTTGTGAAAGAGGGAGAGAGAGTAGGGGAAGACACCCTGCAAACTGGTCACAGGCGGGATTCGAACCTGGACCGGCAGAAGCAAGTACATGGGGTGCTAACCACTACGCCAAACCAGCACCCCATCCAAATGCATCTTTGCATTGACTTTGTATGTAATCTCAACGCGCGTCTTTGCAAATTTGCGTCCGGTGTGGCCGTAGCATTAGACTGTAAGCCTTGACTATTTATTGACTATTTATTGAATCTCTTTATCTGCTTTACCTCACATGTTCATCATTCCTGTTTATTTATCTCCTGCACAGCACTCTGATGACTGAATGGCCTTTATGGGTTTGGCCTGATTCTTGGTCTTTGGCAGTTTGTGGTTTAAGTGTCGTCCCTTATCACTTTAGTTCAGGATGTTTCCAGATGTTCCTAACGCCTGTATGTTTATGTGTTATCATGTCCTGGTGTGCTGATGCCTGCTGCTGAAAAACTACTTTCCATAGGATTATAATAAAGGTGAAGTTGAAGCCTTTGTTGTTGGCAGCGCTGTAGGGATCAGTCCAGGATCAGGAGGCCCTGACCCTCCAGTCTAAGTCCATCAGGAGCTTCTGTTTCTCACTTTAGGCCTTAATCCAGGCTCACACTTCTCTTTGTCCCCTTAAGCAAAAACTGGCGGGTCGTCAAAGTGGTTGCAGACCCTTTTTCAATGAGCATATGCCAGGGCAAAAACAAGTTGCTTTTATTGTTATTTTTTTATGCAGTGGAGTTTTACACTCTTTAACTACAGGTAGTGATTATACCCTGTAAAAGGGCTGGGAGATTTTACCTAATCTCAATATCTTGATTAATTGAAGCTCTTACCTCGATGATGATTAATGAACGATTATTTTATTTTATTCTGGAACAAACTGGGGATACTGATGGCTGTCAACTTCTTTCTGCTCGATGTCCTCTTCACAGAATCCAAAATGTGCCCAAACAATGGAGACAGTTTTTATCTTGACTACTAGATCCTCTGATAGATTGACGCTTGTCTCTAATGAAGACTGTATGCAGGGGGCGTGGCCATATGACTTAGACAGGGAAAATAATCAAAATAATCGACGTGAGTAAAATTATTTCAATTCAAGGGTCTAAATGTCAATTTCTATTATGTTTTGATTAATTGCCCTTCTCTGTAATATTAATTGACACATATTTCAATCAGAGTGTTTTTGTGATATATTTAATAAATAGGTATTCAGATTAAGAAACATATTTTTTAAATGATTTCACAGTAGCTGGACGTTTTATGTCATTAAAGCTCTGTTGAGTTTGTTATGAAGGCCGGAGTTATGGAGTTTTTTTGTGTGTTGAGACAGCCTTATGACCAACAGCTTATTTAGAGCCACTGATTAAATATTGTTTTAGTGTACTGTGATATTTTAGATTATCTACCTCTCCATCTTTTTGTTAAACACATTTGAAACGTTGAGAATTCCCCTCGACCTGGGTCCCAGGCTTAAATAAGGGGTGGTGGGTCCCAAAGCCAGACCGGCTCTAGAGGAAGCTGCAGAGGTTTCAGCTTGAAGCTTTGCAGCTTGGATCAGTCTAATCCAGCTCTTTGGGGTTCAGACTGAAGCTGTAAAACTGGGTAGCTTACAGTGGTCAGTGTTTCCATGGTAACTGACTAATAATCTGCTTTAACTCAGGTGATGGGTGTTAGCTGAGTCTGCAGGCTTTGACTGAGTAAACAGTTAGCTAACGGGCTAACGTTAGCACTGAGACCAGCTCGTATGTTTCCTGCTGCTGAAGCTCACACAGACAAACACGCAGAGCTGATCAGACACCGGAATATTTATTTATTTATTTATTTATTTATTTTTGCCCTTGTGACCCTGACTCTAGTGAGGAAGACCCTCTTTGAACGTGCTGCTGCGACACGCTCTCCCTAAATTCATGATTTCACTCACACTGATCTCAACAACAGGAGCAAATGCAGCTCTTCTCTCTATGTGCACTGGTGCAGTCCAAGCTGTGAGCTATGAGCTGGTCCAGGCCTGAGCCAGGTGAGCTATGAGCTGGTCCAGGCCTGAGCCAGGTGAGCTATGAGCTGGTCCAGGCCTGAGCCAGCCTTAAAGATAAGATTAGATTAGATGAGATGAGATTATTGATCGTCAGAGGGGAAGTTCAGCTTTATTAAAGCTTGATTAAAAAGGGAAGCCTGCTGTTAAAGGTAGAGTGTCTGCTCCCTGAACCGTGGTCGGTAAATGAATCCAAAGAACAGAGACCTGATGACTGAAGGCTCTGCCTCCTAGACTACTTTTAGAGACCGATGGTACCACGAGCAGGCCGGTGGTTTTGAGCGTAGTGGTTTTCTGTCAGTTCAGGCTCTTTTAGACGTGCTGAGAGCTTTACAGGAGAGAAGAAGACTCTTCTGCTCCCTCCAGATTTAATGAGAAGATGAAGCTGTGAGCCTAGAACAGCAGGACTGTGATCCTGACCTACTCTGACTCTCTGCAGAATTACATGCACAGGGCCTAAGCCTCGCTCTGCTGTGACCCTCTGCCGTGCTAACTGTTGTTGATTACCTCAGCTGTATTTCCCTGTGGGTCTGTCCCCTCTCGCTGTAATAAAGGACCTGATCTGAGCTTTAATAATAGTGGGGGGTGGTGGTGTCGGGCTGGGGGGGGGGGCTTGGACCACGGACTCCGTGCTCAGCCTATTTGTTCCCCTCAGCCTTGGGACTTTTGAATGAAAAATTGCTTTAATACAGCCTCTGTAATTGTAAAGGCAGCAGGGAGGTAAGAGTTATGGCCGGTCTATGAGCAGAGGAGGTGTGCCCCCCCCACGCTCTCATTGGCTGAATCCTGCAGCCCACATTAGAGCCAGACTCAGGGAGGACTTATTGATTCTCCTGCTGCAGCGTTAATCGATCATCTCCCTCCTTCTATGGAAATATCTGCTCGTTAAAGCACGCACATTTTGGAGCTGTAATTGCTCCTCCATCAGTCAGGGAGGGGGCGGGGCTTTAATGACCCCGGGGTTATGTGGGGTCATGGGTGTCAGGAGGCGACCATCAGTTTTCATGTAGCTCAAACGTTACCAACAGCTGAACAGATCTCATTAACCCAGAAGATTCTGGATCAGAGAGATGACACTGAAAGCTGAATCAGACCTGAGGACACACCTGATGGTGGAGCAGGTGGATGTTCACCTGATGGTGGAGCAGGTGGATGTTCACCTGATGGTGGAGCAGGTGGATGTTCACCTGATGGTGGAGCAGGTGGATGTTCACCTGATGGTTAACTTTTGGTCTGTTTCAATCTAGAAAAAAGAAAACATTATATACTATTGTACATATGTGTTTTGCGTTTATGTGTGTGTGTCTTTATGCATGTACATATGTATGTATGTGTATGTATGTATATTAGGGCTGAACGATTTGACAAAATAATCTAATTGTGATTTTTTTCCCCCAATATTGCGATTTACTCTGTTATTGTTTTAATGTTCCTCATCTTCTGTATTCTTAAACAAACATAAGCAGTAGATCTTTTTATAGTCAAACCAATATGACATTAAATTAATCTAAGGATAAAAGATTTGAGAAAAAGTGGAGAAGTGAAGAACAGAAGAAAAATAGGTATGAATGTAAAAAATGGGTGAAAATGGTATGAAAGGGGAAAAAGGTTAATAAATAGGTGCAAAATAGGTATGAAATTGCAAAAAAAAAAGGGGGGGGTAGTGGCAAAAAAAATCCACAAGTGGCTTGGGAAAATTGATTATGGCAGCAAAATTGGGAATTAAATTAGAAATTAAATTTCAAAAACCATGTTAAAATTCCAAAAATGGTTCTGACAGTGGCCCAAAAAAGATGAATGGGGGCAAAATAGGCATTAAGTTTTTAAAAACGGGGTTAAAAAAGGTAAAAATGGTCCAAACGTGGGAAAAAGGTGTATGAATAGAGGTAAAAAAAAAATAGGCATGAAATTGCAAAAAACTACATCACAATGCCAAAATGTTCAACACATTTTGGGCTAAAAATATTGAACCTTCTGGGATTTGAAAATTGCAACAAGCCATATTGCAATTAATCTAATTTGCAATTAATTGTTCAGCCCTAATGTATATGCATATATATCTTTTTTTTTTCTTTCCTTTTCTTTTCCTTTCACTATTAGTCATTTATTTATTTTGATGGATGGTTCTGGTTCTAAGGCTCTGCGTTGTAATGTTTTAGAAATTAAAATCTTGTATAAATTAAGTGTTGAAGAAAAGGAAAAAAAAATAAAAAATTGAGATTTTTCTTCTGTCACGGCTTGATTAAATTAAACACACCCACCCACACTTTGGCAGTGAAGGCAACCTGACAATTTAACAATGTTAAAAACAAACACACAACAACAACAGGTAAAACAAACACACAAGAACATGTGAGAAATGCTAAAAACAGCAGAGTCTACAGTGCTTTGTGTTATTGACAACAGCTGTTGCAGAGGGGGTGAAGGATTTTGCGTGGATGTTTTTCTTGAGCTTGAGTTTCCAGAGTTTTGTTTTGTGTTCGATAGTTATAAAATTGAACCAGGTTGAGATGTTACAGGTGATGATGGATTCAATGAGTGATTTGTTAACGAGAGTTAAACTGTTCATGTCTTCAGTCCACGTTAGCAGCTCCGTCATGATGCCGTTCTCCATCAGGAGAAGATGAGAGCGGGACTGTGGACCTCCTCTCCTCCTCTGAAGGAGTTCCCATCAAACCTCGACTGATCATAACGATGGCGTGCTCACAGTGATTCTGTCTCTGCTAAAAACAGTCAGATCTGTGCTCTGCAATCTTCTGCACAGAATCAGAAAACTTATTTTATATTCCTATTTTATCAGAGCCTGAAAACAGACATTCCTGGCCGCCCCTTATCTGTTAAAATAATGTGGAATAATATTTTAAAACTCTGTTAAAAAGGGAAAATGCAAACAGTGTTTCAGTACACAGGTTTAAGGCTGAGATAGAACAGACTGAATCTGACAGATTTGTGCTCGCTCTCAGACTCAGACGCTCTTCAGTCCTCGTGCTGATCTTAACGAAGTCCTGATTACAGCAGGATGAGACAATCTGAACACGATCACTAATTAATCACCAGCTCTGAAATCAGAGAAGGAAAAGAGAAGCAGAGACAGAGGAAGCTCTTCCTGTTTGGTGAGGAAGTGATTACAGGCTCTCTCTGATTGGTCAGACTGTCCTCAGCTCGTTAACACACACACACACACACACACACACACACACACACACAGGTTTTTTCAGTTCTTCTGCTTTTATTCTGACACTCAGAGGGGGAAACGCTGCAGGTTTCTTACCTGACACATTAGCTGGACTGATGAACATATCCCATGAGTCCATTTGGAAAAGAGCCCAAAGAAAGTGTCCGGGGAGAGCCAAGCCTTTTAGAAACATATCTGACAGGTGATTGGACACTTGTTCTGTCAATCACATTCCTTACAGGCCAATCAGAACATGTATTGGACAGGTGTTAAGATCAGAATGTTAAAACAATCTTACCAAACATGTAGGAAGTGGAGTGAAATTACTTTCCTTGAGAAGTCTGTGGTATCATTTTTTGAACATTCTTTTTATTGTAGTTTTCAGAGGTAAAAGCAATGGTCCATTCTAATACAAAGTATTATCTCAATTGGTCCTTAATGCCACATACAGCATCCACCAAGGTGTACATAAAACAATTTTAAAAAAAATAATTGATTAATAAAAATAAAAAAAACTCCTAGAGTAGGCAAGCAATGTTGTACATGAACAAAATAATCCCAAATACATTCAAACCTTTAATCTTATGTCGAGGTGCTTGTAATTTCTAAGGATTTCAGAGTTTTTTCCCACTTTTTCATAAAAAGGTGCATTCTTCCATTAATGTAGTATCTAAGGTTAAAACTTCGGATACCAGAGATTTCCACAGTTGGGCAGAAGGTGGGTCAACGCTAATCCACTTAATCATAATAGCCTTCCTAGCCAGCATTAAAAGAATTTGAAAAGTGTCTTTGTATGCCTCCAAATAGTCTGGAATTAGTCCTAATAGACAAATCACTGGGCTGGGGGATAAGGGCTTCTCTAATACCAGACTTATTTCTCCACATATTGCCTGCCAAAATAATTCAGTTTCTTTACACACCCAAAGACAGTGGATTCTGGTCCCCAAAGTTGTTTTACACTTCGGGCAATTTGGAGAAGTCCCTGGTGTATATTTGTGATAGATAAATGGAGATATGTAGACATTATGAAGAATATTATATCGCATCTCCCTGTATCTGTTGCATATCGATATTTTGGAAGAAAATAACAGAATTTCTGTGGTATTATTTTTGAATATTTCCTGCTGCCGTGTCTCGTAGCTCCTCCACTTCCTGCTTTAAAGGAATCTGATTGGACGGTGCTGCACATTCACTGTAGGCTGGAGCTTGGCAAGATGGATCCATCTGCACTGCAAGGGCAATCTCATTTATTCAGTTCAGTGTTATAAACTTCATTTATCCCACAAGGGGCCATTCATTTGTAGCTTTCCAGATTACATTCATGCATACGGTCAGTTAATAACATAAATAAATAATCTATTAAGGAAACATATTTAAACAAGCATGGGACAGAGAGAGATGTCGAACATTATAAATAGCCAACGGTTACAAATCATAGAGCAAGATAAAACAAGATAAAGATAAAAGCAAGTGGGGTAAAAAACATGACGATGTAAAAACCCATCATAATCCATGACCACTGTGAATGTGGATAAATGTGCTTCAGTGTCCTCAGTGTGAGTCTGGCTCTGCAGATATCATCAAATCAGCTGTTTATCAGTTTAAACAGACTCTCTCCCAGAGTTTGGCCCTTCAAACTGTGAACCTGTAGTTTCTATTTTAGTCCAGAGATGGTCCAACCAGCCAAGTGCTGCTCACCTTTCTCTGCATAGTCCCCCCTCCACGCTGCACGCCTGGGTTTGACCCCGAGGACGCCGGTCCTCAGCTCCAGATGGCCAAGGCCTCCTCCACCTGACCTGACTGCCAATCACAGTTATCTGCAGGCAGAGGGCAGCAAGAGTCCCCGACTGAACAACCTGTGAGCCCAACGCTCCACCAACAGATGGACGGATGTGAACCCGGCAGAATCTGAACCACAGACTGACCTCACAGTCTCAGTCCCAGCGTGCTGCTGTTGTTTTTACCTGGAGGTTGCCAGGAGAACCATACTTGTGGGACTGCATTGTGCCAAGTGTAAAGTTTTGTGGAGGGGGGATTATGGTGTGGGGGTGTTTTTCAGGAGCTGGGCTTGGCCCCTTAGTTCCAGTCAAAGGAACTCTGAATGCTTCAGCACACCAAGACATTTTGGACAATTCCATGCTCCAACTTTGTGGGAACAGTTTGGAGCTGGCCCCTTCCTCTTCCAACATGACTGTGCACCAGAGCACAAAGCAGGTCCATAAAGACATGGAGGACAGAGTCTGGCCTGAACAGAGTCCTGACCTCAACCCCATAGAACACCTTTGGGATGAATTAGAGCAGAGACTGTCCATTTTGATAATCAGGTAATACAGCAGGTTAGCTCCATGTTTTCAACAGCTCTGGACTCTCTGTGGTCTGTACTGAGCTGACTGGTTAGAGGTCCTGATGCTTCATCTGAGGAGGACACTTGAAACACACCAAAAAGCAGAATATGACCTCTACAGGATAATTTCTGATGTGGCCGTTAAAGCAGCAAACCATTTGTTCAAGATCATACTTTCAAGTTTTTATTAATAATCAGTGATAAAAAAGAGACGTTATAATCACAAACCTTAGACATAAATGTCACATTTAAAGACCGTTAAGCACTAAATACTTTCCTGTGCTAATCAAACACTCACCTGATTGAAACTTCTCCAAAGTTCAGCCGACACGTTCGCTGAAGGCCAAAATTAGCATTCATCAAAGATCTGCTCATTTATGTTTTAACGAGCCGTCTTAACGAGCCGTTAGGCCTCAGCTCATGATCCACTGTGTTCACAGTCAGGGATGTTCCTAATCCTCTGGCAACACTGAGTACCCCTGATCCTCCTGTATTCCTCTCTGTCCAAGAGTCTGGGCCTCCCTGAACCAGTGAGCTCAAACTGCTGATGGAATAATGGTATGATGTCACACTGGTAGATGCATTCATGGGGATGAGCCTTTTGAGGCTGCTGATGACACCAGGGGAAGAGGGAGATGTCCAGGTGCTACAGACTTTTAGTCTTGTGCATAGAAGTATCCCATCTTAAAAGAGACATGACACACACTGCAGGGCATGTGAAGCTTTAAACACACAATTTAGTCTTTAAGATAAAATGTTAAAGCTCACCGTGGACAGGAGTTGCTGAGAAAGAGACATTGTGAACTAAAAGATGAACTGTATCAATGCAAGTTTCATCAAAACGTGCTGCAAAAGTTGTAATTAGTTGGAGGTTTAATTCAATCAGAGACAGAACAAGCACAAGTCAGTCTGCAGACGCCTTACCTTCTGCAGGCGTCCAAAGATTACTTCTCTTTTTTAAAATAAATAAATGAACCTAGGCAACTTACATAATGTTCAGAGAGATGAAGTTGGTTTGGATTCAGATGTAGTTACCAAGTTCTGTTTATGTCCAGGTAATAAAATCAATCAGTTATTTGGTTGAATTTAACTTTTTGACTGCTCAGGCAGTAGTATAGTTTTTCTGTTTTGAGTATCTCGGATACAAGTGGACTAAAGTAAGAACAAAAGTTAGAACAGCTCCATGGACCAATCATAGACCTGTCATCACGGTTGCTTAAACTAATTTAGGGTAGTCCTTGTAATTCCGAGTATTTCCTCTAATTTCTGTATAAGAACAATTTGATCAATGGTGTCAAAAGCAGCACTAAAATCTAACAAAACATGTACATTGAGAAGTCCCTCATCTGAAGCTGTCAGTAAGTCATTAGTAACTTTAACTGAAGCTTAAGGTCAGGTCAGTCTAAGTCTACACTTAATGGTTTGGCAGGTTCAGGTGAAGACAGGGAGTTGCTAATTTTATCTCTAATTTAAAGAATTTTATCGTTAAAGAAGATCAAAGTCTTCACAGCTGAGGTCTAGGGGAATCATAGGCTCAATCGAGCTCTGACTCTGAGTCAGCCTGGCTACAGAGCTGAAAAGGTATGTAGGGTTGTTTTTATTTTATTTTCTGTACTTTTTATATTTTCTATATATGATTTTTTTATTCTTTGTTTCTAAGAGAGCATGTGATTTAGATTTATGGAGTATTGACACACTGTCTGCCTTCAGAATTTTGTGGAGCTCAGATTCTTGTTAAATCTGAAGGTTTAAACTTCTGGTTAAAATATTTTTTCAATTGTAGATATTAGGGCTGTACAATTAATTGCAAATTAGATTAAATTGCATTATGGCTTGTTGCAATTTTCAAATCGCAGACAGTGCAATATTTTTAACCCAAAATGTGTTGAACATTTTGGCATTGTGATGTAGTTTCTAGCAATTTCATGCCTATTTTAACCTTTTTTAACCCAGTTTTTACAGCTTTATGCCTATCTTGCTCCAATTCCTCTTTTTTTTTTTGGCCACTGTCAGACCATGTTTGGAATTTTTACATGATTTTTGAAATTTAGTCCCAATTTTGCTGCTGTAATCAATTTTCCTTAGTCACTTTTGAATTTTTTTGCCATTTTTTTGCAATTTCTTACCTATTTTGCACCTATTAACTTTTTTTCCACTTTTGTGCTATTTTTTTTACCCAGTTTTTATAATTTCATTCCTGTTTTGCTTCTGTTCTTCACTTCTCCACTTTTTCTCAAATCTTTTATCCTTAGATTAATTTAATGTCATATTGGTTTTACTATAAAAAGATCTCCTGCTTATGTTTGTTTAAGGATACATAAGATGAGGAACATTAAAACAATCGCAGAGTAAATCGCAATATTGGGGGAAAATATTGCAATTAGATTATTTTCTCAAATCGTTCAGCACTAGTAGATATCTGAAGCCCCACAGGCTGTTTGTTTTGCAGGTGTTGAACACTGTAGTGTGTTTTCTCAGAGTGATGAATATGTGAGTCCTTTCTTTGTCCAAGATTCAGTTTTGTCTTTTCTATTTAGGGAAAAGTCTGAGCACACCATCTGAAGAGCTTAAGCACTGTATGAATTTCACTGTATTCGGCTATTTTCTGCCAATACTTTAATTTATCTTTGAATTGTTTAACTCCTCTGATTGTCTTGACCGACCACTGTGAGGATAACCAAAGCTGAATTTATGAGCAGCCCCCCATAACCAAACTGACGGGGTTAAATCAGGATTGACTTCATGTTTGATGTGACGTACTGAAGTCAACCAACCAGATATTGTTAAGGATTTCCAGAAAAGAGTGAGAATGAAGCAGCAGAAATATTTAAGTAGCCCCTGCATGCCTGGAAACACTAGGAGTGATAGGGACTGATCTCGCTTAGGAATATTAAGAATACTTTATATTTTAGAAGAAAATAAATTAGACCAAAGTCTTAAGATTGCAGACGTGGTCCATGATCCCTGGTCTGGTGCGTGGTGGTGTGAATGGACGAGCTGTGATCACATGACCGAAGCCCCGCCCTCTTTGAGTCCAGTGCTGTGTATCAGTGTCCCTGTCTTTGTGTCGCCAACATGAAATGATGAAACTCCTCTAATAAATAATCTCGTTAGTGCAGCAGAGATGTCTGTGAGGCAGGAAGAGAGGAGGCCTGATCAGTCCAGACCATCTGCTGGTCTCCTCCCTGATGATGTTTATCTGTTTGGTTTGTCTAATCCAGAACGAGCCGAGTGAGTAAATGAGCTCTGACGGGGTGGGATGAGTGATGGATGCTCCAGAGTGAGCTCTGCTGTAAACGCTTATCGGCCTCAAACATCTGCAGTGATTACAGCAGAAGACAGAGCGGGACAGGATGAGCACGGACCACGTCCTCCTCCCCATCCTGTAGTCTGTCATCCTTCAGCTGCGTGGGTTCATCTTTCCTGGTAATTAGCCGCGGCCCTCCCTCTGCTCCGTGATGGACGGATAGCCTGTTATTAGGGAGGCTGGTCGGGCTTTGTCGTCAGCTCTGGAGCTCTGATCGGCCCTCGTTTGAGCAGCTTTAGACCAGGCAGAGCGTGCATGGTGGACCTGATCAGGTGTGGGACTTTGAGTCCTTACCTGACAGAGGCTTCCTCTTCTGCCTGTTGGTGAGGCTGACTCAGTGCTGGTTTCTGCTGAAGGCTCCATTTGTCCTGTGATTTAGTCCCTGCAGCAGCAGATAGCACAGCAGCTGCTCTGCTCTCAGTGATTCTGAAACACGAGGAGCTCCTGCCTGAATCAACCATCCACACACAGAGAGGGGGACAGTTCAGAATAATTCTCTTGTATATATTGTTAATAGTCTTTTCATGGATTTGAACATCTTTTTATGACTCTGTCCTGAGTTCTTGTATAGTCATTGCTTAGTGACTCAGTCTTCTGAGATCGGCATCAGCATGTGCAGTGGGTGAATTTCAGTCCAATTACTGTAATGTCATAAAACAAGACCAAACTTTTTATTTTGACTTCATCCAATTCAATGTAATCCATACCCAAAACCTGAAAAGGTGATGTTGGTTCAGGAAGTGAACCTTGTCTTGTTCGTAGGCCTTGAGCATTATTCTATAGTCATATCAAACATTTTTTAATATGGTCATGTGCCGCTTTTTGGAAGTTTGGAGCGTAAAAGCACTTTTGTACTCCCCTAACAGGGACTTAAAGGTGTAGTCAGCAATCTTCTAATCTTCTAATCTAATGCACTATTTGTCAAATCCCCCGTATTTCTCCTCTCCATCCACAAGATGTCCCCACTGACAGCATGTTGGAAAAAAAGTCTGGTTTCAATACACAGCCTTGGCTCTGAATTTCAGCAGGTAAATACTGTGGCTCGGGCCGAGTCACCAAAACAGGGTACACCCCCCCACATCCAGGGGGCGATCATACTCATGCGCAGATCAGACAGAGGGGGGAGGGGAGTCGTAGGTTGCGTAGCGTGTGCAGTTAGCGTAAGAGAGAGATACAATAGGTGCAGTAACAATGGCTGAAAAACAGCCCAAAAGAAAAAGGTCAGAGGAGTGAAAAGTGAAAAAGAAGGGCTATGACCATGAAAGAGCGAAGACCTGGGTCAAAAAAACGGACGTGGATCTCACCGTCTTTCTGCTGGATAGGTTAGCAACATTAGCTTTGTGGTGCTTCACATAACGGTAACAGCTGTCGGGCATTCATCTTATTGTCTAATCTGCCAGAATGTTCTGTTGTTGTGATGTTATCAATAATGACAGTCGAGTTGTCTGACGAGTCGGGGTTACCTTAGCTACGTTGGTCAGCTACGCAGTTTCTACGGCCGTTTCTATGACGATGCATGTCCATCTCCTTTCGAGAGGCGGGTCTAAATTAGTTTATCAACAACCTCTCCACTCATTTTCTCCCACATCGCTGACTACACCTTTGAGAGGGAGTTGTCCTCTTTTGGCCCCAACAGTAGGGATTTTTATCAATGTCAATGCTTTTATCAATCCTGCTAATTGATCCAGTCCTTTAACGATTCCTTTATTGATTCCTGTAGATTTTCCTTGTGGTCAAATGTTGGCCTGTAGATTTTCAGTGTCAGCAATGTCAAACACACGTCACAGCATAGATAACTGCTTCTGCAAGCTGGTGTTTCCACTCACTTAAGGCTGTGCAGTAGGTGCCTTTTGTAAAAATATAAGCCACAATTCTGACCTTCTGAACCCTGTCAGTGGAAGGAATTGATAAGAGAATTGATAAGCAGAAAGACTCATGATATTGATTCTTTTATGGAACTGTTAACGATTCTCAGCTGGAATGGCTTTTGATTTCCACCCCTACCCAACAGGCATTACTTCCATGTCCTGTTTTAAAAGGTCTGACTCCTCCTCTGCAGACTCAGTCCTTTACTAACGATCATAGGGAGGGCCTGTGGAGACGGTCTGCGTCTGCGTGCATGCAGCCACATTAGCCTAGAGTAAGTCTGAATGTGAACAGATGCAGATGTAGATCTGACTTGATCTGCTCTGAAGAGGAAAATGTCCTCACAGTGAGGTTTGGAGTTCGATCACAGAGCCTGAAGTTGGTGGTTTCAGGACTCTTTGTGTTCTCTTTTGTCAGTGTGAACTCAAATTATTCACAAATAAATATGCAGTTTTGCTCAGTGAGGTTACCAGGACTCAGCCACCTGCCTTCTTACGGTTTTATTTGTGGCTTTATTGGCCAACGCTGGCACTAAAGAGTTTGGCAACTTTCAGCTTTTATGCAAACTTTTAAAATATTAAAAAGATAATTCTTTGTCTGATGTCCTGCTTGTTCCACCTGCAGGTGTAGAGCAGAATGCACTTATTTAGTTATTTACATGTTTATTTTGTTTTCCAAAATAAACATGGATGGATGGATGGAGACAAAACAGGATGTAAACTCTTCAGCTGGATGCATTAATGCAGTAATGGATAAACAGACTAATGGAAAGATGAATTATGGATGTGTGGATAAAAAGACATGTAAAACATAGATAGATGCTTAAAGGGATGGATGGTTGAATTATCCGATGTACACTATGTCGAATTTAACCCTTTAACTCCAGGCTCAACTTTCTGGCAGAGGTCAATAAATGCAGGAATATTAAATGTGTTAAAAATGTCATTTGTTTCTATCAATGATTTAAGCTACAGAAAAAACTGCAAACAAACCAGAAGAACTGATATTTTCTATGTGTAGGATTTAAAAAGTTCTTATTACCATCTTTAATAATTTAAATACTTACAGGTTTTACAGTATGATAACCACTTACTAATATGATGATTTATATATATCTTGTACTCATCAAAAACTTTTTTGTGTTTGTTAAACTCAATATCATCTATTTAAGGTTATTCTTGCTTTTTTATTTATAAGCATTTCTGCTTTTTCTGTCATTTTTATGTCGTCATCTAATCAAATGTTAGTTTTTAAACCCTTTAAATCCCACATTAAGGAAAATATCTGTTTTTTTGGTTTGTTTGTAGTTTTCTCTGGTCTCTGAAGTGTTAATGGAATCAAACAAGGATTTGATTTGTTCTTTTTTTTAAGTAACAGTAAATATCCCTGAATTCACTGATGGCCTCTGCCGAACAGTTGAGCTGGTAGTTAAAGGGTTAAAGATGAATGGATAAAATAACAGAGAAATGGATGGATGTAGACTGAAGGACAGATAAGAATGGATGGATGGCATGATGGATGAATGAGTGTTAAACAGATAAATTAAAGGATGGATGGACGAATAAACAAGTAAAAATCAGAATCAGGTTTTATTGCCAAGTATGCAACACATTCAAGGAATTTGACTCCAGCAGTTAATTTCTCTGGTACAAGGAGGTAGACACAATAAAATAATATAAATGTACAAACCCAAAACCAGTGAAGTTGGCACGTTGTGTAAATCGTAAATAAAAACAGAATACAATGATTTGCAAATCCTTTTCAACTTATATTCAATTGAATACACAGCAAAGACAAGATATTTAATGTTTGAACTGAGAAACTTTACTTTCTTTTGCAAATAATCATCATCGTAGAATTTAATGGCAGCAACACGTTGCAAAAAAGTTGTCACAGGGTCATTTTTACCACTGTGTTACATCGCCTTTCCTTTTAACAACACTCAGTAAACGTTTGGGAACTGAGGAGACCAATTTTTGAAGCTTTTCAGGTGGAATTCTTTCCCATTCTTGCTTGATGTACAGCTTAAGTTGATCAACAGTCCGGGGTCTCCGTTGTTGTATTTTACGCTTCATAATACGGCACACATTTTCAATGGGGGACAGGTCTGGACTACAGGCAGGCCAGTCTAGTACCTGCACTCTTTTACTACGAAGCCACGCTGTTGTAACACGTGCAGAATGTGGCTTGGCATTGTCTTGCTGAAATAAGCAGGGGCGTCCATGAAAAAGACGTTGCTTGGATGGCAACATATGTTGCTCCAAAACCTGTATGTACCTTTCAGCATTAATGGTGCCTTCACAGATGTGTAAGTTACCCATGCCTTGGGCACTAATACACCCCCATACCATCACAGATGCTGGCTTTTGAACTTTGTGCCTATAACAGTCCGGATGGTTCTTTTCCTCTTTGGTCCAGAGGACACGATGACCACAGTTTCCAAAAACAATTGTAAATGTGGACTGGTCAGACCACAGAACACTTTTCCACTTTGCATCAGTCCATCTTAGATGAGCTCAGGCCCAGTGAAGCCGGCGGTGTTTCTGGGTGTTGTTGATAAATGGCTTTGGCTTTGCATAGTAGAGTTTTAACTTGCACTTACAGATGTAGATGAACTGTAGTTACTGACAGTGGTTTTCTGAAGTGTTCCTGAGCCCATGTGGTGATATCCTTTACACAGTGATGCCGGTTTTTGATGCAGTACCGCCTGAGGGATTGAAGGTCACGGGCATTCAATGTTGGTTTTGGGCCTTGCTGCTTCTGTGCAGTAATTTCTCCAGATTCTCTGAACCTTTTGATGATATTACGGACCGTAGATGATGAAATCCCTAAATTCCTTGCAATAGCTGGTTGAGAAATGTTGTTCTTAAACTGTTGGACAATTTGCTCACACATTTGTTCACAAAGTGGTGACCCTCGCCTCATCCTTGTTTGTGAATGACTGAGCATTTCAGGGAAGCTGCTTTTATACCCAATCATGGCACCCACCTGTTCCCAATTAACCTGTTCACCTGTGGGATGTTCCAAATAAGTGTTTGATGAGCATTCCTCAACTTTCTCAGTCTTTTTTGACACTTGTGCAGCTTTTTAGAAACACGCTGCAGGCATCAAATTCCAAATGAGCTAATATTTGCAAAAAATAACAAAGTTCACTAGTTCGAACATTAAGTATCTTGTCTTTGTTGTGTATTCAATTGAATATAAGTTGAAAAGGATTTGCAAATCATTGTATTCTGTTTTTATTTACGATTTACACAACGTGCCAACTTCACTGGTTTGGGGTTTGTAAGTGTGAAAAAAGAGGCTGGGATAAAATGTGCATCAGGAATATTTATAATCATACTGGGAAAAAGATAGATGGATAATATCCTCAGAATGAAAGTCTGTAAAACATACTAATTTTGAACATTAACCCCTCTGCTCATCTCCTGAGAGCAGCATGAATCTGTGATTAATAATCTGAATATATAATTAATAACCTGTAGTAGCTCAGGACTGTGGGTGCTTCTCCTGCTGCTCATTGGCTCTGCAGCTCTGATCGTCTCATTGGTGCTTCAGACGCTGTCTCCACGTGGACTGCAGTGGCCCCTCCCCCCTTTCTTCTCTCTCTCTGACAAAGACCTGACTCTGCTCTGCAGACACCCTCCCTCCCTCGGCATCATCCTTCCTCCCCTCCCGTCCTCCTCCTCCTCCTCGCTCTCACCGCTGGAGGAGGAGGAGGAGGAGGAGCGCCGGTCCAGATGGGCAGCATATAGAGCCGTGACCACGGAGCAGAGCGCCACGTTCACCTGTCACCATGTTCGCCTCGATCTGGTACGCCAAGAAGCTGGGCAGGCGGCTGGTGCTGAACAGCCGGAGGGCGAAGATGCTGAAGGAGAAGGTATGTTGGTGGTCTGAGCAGTGATGATGGAGCTGTGAGGCAGACAGAGCAGCTGATGACGAGCTGACCTGTTGAGTTAGAGCTGCTGGATCTCTTCAGTCTCTCTGATGAGGACACGGACGTGAGGCAGAGCTTCACTTTTGGACCTGCGTACATGAAGAGGAGCCTCCTCCACTTTCTCTGGGCTGTCGTGTCTGCTGACGTCAGGACTCTGATATCAGCCTGAGTTTATCCTCACAGGGCTCTTTAAGCCATCAGATCCTCCAGCCCTCACACAGACGGACTGTTTCTCATGTCTGTGCTTCACATCCACCTGAAGAGGAAGGGGATAAACCATGCAGTGCAGCTGGATCCTCCTGGTTCATGTCTGTAATCAGTTCATCATAGAAAGCTTCACAATGAAACGATTGAGCTCAGTCTGCAGAGGCACTGACCAATCAGCTCTCTCTGAGTAAGGAGAGGTGGGAGCTGCACGGGTGACCACAGCAAGTCTGTGAACTCGTTCAGGGATTAGCATTAGCATTGATGCTAACAGCTTCAGCAGCAGTTGTGTCAGAGCTGAGTTTTCTGGTTGAACTGGCACAGGTTTTGTTCTTTACACACAGCAGTAGCTCCTGCTAACTACAACATCTGATTGGTCCATAATGAATGAGATGAACCAAACACTAGTGTCTCCACAGTCCCGTCTGTGCTCTGCAGACAGAGGGAACTATCTGTACAGTTACTGAATCATTGTTATGTTGTGTTTGAGAGGTAGGCCTGGTCATGCTCTCCTTGGAAATACGTGAATCGATACGATACAACAGAATCCAGATGGCCTCAGTGTTTCAATCTCACATTAAATGATTCCATACACATGTGACATGAATCTGTCTAAACCACCAAGCTCTCCCCGTAAACTTCTGAGGAGAGCAGATTTGATATCGTAGTGTAACCATGACAACGGCTCGGCGTTGTTAGCCCAACATTTCCGTGGTGATCTCCAGTCAGGAGAAGAGAAAAATCATGATTTCCCATAAGAAAGCTTGCAGTGACGTTCTTTTCTCCTCTTAAAGGAGAAATCGAGTCCATTTCTGATCAAACTGCAGATCTTTCTCATCCACAGAGATCACTGTTGTTTTCAAACATGCAGTCACTTCCTGTTGTCGCAGCCCCGCCTCTGTCCCCTGATTGGTTTGTTAAAGCTGGAGAGTTTTTATGCATTGGGCTTCTTGTGATGTTTTCATGAATGAGAAATACCTGGTGTGGCGTGTGAGTGTGGAGAGGTTAAATGTGTGTCATACACTGAATGTGTGAGACTTTAGAGCCGTGTTGATCGCAGAGGTTAAACGTCCTTTATGTTGTGATACTGTCATGAGTGACTCTGAGTGATGTAAAGCAGTCAGTGTTGGCACAGAAAGATTCATCATGAACCCACTTTAAAATAAAATTACACAAAGACTGGAGTGCTGCTTTGGCAGAGTGGGAAGCAGCCAGGCTTCTCCTACACAGGTCCATGCACAGTCACTCTCTTTACAATGAAGAGGTGGAGAGTCGATGAAGGCACAAAATGACCAAAAACTGATCAAAATTATCTTTACAATGTATGTGTACATATATATATATATATATATATATATATATATATATATGTTGGCTTAAGCAGATGCTACAGTAAGATTTGACAGCATTTTGGTTTTGCTGAATGAAGCTACTTTGCTTGGACTTATTTTGTGATGCTCGTATCTCCTCCATTGTTGTGCTCTTGTAGATGTCCCGGTCAGGTAGTAAACACTGGAGCACAAACCGATGTAAATCTTTCTCTTACAAAGATGGGTCAGTGCTGTTTCTATTCTGAAAGTAGAAACAAGCAAAAGAAATCAGCACTTTTCTGATTTAAACACATTCTGCCATGGGCCTTCGCTGAGTCTGTTGTTGTAAAAATGGACGACAGGACTCTGCTTTAACCTTTGACCTGTCCTCCTCCTCCTCTGTTTCTGTGACTCCATCTGCCGAAGTTCCTTTTTTAGCACCCAAGGACACTTTACAAAATACATAATAAAAACACACTGCATTCAAATCACTATTAACAGAAATAAAAACAACATACAAGAGTGACACAGTTAAATAAGGGAGGAAAATTAAAGAGAATAAGCAGTTTGGAACAGATGGGTTTTGATCTGAAGTGGGGAAGGGAGTCAGTGTGTCTGAGGTCCGGGGGGAGAGAGTTCCAGAGTTTGGCGAAATCCTCCTGGACTGGACTCTGATCTAAACCAGTTCCTGACTCGGTCCATGTGATTGAGTCCTGTGATGATCTGCAGATGCTGGGTGATGTTAGCATGTTGATGTGGTCATGGATGTGGCTGAGCTCAGAGCGGCTCTGGGATCAGAGCATCATTATAAAGTCTGTTATTGGTCTGGTTACCTGGAGGCTGTTATACTTACCACTACAGCGGTGTGATGAGCTAACTCGTCACCTGTGTGAGTCAGTTCCCAGGTCAGGCTGCTCCAGTGTTGATGGTAGTGAGCACTGGCCACCTCTCTCAGGTGAGCTCTGCTCTTTTAGGACCTGCAGTGGTCTTTATGTTTCAGACCAGAGCAGCTGCATCACATTACATCGTCCCTGTGCTCGTCTGTAGTCCACAGCCTTAGGATGTTCTTAACCCTTTCACTACCAGCTCAACTGTTTGGCAGAGGTCATCAACAAAAACATGAATTTTTATTGTTTTAAAAATACAGATCATATCATTGTTTGATTCCATTGACATTTAAGGAAGCCGAGACAAACCAATAACCAGATATTTCCTTGGTTTGGGACCTAAAGGTTTGAAAAGGTAACAGTTAATTACATTATGATATAATATGTAGAAATATTTGGGGCATATTCAATTAGAAAATGCATAAATGTAAATAAAAAACAATCAAAAATAACTTAACATAGATGGGATGAGTTTGGAAAAACACAAAAATGTTTCTAATGAATAACATTTATTAATCTATATAAATCAAATCAGTAAATGGTATTTATGGTATTGGTAGTTTATTCTATATCCTTAAACATGGACGGAAACAATGACATGTTTATGAACACATTAAATATTCCTAATTTTGTGGACCTCTATCAAACAGTTAAGCTGGGAGTTAAAGGGTTAAAGCTTAGATAGCTTCTTATCGTTTCACCAACAAGAGTCTATTTCAGCCAAAGAAATATTTGTATTCTGTTTTTATGTATGATCAACACATCCACCCACATTCACAGGAGTAACAGCGTATACTTTAAAATCCAAATGCAGTTGTTACTTAATCCTGTGACCGGTTTGGTGTGAGCTCCACAGCACTGACAGGTGATCAGAAAGAGCTGAACTGACATTTTTAGTTTTTGACTAAAGCAGAGCATCATTTTCCACAGAGAGGATCAGCAGCTCTGATAAACACAGCTGTCATGACAAACGTCCGGCTCATGAGAACCATCACAGTCTCTTTATATAAAGGATTTAGTCTAAACCTAATGCCGGGCGGACACTGTGCGATTTCGAGGGGATTTCACCACCATTTTGCCGTCGCAGACCACGCTGCGTCATCGTGGAAACATCGTATTATCGGGATGTCCGGTCGGGAGGTCGTAAGCCGTACAGAGTGAGAACACTCACGAGGAAGGATTAATTGCTGCTACGTTCTAACGATAATGCTGCGACCTCCCAATCAAACTTGTGGCATGTCAGAAATTTTCGCCGTAGCTCGTACAGTGTGAGTGGTGTTACGTCACGATTCTACGTTCGCACCTATTGTCTGTTTGCACTGACTGTCGTGAAAGGAGTCGGAATTTTATTCTCCGTCTTTAGCTCTATTTACTACTTAATACTAGATGTTATTTTTGGCACCACGGGGAGCTCTATGAAATTCGCTGTGTACCTGCACTAGTTTACTGGCAAGATCGATCATTCATTCATTCATTCATTAGTAACTATGTTCATCATAACGTTATCGGCTACAGATGAGGAATTTGCCGGGGCAGTATGGTGTTTAAAGCAACATTGGCTGGCTAATGCTAACGTGAAACTATCATAGCTACTGTAAAACAATATATAGTTTAACATTAACGTTACCTCAAGCTCCTGGTGAAGGATGGACGATTTCCAACACAGCTTAGTGTGTTTTTCACCACGTGGCGTGCTGAACTTCACGGCGGACTCACGAATAGCATATCTGACTGAGCTCTTGCTGCCTGCTCGCCATCTTGTTGTCAGGCACGCTGTGGTTGTCATAGGAACTAGGAATGCAATAATGTGACAGCAGTAGCATGTACAGTATGAGCACACATGTCGTAGGGTCAAATAGAGTACGAGGGACAAACCCGGTCGTGCAGTGGGAGCATTTCCCCGACAGTCAGATTTCTAAAATCGCACAGTGTCCGCCCGGCATAACGGTTTACAAAGGCAGACAGGCCTGAGCTTCTAAATGTCCCTCAGAGGATGAGGAGGTCTGGATGGATCAGTTCGGTGTTTTATACTAACATGGCTGTAGCAGAGACCCTCACCTATCAGACACCTATCTGCATTCAAGAAGTGAATCCTGATCTCCAAAGCTCAGAGGAGGTTCATGTCAGAGACCAGAGCTGGTGTTAGAGCGAGGCCTGAACATCACTGCAGACTTCTCTTTGTTCCTCTGCATACAGATGATCTTCTTCACACCTACAGTCTCTGCTTTAAAGCTCCCAATGAGTTTAACTTCTGATGATGTGGCACAAAGACCTGATCCTTCTGACTGTGAAAAACTTCAGTGATATAAAATAATGTGACTGTATGATGAGGTTTCATGACGGTCTGGTCCACAGGGACAGAGTGTCAGATTTATCACTTTGTTCTGCTGTGTGCTGATCCTCAAAGACATGATCTCAGACTTCAGTGTAAACAAACATGGCGGACAACGTCAGGAGGCTATGTGAAGCTAGCAGTTAGCTTGTCTGTCCTGCTCCTCTGCTCCTCAGTAATGTTTAATTTTCAGGTTTTTCCATCAGACTCTTGTATCTTTTAAACAGATCGATGACTTTAACCTTCTTTTAACGTCCATCTAACTTTATAGCTATATCTAAATCGTCCACTCACTCTCTGTCCCCTCTGTAGTGTAAATGAAACAGTGGACTACATAGGGAATGACCAAACGACATTTCAGACACTACACTGAAGTTTTCTAAATGTCGTAGCGTCAGCTGATGAGCCGGTTTTTCCTGTGGCAGAAGTGGACGCGCCAGAATTCACATAAACAAACTGGGCACCGAGGAGGATAAGTAGAAAATTTTGAAGCTGTTTACAGCCGCTAAAAGACGTTAAAGAGCTACGCTAACGTGTTAAAGGTACTTTAACATTTTTTTACATTTATGAATGAAAGCAGCTCCTAACAGCCTTCCTTCTCTTCTTCTTCTATGGAAAAACACGACCGCATTGCATTGTGGTATACAGGAGTACAATGTAGGGTACATCGTATGTACACTCACGTTTGCTGTGCATTGTGGGTATTTTGTAGTGCACTATATAGTGAATGAAACTAACTGCTGAGAATTCGAACAACACTACGAAATAGCGAACACACTATATAGTGCACTATATCCGTGATAGTGAGCGATTTCCAACACAGCTTATGTTTCACCTTTGCTCTTGTTGCCATGGCTACATTTGCTTCCTGCCTCAGTTAGCTTCTCCCTGATTGGCTCTGCTCTGGTCCATGTGGATAAAAGTAAATATTTTAATATTAGGATTTTAAGTCTGCTCCTCTTCAGAGAGGATAAAGAGGCTCTTAACACCTCAGGTTAGTCAGGTAAGATCACCTTTAGGGCCTCCAGAGGATCAGGCCTCTGCTGAGTTCGATCAGAAGCAGGGATCCGAGCCCAAAGTTGACCTGATTGTCGGGTTGTGTGTTCCTCACATAGATGAGCATTTTAAATCAACTGTTGTAGTCATAAGTGATTGTTGTTGGACTTTATGATAAACCATCTTTGATTTAAACTCAGGATCAGGTTATGAGCCGTGTTGTCACAGCACTGTGCTCCCTGTTATCTCTGAGTACAAACTGTTTAAATCTGAATCATCTGTGATGATCCTGTAGTGATCCTGGGATCAATCTGGCTTAAATCTCTCACCTGAACCTCCACAGGTTTATCTAAATGAGCTCTGACCAACATCTGATCTCCTGTTATCACCTCAGGCCTCCTCCTCATCCTCCTCCTCTTTTGTTCCTCTTTGCTCTGTTCGACGTGTTCACCACGTGACGTCACAGACTTCACCGCGGACTCACGAATAACTGCAGCATCACGGCCGATTATCCCAGAGCGGCGTACGCAGGCTGTGACGCCCAGAGGAGGTTTGCCAAGGCCACGCTCTCTTCAACAAAAGGCAGTGTGCTGCTTAGCAACTCCTGTTTGTGTTAGTGTGTGTGTGTTAGTGTGGGTGTGTGTGCGTGCGTGTGTGTGTGTGTGTGTGTGAGGCAAATGGAGCTCTGTGCTGCAGGCTGATTGAATGGTGGAGTAGTGAGAGTGTTTGTGCCCACTGTGAGGCCGTCATGGAGCCGATGCTCTCGTTTAATGAATTTGCAAACAGCAGAGATTTGGGACAACAAGATGAATCTGAGAGAAATGATGGAGTAGAGCAGAAGTATCAGACGTGGACTAAGAAGAGGAGTGGACTGAGCACTTCTGTCTCCGTATCAGTTTGTAAGAAAAAGAAAAACATCACCGTGAAGGAAACATGACACAATCTACCATGACAATATTAACATACCAACATTTCCAACAAAATAGAGCTATAAACAAAAAGAAGAGACTCCAAGGCTCTCTCTTAATATTATTAAAATGCCTTTACTTTAACAGCACGGTCCTGTAGACCTTAAAAACAAACTTTGACATGTTTCGGCATCAGGCCTTCATCAGGAAGTCTTATGGCCCTTTCCCATTAGCCCTACTCTACTCGACTCGCCTTGTGCTGCTTTTCCATTAGCCCCAGTCGCCTGCCCAACGGGGTGAGCAGCTCTGCGGTGACGTCATTTTGAGTGCGACACAACAATCTGTGTCTTTTTGTCACAAACTGAGTAAAAAAGGAAAGCAGGAGAAGGCTGCAGGTGGTAAGAAGAAATACCCCTTGAGAAGCACAGGAGAGTTTTGGAAGCTATACAACAGAATGAAGCCGAGGACGAGAGCAATCCAGCTGCAAAGAAAAGACGGATGAGGGTAAGCTAACAGTAGCTACCGCTAACATGCTAGGTCGTCGCACTCATGACTCATCGATGACAACATTGTCTGACCAATCAGTAGCCGGCAGTTGGTGACGTCATCTTTTAGTATGGACTCAGCTCGCTTAGAAGATCGGAGTAGGTACTAAAACTGGCTTGTTTTAGGAGGTACCAGGCTAGTGGAAACACACTGCTAATCAAGTAGAGCTGAGCCGGGTAGAGTAGAGTAGGGCCAAGACGTGCTAGTGGAAAAGGACCAACAGAAACAGATGTTAGGCTGCAATAGGCTCTTTTAAAGGGGTGCTCAACCAATAAGAAACTGCCATATGGACTTAGAGGCATGGTCTGCAGGTAGTGACAACCAGCAGATGGTGTTATTCAGGCCAATGGGCTTCAACAAAGTTTTCATCCCTAGAAAACCTGCATGGTATCACACAAAGCAGATAAAATCAATTGAAAACACATCAGAATTCAGGTTAAAACCATTTTTACAAAATGGCCTGTAAGTTTCGAGACTGTAACTCGATGTTTGGACAACATCTTTCCTCTACAAGAACACGGTATAATCTTGTTCTTCATTTAGTCCAGGGTGTTTTGTAGCTTGTAGTTTGTCAATCCAGAGCGCCTCCTTTTGGTTCAGTTTTCTTTGTCTGTCTCCTTTTCTGATGGTCAGTGGGATGTGGTCAGTGCAGGGGTTTGTAATGACGTTGGGTTGCTGTTATGGAATTCCCGGTAATGTTTGGCCGTGGGGTAGTTAATGTTTCCAGTTCTTATTGCATATCTGTGTTCTGCAGGTCTGTCCTGAAGCCGTCTGTTTGTTCTGCTGATGTAAAACACTTTGAAATGGGACATTCCAGCCTGTAGATGACAGAAGGGGTCTTACAGTTAATAAAGTTTGATTTTGTTCTCCTTTTGTGATGTTGAGTCCAGAAATGTCTTTGTCTGTTTCACATGTGCTCAGTGGTTACAGTTTTCGGTTTGTGTCCCAGCCATGAAGTTGGCCTGTTGGGTTTGAGGTGCCTGTGTACCAGTTTGTCTTGTAGGGTTGGACATCTTCATTGAGAAGTGGAGGCTGTGGAGAAATGTTGTTGAGTTGTACATCTGAATTATGCCCCAGTTTTTATTTATTATCTTTTTGATGTTTTCTGCTTCAGTACTTAATGACAAAAACTGGTCTATCTTTTGTTTGTTTGGGGGGATTTCTTCCCTACAGAGTGTGTCTGTCAGGTTTTTTGCTTTGTTGTATGCCTTTTGTACTAAAAAAAAAAATAAATACAAAAAAACAGCAACAAGCTAACACAAATAAATAACACAAGAAGGATTGATGGTCTGTTTAGGTTTAACTTCTGAGTGGATAACAGGATGGTTTTGGTGCATTAGGAGGATGAAAAGAAGAATGTTAAAGTTTATTTGGATCGGTGTGGCATCAGTTCATTCATGGGCAGGAGAACTGAGCTCAGGAGAGATCAGTTCATGTTACTGAATTCATCAGCTTGTTTTTTTGGAAAGCTGACTGTTTTTCAGACGATATCTGTTGTGATAATCGGTCCAGCCACTGTGTGATTCTCCATCAGCACATCTTCATGCCCCTCGCCTGCTGTAGTAAAACAGTCGCTTCAGAATGGAGGACGAGGTCGAGGAATTAAATCAGGGCATCTCTGACGCTCCTCATAAATAAATCGGAGTTGTGTGGACCTATTTTGACTTCCCATGTTAATAATAATACGAGAGAACGGTGAGAAGATTGTTGACAAAACAACAAACTGCGGCAGATATGCTTGTGTGTAATGAAGGTGGGGATACTCGCTGCGAGAACAACTACCAACTACTTTGAACTGGAGACAGGCAGCAACTGTATGTTTGTGTAAGTCTGCATAAAAAACAATATTTGATTTTTACATCTACTGTTGAGTTGACAGAATTTGATCATAGTTGAAGATCAGAAGTATATGCACTGTTATAGGCTAAATATTATAGTTCACAGTTCAGACATTTATAGGTCTAAACTGCAGCTCTGAGGACTGCTGTTTGTTTTCCTTTTCATTTAAGAATGTACTTATCCTGATTGTTACAACAACAAAGTACTTTTTATTGAGATTTTATGTTTGTATTTGCACTGTAGTCTAAATAAGGGGGAAAAAAACAATTTTGTTTTTTTTCAAAGAGCATTTATTTTGTACTGATGCAGCAATATTTTTGTATGTCTGCATTAGGAAGAAAAAAAAGAAAATGAGATTTTTGCACAACTTCCTACTGTTGGGGATTTTCTATAATCTTTATTTTGTATCATGAGCCCTGTTTCGTATTTCATATCATTTCGTGAGTTGACCTTGTTACACCCCTACTTTCTTCCTGTTTGTCCAGTTTTGTAGTTTGGTGTTCTTTAGCTGTAGTTAGGGCTGCTGGTAGAGCCGTGATGTGTTTTGAGTCTGTGTTGAGTGTTAGAGTAGTCTTGGTAATCAACAGTCCAGGTCCTGATCCTCTGAGTGTTGTTCAGTCTGATGTCTGTCTCACAGCAGCCTGGTAGATCGGCACGTTTTTTCTGACTTTGTAACTCTGCTGATAGCTCAGACATCACGTCACTCTCACTCCCCTCCTCTCCGGTGTAAATGGAGCACAGCATTTTCCACACTGATAAAACTAATTTACCAACCAGCTGACAGAAACTTTGGCCTCTTTTTAGTAACTTTAAACATGAATAAATGATCCATCAGCCCACAGTCAGTGCTCGTATGTCTGACAGTAAATATCAGACTGGGTCTGACCTGCAGCAGTGTCATGAGCTTTCCGGATGTTTCCGTCTCTTCCTATCAGAGCTGAAACAGCCTCTCCCTTCGGCTGATTCAGAGAAAGTACCTGCTCTCCTCAAACAGCCACATTAATCTGTCTCTGCAGCTGTCCACAGCAAGCGCTCTTATTATTCCAGAGGATTGAACCCGGCCCACGCAGACCCCACCGCTGCTGCACAGGGCTCTGCTGACGGAGATATGCTGATTCAGAACAGGCTGCAGCTCGGATCAGCCGGGGGGGCGGGGCTAAAGAGATTATGACCATATAAGGTGTTTAACTCCTCTGCGCAGGTGAGACTTTAAGAACATTTTACCATCTTCCATTCTTAAGACAAAGCAACAACAATACACCTGTTCTGACAAAGGTGGTGGAGGTGATTGGATGATCAGTTTGTCAATCATACTCACTGTCGGCCAATCCGGTGACAGCAGGTGAGCCAGGAGAAACCGTCCAAAACCTCCTCAAACTCAACAAGTACGAGGAAAACCCAGATATCTTAATAGAAATAATTTTGTATAATCTAGATTCATTTTTTGGAGTTTTTGTAAGTTATTGAAGAATTACTTTGCTGTAATAGAAACTTTAAATCTCTTCATACAGCATTAGTACATTATTTAAGTTATTACTCAATACTATGTAAAACTATATAAAAAGAAATTTGTGCTTTAAAAATTAGAAAGCACTTATTGTTTCATTGATTTAAAATAGCTTCATTGGCTTTAAGTCTGTGTACACTGGCTAAAGTTACATGAGTTGTATGTAAGTTCATTGAGCTATACATGATGATGTGTTTGTGTTATAATATTTATAATAACTTTATTTATATAGCACGTTTTAAAACAGAAGTTTCCAAAGTGCTTTGACAAAGAGCAAAGAAACAAAAAAACAGAAAGCTCAGTTCGATGGCTCTCTTACAGAAAGTCAGAAAAGGCAGAAAAGACACATGCAATAAAATTTAAAATTGTCAAAGACTTTGCTTCTTTCCATATGTGACAGGAACCCAGACAATACAGGAACCATGTAACATGAAATGAAACCACGAGGACTGAAATAAAAGCTAAACACATAACTCAGTAAAAAAATAAAAGCTGATTGAAAACAAGAAACAGGACAGCAAATATAAAAAGAATTATAATCAAGAAGAATGTAATAAAGAGTTATAATAAATAAATTATTATGACGATACAATTATCAAATTGGAATAAGAATAAAACCAATGATAAAAAAGCCTAAAAAAAAAAGAAAAAAGGTTTTCTATGAAAAGATTAAAAGTGAAACAAAGGTGAATCATAGATTAGATCAAATCAGAGTTAAAAGTAAGTAACTGCATTAATATTAACATAGCATAGTAGACGAATAATTAAATAACAGAGGATGGGCTTCAAAGAAGTGAAAGGTAAAAAGGTAAGAGCAAAACTGACAGAAAAGGCAAAATAAGACAGAAAAGGCAAAATAAGATGGAGATAACACAAGAAAGAAAGACGACGACACATTAAAGCAAGTCTCTACAAGTGAGTTTTTAAAAGTTTTTGTTATTTTATATTAAATTGGTATACTATTTTTCATGGCTACTTTTTGTTATTTTATGTCATTTTTCCCGCACAGAGTTTTTAGAATTGAGTCATAGTTTGGCCCTCAGGCTGGAAAACAGTTTTATGTGGCCTCTTAAGGTTTCCCGACCCTGGTCTTCAGTGTTGTTGGACCTGCAGCATGAGGAGGAGAGCAGCTTAGAGCAGTAACGTTTGTTTGTCTGCATGATGGAGCGGTGGGTTACCTGCAGGGCTGTGAAATCTTAGACTGGGTCTCAGGGCCCATCCACTCAAAGACAAACTGAGGTCTAAACCCATAAGTTTTTTGCAGAATCTGCGTATCATCCATATGAAGACGGCGTTTTGGGGGTCTGTAAACGATCATTTTTGAAACCAGGTTCCAGAGTGGAAAGATTTTGAAATGCCGTATACGCAGCTCCGTGATTACTGGCTCTCTGCAAGTTTTCAGATACACTTACGTCATAGTTTCATATCTTCATTGACACGCATGCACCACACGCGGCAACAACAATGGCGGCGTACGGTGTAGCATATGTGCTGATGAAGCTAGTGACCCTACTATCCCTGTTTCAGCAAAATCTCCTTCTTCTCAATCACCACCGAGTTGAACAAACAATTATCGAGGACACATTACAGCACTTTATGATCACTTTATCACAATCTCTGTTTACAACTTTTGCAGCAAGTGCACATGCCCACTGTTTTTTCATCTGTTTCCGCTTGTTTCCATCATATTGTTACAGCGCCCCTAGAGGTCTGGCATGTGTTTTACAGCGTTTTGATGTGTATGGAGTGCATTCATGTAGACGCACACATTTTCTGAGACGCCTTCGTCTTTATGGCGATTGTTTTGGAAACTGTTGAGCGTTTTGTCTTGGTGTGGATGGGGCCTCAGACTAACAGCAGCTCACCTGTCTGCAGGTATAACTTAGATGCCTTTGACAGCTCTGTCCCTCTGTCTGTTTCTCCTCCATCACATTATTAACACACCTCTGTTGACCCAGCAGCTGTATCACAGTGCACATGTCTGTTTTTAGGCTCATTTAACCTACTGTAATATACTTCAGCTGCAGTGGGATGATAGGGTAGCAGAGGTGGGCGGAGCTGACAGCGTGTCTCCTGCAGCCTTGTGTCATATCCTGATGACAGAGTTCAGACTGTGGTTAAAGCCTAACCTGCCCAGAAGCATCAGTCTGGTTTTTTAACTTTAGTCTCAGTCTGTGATGGACTTTGTCCTGCAGGCAGACACTCTGATCACAGGAGCTCAAACTTTTTAGAGTCCTGGTAACTTTCTCTCTGCCTCTCTGCCTCTCTGCCTCTCTGCAGTGGTTGTTGCTCTCATAATGTCCCGGTGGATATGCAGCCATTAGCTGAGTGGGAGCCACTCCTTTCAGTAATGTGCACTTCAGCAGCCTGATAGCCGAGAGGGCTTCATGTGAGATCTGAAGAGCCAATAGACTTTCAAACATGAGGGTGTGTGACGGTGTTCAGGCTCAAATATACTTGTTCATTTATATATATATATATATATATATATCTACTCACATATATATATATATATATATATATATATATATATATATATATATAAATATATATATATATATATATATATATATATATATATATATATATATATATATATATATATAAATTTAAATTTTCCAGTTTTAAATGAACTGGAAATGTGATCTTTCCATCTCAGAAGTTTCTGTTGTCACATCCATCCAGTTATTAATTGAAGGTTCAACAGGAATCACTCATCTTTTATTAAGAGCCTTTTTACCTGCTGTAAACAAAACAGCCATTAAATAATTATCAATACCTTTTTTGTCTGTGGATTTATAATTAAAGGAGACATATCATTCTGATGCATGATTTAATACTTACATATAATATAATAAATTTGAAAACAAGACCTTACACCCCCTTAATTTTCAAAAAATGAGATATTGTAATTTTTCTGATATCCTAGAACGAGATTTGATGCCTCTGGAAATAGGTCATTGCGAGATGTCCGCGAGATTTAAATCGTTGTGACGTCACGAGCTACCTTTCTTTTTATTGGAGTAATCTGATAAAACACTTCCTCCTCTGTGATGTCCGTTAGCCACAAAACCATCACCGAGGAACACATCCACCAGCAGGGGTATATAGATCCCTAGCTCACACTCACTCATTACCAGTTCTGGCCTGTAGGGGGACTCTATACGCGGTCGCTGCTTTGAGCCTGCCGGAAAATACAGTAGAAGAAGAAGGACAGGCTGGCTCAGCCCCCGATAGAACTGACCAATCAGAGCACAAAGGGCTGTGACGTTGTGAGGTAACTGTAGGTCATCCTGAGATCCGAGTGTTTCAACGAGAGCTTGATAATGGCCTAAAATGAGGATTTTGAGAACGCTATTGTGGGGCAATGAAGGAACTAAATGACTTGTACTGAGGGCAGAAATGCTTTACAGGCATCCTAGTCTGGCATAGTGAAAAGGAGAAACAAGCATGATATGTCCTCTTTAAGGAATATAGTTTCAAAATCTAAAGATATTTTGGCCTAAACAATATCTTGCATTGCCATGGTTTTTCTGTATTTTTGGACCTTCCTGAAGATGATTTGCTTTTTGATCTCCTCCAACATCGACAGCTACTCTTGTCATATTTTGTTTCATATGTTGAGTAAAAAAAAAACTGAAAACATTTTTTCCTTTCTATGCATGAGACACTGAGGTGGAGGAAGAGAAAAACACGTTGATATAATTTAGACTGTGACACCTGAGGGGACACATTAATCAGAGTTACCTTAAAAACAAAGTTTGATCCTGCAGAGGAGGAACTTCTGGCTCCATCTCCTGTAACCAGCTCTTTGACTTTTCTTTGATGGAAAGAGCTGGTGTCAGCACTTTTCACACTTTGTCATATTTAACCCTTTAACCCTTGTCGCCAGTGTGCGGCGACACGCAGCAGTAGCTGTCTGTGCAGCGCGGTCTTTGTTAACGTCTCTTTTGTCAGTTTTTTAACCTACTGTCTACGAGCTGTCTTTTTAACTTGGTGGATTCATCAGCCTTTTAAATAAGTTACAGGCAGCTGCTGCCTCTGGCATACATTGCATATTGTTCTTAACTACACAGTGTTGTCTTTATCTATTTATTCTTACTTTTTAATTCACTGTCCATGATGTAATCCAAGCTAGAAGTTTTTATTGGAATTACCATAATTATTATTTTACAAACTGAACCACGTCCTGATATGATGGTTAAACATTTATATAGTGTTATCTATTTTAAGTTTTGATCGCTACTTTATTTACAAACAATTTTGCCTTTATGATAAATGTATCTCAAATTTTTGTGCATTTTTTTGTCATCACATGATCAAATATTAAGAGTTTAAACCTTAAATCCCACACAAAGAAAGTACCCGGTGTTTGGCTTGTGTTTGTTTCCTTAAATGTTGACAGAATCATGGAGGATTTGATTTGTTCTTTTTTTAAAAACATTAAATGTCCCTGAGTTTGTTGCTGACCTTAAAGGGTTAAGAGCTGTTTAACATGGCTTGTTGTTTGGGTCTGTTTAGTGGTTTAGTTTAGTGATTGATTCAGCCCGTCCACATGCTGCTCCTCTTTACTCTGTGGTGGTGATGGGCCTCTGTTGCTCCGCCCCCTTTTCGTGACGCCCTCCATTGATTGGTCTCTAATCTAGTTTTGGCTTCCTGACAGAGCTGGCTGCCCTCGGGCCTTAATTATGCCTCCATGCGGTTTATATCAGCGGGCTGCAGCACCCGGCGCTCTGCTCTGCCTAATCCAATCAGATCCTCGTCTGTGGGTCGCCCGCCGCAGCTCTCAGCCAATCAGATTTATCGAGTTCATGTGGCCAGTGTTTCCCCGTGCTCTCGCCCCAGAGAGCATCAGCATCGGCCCGGGACGGTCTGGATGCTGCCACGGCGTTAAAGGATGCACCGAGTGGCATCAAACAGAGCTGTGTGTGCGTGTGCATGAGTGTGTGTCTATGTGAGGCTCAGATGGTCCATGGGCTGCTCTGCTTCTGAGGATGTTTGGGGAAACCAGCCTCTGTCTCCACGTCTGCAGGACCAGGACTTTTTAGGCTCTGTGTGACCTCTGGGTGACCTCTGTGTGACCTCTGGGTGACCTCTGGACTACACCTTTGTTCCTGAAGATGACCTACAGAGGGAAGCGGCGGTGGGACGGCTCGACCGGCCGCTCGTCCCTGTGCTCCACCCTCCACGGGGGCAGTGCACCGAGCCTCCTGACCCCGCCGAGCGTGGACGGCGTGGGCGGCGTGGGCGGCGTGGGCGTGCTGAAGAAGAGGCTGTCCATGGAGGTGCTGCGGAGCTGGGCGCCCGACCTGGGCAGCCTCGGCGTGGGCCTCAACCTGAGCCCCGCCAGATGGCCCTCGCTGGTCACCGTGAGCAGGTGGAAACAAACGCTGACGGAGAAGCTGAAGAAGAGCCACTGTAGTAAGGAGGAGGAGTCACAGGTGAGACGGTCAAGGTCGTACAAGGATGAACCTGAAGTAGGGCTGGGTAGGGATGTATGTCGTTATGACTTATCGATGCAGATACAGATACTGCTTATCGGTATCGATACTTGTCAATACTGTTATCGATACTACAACACATAATTTTATGTAAAAAATAAAGACTGTACAAGATATTAAAAGATTCAACCTTTTTTTTATGACCACAGTGTGACAATAAAGCTTCAACAGAACAGAAGTAATCCATTACAAATGCTTCTCAGAGGTGTTTGTCTCCTCCATGATGGCGGTGCGTTCTTCGCTCTTGGTGAAAATTACTTCCATTACAGGGTCTAAATGTCGATTTCGATTATTTTTTGATTAATTTCCCAACCCTAACTCCAAGTGACACAAAAATGACATGAATCAAGTTCTGCCTTTATATTCTTAAATCAATCAGAATTTCCCTCTTAAATTAAAGTGTGTGTCATAAATGTTATGTAGTTCTAACACAGGCAGGTTTGCCTACATAAACACTGAAAGCTGACCGACATGTTTCTCTCTGATCAATATTTAATCTAATTTAAATAATAAATTCAAGCCTATAAAAGTGCTCGTGTAAACCTGACAGGAACACCATCATGAAAACTGTAAAGTTTGAGTATTTATATTTTTTCAGACTTTGCAAATACTTACAATTAAAGTAAATGAATGAAAAAATCTTGATTTTTATTTTTTAAATCTTCTGCAGAAAATAATTTGAATTAATCACTTCAGTTGATATATTGCCCAGCCCTAGGCTGAAGGTCATCGCCACATGTACCATCATTTACCTGGATTTAAACTAAAAAGCCTCCGATTGATATTATCATGAAATGAAAGATTTTATATTGATTAATTTTCCTGATTTGATTACTTTTTTTTGTTCTGATTGTAAATTGTGATTCTATGATATTGCCAATTTTTTCAATCTTTAGTTATCTTTTTAACTTTTGAAAAGATGAACAATGATGATGCCTATGAGATTGGATTATCAAAATCTTTAGTCACATTTTTTATGATTTAAGTTTTTTATGATTTTTTTATATTTAATCTAATTTAAATAATAAATTCAAGCCTATAAAAGTGCTCGTGTAAACCTGACAGGGCCACCATCATGAAAACTGCAAAGTTTGAGTATTTATATTTTTTCAGACTTTGCAAATACTTACAATTAAAGTAAATGAATGAAAAAATCTTGATTTTTATTTTTTAAATCTTCTGCAGAAAATAATTTGAATTAATCACTTCAGTTGATATATTGCCCAGCCCTAGGCTGAAGGTCATCGCTCACATGTACACTACCTGGCCATTAAAAAGTCTCCACCTGGATTTAACTAAGCAAACAGGTACGAGCCTCCGATTGGATAATTACTGCATGGGTGATTATTAGGGCTGGGACGATTCACTTTTCTCCTGATTCGATTTTTTATGATTTTTTTAGGTTCTGATTCGATTTAAATTGTGATTCTATGATATTGCCAATTTTTTCAATCTTTAGTTATCTTTTTTAACTCCAGTGAAAAAGATGAACAATGATGATGCCTACAGACTATATCAGGAAAAATACACATCACATGTGAGTCTGTTTTTAGGATTTATTCAGCAATATATTTTAACCAGCTGTTTATACTCTCTCTTCAAAAGACTGGACTGACTTTAAAAGTGGATTATTAACACAGACTAACATGAAGCATTTACATTTGGAAAAAAAATGATTTAGAAACCATCAAACAAAAAATCCTAATACTTATGTGAATCAATTTTTTTCCCCACCCCTAATAATTATCTGGGAAACAAGTTCTTTAAGTCCAGCTGATGACATGAGCAGCTTCTCATTTCTTCAACAACCATGTCAAAGACACATCCTGTGGTGGTGGAAAAGATGTTAGTCTGTTTAAGAAGGGTCAAATCATTGGCATCAAGCAGAGAAAACATCTAAGGAGATTGAAGAAACTACTAAAACTGGGTTAAGAACTGTCCAACACATTATTAAAAACTGAAGGATAGTGGGGAACCATCGTCTTCAAGGAAGAAATGTGGTCAGAATAAAATCCTGAATGATGGTGATCGGTGAATCACTTAAACGTTTGACCAAATCACATCAAAGAAAAACAACAGGAGAACTCAGGGGTGTGTTTAATAGTGAAAGTAAGAGCATTTCCACACACACAATGTGAAGGGAACTCAAGGGATTGGGACTAAACAGCTGTGTAGCCTTAAGAAAACCACTAATCAGTAAGGCTAAGCAGAAAAAAGGCTTCAGTTTGCTAGGGAGCATAAAGATTGGACTGTGGAGGACTGGAAGAAGGTCATGTGGTCTGATGAGTCCAGATTGACCCTGTTCCAGAGTGATGGGAGCATCAGGGGAAGAAGAGAGGCAGGTGAAGTGATGCACCCATCATGCCTAGTGCCTACTGTCCAAGCCTGTGGGGGCAGTGCTGTGATCTGGGACAAATCTGTGACATTGGAGAAGCTTAAAGAAACAATGACACAGAGAATGAGACTGTGATCAAAGATAAAGGAGGGACAATGAGATATTAGAGTGTGATGTTTGTTTGGTCAGAGAGTGTAGATTAAAACTTTTTAACACGACTGATGGACCTGATGTGACATCTGAATGTGTGCTGATGGTGTCAGAGCAGTTCATGATGTTTGTGATGAAGCAGGAGACTGTTAGCATGACTGTGTTTGCATGGATCAGGAATATATCCACACCTTCCCCTTATGTCGGCTCATGTGCATTCAGAGAGAGAAAACGTGCACGTGGCAGCGACTGAGCCATCAGAGATTACATAACCTGGTTTCATTGATCCGGAGTGAAGACCACAGCAGTTAGAGAGTAACTGACTTTAATTACATAATCAGCAGCTCTGATAGTTTGGATATGGAGGTGATGCTCTGTGTCAGCAGAGACGTGGACCTGTGGGATTTTAGATCCTCAGACCTCTGATGTCTCTGATAAGCTGTGAGTTTGCTGTTCAGGGTTTAAACGTGTTTATCTAAAATGATTCTCTCCTCCCTGTTTATGTTCTGGAAAAGTTACTTTTTCATGTCGTCTTGTGGAAATATCAGTAACTTACAGAGAGTTAGCATGAAAGATCATCATTTTTGTCTGATACAAACTTAATGAAGACAGAGAACCCTCTGAATAACCCTGTGATATTTAGTTTGTGTTCTTTCCTTGACTGTGGTTCTTTTATTATTTTATAAGGATATGTGTCAGGGGAGAGATGGGGTTAGGGATTTGGTTTTGATGTAATTGTTTTTTGTTAGTGTTGTCTTTTGATCATATTGTTTATTTAAAAGAAAGCTTAATACATGTAATGAACATTATTGTATGTACTTCTTCTTCTGATTTGGAAAAGCAAAAAAAAGTTTTGGGCTCTAACTCCCAAAGGTCTGGGCTCAGAGCGACTGTTTTCAGTTTCAGTCTGAATCTCAAACTGTGGACACTCACACAGAAACACTGACTGCCCAGTTTAACACCTGAAACTTCTCACTCTGTTAGCTTAAAACTTTCTGAGGAGGATCAGTAGCTGTTTGGTAAATCGCTCCAAAAGTTTTTCCCAGTGTTTGGATTGATCTGTGAGGGGAGGTGCAGCGAGGCCTCCTCGTGTCTGAAGCCTTTTCTGTTTCCCTGCAGACTCAGACCGGGTCTGGGGCTTAGACTGGAATGTTAACAAATGATCTGCATTTATTTGATTATATATTATTATTATATATTTTTATATATTCTGTCATGAACACAGGCCAGAATGAGGAGACGGTGGATTGTTCATCAGCAAAGGCAGGTTTATTTGTAAAGAACAGTTCATACACGAGGTGATTCAAAGTGCTTTACTGGACAAGAAACATGCATTAAAACCACAATATGAATAAAAACAATAATCATTATGAAATAAATTTAAAGAGAAGAGTGAAGATCACATCCTTAGTTAGTTAGTTAGTTAGTGTTAGGGATTTATTTATTTCATTCATATATCTGAAATAAAACATTTTCATACAAGCATATTAGTATATGATTGAATGAAAAGGAACAGGAAGAAGAAAAATCTTATATTATCTGCCCCCCTTTAGACACTTAAAAAAATATTTCAAAAACAACAACACAATGATCAACATAATTCACAACAACAATAATGATAAAATAAAACAGTCGTCATCAACACTGCTGCTCTCAAATTATTTTTGATTCTCAATGACAACAACAACCACTAAAATAATACTAATAATTATAGTGTTTGAGAGATTTCATCAATTACAGAAATGATACTTTCTTAACATACTGCCCTTTAATGTTTTTTTAAATGTAAATGTTGATATGGATTGTTTGTCTTTGGTTATTCCATAAATGAACTCCTTTAACAGAAACACAACAACACATCATTTTTGTCCTAATTTTTTTTTTAAATCTCTATTCCTCTTAAATTATAATTATTACTTTCTCAGAATCAGAATCCTAAAGCTCGTTAAGATGAGCGTCTCAGTTTCAGACGGCTCTCTTTTAAACCCTGACGTGGACCCTGCTGTGCTGAGGCAGGTGTCAGTGCGCCCCCATGTGGGGACAGAGGTGATCTGCACTGAGCCTCAGTCCTCATAGACTTCAGTTTAACTGTAAAATAAGTAAAATTAAAGAAGAGACCGATCAGACGGCTGCATCACCGTCCAAAGAGAGTTAACCCCTCAAGTCCCACACCAAGGCAGGGACAGTAAAACAGGTTTAGTTTGATTCTTTTTGTCCATTTTTAACATTTTATCAACAATCAGCGAGATGTCTTCACCAAATGTTTGTACTGGGAGTTCATTGTAAAAGCAGTTAATACTAAATATAGTTTGATTCCCCCTTTATAAACATATTCCTAGTTTTCATAAGTCCTGATCTCTGCTGTAGAGAAATCAGTGAATACAGTCATGACTTTGTTCTTAGACGAGGAATGAGTAACGACACTCACCCTGATATCCAGACCTGGTGAATCTGTGGAGACAAACAGACGCCTCGTGTCTGTTATTGACAAAAGAGTAATTATTAATTAATTCATCAGTTAATTCAGTGCAGCTCTGCGGTTTTGATGCATGAAGGTGAAAGTTTGACAGGTTTGTTTTCACTGATTATGAAGCTTCAGCATCAGACCTGTTAGCTGTCTCCTCTCAACTGGACCGTGCACGTCCAGGAGGACCTGATACTGATGAACTTTGACCCTGGGGTCTTTTTGGGGTTCTGCTGTGCTCCCCTCGACTGACAGGTGAAGCTAATGAAGGCTACAAGCCTCAAATCTACCGACAAAATACAAACGGATCCACATCAGCATTAAAATAATGAGACACTTTAACTTAATTCAGTTTAAGCCGGGCATCCACTGTGCGATTTTTGGCCCTTTTTGACACGATTTTTCACCCGTGCGACTATTTTGGGGATCAGGCTGAGTTTTGGCTCAATCCTGCGTCTCACATCGTGCAGTATACACGAGATAACGAGAAGAGATTAACACCTCACGACCACCTCCAGATCGATCTGATGAAAATGAAACCTGTTAGAAATCCTGGTCGCCCCTCGTGAGGCTGTGTCACACTACACATGCACAAACGTAGAGACCACAAATGCACAAGACGGAGAAGCGTGGCATCACAGCGGACCTGGACCCAAGCACTGGAGGGTCGACTTGTTGAGCTGTGGCAGGCACGGCAGAGGCTATTCAGCTGAAGAGTCCGGCATGTGTCGCGTATTATAAGACTTTATTATATTATAAGTTCTTATAACACATCCATGCGTGTTGTACATGGACATACAGTGTGAGCAGTCAGATCACAACCGAGCATCGGGTCGTGTAGTGAGAGAAGAAGAATGGTGAGCTGTGAACTGTTAACCTCTGTGATTCACTCGTACAGTATGAGCAGCAGCTGAACACCACGATGGAAAAAGTGGTACAGTGGATGCCCGGCTTAACATGAGCAAGTTTGATTTGACTGAACCATCAGAGTGTGGGTGTGACCTGTGGTGCAGAGTTTAGAGTCAGACAGACTAAAACTGAAGTCCACGTAGATCCATGACCATGACCTTCATCTGCGTCTCCACCTCCTCCACACACATCGTTTATACCTGACCTACAGTCGTCTGTTATTTCCACAGAAACAGCAAAGATTAGTGTGAAGCTCTTCTCAGGCCTCACACTGCAGCAGATGGATGCTGGTCTGTGTGCTCACAGCTGATTCCTCTCCTCCACCTCACAGCTGATGTTGATGCTAAAGCAGACGGATGTGTTAGCATCATCTGCTCACAGCTAAAAGCTCGCTGACTCTGATTCCATCTGACGGAGGCAGAGGGGAGAGCATTTCCTGATGAAATAAACATCCTCCAACACGATGGAGCCGTCGTCCTGCAGGAGGAGCACTGATGCCCTCCATGATGTGGTCTGAGGTCTGCAGGATCCTGTCCTGGTGTCCAGGTCTGAGCTGGTCCTGGCTGTGAGACAGGACTCAGTTACTGTGGACTGGTCAGAGCTGACAGCATGGATATGGAGTCCTCTAATATGGACTGGTGTACACAGTGTTGGTGCATCTTGTGGGCGGAGCCTATCCTGTGGCAGAGAGTCAGGCCGTGGTCTAACCTTTAGCTCCTCAGCTGTTAACCCAGAGTCTGATTGTCGCCTTTACATCATCGATGGTGGATTAGTTTCAGGTGCTAAACTCAGGCAGATGTAGCAGCTTCTCCCTCCTGCACCTCTGCTGCCTGTCGGGGTCACGGGGTCATGCTGACAGTGATGCCAACAAACACCGACACACATTCACACACAGGAACCAACAGCGCCAAGGTTTCCTCTGACACAGACACACCTGATCCAGGATGTGTGTGCAGAACCAAAGGTTTATGCTAGCATCACCTCAAGGCGCTAACGCATCACTGTTCCCTGTGTGAGCGGGCTGGGTGACCTTAGACTGAATCATTGGCCTGATTTACAAAGCTGTTCTCGGCCTGCTCCATCTTACTTTAGTAACTATGTTCATGTGGAAAGTTCTGGACGCTCCAGCCTTCAGTCTGTGACTCACAGAATTCATCCTGAAGGTTAAAGAAGCTTCAGACCTGCTGCTCCTGCAGACTGGAACCTGCTGCAGACAGACTGAGTCTGTGAGAGCTGCTCTCTTTAAACCTTTTAAATGCAGATTAAAGCCTTTAGAGGAAGATGAACCAGGCTGTCGATGTTTTGACTGACTTAACTGGTTCATATGTCTGTTTCTGTAATTGTTTTATGTCTGTAACTTTGTAAATGTGCTGCTGCCAGGACACTCTAGAAATGAGAATTTTAATCTCAATGAGGTTCTTCTGCTGAAAAAAAGGTTAAATTCAGCAGGTTTTTCAGTTAATCAGGTTCTTTGGAGATCTGTTGTAGTTCTTCAGCAGGAGCTCAGTAATGTGGTGGTAAACATGTAGAGACAGAGCGGTGAAGGCAGGGAGACGTTCATGTACCTGGTGTGAAAGCTGTGGCGGCAGACCACAAAACAAAGTGTGAATGTAACAGGCTGAACATTGGTGTGTCAGGCAGCTACAAACTGGTGGTGACCTTCTGACCTTCTGTAGCTGGAAGATCGTTAAACACGTCTTAATCAACTATGTTTTATTCCATATATAGTCAATGTGGGCGGAGCTGCTGCTGTTGTTGATGTAGAAGACGTTTGAGCTCTGGTGTTTCCTCGTCTTCCTTCACTGTGATGTGTTTATAATGTCTCTGTAGTCGTTTCACCTCTTCAATCAATCAATCTTTATTTGTATAGCACCAATTCATAACAAGTGTTATCTCAAGACACATTACAATAGAGCATAAAGCTCTTCATTTTATGGATACACATATATGCATAGATACATATACACATATAAAAATACACATATACACATATATACAAATATATCCATCCAACACCAACATGAATCCATATAGCCAATCATGAATCCCTCCATCATGGCTCAAGAAAAAACCTTCTGTTAAGCAGCAGGAAATCTTGAATGTGGATCCCAGTCTCATGATGAACAGCAAATCCACACCATGCTGTGTTGGTGTGAGGGTGAAGGAAGGGAGGTAAGAGGAGACAAGTGGACTAAAGTAAGAACTAAAGTTAGGGACAGATCCATGAACCATAGACCTGTCGTCTGATTTATTAGAGGCATATAGCCAATCATGAATCCCTCCATCATGGCTCAAGTATAATCGTAAACCTTCTGTTAAGCAGCAGGAAATCTTGAATGTGGATCCCAGTCTCATGATGAACAGCAAATCCACACCATGCTGTGTTGGTGTGAGGGTGAAGGAAGGGAGGTAAGAGGAGACAAGTGGACTAAAGTAAGAACTAAAGTTAGAGACAGATCCATGAACCATAGACCTGTTGTCTGATTTATTAGAGGTTAGCCTCTTGAGATGCTACATCTGGTTTTCAGGAGGGTCCTCATGTCTGAATGGTTGTGGTGATCATTTTATAGAAGTATAATCATAGATATTCTTACTGAAAAGAAGAATTTATGGTAGTGATGAACTCATGGTGCCCATAAGCCCCTCCCATATGTGTCTCTGTTTAGTATCAGGTCCTCTCTGCCCTCAGGTGTGGATGTGAGCAGCTCTGCTGGTTCATGAAGAGCTGACAGCAGAAACAGCATCAGCCCTCCCTCTCTCTCCCTCTCTCTCTCCTTCACATCATCCCTCTCTCCATTATGTCCCTCCCCTCTCTCTCTCTCCCTCTCTCTCTCTCCCTCTCTCTCTCTCTCTCTCTCTCTCTTACTCACACTCAGGCTGTTACTCCTGCAGACCCAGCTGCTCTCATTCATTGTCAGTCTTTCAGAGCGAGAGTCTCATTTACCATTGGACTTCTTTATTTTTGGACCTGTACACCGCAGGGTCTCGCTCTTCGTTGGTCTTGTTCATCGTTGGTCTCCTTCATCAGTGGTCTAGTTCATTGTTGAATTTTTAGTTCCTCGTTGGGTCTCATTTATCGTTTGTCTCATTCATCGTTGGTCTCGTTCATCGTTAGGTCTCCTTCATCATAAGTCTCCATCGTTGGTCTCCTTCCTCGTTGGGTCTCATTCATCGTTGGTCCCGTTCATCGTTGAGTTTTCGCTCTTGGTTGGTCCCTTTAATCGTTGGTCTCACTCTTCGTTGGTCTCGTTCATTGTTGGACTCGTTCATTGTTGAGTTTTCGCTCTTCATTGAACTCGTTATATCGTTGGTCTCCTTAACCATTGGTATCCGTCATCGTTGCCTTATTCATATTTCGTCTCCTTCCTCGTTGGTTTTGTTCATCATTGGTCCCTTTAATCGTTGGTCTCACTCTTCGTTGGTCTTGTTCATCGTTGAGATTTGTTCTTCGTTGGTCTCGTTGAGTCTTGCTCTTCATTGGTCTCGTTCATCGTTGGGTTCGTTTATCAGCGGCTCTCGCTCGATGGCCTCAGCATTGAAGCTCCAGAGGATCTAAACACAGACGGGCAGAGCCGCAGGAGCACAGGTCTGTGTTTGGGGCAGCATGACAGCTTACCTGAGCAAACAGCGGAGCTGCTTTGCAGACTTTGATGGCGGCGGCGTGGACTGTGGCGAAGGGCCGTGCTCCCTCAGCTGGCATCAGCACCGCCTTCACCGTGCAGCCACACACCTCCATCACGGGTCCATCCCTGGAGGGGCCACCCTGCCCAGGAGGGGGGGGCGGCAGCTCACGGGCTGGCGTTCAGAGAGCGTGTCCTGCAGAAGCCCCGCCCATCCAGGGTCGATCAGGGCCAAGGGGCGGAGCTGTGACCTGTGGCTTCCCGAGTGTGGCTGGCAGGACCCCTACCAGGTAAACCTGCTTACACCTGAGCACATCGGTGGATCAGAGGTGGAGTGGGTCATCTATCAGCTGGAGGTCAGGGGTCAATCCCTCGCTCCAACATCCTCAGGGTTTGGTTTGTGGGTTAGCCACGTTCACTCCTGTGATGGTTACTTCACTTCATTCAGGAACATAACAGATATCTGAGCACAGGAGGCAGAGAAGGTCGGCATCTTCAGTCCTGATATTCAGTGAACGGTGCCAGAGCGGCTCCAGCTTCATGTTTCTGAACTAGGGCTGAACAGTTAATTCTAAATTAGATTAAATCTCATTATGGCTTGTTGCAATTTTCAAATCACAGACAGTGCAATATTTGTAACCCAAAATGTGTTGAACATTTTGGTGTTGTGATGTAGTTTCTTGCAGTTTCATACCTATTTTAACCTTTTTTAACCCAGTTTTTACAACTTTATGCCTTTCCTGCTCCCATTCATCTTTTTTTTTTTTTTGGCCACTGTCAGACCATGTTTGGAATTTTTACATGGTTTTTGAAATTTAATCCCAATTTTGCTGCTATAATCAATTTTCCTTAGTCACTTTTGAATTTTTTTGCCTTTTTCTTTTACAATTTCATACCTATTTTGCACCTATTTATTAACCTTTTTCTGCTTTCATACCATTTTTACCCAGTTTTTATAATTTCATACCTATTTTTCTTCTGTTCTTCACTTCTCCACTTTTTCTCAAATCTTTTATCCTTAGATTAATTTAATGTCATATTGGTTTTACTATAAAAAGATCTACTGCTTATGTTTGTTTAAGAATACATAAGATGAGGAAAATTAAAACAATTGCAGAGTAAATCGCAATTTTGGGGGAAAAAATCGCAGTTAGATTATTTTCCCAAGTCGTTCAGCCCTAGTTCTGACACATGAGGCTGCAGATGTTTGACTGATGCACTTTTTCTTTCTCATGAGAACAATCAGAGCAGAACGGTCTGAAACTGTGGCTTTTCTTTCTTAATGTGTTGAATTCTTGTTTTCTGTGTTTGTGTTAAACTGTTGGATGAGCTGCTGTCTTGGACAGGACACTCCTGCAAAAGATTTTTAATCTTAACGTGGTTTTCCTGCTTAAAGTTTTTTTTATTCGATGTCGTGGTGGCCGTGTGCTCGTCTGTGTGGGAACATTTGGCTGTGTCAGTGGAAATGTGTTAAACTGGATCATTTCTTCATCAGCATGCTCTGATGGCTCTATAACTGTAGCGGTGAAGTCAGATCTACATCTGCTCTTCTGACAGCATCAGAAAACCTGCTGTGAGGACGTTGGCTCTGTTTTTATGGAGCTGAAGACGTCCTCAGGTGTGATGCTGATTCATGAGGCTGTCACAGAGCTTCAGTTCAGAGAGGCTTCCTTCTCACGCTGATGGTGTAAATCAGCAGATGATGATGATGAAGCACTTTGAGTTTGACATGTTGTAGGGAAAGTCCATTATAAATAAAGTTTGATTGATTGATTGATGTTTGTACAGCTCACCTGATCCTCGTTTGTTATCCCGCCTTCAAAACCAGCAGGAGCTTCAACAGAGATTCTTAGTAAGAGTTAGTTTAGTAATCAGAATCAAATGTAAATGTTGAGTTCAGGCTGAATTTGGGCTCTTTAGCTCACACTTTCCTCCTGTTCAGGACACTTTTTACATGTGTAGATTAACATGGTGGACTGGACACCTTCATAGCTCCGTATGCAGTGACGGGCTCAGTCTTGTTTTGTGATGCAAACACCCAGTGATCTCTAAAAATAGCAGAAATGAGGAGAATCTGATATCCCAGATGAAATTGATTTCATGGGTGAGTGGGTGGACCGGGTCTGCCCCGAGTTCATCTCAGCAGAAGTCAAAGTAATGAAGCGAGCTGTTTACCGATGTGAGCGAGCCGATTCAGAGAGACGATGGAGCCGCGAACAAAATCAGCTTTAATTATTCATGTCTGATCATATGAAACAGGTTAGTTTACATGTTTGTCTTTAGTATAAAAAACTCTCTGAAGTAATTTACAAACCTTAATATGTGAACATTACTTCTGCCAAGTTTGAGTCTGATATAGTGATGCAGAGCAAAGTTAGAGAGGTTTGTAAAGGACCTGTACTGTCACATTGTGTACTTAAACTTCATGGGTGCCAATAATGATGAGCAGGACTGTAGTTGTGAAGCACAGAGCCACGGCCCATGTGCTGCTCTGTGGTCTCATCTTATCATTTGAGTCTTTTCTATCAAACGGGCTCAGGTAATCTCAGCATCAGCACTTTAACCTGAGGATCCAGGCATGTGCAGTCACATGTTTACCCAGCATGGATGAATATCTGCAGCGTTACAGCCCTGTAGCTAACGCTGTACCAGCAGGAGTCCATGTTCACCGTGCTCATGCTCCTGACCTGCACATGGATGTGATCAGAGAGGATCCTCTCCTGCAGAGTAAAACCTCATCTCTCTCAGATTCTGATGTGATTGTGTGCAGATGCTCTTCTGCCCTTTACTGCTGCTCTGAGGCCTTTTTTCTTTATAAATATCTAATGCTGCAAACCCCATCTCTCCCCTTTGAGGTGGTTTTAATGAAGCGATAACACTGATCTCCTCTCCTGGACTAAACAGGGGAAATCAGAGAGATGGTGATTATGGTTTAACGGCTGCTGTGTGGTGTTTGTGCAGAGGCAGCACAGGTGGAATCACCTGACATCATCATGGAGCTGAAGGAAAAGAAGCCTGAGAGAGAAGATTTACATTCCTGTCCAGACCTCTTACTGAGAAAACAAGGTCATCAAAATATAAAACGTTTCAAATCCTTCGTCACATCAGCAAAAAGAACAGATGTTACCTGTGATCATCTCTTTATTTGTTATTCTGGGCAATTTTAATAGAAAAGAGAAACAGTGGATAGGCTTGTGAAGGAGGGTGAGAGAGCAAGGGAGACCAATATACCTTTATGACATCACAATGGTAACATGCTGTGTTCATATCACAGGACATTCAATGGCTGTGTAGGAAATGGCAAACTAACGTGCTACATACCACATACTCATGTGTATATACTGTGTACTACATACTATAAGTATGATTAGGATGCCAACCGTTCACACTGTAGTATACTACTAAGTTTCCCATGATGCATTTCAAACCTCCAACGACAAAAATCAGAAGCACACCAGGCTATCAAATATCTCTGTTGATTCACCACATTTGAAAGTTCAGAGAGCATTTTAGGAGAGAAAGTCACCACGTAGAATACCAAAATGTGGTCATTTGAGCCATAAAACGCACGGATACAAATTTCATTTCGACATTTTGGACATTCCGCTATGCTGCTATTATGCTATCAAAGAAACTTCAAAACAAGAGCCCAATTTACAAAAGCATTAAAGAACTAAACGGAGATAATAAAAGATGCTTTTATTTTGAAAATGGGAAGTTTGCTAGTGGCCAGTTTTTGGCTGAATGCCGGTCAGTCCTGCATGGTGCAATGCATTATGGGGCGTTTAAGTGTGACTAGCATGCCCACCTCACGTACTTACTTTTTTTCTGATATAGTATACATCCAGGTATTTCTCGCTCACTCAGTCTTTTCACACTATCTAATGTGAACGCACTACATACTCATTTTGACGTCACTCTCAATAAGAGTAGGACGTTAGTGTGACGTTTCAGACACAGCCATGTCCGTCCCATGACTTTGTCACGCTGCCATGTTCATGATGTTAAATGGAGCTCAACAGTTTTCTCTTTTCTTTGACCAGCTACTGTGAGATATATAAATCTTTTTTAGATTAAAAAAGAATTTCCCTGACTTACTTGTGATGAACTGCAGCATTTTTTAGACATAAATAATAAAAATTGTATTTTTTTTTTATTACTGCAGGTCCTGACAAAGTAAACTTTAAAAGACGACAGATATTGTGAATGAAAGTTATGATTTAAAAAATGTTTTTGAACTTTTAATATGTAATCTCCAGCCACTAGTGCGGGAAGGGGGGTGCTGCTGGGGCTGCAGCCCCCCCTGGTGGCAACTGCAAGCTGTAGCACCTTACATTTAGCATTGACTGTGAACTTAATTTAAAAATATAAAAAAGTAGAAGTCAGAAGAGGTTGACACATCTGACTTTGATGCAGCAACATTCTGGACAGACTGGATGTGACATCTCTGGTTAGGAGCTTCATTAGTAACACACCAGAACGCTAGGCCACGTTTGGTGCCGTGTAAATCAAGGTGAAAATTATTTTAATTGATAATTACTCTCACTGTGTGCATATATTGTTTGCTTTTAACTTCCAGTCATGTTTTATGTGTGTGTGAGATCCTGCGTGTATGTACGTGCACCTTGAGAGCCAGTGTGCGGTGAGGCTATATAAGAAAACTGTCATTACTAAAGTGGTGGTGATATTAAAAATTGCAAAATCTGTTGCATTTCTCTGAGCTCATCGTTAAGATGAGATGATTTATTCATTGTGGAAAGAAGGTAACATCATGCGTTTTTATTGGTTAAATAGTCTGTGCCTCCTTTAATTCATTTGGATTACATAAGTAATGTAAAAGTGGCTGCAGCAGCTTAAGTTGCTAACAGCTGTCTGTGTTCTTATTTTCAGACATTCAAAGTTTTTGGCCATGGGGTTCACCCTGTGTTGTTGGTTTGGTGATGATGATTGTGATGATAGTGAAGATGATGATGATAGTGATGATGATGATGATGATGATGATGATGATGATGATGATGATGATGATGATGATGATGATGATGGTGATGATGATGATGTGTTTCCAGCCCTGAGGCTCTCCTGATGACAGCAGAGTGACCTGGTCAGCTGGTGTCCATGGTGGAGGCTTTGGTGATGAATCATTAGTCTTATTAAAAACAGACATGATTCATCGCAGCTGTTTTTGTGACCCTTGTTCACAGTTTGTAACCATCCATTGATTTAAAGAGCGAGGCATCATCAGATGCATTAATGCTGCTAAAAGGGAAAGTTCTGATCCATCAGCATGTGTTTGTTTTGTGCCTGTTTTATGTTTTTATCATAAAGCTGCTCTGACGTCCTGCAGACTTTGGGACGAGGGAGCAGGAGGTGGTAAATGTTATTCTCTTCAGCACTTTAGGACTTCTCCTGCACACTTTCAGGTGATAATCACGTCCTTCTCCTCTCTCTAAAACAGTCTTCTGTCTCCACTCCTCTCTGATCGTATTTATCGGCCACTCTCTGAAGCCTCACGTCCCTCATTCTGTTGTGAACTATTCTTACATGGATGCGTCTGAATTATTGATGTGCTGCCATGTTTTCATGAGCCACCATACGTAGATGTGCCATTAAATAATTGAGCAAAGTGCAGGATTGTAGGAATGAGCTGCTCCTGCACGCAGGCTCTGTGTGCACGGCTGTTCTTAAAGCTGAGTTATTGCTGAATAGTTTTACAGCCCGGCCCTGCAGGGCAGCGTGTAAAACGGCATATTTCCACTCTAACTGCAGGCCTGTGGTTTCTCTGCAGTGATCTTCTCTCTGCTCATCAGGCTGAGTGTGTTTGGAGGCCAATGATCACATGTTGGTGTAAGAGGCAGGAGCAGAAATGAGCCTGAGAGCAGTAAAGCATGTGGATGTGCACGGCTGAGTGGCTGCAGCTCTCCAGGGTCTGTGTGTGCGATGGCAGAGGCCGTGGGCTCCATGTGAGCTGCTGCATGGATTAATAATGCAAACATTAACTACAGGGCATGGACGGTTCATTATGTTGTCTTAAAGTCAAAGCTGTGACTGTGAATAAAGTGCTGCACTGTAGAGCGAGGAGGCACCGTGCTGCCCTTCAGCTGCAGCTTCGTCTTCACACATTAATAAATGTACGTACTGAAGTGGCTGCAGATTCATCCGACCCTTCATTTACAGAGGAGGAAGTGTCTGTGTTCAGAAGGAGGGAAACTAAAGTTCAGGTCACAGGAGAGACAGTGGACAGGCTAATGAAGGGAGAGAGAGAAGCTGAGCTCAGGCTGGACTCAAACCTGGATCTGCAGAAGCCTCACCAAACCAGCAAGTTTTAAAAAACAAAAAATAAATCATGAATCTGAGCTACAGGTCTGCCACAGTCTGTCTTACTTTACCTTTGCTGTTATGACAGTGGTCACAGATCAGACAGAGACCGTTCAGTTACACTTCCTGTCTGTGCCTTTCAAAGTAAAAGCTCAGTTTGCCTCCCCTTATTCCAACAGGATGTTTGTTCTGATTCTTTTTAAGTTTGTTACAGTTCTCCGTCAAGTTTCTGTTCACTCCTCAGCAGCTTCTATCAGGCTGCTCAGGAGCGTCAAACTCGTCAGTATGATGTCATCAGATGTTGAAACTAGAAAAAGAAAAAGTGTTTGTGGTTAGAAAGGTAAATCCTCACAGTAAACCATCTGCAGACAGTTTTAGATTTGTCACGAGAGCAGGCTGGAGCTGTGATGGACTGATGATCCAGATTCTGTTGGTCACATCATGCAGGGATAATGGGCCTCAGCGCTGTCACATGTCAGTGTGTCCACGGGCAAGACACTGAACCCCACTTTGACCCCACGGCTGTGTCTGTAAGGTGGTAAAGGTTTGAGTGAGTGTGAGGCTGCAAAGAGACTAAAAAAACTGATCTGAGTCCATTTTACCATTTACCATGGTTAAGACTGATGACCTGATGAAGACCTGTTACACTCACACTGATGGTCTATGGGTGGTTTGGTTCAGGTCTGTGTTGTTCAGCTTTAGTCTGTTTCTCTGTTTTTGAGCTGTCCTACACAAACATCCTGCATGTGCTGTTTTAATGTGTTTTTCTGAGTTAAATCTCTTTATTCAGCCCTGACAGTGAACACAGCTCAGCGGTAGTGAATACATCTTTTTAACTCTTATACTGTGAATACTTCCACCTCCGTATAGATATACCCAAAATCTGTGGTGTAAATATTGTTATGTCCTGTTAAAATATTGGTAATAGTTAATACTGTGTATATAGTTGACTGATATAAATCAGTCAGTCTTATTTCCACTTAATTTTTACTTCTTTTCCTTTGTAAGGAAGTTGAATATTGGTTCAAGCTCTCTTCATTTATTGTCACTTAGTTGTATTTATGCTATTTTTCCATTTTTATTCTAATTACTTATCATTTTGTATTGTAACTCTTTTTCTGATATTTCTCTTGTATCCTGCTGCTGCTGTAGAAACTGGAGTTTCCCCCTGTGGGACTGATAAAGGTTTATCTTAATGCTCTTCACGCAGGAGCAGCTCCTTAAATATTAAACTTTTTAATGACTTCTCTGTGATTCCTAAATCATTTAAATCAGAAACTGTCTTTGAATGGAACCATGACTCCAACATCAGAACTGTTTTAACTCTCTCTTTTCCCCACAGTGCTGCAGAGGGACACTGCTATGTGTTTATTATTTGTTTTTTATTTTATTTTAGATCCCATTAGCTGCTGCTGAAGTAACACCTACTCTTCCTGGGGTCCACACGTGAAATAACATTCAGTGATATTCAATGTGCTCTAAAAATGAAACATGAAATAAAAGAGTTGAAGCAGCAGCTATCACAGTCATGGTGATCGGCCATCAGGGTGGATGTACAACAGTTTAGAAATGATGATTTAAACAGCACTTTAAAACAGAATTACTGTTTAAATGTTTCTCAAAGATAATGACAGCTTCTGCATGTTTCTTTAAATGACTGTGTGGATGTGCTGTTTGGACATTTTTAAAACTCATTTTTGTTCCTCGGCTTTTAACCCCACATGAGACTGTGCTCCTGTTTTAGTGTTTTGTTGGTTTTTCGTTACTTGTTTAATTGTTTTTAAATAGCTTTAAAACCAATAAAACAGCTCTTTTAGTGCTTATACCTTTTTTATTTTGTCCATTGTTTTAAATTGTTTTCTGTCTTGATTATTTATGTACAGCACTGTGTCTGAGCTGTGGCTGTTTTTAAAGTGCTTTATAGATGAAGTTGATTTGAGGATAATCTTGATGATTTTAGATATTTTTTAAGTCTTTTTAAAAACAATTTCACTGGTTAAAGTTGTGATCAATGACCGAAGACTGTTCCATATTTTCATTCCTCTTTGTCTTGCATTGGTTTTTGTTTGTGATGTAAAACTGGAAAATGCCTCTTAATAAACTCATGTCCGTCCCCGCTGTAGTTTAATGACCGTAAAGATCAGTCCCTCATCATGATGCTGTGTGCACGTGGAGCTCTGTTAAACTGTTGATGATGCAGAGCTTTCAGTCTACAAACATTTCTGTAAAGTAGACCAGCGGTGGTCCAGAGCGTCCCCCTCCTCTAAAGCTGCTGACCCTGTCCTCTCTCTGTGTCCCAGGCCAGTCCTGCTCCCATCATCGTCAACACTGACACTCTGGAGTCGGTCCCTTACGTGAGTATCAGCTCTGTTCCTGTTTTTAATCCACTGATAATCAAAGCTGAGCTCTGAACAGCTGTCAGGAGTGTTAGACTGGAAATAAGATGGGCCACAAATTCATCTAAATGTTTTCAGCTGATGGAAGAGCTCGATAAATATTCTGTTAATCATTTCTGAAAATTACATTTCCCCTCCTCCACCACTCTGCCACTGCCCATACCACTAATATTATTGTTGTTGTTGTTTATGGTTATTATTAACTATTTCATTTGGTATTACTTGGCACTATCAATTACCTTTTAATAATATGTTGATAGATATCATCGTCATCATCATCATCATCATCTTTATTGAGGAGACTCGAAGTTCATATAAAAGAAAAGAAAAAGACAGACACAACAAAAATATAATGAAAGACAGCTGTACCAGTGCTTCCACAGAGCTGACTGGTAACGTACAGCACTGGCAGTGGGATTGACCAAAGTCCGAAAATAAATAAATAAATATATATTTATAACTTTTTTTTCTCTACCTCCATAGTTCCTTTTTTTGTTTTTAGTATTTTCTTTTCTTTGTTATTAGTGTTGCTCTTTCTGACTGTTGGACAATTGTTTTTTTTTTCTCTCTCTTAGTTATTGTTATTATTATCCATGTCACAGTAACAATGCAACTTTTATTATCATCCAGTTAACACCACATCTTCCTCTGTAATAATGAATATCATCAATCACATTCTTAGCACACACAACCACTAAATGTTGTTGTTAACACCTGCTGTGTCCCACTGTATTGTCTAATTGCACAATAAAAAAAAAAGGCCAACATCATTATTACAAGAAAATAATAATAATAATAATTTCTGAAAATAAATAACTTAATTCTGACTTAAAGTCAGATGAGCTCTCAAACAAACTTCTATCTGCACAACAGAAAACACTCTAATAAAAAATAACATTATAAACTGTTATTTTTACTTCCTTTGGGTCGAGCTGTGACAAATGACTAAATCCTTTAAATAAAACTGAACATAATCATCCGGGCTGGGACGATTCACTTTTCTCCTGATTTGATTCTTTAGGTACTGATTCGATTTAAATTGAGAATTTACAATATTGCAGATTTTTTCAATCTTTAGTTTTCTTTTTTAACCCCAGTGAAAAAGATGAACAATGATGATGCCTACAGACTATATCAGGAAAAATACACATCACATGTGAGTCTGTTTTTAGGATTTATTCAGTGATATATTTTAACCAGCTGTTTATACTCTCTCTTCAAAAGACTGGACTGACTTTAAAAGTGGATTATTAAGAAGCATTTACATTTGGAAAAAAAAATTTAACCCTTTTATGCATGTGTTACTAAATCACAATGGACTAGTTTTTCAAAGCTTCTTTTTACTTTCAAACACGTTAAAAATCATGGCCTAGAACTTCATTAAGATCCACAAACATATTTGACAAACACTTATTAAGAGTAAATAAAAGAAAAAGAAAAATCTGAAGTATTTATATTATTGTGGTTTAACCAAACTATTCATTTGTTAGTTACGCCAAAATTTAAAATTAAAAAAATGTGAAAGTAGGTGAAATATAAATTCCAAATACCAAATTTGCCCTTGGTCAGCTTTCTGATGCATTATCTCAATATGGAAAAAAAAAAAAAAGAAACTTGAGTCGAGTTTGGGAGTTCACCAGCTGATAGTTGGACATGGTACTGCAACATAAAGGGTATAAAATTATGTCATATGTGTGTCTACTGTAGTGAACACCATGCACCAGGGGGTTAAAAATCATCAAATAAAAAATCCTGATACTTTTGTGAATTGATTTTTCTCCCACCCCTAATGATTAATCATTAATTTAAAAAGTGTCAAAGCTGTAATCCGTCCGTATTAAAAGCCTGAAACAGCTTTGTGCTAATGTGAAGCTTCATCATAATCATGAATGCTAACATATCACTCTGATCTGAATCATTAAAGAGGCTGATGATGGAGCAGCTCTGCAGGCTGATGTTCATAAAGGACTTCTGATTGCTGTTAAAGGTTAAAGATGATTTTTTTAATTTAAATGAGGAGCTGATCAGCCCACACCGAGGCTCCTGATCACAAAGTTGACAAGATTTAAAAATGGAGTTGGTCTAAGGGAGAGAAAATATGACCATGGTGTGAATATGATGTAGATTTTATGCCTAATAAAAATGACAGCAGATTTAAAACATGGGAGGATAAAGGAATAACTGCAGACTGCTGTTTGGTCCACAACAGAGTTATGAAGCGTTTTCAAACAGTTAATAAAGAATATGAAGCAGAGAACCAGGACTTCTTTAGATATTTACAATTAAGAAATCATGTGAATGAAATAATGAGGGAAGCATCAGGAAAATTAGACAATAGGCCTCATGCAAGAACCATTCGTGTTCGTAGGTGTTGCATATAGGGATGTAACGGTTACCGGTAAAATGGTAAACCGCGCTAAAATTTCTCACGATAATCGTTACCGTGTCCAATTAAAATTACCCTTATACCGTGCTTGGTCACCACACTGCCTCAGTAACTCACGGTGATGCTGCTCTTTGACTGGAAAAGCCTGAACTATGTATCTGTCATCGATTAAAGGAACACTACACCCAAACAATGATTTGGCCTCATTTTCTACTCACCCTCATGCTGAACAACACTGTGGAGTAGTTTTGGAACATCTAGGATGCAGCCGGAGATCTGGGGGTATACTCGCTGTCCACTGACATTGATATCATGACTTAGATAAGAGCCCGAACGAACAGTGTTCTTAAAAGTCCACAAAAATCTAAATAATCTCCTCCATACTAACAAATGCTGTAATCCAAGTGTCCTGAGGCGGGTAACGTCCACATTTTCGAAGCGACATCATTTAGCACATATTTACTGTAACCTAACATTTCTCCATCGCTGCAAATGCACATGTGCGTTATAGTGCTCAAAACAGTACTCATGGGTAGCAGATTTCTATGACCAAACACTTACGGTGCTTCACGGAGCCGCTGCTGACCAAACAAACGCACGCGACTCTGCAATAACTAGAGCTGAACAAGAAACAAGAACACAAGGAAATCCCACATTCTACTGACTCCTCTTGTGTTCAAGTCCAGCTCCGTCGCTCCCGCCACAGCAGGTTATATAGGTGTGTAAAACTGGCCAGCACAGGAACAGATGGGTCCATTTCTTGAGTTGATATTTTGACAGCAGAGGTTTTTAATCTTCAGTTATAAATAAATGTATATTTTGGAAATAAATTTACAGTGAGTAGTTATTTCATTTTAAATGGGGCGAGGCATTGAATGGTGAATGGAGTTTTTTAAGGCTAACCTGAACTTTCTCTATAAGTGATTAAATAAAAACATTAAAGTTTTGTTTTCTGTTTCCTCAGGTCAACGGCACAGAGATCGAGTACGAGTTTGAGGAGATCACTTTGGAGCGGGTGAGTAAATGATGATGATGATGAAGATGGCTTCAGTCAGACGGAGCTGCTCGTGATGTTACATTTATTTATGATATTTATGAACTTTATTAAAACTCTGATCTGACGCCTGCAGCCTGTTTCTTATTAGGGCTGGGTCTTTCCAGAAACCTGACGATACGATGTGTGTCCACATACACGTAAATACTCTTTTAACAGAATTCCCAACAAACTCAGTTTATTATTACAAGAAGAAAAAAGAACAAGGACGAGTTTTAAATGATTCTACAACTTAAGAAACTTAAATTCAAAGATGGAAGACCGACATTAAGTTTGGAACATGTTTCATCATGTAGTTTGGCTTCTACTTTGAACTGTGTCATTGTTAACATTACACAAAGAGTATTAACAACGACTGTCCAAACATGAGGCCGTATCGAGTCTGTAGAATCTGAATCAATACTCGTGTCCCCAAAGACTGCATGAACATATTTTACTGTATTGATCATTTGAGCACAGGCCTGTTTCAGTTCCTTTGAGTTTGTTCTCTAAAAGTGATTCTGCAGGTTAGTTTAATGTTAGTAATTAACATTATAAATAAACATTATTAATTAACCTTATTATCATTAATAAAGTGATGTCATAGCCCACCCGCTCAGCTGATCCTGATCTGATGATCTCAGCTGTAGATATCTCAGTTCAGCTTCACAGGAGGCCGACCGTGTCTCTGGATGCAGCCATGTGTTGGCCTGACGGACGTCTCGCTAACTGCTCTGTGTCGCTGCAGGGTAACTCAGGGCTGGGCTTTAGCATCGCTGGAGGGACGGATAACCCCCACATCGGCGACGACCCCGGCATCTTCATCACCAAGATCATCCCGGGAGGAGCAGCAGCCGAGGACGGACGCCTCAGGTCAGTGTGAGGAGGAGGAGGACTGAGGGCTTTAGCTGCTTTAGCTTCTTTAGCTGCTTTAGCTCCTTTGGCTCCTTTAGCTCCTTTGGCTCTTTTAGCTCCTTTAGCTCCTTTAGCTCCTTTAGCTCCTTTAGCAAAAGTCCCTTTGTTAACACAGACTCTGTTTCAGTCTTCAGTGTAGTTTTGTTTGTTGTATAATTCCAGTCAGGCTTTGACAGTTTTAAGTGTCACTGATGCTCACAGCGGTTTAGTCCGGTCTGTCTGCTGAGGATCATGATTAAGTTCATTTATTAAACAGTGAATAAACTCACAACAGAAACACAGAACATTAAAGCAACATTTCAGCTCCTTTGTCTAAAATAAACACAGCTGGATAATTAACCCTTTAACTCCTGAGGAATATTTAATGTGTTAAAAAAGTAACTCATCTTTGTTTTTGTCATTTTTTTAGGAAACAGAAAAAAACTTCAAATAAACCAAAAGAGCTGATATTTTCTTTTGTGTGGGATTAAAAGGTTCAAAAGCTTAAAGTTGTTTTTATTTGTAACATTATTTTAAATATATTTTTGTGTGTTTGTCAAACTCAGTATCGTCTATTTTAAAGATGCTGTGAGGAGTTTGTAAGTAATTACCATAGAGTCTCCCTTTTAGATATATGCCTGATGGAAATACACACTTTAAGATGAGTTTATAGCATCAAAATAGGTTATCTATAAATGCTATTCCTTAGCTTCATGGTTGGGTCGGACAGGGCTGGACTGGCCTGGATACTCAACTTCAGGAACAAGACAATTAAAACTAGAGCAAATTTATATTATTCAGACACGTCTTAGAGCACCGGGCTGTAAGTAGCCATATATAGCCGGCTACAAAACTACGATACTAAGTTTTCCAAAAACTGCTTGTTGTCACACATCAAAAACTACCGCTACGTAACTAGAAAGAGATACATTACCTCGTGGCTTTGCATCCTGTAAGTTGTTGAAAAAAGAAGTTGTAAAGCAATGCAGAGTTCTGAGGAAGGTCTGAGCTGCATTTATTAGCATCACAACAAACACACACTTTGGCTTGGGTCACGTCTTTACCACAGTCGCCGCGCATGCTCATGGGTAGCAGAGTCTTTATGTCGCTGAAATAGATTCTCCTCATAGCACCTTTAAGTTATTTTGATTGCTATTTTATTTACAAAAATTCCTTTTTTTTTAATCTTGTCTCAAATATTTCTGCATTTTTATGTCATCGCGTTATCAACTGTTATTTTTTTAAACCTTTAAGTCCCACACCAAGAGAATATTTTGTCTGTAGTTTTCTCTGCTCCCTGACATGTTCATGGAATCAAACAATGATTAGATTTGTTCCGCTTTTTTTTTTTTTAAACATTAAATATCTTTGAATTCATTGATTATTCAGCCGAGCTGGTGGTTAAAGGGTTAATTTAATGAACAGGGTGGACTCATGGACTTTATGACAGGATCACAGTGACTGTTTAACGTCACTATGTAAGACAGCACAGCAGAAATATAGCATTTATATTTATGTGTGTGTGTGTGTGTGTGTGTGTGTGTGTGTGTGTGTGTGTGTGTGTGGTCTCAGCTGTGCCCTGGATGGTTTAATTCCTCGTGGGAGTTCAAACTCCGTTTTACACTCCAGTTTTCTCTCTGATGTAAACCAGACCAACACCACACAGCTCTGTGACGCTCCTGTTAAACCTCCTCCTGAACCGACCGACGAGTTCAGACCAGAAAACAAACTGATACCAAACCTGTGAGCGTGGACACCATCAGTGTGTGTGGTGCTGATGAAACGAGCAGGACGAACACACACTTTTACAAACCTGATGATTCTGCACAAACTTCACCTCATCATCAACAGTCGGTGTTTAACTTCTGATGAAAACAAAAACCTTAAAGATTAAAACACTTTGTGAATATGGACGCAGCTGTTTCCGTCTGAGTAACACAGAATAACCCTCTGTCGCCCCCTCCTGTCCAAACAGACCAACTCCACCCTGTTATTCTCATGAACACATGAGTTTGTTAAAGTATTCCTGTTCATCATCATCTTTTTTTTTTTTAAACAATATTTAATCAAGTTTTTACATACAGGAAACAAGCACAAATAAACAATGACCACAACAGCAGCAATAATGTATAAATGTAGAATACAATAAACGATCAAAAGTAGAGGAAATTACATAAAAATAAAATCTAATAATGAAAAATAATAATGCAAATAACAGTCATAACATAGGTCAAATAAAACAATTAAAAAGGCAGCAGCAGTGAAAACTTGAAGACCTCAAGTTATAGAATAGAATAGAATAGAAACGTATAGAATAAATCTTTATTCGTCCCACACTAAGAAGTTTACAGTGTTACAGCAGCAAAGTGGACAGCATTAATAGAATAAAAAATAGACTTAAGTATAAAAAATTATAAAACTAAAAGCAAATCCTATAAAGATTATTTACACATTTACTGAGTAAGTACACGTGGGATAAGTGATTGAACATGAGTGTACTTCACACTGTAAGTGCACATATCAACATTCTCTTCTTCTAAAACTTCCAAGAAAAGTTTCCAAACTTTAACAATCTCTTTTCTTCTCCCTCTAACAGCAGATGTGAGTCTCCTTCAACCCTGACTTTACACAGAGCAATAGTATATTTTTACAAAACAGAGTGATCTTCACTAAATTAATTATAATTAATTAATATAATGGTTATAACTTAATATAATTATATTGATTAATTAATTATAATTTAAAATATAAATTAATTATTTATAATGAATTAATAACAGAAAACCCTAATTCCCTAATCAATGTTGTAGGTTTTAGGAGCCCTTAATCACCCTGTTAATCCTCTCCATCTCCTTCATCTCCTCCGTCCTCCTCCAGAGTGAACGACTGCATCCTGCGGGTGAACGACGCCGACGTGTCCGAGGTGTCTCACAGTAAGGCCGTGGAGGCCCTGAAGGTGGCCGGCTCCATCGTCAGGCTGTACGTGAGGCGCCGCCGGCCGATGCTGGAGACAATCATCGAGATCAAACTTATCAAAGGACCAAAAGGTGGGACGTCACACCATCACATGATCACATGATCACATGATCACACGATCACACGATCACATGATCACATGATCACACCATCACATGATCACATGATCACATGATCACATGATCACATGATCACACGATCACATGATCACATGATCACACCATCACATGATCACATGATCACATGATCACACGATCACATGATCACATGATCACACACTCGATTTAACAGGTCATAAAGACTTAAGGTGAAGCGTGGTGGGAATAATTCACTGCTGCAGGTATGAATGAATGAATGAATGACATTTATTTCAAACATGAGGTTAAAGTAAAATCACTGTCAACGACAGAAAAAAACAAAACAAACAGACATTATCTGGTCACATATTCAAGAAGGAGGTGGATGAAGTAAAATCTTATTAATCCTCACCCCTTTACTAAACAATTATTTATGAACAAAGGCAGATGTTATGACCTTACATATACTCATAGACAGCTGTGTCCATGCTCCCTTATTTCATGCTTGGACATTGCAACAGAAAACTTCCATCCTCAATAGTAATTATAATTTCACACAGATATACAGAATTCTCATGCCATCATTATTTTTAATAATAATCATATAATATGATCAGACTACTTCATTCTCTTCAATAAGGTATCTTGCAAAAATCATCATTTTGTACATTTTTTTTAAACTTGTTTTTACTTGAACATTTCTTCAGTTCCTCTCTTAAACTGTTTCATAACAGATACACAGAAGCTTTTAATGTTTGTACTTCATATTTTAAAGTTGTCCTTCACGGTTACTAAACAGACTTTGGATGTTTCCTTGTAGTTGATTGTTTCTTACCTTGCGAATTATTATTGCCGCCTGGTAAGAAACAATGTGGAGGAGTTTTAGTAATCTTGACTTTAGAAACAGCTGATGGTTTGTTTCCTATAGCCGACCTGATGTGTGGTTCTTAATGATATAAACACATTAAATTATTCTGACAGACCATCCCAGTGTGGATTAACCTCGCAGATGTTAGTGTTTTGGTTTCAAGAAAAAGCAAAACAAGTGTAAATAAAGATTTAAATATGCATCATAGATTATAAAGATGTTACTTTAGTCTCTTTTTAATCAGAAACAGGAGCGTCTTTAGAGCTGATCCCACACTAACCTGTTACCCACACATTAACCAACACTTTTTTATTTATTTATTTGAACATAACAAAAATATGTTTCAAACATAAAAAAGTAAAAACACCAACCAAAGTGCAAAAAAACCCAAAATGTGTCATTTGCATGTTCAAAAGGAGGAAAAGTCAAACTTACCTGGCCCCCTTCGTCTCACACAGGCAGTCTGTAATTTACCTACATCCAGTTAATAATGATAATACTGACACATAAACAAAATAAACAAAATATTAATAATATAACATGAATCATAATGAAAAATAAGTAAATAAACAAACGGACAACAGAAGCTAAATCCACCTGCACTGATCTTTAGTCTCATGCCTCTAACTTTCTAAATCCTGGTTTTAAACTTTTTCTTAAGCTGCTCGATGTTTGGACGTAGTTTTACTTCATCACTCAGACTGTTACAGAGTTAAAAACTTTTCCTGCTAGTTCTCACTGTTACAGTCTTAAATAAAACAGTCCCTTAAATATAATCCTCTCTCTGCTGGAACATGCCCTGAATGTCTCCAGGTAGTTGATTATTTTGCTTTAAACATAATTTGTGCAGTTTGATTCTATTTGATCAGAGAGTTTAAACAGTCTAGAGAGTAGAAACAGTGAATGTGTGTGATCAGAAACTTTAATCCCGCCCCTCAGGGCTCGGCTTCAGCATCGCCGGTGGAGTCGGGAACCAGCACATCCCGGGTGACAACAGCATTTACGTAACGAAGATCATCGACGGCGGGGCGGCTCTGAAGGACGGGAGGCTGAACATCGGGGACAGGCTGCTGATGGTGAGCTCAGGGGTGCTGCACAGGGATTTAGCTAGGGGTGTCAAATTATCGTGTTTATTTAGATTAATTAACTCCAGTCATAATTAGCGCGCTATGTTTCTTAATCTCATTAATCTGATTTTTAATATGATTACATTGTTGTGGTATTTTCAGAGGGTAACGCCTTAAAATACCAGAGCAGCTGGTGATTGGACGATCAGTCTGCTCATCACTCTTCACAGACCAATCACATCAAGCCACAGTATGACGTAGCAGCTCCACCCTGTTGTTAGTCGTTAGCTTAAACTTCAATAACGTCAGTCCTTAAACCATCGTCTTATCTTATATTAAATGATTCCACACAGATGTGACATCATGTGACATGAATCTCAAAGACAAACCCATAAAGTTCTCCTGTAAACTTTTGAGGAGGGCAGATTTTTTATATCGTAGGGTAACCATGACTACGGCTCGGCGTTGTTAGCGCAGACTTTTCGCGTCTCTCCGTTTCCCAGCAGTGATCTCCGGTCAGGAGAAGAACAAAATCCTGATTTTTTTATAAGAAAGCTGGAAGTGTTTGCTCAGTTTTTGGGACTGGAGAACAATCTTTTGATCTGCAACAATAATTTAATGAATTTAAATGAAAAAAGCTCAAGTTGAGGCAGGAAGTCCCACTGAGATTAAAAAGTCTCTTTAAAACAGAGACCTGGATGAAACACTGCAGCAGAGCCACGGTACATAGAAAATGACTCAACACAATCAACGGGTTTAAAACAAAGAATCTAAAACACATTTGGCTTTAAGAAAACAACCACAGGCCTCTGTCACCACGTTCTTAACCATGCTCTTAAACTCATTAAGAGAGATAAAGATGTAAAGGTGAATGTGAGACACATCCACACTCCTGAGGGCCATGTCAGGCCATGATGCTCCTCAGGTGCAGAGTACACAGGTGTAGTACCGCCTCTCTCCTGAGGGGGGCGTCCCTCTCCCTCCAGCCCTGGACTTAATTCCCTCCTTCTGCTGGACTCCCTCTGGACGCCATCTGCCATAATCCGGCCTGCAGGAGGCGGAGCTTGCGGACTAATCTGAGGTGAGCGGGCTCAGAGGAGTAACGGGTGTGTGTGTGTGTGCAGGTGAACAACTACAGCCTGGAGGAGGTGTCCCACGAGGAGGCCGTGACCATCCTGAAGAACACCGCCGACGTGGTCTACCTGAAGGTGGGGAAGCCCACGAATGTGTACCTGTCAGATCCCTATGGGCCTCCTGACATCACACACTGTGAGTACATGATTGGGTGAGAGTGGGGGGGGAGGGGGCGGGGCTTGTGATGGTAGGACCTTCATGTGGTCTCATAGAGACCTTTAATCTGAAGTCTGGACCTCACATGTCCTCCTTCATTAACAGTCAAATATTCAGTTTTAGCTGAGCTGACCTTTGAACTGATCCTGTAGACCACATTTAACTTTGACCTTAGGAGAGTCAGAAACAGCAGAGCAGCACAGGTCAGCCCATCAGACAGAAACCCACAAAAAACATCTGCTCTGCTGTACTGTCTACAACAAGTATGTTTACCCATGGATCTTTGTGTATCATGGTTACCCATGGATATTTGTGTATCATTTTTACCCATGGGTCTTTGTGTATCATGTTTACCCATGGATCTTTGTGTATCATGGTTACCCATGGATATTTGTGTATCATTTTTACCCATGGGTCTTTGTGTATCATTTTTACCCATGGGTCTTTGTGTATCATTTTTACCCATGGATCTTTGTGTATCATTTTTACCCATGGATATTTGTGTTCATTTAAATGCAGATAGACACGTTAAAAAACAGTGAAAAAGTGTTTTCACATCAACTTTTTTATCTGGGTTTTAAACCCAGTTCTCGTTTGATCTGAGCTGGTATTAATTTATTGATCAATCAATCTATATTTTTATCTCAGTACTTTTTATTTTCAGTTATCCTGATCCAACATGAATCCAGCAAAAGTCCTTCTGTTGAGCTGCAGGAGGTCTGCAGATCAGAGCAGCACAGCTTTTTCTGAAAGTGTCATTTTAAATGCAGACAATGCTAAAAACAGTGAAAAAGTGTTTTCACATCAACTTTTTCATCTGGGTTTTAAACCCAGTTCTCGTTTGATCTGAGCTGGTATTAATTTATTGATCAATCAATCTATATTTTTATCTCAGTACTTTTTATTTTCAGTTATCCTGATCCAACATGAATCCAGCAAAAGTCCTTCTGTTGAGCTGCAGGAGGTCTGGATCAGAGCCAGACTCATACTGAACAGAAAAGCACAACGACTAAACTAACATGAGAATTAATGATAGAAATAAGATTATAGATGTCCAGACTATAAATCTGTTATGTAATTTATTTTTTAACCATTTAATTCTCTGCACATCATGAATATGTTTTATTTTTTGTTACTGTCATCGTATCAGAGTTTCCTAAACGCCTCTCTCTCTCCCTGCAGCTTTCTCTCCGGCCATGGAAAACCATATCTCCTCTCCCGTCAACACTCTGGAGTACAAGTCCAGCCTGCCCCCCATCTCCCCCGGGAGTTACTCTCCCCTCCCTAAGCACCTCCTGGGGGAGGACGATATAAACAGGTTGGATGGTTTTTCCTTCTTACGGTAAATACTCCCTTCTTACTGGCTGCTGAGTGCAGGTAGAGGCCTCGTGCACGGCCGTGTGTCCGTCAGTGTTGGTGTTGCTGTCCATGTGTGTGTGAACCAAACTGCTGCTGTGTTTTCAAACTCAACCTCAAACACATCTAAAAAAGAAGCTCCTGTTTCCATGGTTACACTTTAATTTGACTGAAACCACATCAGTGAGGCAAACACCCCCGAGGTTTGAAAAGCTCTGCAGGCCTGAGCTCTCTGAGCCGAGTTCCTAACTCAGTGTCTTTTTTTAACAGTTTTAGTTTCAGTTAGACGGCTCAGGACATGAAAGCTGAGAGACTTAAAACCCAGTAGATATTAGCATTAACATTAGCCTGACTGTTAGCCCGGACATTAGCATTAACATTAGCCTGAACATTAGCCTGAACATTAGCCTGAACATTAGCATTAACATTAGCCTTAACATTAGCCTGAACATTAGCCTTAACATTAGCCTGAACATTAGCATTAACATTAGCCTGAACATTAGCATTAACATTAGCCTGACTGTTAGCCTGAACATTAGCATTAACATTAGCATTAACATTAGCCTAGATATTAGCATTAACATTAGCCTGAACATTAGCCTTAACATTAGCCTTAACATTAGCCTGAACATTAGCATTAACATTAGCCTGACTGTTAGCCTGAACATTAGCATTAACATTAGCATTAACATTAGCCTAGATATTAGCATTAACATTAGCCTGAACATTAGCCTTAACATTAGCCTGAACATTAGCCTGAACATTAGCCTTAACATTAGCCTTAACATTAGCCTGAACATTAGCATTAACACTGGCCTAAACATTAGCATTAACATTAGCCTGAACATTACCATTAACATTAGCCTGAACATTAGCTTAACATTAGCCTGAACATTAGCCTTAACATAAGCCTGACTGTTAGCCCGGACATTAGCCTGAACATTAGCATTAACATTAGCCTGAACATTAGCCTTAACATAAGCCTGACTGTTAGCCCGGACATTAGCCTGAACATTAGCATTAACATTAGCCTGACTGTTAGCCCGGACATTAGCCTGAACATTAGCATTAACATTAGCCTGAACATTAGCATTAACATTAGCCTGAACATTAGCCTTAACATTAGCCTGAACATTAGCCTTAACATAAGCCTGACTGTTAGCCCGGACATTAGCCTGAACATTACCATTAACATTAGCCTGAACATTAGCCTGAACATTAGCCTGACTGTTAGCCTTAACTTTAGCCTTAATGTTAGCCTGAACATTAGCATAAACATTAGCATAAACATTAGCCTGAACATTAGCATTAACATTAGCCTGAACTTTAGCCTGAACATTAGCATTAATGTTAGCCTGAACATTAGCATTAACATAAGCCTGAACTTTAGCCTTAACATTAGCCTTGACATAAGCCTGAACATTAGCATTAACATTAGCCCTAACTTTAGCCTGAATATAGCCACGGTGACACAGATCAGTTCTGCATCTGTTCAGAAAGAGCTGGCACAGAGGATAGGGCCGCTTTGCTCTGATGATGTCACCAGATCCCTGTGATTACACAAGATTTGGGGTTTTGATTTGATCCACTGAAACAGCCCGGGGTGATGATGATTGTTTATGAGCTGAGCTGCTTTGTTTTGTTTTTTAGTATTACTTCACTTGTTGGCATAACTAATATGCTACATCCCTAATACAGATTAGCTAAGTTTGTGAATGTTTAGGCTGATCGATCACAGCGATGTTGGTAAAGAGTCTTTGTCTGCTGCCAGAGAGTTTGACCTTTGTTTCAGTAACAAGGTCATAATCCAAACCCACGTGTGCAGTCAGTGACAAACAACCAAACAACAACACATGTCAATATCATATCAACAACAAACGTTAGCAAGCTCATGTTAGCACGTTAGCACGTTAGCATGTTAGCACGTTAGCACTCATGTTGTTCACACCAAACTCTGAGCCTGCCATCTGAAATCCAGACTCATCAGACCAGGAGACACTTTTATGACCTGCTGTGCTCCAGGTTTGGTGATCTGAAGCCTCAGTTTCTGTTCTTAGCTGACAGGAGGGGCACCCGGTGTGGTCGTCTGCTGCTGTAGTTCATGTTTTAAACTGTCTGACCTGACAGCCACTTTCAGACTCATTTAAATCACCTTCTGCCCTCCTTTAACTGCTGACATTAATGTTTCTGTGGAGTTCCTGCAGCTTTAAGACGATGATGATCATGTGACCTGTTGATCATCATGTGACCTGTTGATGATCATGTGACCTGTTGATGATCATGTGACCTGTTGATCATCATGTGACCTGTTGATGGTCATGTGACCTGTTGATGATCATGTGACCTGTTGATGGTCATGTGACCTGTTGATGGTCATGTGACCTGTTGATGATCATGTGACCTGTTGATGGTCATGTGACCTGTTGATGGTCATGTGACCTGTTGATGATCATGTGACCTGTTGATGGTCATGTGACCTGTTGATGATCATGTGACCTGTTGATCATCATGTGACCTTTTGATGGTCATGTGACCTGTTGATGATCATGTGACCTGTTGATCATCATGTGACCTGTTGATGGTCATGTGACCTGTTGATCATCATGTGACCTGTTGATGATCATGTGACCTGTTGATGATCATGTGACCTGTTGATCATCATGTGACCTGTTGATGATCATGTGACCTGTTGATCGTCATGTGACCTGTTGATCGTCATGTGACCTGTTGATGATCATGTGACCTGTTGATGATCATGTGACCTTTTGATGGTCATGTGACCTGTTGATGATCATGTGACCTGTTGATGGTCATGTGACCTGTTGATGATCATGTGACCTGTTGATGATCATGTGACCTGTTGATCATCATGTGACCTTTTGATGGTCATGTGACCTGTTGATGATCATGTGACCTGTTGATCATCATGTGACCTGTTGATGGTCATGTGACCTGTTGATGATCATGTGACCTGTTGATGATCATGTGACCTGTTGATGGTCATGTGACCTGTTGATGATCATGTGACCTGTTGATCATCATGTGACCTGTTGATGGTCATGTGACCTGTTGATGGTCATGTGACCTGTTGATGATCATGTGACCTGTTGATCATCATGTGACCTGTTGATGATCATGTGACCTGTTGATGGTCATGTGACCTGTTGATGGTTGAAAAGTTGAAAACTCGTTTAAACGTGGAGGCAGATTCAGTTTGGGTGGAGATCTGTCTCCTGATGGAGAAAGCACGATCGTCGTACTTTTCTTTTTACTTATTTTTTATTGGACTTTTTTTTATAGCAGTGTCAGGGCAGAGCAAAATCCACCTCACTCATCATCCTCCTCATATCAGTGAAAGTGCTGCTGTCCTCCTGAAGCCAGTCCTACAGTTTCCTACAATCTGAATTTGTGCGTTATTTTCTCCATTACAAATATTTCCAACCCACTGCTCCCCAGTCGGTGGTTCTGCTTTATGCCTCAGTCTGATCATACATTTTTTACTTGCTGATAATGGTGTTCTAACAATATATTCATCTTTTTTGTACTATATCACAAATACAATAGGTTAATTGTTTTGGGTATCTTATATTCTGTTATTTTTTGCAGTTGTTGCCACATCTCTTCCTAAAACTCTTTAGTTTTGGACAGTTTGTCGTCCTTTTAAACACAGCAGCTCTTCAGATCTTAAACTGTTGATCTCAGACTTTATTCAGGCAGACTCACTCGAGCTCCTCGGTGCAGCAGGCCTCGTCTTTAAAGCGTTCACAGAGGAAACTTTCCACATCCGCTGTGAGGTAGGGCTGGGCGATATGGCCTAAAAATAAAATCCCCCTTTCTTCCCCACCAAACATGATTTATGATTTTAATCGACTTTTTTTCCTCTCAAAGTAAATGAAACTCCAAGTGACATAAAAATGTCATAAATCAAGTTCTGCCTTTATGTTGTCAAATATATTCCTAAATCAATCAGAATTTTCCTCTTAAATTAAAGTGTGTATCATTAATGTTGATTATGTAGTTCTAACACAGGCAGGTTTGCCTACATAAACACTGAAGCTGAGGGATTTTCACAGCTTGTTAACATGTTTCTCTCTGATCAATATTTAATGTAATTTAAATAATAAATACAAGCCTATAAAAGTGCTTGTGCAAAACATGAAAACTGTAAAGTTTAAGTATTTATATTTATATATTTTCAAACTTTGCAACTACTTACAGTTTAAGTAAGTAAAAGAAAAAATCTGGATTTTTGATTTTTAAATCTTCTGCAGAAAATAATTCATATTAATCTGTTAAATGGACAGATTGCCCGGCCCTGCTGTGGGGTTAAAGTTCACTCTGATGGTCTCCTCTCCTGAGTTTGTGTCCAAACAGAAGCTGAAGGTTCCTGACAGAATCAGTCAAACATCAGCAGCTCATCCTGCAGACACATGTGGATCTGTCTGATCCTGGTGGAGGCTTTTTATGCTTTATTTTATTGAAGAAGTATAAACATTTTTATACACACAAATAGAACATCATACAAAAAAAACAACAATATATGATAAACAGGCTTTTTTTTGTTTTAATTTCTTAAAGAGTGCAAATTTACAAAAAAATACATTTTTATCTTCTTATATTGTGAAATACATAAATGATCCAATAAAGTGAAGAAGGTATAAAAAAGAATATTGGTATTCCCACTCCTCACTGTTTATTTATTTTTTTCCCCCGTGTCAACCCCCCCCCCCCCATGAACCATGTAAGAGCCACACTTTTACTAAGAAATAAAAAGTAGAATAAATTAATTTACAACAAATGAAATTAATGAAATTAAACTAAATTCAAAAAAAGGAATAAATAAATAAATAAGAGGAAAGGGAAAATAAAAATTAAAAAAAGGAGGAGTAATAAAAAAGTGCTAGTTTTTGTTCAGTTTGTTGGTTGGTAAAGTCTGTAGGGAGTTGAAATATGCCATTTTTAAAAAAATCATATCTGAATTGCCCTTCAGCTCCTCCCTCATCTTGTCTAGCTTCAGGAAAAACATTCACAGAGAGATCAGTGGGACTTTGCTCGACTTCCAGTGCAACAAAAGTCTTCGTCTTGCTAACAATGAGGTAAAAGCTGGAACTGTCAGCTGATGAGAGGTTAATTTGTTTTGTTTGAGGTGTACCAGATATTGCTGTAAAAGGACAGTTTCTGATATTCATGCCTAATATTTTGGACATAGTTCCAAAATAATTCTGCCAGAAGTTTGTTAGCTTTGAACACTGATAGAACATGTGGCTTAAGTTGCATGGAGATAGGTGGCATCTATCACACCTGTCCTCTACTGTAGGAGACATTTCCGACAATCTAGTTTTAGAAAAATGAACCCTATTTAGGACTTCATATTGTATGAGCCCAAGTCGAGCACATGGATTTCCCATCAAGTGATGACAGATGATCATGTATCTTTGATATTATTGACTTCTGTCCAGAAATAAACAGGCGTTTAAACGGAGGTCATGCATTGGTTCAGTAAATTTAGACCATTGGAGCAGATCGGTTCATAGAGGAAAAGTTCAGTAATCCTCCCTTAGAGATGTTTGAACAGTCTGTTCTCCAGAACTGTAAAAACTTTTCTGTTCTAACATCCAGTGAGAAGGTTAACCTCTCCATACTCTGCATGTCTGTGACTGTTTCTGTCCGGTCTGTCTGTGTGGGATGAATCCACTTTCATGGTACTGCTGTTTTGCTGAAAGCCAATAAAACTTTTATTAAATATTTATCTCGTGCTGAGAAGCGAGATAAATGATTTCCCAGGTAAATTGTTACAAAGGAGCAGTCAGTATCATTTTAAAATACTTTGTGAGGCCTGAGTTATTTTCTGTCAGTACGGCCGGACATTTCTAAAATCTGTGAAAGTGGTTTCCTCCAGCATAGACCCCTTTTGATTTCATTTGTCCATTTTCATTTCATTTTAGGTGTTTTAAATATCTCATTAAATTAAGGCAGCAGAACTCAAACCAGTCCAGACTGTGTCCCATTGACTCTGCTGGAGTTTGTTGAGTTTTACTGCTCTGTTTTCTCTGGTATGAGGCTGAGAAGAGCTCCTCATATCCTCATTGTGCTGATGGAGGTTTGTCTCCAGAGGTGGAGCAGAGGGTCTGACCTGTGGAGCTTCAGGTGAGCAGAGAGCAGCTCCACCTTCTCCTGTGTCAGACACACAGAGGAGGAGGATCAGCTGATGAGGAGCTTCAGGCTGCAGAGGATTAGAGCTCCACGCTCTCCTCACAGTTAAGAGGTTTAGTGTTTGCTCTGAGGAGACCTCTAATAGTCTCTGAGATTACCTGAGAGAGCCGAGCAGCTCCTCTGATCCACCGTCCTGCTCACAAAGAGTCTGAATATCAGCTTTACTTTAATATCTGAATATCAGCTTTACTTTAATATCTGAATATCGGACTACACTGTGTTCTGCTGCAGTGGCCTCTTAAATGTCTGCGTTTGACTTTTTTTATTCATAACAACAGACGGAGCGCCACCTGCTGGTTGGGCATGGACATTGCACTGGTCTGTAGTTTGTGCACCACCAACACTCTTGTCTGAGTTTTGATCTTTGTGACAACATAACCAAACCTGAGGGTCTGGCCTGTGACCCCTTGGTGAGCTCTGCTGTGATTGGACGGTCAGCAGGACCATGTGGTCTGTGATTGGCCTGTGATCTCTGATTAGCCCGTGAAGCTGGCCTGTGGTCTCTGATTGGCCCGTGAAGCTGGCCTGTGGTCTCTGATTGGCCCCTGAAGCTGGCCTGTGGTCTCTGATTGGCCCCTGAAGCTGGCCTGTGGTCTCTGATTGGCCCGTGAAGCTGGTCTATCTGTGCTGCATGCTGCGTCTGTGTCTGTATCTCTGTCTGTAGTCATAATCACTGCTGTTCTGTCGTGAGGTCTTTCTAAGAGTCCACTCTTCTGTCCCGTCAGAAACCCCTCCCTCGATGACGGGGACGCTCACAGGTTTGATTCCCAGCACTTTCAGTTAAGGTGAGAAGTTTGCTCTTCTGGTTTGAGCTGCATGCTGCATGATCTTCATCACTCCTCACTGAACTCAGTCTGCAGCATGAACACTGACCTGCCCTCCAGTCTCTTAATTCTCTCTTTTCCCTCGTTGGTGTGACAGTAATGTGATTACTATAAAGATGCTATGAGGAGTTTGTAAGTAATTACAAAAAAGTCTCCCTTTTAGATATATGCCTGATGGAAATACACACTTTAAGATGAGTTTTATAGCATCAAAATAGGTTAGCTATAAATGCTATTCCTTATCCTTCCGGTCGGGTCGGACAGGGCTGGACTGGCCTGGATACTCAACTTCAGGAACAAGACAATTAAAACTAGAGTAAATTTATATTATTCAGACACGTCTTAGAGCACCTGGCTGTAAGTAGCCATATATAGCCGACTACAAAACTACCATACTAAGTTTTCCAAAAATTGCTTGTTGTCACACATCAAAAACTACCACTACATAACTAGAAAGAGATACATTACCTCGTGGCTTTGCATCCTGTAAGTTGTTGAAAAAAGAAGTTGTAAAGCAATGCAGAGTTCTGAGGAAGGTCTGAGCTGCATTCATTAGCATCACAACAAACACACGCTTTGGCTTGGGTCTTTTGGTGCGTTCCAGTTGTAGTCAGAAGTAGGAATTTCCGAGTTTAGAGTAGGAAACTGCAACTGAAACCTCACCACCCCCGAGTTGACAATGGAAGATGGATGCCCCCAGTGTGAACAGTTATTTAGCTCCTGTAATAATCCATTTATTGTCACTTCTGACTGGGGTGTGTCGCTCTAGATCAGCTGTATACATAGTATTGTTAGACTTATATTTACAAAATGCTGCCATAGTGATAATCACATTCTTCATGTGATATTTGTGAACAGCAGGGCGTGCTAACAACAGCTAACAATAGCCTGGTAGATCAGCATGTTTTTTTCAGACTTCAACTGGAACGCTGATAAGTCGGAGATGATGTCACTCCCAGTTCAGAGGTTACTGGAATGCAGCATTACGACAGTCGCAGCGCGTGCTCATGGGTAGCCGAGTCTTTACGTTGCGGGTGATAGATTCTCCTCACAGTCCCTTTAAACAGAATTAAATTAAATAAATAAATATAATCTGCAGTAAACACTCCTCAGTGTCCTTTTGCACCGTCTGTTGGTGTGACTCCTCTGAGACCTTCAGTCGGTCAGATATGTTCACTTCCTGCTGAAGGTGATTCAGTCAAACAGATGATGTTTTATTATTTATTATTTTCATTTTTACTTGAATTAATTAAACTCAAACCCTCTCTGTTCCTGTTTAATAGAACAGCTGTTTGTCCGGTCACACCATAAACTCACCTCCCTGTTTCTGCCCCTTTAACTCTTCATCACCTTTCCTCTTCATCTCCATCATCATATCTACATCTTTACCTCCCTCCTCTTTACCTCCCTCCTCTTTACCTCCCCCCTTCACCCCCCTTCACCCCCCTTCACCCCCTCTCTAACCTCTCTCTCTTGTCTCTCCCCCTCCAGGCCTCCTGAGCCCGTTTACAGCACTGTGAACAAACTCTGTGATCGAGCTCCCTCCCCCCGTCACTGTTCCCCAGTAGACTCCGCCCCCCTCCCCACCTATCACTTAAGCCTGTTCCCAGAGTCGGACACCAACAGGTACACCACCTCACTCACTGCCCCCACCCCCCACATGCTGACATGTTCATGTTCTCACACTCAGCTCCTCCCACCTCCTCATTATCATCATACAGAGGTCTAAGGCTACATTTACACTCCTGACTTAAAGACACAAAGATTTTTCCTCTGCGTTTTAGAATTCTTCTGCGTTCAGACGCTCGGAGACGAGTTAGTCCGCTGTAGTGTGCATGCCGGTTCAGTAGATGGTGTAGGTCTGCAGAGAGGCAGCGCTGCTACAACACACCAACGAAGAAGAAGAACTTTTCACAAATAACAAAGGTGAATAGACGCACAGAGATGCAGGAGTTTCTTTTCTGGACAACAAATCTGTCTGGATGGTTTTGTCTGGATAACAAACTGAGCACAGTAAGACGCTCACACGTTACTCAGCGGACGGCTGAAGCTGTTGTTGTTCCTGGTATGTGGGCGCAGCCTTCATCTGAAAGAGTACTGCGCATGCGGTGACGTAGCGGCACTGCATGCGGCTAACTTAGCTGCTTACAGCTAACAACAGTTAATGACCGTTAGCCATTAGCCGCTAACTTAGCTGCTAACAGCTGACGGCCTTATACTATGGTCTTACACTAAATTGTAGCACACAGATGATTCATTTAACTCTTATATGTGACATGAACCTCGTCAAAGACAATCCCTACAAGTAAACTTCTGAGGAGGGCCATGAGGACAACAGGCTAATCGGCATGTCCGTTCTCAACTTCCGGTTTTCAACTTCCGCTTGTCGTCACGTCCACATTCTGCAGCTCCCGCCTCTCTTCCCTGATTGGGCCGTTAAGAATTCAGCCGAGTGAATTCATTGGACAACAGAGGCTGGCAAGACAGAGCTGCAGGATTTCAGAATCAGGCAGGTCTGTCTGCTCTGCAGGGCTACAGTTTTGTACCTGGGTCATATATTACATCTGTTACACTGAAGAACGATCAACACTTGTTAAGGTCGTTCTTCCAGCTGCAGAGAAAGCTGCTGCTGTGAGCACAGGTCTTTGGTTAAAGGATCAGGTTTATTAGAGCCACAGAATCCTGATTTAAGCCCTGAATGCAGACCTCTCCACATGATGGCTGTGTTGATAGACTCCTTATATGTCTATTAACTATCATTAAATCTACACAGGGAGACAAAACTGGTCTGATGGGTTTGATGTTTAATGTCTTTGTGTTTCATCACTTTAACAGATCCTCTCAGACATCAGAGGAGTAAATGTTACACTTTAAGACTGAAAGAATTAAATCCTGATCTGGATTTAACATCTGCGTGGGTGAGGATGGAGCTTCAGTCCGCGGTCCATTAACCTGGGACATGTCCCATTGAGACTCTGCTCTGTCCCGTCTCTTCACGTCATGTCCAAACTCACGTACCTGCACGCTCAGAAACCACGAGACACTCAGAGATCATTATTTATTATAATCTGAGTTTTATTTAGGATAGCCCCTTATGATGCAGCATCTCGAAATGATGAAACTAGTCTGAGGTCCAGGTTTGAGGCTCAGGACGGGGTCTATGAAGGGTCAGCAGGTCCAAAGGCTTAAACAGGGTCTGCAGAGGTGTTCCTGCTGTGTTTGTGGATCTTTATGGACCTGATGGTGTAACTACTTTAGAATTAGATACAAAAATCAATAAATCGATTAACCCCACGATAAATAAAACGTCCTGGATAAGTTTGCCGGCCTCGATATATTGACACGTGCATGTGTGTTTGTTTTCCTCTTCTCTTTACCAGACAGGCTGGATGAGAAGATGGTTCACTCTGTGCATTTTTCAATAGTGGAGTGAACGGAGTGAACCATCTGTCAGTCAGTCAGTCTTTGTAGGGGGGGAGGCGGGGCAACGCGGAAACAAACACTAACATGAATGAAGGCACGAAACAGATGGTTCCTAATCCGGCTGCCACAGCCCCAGTGTGGGAATATTTTGGTTTTAAACAGAATGAATGAGGTGTGAGCTCATGAACACCGACGAAGAAGAGGAGGTGCAGCAGAGCCTTCGTCCTGACAGTCAGCGCTTACTGAGGCATTTGGTCTGCAAAATTAATATAAATAAAACAGCAAAATGATAGGCTTACAGACGGTGTTGTTAGCTACATTGCAAAAGAAATGCAGCCCTTCAATACGGCTGAAAAAACAGTAATGTTACAAACATTTGATAGACAGTATGATATACTTCTTTACAGAGACAGGGTCTGTTTTTTTGTTTTTGATTAGTATAATGATTTATTTACATGCAATTTTTCCCAAAAGAGGGTCCATTTCATTTTCATTGTTTTTCTCTTTTTTTGTTGGTTTATTTTATTCTATTTTTTGTTTGTTTCATTTATTTTATTTAAAAGATCTTGACCTTCCAATTATACTTACATACTCTTAATAAATTAAAGTTTATTGCTTTTGATACAGTGTACTCATTTTGACATGTGCTATAATTGCATTAATGAAAAATTATGTTTTAAAATAATACTGACAATAACATCATTCATCGGCAATTATTTTTTAGACAGTTATCACAGGTCATCTGAGGCTTTAATGACTCTGTTATTAATATTCACAGACACAGCTCACATGATTAAACACCCTCAGAGTGAGGAGCTGTTCTTCTGTTAAACTTTACCTTTATTATTCCTGCATGATTAATGGAGCTGTGACTGTGGGGGTGAATTATGATCATTATTATTATTATTATTATTATAATTACTCAGACGTGAGACGATGACGGCTTCACTCCAACGTGTACAGAATCATTATTCTGTATGAATGGATTATTAATCTGCCTCTCAGCTCACAACGTCAGTTTGTCCTGAGGGTCATCAGGCTGAAGGTCTTGACGAGGTCATCCGTCCTCCATCAGAGCTGCCTGGACCTGTGAGGTTAAGTCAGAGAGCTCAGAGTGATCAGAGAGTTTAATAACAACAGTCTGATGGAGCAGCATGTGTCTCTCTGCAGTTCACCTGCTGACCAGCAGAGGGCGCTCTGCCTCTGAGGCTCCTCCCCTGTAGATCACCTGTGTGCTTATGTAACAGCTCAGACAGAAGAGTTTGTTTAGCATCAGTCGGTGTTACAGGAGCAGAAACAGAAGACACATCAGCTCCATTTATTTTACAACATTTAGATAAAAAAAGAGCCGAGCAGTAAAGACACAGATTTAAAATAATAAGGTTGTTTCTGTAGCACTTTTCTAAGGATTAAATTTAACCACAGCACTGAGATGATGTTTTAATTTTCCCTTTTTTAGACTCACAGCCTGCTGAAATAACATGTTTAGATCATGTATTCATACCTGTTAATAATCAGTAAATATTCATTATTTTACTCCTTCATATCGATGTGCTGATGTGCCTCAGAGTTTTTTATCAGCCATGAATCAAAGTTCAAAAACATGATCAGCCTCAGTCTGAGTCTGAGTCTGCAGTAAAACTAGGGCTGTCCCGATCCAACGTTTTCACCTCTGATACCGATATGATATCAGCAGGAGTCAAACAGACTTTTATTTCTTATTCTGTAGTCTGAACTGTAAGAAAAGGCTTGATCAGGTCAGATTACTCAAACAGAGAACAGTAGGCAGCAATAGTAGGGATGAGAAAAACTGACCTACTTGTTATTAACCAATGATTTAAATACATTTAACCTTCAACAAAAGAATATAGAACAATTAAATAAAATTAATAAAAAATAAATTAGAAGACCCTGAAAAGTAACCTGAAGAAATCCAATAAACAAAAACATATATTTTTAAATGATAAACTAACCACTGTGTTTAACTAAAACAGCGTATTCTACAGCTGAATTAAATAAATAAAAATAGATTAGAATGGACTGCTTGTATCAGAGTGCTTAAGATTTTACATGCAGCTGATATAATCCAATATTTACCTCGCCAAGTTATGTTATTGTCAGTGTTCATCTGTGTGTTTGTTTCTCTGTTAGCAACACAACTCAAAGACGTGTGGACGGATTTCAGTGACATTTTCAGGAAATGTTTGGATGGGAAAAGAAAGAACTGATTCGATTTTGGTGTTGATCCAGATCAGCGTCTGGATCCAGCATGACGAGAAATGTGATTTCTGTGAATAACTACTGAACTAAAATAGATGTCATTATGAATCCAGATGGTAATGGTATGTTTTCATGGTCAAGGAATCTAAATATTTAAATTAAATAAAGATAGGATAAGATAATATTCATGGTCAGAATCACAATATGGGACATGAGTTACAACTCTGAGTGTGTAGCTCTGAGTGTGTAACTCTGAGTGTGTCGCTCTGAGTGTGTAACTCTGAGTGTGTAACTCTGAGTGTGTAGCTCTGAGTGTGTAACTCTGAGTGTGTAACTCTGAGTGTGTAACTCTGAGTGTGTAACTCTGAGTGTGTAACTCTGAGTGTGTAACTCTGAGTGTGTAGCTCTGAGTGTGTAACTCTGAGTGTGTAACTCTGAGTGTGTCGCTCTGAGTGTGTAACTCTGAGTGTGTAACTCTGAGTGTGTAGCTCTGAGTGTGTAACTCTGAGTGTGTAACTCTGAGTGTGTAGCTCTGAGTGTGTAGCTCTGTGATTGGCTGAATCGGGGGCAGCAGGTGTAAGTGGAGCAGCGTCCCCCCTGTGGAGCCTCTTCAGCCTCAGACTCTGCTGCAGAGAGGAGCATCGTCGAGGCTCCTGCTAGACCTGGTCCCTGTTAGACCTGGTCCCTGGTAGACCTTTTAGACCTGGTCCTGTTAGACCTGGTCCCTGTTAGACCTGGTCCCTGGTAGACCTTTTAGACCTGGTCCTGTTAGACCTGGTCCCTGTTAGACCTGGTCCTGGTCTCTGAGTGAGGATGCTGCAGCCTGTGGATCCCCCCGGGCTCATGTACTTCCTTACCTGTCTGCACAGGGACCCCAGGAAGGTGGTTCTGCACAAAGGGTCCACAGGCCTGGGCTTCAACATCGTGGGCGGCGAGGACGGCGAGGGGATCTTCGTGTCCTTCATCCTGGCCGGGGGGCCGGCCGACCTGAGCGGGGAGCTGAGGAGGGGGGACCAGATCCTGTCGGTGAGTCACATTAAACATAAATAATTTATGTTTATGTTTTATATTCTAAGGGTTTAATCACCGGTAAAGTATAATTAAAGTAAAAGGCCTTTGTGACCACACTGGATTACTGTAATGCTTTGTATGTGGGGGTGAGTGCGTCCTCCATCGCCCGTCTTCAGATGGTACAAAATGCAGCTGCACGTCTTTTAACTGGCACACTCAAATATGAGCACATTACCCCTGTTTTAGCCTCACTTCACTGGTTTCCCATACAATTTAGGATTCATTTTAAAATTCTTTTATTTGTTTTTAAATCCCTCCATGGTCTTGCCCCGCCCTACCTCTCTGAGCTTCTGCACCCTCACACACCCTCCTGATGTCTCGGGTCAGCCGACCAGCTTCTCCTGAAGGTCCCTCAGACCAAGCAGAAGCTCAGAGGGGACCGTGCTTTTGCTGTTACAGCCCCAAAACTTTGGATCGGGCTGCCTCAAAATATTAAACAGGCCTCGTCTCTGCCTGTTTTTAAATCCCTCCTTAAGACCCACCTTTTCTCCCTGGCTTTTGATGCACAGTAGTTGGCGATTTTATTATTATTATTTATTTTTATTTGATTTTATTTTGATTGCTTCTTCTGCGTTTTTATTTCATTTTAATTGGTTTTATGTCTTTTAACTTGTTCCTTGTCTTTGAAAATTCTTTTACCTATGTTTTATGTCTATTCTTTTATCTCGTATTTTATTTATTCTCCTGTACAGCACTTTGTTTCAACTATGGTTGTTTTTGAAGCGCTTCACAAATAAAGTTGGATTGGATTGGATAATTAATCACTAATATTAAACATTATTAATCAGTTCATTTCATATTCTTCTCTTTAATCACCTGTAAAGTATAATTAATCACTAATATTAAACATTATTAATCAGTTCATGTGTCTTATTGGAGTGTTTATTAGCAGTAAGGTCAAAGTTCACTGTTCTAAAGTAAACAGGTCAGAGTTCAGTTTATTCTGAGGTCACATGATGTGTTATAAAGTCGTTATATTAATGACAGAGTGAATCAGTGTTGGTCATTAAAGACGTTACAGAGTTGACAGAGTCCTCTCTCGGAGTTCTTCAGTAAACTGTACAGGAGATTTTATTCAGGAGGTTTCAGGACGTGTTTGTCTTGGCAGAAGAAGAAGAGATTTAATTTAGTTAGGGACCTGAATCAGGTGTATTTTTAAAGGACGTGTTAACGATGTGAGATCAGGCGGTTTATTACAGGTTTGATAATCACATGGCAGCAGCTCAGTGCAGGGAGGCTCTGTGGTTTAATATCAGTAAAAATTCATAATCAAACATTCCTGTTATTAATATTAATGCACTGAAATAGGCTCAGCTAACCCTCAATGGATGGTTTGATCTGAACTAGAAAGACTTTTTTATTTTACAAATCACATGTTTAAAGTATAAATATTATAACTTCAGCACTATCCCACCAGTATGTCTGGGTCAGTATTTACCACTGTAACTTTATGAATTAATCTGAGACCATTAAATAATAACTTTACTATGTATATCAGTGGTGATTGCTCTAAGACTGCAAATGAAGCTCAGCTTCCACTAAAATGTCCCCCAAAAAAGTGTTGATATGTCCTGCTGTGTGTACATTTCATTGACTAAATATGCTCTAGAATACCTTCATCTTTAATTCAGAATCAGCTACTTATCACAGGTAACTGGAGCGACTTCCTTCTCATTCATCCCCTCAGCGTCTCAGCGCTTTAACACAGTCGGACGCTGAGCGTCTTCAGACTTTGATGGGGAAGCGTAGAGTGGGTTGTTCCACTGTGGAAACTGGACGGTCATTGGATAAACGCTGGGCTTTGTCCCGCCCATCGGACGCTCAGCGTCTCTGGGGGTCTATGAGGCAGTGGGCTGGCCTGGACGCTCGGCTTCTGCATGATGATTGGATGATCTGTCTGAGGCCGAATCCCTTTTTGATTGACAGTAAAATGAGCCAATCAGCGATCTTGAAGGCTCACCCTTCACCGGGGGAGTCTTCGAAGTTTTTCATTCAGTTGTTCTGGACTGATTCGGAGGCTTTATCGATCACCAGCGACTTTATCTTTCTCAAAAACGACCAGCGTTGTGTTTGAAGATTCTCTCCTGCCACCTTTTCTTTTCACAAACAAGCAGCTGTGGCTTCTCTCCCTGTCACTCACACTCACAGCCTGTCAAACAGTAGTCTCATGTAGCTGCTCCAGCTGCTAGCAAGCTGCACATAATGACAGACAGTATGAATGTTGTCAACCAGATTTTGGCGAGGCCATTTGATAGTCTTCCTTACGAAGAGAAAATTAGAGTCAAACAGCAGGCAGATCAACTCCTAAGATTGATTTAGTGCTAAAGGTGGGAAAAAGTATCAGGTCTTTTCAGAATTCCTGGTGTGACAAGGTGAGCTGGCTCACTGGAAGTGCTGTCACAAATAAAATGTGTTGTCTGGTCAAAAGTGGGTTTTGGGGAATAAAATCCCTGGAAAAGACACCTAGTTGGTACAACAGGGTCACAGATCATTTACATAAATAAATAAATACATGATGTAGGCCAGAAAAAAAATGAGCTTCCCCTCCCTGACTGACCAGCAGCCACCACTGATGTAAGGGTAAATTTATTTATAATGAAACAGAAAGGAAACAAATAATAACTGTGCAGATTAAAATGGTCAAAAAGAGATAAATCATGAAATCATCCATGAGTGTTTTTCTTTAGATGATGGTAAGGTCTCAGGTCTTTAATATTATATTTATATTATATTATATTTATATTATATTTACATTTATATTTATATTATATTTATATTATATTATATTTATATTATATTTACATTTATATTTATATTATATTTATATTATATTATATTTATATTATATTTACATTATATTTATATTATATTTACAGATATTTATATTATATTTATATTATATTATATTTATATTATATTTACATTATATTTATATTATATTTACATTTATATTTATATTATATTTATATTATATTATATTTATATTATATTTACATTAACAGATGTGCTCAGAGCTGACATGCTGTTTCCTGCAGGTGTGAGACTCTCATGATTGAGAACATTAAATATCTGATGAGAGAAAAAAACTGTTTGCTTGATTTTATTACATAAATGAGAGCTGGTCACAGAAGAACAGAGAACCAACACGAGGCCCTTTAGCCTGGAGAGCAGCATCATCAGAACAGAGAACCAACACGAGGCCCTTTAGCCTGGTGAGCAGCATCATCAGAACAGAGAACAAACACGAGGCCCTTTAGCCTGGTGAGCAGCATCATCAGAACAGAGAACAAACACGAGGCCCTTTAGCCTGGTGTGCAGCATCATCAGAACAGAGAACAAACACGAGGCCCTTCAGTTTGACTGTCTCTGCTGCAGCAGCTCTGTTAAATGGACCGGCGTGTTCGCTCGTGTCCTCGTGTATTAATAGACGCACTAATAGTCCTACTGGCCCAGATTAATCCTCAGAGCTTCAGGCTTAATTGTCCTTCAGCTTTTCTCCCAGATCACAGCAGAGAGGTGATATATGAGTATGTATAGATGTATGTATGTATGTATAGATGTGTGTATGTACATGTATAGATGTATGTGTATGTATAGATGTGTGTATGTATGTATAGATGTGTGTACGTATATGTATAGATGTATGTATGTATGTATAGATGTGTGTATGTATAGATGTATGTATGTATAGATGTGTGTATGTATGTATAGATGTTTGTATGTATGTATAGATGTGTGTATGTATATGTATAGATGTATGTATGTATGTATAGATGTGTGTATGTATGTATAGATGTATGTATGTATGTATAGATGTGTGTATGTATGTATAGATGTGTGTATGTATAGATGTATGTATGTATAGATGTGTGTATGTATAGATGTATGTATGTGTATGTATAGATATGTGTATGTATAGATGTGTGTATGTGTATGTATAGATGTGTGTATGTATAGATGTATGTATGTATAGATGTGTGTATGTATAGATGTATGTATGTATAGATGTGTGTATGTATAGATGTATGTATGTATAGATGTGTGTATGTGTATGTATAGATGTATGTATGTGTATGTATAGATGTATGTATGTATGTGTATGTATAGATGTGTGTATGTGTATGTATAGATGTGTGTATGTATGTATAGATGTGTGTATGTATAGATGTATGTATGTGTATGTATAGATGTATGTTTATGTATGTATAGATGTGTGTATGTGTATGTATAGATGTATGTTTATGTATGTATAGATGTGTGTATGTGTATGTATAGATGTATGTATGTATAGATGTATGTATGTGTATGTATAGATGTGTGTATGTATGTATAGATGTATGTATGTATAGATGTGTGTATAGATGTATGTATGTCTGTGTATGTATAGATGTGTGTATGTATGTATAGATGTATGTATGTATAGATGTATGTATGTCTGTGTATGTATAGATGTATATATGTGTATGTATAGATGTATGCATGTGTATGTATAGATGTGTGTATGTGTATGTATAGATGTGTGTATGTATGTATAGATGTATATATGTGTATGTATAGATGTATGCATGTGTATGTATAGATGTATGTATGTATAGATGTATATATGTGTATGTATAGAGATGATATATGAGTGATGGACGGATTCTGCTCCCCTGGTCTCTGTTTGGGCCTCAGGCCGAGGAGGACCGGATTCACGGAGCTCCAAACAAAGTCCTGAGCTTAATGAGTCAGATCAGGTCAGCGTTTAACCTCAGCTGCCACGCTTTTCAAGGTCATGTGGTTCTCAAGTGATGGAACCAGACCCAAAAGTGGGTCAGAGGCTGTTTTTAGTGGGTCATGAATCTGTGCCTGAAACAGAAACCGAGGAAAATATTTAGGACTCACCAAACAGACGAGAGTCCTGGTTTAAATCATCAATCAAACTTTATTTATACACAGTTTCCTACAACATATGGAACTCAACGTGCTGCAGAAAAGAAAACAGGAGGAGAGCAGATTTTACTGTTTCCTGATTGATTTCATTGCTGACTGCTTTTACTGTTTTTGTCTTCGTCATTGTTTTTATTGTTTTCTTACGACTGGTGCACTTTGAGATTTGCTCACAAATGTAAAGTGTGTTATAAATAAAATCCTTTATTATTATTATTATTATTAAAAAAAAAAATTCCAAACTAGACACCTTAGCACATGAGCAACTTATTACAGCAAACACAGAGACGAACACATGGGAGGCAGTGGGGCGTTGATTTGAAGGGAAAACCTGCGACCTTGTCTGAACTCAGACCCCACAAAGTCTCTATTGTCCGATAAGGTGACTGTACGACCTTGAGAGAGAGAGTTTCTGATCCAGAGCAATGTTCACATGATGAGGGAGTGGAGGAGGGATCGAGCCTCTGTTTACATAACATTCCAGGAGAGTAGATATGCCTGCTCAAGGCCAGACGGGAAGCCAAAACAGATAGAGAAAAAGAATAGTTTGGGTCAGGCCGACTGTAATTTTCCATCAGCCCTTCTAGTCTATTGTGATCTGTTGTCATTGAGCTCACAAGTCGTTTGAGTCTGAGTGTTGACAGCCCTGCACGTTCCTTCAGTCATGACGGGCAGCTTCTCAAGAGCCAAAAGTGCTGCCATCGTCTTCTTCACTGTGTGATAGATCAGGAAACTGCTAACTCCAAACAGCAGGAAACCTGTTATCATAAATCCAGTGATGTAGGCATCAAGAACATCTGGTTGATGGCGTTGAGAGACCAGTTCCATTACTTTTTATTATTAAAGTAGGTCCCAAAACTCACAGCAGGAGTCTGATTATGGACAGAATTGGTTAGAAATGTTCTTAATTTTCCACGACATGATGCTAACTGCCCATCATTTGTGGGTGGAAACACAAAAACTGTGCAGAGGCCTTTTTTTATGCAGCACATGACGTGTTTGTCCTTTTAAAACCTCTGCAGTTGAACTCTTCTCCGCACTGAAGTCCTCTTCGATAAGGGAGTCGATGAAGAATCAGATCGATAAGCAGGATCGTTGGTTTCACCCCTACATGCAGCCACACCCACTTCCTGAGAGGGGCGTGGTCAGACACAGTTAATGCCAAAACAGTCTGTTCTGTGCAGGGCTGAAACAAAAGGGTTCATAGGCATGACGTAAACATGACGTATGAGCGGTTATAGACCAGGAGAGGGCCACTTCAATTATAAAGAAGGTGGAATGCATTTGTTTTCAGTGCCTGAGGGCCACACTGTTACACACTGCTGACTCTCTCAATGAGGAAAAAATAAATAAACAAACAAAATTAGCAAATAAAGCTTTAAAAAAGGCTTAAACCAAAAAATATACATTTAATTCAATCACAACCAAGAATTCACAATTTAATTAGCATGACACTTAACTAAAGCTAATTCAAGCTTCTTTTTAATGCAATTAAAGAATGTTTGCCAGTTTTTGAAGCATAAATATATCACCTTTACCATTGTTTCCAAATATATTTTTACTAAAAGTATATATTAAATTGTAGTGCCTAAGAAAATGTGTTTTTTGGGAATGATTATAGCAGAGTAAGTTCTTTATGATTTCTAAAAACATGTACCAGCAATCTAAAGTTAGTAAAAGTATTTTAACACCTTTCCTGATTTGTGCATTATTTTGTACTGGTTATTTATGATGGATCATATTCAGCAGTTGATATGTTTTCTTCATATTTCCATTTTAGCATCAATAAAACATTCACTTTAGTTTATTTAGTCAATCACAGACATCAGCTGAATCAGATCTGCTTAGAAAAGAGTCAGAATGATCGAGGTGCTGTAGTTTACAGGTTTTTATAGTTCATTATTTTGTTTAAGACAAAAAGGTTTTAGGAGCATTTCATGAATCCAATTTAAAGATACTGAATGATTGTTTTGATCAGAGGGCTAATTACAGGTTTTTTAACTCACTGTCTAATAATCTTATACTCTGTTAATTATCATTAAGTATAGGCATGAAGAACTGTTTAATTATTGTCTTACTTATATATGTTTTTTATTTGTATTTATTAATTAACCGTTGATATCTGGTCAGATTGTCCATTAAGTATGTGTACAGGGTCACCACAAAGACAGGAGACAATAAAAGATTATTCAGCCTTACCCTGCTGTTTGAATACTAATGACCAGTTATCTGATATTTTTCATAATTACACACCAAACAATCTGCAGAAAAAGACAAATGAAGATGTTACATGTGCACATTCAGGTACAAACTGTAGATTAAAGAAATGATGTGCCTCCATGAGGGTTATATAAAAGTTTGTAGAAGTTTAGAGGAGGTGATGTTCTGCCGTGTTATAGATAATTAAAGTAGATCAGACTGTCTCCTTTGATTCAGCGCTGTGCTGTTTAACAGCTGCTGAATTATTAAATTAATGTGACACCGACCACGGTACATTCATCCAATCAGGACGAGTCTACATCAATGAGGGTCACTTAACAGTCCTGCAGCGGGCTGGAGAAAGTCCAGCATGAAGCTATGTGCTCCAGGTTCCAGGCCGGACTTCACCACTTATCCACGTGTCAGCAGCTTCAGGATCGAACTCATGCCGTTTAATCACCACCAGCACAGTCCTAAACGAGCTGTCAGCATGTACTCATGGTTTATTTGTTTTGTACAATTAAAATAAAGTTTGGAAAATAAATCAGCTGTAGCCTACGTCTGCATTCCTCAAACTGAAAACTAGCGTAGCATGCTAATAAATAAACCTACAGAACAGTCAGACTACAGTCCGGTGCAGTCGGCAGTATGACGTGCCTACTACAGACTACATTCATACGCAGTATGTAGGTGGGAAACTCAAAAACAGTCAGGGACTCGTGAAGACTGGATCAGGTCTTTGGTTAGAGGGTCTGACAGAGATTATTGGAGTAAACTGAAGTCCTCTGAGTCAGACTGTCGCGGGGTCCTTCTTTAAAACACCCCAAAAAAATTCCAAAAACACAGGCATAATTGGATTAATGCGTTTTGGTGTTATTTATTGATACCGGCCTCCCATCTGGCAGTGCAAGAAATTCAAACAAACAAAAATGACGTGGAAAAAATGTATGTACAATATTTACAAAACGGGCAAAAATCAAGTCCATAAATAACAGAGTTCCTCTGGAACTCACTTTTTATGTTCTTTGGAGCTGTTACCTGCTCTGTAACCAGCTGCCAACAACCCCAGCAGGCCAAGGCAGCCATCTTTTAAATCATAAGCCCCCCCCCCCTCCCCCCCCCGGGCGTAACCAATTACATAACTTTTTATTACACATACATTTTCTTCATGAATTAAACATTTCACACTTTTCTTAACCTACCATGTAAATTGTCACATTTAAATACATTTTTATACATTTTTAATAATTCAAGATTAGTACAGGAAAAGACAAATCCACTCGAAATGACTGGACCAGACTGGACTCTGGTCTTAGACGGTCTTTAGGCCTCATGAATGTTCCCGTTTAAACTGGAGTCTCATCCTCTGTCTTTTCTCTGCAGGTGAACGGCATCGACCTGCGAGGAGCCACGCACGAGCAGGCAGCAGCAGCTCTGAAGGGAGCAGGACAGGTGGTCACCATCTTCGCCCAGTACAGGCCGGAGGGTGAGTGCACCAAAACACCAAATAAACAGCAAACACTGCAGTCTGAAACGTCCCGGGACAGCAAGGCCTCAGGCTGAAACGTCCCGGGACAGCAAGGCCTCAGGCTGAAACGTCCCGGGACAGCAGGGCCTCAGTCTGAAACGTCCCTGGACAGCAGGGCCTCAGGCTGAAACGTCCCGGGACAGCAGGGCCTCAGGCTGAAACTCATCACAGCAGCTCAGACCAGATTTAGATGGAGATGTTATTTAAAATCCTGTCACAGCGCCCATGAACCGGCCTCAGGTGTGTTTGCTGAGCTGCTGCTTAGATCGATTCTCTTATATTTATATTTATAAAGTAACAGCAAAGATTCAAACATGAAGGAAAACAGGTCCAGATCACCTCTCACTTTCATTTTGTTTGACTTTTGTTTGGCCTAAAACTTTTTTTTGTTTGATATTATTTATAACTTTTATATCACAGTACAAACAGAACAATAATTAGCAGAAAATATTCATTACTCAAAGAAATTTGTTAGCCTGGCCACCTCTTCTAATTATTTATCTCCATCTGCCCCTCTATTTAAAAAGCTGAACTTATTGTCCATTTACGATATTAATATTCTTCAATCTTGTATATTTATTTATAAATCTATTCATCTACCACATTTGCTGCCAGAATCTTTTATGTATTTTTTTACAGTCAACTCTCAGATTCATTTGCACAATACAAGACATGCCATTAAACTTCATACTCGTCAGTTTTCTTTTACTTACAGAGGTTCATTAATTTGGAATTCATATTATCTTTTAACAAAAACACCTCTGACCAATTTTAAGTTCAGACTAAAGTCATATATAATACATCAAGATCCCAAAGCTTCTTTTGTTCTCATTCATAATTAATTCATTTGCTTGTTGTTGAGTTATTTTGAGTTTATTTGATTTTATTCATTTTTTATGTCTTTATCTTCTTATATTTTTATTATTAACTCTATTTGGGGAGGTATCTTGGATAAGCCCACTTTGGGTTTTTCACCTCTCCAGCACTTTCTTGCATTTTTTAATATATGCCAATGTAACTGTTTCTAATGTATGGTGCAAATACAATAAATAAAAAAATAAAAAGATGAACAAAAAAAGACAAAAATGTAAATATAGAAACACTGGCACACACAGTTCATGCCAGACTAGTAACAATGTTTATAGAGGATGGTAGAACAAAACATTCAGTCTAAGACTGCAGTGAGGATCCAGGTGTAGAGTCCATAAAGGTGAGTCCAAGCAGTTAAAGCCAAGTGTTAAAAACACGGAGTGAGGAAGACTATAACAATGTAAAATTAATAATAATTATTTAGTTAACAGTTTGATCTTTTTTCCTTTATATACTCAATAAGGATCGTTTGGCCTAAAACTTTGTCTCACTCATTCACACGCAGTCACAAATGTTCTCGTGTTGATCTTAAAAAATGATTTAAGTATTCAGGTGCAGGAAGAGTGAGTAAACAAACATGGCTGCACAGGAGACAGAAGAAGTGCAGTCAGAAAAGGTTATAAACACAATATATCATAAGGTTAAATAACAGTTTATATAGCCTTATATAGGTCATGTTGGTGATTTCTGACACATGTCAGATTATTTATATAAATTATGTCTGATTTATCACAGTGCTAACAACAGTGTGACACATCAGGATTAATAATCAGTTTCTGATGAGTCTAACTTTGATTAATCATAGAAATAAAAGTAATAAAAGTGAGAGTGATGAAGATCAGATGGCTCAGTGCTGCAGGAACACATCAGTACAGTAAAGTGAAGAGTTTAAGGGTGTTTCAGGACGCTCTTTGCAGTACAGTCCAGAGCAAGTAAAGTCCAGAGTGTGTAAATCCAGAGCAAGTAAAGTCCAGAGCAAGTAAAGTCCAGAGCGAGTAAAGTCCAGAGCGAGTAAAGTCCAGAGCCAGTAAAGTCCAGAGCCAGTAAAGTCCAGAGCGAGTAAAGTCCAGAGCGAGTAAAGTCCAGAGCGACTAAACCAGAGCGAGTAAAGTCCAGAGCGAGTAAAGTCCAGAGCCAGTAAAGTCCAGAGCCAGTAAAGTCCAGAGCCAGTAAAGTCCAGAGCGAGTAAAGTCCAGAGTGTGTAAATCAAGAGCGAGTAAAGTCCAGAGCGACTAAACCAGAGCGAGTAAAGTCCAGAGTCAGTAAAGTCCAGAGCAAGTAAAGTCCAGAGCAAGTAAAGTCCAGAGCGAGTAAGTCCAGAGCGACTAAACCAGAGCGAGTAGAGTCCAGAGTGACTAAACCAGAGCGAGTAAAGTCCAGAGCGAGTAAAGTCCAGAGCGAGTAAAGTCCAGAGCGAGTGAAGTCCAGAGCGAGTAAAGTCCAGAGTGAGTAAAGTCCAAAGCGAGTAAAGTCCAGAGCTAGTAAAGTCCAGAGTGTGTAAATCCAGAGCGAGTAAACCAGAGCGACTTAACCAGAGCGACTTAACCAGAGCGAGTAAAGTCCAGAGCGAGTAAAGTCCAGAGCAAGTAAAGTCCAGAGCAAGTAAAGTCCAGAGCGAGTAAAGTCCAGAGCGAGTAAACCAGAGCGAGTAAAGTCCAGAGCGAGTAAAGTCCAGAGCGAGTAAACCAGAGCGAGTAAAGTCCAGAACGACTAAACCAGAGCCAGTAAAGTCCAGAGCGAGTAAAGTCCAGAGCCAGTAAAGTCCAGAGCGACTAAACCAGTGTGAGTGAAGTCCAGAGCGAGTAAAGTCCAGAGTGAGCAAACCAGAGCGAGTAAAGTCCAGAGCCAGTAAAGTCCAGAGCCAGTAAAGTCCAGAGCGACTAAACCAGAGTGAGTAAAGTCCAGAGCGAGTAAAGTCCAGAGCGAGTAAACCAGAGCGAGTAAAGTCCAGAGCGAGTAAAGTCCAGAGCGAGTAAGTCCAGAGCGACTAAACCAGAGCGAGTAAAGTCCAGAGCGACAAAACCAGAGCGACTAAACCAGAGCCAGTAAAGTCCAGAGCCAGTAAAGTCCAGAGCGACTAAACCAGAGTGAGTGAAGTCCAGAGCGAGTAAAGTCCAGAGTGAGCAAACCAGAGCGAGTAAAGTCCAGAGCCAGTAAAGTCCAGAGTGAGTAAAGTCCAGAGCCAGTAAAGTCCAGAGCGACTAAACCAGAGTGAGTAAAGTCCAGAGCGAGTAAAGTCCAGAGTGAGCAAACCAGAGCGAGTAAAGTCCAGAGCCAGTAAAGTCCAGAGTGAGTAAAGTCCAGAGCGAGTAAAGTCCAGAGCGACTAAACCAGAGCGAGTAAACCAGAGCCAATAAAGTCCAGAGCCAGTAAAGTCCAGAGCCAGTAAAGTCCAGAGCGAGTGAAGTCCAGAGTCAGTAAAGTCCAGAGTGACTAAACCAGAGTGAGTAAAGTCCAGAGCGAGTAAACCAGAGCGAATAAAGTCCAGAGCCTGTAAAGTCCAGAGCCAGTAAAGTCCAGAGCGAGTAAAGTCCAGAGCCAGTGAAGTCCAGAGTCAGTAAAGTCCAGAGTGACTAAACCAGAGTGAGTAAAGTCCAGAGCGAGTAAACCAGAGCGAATAAAGTCCAAAGCGAGTAAAGTCCAGAGCGAGTAAAGTCCAGAGCGAGTAAAGTCCAGAGCCAGTAAAGTCCAGAGTGACTAAACCAGAGTGAGTAAAGTCCAGAGCGACTAAACCAGAGCCAGTAAAGTCCAGAGCGAGTAAAGTCCAGAGCCAGTAAAGTCCAGAGCGACTAAACCAGAGTGAGTAAAGTCCAGAGCGAGTAAAATCCAGAGTGAGTAAGCCAGAGCGAGTAAAGTCCAGAGCCAGTAAAGTCCAGAGCCAGTAAAGTCCAGAGCCAGTAAAGTCCAGAGCCAATGAAGTCCAGAGCGAGTAAACCAGAGCGAGCAAACCAGAGTGACTAAACCAGCGCGAGTAAAGTCCAGAGCCAGTAAAGTCCAGATCCAGTAAAGTCCAGATCCAGTAAAGTCCAGAGTGTGTTTGTGATTCAGCTGCTCTCTTGGCGTGGAGGTGAGTGGATGCGACAGCTGCGACGCTGAGCCTCCTGCTCAGGTTAAATCAGCAGAGACAGCCTGAGTCACGGTCAGAGCTCAGACTGAAGGCTTTAGGCTGAACCATCAGACTGGCTCTCAGAGTCAGAGCGATGGGCTGACGGTGAAGTCTGTCGGCTCGCTGCTCCATCAGCTGTCCCGCCTGTGTCTGCACAGCAAAGAGAGTTTCTTTAAACAGAGAGCTGCAGCCGTGAGGCGTACATGAAGAAATGACTTCAGGCTCTCAGTGTGCAGCAGGGTCCTGGTCTCCCCTAAAGCTGGAGCTCTGCACCCTCAGAGTTTAAAGGTGGATCTGCAAGTCCGAGTCCAGGAGGGAAAGTGTAGAGCTGGACCAAAAACTGCAGCGTGAGCACCAGTCAAAGTAACTACACTTATCTGATTTAAACTAAAAACACAGATTTTAGGAATGTTCCCTTAAGAAATGTAAATATGGAGAAGATAATATTTACACTGTCTGACCAAAAAAAGTCTCCACCTGGATCTAACTAATCAGACAGGTCTGAGCCTCCTATTGGATAATTACTGCATGGGTGATTATCTTTATCTAAGTTCTTTAACTCCAGCTGATGACATGAGCAGCTTCTCATTTCTTCAACAACCATGTCAAAGACACATCCTGTGGTCGTGGAAAAGATGTTAGTCTGTTTAAGAAGGGTCAAATCATTGGCATCAAGCAGAGAAAACATCTAAGGAGATTGAAGAAACTACTAAAACTGGGTTAAGAACTGTCCAACACATTATTAAAAACTGAAGGATAGTGGGGAACCATCGTCTTCAAGGAAGAAATGTGGTCAGAATAAAATCCTGAATGATGGTGATCGGTGAATCACTTAAACGTTTGGCCAAATCAAATCAAAGAAAAACAACAGTAGAACTCAGGGGTGTGTTTAATAGTGAAAGTAAGAGCATTTCCACACACACAATGTGAAGGGAACTCAAGGGATTGGGACTAAACAGCTGTGTAGCCTTAAGAAAACCACTAATCAGTAAGGCTAAGCAGAAAAAAGGCTTCAGTTTGCTAGGGAGCATAAAGATTGGACTGTGGAGGACTGGAAGAAGGTCATGTGGTCTGATGAGTCCAGATTGACCCTGTTCCAGAGTGATGGGAGCATCAGGGGAAGAAGAGAGGCAGGTGAAGTGATGCACCCATCATGCCTAGTGCCTACTGTCCAAGCCTGTGGGGGCAGTGCTGTGATCTGGGACAAATCTGTGACATTGGAGAAGCTTAAAGAAACAATGAGACAGAGAATGAGACTGTAATCAAAGATAAAGGAGGGACAATGAGATATTAGAGAGTGATGTTTTTATTGTTAGTCCTCTCCTGTGGTGTTTGGATCGTGAGTAAAAGGACTCGTTAAAGAAATCACACAGACACTAATGAAACAGAGGAAATAATTCTCCTGTTTTCTGTTTATTTAGTTTTAATCAACACATAGAAATAAAGTCAAACACATTTCTGTGAGTATTTGTGGGTTATTTTCTAACTGTGCTGAACAAACATTTAAAGAGTTTAAGCTCTGACAGACCTCCTGCAGCTCAGACAGTCTGTCTCACCTGTGCAGGTGAGCGGCCTCAGGCCCGCTGACACTAACTCTCTCTTCTCCCATCAGAACTGGCTCTTTGCTCTCCGAGGAGGCTCCACTCTCCTGCTCCAGGTTTGTGCCTCTGGCACCTGTAGCTTTGGTTTAAGCTCCACCCCCAGGGCGGGGCTCTGTGAGGGTCACCTGCTGAAGGTGGCCATCACAGAGCTCTGACCCCTGACCCCTCTGACCCCAGGTGTTTGACCTTCACTGCTCCACATGCACGCTGTTAACCTGTTTCTGTGCCCCCCCCCCCCCACACACACACACACACACACACACCTGTAAGGCTGTCTACAGTCTGTCTAACAACAACAACACAGGTTAACATCAACACTCTGTCCATCATGGAGATCAGTCTGATGAAGTCTGTCTGTCCTCAGCCTCCTCACAAACAGCTGATGCTCATGTCAGCCCACAAATATGAACTATTTATATTTATAATAAAATAAAATCAGACGAGTTATTAAAACTGTGATCAGGACAAACCTGGAGCACAGCAGACTGTAAAGTGTCTCCTGGTCTGATGAGTCTGGATCTCTGCTCCACATTCAGAGTTTGGTGTGAACATCATAAACATGGATCCATCCTGCCTTGGATCAGCGGTTCAGGCTGCTGCTGGTGGTTCATGGTTCAAACCCCACAGCCTACCTGAGGACATGTCCATCCCTTTATGACCACAGTGGACCATCTTCTTCTTTTTTTTAAGAATACTTTATTGAACATTTGAACACACTGCCACATCGAGTCTATAAACCTCATGGTCTGTTCAACATTTTTATGAGGTTTAACAAGATAAAGGAATCAATAGCACATGTTAAATACAAAGGTAAAATAATAATAAATAAAAAAGATAATGCAAAAAGAATGTAAAAGTAAAATAAAACAAAGACTTAATAAAATACGAAGTTAAAGAAATCAGCTTTAATGTAAATATATTCACTGTAACACATGTTAAACACATAACTTTACATTTCCACAAAGTCTACCATATTAAATAATAATAATAATAATAATAATGATGAATTAGGGGTGGGCGATATGGGAACAATATCATATCATGATTTTTTAAAAATAAAATCACGATCACGATTTTATCACGGTTGTTTTTTGCATTGATTTTTCTAGACCAGGGGTGGGCAACTGGCAGCCCGGGGGCCACGTACGGCCCTCCACCTCACTAAATGTGGCCCACCATTCGTTTTAAAAAATCAGCAATTGGAAATATGAGGAAAACTCAAATGTCTTATCAAATAATTCTATATAATCTTGACTGATATTTTTATTGGCTTTTGTAAGTTATTTATGAATTAAATCTCTAAATCTCTTCCATGAAACATGAAATGAAACATCTCTTTTATTAAACATGGGACATTATATGAAGTATTACTCATTACTATTTTTAAAATATGGCAGCAGTAAAATCTTTAAGCTTTAAAAATTGGGAAACACTCGTCATTTCATTGATTTGATTCCTTGTATTTTAGCTAAATTTACTTGAATTCTGTGTCAAGTTCAATTAATTATGAATAATAACTTTTATTTGTCATGTAACATATGAATATTGGTATGCTAATTTTAGGATTAATTAATTTTCTCTAATGGTATTTATCCAACATCCTGTTTCCCTGGAGAATTTCAGAAAATTTGTAACAGTGTGGCCCTCAGGCTGGGAAAAAATGTTTTTGAGGGCCATCCTGGTAATGAAAGTTGCCCACCCCTGTTCTAGACTAATTTGCATGTTTGACCATTTTTTTCCCTGTTTAACATATAAAACATGTAAAACCCTAAAAGAAAAAAAGGACAATTTAAGCCAAAGAAACTTTCTGAACAGGTTTTAATTTAAATAGTGCAGTTTTTATAAAAATGTGCAATAAATATAAATATAAAAAGTAATGAACAACAATAAAGTGCACTTTTGTAACATAAAAACTAAACACACCACATAGCTTATTGAAAAGGGTCAAATATAAATGCAAACTTAAGTAACTGGTTATCTCTTAAAGTGGAACAGTTTAGAACAAATGTTATCAAACTGTAATGTCTATAATCTGAGTGAATAATACAGCTGCTTCAGAACAGATTTTTGTTCAGACATCTTCAAGCTTTTATCTCCTTTTCTCTTTCCACCATGGCTTCATGCTACATA